>CM060925.1:503182013-504432013 GCA_030737875.1 Allium sativum
CGAAATGAATTGAATTGAAAACGAATTCAAATTGAATTGAAAGCGAATTGAAATGAATTCATATTGAATTGAAATTTGAATTGAATAGAAATGAATTTTAAAACGAGTTTATAAAGAAGAATTCAATTTTGATTTGAATTGAAAAGGAAGTTGAAATTGCTTTTGAAACGAATTTAAAACTATTTATATAATTCGTTTTAAATAGAAATCGAAGAAATATATATTATATATATTATATATATAATATAGTGGCCTGAATAGAACGCGCCGCGCCACGGCAGTTGGTGAATTTCGACCATTTATTTCAAACGGACATTACGGGAGATCCGACCGTCGAATTCTCCTAAAACCGGAACCGTTGGGTTCGTATCGAAAAGAGCTTTCTAACGAATATTAGAAATTTGAAATCTAACGGTTGGATTTGGAATTATGTCCAAATCAAATTTGAAAAAGGTCGCTGTAAGTGCAGTTCGATAGCCGTTGGTGGAAATCGACTGTACGGGCCTTGATAAAATTATTAAAAATAGTAATAATTTGTGTAAAATCACAAGAAATGATTTAGAAAGAATTGTGATGAAAAACTCCATATTTGAAAAGATAAAAATAAATTTTTTATCGAAATGAACTGGTTTTGAACTAGAATTATAATTCTATTTATTTTTAAATAAATAAACTGAATTTAAAAAGGGTTTTTAAAATAACCAGAATATCCAATGATTACATTGGAGTGGATTTGAATCGAAATTGTCTTCGGAATATTTCGATGTTGGAATTCGTGATTATACAGGTGTTGTTATGGAAATTTGAAAGATATATATTTATATCGTTATTTCCAAAACGACATTTGTTAGTCGTAGAAATTGATATTGATTTTTGGGTTTATCGTGAACAGTGTTTTTAAATAACACTTGTTCTTTAACCCGATAATTAATGGAATGATATTTTGGGTTTACCGTGAACCGTGTTTTAAATGACACTGATTCTTTAACCCAGTTAACGATTAAAACTAAGTGGAGTTTTAATGAATCTTTAATTAGATTGAAATGATCGAAAATGGAGTATCACCAGTTTTGCTCTAGGCGATAGTTAAATCTGTAATTAGATTTGAACGTGAAACGGTAATTGAATTTACCGATAACACTGTGGTGTTAGATATGAAGTATTACCAGTTTTACTTCATGGGATAAATAGGTTGGGATTGGGAAATTAAAACAAATGATTACTTCGGTAAGGTTCGTTAATCCCGACTAGTTGAATCGAAATTCAAAAGGATAGATTAAGGAATAAATTTAAAGGATTTATCTTTGATAAAATTAATGGGAACCTTTCCCCATGAATGTGAAATTTAGAAACTAACTATCGGTTAGCTAAGTAGAATGGTTTTCTGGATATTGATCTGATGTTGGTTTCGGCCTTCGGGGTTAATATTTGGGGAATTATTCTCTTGATTAATTTACGGTTAGTGACTGATGAATTGGAATGAGACGTATGTTGTGTTTGTGTAACACTTATTTAAAATATACGCGAGTTATTCGGAAAGACCGGGTTTATCCCTTTCTGAATAACTGATACGACGATAAGTCGAAGATGAAGACGATGGTCGAAGACCGGAGGTCTTCACGTCGTTTGGGTGATTACTGATGATCTTTATTGGGTTGTACACCCAAGAAGATGGAAACAGTTGGTGATCGTCCAGACGTACTTGGAGATCGATTGATATGCGGGGTACTAGGTGCCTCCGGTTTCGTTCAGCCCCAGAATGGACTTGTAAATGGACTGTGTGTCTGACATTGGATTTTAGTCCGTGTGATCGATCTCTATTAAATATATCTCTGTTTGGCGGCGGAGAATTTATTCTCTTGCTTAACGCCCTTCTCTGAGACGTACGAGCTCAGGGGTTATATATTGATGGATATCAAACGCATTGAGTGAATTGCCTGTGTGGCATGCCTAAGTGGAAATTGATCGAGGCTTCTGTTGAAAAGCGAAGTCTTGTGGTTGATGATCGAAGCGCGGCCTTCGTGGCATAGCTTTGTGTAACGTTTACTTCGCGAGTTTCACACCCGGTATGAACCAAAAACGGGAGACGGACCTCAGGGAGGGCATGCGTTTCTTCCTAGTTAGAAGTGGCGTCAGTGGTTTTACACGCCCTGACGAGTTTGACTTATGTGGTTGTTGCTGTTGCGAGGCGCCTCGGATTGATCGGTCGTTCTCGAACCGATGGAGTCATTTAGTTGGCTCATTTACGCCCCAAAGGGCGGGGAAACGTAGTGTTCAGGCATTTTAATCCACATCGGTGGACCGGCCCTGTCGCTCCTAGGGTCACTCGAGCTCTGATCCTGAGACTCGGGCTAGGCAGTCTCGAATCGGTTGAGGACTATCTTTTGCCTCGGTTCATAGATGGAAATCCAATTTCCAAATACGTGACTTTGCTGTTTTAATTGTAGAACCAGTATGGCGACATGATATATGGTACCCATGCCGCCTATGATTGATACTTATGATTTGAAATTGTTTTATACACTATGCACTTATAATAGTATCAAACGATTTGTTTTAAACGTATCAAGCATTCTTTGGCTGTTATAAGGGAAAACCCAATCCTCGGCTGTGTTGCATTGTTTGATGGGACCTGGGTCTTATAACAGCTTCATTTTTCTTTATTTAGCATTGCGATGTTTGTTTTATGCACTGGTATTCTTGGGAGGAAACCCGTTCCGTGTTATACGGCGTGCTCCCTTGACTTACCTAATGATTTAAAATAAAGATTAATAACTGTTTTAGTTCTCACACCAGTCCCATGACTGACCTGGAGTTTATTGTTTTAACCTAAACTCTAGGTGCCCTTATTTTCGACACGGGCAGCTAGTAGTTTTGGTTTTGCAGATTTATATTCACAGGATCCTGGTTTACAGCTGGAACGATATCCGGAAAGCTTTGTATCCGTATATCTGCTTCTAGTTGTGTATTGTATTATTTTCCGCTGCTATGTATTTAAATGTAATTTCAATCTCTGATATTTCTGTGTAATATTTATTCATACTCTGTATATTCTTGTAATCTGATGCATTGTTGTAATATACAATGAAATGTTCTTCTGTATGTGTTCTGTTGTGGCTTGTTATCGAACTATCCGACGCTTTCCTTTATGGGGAAGTTACAGGTTTTCACAGTTGGTATCAGAGCTTTGGTTTACAAAGCTCAGAGAATAAGACACATTAGAACCATACGAAAGAATTCATCAGATATTGGATTAGTAATATCCAATGAGAATGACTCGTTAGAGATGGGATCAGTGGTATCCTAGAACGAGTGTGAAGAGTATATTTTTAAAATGAAAACCAATTTTATTTTGAAAATTTAAATCAACTATTTGTATTTGATTATTTATTTTAAATTGAATTGGACAATCGAGTATATAAAGATTTCGCGTATACGCGTTGTGACAGCCCGCCTCGCACCAGCCTGCATTTCCTCCAAGAGTGCGCTGTACACATGCCCGACTAGCACAAGACGGTCGTCAGAAGAAAGGAAAGAAGAGAATGAACTAATCAAAGAACCTGTAGAATGTCTCACAGCGCATGGGATAAAATATAATAATAACATACTTGACATAAAACAGGCGAGACAGTGCATAAGCTGATAACTATAATCAACATCAATCATCAAAGCAGCGGAAACCCAAATACAGCTTATTACAATTTTCCAAATTTACTGTCTCTAAGCAAAAGAAAGCTGAAGTAGAAGATACACCAACAATGCCCAAGCAGTGATCTTCAGCAACACAGGGAGAATACTATATATATTACGTGGAAGCCTCCTGCTCGTTTCCGGATCATCTACCCGTGCATCACCAGCTAACCTGTCTCTAGTCTGCTCGTGTGAGCACCCAGAGTAATAAGAAGAGACATAAAACTCTGGGTCAGACATAAAGCCTGGTATGAGCGATAAGCATCTAAACGGAGTAATAACAGGTATACTAAACCATACCTGAACCTGGACCTGCAACCAAAGAGTTAGTACCACATACCGTACAATACTCAAAGGTGCCATAATAAATAGTGTAAGAATACGGGGGTGGGGTGTGCATGTCACAATGATAGCAAGCAAATCATCCATAGCAACCATCCTCACATCTCTCATTCAGTGCGTAAAGCATACGACATCTACCACTTTGGAACACTAGACAAAACTGAGGCAACGACGAATCCCGACTTGTAGAAACCCTGCTATGACCAAGCCCAACACTTGGAGTCATGACCAAACATTTCAATGACCCACTTCATTGGTCGTAGCCCTTGGTTCTACCGATGCCATAATGGCCCTGAATCCGCCTTCGTACCTCCTACCATAGTGGTCCAAAGCTATAGACGTCGATAACTCCTTGGCACGCGTCCCGCAGCAAAGCCCAACCATGAAGCGAACTCATTGATTCCCATCTAGATCTTGAGCTCTAACTTCTCATCTGGACTTCCTTTGCATCTCGGGCTTTGATCGAATTGGAGTGGGTCTTCAGAAAAGTTGACGTGCAGTAACAGTCCTAGAACTCGGTTCGGTTCGGTCACCCATGCTCGGTTCGGTTCGGAGTGTCACCTTCCTCTGGGTTCGGGTCCTTCTCCTTGTCTTCTTTCATTCAATTCGGGTCGGGTACTTCACTCCGGGTCGGGTCGGTGTCCTCCTCCGGGTCGGGTCGGGGTGTTGTACTCCTCCAGCTCATGCTCCTTCTCCTATCAGCTCCCTCGTTTCCATCTACTCCGATCCGATCCGATCACTTCGCCTTACTCTAGTCGTAGCCTTCCATTCTTGAGCCGATCCGATCTGACTTCCATTACCCTTCCGATCCGATCCGATCCCCTTGTCCACTCCAACTCTAAGGAAACGGCCTTCCTTTTTTCCAAGTCTTCTATGTGCCAAACTCCGGTTCGGGTCGGGTTTCTTGCCCAGTTCACATATCCGATCCGAGCCCCCCTGTCCGATCCGATCCGAAGCCCTGCACAACTTTCTGCAACTTTTCCAGCAACTTGTTTACGCCGTTCGACGACGTTTTTGACAAACCTAACTATTCTAATCAATCACATAACATACCATAGAGTCATAGCAGTATGTAAGAACAACCCCAAACATCAAACAACAATCCGAATGAATCAAAATAGATCAAAAGTGGCTAAAACTTCACATTTTCCTATAATCCTTCTTAATCATGTTTAAGCATATACTTAGTAAAACTTAATCAAATCGTCTAAATTTTCTAACAGAGGCATGAAACATTATTTAAGAATTTCTAAACATTTTTCCAGAATTTATTAGTGTATAAATTCGCTAATCTTCACTAATTACTCTTAATTAACTGTAATTAGTGTCAAAACGATGCTATCACTCACCTTTGCCACAACTAGAACCCCAAAACTGAAATATTCTCTGATTTGGCGCTGTTCCCAATCTTATACAGCAGCTCCAACCTTGCTTTGTTGCTATTTGGCCTTGTTTTGATGTAGTTTAGGCTAAATCTTCGCTAAAAATGTGTTTTGGGGTGATTTTAGAGGATGGAAGCCATTACCAATGTCTCAAGAAGGTTTGTGGCGGCTCAAAACTGAAATGAAAGTGATAACCTAACCCTAATCAGTCCTCCTATACCTCTAAACCCGAAATTCCCCTGTGGGCCTAGCTGCTAATCACCCGGTTAAGCCCAATTAAGCTGTTTTTCACCATCTGAAACTTGTTTCAGCCATATCTCCCAAACGGTAAGTCCGTTTGGCTAATGTGACCACTCTACGGAAAGAGAAACCATCATCCGGAGCCAAGGGAAGTGGTTTCAGGTCAAAATTCCTTTCCAGTCAAAAGTTATGGCCAAAACAGTGATAACTAGGGGTAAAATGGTCATTTAAAAATCGGGAAAAATCATGAACATGGGAAATGACCCCAATAGTCGTCTCCCAAAGTTACATGACCATACGACTTCGTATGTGAAAGAAATAAATATTCTACGATCCTATGATGCGTAGAATGCGGGTCGTTACACTCTCCCCCCCTTAAGAGATTTCGTCCCCGAAATCCCTTAACCCAAAACATATCAAGGATCCCGCATGCCTAACAACCACATACATCAACCAAACATGCAAAACAAGCAAGACAAACCTATCCTAGCATGCGGAAAACTAAATCGAGGTCAAAATCTTACCAGGCAAAGAGTTCTGGGTGCGACTTCCTAATGTTCTCCTCTGTCTCCCAAGTACAATCATTCTCGTCCTCGCCCCACTGTACCTTGACTAGCTTCACCGCCTTCCTTCGAAGTTGCTTCATGTCGTGCTTGACAATACGGGCCGGCTTGCGGTTCCCAACCGCCTCGGGTTGTACTTCGAAGTCCTCTAACTGATCAGGTGAAATAGTCATATTCGAGTCGTGAACGAACTTCCTTAGTTGGGAAACATGAAATACGTTATGAACTCCCACCATCTTCTTTGGTAAGTCAATTCTATACGCCAAATTCCCGACTAGTTCAAGAACAGGGAATGGGCCAACAAATCTTGGTGCCAACTTGCCTCTCCTGCCAAATCGTATTACGCTCTTCAACGGAGAAATCTTGACAAACACCAAGTCGCCAACGGAGAATTTTAAGTCTCTTCTCCTCTTATCAGCATAACTCTTCTGCCTATCTTGGGCAGCCTTCATTCGTTGTTGAATGATCTTGATCTTATCCGACGTTTCTCTCACCACATCTGGTCCAAGCACAAACTTCTCGCCAGTCTCTATCCAACATGATGGTGAGTTGCATGGTCTTCCGTACAAAGCTTCAAACGGAGCCATACCGATACTGGATTGGTAGCTATTATTATATGCAAACTCTACTAGATGCAAATGGTCATCCCATGATCCACCAAAATCCAATATACATGCTCTCAAGAGATCTTCCAAAATACGATTCACCCTCTCCGTCTGACCGTCGGTCTGAGGATGATATGCGGTACTGAGATGTAACTCTGACCCTAGAGCCTCTTGTAAGCTCTTCCAAAACCCACTAGTGAACAACGGGTCTCGGTCGCTCACAATGCCTTTAGGTATTCCATGAAATCTCACTACCCACTTCATATACAATTCTGCTAACTTAGCTGCCGTTCTGGTCGATTTGACTGGTATAAACCTTGCACTTTTAGTCAGTCGATCTACAATTACCCAAATGCTGTTATACCCCGATCTAGTCCTTGGTAATCCATCGATGAAATCCATCGAGACTTGCTCCCATTTCCATTCGGGAATTTCTAACGGCTGTAACAACCCACTAGGCTTCTTTTGCTCGGCTTTAACTAGCTGGCAATTCATGCATTTGGATATAAACTTCCCAACGTCTCTTTTCATTCCTTCCCAGTAGTAAGTCTGTTTCATGTCTCTATACATCTTATTACCACCGGGGTGTATAGTTAGCTTTGAGTGATGACATTCTCTAAGCACTTCATCCCTCAATCCATTGACATTGGGTACAACAAGCTTTCCATTCTTTCTAAGCCATCTATCTCGATCAAGCCCATACTTGTTCATCTCCTCATCGATACCCATCTCTAACTTGGAGATGATTTCCAATAGGTTAGGATCGTCCCTCTGACTAGAGCCGATCCGCTCAATCAAAGTGGGTCTGATCGTCAAGCTTGCTAACATTTCTGGATCCAATTCGCACTTTGGTCTAAAATCAAACCCCGCGATAAACTCCAGTTGCTTCCATTCAAGGAACATAGCCCCTAAGCTGGCATGTCTTCTACTCAATGCATCAGCCACCGCATTGCCCTTTCCTGGTGTGTATGCGATGTCAAAATCATAGGAAGCTAAGAACTCTAACCATCTCTGCTGACGGAGATTCAGATCTTTCTGAGAGAAGAGATACTTTAACGACTTATGGTCTGTAAACAGCTCAAATCTTTCCCCCAAGAGATAGTGTCTCCACATCTTTAACGCGAACACGATCGCTGCCAATTCTAAATCATGGGTAGGGTATCTTTTCTCGTGCGGTTTTAATTGCCGACTTGCGTAAGCCACAACCCTACCGCCTTGCATCAATACAGCACCCAGTCCGGTACCACAGGCATCCGTGTATACCGTCATCTCTTCATCCCCCTTAGGGATGACTAACACTGGCGCGCTTGTCAACTTGTCCTTTAGGCTTTTAAATGCATTCTCACACCTTTTATCCCAAACAAAAGCTTGATTCTTCTTGGTCAACTGGGTCAATGGTGCTGCTATCTTGGAGAAACCTTGGATAAACTTACGATAATATCCAGCTAATCCCAAGAAACTTCTTACATCTGCTGCATTCTTGGGCATAGGCCAATCTTGTACCGTAGCCACCTTTGCTGGGTCCACGGCAATACCACTCTCTGATACAACATGGCCCAAGAACCTCACTTCCCTCTTCCAGAAGTGACACTTAGAAAACTTTGCTTTCAATTGGTGTTTTCTCAACACCTCCATCGCTACTCTTAAATGTTCCTTGTGTTCTTCCTCTGTCGTCGAATAGACCAAAATATCATCAACGAACACAAGGACAAACTTATTCAACTGATCTCTGAATACCCTATTCATAAGATCCACAAAATATGCCGGGGCATTAGTCAGCCCAAATGGCATAACCAACCATTCATAAAATCCAGACGGCGTTCGAAATGCCGTTTTAGCTATACTCTCAGCTTCCACTCTAAGCTGATGAAAACCTGTCGCGAGATCCAACTGAGAAAATACTCTCGCGCCACTCAACTGATCGAACAAATCATCTATCCGCGGTAGAGGATACTTGTTCTTCCTCGTCACTTTATTCAACTCGCGGTAGTCTACACACAAACGAAGGGAACCATCCGCCTTGGTAGCAAACACAACTGGTGCTCCCCATTCAGAAACACTCCTTCTGATAAATCCCTTCTTCAAAAGATCGCTGACTTGCACCTCGAGCTCTCGCTGCTCTCTTGGTGCCATACGACGAAGTGGCATCACTATAGGCCTGGCATCTTTTACCAAATCAATACGGAACTCAATCTCTCGGTGTGGTGGAAGTCCGGTCACTTCTTCGAAAACATCCGGATACTGGCCAACCACGGGCAAACCTGACAACTCACTATGCGGAATGTCGAGGGAGTTTAGAAAACTAGCCAATACCCCCTTACTGGGTAGACCACCAAACACTATCCTCCGCCCATCATCCGCTCTCGCTGTCACCAACAAGCCCTCACAGTCTACCATCACCCCGTATCTTTGGAGCCAATCTACTCCCAAAATAATGCCAAACCCAGTAAAGCCCAAAACAAAGCAATCACAAACAAACATGCATCCATGACTCGATAAGACCACATTACGACAAATCATGCTAAGGCTAGTCGAACCACCAATCGGGTTCGTCACTACTAAAGGTCTATCGACAATCTTGGGCTCCAATCCCAACCTATCTACCAGGTCACTAGATATGAAAGAACTGGAAGCTCCGGTATCAAACAAAACTCTAACAGGAACATCATAAACAGAGAGCATACCTTGAATGACGACATTCTTTCCCTTCTCCGCCGCAGTTGGGGCATTCGACGAAGAAGGAATAGCATTAAGAGCATATGCTTTCACCATTTGCCTTTCTTTAGGGGGCTGTGGACACTTGTCTTTGTGATGTCCCATTTGGCCACAGTTGAAGCACTTCCTATCCGCTGGCTTGGCCCGACAATTACTAGCATAATGGCCCTTCTTACCACAGCTGAAGCACTCCACATCCTGCTTATTCTTTTTCTTCTGGCCATCCTTAGCCTGATTCTGCTTTCTCTTATTCTGGGAACCACCTTTGCCTCCACCACTTGCTTGTGGCTTTGGCTCATCTGAGGATGCAACCTCAGTCTTCGGCTTAGGGTAGAGACTCTCTGATCTTAATGTTTTCCCCACAATCGACTCAAACGTCTCGTCGATGTGGTTAATAAGCCTTTCCCCTAAGTACTGATCCAAACCAGTTATGAATTTCTCATTCTTTTTCTCGGCAGTATCAATAAGAGATAACCCATATTTCGACAAAGTGTCAAATTCAGCAATATACTCCGAGACAGCTCTGCCATTCTGCTTGAGCTCCAAGAACTTCTTAAACAACATTGACTTTTGAGCAGCTGGAATGAACTTCTCACTAAAGCGAGCCTTAAACTGCTCCCATGTAATCTGTTCTTCGGGAGTAGCTGCCTTTATAGCATTCCACCAAGTCATTGCCCGCCCTTGCAGCTGACGGGACGCTAGCTTTCTCTTCATCGCATCCTCGATACCCAAATCCTCGAAGATACGTTCGCAACTATCCAACCAATCCTGAACGTCCGTAGCCGACTCCGTTCCGTGGAATGACTTCCCACCAAGACTAGTGTAATCCTTATTCAGCTTGGCGAAGTCGACTCTTGGCGCCTGCACTATTGGACCACCACCATTTCCACCATTGGGAGCTGCCCTCTGTACATCTCTAAGCATCTCTCTCATGAGGTCAGTAAACATCGTCCTCATGTCAGCAGCATTCCCATTATTGGCTCCCCTACCAGCACCTCTAGTATCTCGGCTCATCGTCAATCTGAAAAAGGAAACGATTAACGACTCCATAGTGGTGCTAGTGCAGTACGACTTCATCCTTATACTACTAATAGTATATATATATATATAGCTTTTAAAAACCAAAGTAATCACAAATACGCTCTCTCGTATACGTATCTTGTCTCTCCCTGATAACTTCCCTAGGTTAACTACGCAACCTAGAGCTCTGATACCAAGTGTGACAGCCCGCCTCGCACCAGCCTGCATTTCCTCCAAGAGTGCGCTGTACACATGCCCGACTAGCACAAGACGGTCGTCAGAAGAAAGGAAAGAAGAGAATGAACTAATCAAAGAACCTGTAGAATGTCTCACAGCGCATGGGATAAAATATAATAATAACATACTTGACATAAAACAGGCGAGACAGTGCATAAGCTGATAACTATAATCAACATCAATCATCAAAGCAGCGGAAACTCAAATACAGCTTATTACAATTTTCCAAATTTACTGTCTCTAAGCAAAAGAAAGCTGAAGTAGAAGATACACCAACAATGCCCAAGCAGTGATCTTCAGCAACACAGGGAGAATACTATATATATTACGTGGAAGCCTCCTGCTCGTTTCCGGATCATCTACCCGTGCATCACCAGCTAACCTGTCTCTAGTCTGCTCGTGTGAGCACCCAGAGTAATAAGAAGAGACATAAAACTCTGGGTCAGACATAAAGCCTGGTATGAGCGATAAGCATCTAAACGGAGTAATAACAGGTATACTAAACCATACCTGAACCTGGACCTGCAACCAAAGAGTTAGTACCACATACCGTACAATACTCCAAGGTGCCATAATAAATAGTGTAAGAATACGGGGGTGGGGTGTGCATGTCACAATGATAGCAAGCAAATCATCCATAGCAACCATCCTCACATCTCTCATTCAGTGCGTAAAGCATACGACATCTACCACTTTGGAACACTAGACAAAACTGAGGCAACGACGAATCCCGACTTGTAGAAACCCTGCTATGACCAAGCCCAACACTTGGAGTCATGACCAAACATTTCAATGACCCACTTCATTGGTCGTAGCCCTTGGTTCTACCGATGCCATAATGGCCCTGAATCCGCCTTCGTACCTCCTACCATAGTGGTCCAAAGCTATAGACGTCGATAACTCCTTGGCACGCGTCCCGCAGCAAAGCCCAACCATGAAGCGAACTCATTGATTCCCATCTAGATCTTGAGCTCTAACTTCTCATCTGGACTTCCTTTGCATCTCGGGCTTTGATCGAATTGGAGTGGGTCTTCAGAAAAGTTGACGTGCAGTAACAGTCCTAGAACTCGGTTCGGTTCGGTCACCCATGCTCGGTTCGGTTCGGAGTGTCACCTTCCTCTGGGTTCGGGTCCTTCTCCTTGTCTTCTTTCATTCAATTCGGGTCGGGTACTTCACTCCGGGTCGGGTCGGTGTCCTCCTCCGGGTCGGGTCGGGGTGTTGTACTCCTCCAGCTCATGCTCCTTCTCCAATCAGCTCCCTCGTTTCCATCTACTCCGATCCGATCCGATCACTTCGCCTTACTCTAGTCGTAGCCTTCCATTCTTGAGCCGATCCGATCTGACTTCCATTACCCTTCCGATCCGATCCGATCCCCTTGTCCACTCCAACTCTAAGGAAACGGCCTTCCTTTTTGCCAAGTCTTCTATGTGCCAAACTCCGGTTCGGGTCGGGTTTCTTGCCCAGTTCACATATCCGATCCGAGCCCCCCTGTCCGATCCGATCCGAAGCCCTGCACAACTTTCTGCAACTTTTCCAGCAACTTGTTTACGCCGTTCGACGACGTTTTTGACAAACCTAACTATTCTAATCAATCACATAACATACCA
Source organism: Allium sativum (assembly GCA_030737875.1). Lineage (NCBI taxonomy): Eukaryota > Viridiplantae > Streptophyta > Magnoliopsida > Asparagales > Amaryllidaceae > Allium > Allium sativum. The sequence continues at coordinate 503,194,415 of CM060925.1, forward strand.
TAGAGTCATAGCAGTATGTAAGAACAACCCCAAACATCAAACAACAATCCGAATGAATCAAAATAGATCAAAAGTGGCTAAAACTTCATATTTTCCTATAATCCTTCTTAATCATGTTTAAGCATATACTTAGTAAAACTTAATCAAATCGTCTAAATTTTCTAACAGAGGCATGAAACATTATTTAAGAATTTCTAAACATTTTTCCAGAATTTATTAGTGTATAAATTCGCTAATCTTCACTAATTACTCTTAATTAACTGTAATTAGTGTCAAAACGATGCTATCACTCACCTTTGCCACAACTAGAACCCCAAAACTGAAATATTCTCTGATTTGGCGCTGTTCCCAATCTTATACAGCAGCTCCAACCTTGCTTTGTTGCTATTTGGCCTTGTTTTGATGTAGTTTAGGCTAAATCTTCGCTAAAAATGTGTTTTGGGGTGATTTTAGAGGATGGAAGCCATTACCAATGTCTCAAGAAGGTTTGTGGCGGCTCAAAACTGAAATGAAAGTGATAACCTAACCCTAATCAGTCCTCCTATACCTCTAAACCCGAAATTCCCCTGTGGGCCTAGCTGCTAATCACCCGGTTAAGCCCAATTAAGCTGTTTTTCACCATCTGAAACTTGTTTCAGCCATATCTCCCAAACGGTAAGTCCGTTTGGCTAATGTGACCACTCTACGGAAAGAGAAACCATCATCCGGAACCAAGGGAAGTGGTTTCAGGTCAAAATTCCTTTCCAGTCAAAAGTTATGGCCAAAACAGTGATAACTAGGGGTAAAATGGTCATTTAAAAATCGGGAAAAATCATGAACATGGGAAATGACCCCAATAGTCGTCTCCCAAAGTTACATGACCATACGACTTCGTATGTGAAAGAAATAAATATTCTACGATCCTATGATGCGTAGAATGCAGGTCGTTACACGCGTCATTAACGTATAGTCGAAATTTTAATATACTGGATAGATATAGAATCACATTCTAGTCGCCCGGAGATGTTCTGATGGTGGTTAGAAACATCATCAGCATTTATTTTCGAGTGACGAAGGTGTGATATCTATATTTTCCATTAGAATGGTGTGAGAACCAAAGCTTATATATATAAGATTTATTGTTGTGAATTGGCATCAAAAACATGATTTTCTGTATATGTATCAAAGTTATGAATTTGAAACTCTAATTCACTAATTGATTGATGTTTGTGTTGTTTGTTCATTTGTTTGCTAATTTTGAACCATTATGCCTAATTGAACCAAATATTGAACTATATTGAAAATCGGTCGCATTTGCTTGCATATACATATACTTATATTGAACAGGTCATAGCAAGGAGGCTAGAGCAGAGAATAAAATTTGTTTGCCCGAAAAATAGGTACATGTTTACTACAAAATTTACTGTTTTGTTTGGGTGATGATGATTTTATGAGCCTATTGGCTAGCCGCTTGGCTTTTTCTTTTTCTTTTTGAGATCTGAAGGACCGGGGAAGCTATTTGAAATTTCCCGATGCTCCCATTGCAGGGGAGGTTATGGCGAAATTTTTCGAAAATTTAGGGTGTTAGCCAAATTTTTGAAATTTTTGAAAATTCTCGGAAACTGAAAAGTTAGAGAATGAAGCCAGATCGAACGTAGAGTTGATGAATCAAACCACTTTCGACTTTGTTCCTTTTCGGGGACGAAAAGTTTTAAGTGGGGGAGATTGTAATAACCCGAAAATCTGGGCCAATTTAAAATTTTTATTTTGACAATTTTAGCGAATTTTGAATATTTAAAATAGATTATTTTAAATAATTTCGACGAGAAATTTATTTTGAATATATTCAGAACGTATATATTATATACGTCGTCGTTAGAATATAAATATTTATATATAATTATAAATAGAATTGAAAATGGCGCGGTAGTTCGATAATTCGATTACAAACTTCAATTGAATGTACCGGGTGCAAAACAATCCGGATTTTAATGAAACCAAAAACATTAGGATCTATTTGTGACTATCTTTCCAACGAATCCGAAAAATCGAAATTTGATAGCGGGAATCAAAAGATATGTCCAGTTGAAAATTCTGAATAGTCGCTATGGAATTCAGGGCCTTAAAAATAGCCATTTTGCAAACGACCTCGGTTTTCGACGAAACCAGTTTTGTTGGATCCGTGACGTTAAATTATTGCTAGATTCCAATTTTCATAATTTTCTGAATCAATATGTGTGCGTGGCGCAGTTAAACACGTTTGACCAGTTTCAGTTGAATTTAACCGACTGGAAATCGGCCATTTTTCAAACGGTCTCAGAATTCGACGAAATTAGTTTCATTAGGACCGTATCGTCAATACGAAGCTAGATATAATTTTTCTGGAATTTTTAGGGCCCGTATGTGACCTCGGTAATTTAAAATGTGCGTTCAAATTGAATATATACTGATTTATATTTTAAATTCAACGGAAACTGATTCAAACAGTCGAATTGGCTTGCGATACATATCCCATTGTGTTCGGAATGGAGGTAATACGCAAGGGACGATAGTCGGCGGGTTCGATTTAGAGTTCGAATGGAAAGGGTATTTTATGGAATTCAAAAATTAAAAATAAATTAATAAATAATTATATAATTCCCTCACCCCCTCTACCTTCTCCCTCCCTCCCCTTTTCACTTCAGATCGGGAAAAAATAAATAAATAAATAAAAACCGACGACGTCGGTTGTGACGATCCCAAAACCCCGTGGCACGGTGTTAAGGATAATCATTGGAATATAACACATTAATCATCATTAGCAGATCACAGATAATAGCATAAACAGAATTTAGAATAATTTACACACATATGACAGCGGAATCATATAGATAACATCACATCAGAGAAGCACAGTACAGGATACAACTTAGTACATAATGATACATAATCAGTCACCATCGCCTGAGGCGGAATCATACATAAAGAGTACACAAAAGGAATATCAGTCTACATCGCCAGTGGCGGAATCATAATATAGATACAATAATGGCGGAGAAAATCCAAGTCAGCACGGTGTAGTCAAGCCTCGCCATGAGCCAAAAGGTGCGTCAGAAACCTGTAACTAGGCTGCCCGTGTGAAAATAAGGGCACCCGAGTTTGCAAGGTGAAACAAACTACGAGTCAGTCATGGGACTGGTATGAGAAATCTATTCAGCTTATTAATCACAATAATAAGGCAAATCAAAGGACCACGCCACTTTCGCGGAACGGGTTTACTCCAATGAGTGCTAGTGCATGAAATAAAACAAACGATTAAATCAACGCAATGCTTTTTCTAAAATGAAGCCATTATAAGACTCAGGTCCCATCACACAATGCAACGCAAGCCGGAGGATAGAGTTTTTACCTTATAATGGCCAAAGATGCTTCATACGAATAAACAAAGGTGTTTGATATTATTACTAGTGCATATATGTTTCAAAAGCATATTCAATCATAAATATCAATCCTAGGCGGCATAGCTACCATCTACTATGTCGCCGTACTAGTAATACAATCACAACCGCACATTTCGTATTGGAAATTGGATTCCTTCATGAGTCGAGGCAAGGGGCAAGCTCCTCTCCGATTCGAGACACTCTAGCAAATGTCCCAGGACCCCACTATGATCCTTGGATCTTCAGGGCCGGTCCTCTCTTACTTTTGAGGATTGGCAATTCCTGAACACACGTTTCCCGGTCCTTACAGACCTATAATCGAGGCGCCTCGCATTCCAACAACCACACAGGTGAAAAGTATATATAATGTCAGGGCTGGTAGGTCACTGACACCACCTTAGCTAGAAAGAAACGTCGTGCTCTCCCTGCAGTCACTCTCCCGTTTTTGACTCATACCGAGGTGTGAGGCTCGCGAATTCACGTTATACACAAAGCTAGTCACACAGACCATGCTTTGATCATCAACCACAAGACTTTGCTTTGCAACAGAAGCCTTGATCACATGCCACTTAGGCGTGCCACACAGGCAATCCACTCCATGCGACTGATTTCTGTCAATACATAACCTCTAAGCTCGTACGTCTCAGAGAAGGGCGTTAAGCAAGAGAATAAATTCTCCGCCGCCAAACAGATATATATTTAACAGAGATCAATCAACACAGAACAAAATCCAATGTCAGACACACAGTCCATTTACAAGTCCGTTCTGGGTCTGAACGAAACCGGAGGCACCAATTCCTCGCATATCCGTACAATCAACACTATGTTTGGACGGTTACTACTTCAATTCCTTCATGGTAGCTACTCCAATCACGAGTATCAGTAGCGCCCATCCATCCAACGTAGAGATCGTCGGTCTTCAGTCGTCTTCGACTCTTCGACTTCTCAACGTCGATCGATTATTTGAAATGAGATAAACTCGGCCTTTTCAAATAACCCACGTATATTTAGATTTTCAAACCAATTAATCACAGGGTTGAACTATTCAATATTCACAATTCAGTTGTTTAGTTATAATTTTCACGTCAAATATATTCAACCATCACACATCAAGCAAACACAACAAAATTGGTTTATTTTCACTCTATATCGTCTATAGCACTTAATAACGATATATCGCCATTTTAATTTAATTTAAAACGGCCATAATTAATTAAACGACGTTTCAGGTCGTATCGACGCACTGGCGCTGCTTTCCACTAATTTTGTTTTACACATATAGGAAAATCTAACCGTTGGATCTTCACAAATTTTACACCATTAGGAAGGCCTTTTCAAAACGAACCCAACGGTTCCAGTTTTAGGAAAATCCGACGGTCGGATCTTCCACACTAACCATTTGAAGTTACGATTTCAATTTACGAACTGCAGCGTCGTTATTCGATTTAATTTAATTATATTTATATATATATATAAATATAATCGTTTCTGGCGCTGTTTTTCCTTAATTTTGTTTCAAACATTCCAGACAATCCAACCGTCGGATCTTCACAAAGTTGGTGCCGTTGGAAAGATATTTCCAAGGCGAACCCAACGGTTGAGGTTTCGGGAAAATCCAATGGTCGGATCTTCCGCACTAGTCATTTGAAATCACGGTTTCAAAATATGAACTACACGGCCACGTTTCGTTTTAATTATATTTATATTTATATATTTATATAAATATAGTCCATTCAACAATTCCTATATCGTTTTCACTTCAAATATTTTTCTATCTCCCTAAAATTTTGGAAAATTTCGCCATAACCTCCCCTGTACCGGGGGCATCGGGAAATCGCAAATAGCGTTCCCGGTCCTTCTAATCTCAAAAAGAAAAAGAAAAAGCCAAGCGGCTAGCCAATAGGCTCATAAAATCATCACCCAAACAAATCTGTAAATGTGTACCTATTTGTCGGGCACAAAATTTTATTCCACTTCTCTAGCCCCTTTTGCTTTAACCTGTTCAATAGATATGCATGTACATATATACAATTTCTAACATTTATCATTTTCCACTCAACTTCATATTTGACTTGCTTTGGTCTAAAAATACCATTCATTCTAATGTCGCATGCATAGGCTAAAATCATATCATTAGCTAGTTAATGTATATTTCAGCTCATGCACGTTTATTTGAACAAGTGGGTATTTTTAACACTTCATATTTCAAAGATGATAATTTTGGCGAACTAAAATAGATTTCAACACATGACTATTTTATTTAGTTCTTATGCATGTTAAAAATAATATTTCTATCACAAATATTTATTTCAACGTCCGCATATCTTTAGCATATCACACATATGATAAAAATCATATTTTTATCATTTAAAATATTTATTCAACCAATGTATGGTTTCAACACTTCATAGTTTAAATAAAAATGTAACTTTTATTGTTCAATCTTTTTATTCAACACATGAATCTTTTCCACTACACACATTTCTCAACAAATGAGCATTTCCACACATGGACAATTTATTTATGTTGTTCAAATTAGAAAGATGGGATTTTTATGATTGAAACTATTTATGTAAGGCGAATATTTTTCATACTTCATATATATATATAAAAATGTGATTATTATTGTTTATACACTTCATTCATTCACAAATGAATTTTATTTTCACACAACACTTTTCAACACATGAATATTTCCACACATGGACATAGTTTCAATATATGACTTTAATTTCAATGCATGTAAAATAATTTCAACATATGAAAATAATTCTAACACACAAAGATTATTCAAAATTTCGGCAGCATAACGGCAGGGTAGTTAAACCGGCACCGTCCCTAGTACGGCTCCTCGCTCTACCTTAAAACCTCGCGGTTTTTGACAATGGGGATCATGCATCTAATTCGCACGCAGGCGGCATGTTTATATTTATTTCATTACCACAAACTAATCCTAAGTGGTTTCAACCAAATATTTTTCCAATCACAAACGGGTATTTTTCAACCTCAATCAATTCAATACCAACCACAAAACTATCCCAAACAACAATTTGCCATCAACCAATTTTCACCACAATTTCAACCAATAAATATCGTCCATGGTTTGTGGACGAGGGGGCGTATATATATATATATATATATATATATATATATATATATATATATAAATATTTATATATAGCACTTCACTTTTATTTTCCACACACACATATATATATAAAAGAATGAAATTGAAGAGTGAGAATTTCTCACCAGTAGCTATCCAATAACACAACTCTTCCTTTATGGAAATCTTCGGCTATTTCGTCTTCTTGTCGCTTTCGTTTCCCGTATTCTCTACATAAGTAAAAATCGAATTTTTACTAGGTTATTCAATATATAAAGATTATATTTTAAAAACAAAGATTATATTTTTAATATTCCTATGATGCAAAAATTATATTTTTATTGCTTTAAAAATATAAGAATCACATCTTACTTTTTCTACTTAACAAAATTCTGTCTTTTCTATTTTTAAAAATATGATCTTTATTTTTTAAAAGTTCAAATCTTTTTTCTTTTAAAAGATTCAACCTTTTTAATTTCAAAGTTTAAAATAAAATCAGTTTTTATTTTCTTTAAAATCAGTTTTTTTATTTACTGTAAAACAAACACATAAGCAAAAATAAAATAAAATTAAACGCTCACCGATTTCGAGTGGGAGGAGGAGGAGTCGGCGGGTTCTGGCGGCGTTCGGAGGTGTCGGGCGGAGGCTTCGGGTTGCTGCTTCGATGTCTGGAGGGAGGAGACTGAACGGGTGTCGTGCGGTGGGAGGAGGAATCGTGCGGTGGAGCTTCGGCGGTCTGGCGGTGGGACTTCGGCGGTCTGGCGGTGGGACTTCGGCGGTCTGGCGGCAAGGATAAGGCGGCGCGATGTAGTTTCTAGGGTTTTTTCCTTTTTTTTTTTTTTCTTTTTCTTTTTTTTTTATCTGCTTTGTGAATACTGAATCGGGGGGGGGGGCAAGGCAGAAGAAAAGGGGAGGGAAGGTAGATTTTTTTTTTTTTTTATTATTTAATTATTAAATTTGCATTAGGGTTGACTTTTACATATGGTCTCGAAACGAGGTCCACCGCCTGTCGTCCATAGCGTTTTGCCCCCATTCCGAACACAATGGGATATGTATCGTAAGCTGGTTTGATCGTTACAATCAGTTTCCGTTGAATTTACATTTAAATCCTTATATTGAATTTTAAACGTACATTTCAAATTACCGGGGTCACATACTAACTAGAAAAATTCCAGAAAAATATTTTCTAGTTTCGTATTGACGATACGGTCCTAACAAAACTAGTTTCGTCGAATTCTGAGACTGTTTGAAAAATGGCCAATTTCCAGTCGATTAAATTCAATAGAAACTGGTCAACCGCGTTTTCTTTTGCCACGCTCACATATTGATTCGAAAAATTATGAAATTTGAAACCTAGCAATACTTTGACATCCCGGACCCGACAAAAGTGGTTTCGTCGAATTCCGAGGCCATATGCAAAATATCAATTTTCAAACTGACTTACTATTCTTAACTCACTAATTTATTGAAATATTCTATTTCAATGCTTCAAATTGCTTTGAAATAATCAATTTAAAATTTTTAAATTGGCTCGTATTTTCCGGGTTATTACATCGGTGATCCACCATCGCCCTTCGGCAGAACGCGCCACCACCGTAGGCTTTCCCCCTCCTCAACGCGCCGCGGTGACCTCTTCCCCATCTCCTCCTTTCCCTCCGACGTGAGCAAACCTCAAACCCCTCGAATCCCTAAAAACCCGACGCCGCCAGCTCTTGTGGGCCCCGACATCGCCTGCTCCACCTTCTGCACCACCACCTCCGCTTCCCCGTCCCCTCTCTCCACGTCCATCGAAGAAAACCGCGCCCTAGCACTCAATGGAACCCCAAATCGAAGACCGACGCAACCACAGCCAACACTCCGACCACCGCACCACCCTACGACCTTCCAGCACCCCCTGCGCCGCCCTACCCGCCACCAACAACCCCGGTTCGGACTGAACCCCTCCTCCGTCAAAGAAATGTGAGTTTTAATTTTAATTTTTAATTTTAATTATTCATGTAATTGAAATGGGGATGTATAGGTAATTAATGTTGCGATTTTTACTTATGGAAAGTTACGATCTTTATGCTAAGGTAAAGTTCATGTCTTTATAGCGATAAAAGTTGTGATTTTTAAGTGTTTAAGAATATGATTTTTAGGTGTATAGGAATAAAATTTTCCTTGTATGAAGTAGCGAATAAAAACGGGATTTTTATCATATAGGTAGCAATGTAAAAATATGATTTTTATCTATATAGCATCGAAGTAAAAATATGAATTTTTATATATTGAATAGCGAAGTAAAAATTAAATTTTTACATATGTAGTGAATACGGGCAAAGAAAGCGACAAAAGGCGAGATTGGCGAAGATTTCTATAAAAGAAGAGCCATTGAGTTAGGATAGCTTTCGGTGAGAATTTCTCACTCTTCAATTTCTTTTCTAGTCATATATATACTAGGATGCAGACGGTGCTTAGTAGCACCCGACACAATCGTCCACAGACCATGGACTTGTTTGTTTGGTTGCATAGATTAGTTGGATTATTTGATTGAAATTGAATTGTTTGGTGAAATGAATAGATTTGATTGATGTGTGAATGGCGTGGGCCTTCACTAGACCGGGGATAAGGCTAGGCCTTGTCCCGTTTCTAGTATCGTGCCGTTATGCCGCCGAAATTTTATAAAATAAGTTAGATAAATAAAAATATCATTTTATTTAAAGAATGAACTGAATAGAAATTCATATGTTGGAATAAAATGTTTTATCGTTAAAAATATAATTTTTAACGTGAATGTGAATAAATAAATATTCATTTACAAACCAGACGGTTTGTTTATGTACGTACACCTATTTGAAGGACATTGATTGGGACGATAAATTTTACACATCGCCCAGCTGCACAAATAAAATATGTGTTTGATTGTTTGAAACCCCACACGGGTGTTAGGATGAAATTTGAAGTTCACTCATCCTGATTGATTTAATATGTCGATCGATTGATTGATAGGCTGTTATAAGCGTTAGATATCTATATTTGATGCTTACACAGCGTAGTGCACTTTGGTTGATGGTTGATTATTTTTCAATGCTATTATATACATGTGTTGTATGAAAATCCATATAATTAATTTTATATGGTGATTGATTGGGCCTCATTCCAATTTAGAAAATAAAGAGTAATATAAAATAAAGGTTCATGTGTTGACAGTACTCAACCATTGAGATTGGTCACGTGTTGAACGAAATATTTTAGTAATAAAATTTACATCTTTATCAATATAAAATAAAGGTTCATGTGTTGACAGTACTCATCCATTGAGATTGGTCATGTGTTGAACGAAATATTTTAGTAATAAAATTTACATCTTTATCAATATAAAATAAAGGTTCATGTGTTGACCGTACTCATCCATTGAGATTGGTCATGTGTTAAACGAAATATTTTAGTAATAAAATTTACATCTTTATCAATATAAATTAAAGGTTCATGTGTTGACAGTACTCATCCATTGAGATTGGTCATGTGTTGAAGGAAATGTTTTGATAATAACAACTATTTTGAAATAGAATATTTGAAAATAGAAATTTATGAAGCCGGTTTGATTAGATTGACGCCATTTAGACATGAACGATATTTATATCAATTTTACTCATTTGAAATGAATTAAATTGAAAACGATTTCGAAATGAATTGAATTGAAAACGATTTCGAAATGAATTGAATTGAAAACGATTTCCAAATGAATTGAATTGAAAACGATTTCCAAATGAATTGAATTGAAAACGATTTCGAAATGAATTGAATTGAAAACGATTTCGAAATGAATTGAATTGAAAACGATTTCGAAATGAATTGAATTGAAAACGATTTCGAAATGAATTGAATTGAAAACGATTTCGAAATGAATTGAATTGAAAACGATTTCGAAATGAATTGAATTGAAAACGATTTCGAAATGAATTGAATAGAAAACGATTTTGAAATGAATTGAATTGAAAACGAATTCAAATTGAATTGAAAGCGAATTGAAATGAATTCAAATTGAATTGAAATTTGAATTGAATAGAAATGAATTTTAAAACGAGTTTATAAAGAAGAATTCAATTTTGATTTGAATTGAAAAGGAAGTTGAAATTGCTTTTGAAACGAATTTAAAACTATTTATATAATTCGTTTTAAATAGAAATCGAAGAAATATATATTATATATATAATATAATGGCCTGAATAGAACGCGCCGCGCCGCGGCAGTTCGTGAATTTCGACCATTTATTTCAAACGGACATTACGGGAGATCCGACCGTCGGATTCTCCTAAAACCGGAACCGTTGGGTTCGTATCGAAAAGAGCTTTCTAACGAATATTAGAAATTTGAAATCTAACGGTTGAATTTGGAATTATGTCCAAATCAAATTTGAAAAACGTCGTTGTAAGTGCAGTTCGATAGCCGTTGATGGAAATCGACTGTACGGGCCTTGATAAAATTATTAAAAATAGTAATAATTTGTGTAAAATCATAAGAAATGATTTAGAAAGAATTTGGATGAAAAACTCCATATTTGAAAAGATAAAAATAAATTTTTATCGAAATGAACTGGTTTTGAACTAGAATTATAATTCTATTTATTTTAAAATAAATAAACTGAATTTAAAAAGGGTTTTGAAAATAACCAGAATATCCAATGATTGCATTGGAGTGGATTTGAATCGAAATTGTCTTCGGAATATTTCGATGTTGGAATTCGTGATTATACAGGTGTTGTTATGGAAATTTGAAAGATATATATTTAAATTGTTATTTCCAATACGACATTTGTTAGTCGTAGAAATTGATATTGATTTTTGGGTTTATCGTGAACAGTGTTTTTAATTAACACTTGTTCTTTAACCCGATAATTAATGGAATGATATTTTGGGTTTACCGTGAACCGTGTTTTAAATGACACTGATTCTTTAACCCAGTTAACGATTAAAACTAAGTGGAGTTTTAATGAATCTTTAATTAGATTGAAATGATCGAAAATGGAGTATCACCAGTTTTGCTCCCGGCGATAGTTAAATCTGTAATTAGATTTGAACGTGAAACGGTAATTGAATTTACCGATAACACTGTGGTGTTAGATATGAAGTATTACCAGTTTTACTTCATGGGATAAATAGGTTGGGATTGGGAAATTAAAACAAATGATTACTTCGGTAAGGTTCGTTAATCCCGACTAGTTGAATCGAAATTCAAAAGGATAGATTAAGGAACAAATTTAAAGGATTTATCTTTGATAAAATTAATGGGAACCTTTCCCCATGAATGTGAAATTTAGTAACTAACTGTCGGTTAGCTAAGTAGAATGGTTTTCTGGATATTGATCTGATGTTGGTTTCGGCCTTCGGGGTTAATATTTGGGGAATTATTCTCTTGATTAATTTTCGGTTAGTGACTGATGAATTGGAATGAGGCGTATGTTGTGTTTGTGTAACACTTATTTAAAATATACGCGAGTTATTCGGAAAGACCGGGTTTATCCCATTCTGAATAACTGATACGATGATAAGTAGAAGATGAAGACGATGGTCGAAGACCAGAGGTCTTCACGTCGTTTGGGTGATTACTGATGATCTTGATTGGGCTGTACACCCAAGAAGATGGAAACAGTTGGTGATCGTCCAAACGTACTTGGAGATCGATGGATATGCGGGGTACTAGGTGCCTCCGGTTTCGTTCAGCCCCAGAACGGACTTGTAAATGGACTGTGTGTCTGACATTGGATTTTAGTCCGTGTGATTGATCTCTATTAAATATATCTCTGTTTGGCGGCGAAGAATTTATTCTCTTGCTTAACGCCCTTCTCTGAGACGTACGAGCTCAGGGGTCATATATTGATGGATATCAACGCATGGAGTGAATTGCCTGTGTGGCATGCCTAAGTGGAAATTGATCGAGGCTTCTATTGAAAAGCAAAGTCTTGTGGTTGATGATCGAAGCACGACCTTCGTGGCGTAGCTTTGTGTAACGTTTACTTCGCGAGTTTCACACCCGGTATGAACCAAAAATGGGAGACGGACCTCAGGGAGGGCATGCGTTTCTTCCTAGTTAGAAGTGGCGTCAGTGGTTTTACACGCCCTGACGAGTTTGACTTATGTGGTTGTTGCTGTTGCGAGGCGCCTCTGTAACGGCTGGAAATTTCCGACTCCCCGAGAGTCGGAAATTCCGCGACGTTAGTGAAAGAATTTAGAAGGTGAGAAAGAAAAGATAGAACTAATAGAATAGAAGAAGAAGAACATCAGAATCATCAGAGTAACACGAATCTCACAGCAGAACGAATAACATATAATATATAACATAACTTTGAAGTAAACAGTTATATATGTACAACAGCACTTATCAGAGTACAACACTTACAACACAGCGGAAATAACTATAGCTATAGAATCTTGAAGTCTCCTGCTCCAAGCTCTCCAAGTATATCTGTAAATCCTGACTACTTGACTGCCCGTACAAATTTAGGCACCCAAGAGTTTAGGGAAAACAACAAAGTAAACTCCGGGTCAGTCATGGGACTGGTATGAGTAAAACAGTTTAAAACAATTGAACAGGTATATGATATCTCATAAGACCACGCCGTGAATACGGAACGGGTTTTTCCTTATGAGTATCTAAACAACTTTGACAAGCAATATCATTGTGATATTATAATAATGTCTAAGTACAAATAGGTATCAATCTAGCAGAAATGCTTGCATCTCACGTTCTACATACATAGTATAAAATCATAAACCGCAGGGCACTTATCGGAGAATGGATTCCAACAGACAAGGTATGGGAGCACCTTCCAAATAGTGTACTCTAGAGGTGATACACTCAGGGTTCAACAAGAACGTCTTGCAACCCGGCCACACATGACCGCTCACTCATTTAGCTTGAGTGTCGCGAATATATTGCCACCACGGTTGTAGGCCATCAAACCGTCATCCGAAGATACAGAATCAAAAAGAACTATAAATATGAATATTCTCTAGATCGGTGACAATACACCCTGCTTGGGGATGACCCAACTAGCCATGCTGCCTAGCCCAACTTTTGTTACTTCCCGGTGTGAGGCTAGAAGCTACGTCTATCTTCAGAACATCTGATCACCATTCACTTTGAATGCCACATCGTCATACCCGCCAAATCACAAATTGACTTATCCAAAAATAACACGGGTATACAGCTAAGAGGAACGAATTCCTCCGCCACCAAACGTGAATACATTTGAACAGATCAACTTACGCGATCCATTGGATATACTCTGTCTGACCTTCTTCCATATACGTTGTCCTGGGACTGGACAAACCGAAGGCACTATTCAGTATATCCATCTTAGTCACTGTTATCTAAGACTTATACAACAGCCCTTGCACTTTACTCCGTCTTTAATTTATCTTTGGCATATATTGCTCGTAACGCTTATGCCGATACAGAGTGGTTCTTTGGATAATAATCCAACCGGTCTCTCCATTATAACAACGTTAAAATGGTAAAAACTTTGATAGTCTGTGATTCAACTATCAAATGAAAACATGTCGGTGTACAAACAACGATCTTATTTCCAAATGGAAATTCGAACGATCAATCATCATATGTTCATATTTCCTTATTTCATATATTTAGAAAATATATGTTATTAATCATTGGAAAACATTTCCATAGCTAATTTTCACATCACTATTATTTCGCAACTATCAGTCCCTAACTGTAACTAGTATGAGAACAATTCTCTAAGTATCAGTCCGGAAGGTCGAAACCAACATCAGATCGTCACTTAGAAAACCGTTCAACTTACCCTCTCCAGTTAGTTTCTGAATTTGCTTAACTCTATTTCTTAAATTCTTATCATGAAAACATTTCATTTTCTATGTTTAGAAAACATATCTGACTATATTTGGAAAACGTTTCCAAAACTCATTTACGGATTTCCAATGAACGTTGTATAAAACATCGTTACGCTTAATCCATTAATCGCTTATTACTTAACTATATTTCAAATCAACCTTTTCTATCGAACCACAACTATTCCTTTGTCAATTCTGAATTCAATCAAGTTGGGGTATAACTACCTCTCAGACCTTAATTGGACAACGTCCTTTACTGTGAAATAGATGAAGTTCATCACTCACTTTTTACAATCATCTGTTTACGCAAATTCTCGGATTCAGGTTACGAATCTACTTCTTATATGACAACGTTTGATTATAACTATAACGATATAATTCCTACTTCTGCAATGTCTAACCTAAATTATAACTTTATCTGCTAACTCGATTAATTTAATAGACACCTAATTTCTAAATCAATAACTAAATCTTGATTTAAACCCTGGAAAGTAAATAGTACTTTCCCAGATTCGGTATAATTGAATTCGACGTATTACTCTCTTTCGAGAAATCTCTATTCGATTAACTCTCCCTTTTTAATAACTGATATTCGATAAACTCTATTTCGATTAACTCCTATCAAATAAACTATATTCGATATCTCCTCCAACACTATTCGAATAACTATATTCGATTAACTTCTCTAACTCTACTCGAATAAATTATCTTCGATTAACTCTTTTAACTTTACTCGAATAAACTATATTCGATTAACACTTTCTTTCGAATAACTATATTCGATTAACTCTTCGTCTAACTCCTTTGGATTAACTATTCGACTAACTCCTTCGGATTAACTCTTCGATTAACTCCTTCGGATTAACTAACTTCGAATAACTCCTTTGGATTAACTCTTCGACTAACCCCTTTGGATTAACTCCTCGATTAACTAACTTCGAATAACTCCTTTGGATTAACTCTTCGACTAACTCCTTCGGATTAACTCTTCGATTAACTCCTTCGGATTAACTCTTCGATTAACTCCTTCGGATTAACTAACTTCGAATAACTCCTTTGGATTAACTAACTTCGAATAACTCCTTTGGATTAACTAACTTCGATTAACTCCTTCAGATTAACTAACTTCGAATAACTCCTTTGGATTAACTCACTTCGAATAGCTCCTTTGGATTAACTAACTTCGAATAACCAATATTCGATAACTACTCTTCGAATAAATAATATTCGATAACTCTTCCCAAATGAATCACATTTGATTTCTCCACTCGAATAAACTATATTCGATAACTCTTCTCAAATGAATAACATTTGATTTCTCCATTCGAATAAACTATATTCGATAACTCTTCTCAAATGAATAACATTTGATTTCTCCACTCGAATAAACTATATTCGATTACTCTTTTCAAATGAATAACATTTGATTTCTCCACTCGAATAAACTATATTCGATTACTCTTCCCTTGAATACACTATATTCGATAACTCTACTTCGGATAAGTGATATTCGACAACTCTACTCGATTAACTCTACTTGGATAACTCTAACCGGTCAACTCAACTGGTTTAACCTAACTGGTTAACTCTAACTGATTAACTCAAATGGTTTAACCTAACTGGTTAACTTGTCTCGATTAACTGAACTAATCCACTTAGTTTAACTTAGCTAATTCACGTTGATTAACTCTAACCGATTCACTTAGTTTAACTCAACTAATTTACTTCGATTTACCACTTAGTTAACTTAACTAATTCACTTTGATTAACCACTTAGTTTAACTTAACTAATTCACATCGATTAACCACTTAGTTTAACTTAACTAATTCACATTGATTAACTCTAACCGATTCACTTAGTTTAACTCAACTAATTCACATTGATTAACTCTAACCGATTCACTAACTCAACTAATTTACATTGATTAACTCTAACCGATTCACTTAGTTTAACTTAACAAATTCACTTCGGTTAACTTAACCCATTACTTTGATTTACTCGACTAACTTGCTTTGGTTAACCTAACAAATTACTTTGTTTAACTCTATTCGAATAAGTACTTCGAATCACTCTAATGTGTTTAACTCTATTCAAATATCTAATTTGAATAACTCATTTCGAATAACTAAATTCGATTAACTCCTTTTATTAACGTTTATTCATTTCAAAAGATTTCCTTTTTACAACGTTTATCCATTGATAAAGATTTACTTTTTACAATGTTTATCTATTTATAAAGATTTACTTTTAGTAACGGTTCTTCACTTTATAAATATCCTTTTAATAACGTTTCTACTTCTCTATATAAGTCCAGACTTATATATATCCCATTTATCAACGATAAATAATTTATTTAATTTATAAAACATTAGTTATAAATTAATCTACTTCAATTTATCTGTTTAAAACAGATTTCCTATTTAATATCTCATTTAAATCTATATCGTGTTATACCGTGTGCGAAGCACGTGTTTAAATCTATCCATGTATAATTCTATTTATTTTCCGAACAAGTGTTCCTTTATTTATTCCCTAAATAAATATTCCTTTATTCCGTTTATTTAAAATCTAAATAAATGTTCCTTTATTTATTTCCTAAATAAATAAATGTTTTCATTTTATAAAATCCTATCGATTTTATAAATAAGAGTTATTTTCAATATAAACATTGAAAATTCCCTTTTTACATTCTAGTATCACCTACGGTGTTTAACGTGTCGTATAACCATGATCGGTATCATTCAAACATATGAAATCAATAACAGATTTCATAACACATCATATATCACAATATATGAAAAACGGTAAAATAAATGTTGAGGAATCCAGTCGGATTCCTCCAACCTGTTTCCCTACATCACAGATGTTAGACAATATAGATAACATCACTTTCAGTTCCATATGATATATTCTGTTAAACAGAATCAATATAAAATTTTAACTAACTGACTAGCAGTTCAATCAAACAATCAGCACACCGTCAAACAGACAATTTTAACAGTTCTAACAATACAACATGAAATTATAAACTATTCAGAGTTGGTGAGTTTTACTCACATTTGCGCGTTAACCTTTTAATAACGATTTGCGTCATTAGACCGGATCAGACGCTGAATTTTGTCATACGTGTAACTGAGCTCCCACTGGTTCCAAATCCGTTCCACTGGTTAGATTGCGCCTAACGCGATAAGCGGTGTTCGGTTCTCCTACTCGATTACATTGCGAGTTTCATTCACTGGTCCTCTTCCATTCCACGACAGCACTTGCTCCTTATACAAAACCCATTTGCCGTGTTTCCTTTTTTTTAAAAAATGCCAGGACTTCTTCTTTTTCTTTCTATCCAGGCCTTCCTTCCTTCTGATACCGGCCCAGTACCCATATGATACCCAACCCGCACATTTAATCTTCCCTCAGTATGAAATTTCACTTTCCAGAAATAGAACCTAACGGCCGGGAACTCCCATCTCCTCACCAATTTACGAACAACATCACCCCTCACGTTAAAATATGTATCTTCGTACGTATCGAACCCAAGAGGAATAACCCAAAACAACACCTAAGGAGGAAGAATGCACATCACTTAAACTATTGATCTCTATCACCTACTACAGTGAATCACATCATTTCATGCGGGCTTCAAAAGAGAACATGGCCGATGTTGTATCTTTCCCAGGGACACACGCTTGTCTTCATATATAAATATATATATATATATATATATATATATATATATATATATATATATATATATATATATCTTCTACTGAAGAGATCATGCGCATGCGATGCACCCCAAATACACAACACTCCTCACATGCGTACTCCTTCCTATGCACAACTGCCTGCTTCTCTTCCGAACCACTTTCATCCCTTCTTCTCGGCCACACAACACTCCAGCTTCCCCTTCATCTCATCACGCAAGGCCATTCACTCCCTCTCTGACAGCACACAGTATCACGTCAGATCCTCCTCCAGTGGTCAGCACCGCCCCAGTGCCCCCTTATGCCAATCCATTACCTCATTTTTGTGAAACGCGACTTTCTGTTAACTAAGCAAATACTTCTCCTCCGACAACATACCCTGCGCCTGACCCCTATGCAATACTTTAGAACCTTCCACGCCCCACCACTCACGTATTCAACCACCCCCTACTTCCTGAATACTAACAGTTCTCGTCGCCTGCTTCCAAATGCCCACTCTCAGCTCTCGAATTTGTTCGTTAACATAATGGGTTTTGGTTTTTATGAAAGAAGAGCATGGAGATATTTTCTTCTTTATCTGAAGCCAAACGGAGGAGTATATATATAAGTAGAATGCTTAGTGTTTAAGGTATAGGGGAGATAAGTGTGGCATTCTACAAGGAGGAATACTATTCAGTAAGTATGGTTGATGGTATAGATTATAGGTTAGGTACCTTATTATGTAATGGCTTTTCAAAGCCATTTCCTATGTTAAATGCATGTGTAAATGCATGTTTAGAAACTTAAGGTTATTATATACGGTTTCTTCTTTGAATGGTGAAGACAGTTGAAGGCCACGTAGTAGCTTCCTATATTTGCAGATCTTTTGGTAGGTAGGATATTCGGATGTGATCAGTTTGGTAGGTAGGATATTCGGATGGGAACAGTTTGGTAGGTAGGAGTACTTTATTTGTTGCAAACGTATGTATTTCAACTTACAACAACATGATCCATTTAGTACCGACAAAACAAACATATTTCAAGTATCTCCAACTTACACCGTACTCGCTTAGAATTATAGACAGTGGTATCGAAACCATATAATTAAAAGCAATGGACATGTTAAAGGGAAGTAGTGAACATATCGAGATTTTAACTGTTGAGTTACAAAGTTTAGCGTCCTCCATTATATAAAATTCCGTTCATTTACGGACCCCTATCGACAGAGATAAAAATACCATTGTGACGGGCAATAGCCCACGATCCCAGAAATATGATAATACCGGTAGGTGGACTCATATTTTGAAACTTCAAAATGTTGATTTCAGGGTGCGAAATACTTCAAATAAAAAGTTGTTTATTTAATTAATTAAAAATTACAGTAAAATTCTAAAAATTAAATTATCGCTATGTCTCAAAAGAACCTTGTCTGAATTCACACCCGATATCTAATTATTTTGAAATAACCGTTATGGCCGATAAACGATTCTATAGCGACTATTCTGAAATTTGATTTGGACATAACTCAAAATCTACACGATGAAATCCTGATTTTTCTCTTCCACTAGAAAGATATGCTCCACCAGCTCCACACGTTTCTTGTTTCACAGAAATCCGGCTTAAAATGCATCATGTACATTCAGTTGAAGTTCAAATCGCCAAATAGCGAACTGCAGCGCTATTTCAATCTCTATTTTAATTATGTTATAATTATACGTTCGAACGTTGTACTTTAAGTTATCGATATCGCCAAATCGATATATAAATCATTAAATAAATAAATTATTCGACAGCTAACAAAACGCGCCATTACAGACTTCCCCCCTTAAAATAATTTCGTCCCCGAAATTGCTAAGTTAGAGGACGACCCTATCTACTGGAATTCCTCAGATTTGTTTACCCCTTATTTCTGATATCAACCGAACCAATTAATATCGATTAAAATATTAATTCCCTTCGACTAACTAAAATTTCCAAAAATTTTGAAAATTCTCTAACACTTTATATTTTTAGAAAATTTCGCCATAACCTCCTTTGTACGGCTCAATACGTCAAACCACAACTCGCCTCTCTAGGCCTCCTCCAATCCAAAAAGAAATCAAAATAGCCAAGCGGCTTGCCAATTCGGCTCATAAAATCCAAACTCATTATATAATATAAACTTGTACCTTTTTGTCAGGCATTTAACTCTATCCCTTTCATCAGCTACCCCTTCAAAATATACCAATGTTATCCATTCCAATTAATCTCCAATCGGTTCATATCCTCAAACCCAAATCGAATTTCATTCGAACTCTAATATCAAATTCCAAATTATTGAATTATCAATTTAGTTCCATTCTATATTATCTCTAATCCAATTCAATTTTATTTAACTCGGTTCAAGTTAAATTTCAATTTATTTTTACCATCTCATTTTATTTAACTTCATTAGTTAAATTTTAATTCCAGAACTTAAGTTCCTGGGTTTCTTTCAAATCAATTTGAAATCATAATGCCAATTCAAAAACCTTTGAATTTCTAAACAACTTGTTTTCTCAAAATAATTCAAAAACAAAACCTTTAGTAGTAATCCGTCACTTAGAACTCGGAAATGAACACTGATGATGTCTAGATTCATCATCAGAATCTATTTTCCAGCTATCGAAGTGAGTTCAATACTATATCATTTTCAATTTGAAAAACATTTTCAAAATCTCCCAGGAATTTAAAATTTCCTTATTTTAATTCCAAATCTGATTTAAATTCATATTTAATTCAAACTATTTCATATATTACATTCATATGAATTCTGATTGGTCATTTATGACCATTTCATCCTTTTATAATCTTATTCGATTATAATAACAACCAACACAATCAATATACTATAATAATTTCAAGATATATATTTCTTCTATAAACAAATATATTTTGGGAAATTTTATTTCATTTACCCTCTTTCAAAACATACCGTGACGACACATCGTATCCGAGTGTTTATTAAATCCTACCGATACAGTGGATCAAACTGATCGACCAGAACTCATATACAACTCAGCCAATGAATCTCCATAATAAAAAACCATTTTATATTGTATAACATATATGCACTCATATATATACACTCAAACTCAATCTAGGATATTACTAATCCCATCTCTATCGAGTTATGCCACAGAGCCAAGGTAATCACTTAACTTAAGCTCTGATACCAACTGTAACGGCTGGAAATTTCCGACTCCTCGAGAGTCGGAAATTCCGCGACGTTAGTGAAAGAATTTAGAAGGTGAGAAAGAAAAGATAGAACTAATAGAATAGAAGAAGAAGAAGAACATCAAAATCATCAGAGTAACACGAATCTCACAGCGGAACGAATAACATATAATATATAACATAACTTTGAAGTAAACAGTTATATATGTACAACAGCACTTATCAGAGTACAACATTTACAACACAGCGGAAATAACTATAGCTATAGAATCTTGAAGTCTCCTGCTCCAAGCTCTCCAAGTATATCTGTAAATCCCGACTACTTGACTGCCCGTACAAATTTAGGCACCCAAGAGTTTAGGGAAAACAACAAAGTAAACTCCGGGTCAGTCATGGGACTGGTATGAGTAAAACAGTTTAAAACAATTGAACAGTTATATGATATCTCATAAGACCACGCTGTGAATACGGAACGGGTTTTTCCTTATGAGTATCTAAACAACTTTGACAAGCAATATCATTGTGATATTATAATAATGTCTAAGTACAAATAGGTATCAATCTAGCAGAAACGCTTGCATCTCACGTTCTACATACATAGTATAAAATCATAAACCGCAGGGCGCTTATCGGAGAATGGCTTCCAACAGACAAGGTATGGGAGCACCTTCCAAATAGTGTACTCTAGAGGTGATACACTCATGGTTTAACAAGAACGTCTTGCAACCCGGCCACACATGACCGCTCACTCATTTAGCTTGAGTGTCGCGAATATATTGCCACCACGGTTGTAGGCCATCAAACCGTCATCCGAAGATACAGAATCAAAAAGAAGTATAAATATGAATATTCTGTAGACCGGTGAAAATACACCCTTCTTGGGGATGACCCAACTAGCCATGCTGCCTAGCCCAACTTTTGTTACTTCCCGGTGTGAGGCTAGAAGCTACGTCTATCTTCAGAACATCTGATCACCATTTACTTTGAATGCCACATCGTCATACCCGCCAAATCACAAATTGACTTATCCAAAAATAACACGGGTATACAGCTAAGAGGAACGAATTCCTCCGCCACCAAACGTGAATACGTTTGAACAGATCAACTTACGCGATCCATTGGATATACTCTGTCAGACCTTCTTCCATATACGTTGTCCTGGGACTGGACAAACCGAAGGCACTATTCAGTATATCCATCTTAGTCACTGTTATCTAAGACTTATACAACAGCCCTTGCACTTTACTCCGTCTTCAATTTATCTTTGGCATATATTGCTCGTAACGCTTATGCCGATACAGAGTGGTTCTTCGGATAATAATCCAATCGGTCTCTCCATATTAACATCGTTAAAATGGTAAAAACTTTGATAGTCTGTGATTCAACTATCAAATGAAAACATGTCGGTGTACAAACAACGATCTTATTTCCAAATGGAAATTCGATCGATCAATCATCATATGTTCATATTTCCTTATTTCATATATTTAGAAAATATATGTTATTAATCATTGGAAAACATTTCCATAGCTTATTTTCACATCACTATTATTTCGCAACTATCAGTCCCTAACTGTGACTAGTATGAGAACAATTCTCTAAGCATCAGTCCGGAAGGTCGAAACCAACATCAGATCGTCACTTAGAAAACCTTTCAACTTACCCTCTCCTGTTAGTTTCTGAATTTGCTTAACTCTATTTCTTAAATTCTTATCATGAAAACATTTCATTTTCTATGTTTAGAAAACATATCTGACTATATTTGGAAAACGTTTCCAAAACTCATTTACGGATTTCCAATGAACGTTGTATAAAACATCGTTACGCTTAATCCATTAATCGCTTATTACTTAACTATATTTCAAATCAACCTTTTCTATCGAACCACAACTATTCCTTTGTCAATTCTGAAGTCAATCAAGTTGGGGTATAACTACCTCTCAGACCTTAATTGGACAACGTCCTTTACTGTGAAATAGATGAAGTTCATCACTCACTTTTTACAATCATCTGTTTACGCAAATTCTCGGATTCAGGTTACGAATCTACTTCTTATATGACAACGTTTGATTATAACTATAACGCTATAATTCCTACTTCTGCAATGTCTAACCTAAATTATAACTTTATCTCCTAACTCGAATAATTTAACAGACACCTAATTTCTAAATCAATAACTAAATCTTGATTTAAACCCTGGAAAGTAAATAGTACTTTCCCAAATTCGATATAATTGAATTCGACGTATTAATCTCTTTCGAGAAATCTCTATTCGATTAACTCTCCCTTTTTAATAATTGATATTCGATAAACTCTATTTCGATTAACTCCTATCGAATAAACTATATTCGATATCTCCTCCAACACTATTCGAATAACTATATTCGATTAACTTCTCTAACTCTACTCGAATAAATTATCTTCGATTAACTCTTTTAACTTTACTCGAATAAACTATATTCGATTAACACTTTCTTTCGAATAACTATATTCGATTAACTCTTCGTCTAACTCCTTTGGATTAACTCTTCGACTAACTCCTTCGGATTAACTCTTCGATTAACTCCTTCGGATTAACTAACTTCGAATAACTCATTTGGATTAACTCTTCGACTAACCCCTTCGGATTAACTCCTCGATTAACTAACTTCGAATAACTCCTTTGGATTAACTCTTCGAATAACTCCTTCGGATTAACTCTTCGATTAACTCCTTCGGATTAACTCTTCGATTAACTCCTTCGGATTAACTAACTTCGAATAACTACTTTGGATTAACTAACTACGAATAACTCCTTTGGATTAAATAACTTCGATTAACTCCTTCGGATTAACTAACTTCGAATAACTCCTTTGGATTAACTAACTTCGAATAGCTCCTTTGGATTAACTAACTTCGAATAACCAATATTCGATAACTACTCTTCGAATAAATAATATTCGATAACTCTTCCCAAATGAATCACATTTGATTTCTCCACTCGAATAAACTATATTCGGTAACTCTTCTCAAATGAATAACATTTGATTTCTCCATTCGAATAAACTATATTCGATAACTCTTCTCAAATGAATAACATTTGATTTCTCCACTCGAATAAACTATATTCGATTACTCTTTTCAAATGAATAACATTTGATTTCTCCACTCGAATAAACTATATTCGATTACTCTTCCCTTGAATACACTATATTCGATAACTCTACTTCGGATAAGTGATATTCGACAACTCTACTCGACTAACTCTACTTGGATAACTCTAACCGGTCAACTCAACTGGTTTAACCTAACTGGTTGACTCTAACTGATTAACTCAAATGGTTTAACCTAACTGGTTAACTTGTCTCGATTAACTGAACTAATCCACTTAGTTTAACTTAGCTAATTCACGTTGATTAACTCTAACCGATTCACTTAGTTTCACTCGACTAATTTACTTCGATTTACCACTTAGTTAACTTAACTAATTCACTTCGATTAACCACTTAGTTTAACTTTACTAATTCACATCGATTAACCACTTAGTTTAACTTAACTAATTCACATTGATTAACTCTAACCGATTCACTTAGTTTAACTCAACTAATTCACATTGATTAACTTTAACCAATTCACTTAGTTTAACTCAACTAATTTACATTGACTAACTCTAACCGATTCACTTAGTTTAACTTAACAAATTCACTTTGGTTAACTTAACCCATTACTTTGATTAACTCGACTAACTTGCTTTGGTTAACCAAACAAATTACTTTGTTTAACTCTATTCGAATAAGTACTTCGAATCACTCTAATGTGTTTAACTCTATTCAAATATCTAATTCGAATAACGCATTTCGAATAACTAAATTCGATTAACTCCTTTTATTAACGTTTATTCATTTCAAAAGATTTCCTTTTTACAACGTTTATCCATTGATAAAGATTTACTTTTTACAACATTTATCTATTTATAAAGATTTACTTTTAGTAACGGATCTTCACTTTATAAATATCCTTTTAATAACGTTTCTACTTCTCTATATAAGTCCAGACTTATATATATCCCATTTATCAACGATAAATAATTTATTTAATTTATAAAACATTAGTTATAAATTAATCTACTTCAATTTATCTGTTTAAAACAGATTTCCTATTTAATATCTCATTTAAATCTATATCGTGTTATACCGTGTGCGAAGCACATGTTTAAATCTATCCTTGTATAATTCTATTTATTTTCCGAACAAGTGTTCCTTTATTTATTCCCTAAATAAATATTCCTTTATTCCATTTATTTAAAATCTAAATAAATGTTCCTTTATTTATTTCCTAAATAAATAAATGTTTTCATTTTATAAAATCCTATCGATTTTATAAATAAGATTTATTTTCAATATAAACATTGAAAATTCCCTTTTTACATTCTAGTATCACCTGCGGTGTTTAAGGTGTCGTATAACCATGATCGGTATCATTCAAACATATGAAATCAATAACAGATTTCAGAACACATCATATATCACAATATATGAAAAACGGTAAAATAAATGTTGAGGAATCTAGTCGGATTCCTCCAACCTGTTTCCCTACATCACAGATGTTAGACAATATAGATAACATCACTTTCAGTTCCATATGATAAATTCTGTTAAACAGAATCAATATAGAATTTTAACTAACTGACTAGCAGTTCAATCAAATAATCAGCACCCCGTCAAACAGACAATTTTAACAGTTCTAACAATACAACATGAAATTATAAACTGTTCAGAGTTGGTGAGTTTTACTCACATTTGCGCGTTAACCGTTTAATAACGATTTGCGTCAGTAGACCGGATCAGACGTTGAATTTTGTCATACGTGTGACTGAGCTCCCACTGGTTCCAAATCCGTTCCACTGGTTAGATTGCGCCTAACGCGATAAGCGGTGTTCGGTTCTCCTACTTGATTACATTGCGAGTTTCATTCACTGGTCCTCTTCCATTCCACGACAGCACTTGCTCCTTATACAAAACCCATTTGCCGTGTTTCCTTTTTTTTATTAAAAATGCCAGGACTTCTTCTTTTTCTTTCTATCCGGGCCTTCCTTCCTTCTGATACCGGCCCAGTACCCATATGATACCCAACCCGCACATTTAATCTTCCCTCAGTATGAAATTTCACTTTCCAGAAATAGAACCTAACGGCCGGGAACTCCCATCTCCTCACCAATTTACGAACAACATCACCCCTCACATTAAAATATGTATCTTCGTACATATCGAACCCAAGAGGAATAACCAAAAACAACACCTAAGGAGGAAGAATGCACATCACTTAAACTATTGATCTCTATCACCTACTACAGTGAATCACATCATTTCATGCGGGCTTCAAAAGAGAACATGGCCGATGTTGTATCTTTCCCAGGGACACACGCTTGTCTTCATATATATATATATATATATATATATATATATATATACGTATATATATATATATATCTTCTACTGAAGAGATCATGCGCATGCGATGCACCCCAAATACACAACACTCCTCACATGCGTACTCCTTCCTATGTACAACTGCCTGCTTCTCTTCCGAACCACTTCCATCCCTTCTTCTCGGCCACACAACACTCCAGCTTCCCCTTCATCTCATCACGCAAGGCCATTCACTCCCTCTCTGACAGCACACAGTATCACGTCAGATCCTCCAGTGGTCAGCACCGCCCCAGTGCCCCCTTATGCCAATCCATTACCTCATTTTTGTGAAACGCGACTTTCTGTTAACTAAGCAAATACTTCTCCTCCGACAACATACCCTGCGCCTGACCCCTATGCAATACTTTAGAACCTTCCACGCCCCACCACTCACGTATTCAACCACCCCCTACTTCCTGAATACTAACAGTTCTCGTCGCCTGCTTCCAAACGCCCACTCTCAGCTCTCGAATTTGTTCGTTAACATAATGGGTTTTGGTTTTTATGAAAGAAGAGCATGGAGATATTTTCTTCTTTATCTGAAGCCAAACGGAGGAGTATATATATAAGTAGAATGCTTAGTGTTTAAGGAATAGGGGAGATAGGCGTGGCATTCTACAAGGAGGAATACTATTCAGTAAGTATGGTTGATGGTATAGATTATAGGTTAGGTACCTTATTATGTAATGGCTTTTCAAAGCCATTTCCTATGTTAAATGCATGTGTAAATGCATGTTTAGAAACTTAAGGTTATTATATACGGTTTCTTCTTTGAATGGTGAAGACAGTTGAAGGCCACATAGTAGCTTCCTATATTTGCAGATCTTTTGGTAGGTAGGATATTCGGATGTGATCAGTTTGGTAGGTGGGATATTCGGATGGGAACAGTTTGGTAGGTAGGAGTACTTTATTTGTTGCAAACGTATGTATTTCAACTTACAACAACATGATCCATTTAGTACCAACATATTTCAAATATCTCCAACTTACACCGTACTCGCTTAGAATTATAGACAGTGGTATCGAAACCATATAACTAAAAGCAATGGACATGTTAAAGGGAAGTAGTGAACATATCGAGATTTTAACTGTTGAGTTACAAAGTTTAGCGTCCTCGATTATATAAAATTCTGTTCATTTACGGACCCCTATCGACAGAGATAAAAATACCATTGTGACGAGCAATAGCCCACGATCCCAGAAATATGATAATATCGGTAGGTGGACTCATATTTTGAAACTTCAAAATGTTGATTTCAGGGTACGAAATACTTCAAATAAAAAGTTGTTTATTTAATTAATTAAAAATTACAGTAAAATTCTAAAAATTAAATTATCGCTATGTCTCAAAAGAACCTTGTCTGAATTCACACCCGATATCTAATTATTTTGAAATAACCGTTATGGCCGATAAACGATTCTATAGCGACTATTCTGAAATTTGATTTGGACATAACTCAAAATCTACACGATGAAATCCTGATTTTTCTCTTCCACTAGAAAGATATACTCCACCGGCTCCACACGTTTCTTGTTTCACAGAAATCCGGCTTAAAATGCATAATGTACATTCAGTTGAAGTTCAAATCGCCAAATAGCGAACTGCAGCGCTATTTCAAGCTCTATTTTAATTATATTATAATTATACGTTCGAACGTTGTACTTTAAGTTATCGATATCGCCAAATCAATATATAAATCATTAAATAAATAAATTATTCGACAGCTAACAAAACGCGCCATTACAGCCTCGGATTGATCAGTCGTTCTCGAACCGATGGAGTCATTTAGTTGGCTCATTTACTCCCCAAAGGGCGGGGAAACGTAGTGTTCAGGCATTTTAATCCACATCGGTGGACCGGACCTGTCGCTCCTAGGGTCACTCGAGCTCTGATCCTGAGACTCGGGCTAGGCAGTCTCGAATCGGTTGAGGACTATCTTTTGCCTCGGTTCATAGATGGAAATCCAATTTCCAAATACGTGACATTGCGGTTTTAATTGTAGAACTAGTATGGCGACATGATATATGGTACCCATGCCGCCTATGATTGATACTTATGATTTGAAATTGTTTTATACACTATGCACTTATAATAGTATCAAACGATTTATTTTAAACGTATCAAGCATTCTTTGGCTGTTATAAGGGAAAACCCTATCCTCGGCTGCGTTGCATTGTGTGATGGGACCTGGGTCTTATAACAGCTTCATTTTTCTTTATTTAGCATTGCGCTGTTTGTTTTATGCACTGGTATTCTTGGGAGGAAACCCGTTCCGTGTTATACGGCGTGGTCCCTTGACTTACCTAATGATTTAAAATAAAGATTAATAGCTGTTTTAGTTCTCATACCCGTCCCATGACTGACCTGGAGTTTATTGTTTTAACCTAAACTCTGGGTGCCCTTATTTTCGACACGGGCAGCTAGTAGTTTTGGTTTTGCAGATTTATATTCACAGGATCCTGGTTTACAGCTGGAACGATATCCGGAAAGCTTTGTATCCGTATATCTCCTTCTAGTTGTGTATTGTATTATTTTCCGCTGCTATGTATTTAAATGTAATTTAAATCTCTGATATTTCTGTGTAATATTTATTCATACTCTGTATATTCTTGTAATCTGATGCATTGTTGTAATATACAATGAAATGTTCTTCTGTATGTGTTTTGTTGTGGCTTGTTCTCGAACTATCCGACGCTTTCTTTTACGGGGAAGTTACGGGTTTTCATAAAGGGCTATTTAGAGAATTAGGGGTAGGATTTAAAAGAAGTACTATTTTGAAGTATTAAAAGAATTTGGGGTAGTTTAAGCATATTAGGGGTAGATCGAGAAATATGAAAGATGATGAATCATTTGGATTGGGTGCTGCAAAAACCAACCCTTCACAAAAGTTAAAAATGGGGGTAATTGTTGGATTTAAGGGCTATTTGAAGAATTAGGAGTAGGATTGAAAAGAAGGGTTGTTTTGAAGAATTAAAAGAAGTAGTCGTAGTTTAATCATAGTAGGGGTAGATCGAAAAATATGAATGATGATGAATCGTATCGATTGGGTGCTGCAAAAACAATTCCTTCACAATGGTTAAAAAATAGCGGTAATTGTATGAAGGAAGGTCTATTTAGAGAATTTGGAGTAGGATTAAAAAGAAAGACGGTTTTGAAGTATTAAGATAAGTAGGGGTAGTTTAAGCATAGTGGTGGTTTATCGACAAATAAGAAAGATGATGAATAGTTTGAATTAGGCGCTGTAAAAACCAACCCTTACAGCAGTAAAAAGATAAGGGTAATTGTTAGAAGAAAGGGCTATTTAGAAAATTAGGGGTAAGATTAAAAAGAAGGGTTGTTTGAAGTATTAAGAGAAGTAGGGGTAGTTTTTGCATATTAGGGGTAGATCGGTAAATATAAAAGATGATGAATCGTTTGGATTGGGTGCTGCAAAAATCAACCCTTCACAGTAGTAAAAAGATAGGGTTAATTATTGGAAATAAAGGCTATATAGAGAATTAGGGGTGGGATTTAAAACGACTTTTTTGAAGTATTAAGAGAAGTAGGGGTAGTTTAAGCATAGTAGGGGTAAATCAACAAATATGAAAGATGATGAATCGTTTGGATTGGGTGCTGCAAAACCAATCCTTCACAATAGTTAAAAAATAGAGGTAATTGTTGAAAGGAAGGGCTATTTAGAGAATTAGGGGTAGGATTAAAAAGAAGGGATGTTTTGAAGTATTAAGAGAAGTAGGGTGGATTAAGCATAGTAGGGGCAGGTCATCAGATATGAAAGATGGTAAATCGATCGGATTGGGTGCTACAAAAACCAACCCTTCAAAAAAGGTAAAAAATAAGGGTAATTGTTGGAAGTAAGGGCTGTTTAGAGAATTAGGGGTAGGATTAAAAAGAAGCGATGTTTTGAAGTATATAGAGAAGTAGGGGTAGATTAAGTATAGTAGGGGTAGATTGACAAATATGAAAGATGACGAATCATTTGGATTGGGTACTGCACAAACCGATCCTTCACAATTGTTAAAAAATAGGAGTAATTGTTGGATGGAAGGGCTATTTAGATAATTAGGGGTAGGATTAAAAAAAAGGGCAGTTTTGAAGTATTAATATAAGCAGGGGTAGTTTAAGCATAGTAGGGGCAAATCGAAAAATAAGAAAGATGATGAATCGTTTGGATTAGGTGCTACAAAAAACCAATCCTCCACAGTAGTGAGAAGATAGGGGTAATTGTCGAAAGTAAGTGATATTTAGAGAATTATGGGTACGATTAAAAAGAAAGGTTGTTTTGAAGTATTAAGAGAAGTAGGGGTAGTTTAAACGTAGTAGGGTATATAGACAAATATAAAAGATGATGAATCGTTTCGTTTGGGCGCTGCAAAAACCAACCCTTCACATTAGTAAGAAGATAGGGGTAATTGTTGGAACTAAGGGCTATTTATAGAATTAGGGTTAGGATTTAAAATAAGGCCTGTTTTGAAGTATTTAGAGAAGTAGTGATAGTTTAAGCAGAGTAGGGGTAGATCGACAAATATGATAGATGATGAATGGTTTGGATTGGGTGCTACAAAAACCAATCATCCACAATAGTAAAAAATAGGAGCAATTGTTGAAAGGAAGATCTATTTAGAGAACTAGGGGTAGGACTAAAAAGAAGGGATGTTTTGAAGTATTAAGAGAAGTAGGGGTAGATTAAGCATAATAGGGGTAGATCGACAAATATAAAAGATGATTAATCATTTGGATTGGTTGCTACAAAAACCAACCCTTCACAAAAGGTAAAAAATGGGGGTAATTATTGGAAGTAAGAGCTATTTAGAGAATTAGGGTTAGGATTAAAAAGAAGAGTTGTTTTGAATTATTAAGAGAAGTAGTGGTAGTATAAGCATACTAAGGGTAGATCGACAAATATGAAAGATGATGGATCGTTTAGATTGGGTGCTGCAAAAACCAATTCTTCACAATAGTTAAAAATAAGGGTAATTGTTGGATGTAAGGGTTATTTACAGAATTGGGGGAAGGATTGAAAAAGGATTGTTTTTAAGTATTTTGAGAAGTGGGGGTAGATTAAGCGCAGTAAGGGTAGATCGACAAATATAAAAGATGTTGAATCATTTGAATTGGGTGCTACAAAAATCAACTCTTCACAAAAGGTTAAAAATAAGCGTAATTCTTGGAAGTAATGGCTATTTAGAGAATTAGAGGTTGGATTAAAAAGAAGGGTTGTTTTGAAGTATTAAGAGAAGTAGGGGTAGTTTAAGCATAGTAGGGGTAGACCGACAAATATGAAAGATGATGAATTGTTTGGATTGTGTGCTGCAAACCAATCCTTCACAATAGTTAAAAAATAGAGGTAATTGTTGGAAGTAAGGGCTATTTAGAGAATTAGGGGTACGATTAAAAAGAAGGGTTGTTATGAAGTATTAAGAGAAGTAGGGGTAGTTTAAGCATAGTAGGGGTAGATCGACATATATAAAGCATGATGAATCGTTTGGATTATGCGCTACAAAAACCAACCCTTAACAGTAGTAAAAAATAGTGGTAATTGTTGTAAGTAAGGACTATTTAGAGAATTAGGGGTAGGATTTAAAAGGACTATTTTGAAGTATTGAGAGACGTAAGGGTAGTTTAAGCATAGTAGGGTTAAATCGACAAATATGAAAGATGATGAATCGTTTGGATTGGGTGCTGCAAAATCCAACCCTTTACAGTAGTTAAATAATAGGGGTAACTGTTGGAATTAAGGGCTATTTAGAGAATTAGGGGTACGATTAAAAAGAAGGGTTGTTTTGAAGTATTAAGAGAAGTAGTGGTAGTTTAAGAATAATAGGGGTAGTTCGACAAATATAAAAGATGATGAATCGTTTGGATTGGTGCTACCAAAACCAACCCATCACAGTAGTAAAATGATATGGGTAATCTTGGCATGTGATAAATACATAGAGAATTATGGTTCAGATTTAAAAGAAGGTATGTTTTGAAATATTAAGAGTAGTAGGGGCAGTTTAAGCATAGTAGGGATAGATCGACAAATATGAAAGTTGATGAATCATTTGGATTGGGTGCTGCAAAAGCCAACCCTTCACAGTAGTTAAAAAATAGAGTTAATTGTTGTAAGTAAGGGCTATTAGAGAATTAGGGGTACGATTAAAAAGAAGGGTTGTTTCGAAATATTTAGAGAAATAGGGGCAGTTTAAGCTTATGAGGGTTTGATCGACAAATATGAAAGATGATGAATCGTTTGGATTGGATGTTGCAAAAACTAAACCTTCATAGTACTAAAAAGATAGGGGTAATTGTTGGAAGTAAGGGCTATTTAGAGAATTAAGGGTAGGATTTAATATAAGGACTGTTTTGAAGTATTAAGAGAAGTTGGCGTAGTTTAAGCAAAGTAGGGGTAGACCGACAAATATGAAAGATGATGAATCATTTTGATTGGGTGCTGCAAAAACCAACACTTCACAGAAGTTAAAAATAGGGGTAGTTGTTGTAAATAAGGGCTATTTAGAGAATTTGGAGTAGAATTTAAATGAAGGGTTGTTTTGAAGTACTAAGAGAAGTAGGAGTAGTTTAAGCATAGTAGGGTAGATCGACCAATATGAAAGATGATGAATCGTTTGAATTGGGTGCTGCAAAATCCAATCCTTCATAATAGTTAAAAAAATAGGGGTAGTTGTTCGAAGGAAGGGCTATTTAGAGCATTAGAGTACGATTAAAAATGTGGTCTGTTTTGAAGTATTAAGATAAGTAGGTGTAGTTTAAGCATAGTAGGGGTAGATTGAAAAATATGAAAGATGGTGAATAGTATGGATTGGGTGCTGCAAGAACCAGTCCTTTACAACAGTAAAAAGATAGGGGTAATTTCTGGAAGTAAGGGCTATTTAGGGAATTAGGGGTATGATTAAAAAGAAGGGTTATTTTGAAGTATTAAGAGAAGTAGGGGTAGTTTAAGCATAATAGGGGTAGATCGGCAAATACAAAAGATGATGAATCGTTTGGATCGGGTGCTGCAAAAATCAACCCCTCACAGTTGTAAAAAGGTAGGGGTAATTGTTGGAAACAGGGCTATTTATAGAATTAAGGGTAGGATTTAAAAGAAAGACTGTTTTCAAGTATTAATAGAAGTAGGGGTAGTTTAAGCATAATAGGCGTAGATCGACAAATATGAAGGATGATGAATCGTTTCGATTGGGTGCTGCAAAAACCTATCCTTCATAATAGTTAAAAAATAGGGGTAATTGTTGAATGGAAGGCTATTTAGAGAATTACGGGTAGGATTAAAAAGAAGGGTTGTTTTGAAGTATTAAGAGAAGTAGGGGTAGATTATGCATAGAAGGGGTAGATCGACTAGTACGAAAGATGATAAATCATTTGGATTGGGTGCTACAAAAACCAACCCTTCAAAAAGGTAAAAAATAGGGGTAACTGTTGGAAGTAAGGGTTGTTTAGATAATAAGGGGTAGTATTAAAAAGAAGGGCTATTTTGAAGTATTAAGAGAATTAGAGGTAGTTTAAGCATAGTAGGGGTAGATCGACAAATATGAAAGATGATGAATCGTTTGGATTGGGTGCTGCAAAAACCAATCCTTGAAAATAGTTAAAAAAATATGGGTAATTGTTGGAAGTAAGGGCGAT
This sequence comes from Allium sativum, assembly GCA_030737875.1. NCBI lineage: Eukaryota > Viridiplantae > Streptophyta > Magnoliopsida > Asparagales > Amaryllidaceae > Allium > Allium sativum. The sequence goes on from CM060925.1 coordinate 503,228,719, forward strand.
TTACAGAATTAGGTGTAGGATTAAAGGAAGGACCGTTTTTAAGTATTAAGAGAAGTAGGGGTAGATTAAGCATAGTAGGGGGAGATCGACAAATATGAAAGATGATGAATCATTTGGATTGGGTGCTACAAAGACCAACCCTTCACAAAAGGTAAAAAATAGGGGTAATTGTTGGAATTAAGGGCTATTTAGAGAATTAGGGGGAGGATTAAAAGGAAGGGTTATTTTGAAGTATTAAGATAAGTAGGGGTAGTTTAAGCATAGTAGGGGTAGATCGATAAATATGAAAGATGATGAATCGTTTGGATTGGGTGCTGCAAAAACCAATCCTTCAAAATAGTTAAAAAATAGGGCTAATTATTGGAAGCAAGGGCTATTTAGAGAATTAGGGGTACGATTAAATAGAAGGGCTGTTTTGAAGTATGAAGAGAAGTTGAGGTAGTTTAAGGAGAGTAGGGGTAAATCGACAAATATAAAAGATGATGAATCGTTTGGATTGGGTTCTGCAAAAACCAACTCTTCACAGTAGTAAAAAATCGAGGTAATTATTGGAAATAAGGTCTATTTAGAGAATTAGAGGTAGGATTTAAAAGAAAGAATGTTTTGAAGTATTAAGAGAAGTTGGGATAGTGTAAGAATAGTAGGGGTAGATCGACAAATATGAAAGATGATGAATCGTTTTGATTGGGTGCTGCAAATACCAATCCTTCTCAATAGTTTAAAAATAGGGGTAATTATTGAAATGAAGGTCTATTTAGAGAATCAGGGGTAGGATTAAAAAGAAGGGTTGTTTTGAAGTATTAAGAGAAGTATGGGTAGATTAAGCATAGTAGGGGTAGATCGACAAATATGAAAGATGATCAATCATTTGGATTGGTTGCTATAAAAACCAACCCTTCACAAAAGTTAAAAAATAGGGGTAATTGTTAGAAGTAAGGGTTGTTTAGAGAATTAGCATTAGTATTAAAAAGAAGGGTTGTTTTGAAGTATTACGTGAAGTAAGGGTAGTTTAAGCATTGTAGGGGTAGATCGACAAATATGAAAGATGATCAATCATTTGGATTGGTTGCTATAAAAACCAACCCTTCATAAAAGTTAAAAAATAGGGGTAATTGTTGGAAGTAAAGGATGTTTAGAGAATTAGCAGTAGGATTAAAAAGAAGGGTTGTTTTGAAGTATTACGAGAAGTAAGGGTAGTTTAAGCATTGTAGGGGTAGATCGACAAATATGAAAGATGATGAATTGTTTGGATTGGGTGCTGCAAAAACCAATCTTTCACAATAGTTAAAAGATAGGGGTAATTGTTGGAAATAAGGGCTATTTAAAGAATTAGGTGTTGGATTAAAAGGATTGGTTATGTATTAATAGAAGTAGGGGTAGATTAAGCATAGTACGGGTAGATCAACAAATATGAAAAATGATGAATCATTTCGATTGGGTGCTACAAAAACAAACCCTTAACAGAAGGTAAAAAAACAGGGGTAATTGTTAGAAGTTAGGTCTATTTAGAGAAATAGTGGTAGGATTAAAAATAAGGGTTGTTTTGAAGTATTAAGAGAAGTAGGGGTAGTTTAAGCATAGTAGGGGTATATCGATAAATATGAAAGATGATGAATCGTTTGGATTGGGTGTTGCAAAAACCAATTTTTCACAATAGTTAAAAAATAGGGGTAATTGTTTGAAGTAAGGGCTATTTACAGAACTAGGGGTAGGATTAAAAGAAGGTCTATTTTTAAGTATTAAGAGAAGTAGGGGTAGATTAAGCATAGGATGGGTAGATCAACAAATATGACAAATGATGAATCATTTGGATTGGGTGCTACAAAAACCAACCCTTCACAAAAGGTTAAAAAAAGTGGTAATTGTTGGAAGTAAGGGCTGTTTAGAGAATTAGGGTTAGGATTAAAAAGAAGGTTTGTTTTGAAGTATTAAGAGAAGTAGAAGTAGTTTAAGCATAGTAGGGGTTGATCGAAAAATATGAAAGATGATGAATCTTTTGGATTGGGTGCTACAAAAACCAACTCTTCACAAAAGGTAAGAAATAGGGGTAATTGTTGGAAGTAATTGCTATTTAGAGAATTAGAGGTAGGATTAAAAAGAAGGGTTGTTTTGAAGTATTAAGAGAAGTAGGGGTAGTTTAAGCATAGTAGGGGTAGACCGACAAATATGAAAGATGATGAATTGTTTGGATTGGGTGCTGCAAAAACCAATCTTTCACAATAGTTAAAAAATAGGGGTAATTGTTGGAAGTAAGGGCTATTTAAAGAATTAGGTGTTGGATTAAAAGGACTGTTTATGTATTAATAGAAGTAGGGGTAGATCAACAAATATGAAAAATGATGAATCATTTCGATTGGGTGCTACAAAAACAAACCCTTAACAGAAGGTAAAAAGCAGGGGTAATTGTCGGAAGTAAGGTCTATTTAGAGAAATAGTGGTAGGATTAAAAAGAAGGGTTGTTTTGAAGTATTAAGAGAAGTAGGGGTAGTTTAAGCATAGTAGGGGTATATCGATAAATATGAAAGATGATGAATCGTTTGGATTGGGTGTTGTAAAAACCAATTTTTCACAATAGTTAAAAAATAGGGGTAATTGTTTGAAGTAAGGGCTATTTACAGAACTAGGGGTAGGATTAAAAGAAGGTCTATTTTTAAGTATTAAGAGAAGTAGTGGTAGATTAAGCATAGGATGGGTAGATCAACAAATACGAAAGATGATGAATCATTTGGATTGCGTGCTACAAAAACCAACCCTTCACGAAAGGTTAAAAAGTGGTAATTGTTGGAAGTAAGTTCTGTTTAGAGAATTAGGGTTAGGATTAAAAAGAAGGTTTGTTTTGAAGTATTAAGAGAAGTAGAAGTAGTTTAAGCATAGTAGGGGTTGATCGAAAAATATGAAAGATGATGAATCTTTTGGATTGGGTACTACAAAAACCAACTCTTCACAAAAGGTAAGAAATAGGGGTAATTGTTGGAAGTAATGGCTATTTAGAGAATTAGAGGTAGGATTAAAAAGAAGGGTTGTTTTGAAATATTAAGAGAAGTAGGGGTAGTTTAAGCATAGTAGGGGTAGACCGACAAATATGAAAGAGGATGAATCGTTTGGATTGTGTGCTGCAAAAAGCAATCCTTCACAATAGTTAAAAAGTAGGGGTAATTGTTGGAACTAAGGGCTATTTAGAAAATTAGGGGTACGATTAAAAAGAAGGGCTGTTTTGAAGTATTAAGAGAAGTAGTGGTAGTTTAAGAATAGTAGGGGTAGATCGACAAATATAAAGCATGATGAATCGTTTGGATTGTGCGCTGCAAAAACCAACCCTTCACAGTAGTAAAAAGATAGTGGTAATTGTTGCAAGTAAGGACTATTTAGAGAATTAGGGGTAGTATTTAAAAGGACTATTTTGAAGTATTGAGAGACGTAAGGGTAGTTTAAGCATAGTAGGCTTAAATCGACAAATATGAAAGATGATGAATCGTTTGAATTGGGTGATGCAAAAACCAACCCTTTACAGTAGTTAAAAAATAGGGGTAATTGTTGGAAGTAAGGGCTATTTAGAGAATTAGGGCTACGACTAAAAAGAAGGCCTGTTTTGAAATATTAAGAGAAGTAGTGGTAGTTTAAGAATAGTAGGGGTAGATCGACAAATAAAAAAGATGATGAATCGTTTCGTTTGGGGCCTGCAAAAACCAACCCTTCACGTTAGTAAGAAGATAGGGGTAATTGTTGGAACTAAGGGATATTTATAGAATTAGTGGTAGGATTTAAAATAAGGTCTGTTTTGAAGTATTTAGAGAAGTAGTATTAGTTTAAGCAGAGTAGGGGTAGATCAACAAATATGATAGATGATGAATCGTTTGGATTGGGTGCTACAAAAACCAATCATTCACAATAGTTAAAAAATAGGGGCAATTGTTGAAAGGAAGGACTATTTAGAGAACTAGGGGTAGGACTAAAAAGAAGGGATGTTTTCAAGTATTAAGGGAAGTAGGGGTAGATTAAGCATAACAGGGGTAGATCGATAAATACAAAAGATGATTAATCATTTGGATTGTGTGCTACAAAATCCAACCCTTCACAATAGGTAAAAATTGGGGTAATTATTAAAAGTAAGAGCTATTTATAGAATTAGGGTTAGGATTAAAAAGAAGATTTGTTTTGAATTATTAAAAGAAGTAGCTGTAGTATAAGCATAGTAAGGGTAGATCGACAAATATGAAAGATGATGGATCGTTTAGATTGGGTGCTGCAAAACCCAGTTCCTCACAATAGTTAAAAATAAGGGTAATTGTTGGATGTAAGGATTATTTACAGAATTGGGGGAAGCATTAAAAAAGGATTGTTTTTAAGTATTTTGAGAACTGGGGGTAGATTAAGCGTAGTAGGGGTAGATCGACAAATATAAAAGATGTTGAATCATTTGAATTGGGTGCTACAAAAATCAACTCTTCACAAAAGGTTAAAAATAAGGGTAATTGTTGGAAGTAAGGGCTATTTAGAGAATTAGAGGTTGGATTAAAAAGAAGGGTTGTTTTGAAGTATTAAGAGAAGTAGGGGTAGTTTAAGCATAGTAGGGGTAGACCGACAAATATGAAAGATGATGAATCGTTTGGATTGTGGGCTGCAAACCAATCCTTCACAATAGTTAAAAAATAGGGTGTAACAACCCGAAAATCTGGGCCAGTTTAAAATTTTTATTTTTGCAATTTTAGCGAATTTTGAATATTTAAAATAGCTTATTTTAAATAATATCGACGAGAAATTTATTTTTAAAAGGATTAGAACGTATATATTTATACGTATTGTCGTTAGAATATAAATATTTATATTTAATTATAAATAGAATTGAAAATGGCGCGGTAGTTCGATAATTTGATTTCAAACTTCAATTGAACGTACCTGGTGCAAAACAATCCGGATTTTAGTGAAACCAAAAACATTAGGATCTAATTGATAGTATCTTTCCAACGAATCCGAAAAATCGAAATTTCATAGTGGGAATCAAAACATATGTCCAGTTGAAAATTCTGAATAGTCGCTATGGAATTCAGGCCCTTAAAAATGGGAATTTTGCAAATGACCTCGGATTTCGACGAAACCACTTTTGTTGGGTCCGTGATGTCAAATTATTGCTAGATTTCAAATTTCACAATTTTTCGAATCAATATATGAGCGTGGCAAAGGAAAACACGTTTGACCAGTTTCAGTTGATTTTAATCGACTGGAAAATGTCCATTTTTCTAACGGTCCTAGAATTCGACGAAACTAGTTTTGTTAGGACCGTATCGTCAATACGAAGCTAGAAAATATTTTTATGGAATTTTTCGAGTTAGTATGTGACCCCAGTAAATCGAAATGAGCGTTCAAATTCAATATATAGAGATATATGTTGATTTTAACGGAAACTGATCGAAACAATCGAATCAGCTTACGATACATATCCCATTGTGTTCGGAATGGGAGTAAAACGCTATGCATGACAGGCGGTGGGCCTCGTTTAGAGGTCTATGTAAAAGTCAACTTTTTGAATTTAAAATTAATAGAAAAATATAATAACCTAACCCTCCTCTCTCCTTCCCTTTAACTCTTCTGCCCCCCCCCCCTTCGAATTCGTTTTCAGAAAACAAAGAAAAAAAAGAGATGCGATACACGATCTGGGAAGCCGCCGCCTGGCCTCCATCGCGCCCCCCAGCGGCGTTGACGCTGACCATCTCCCTCCCCTTGTGACGGCCCGCCCCGCACCAACCGACATTTACTCCAAAAGTGCACTGTACAAATGTCCAGTTAGCACGGAACAGGTCATCAGAAGGAAAAGGAAGAACGAAACGAACTAAGGAAGAAACTGTAGAATGTCTCACAGCGCACAGAATAAAATATAATAATAACATACTTGACATAAAACAGGAGAGACAGTGGATAAGCTGAAACCAGAACTAAACATCATAGCAGCGGAAATCCAAAATACAGCTTATTACAACTTTCAAACTGTCTCAAAGAAAAAGTAAGATAAAGGAGGTACACTACTAATGCCCAATTAGCGACCACCAACGACACAGGGAGAATGTGTATATATATATCATATGTGGAAGCCTCCTGCCCGCCTCCGAATCAGCTACTCGCGCATCACCAGCTAACATGTCTCTAGTCTGCTCATGTGAGCACCCAGAGTAATAAGAGGAGACATAAAACTCTGGGTCAGACATAAAGCCTGGTATGAGCGATAAGCATCTAAAGTGAACAATAACAGGTAGACTAAAACATACCTGAATCTGGACCTGGAACCAAAGAGTTAGCACTACATACTGTACAACACTCTAAGGTACCATATCAAACGGTGTAAAGATACGGAGGTGGGGGAGGTGTGCATGTCATAATGACGGAAAACAATCAAGCATAGCATCCATCCTCACATCTCTCACTCGGTGCGTAAAGCATAAGATATTCACCACTTCGATCACCCAACATACCTTGCTACGATCACTCTGCCCCATGAAGTCATAAATGGCTTCACTGCACTGATAACGTAGCCACTATTTCCTCGCTATGTCCACTTGCCCCATGGAGTTATTCACCCCATCTGCGCTGGCTCATAGCCTTACCAATCCTTACTATGTCCACTTGCCCCATGGAGTTGTTCACCCCATCTACGCTGGCTCATAGTCTTACTATGCATCACCTTGCCCCTCAGTTCATAATGAACCTACTGCACTGATAACGTAGTCTTGCTACCATCACCTTGCCCCTCAGGTCATAATGACCCTACTGCACTGATAAGTAGCTTCATTCATTTTTAGTGGTGAATCGAAGTTATGAACGTCGACAACTCCTTAGCACACGTCCCGAAGCAAGGTCCAACCATGAAATGAACTCATTGGTTCCCAACTGGATCCTGAGCTCTAACTTCCCATATTGGACTACCTTTGCATCTCGGGTTATTGGTCAATACTGGGTCGGATCGGTTCCTCTTCAAGCCATCTGTTCGAGTAGGGTATCCTTCATTGTTTCGGGTCCGGTCTTCTCCTGGTGCGGTTCGGGTCGGTTGTCCTCCATCTGTTCGGGTCGGGTGCTCCACCTCGGGTCGGGTCGGGTGTCATCTCCCCTCCAGCTCGAGCCTTCGTTCCGATCCATCTCCTCGTCCTTCACATACTCCTATCCGATCCATCCTCATTGCCTCCGCTCCGATCTGTCCTCCTTAATCCGATCCGATCCCAGTACAGTTAGCGTGGCCTTCCTTTTTGCCACTTTTCCCAAGTGTTGGGTTCCGATCCGATCGGATTCTTTGCTCAGTTCAACATATCCGAACCGAGCCCCTTATCCGATCCGAACCCTGCAATGTTTTCTGAAACTGTTCCAGCCAGTGTTTACGCCATTCGACGACGTTTTCGACCATTCTAACTATTGAAATCAATCACAAAGCATATCATACAGTCATAGCAACATGCATAATCAACCACAAACATCAAAACATCAATTTGATAGGTAAAAATGGATCAAACATACCCCAAAATCCCATATTTCCCCTTAAGCATGTTTAGGTGAAACTAATGATAGGATTAGCAAAACTTAACCAAATTAACCTAAATTCATATCAGAGGTCTAAAACATCATTTAGGAATTTATGAACATTTTTCCCGAATTTTATCATGCTTAAATTCGCTAATTAGCACTAATTACCCTTAACTAGCCATAATTAGTGTAAAACTATGCAAATTACTCACCTTAGCCACAAATAAACTAAGATATGAAATAAATCTCTGATTTAATGCAGATCTCAATGCTAAACGGCAGCTCCAATGTTGCTTTGGTGTAGATCTTCCTTGATTAGAAGTTGCTAAGCCAAATCCTTGACAAAAAGGTGATTTGGAGGTGATTTAGAGGTTAGAGGCCATTTTTAGGGTTCCTTGGTGATAAGTGGAGGCTAGAAAACTGAAATGGAATGATCCTCTATCTCATTTCAGCCTCCCCGTAACCCTAATCCCGAAATGGGTTATGGGCCTACTCACTAATCACCCGATTTGGCCCGGTTAAGCAGTTTTTCACCCTCCAAACCTTATTTCAGCCATATCTCCCAAACGGTAAGTCCGTTTGGCTATTATGACCACTCAACGGAAAGGTAAACCATCAAACAAATCTAATGGAAGTTTTTTCAGGTCAAAATTCATTTCCAATCGAAAGTTATGGCCAAAACAGTAACAACTAGGGGCAAAATGGTCATTTAAAAATCGACAAAAATCATGAACATGGGAAATGACTCAAATGGATGTTTCCCAAAGTTACATGACCATACGACTTCATACGGGAAAAATATTCTACGATCCCCCGATGCGTAGAATGCGGGTCATTACACTCTCCCCCCTTAAGAAATTTCGCCCCCGAAATTCCCTAATCAAAACACATACAAAGGTCTTGCATGCCTATCAATCATAAAACAACAATAAAACATGCAACAAACGAAACAAGTTTATCCTAGCATGCGGAAAACTAAATTACGAAGTAAGTCTTACCAGGCAAAGAGTTCTGGATATGTCTTCCTAATGCTCTCCTCTGTCTCCCAAGTACAATTATTCTCGTTCTCGCCCCACTGCACCTTGACTAGCTTCACCGCCTTCCTTCGAAGTTGCTTCGTATCGCGCCCCACAATACGAATCGGCTTGCGGTTCCCAACCGCCTCGGGTTCTACTTCGAAGTCCTCTAACTGATCAGGTGAAATAGTCATATCTGAGTCGTGAACGAACTTCCTTAGTTGGGAAACATGAAATACATCGTGAACTCCCGCCATTTTCTCTGGTAAGCCAACTCTATATGCCAAATTCCCGACTAATTCAAGAACCGGGAATGGGCTAACAAATCTTGGTGCTAACTTGCCTCTCCTGCCAAATCGTATCACGCTCTTCAACGGAGAGATCTTGACAAACACCAAGTCACCAACGGAGAATTTTAAGTCCCTTCTCCTCTTATCAACATAACTCTTCTGCCTATCTTGGGCAGCTTTCATTCGTTGTTTAATGATCTTAATCTTATCGGAAGTTTCTCTCACCACATCTGGTCCAAGCACAAATTTCTCGCCAGTCTCTATCCAACATGATGGTGAGTTGCACGGTCTTCCGTACAAAGCTTCATATGGAGCCATACCGATACTGGATTGGTAGCTATTATTATATGCAAACTCTACTAGATGCAAATGGTCATCCCATGATCCACCAAAATCAAATATACAAGCTCTCAAGAGATCCTCCAATATACGATTCACCCTCCCCGTCTTACCATCGGTCTGAGGATTATATGCGGTACTGAGATGTAGTTCTGACCCTAGAGCCTCTTGTAAGCTCTTCCAAAACCAACTAGTGAACAACGAGTCTCGGTCGCTCACAATGCTTTTAGGTACTCCATGAAATCTCACTACCCACTTCATATATAATTCTGCCAACTTGACTGCCGTCCTGGTCGATTTGACTGGTATAAATCTTGCACTCTTAGCCAATCGATCCACAATTACCCAAATGCCATCATATCCCGATTTAGTCCTTGGTAAACCATCGATGAAATCCATGGAGACTTGCTCCCATTTCCATTCGGGAATTTCTAATGGTTGCAACAAACCACTAGGCTTCTTTTGTTCAGCTTTAACTGACTGGCAATTCATGCATTTGGATATAAACTTCCCAACGTCTCTTTTCATCCCTTCCCAGTAGTAAGTCCACTTCATGTCTCGATACATCTTATTACCACCGGGTTGTATAGTCAGTTTTGAGTGATGACATTCTCTAAGCACTTCAGCTCTCAAACCATTTACGTGGCACAACTAGTCTTCCATCCTTCCGAAGCCATCCATCTCGATCAAGCCCATACACACTCATCTCCTCATCGATACCTATCTCTAACTTGGAGATGATTTCCAATAGGTTAGGATCATCCCTCTGACCGGAACCAATCCGCTCTATCAAAGTGAGTCTGATCGTCAAACTAGCTAGCATAACTGGATCCACTTCGCACTTTGGTCTGAAATCAAACCCCGCGATATACTCCAGTTGCTTCCACTCAAGAAACATTGCCCCTAAGCTGGCATGTCTCCTACTCAAGGCATCGGCTACCACATTACCTTTCCCAGGTGTATATGCGATATCAAAATCATACGAAGCCTGGAACTCTAGCCATCTTTGCTGACGGAGATTCAGATCTTTCTGGGAGAAGAGATACTTTAACGATTTATGATCGGCAAACAACTCAAATCTTTCTTCCAAGAGATAGTGTCTCCACATCTTCAGCGCAAATACAATCGCTGCCAATTCCAAATCATGGGTAGGATACTTCTTCTCATGCGGCTTTAGCTGTCGACTAGCATAAGCTACAACCCTACCTCCTTGCATCAATACAACACCAAGTCCGGTACCACAAGCATCTGTGTATACCATCATCTCTTCATTTCCCTTAGGAATGACTAACACTGGCGCACGCGTCAACCTCTCCTTTAGACTCCTGAAAGCATCCTCACACACTCCGTCCCAGATGAAGGACTGATTCTTCATAGTCAACTGAGTCAACGGTGCTGCTATCTTGGAGAAGTCCTGGATAAACTTATGATAATATCCAGCTAATCCCAAGAAATTTCTTACATCTGTAGCATTCTTGGGCGTAGGCCAATCCTATACCGTAGCCACCTTCGCATGGTCCACAGCAATACCACACTCTGAAACAACATGACCCAAGAATCTCACTTCCCTTCTCCAAAAACGACACTTAGAGAATTTCGCTTTCAATTGGTGTTTCCTCAACACCTCCATCACTATCCTCTAGTGTCTCTTGTGTTCCTCCTCTGTCCTTGAGTAAACAAGGATATCATCCACGAACACAAGAACAAACTTATTCAACTGATCTCTGAATACTCTATTCATAAGATCCATAAAATAGGCTGGTGCATTGGTCAGCCCAATTGGCATGACCAACCACTCATAAAATCCAGACGGCGTCCTAAATGCCGTTTTCCGAACACTCTCATCCACTACTCGTAGCTGATGAAATCCTGTCGCGAGGTCCAACTGGGAGAACACTCTTGCTCCTTCCAGCTGATCAAACAAATCATCTATCCAGGGTAGAGGATACTTATTCTTCCTCGTCACCTTATTCAACTCGCGATAGTCCACACAAAACCGAAGGGAACCATCTTCCTTAGTGGCAAACACCACGGGTGCTCCCCACTCGGAGACACTCCTTCTAAAAAATCCCTTCTTCAAAAGATTGCTGACTTGCACCCTGAGCTCTCGCTGCTCCCTTGGTGCCATACGATGAAGTGGCATCACTATAGGTCTGGCATCTTTCACTAAATCAATACGGAACTCAATCTCTCGGTGTGGTGGAAGCCCGGTCACCTCCTCGAAGACGTCTGGATACTGGCCAACCACGGGCACATCTGACAACTCATCCTGCGGGATGTCGAGGGAATTTACAAAACTAGCCATAACCCCATCATTAGGAAGGCTACCAAACACTACCCTCCGCCCATCATCCGCCCTCACTGTCACCAAAAAGCCCTCACAGTCTACCACCACCCCGTATCTTTGGAGCCAATCGACTCCCAATATAATGTCATACCCAGTAAAACCCAAAACAAAGCAATCACAAACATACATCCATGACTCGATAAGACCAAATTCCTGCAAATCATACTAAGGCTAGTCGAACCACCAATCGGGTTCGTCACAACCAATGGTCTATTGACTATCTCGGGTTCCAGTCCCAACCTATCTACCAGGTCACTAGATATGAAGGAACGGGAAGCCCCAGTATCAAACAAAACTCGAACTGATACATCATAAATAGAAAGCTTACCTTGAATAACAACATTCTTTCCTTTCTCCATCGCAGTTGGGGCATTCGACGAAGAAGGAACAACATCAATAGCATATGCTTTCACAATCTGCTTCTCCTTAAGAGGTTGCAGACACTTATCCTTGAAATGTACCACTTGATCATAGTTGAAGCACTTCTTATCCACTGGCTTGGCTCGACAATCTTTGGCATAATGGCCCTTCTTACCACCCTTAGATTGGTCCTGCTTCCTCTTATTCTGGGAGTTATTCTTGCCTCCACTGCCTGCTTGCGGCTTTGGCCCTTCTGCAGATGCAACCTCAGTCTTTGACTTAGGGTAAAGACTCTCTGATCTCAAAGCCTTCCCCACAATCGATTCAGAAGTCTCATCGATGTGATTAATAAGCCTTTCCCCCAAGTATCCATCCAGGCCAGTAATGAACTTCTCATTCTTCTTCTCAGGAGTATCGATAAGAGACAGTCCATACCTCGACAAAGTGTCGAACTCAGCAATATAATCAGAAACCGCCCTTCCGTTCTGCTTGAGTTCTAAGAACCTCTTAAACAACACTGACTTCTGGGTAGCTGGAATAAACTTCTCGCTAAAGCGAGCCTTGAACTGATCCCAAGTAACTTGATCTTCTGGGGTAGCTGTTCTAATGGCATTCCACCAATTCATCGCTCGCCCTTGCAGCTGACGAGACGCTAGCCTTCTCTTCATCGCATCCTCAAGACCTAAGTCGTCAAAGATACGGTTACAGCTATCCATCCAGTCTTGAACATCTGTGGCCGACTCCGTTCCATGGAACGGCTTTCCACCAAGATTAGTGTAATCCTTGCACAACTTGGCGAAATCGACCCTAGGCGCCTGCAGTACTGGGCCAACACCAACTCCCGGATTGGGAACTGCCCATTACACTTCCCTAAGCATGTCTCTCATGAGGTTAGTGAACATCGCCCTCATGTCAGCGGCATTCCCTTGGTTGGTCCCTCTACCAGCACCCCTCGTGTCTCGGCTCATCGTCAATCTGAAAAAGGGAAACGATTAACGACCCCATAGTGGTGCTAGTGCAGTGCGACTTCATCTTCATACTACTAATAGTATATATATAGCTTTCGAAAACCAAAGTAATCACAAATACGCGCTCTCATATACGTACTATCTCTCCCTGGTGTCATTCCCTTGGTTAACTACGCAACCCAGAGCTCTGATACCAAGTGTGACGGCCCGCCCCGCACCAACCGACATTTACTCCAAATGTGCGCTGTACACATGTCCAGTTAGCATGGAACGGGTCGTCAGAAGGAAAAGGAAGAAGGAAATGAACTAACGAAGAACCTGTAGAATGTCTCACAGCGCTTAGAATAAAATATAATAATAACATACTTGACATAAAACCGGAGAGAGAGTGCATAAGCTGAAACTAGAACTAAACATCATAGCAGTGGAAATCCAAAATACAACTTATTACAACTTTCAAACTGTCTCAAAGCAAAAGTAAGATAAAGGTGGTACATTATTAATGCCCAAGTAGCGACCACCAACGACACAGGGAGAATGTGTATATATATATATCATACGTGGAAGCCTCCTGCCCACCTCCGAATCAGCTACTCGCGCATCACCAGCTAACCTGTCTCTAGTCTGCTCGTGTGAGCACCCAGAGTAATAAGAGGAGACATAAAACTCTGGGTCAGACATAAAGCCTGGTATGAGCGATAAGCATCTAAAGTGAACAATAACAGGTAGACTAAAACATACCTGAACCTGGACCTGCAACCAAAGAGTTAGCACTACATACTGTACAACACTCTAAAGTACCATATCAAATGGTGTAAAGATACGGAGGTGGGAGAGGTGTGCATGTCATAATGATGGCAAACAATCAAGCATAGCATCCATCCTCACATCTCTCATTCAGTGCGTAAAGCATACGATATTCACCACTTCGATCACCCAACATACCTTGCTATGATCACTCTGCCCCCACGAAGTCATAAATGGCTTCACTGCACTGATAACGTAGCCACTAATACCTCGCTATGTCCACTTGCCCCATGGAGTTATTCACCCCATTTGCGTTGCCTCATAGCATTACCAATCCTTACTATGTCCACTTGCCCCATGGAGTTGTTCACCCCATCTGCGCTGGATCATAGCCTTACTACGCATCACCTTGCCCCTCAGGTCATAATGACCCTACTATACTGATAACGTAGTCTTGCTACCATCACCTTGCCCCTCAGGTCATAATGACCCTACTGCACTGATAAGTAGCCATCATTCATTTTTAGTGGTGAATCGAAGTTATGAACGTCGACAACTCCTTAGCACACATACCGTAGCAAAGTCAAACCATGAATTGAACTCATTGGTTCCCAACTGGATCCTGATCTCTAACTTCCCATATTGGACTACCTTTGCATCTCGGGTTATTGGTCAATACTGGGTCGGATCGGGTCCTCTTCAAGCCATCTGTCCGGGTCGGGTATCCTTCATTTGTTCGGGTCGGGTCTTCTCCTGGTGCGGTTCGGGTCGGTTGTCCTCCATCGGTTCGGGTCGGGTGCTTCACCTCGGGTCGGGTCGGGTGTCATCTCCCCTCCAGCTCGTGCCTCCGTTCTGATCCGTCTCCTCGTCCTTCACATACTCCTATCCGATCCATCCTCATTGCCTCCGCTCCGATTTGTCCTCCTTAATCCGATCCGATCCAAGTTCAGTTAGCATGGCCTTCCTTTTTTCCACTTTTCCCAAGTGTTGGGTTCCGATCCGAACGGATTCTTTGCTCAGTTCAACATATCCGATCCGAGCCCCTTATCCGATCCGATATGAACCCTGCAATGTTTTCTGAAACTGTTCCAGCAAGTGTTTACGCCATTCAACGACGTTTTCGACCATTATAACAATTGAAATCAATCACAAAGCATATCATACAGTCATATCAACATGCATAATCAACCACAAACATCAAAACATCAATTTGATAGGTAAAAATGGATCAAACATACCCAAAATCCCATATTTCCCCTTAAGCATGTTTAGATGAAACTAATGATAGGATTAGCAAAACTTAACCAAATTAACCCAAATTCATATCAGAGGTCTAAAACATCATTTAGGAATTTATGAACCATTTTCCCGAATTTTATCATGCTTAAATTCGCTAATTAGCACTAATTACCCTTAACTAGTCATAATTAGTGTAAAACTATGCAAATCACTCACCTTAGCCACAAATAAACTAAGATCTAAAATAAATCTATGATTTGATGCGGATCTCAATGCTAAACAGCAGCTCCAACGTTGCTTTGGTGTATATCTTCCTTGATTAGAGGTTGCTAAGCCAAATCCTTGACAAAAAGGTGATTTAGAGGTTAGAGGCCATTTTTAGGGTTCCTTGGTGATAAGTGGAGGCTAGAAAACTGAAATGGAATGATCCTCTATCTCATTTCAGCCTCCCCATAACCCTAATCCCGAAATGGTTTACGGGCCTACTCACTAATCACCCGATTTGGCCCGGTTAAGCAGTTTTTCACCCTCCAAACCTTATTTCCACCATATCTCCCAAAAGGTAAGTCCGTTTGGCTATTATGACCACTCTACGGAAAGGTAAACCATCAAACGAATCTAATGAAAGTTGCTTCAGGTAAAAATTCCTTTCCAATCAAAAGTTATGGCCAAAACAGTACCAACTAGGGGCAAAATGGTCAATTAAAAATCGACAAAAATCATGAACATGGGAAATGACTCTAATGGATGTTCCCAAAGTTACATGACCATACGACTTCATACGGGAAAAATATTCTACGATCCCCCGATGCTTAGAATGCGGGTCATTACACCCCTAGTCGCGCTCTGGCGCAACTCCTCCTCGAAACCCGATCCAAACCCGAACCTAACCCAAAGGGGCCACCACCGGTCAGCCCTAGCCCACCACCGCCACCTCCGACCTGCGCCCCACCTCCATGCTCAGCCAAAGCCACCGCCACTTCCCCCTTTCTCTCCTTAGTCCTCTCCTCTTCCAATCAAGACCCCTAGCACCCCTAAACCCCTTTGAAAAAGAAAAGTAAGCTTCTTTCTATGTTTAATTATTTTTCTTGGGTCGTAATTAAATTGTTAGGAGGAAATAACGTTGTTTTTCATAGGAAAATATGATTTTTATATTTTTGAAGTATTAAAAATATAATCTTTACTATATAGAAATGTAAAAATATGATTTTTGTTTATGTAGAGAATTAAAAATATAATTTTTACCTGATAGGAATATTAGAAATATCATCTTTATATGTGTAGAAAAATAAAAATGTGATTTTTATAATGATATATTTGAAAAGGCGAAATCTTTATATAGAGAATAGCGAGGTAAAAATATAATTTTTTATCTATATAGTAGCAATGTAAAAATAGAATTTTTTTCCATATAGCATAGTAAAAATTCGATTTTTATGTATTGAATAGCATAGTAAAAATTCGATTTTTATATATTGAATAGCAAAGTAAAAATTCAATTTTTATATATTGAATAGCGAAGTAAAAAATTTGATTTTTACATATGTAGTGGTTACGGGCAACGAAGATGACAAAAAGGCGAGAACGATGAAGATTTCTACAAAAGAAGTGCCGTGGAGTTAGGATAGCTATCGGCGAGAATTTCTCACTCTAAATTTCCTTTTCTAGTTATATATATATACTAGGATGCAAACGGTGTTTAGTAGCACCCGACACAATCGTCCACAAACCATGGACTTGTTTGTTTGGTTGTGTAGTTGGTTAGATTATTTGATTGGAATTTGATTTTTTGGTGAAATGGAATGGATTTGATTGATGTGTGAACGGCGTGGGCCTTCACTAGACCGGGGATAAGGCTAGGCCTCGTCCCGTTTCTAGTATCGTGCCGTCATGCCGCCGAAATTTTCTAAAAAAAGTTAGAAAATATAAAAATATCATTTTATTCAAAGAATGAACTAAACAGAAATTCATATGTTGAAATAAAATGTTTTATCGTTAAAAATATAATTTTTAACATGAATATGAATAAATAAATATTCATTTACAAACCGGACGGTTTGTTTATGTACACCTATTTGAAGGACATTGATTGGGTCGATAAATTTTACATATCGCCCAACTGCACAAATAAAATATGCGTTTGATTGTTTGAAACCCCACACGGGTATTGGGATAAAATACGACATACACTAATCCCAATAATTAGTTGTTTGTCGATCGATTGATTGACAGGCTGTTATAAGCGTTAGATATCTATATTTAATGCTTATACAATGTAGTGCACTTTGGATGATGGTTGATTATTTATCGTTGCTATTATATACATGTGTTGTATGGAATCCATATAGTTAACGCTATATGGTAATTGATTGGGCCTCATTCCAATTTAGAAAATAAAGATCATTATAAAATAAAGGTTCATGTGTTGATAGTACTCATCCGTTGAGATTAGTCATGTGTTGAACGAAATATTTTAACAATAAAATCTTCATCTTTATCATACATAAAATTAGAAACTAACTGAAAAATAGGTAAGATGAGTGGTCTCCTGAATATTGATCTAATGTTGGTTTTGGCCTTCAGGGTTAATATTCAGGGAATCGTTCTCTTACTAATTTACGGTTGGAGTCTGATTCTAAATCAAACGATAGATACCATAATTTTTATAAAATATATTAAATAACAAAAATAGTCACACATGGACAATACACATTCGTTGAGATTAGTCGTGTGTGGACAAAGATATAGAGTCGTGTATTGAAAGAAATATAGATCCATTTGTTGAATATAAAGCCGTGTTGATTAGAGATGCGCTATTTCGACCCGAGCGATATTTATATCGAGTATATTTGAATCAAATTTGATTTGAATAGAAAACCAATTTGAATAGAAAACCAATTTGAATTGAATCGAATAGAAAACCAATTTGAATTGAATCGAATAGAAAACCATTTTGAATTGAATCGAATAGAAAACGAATTTGAATTGAATCGAATAGAAAACCAATTTGAATTGAATCGAATAGAAAACCAATTTGAATTGAATCGAATAGGAAACCAATTTGAATTGAATCAAATAGAAAACCAATTTGAATTGAATCGAATAGAAAACGAATTTGAATTGAATCGAATAGAAAACCAATTTGAATTGAATCGAATAGAAAACGAATTGAATTAAATTCAAATTGAATTGAAATTTGAATTGAATAGAAATGAATTTAAAACGAATTTGTAAGGAAAATTTCAATTTTGATTTGAATTGAAATGGAAGTTGAAATTGCTTTTGAAACGAATTTAAAACTATTTATATAATTCGTTTTAAATAGAAATCGACGAAATATATATTATATGTATTATATATATAATATAATGGCCTGAATAGAACGCGCCGCGCCGCGGCAGTTCGTGAATTTCGACCTTTTATTTCAAACGGACAATACGGGAGATCCGACCATCGGATTCTCCTAAAACCGAAACCGTTGGGTTCGTATCGAAAAGAGCTTTCTAATGAATATTAGAAATTTGAAATCTAACGGTTGGATTTGGAGGTACGTCCAAATCGATTTCAGAAAAGGTCGCTGTAAGTGCAGTTCGATGGCCGTTGATGGAAATCGACTATACAGGCCTTGATAAAATTATTAAAAATAGTAATAATTTTTGTAAAATCATAAGTAATGATTTGGGAAAAATAGGGATGAAAAACTCCCTATTTGAAAAGATTAAAATAGATTTTTATCGAAATGAACTAGTTTAGAACTAAAATAACAACCCATTTATTTTAAATAAATAAATTGGATTTCCGTGGATTTATCGTGAACAGTGTTTTAAATAACACTTGTTCTTTAACCAGATAATAAATAGAATGTGATTTGGGATTATCGTGAATGATGTTTTAAATTACATTAGTTCTTTAACCCAGTAAAAGAAGTTTTTAATGAATCTGCAATTGGATTGAAATGTGAATTGATAATCTAAATTATCAAATTTAGAAATTGGGTGAGAATGGAGTATCACCAGTTTTGCTCCAAACGATAGTTAAATCTTTAATTATATTTGAACGTGAAATGGTAATTAATTTTACCGATAACACCGTGGTGTTAGATATGGAGTATTACCAGTTTTTCTTCATGGGATGAATAGGTTGGGATTGGGAAATAAAATAAATAATTACTTCGGTGTGGTTCGATAATCTCGACTAGTTTTAAAAACCATAATTTGGTTTGAAATGCCATCCAAAGGAAGATTAAAGGATAAATTTTAAAGAATTTATCTTGGAAAAAAATTAATGGGAACCTTTCCCTAAAAATGTGATTTTGTGAATAAAAGAATATTCTGAATTAGAATGAGGCGTATGTTGTGTTTGTGTAACATTTGTTTTAATATACGCGGGTTGTTCGGAAAGGCCGGGTTTACACCCATTCTGAATAACCGATTCGACGATGAGTCGAAGATGAAGACGGTGGTTGAAGACCGGAAGTCTTCACATCGTTTGGGTGATTACTGATGATCTTGATTGGGCTGTACACCCAAGATGAGGGAATCGGTTGGTGATCGTCCAGATGTACTTGGAGATCGATGGATATGCGAGGAAAGTGCCTCCGGTTTCGTTTAGACCCAGAACGAACTTGTAAATGGATTGTGTGTCTGACATTGGATTTTATTCTGTGTTGATTGATTTCTGTTAAATATATACCTGTTTGGCGGCGGAGAATTTATTCTCTTACTTAACGCCCTTCTCTGAGACGTATGAGCTTAGAGGTTATATATCGATAGATATCAATCGCATGGCATGAATTGCCTGTGTGGCACGCTGAGTTGCATGGATCAAGGCTTCTGTTGAAAAGCAAAGTCTTGTGGTTGATGATCAAAGCACGGCCTACGTGGCATAGCTTTGTGTTTAGCGTGGATTCGCGAGCCTCACACCTCGGTATGAGACAAAAACAGGATAAGGACCCAAGGAGTGCATGACGTTTCTTTCTAGCTATGGTGGTGTCAGTGACTTACCCGCCCTGACATTTATATAAATTTTTCACCTATGTGGTTGTTGGAATGCGAGGCTCCTCGATTATAGGTCTGTAAGAACCGGGAAACGTGTGTTCAGGCATAACTAATCCTCAAACGTAAGAGAGGACCGGCCTTAGAGGATCCAGGGTTACCCAGAGTGTGTAGTCCTGAGGCATTTGCTAGAGTGTCTCGAAGCGGAGAAGAGCTTGCCCCCTGCCTCGACTCATGACGTAAATCCAATTTCCAATACGTGATATTGCGGTTTTAATTGTAGAACTAGTATGGCGACATGATATATGGTACCCATGCCGTCTATGATTTATATTTATGATTGAAATTGTTTTGACACTATACTATTATAGTATCAAATGATTTGTTTTAAAAGTACCAAGCATGTTTGGCTATTATAAGAGAAAACCCTATCCTCCGGCTTGCGTTGCATTGTGTGATGGGACCGGTGTCTTATAATAGCTTCATTTTTCGAAAAAGTATTGCGCTGTTTATTCTATGCACTGGTATTCTTGGGAGGAAACACGTTCCGTGTTATACAGCGTGGTCCCTTGAATTACTCTCTTTTAAAGTAAAGTTTTAAGTAACTGTTTTAGTTCTCACACCAGTCACATGACTGACCTAGAGTTTATTGTTTTAACCTAAACTCTGGGTGCCCCTATTTTCGACACGGGCAGCTAGTAGTTTTGGCTTTGCAGATTTATATTCACGGGATCCTGGTTTACACCTGGAATGATATCCGGAAAGCTCTGTATCCGTATATCTCCTTCAGTTGTGCTTTGTATTATTTTTCCGCTGCTATGTAATTTATTTTAATCTCTGATATTTATCTAATGTAACTTATTCATTTATACTCTGTATACTCTTATATCTGATGGAATTGTTGTAATAACAATGAAATGTTCTTCCGTCTGCGTTCTATTTGTCCTATTCTAAAACGATTAGGCGTTTCGAACGGTCTAGATCGGTTTAGCGACTGATTCGGATCAAGCGAAATTCCCGGCCGTCACATTTGGTATCAGAGCTTTGGTTTATAGAGCTAGAGAACAAGGCACATTAGAACCATACGAAAGAATTCATCAGATATTGGATTAGTAATATCCAATTAGAATGGCTCGTTAGAGATAGGATCAGTAGTATCCTAGAACGAGTGTGAAGAGTATATTTTTCAATTGAAAACAATTTTGTTTTAAAAGTTAAATTCAAGTACACGTATTTGAATATTTTATTTGTATTGATTTGGACAATCCGATATATAAAGATTTTGCATATACGCGTCATGAACGTATATTTGAAGTTTTAATATATTAGATAGATATAGAGTCGCACTCTAGTCGCCCGGACATGGTCCTGATGATGAAATATACCATCACCAGTATTCATTTTCAAGTGATGAAGGTGTGATTTCTATATATTTCCATTAGACTGGTGTGAGAACCAAAACTTATATAGATAGATTTATTTGTTGTGAATTGGCATCAAAAATGGGATTTTTGTATATGTATCAAGTTATGAATCTGAATGTCTAATTTATTGATGTTTGTGTTGTTTGTTTATTTGTTTGCTAATTTTTAGCCATTTATCCTAATCGAACCAAATATTGAATTGTATTGAAAATTGGTCGCATTTGCTTGTATATGAAAGAAGCTATGCAGCGGTAGGATCATATAGAATGGAGTATAAGTAGAATACTAAAGTAGCTGTAGTAAGTAGTAAATCACACAGTCGATTTATACTGGTTCGGATCACCGTCCTACGTCCAGTCCCAGACTCCCTTCTGGAATTTCACTAACGCAACAACCCTCACTTCACCCGGAGGAATAGGTTCACAATTACCCGAACAGCCGAACGGGATTTCTTGCCTCAACTGCTGAAGAGGTCTTTACTAGTACAAAGATAAATGTTGACTTAGTGTGTTCTTGATAACACGAATTGTCAAATAGTAAGTACAACCTTCCTATAGTCTTTTCTTGATGATTATCGTGAAGCTTGTGAAAGATTATGGAAGTTTAAGATCTCAAAATGTTTGTAAGTAGTATGCTTTGAGAAATCAGAACTCTTTTAGAATAATAGAGAATTAGAATAAGGATCAGTGATCAAAACAATTGTTGAAACCTCTATTTATAATATTCAAAGAATTGTAACTGATCATGAAAGGATTCGATGAAGAGAAGTAAGTTGTATCTCTTTAATATAGATGCATCCTTTCAGAAACAGAAGTCTTTAGTTAAAGTTTTCAGAAGTCTCTTTTGATTTGAATTCGAAAATAGGAAGAGTAGTATGTTTGTCTCCAGAAACAGACGTCTGGTAGAATTATGTCAGACGTCTGAAAATTCATACTGAATTTTCTTTGTTTTCAGCAAACAGACGTCTGGTCTGATTATGTCAGACGTCTGTTTCTGTAAACAGACTACTTCTTGCTTCCTTGTTCATTGTTGCTAACATATATTCATAAATACTTTGAGTGTATATAATCATCAGGAAAGACTTTAACATATCTTATCTAAGACTAATCTAGACTCTTACAGATAATATTTCTCTTGAGTTCTTATCTGATTGTCAATAAAGTTTCATCTTCCTGCAAAACAAGGTTAGTCGATAGCATATGAGCATATATAGTTGTCATAGTCAAAACGCTATACTTGGCGATTCAACATTCTCCCCCTTTTTGACTAATGACAACTAAGTATACTCCCCCTGTCAATATGCATAAATATTATTTTACGTTTTCTCCCCCTTTGGCATTTGACAAAAAGGAATACTTTAAGGAAAACAAATACAACATTTCATGAAGCATACTACACCAAAACAAAACATCACAACCCAACATCATAACCACAGAAATGCACATATAAGTGTTTTGTGCATGGAGTACTATAATATTACATTCCCAAAATATAATTTTTCAAAAGAAAAGATACCATACCCATACCATCATCAAATATTCGGAGATTCCTCCGAGTCATGATCATCTGGAGAAGCACTGCCTTCCGAATCCTCAACTACTTCTTGAGAGCTAGTAGACCAATGAAACGGTGATGACTCTTGAGCTTGTGTCGAAGTAGTTCCAGAACAAGACACCGAATTCCAAATTTGATTTTAAAACTTTTTAATCGAGTCAAACTTCTTATTAGTTTTTGTTTCAAAAGTGTTAAGTTGACGATGAAGTTTCGACTGATTTTGCGAAAGAATGACGAGAGCTTGTTTTGAAGAAGCTTCCGGAGAAATAATTTGAATTCCTCCATCGTCCCTAGTTCGTTGACGGTGTGAAGGTTCAGGAACAAGCGATTCGGGATTAGAAGCAACATGTTGAGTCCATTCTTCGAAAGATAGATGGTCCAAAGTTGATGGGTTGGGATCAATATCCATTAATTTCAATGTCTTGTAACCAATTTCTTTAATTGTTTTTGTTGGAATAGCGTCGGGGATTTGAATTTCAGCAGCAGTCAAAATTCGAGTAATGTAGACACCGTAATGCAAAGTCTTATATTTCCTTTTATAGGTGATGTCTAACCACTCGTCCATAATTATTTTTGTCCAATTGATCTGTTTTTGAGAGTAGATGGCATACAATGCTTGGAAATCCCTTTTATAAAGCTTCTCATCACTTCCTTTTCGTGGATTTATTGTTCGGACTAAAACACGATTAAGAAGTCTAGCTTGTGGACGAAGATTGGTAGAATTTAGTTTTCTCATATCAATAAGATCGTCGGAAATAAATTTATGAGATACTTCATCTCTTTGATTCCTATTAACTTCTATATCGTCAATATCCAAACCTTGCCAAGCACATTTTAAGATTTGTCCCAACCTTTGAAGAGGAAGTAAAATCCTTTTTCCACAAACCATTGTCCAAATGCAATCGGTTGTGTTTTGAGGTTTCATATGGTCAAGATTCATGTTGGCTAAGAAAAACATAACAAGCAAAGGGTATATTTTGACATTGTTTGTATTATATTCTACCAAAGATTCAAAGTGGAAATGTCCAGCGAATTGGAGAAGTCTATAATTAGAAAAGGCATCAAATTTAACGAAAGCACCTTCAAAAAACTTGGAATTCTTCATTGCTTTGTACCTAGCCTTTGCAATGTCTCCATGAAGCCATTTTTGGATTTGATCTTCTGATGGAGGTAGAGCTTCTTGTTCTCATGTGCGTTTGCCTCTAGTAGTCATGATTATTATAAAAAGATTGAAGATTTTTAAGTACTTTGAAATTGGGGATTTATGGCTTTTTATAGTGGGTGAATAGGTGAAAGTAAAAAGTGAAAAGATAGAAGGTGTTTATGAGGAGATATACTCCTTTGGAACCGACGTGTCCCCTTCCTTTTTTTTTTATTAATTCAGATGTCTGATTGAAATGAAGGAGACGTCTGTTGCTAACTTATTTTAAGCCAGCAAGCTTTTAGTTCATTTTGGAACCATTTTAGACGTCCTTTTTTAACGAAAAAGACGTCTGTTTTCGCTTAAGTTGTAGTTGGTTCTTCAGAAACAGACGTCTGTTTATAAAAAGAAAGACGTCTGTTTTTAGTGTTTTAAGAGGCAGCAAAGAATTAGTTCATTTTAGCCTTGTTTCAGACGTCTGTTATATTCTTGTCAGACGTCTGTTTTATTTGTTAAAACAAATAATTGTTTTGAAGACAAACGTCTGTTTTGTCACAGACATATATATTTGAAAAAAAAAAAAACATACTTTAATATCAAAAAATACTATAAAATTCAAATTTATTTTAGGGATAAACGAAATCTTATTTTGAAGGAGGTGTTGTCTTCGGAGTGGAGTAACTTGGCCCTTGATTTTTATTATAATTCTTGTCCCAAGAGTTTGGACTATATGGTGGATGTTGAGGAGAGAAGGTATAGTATTTTTCCTTTGCATAATTCACCGGATTATCTTCAGTTCGATATGCAGCTGACGGATCGATAGGATTTGTTGGGCTTGGTAAAGGTGAGACAACATCTTTTTCATTTGATCGGCAAAGCTTTGATATCATTTTTTGAAGTGTACTTAAGCGAGTTGAAGTTGCTTTTTGTTCGAAATACAATTCTCTCTGAAGTTCGATTTGCTGTCGCTGATAATGATGAATCTCATCGATTTTCCGTTTAGTATCCGGAGAGGTAAATAATGATTGTTTGGTTTTCTTTGATTCCGGAGTATAGCCAGTATGATATTCTCCCCACTTATATGTTGGTTCAATTTCGGGAGTAGGAGTAGGAAGTACTGGAGTTTCAGCTGAGCTATTAGTTGATACAATAATGTTGATGGAAGGTGAAGAACTTTTTGAAGACATTGTTTTCTTATGTTTTTAATATTTGATTTGTTTTAGACAATTCTTTAAATAGGAGAATAACTTAGTTATATGAATGGTCAAAAACTTAAGTATATTTATAACCAGAAATAATAATTAGTTATGAGTAATCTTAGGTAAAGAGTTATTTTTAGTAAACCTTTTGTTAAAAGAAATTTAGTTCACGAGTGTTAAAACATGAGAAGCTAACTTTAGTTAATTATAAGTCTTTAGCAGATATAATTCCTAGTTCTCTTCTAAGTTTTATAAAGGATGATTCTATCAAAGGTTTAGTGAATATATCGGCAATTTGATTGTCAGTTGGTACATATTTTAAATTAATTATTCCTTTTTCTATGTTATCACGTAGGAAATGATGTCTTATATCTATGTGTTTTGTTCGTGAATGGTTAATTGGATTTTTAGATAAATTTATAGCGCTTGTATTATCACAATAAATTGTAGAATTCATTAAATTTATTCCAAAATCTTTTAATGTTTGTTGCATGTAAATTACTTGAGCACATGCTAAAGCTGCTGATATATATTCAGCTTCACATGTAGAAAGTGAAACGCAATTTTGTTTTTTGCTAAACCAAGATATTAATGATTTTCCGATAAAATGACATGTTCCACTCGTACTTTTTCTATCCGTTCGGGATCCACCAAAATCAGCATCACTGTAAGATACTAATTCAAACATACATCCTTTTGGATAGAATAGTCCAAAATCTTTAGTATCATTAAGGTATCGTAAAATACGTTTAACAACTCGTATGTGTGATTCTTTCGGATTGGCTTGAAATCGTGCACACAGACACAAACTCATCATTATATCTGGTCTACTTGCTGTTAGATAAAGTAGTGATCCGATCATGCTCCTATATAGTTTTTGATCAACATTTTTTCCGTTTTCATCTTTTTCTAAATGAGTCGTTGTACTTATAGGTGTTGGTTTGCCAGATGTTTTATCTAAACTAAAACGTTTAACTAGATTATTGGAATATTTTTCTTGATTAATAAAAGTTCCATTTTCTGTTTGTTTAATTTGTAATCCTAGAAAATATGATAGTTCACCCATGTGTGACATTTCAAATTCGCTTGTCATAATTTTAAAAAATTCTTCACATAATTTCTCATTTGTAGATCCAAAAATAATATCATCTACATATATTTGTATAATTAAAATATATTTATTTTTATTTTTAATAAATAAAGTTTGATCAGCTTTACCAATTTTAAATCCGGAATTGATTAAGTAGGTTTTAAGTCTTTCATACCAAGCACGAGGTGCTTGTTTTAGACCGTATAATGCCTTTTTAAGTTTGTAAACATAATCTGGATATTTTTCATGTATAAATAATGGTGGTTGCTCTACATAAACATTTTCTTTAATGAAACCATTAAAAAAAGCACTTTTTACATCCATTTGATAAAGTTTAGAATTATGATAACTAGCAAATGCTAAAAGTATTCTTATTGCTTCTAATCGTGCTACAGGTGCAAATGTCTCATCATAGTCAATTCCTTCTTCTTGATTATATCCTTGAGCAACCAATCTTGCTTTATTTCTTGTGATATTTCCAAGTTCATCAGCTTTATTTTTATATACCCATTTGGTTCCAATAACAGATTGATCATTTGGTCGAGGTACTA
The DNA here is from genome assembly GCA_030737875.1 of Allium sativum. Lineage (NCBI taxonomy): Eukaryota > Viridiplantae > Streptophyta > Magnoliopsida > Asparagales > Amaryllidaceae > Allium > Allium sativum. The sequence continues at coordinate 503,255,481 of CM060925.1, forward strand.
ATTCCAAGACGTTATTGCGTTCAAATTGATTTAATTCCTCTTGCATAGCTATTATCCAGTAATCATCTGTAGATGCTTCTTTCGGATTTTTAGGTTCAATAGTTGAAATAAATGCAAAATGTCCCATTTGATTTAACTGATGTCTAGTTTGTACATTTGAATTTATTGTTCCAATAATATTTTGTGTAGGATGATCTTTTAAAACTCTAGGAGGTGACCTAATATCTCACGTTGTGTTATTTTCAATATTTTCAGAATTTGTATTTTCAGTAATTTCATCATCGTAATTATTTTGAATATTTTTAGTAAAATTTTCATCAAAAGATATATGTAATGATTCTTCTATACAATTAGTACGTTTATTAAAAATACGATAAGCTTTACTTCGTTCTGAATATCCAACGAAAATTCCATGATCAGCTTTTGCATCAAATTTCCCTAGTTGATCTTTTGTATTAAGAATAAAACATTTTGAACCAAAAACTTTAAAATAAGAAATATTTGGTTTTCTTTTATTGAAAAGTTCGTATGGTGTATTTTTGGTTAAAGGACGAATAGAGATACGATTTAGAACATAACATGTTGTTGAAACAGCTTCTGCCCAAAATTGTTTTGGCAATGTACTTCCGTTTAATAACGTTCTAGCACATTCTTGTAATGTTCTATTTTTCCTTTCAACAACTCCATTTTGTTGTAGAGTTCTAGGGAAAGAAAAGTTATGATTAATTCCTTTCTTCTTACAGAAATTTTCAAAAGATTCATTTTCGAATTCTCCTCCATGATCGCTTCGAATGTTTTTGACTTTTAAATCTTTAGAGTTTTGAATTCTTTTTATAAAATGTTTAAAATGATCAAACGTATCATTTTATTTTTCATAAATATAGTCCATGTAAATCTTGAAAAATCATCAACTATTACAAAAACATATCGATTGTGATTTAATGATTGAATTTGAGTAGGACCAAATAGATCCATATGTAATAATTCTAGAGGTTGTAAAGTAGAGATAACCTTTTTAGTTTTAAAAGAAGATTTTGTTAATTTTCCTATTTGACAATCTTCACAAAGATTTTTTACTTTAAAATTTATTTTTGGTAAACCTCTTTCTAAATTATTTTTAGAAATTTTCTGAATTGTTTTGAAATTTATATGACAAAACCGTTTGTGCCATAGCCAAGAATCATTTTCACTAGCTATTAAACACATTTGTCTATTATTGTTAATTTTCATATTTAATACATAAATATTTCTATCTCTATTGCCTTCAAATATAATATTTTGGTTTTCATCAAAAATACTACATTTATTTTCAGAAAACGTTATTTTAAATCCTTTGTCACATAATTGACTTATACTGAGTAAATTATGTTTTAAATTTTTGACTAAAGAAACATTTTTAATAATAGGTAAATTTGAAGTACCGTAGTTGCATACATCTCCTTTGCCAATGATAAAACCTTTTGAATTATCTCCGAAGGTAACAGAGCCACCATCAACGTATGTAATATTTGTAAGCATATCTTTGTCTCCAGTCATGTGTTTTGAACAACCACTGTCTAAAATACATTTTCTTTTCTTGAGTGGTACCTGAAAAAAAATATTAATAATCACATTGGTACCCACTTTTGATAGGATCCTAAGAGTTAGATCTTAGAAAGCCAAACCCATGTGGGTTTAGTATCCCTTTTGTATAAATAATTTTTATTATTATGTACAGATTCCATAAATGATTTTATATGTTTGTTCCTTATCAAATTATTATTTGTTTTTGGAACCCATATCTCAATTTTATTAATCCTTTTTGAATCAATTTTCTTCTTTTCGTTTGAAGAAAATTTTAATTTCTTTTTATACCCTAGACCACTTTTATTTGAAGAAGGTCGAGAATTTTCAATAATTATTGATAAATTTTCTCTTCCTTTATTAAAATTTGAAACATTTTTAGAAATATTTTCAAATTTAGTTTGAATACTTTGATTTTCTAATTCTAATTCCTTTATTCTAGTTTTCAACACATGATTTTCAGAATTTATATTATCATTTTTTACTTTTTGAGTTTCAATTTCTTGACTCAAAAGCAAAAGTTGACTATCAGTTTTTTTAAAATTTTCTTGAAGTTTTTCAAATTCTTCTTCTAAAATAATTTTTTCATCCTTTATCATATCCCTTTCAAATTCTGCCTTATTCTGATTTTCACGTACTTCTTTAATTTTTCTTTTCAGACTTTTGATAATATTCAAAAATTCAGCATTAACTTCTATTAATTCTGCATAAGATAAATCACTTACTTCGGATTCTTGAGCCATGAAGCATATATTTGCTTGTTCGTTGTCACTATCACTATCACTGTCTGATGAATCTGAATCTGAATTATCCCATGTGACGGAGAAGGCCTTCTTTTTGAATTTCTCCTTTTTGTTTTTGTTGAAGTTTTTATGATTTTCTTTTAGTTCTGGACAATCTTTTGCCATATGACCTTTCTTGTGGCAATTGAAACATTATAAATTAGAGGATGAAGGTTTGCTTGAATTGTTTTTCTTGAAATTTCCTTTTTGATATTTCAAGAATTTCTTAAAATTTTTAGCAATAAATGCTAAGTCTTCATCTTCTGATTCCGATTCTTCTTTTTCAGCATGAAAAGCTACATTCTTCTTTTCTTGTTCTTGTTCTTTTCTAACTTGAAGATTCACCTCATATGACATTAAATTTACTATGAGTTCTTCTGGTTTCATAGCTGATAAGTCATTTGCTTCTTCAATAGCTAATACTTTTCTCTCCCAATCATCTGTTAGAGAATTTAGCACTTTTGATATAATATCAAAATCGCTATACTTTTCTCCTAATCCTATCAATGCATGCAAAATATCTTGAAACCTTGAATACATTTCATTAATCGTCTCATTTTGTCTCATTTTGAAATTCTGGAACTGATTCTTGAGCATTGAAATCTTTGTTTGTTTGACTTTGTTTGTTCCTTCATGAATATTTTTAAGTGTTTCCCAAATTTGATGAGCAGATGTACATATGCTAACACGATTGAATTCATTTCTATCCAAAGCACAATATAGCATATTCATTGCTTTTGCATTTGCTTCATCTTTTTGAGTCACTGTCCAAGTCGAATATTCAGTAGTAGGTGCTATGAATTCTTTTTGAGTAGCATTCCATGCACTAAAGCCATTTGCTTGCATATAAATTCTCATTCTAGTAGCCCAGTAGTTGTAGTGTAATCCGTTAAATAGTGGTGGTCTTTGAGTAGATTGTCCTTCGGCAAAAGTAGTTGAGCTAGCACTTTGGTTACTCTCCATTTTATCAAAATATCGAATAACGGTGTTACGGTTATAGGATGTCCTTGCTCTGATACCAATTGAAAGAAGCTATGCAGCGGTAGGATCATATAGAATGGAGTATAAGTAGAATACTAAAGTAGCAGTAGTAAGTAGTAAATCACATAGTCGATTTATACTGGTTCGGATCACCGTCCTACGTCCAGTCCCAGACTCCCTTCTGGAATTTCACTAACGCAACAACCCTCACTTCACCCAGAGGAATAGGTTCACAATTACCCGAACAGCCGAACGGGATTTCTTGCCTCAACTGCTGAAGAGGTCTTTACTAGTACAAAGATAAATGTTGACTTAGTGTGTTCTTGATAACACGAATTGTCAAATAGTAAGTACAACCTTCCTATAGTCTTTTCTTGATGATTATCGTGAAGCTTGTGAAAGATTATGGAAGTTTAAGATCTCAAAATGTTTGTAAGTAGTATGCTTTGAGAAATCAGAACTCTTTTAGAATAATAGAGAATTAGAATAAGGATCAGTGATCAAAACAATTGTTGAAACCTCTATTTATAATATTCAAAGAATTGTAACGGATCATGAAAGGATTCGATGAAGAGAAGTAAGTTGTATCTCTTCAATATAGATGCATCCTTTCAGAAACAGAAGTCTTTAGTTAAAGTTTTCAGAAGTCTCTTTTGATTTGAATTCGAAAATAGGAAGAGTAGTATGTTTGTCTCCAGAAACAGACGTCTGGTAGAATTATGTCAGACGTTTGAAAATTCATGCTGAATTTTCTTTGTTTTCAGCAAACAGACGTCTGGTCTGATTATGTCAGACGTCTGTTTCTGTAAACAGACTACTTCTTGCTTCCTTGTTCATTGTTGCTAACATATATTCATAAATACTTTGTGTGTATATAATCATCAGGAAAGACTTTAACATATCTTATCTAAGTCTAATCTAGACTCTTACAGATAATATTTCTCTTGAGTTCTTGAATCCGATTGTCAATAAAGTTTCGTCTTCCTGCAAAACAAGGTTAGTCGATAGCATATGAACATATATATAGTTGTCATAGTCAAAACGCTATACTTGGCGATTCAACAGTATATACATATACTTACATTGAACAGGTCATAGCAAGGAGGCTAGAGCAGAGAATAAAATTTGTTTGCCTGACAAATAGGTAGATATTTACTATAATTTGTTGTTTTGTTTGGGTGATGATGATTTTATGAGCCTATTGGCTCGCCGCTTGGCTTTTTCTTTTTCTTTTTGAGATCAGAAGGCCTGTATGGCAATTTCAGGATTTTCCCGGGCTCCCGGTGCAGGGGAGGTTACGGCGAAATTTTTCGAAAATTTAGGGTGTTAGCCATATTTTTGAAAATTTGAAAATTCTCAGAAACTGAAAATTTGTAGAATGGAAGCCAGATTGAACGTAGAGTTGGTTAATTAAACCACTTTCGACTTTGTTCCTTTTCGGGGATGAAAAGTTTTAAGTGGGGGAGATTGTAACAACCCGAAAATCTAGGCCAGTTTAAAATTTTTATTTTGGCAATTTTAGCGAATTTTGAATATTTAAAATAGCTTATTTTAAATAATATCGACGAGAAATTTATTTTTAAAAGGATTAGAACGTATATATTTATACGCGTCCTCGTTAGAATATAACTATTTATATATAATTATAAATAGAATTGAAAATGGCGCGATAGTTCGATAATTCAATTTCAAACTTCAATTGAACGTACCGGGTGCAAAACAATCCGGATTTTAGTGAAACCAAAAACATTAGGATCTAATTTATAGTATCTTTCCAACGAATCCGAGAAATCGAAATTTCATAGCGGGAATCAAAAGATATGTCCAGTTGAGAATTCTGAATAGTCGCTATGGAATTCAGGCCCTTAAAAATGGGAATTTTGTAAATGACCTCGGATTTCGACGAAACCACTTTTGTTGGGTCCGTGATGTCAAATTATTGCTAGATTTCAAATTTCATAATTTTTCGAATCAATATGTGAGCGTGGCAAAGGAAAACGCGTTTGACCAGTTTTAGTTGATTTTAATCGACTGGAAAATGTCCATTTTTCTAACGGTCTCAGAATTCGACGAAACTAGTTTTGTTAGGACCGTATCGTCAATACGAAGCTAGAAAATATTTTTCTGGATTTTTTCGAGTTAGTATGTGACCCCAGTAAATCAAAGTGCGTGTTCAAATTCAATATATAGAGATATATGTTGATTTTAATGGAAACTGATCGAAGCAATCGAATCAGCTTACAATACATATCCCATTGTGTTCGGAACGGGGGTAAAATGCTATGGACGACAGGCGGTGGGCCTCGTTTAGAGGTCGTATGTAAAAGTCAACTTTTTGAATTTAAAATTAATAAAAAAATATAATAACCTAACCCTCCTCTCTCCTTCCCTTTAACTCTTCTGCCCCCCCTGTTCGAATTCGTTTTCAGAAAACAAAGAAAAAAAAAGAGACGTGATACACGATCTGGGAAGCCGCCGCCTGGCCTCCATCGCGCCCCCCAGTGGCGTTGACGCTGACCATCTCCCTCCCCTAGTCGCGCTCTGGCGCAACTCCTCCTCGAAACCCGATCCAAACCCGAACCCTAACCCAAAGGGGCCACCACCGGTCAGCCCTAGTCCACCACTGCCACCTCCGACCTGCGCCCCACCTCCATGCTCAGCCAAAGCCACCGCCACTTCCCCCTTTCTCTCCTCAATCCTCTCCTCTTCTATTCAAGAACCCTAGCACCCCTAAACCCCTCTGAAAAAGAAAAGTAAGCTTCTTTCTTTATTTAATTATTTTTCTTGGGCTGTAATTAAATTGTTAGGAGGAAATAACTTTGTTTTTCATAGGAAAATATGAATTTTATATTTTTAAAGTATTAAAAATATAATCTTTACTATATAGAAGATGTAAAAATATGATTTTTGTTTATGTAGAGAATTAAAAATATAATTTTTACATGATAGGAATATTAGAAATATCATCTTTATATGTGTAGAAAAATAAAAATGTGATTTTTATAATGATATATTTGAAAAGGTGAAATCTTTATATAGAGAATAGTGAGGTAAAAATATAATTTTTTATCTATATAGTAGCAATGTAAAAATAGAATTTTTATCCATATAGCATAGTAAAAATTCGATTTTTATATATTGAATAGCATAGTAAAAATTCGATTTTTATATATTGAATAGAAAAGTAAAATTTCAATTTTTATATATTGAATAGCGCAGTAAAAAATTCGATTTTTACATATGTAGTGGCTACGGGCAACGAAGATGACAAAAAGGCGAGAACGATGAAGATTTCTATAAAAGAAGTGCCGTGGAGTTAGGATAGATATCGGTGAGAATTTCTCACTCTAAATTTCTTTTTCTAGTTATAAATATATATATACTAGGATGCAAACGGTGTTTAGTAGCACCCGACACAATCGTCCACAAACCATGGACTTGTTTGTTTGGTTGTGTAGTTGGTTAGATTATTTGATTGGAATTTGATTGTTTGGTGAAATGGAATGGATTTGATTGATGTGTGAATGGCGTGGGCCATCACTAGACCGGGGATAAGGCTAGGCCTCGTCCCGTTTCTAGTATCGTGCCGTCATGCCGCCGAAATTTTCTAAAATAAGTTAGAAAATATACAAATATCATTTTATTTAAAGAATGAACTGAATAGAAATTCATATGTTGAAATAAAATGTTTTATCGTTAAAAATATAATTTTTAACATGAATGTGAATAAATAAATATTCATTTACAAACCGGACGGTTTGTTTATGTACACCTATTTGAAGGACATTGATTGGGTCGATAAATTTTACACATCGCCCAACTGCACAAATAAAATATGCGTTTGATTGTTTGAAACCCCACACGGGTATTGGGATAAAATACGACATACACTAATCCCAATAATTAGTTGTTTGTCGATCGATTGATGGACGGGCTGTTATAAGTGTTAGATATCTATATTTAATGCTTATACAGTGTAGTGCTCTTTGGATGATGGTTGATTATTTATCGTTTCTATTATATACATGTGTTGTATGGAATCCATATAGTTAACGCTATATGGTAATTGATTGGGCCTCATTCCAATTTAGAAAATAAAGATCATTATAAAATAAAGGTTCATGTGTTGATAGTACTCATCCGTTGAGATTAGTCATGTGTTCAACGAAATATTTTAACAATAATATCAACATCTTTATCATATATAAAATTAGAAACTAACTGAAAAATAGATAAGATGAGTGGTCTCCTGAATATTTATCTAATGTTGGTTTCGGCCTTCGGGGTTAATATTCAGGGAATCGTTCTCTTACTAATTTACGGTTGGAGTCTGATTCTAAATCAAATGATAGATACCATAATTTTTTTAAAATATATTAAATAACAAAAATAGTCACACATGGACAGTACTCATTCGTTGAGATTAGTCGTGTGTTGACAAAGATATAGAGTCGTGTATTGAAAGAAATATAGATCCATTTGTTGAATATAAAGCCGTGTAGATTAGAGATGCGCTATTTCGATGCGAGCGATATTTATATCGAGTATATTCGAATCAAATTTGATTTGAATAGAAACCAATTTGAATAGAAAACCAATTTGAATTGAATCGAATAGAAAACCAATTTGAGTTGAATCGAATAGAAAACGAATTTGAATTGAATCGAATAGAAAACCAATTTGAATTGAATTGAATAGAAAACGAATTTGAATTGAATCGAATAGAAAACCAATTTGAATTGAATCGAATAGAAAACAAATTTGAATTGAATCAAATAGGAAACCAATTTGAATTGAATCGAATAGAAAACCAATTTGAATTGAATCAAATAGAAAACGAATTTGAATTGAATCGAATAGAAAACCAATTTGAATTGAATCGAATAGAAAACGAATTGAATTGAATTCAAATTGAATTGAAATTTGAATTGAATAGAAATGAATTTTAAAATGAATTTATATGGAAAAATTCAATTTTGATTTGAATTGAAATGTAAGTTGAAATTGTTTTTGAAACAAATTTAAAACAATTTATACAATTCGTTTTAAATAGAAATCAACGAAATAAATATTATATATTATATATATAATATAATGGCCTGAATAGAACGCGCCGCGCCGCGGCTGTTCGTGAATTTCGACCGTTTATTTCAAACGGACATTACGGGAGATCTGACCGTCGGATTCTCTTAAAACCGGAACCGTTGGGCTCGTATCAAAAAGAGCTTTCGAACGAATATTAGAAATTTGAAATCTAACGGTTGGATTTGGAGATACGTCCAAATCAAATTCAGAAAAGGTCGCTGTAAGTGCAGTTCGATGGCCGTTGATGGAAATCGATTGTACGGGCCTTGATAAAATTATTAAAAATAGTAATAATTTGTGTAAAATCATAAGAAATGATTTGGGAAAAATTGGGATGAAAAACTCCCTATTTGAAAAGATAAAAATAGATTTTTATCGAAATGAACTAGTTTAGAACTAAAATAACAACCCATTTATTTTAAATAAATAAATTGTATTTGAATGGGTTTATTGTGAACAATGTTTTAAATAACACTTGTTTTTTAACCCAATAATAAATAGAACGTGATTTGGGATTATCGTGAATGGTGTTTTAAATTACATTAGTTCTTTAACCCAGTAAAAGGAGTTTTTAATGAATCTGCAATTAGATTGAAATGTGAATTGATAATCTAAATTATCAAATTTAGAAATTGGGCGAGAATGGAGTATCACCAGTTTTGCTCCAAAACGATAGTTAAATCTTTAATTAGATTTGAACGTGAAATCGTAATTAATTTTACCGATAACACCGTGGTGTTAGATATGGAGTATTACCAGTTTTGCTTCATGGGATGAATAGGTTGGGATTGGGAAAATAAATAAATAATTACTTCGGTGTGGTTCGCTAATCTCGACTAGTTTGAAAAACCATAATTTGGCTTGAAATGTCATCCAAAGGAAGATTACAGGATAAATTTTAAAGAATTTATCTTGGATAAAATTAATGCGAACCTTTCCCTAAAAATGTGATTTTGTGAATAAAAGAATATTCTGAATTGGAATGAGGCGTATGTTGTGTTTGTGTAACATTTGTTTTAATATACGCGGGTTGTTCGGAAAGGCCGGGTTTACACCCATTCTGAATAACCGATTCGACGATAAGTCGAAGATGAAGACGGTGGTTGAAGACCGGAAGTCTTCACATCGTTTGGGTGATTACTGATGATCTTGATGGGGATGTACACCCAAGATGAGGGAATCAGTTGGTGATCGTCCAGACGTACTTGGAGATCGATGGATATGCGAGGAAAGTCCTTCCGGTTTCGTTCAGACCCAGAACGAACTTGTAAATGGATTGTGTGTCTGACATTGGATTTTATTCTGTGTTGATTGATTTCTATTAAATATATATCTGTTTGGCGGCGGAGAATTTATTCTCTTGCTTAACGCCCTTCTTTGAGAAGTACGAGCTTAGAGGTTATATATCGATAGATATCAATCGCATGGCATGAATTGCCTGTGTGGCACGCTGAGTTGCATGGATCAAGGCTTCTGTTGAAAAGCAAAGTCTTGTGGTTGATGATCAAAGCACGGCCTACGTGGCATAGCTTTGTGTTTAGCGTGGATTCGCGAGCCTCACATCTCGGTATGAGTCAAAAACGGGATAAGGACCCAAGGAGTGCATGACGTTTCTTTCTAGCTATGGAGGTTTCAGCGACTTACCAGCCCTGACATTTATATCTAATTTTCACCTATGTGGTTGTTGGAATGCGAGGCGCCTCTATTATAGGTCTGTAAGGGCCGGGAAACTTGTGTTTAGGAATAACTAATCCTCAAACGTAAGAGAGGACCGGCCTTGGAGGATCCAGGGTTACCCAGAGTGTGTAGTCCTGAGGCATTTGCTAGAGTGTCTCGAAGCGGAGAGGAGCTTGCCCCTTGCCTCGACTCATGACAGAAATCCAATTTCCAATACGTGATATTGCGGTTTTAATTGTAGAACTAGTATGGCGACATGATATATGGTACCCATGCCGTCTATGATTTATATTTATGATTGAAATTGCTTTAACACTGTACACATATTATAGTATCAATTGATTTGTTTTAAACGTACCTAGCATGTTTGGCTATTATAAGGGAAAACCCTATCCTCCGGCTTGTGTTGCATTGTGTGATGGGACCTTGGTCTTATAATAGCATCATTTTTCAAAAAAGCATTGCGCTGTTTATTCTATGCACTGGTATTCTTGGGAGGAAACCTGTTCCGTGTTATACGGCGTGGTCCCTTGAATTACTCTCTTTTAAAGGAAAGTTTTAAATAACTGTTTTAGTTCTCACACCAGTCACATGACTGACCTGGAGTTTATTGTTTTAACCTAAACTCTGGGTGCCCCTATTTTCGACACGTGTAGCTTGTAGTTTTGGTTTTGCAGATTTATATTCATCGGATCCTGGTTTAAAGCTGGAATGATATCCGGAAAGCTCTGTATCCGTATATCACCTTCAGTTGTGCTTTGTATTATTTTTCCGCTGCTACGTAATTTATTGTAATCTCTGATATTTATGTAGTGTAATTTATTCATTTATACTCTGTATATTCTTGTATTTGATGGAATTGTTGTAATAACAATGAAATGTTCTTCCGTCTGCGTTCTATTTGTCCTGTTCTCAAACGATCAGGGGTTTCGAACGGTTTAGATCGGTTTAGCGACTGATTCGGATCGAGCGAAATTCCCCGCCGTCACATAGAGGTAATTGTTGGAAGTAAGGGCTATTTAGAGAATGAGGGGTACGATTAAAAAGAAGGGCTGTTTTGAAGTATTAAGAGAAGTAGGGGTAGTTTATGCATAGTAGGGATAGATCGACAAATATAAAGCATGATGAATCGTTTGGATTCTGCGCTACAAAAACCAACCCTTCACAGTAGTAAAAAGATAGTTGTAATTGTTGTAAGTAAGGACTATTTATAGAATTAGGGGTAGGATTTAAAAGGACTGTTTCGAAGTATTGAGAGACGTAAGGGTAGTTTAAGCACAGTAGGGTTAAATCGACAAATATGAAAGATGATGAATCGTTTGGATTGGGTGCTGCAAAAACCAACCCTTTACAGTAGTTAAAGAATAGGGGTAACTGTTGGAAGTAAGGGCTATTTAGAGAATTAGGGGTACGATTAAAAAGAAAGGTTGTTTTGAAGTATTAAGAGAAGTAGTGGTAGTTTAAGAATAGTAGGGGTAGTTCGACAAATATAAAAGATGATGAATTGTTTGGATTGGTGCTACCAAAACCAACCCGTCACAGTAGTAAAAAGATATGGGTAATTGTGGCAAGTGATAAATACTTAGAGAATTATGGGTCAAATTTAAAAGAAGGTCTGTTTTGAAATATTAAGAGTAGTAGGGGTAGTTTAAGCAAAGTATGGATAGATCGACAAATATGAAAGCTAATGAATCGTTTGGATTGGGTGCTGCAAAAGCCAACCCTTCACAGTAGTTAAAAAATAGAGTTAATTGTTGGAAGTTAGGGCTATTAGAGAATTAGGGGTACGATTAAAAAGAAGGGTTGTTTTGAAATATTTAGAGAAATAGGGGCAGTATAAGCATAGGAGGGTTTGATCGACAATTATGAAAGACGATGAATCGTTTGGATTGGGTGTTGCAAAAACCAAACCTTCATAGTTGTTAAAAGATAGGGGTAATTGTTGGAAGTAAGGGTTATTTAGAGAATTAGGGGTAGGATTTAATATAAGGACTGCTTTGAAGTATTAGGAGAAGTTGGCGTAGTTTAAGCATAGTAGGGGTAGATCGACAAATATGAAAGATGATGAATCATTTGGATTGGGTGCTGCAAAAACCAACACTTCACAGAAGTTAAAAATAGGGGTAGTTGTCGTAAATAAGGGCTATTTAGAGAATTAGGAGTAGAATTTAAATGAAGGGTTGTTTTGAAGTACTAAGAGAAGTAGGGGTAGTTTAAGCATAGTAGGGTAGATCGACCAATATGAAAGATGATGAATCTTTTGAATTGTGTGCTGCAAAATCCAATCCTTCATAATAGTTAAAAAATCGGGGTAATTGTTCAAAAGAAGGGCTATTTAGAGCATTACAATAGGATTAAAAATGTGGGATGTTTTGAAGTATTAAGATAAGTTGGTGTTGTTTAAGCATAGTAGGGGTAAATTTACAAATATGAAAGATGGTGAATAGTTTGGATTGGGTGCTGCAAGAACCTATCCTTTACAACAGTAAAAAGATAGGGGTAATTTCTGGAAGTAAGGGCTATTTAGGGAATAAGGGGTATGATTAAAAAGAAGGGTTATTTTGAAGTATTAAGAGAAGTAGGGGTAGTTTAAGCGTAGTAGGGGTAGAGCGGCAAATACAAAAGATGATGAATCGTTTGGATCGGGTGCTGCAAAAATCAACCCCTCATTGTAGTAAAAAGATAGGGTTAATTGTTGGAAACAGGGCTATTTACAGAATTAAGGGTAGGATTTAAAAGAAAGACTGTTTTCAAGTATTAATAGAAGTAGGGGTAGTTTAAGCATAATAGGCGTAGATCGACAAATATGAAGGATGATGAATCATTTCGATTGGGTGCTGCAAAAACCTATCCTTCACAATAGTTAAAAAATAGGGGTAATTGTTGAATGAAAGGCTATTTAGAGAATTACGGCTAGGATTAAAAAGAAGGCTTGTTTTGAAGTATTAAGAGAAGTAGGGGTAGATTAAGCATAGTAGGGGTAGATCGACAAGTACGAAAGATGATAAATCATTTGGAGTGGGTGATACAAAAACCAACCCTTCAAAAAGGTAAAAAAATAGGGGTAACTATTGGAAGTAAGGGTTGTTTAGATAATAAGGGGTAGGATTAAAAAGAAGGGCTGTTTTGAAGTATTAAGAGAATTAGAGGTAGTTTAAGCATAATAGAGGTAGATCGACAAATAAGAAAGATGATGAATCGTTTGGATTGGGTGCTGCAAAAACCAATCCTTGACAATAGTTAAAAAAATATGGGTAATTGTTGGAAGTAAGGGCGATTTACAGAATTAGGTGTAGGATTAAAGGAAGGACCGTTGTTAAGTATTAAGAGAAGTAGGGGTCGATTAAGCATAGTAGGGGGAGATCGACAAATATGAAAGATGATGAATCATTTGGATTGGGTGCTACAAAGACCAACCCTTCACAAAAGGTAAAAAATAGGGGTAATTGTTGGAAGTAAGGGCTATTTAGAGAATTAGGGGGAGGATTAAAAGGAAGGGTTATTTTGAAGTATTAAGATAAGTAGGGGTAGTTTAAGCATAGTAGGGGTAGATCGATAAATATGAAAGATGATGAATCGTTTGGATTGGGTGCTGAAAAAACCAATCCTTCAAAATAGTTAAAAAATAGGGCTAATTTTTGGAAGGAAGGGCTATTTAGAGAATTAGGGGTACGATTAAATAGAAGGGTTGTTTTGAATTATGAAGAGAAGTTGGGGTAGTTTAAGGAGAGTAGGGGTAAATCGACAAATATAAAAGATGATGAATCGTTTGGATTGGGTGCTGCAAAAACCGACTCTTCACAATAGTAAAAAGATAGGGGTAATTGTTGGAAATATGGTCTATTTAGAGAATTAGATGTAGGATTTAAAAGAAAGAATGTTTTAATGTATTAAGAGAAGTAGGGTTAGTTTAAGCATAGTAGGGGTAGATCGACAAATATGAAACATGATGAATCTTTTCGATTGGGTGCTGCAAATACCAATCCTTCACAATAGTTTAAAAATTGGGGTAATTGTTGAAATGAAGGCCTATTTGGAGAATTAGGGGTAGGATTAAAAAGAAGAGTTGTTTTGAAGTATTAAGAGAAGTATGGGTAGATTAAGCATAGTAGGGGTAGATCGACAAATATGAAAGATGATCAATCATTTGGATTGGTTGCTATAAAAACCAACCCTTCACAAAAGCTAAAAAATAGGGGTTATTGTTAGAAGTAAGGGCTGTTTAGAGAATTAGCAGTAGGATTAAAAAGAAGGGTTGTTTTGGAGTATTACGAGAAGTAAGGGTAGTTTAAGCATTGTAGGGGTAGATCGACAAATATGAAAGATGATCAATCATTTGGATTGGTTGCTATAAAAACCTACCCTTCATAAAAGTTAAAAAATAGGGGTAATTGTTGGAAGTAAGGGATGTTTAGAGAATTAGCAGTAGGATTAAAAAGAAGGGTTGTTTTGAAGTATTACGAGAAGTAAGGGTAGTTCAAGCATTGTTGGGGTAGATCGACAAATATGAAAGATGATGAATTGTTTGGATTGGGTGCTGCAAAAACCAATCTTTCACAATAGTTAAAAAATAGGAGTAATTGTTGGAAGTAAGGGCTATTTAAAGAATTAGGTGTAGGATTAAAAGGACTGTTTATGTATTTATAGAAGTAGGGGTAGATTAAGCATAGTAGGGGTAGATCAACAAATATGAAAAATGATGAATCATTTCGATTGGTTGCTACAAAAACAAACTCTTAATAGAAGGTAAAAAATAGGGCTAATTGTTGGAAGTAATGTCTATTTAGGGAAATAGTGGTAGGATTAAAAAGAAGGGTTGTTTTGAAGTATTAAGAGAAGTAGCGGTAGTTTAAGCATAGTAGGGGTATATGGATAAATATGAAAGATGATGAATCGTTTGGATTGGGTGTTGCAAAAACCAATTTTTCACAATAGTTAAAAAATAAGGGTAATTGTTTGAAGTAAGGGCTATTTACAGAACTAGGTGTAGGATTAAAAGAAGGTTTAGTTTTAAGTATTAAGAGAAGTAGGGGTAGATTAAGCATAGGATGGGTAGATCAACAAATATGAAAGATTATGAATCATTTAGATTGGGTGCTACAAAAACCAACCCTTCACAAAAGGTTAAAAAAAGTGGTAATTGTTGGAAGTAAGGGTTGTTTAGAGAATTAGGGTTAGGATTAAAAAGAAGGTTTGTTTTGAAGTATTAAGAGAAGTAGAAGTATTTTAAGCATAGTAGGGGTTGACCGAAAAATATGAAAGATGATGAATCTTTTGGATTGGGTGCTACAAAAACCAACTCTTCTCAAAAGGTTAGAAATAGGGGTAATTGTTGGAAGTAAGGGCAATTTAGAGAATTTGAGGTAGGATTAAAAAGAAGGGTTGTTTTGAAGTATTAAGAGAAGTAGGGGTAGTTTAAGCATAGTAGGGGTAGACCGACAAATATGAAAGATGATGAATCGTTTGGATTGTGTGCTGCAAAAAGCAATCCTTCACAATAGTTAAAAAGTAGGGGTAATTGTTGGAAGTAAGGGCTATTTAGAGAATTAGGGATACGATTAAAAAGAAGGGCTGTTTTGAAGTATTAAGAGAAGTAGGGGTAATTTAAGCATAGTAGGGGTAGATCGACAAATATAAAGCATGATGAATCGTTTGGATTGTGCGCTGCAAAAACCAACCCTTCACAGTAGTAAAAAGATAGTGGTAATTGTTGTAAGTAAGGACTATTTACAGAATTAGGGGTAGGATTTAAAAGGACTGTTTTGAAGTATTGAGAGACGTGAGGGTAGTTTAAGCATAGTAGGCTTAAATCGACAAATATGAAAGATGATGAATCGTTTGGATTGGGTGCGGCAAAAACCAACCCTTTACAGTAGTTAAAAAATAGGGGTAATTGTTGGAAGTAAGGGCTATTTAGAGAATTAGGGGTATGTTTAAAAAGAAGGGTTGTTTTGAAATATTGAGATAAGTAGTGGTAGTTTAAGAATAGTAGGGGTAGATCGACAAATAAAAAAGATGATGAATCGTTTGGACTGGTGCTACCAAAACCAACCCGTCACAATAGTAAAAATATATGTGTAATTGTTGCAAGTGATGAATATTTAGAGAATTAGGGGTCAGGTTTAAAAGAAGGACTGTTTTGAAATAGTAAGAGTAGTAGGTGCAGTTTAAGCATAGTAGGGATAGATCGACAAATATGAAAGCTGATGAATCGTTTGGAATGGGTGCTACAAAAGCCAACCCTTCACAGTAGTTAAAAAATAGAGTTAATTTTGGAAGTAAGGGGTATTAGAGATGTAGGAGTACGATTAAAAAGAAGGGTTGTTTTGAAATATTTGGAGAAGTAGGGGTAGTTTAAGCATAGGAGGGGTTGATCGACAAATATGAAAGATGATGAATCGTTTGGATTGGGTGCTGCAAAAACCAAACCTTCATAGTAGTAAAAAGATAGGGGTAATTGTTGGAAGTAAGGGCTATTTAGAGAATTAGATGTAGGATTTAATATAAGGACTATTTTGAAGTAATAAGAGAAGTTGGGGTAGTTTACGCATAGTAGGGGTAGATCGACAAATATGAAAGATGATGAATCATTTGGATTGGGTGCTGCAAAAACCAACACTTCACAGAAGTTAAGAATAAGGGTAATTGTTGTAAATAAGGGATATTTAGAGAATTAGGAGTAGAATTTAAATGAAAGGTTGTTTTGAAGTACTAAGAGAATTAAGGGTAGTTTAAGCATAGTAGGGTAGATCGACAAATATGAAAGACGATGAATCATTTGAATTGGGTGCTGCAATATCC
This sequence comes from Allium sativum, assembly GCA_030737875.1. NCBI lineage: Eukaryota > Viridiplantae > Streptophyta > Magnoliopsida > Asparagales > Amaryllidaceae > Allium > Allium sativum. The sequence goes on from CM060925.1 coordinate 503,272,370, forward strand.
AAACCTTTATAATAGTTAAAAAATAGGGGTAATTGTTCGAAGGAAGGGCTATTTAGAGCATTAAAGTAGGATTAAAAAAAATTTTTTTTGAAGTATTAAGATAAGTAGGTGTAGTTTAAGCATAGTAGGGGTAGATTGACAAATATGAAAGATCGTGAATCGTTTGGATTGGGTGCTGCAAAAACCAATCCTTTACAATAGTAAAAAGATAAGGGTAATTTTTGGAAGTAAGGGCGATTTAGGGAATTAGGGTTATGATTAATAAGAAGGGTTATTTTGAAGTATTAAGAGAAGTAGGGGTAGTTTAAGCATAGTAGGGGTAGATCGACAAATATAAAAGATGATGAATTTTTTGGATTGGGTGCTGCAAAAACCAACCCCTCACAGTAGTAAAAAGATAGGGGTAATTGTTGGAAACAGGGCTATTTACAGAATTAGGGGGAGGATTTAAAAGAAAGATTGTTTTCAAGTATTAAGCGAAGTAGGGGTAGTTTAAGCATAATAGGCATAGATCGACAGATATGAAAGTTGATGAATCATTTCGATTGGGTGTTGCAAAAACCTATCCTTCACAATAGTTAAAAAATAGGGGTAATTGTTGAAAGGAAGGGCTATTTAGAGAATTAGGGTAGGATTAAAAAGAAGGGTTGTTTTGAAGTATTAAGTGAAGTAGGGGTAGATTAAGGATAGTAGGGGTAGATCGACAAGTATGAAAGACGATAAATCATTTGTATTGGGTGCTACAAAAACAAACCCTTCAAAAAAGGTAAAAAAATAGGGGTAACTATTGCAAGTAAGGATTTTTTAGATAATAAGGGATAGGATTAAAAAGAAGGGTTTTTTTTGAAGTATTAAGAGAAATAGAGGTAGTTTAAGTATAGTAGGGGTAGATCGACAACTATGAAAGATGATGAATCGTTTGGATTGGGTGCTGCAAAAACTTATCCTTGACAATAGTTAAAAAATATGGGTAATTGTTGGAAGTAATGGCTATTTATAGAATTAGGTGTAGGATTAAAGGAAGGACCGTTTTTAAGTATTAAGAGAAGTAGGGGTAGATTAAGTATAGTAGGGGGAGATCGACAAATATGAAAGATGATGAATCATTTGGATTGGGTGGTACAGAAACCAACCCTTCAAAAAAGGTAAAAAATAGGGGTAATTGTTGGAAGTAAGGGCTATTCAGATAATTAGGGGGAGGATTAAAAGGAAGGGTTATTTTGTAGTATTAAGATAAGTAGGGGTAGTTTATGCATAGTAGGGGTAGATCGATAAATATGAAAGATGATGAATCGTTTGGATTGGTTGCGGCAAAAACCAATCCATCACAATTGTTAAAAAATAGGGGTAATTGTTGTAAGGAAGGGATATTTAGAGAATTAGGGGTATGATTAAATAGAAGTGTTGTTTTGAAGTATTAAGAGAAGTTGGGGAAGTTTAAGCAGAGTAGGGGTAAATCGACAAATATAAAAGATGATGAATCGTTTGGATTTGGTGCTGCAAAAACCAACCCTTCACAGTCGTAAAAAGATAGGGGTAATTGTTGGAAGTAAGGGCTATTTAGAGAATTAGGGGTGGGATTAAAAATAAGGGTTGTTTTGAAGTATTAAGAGAAGTAGGGGTGGTTTAAGCATAGTAGGGGTATATCGATAAATATGAAAGATGATGAATCGTTTGGATTGGGTGCTGCAAAAACCAATTTTTCACAATAGTTAAAAAATAGGGGTAATTGTTGGAAGGAAGGGCTTTTAGAGAATTAGGGATACGATTAAAAGATGGGTTGTTTTGAAGTATTAAGATAAGTAGGGGTAGTTTAAGCATAGTTGGGTTAGATCAACAAATATAAAAGATGATGTATGTAATGGCGCGTTTTGTTAGCTGTTGAATAATTAATTTATTTAATTATTAGATATCGATTGGGCGATATCGATGACTGGAATTAAATAATATTGAATATTTAATTAAAATAATAAATTAAATAATATATTTAATTCAGAAATAATCAGAAATATTGGAAATCACAATATTCTGTGAACGGGGTCGTCCCTTAGATTTAATTCAGATTAGAGTTGAATTATATTGACGAATATATTCAATCGACGACAGTTTGAACGTATAATTATATTATAATTAAAATCGAGCTTGAAATGGCGCTGCAGTTCGCGATTTGGTGATTCGAACTTCAACTGAATGTACAGGATTCGTTTTAAATCGGATTGCTGTGAAACAAGAAACGTGTGGAGCTGGTGGAGTATATCTTTCTAGTGGAAGAGAAAAATCAGGATTTCGTCGGGTAGATTTTGAGTTACGTCCAAATCAAATTTCAGAAAAGTCACTGTGGAATTCCTTTATAATTTGCGACGCTTTATATACGTTATAAATCGATTTTTCGATATAACTGGATATCGGGTGTGAATTCAGACAGGGTTCTTTTGGGAAGTAGTGATAATTTAATTTTTAGAATTTTATGGTAATTTTTAATTAATTTAATAAGAAACTTTTTATTTGAAGTATTTCGCACCCTGAAATCAATATTTTGAAGTTTCAAAATATAAGTCCATCTATCGGTATTATTATATTTCCGGGATCGTGGCACTGAGCTGATTTCAACGGCATGTTTACTTCTGTCGACAACAGTTTGTAGAGAAAGGAAATTCTATTTTTGTTAACTTAACAATAAATGCACTGACTATTCCTAATCACAAAATCAACGTGGAGAATCCTCTTCACAACTTCATTTGTATGGCCACAGCAAGACCAACGTGGAGAATGAATTACCACTTGAAGTTGTCACCTACCCTACCACCATATACCTAACACTTAAGCTCCTCTCTTCTGTAAATACACCCATTGCTCTCGTTATTTCCCTTTGCACTAAAATATCAATTTCATTAGTAAACAAAATAAGGCCACGTACTTCCTTTCAACAGCCACACATAATTCCTTTATCATCAACAGGCCGTCGCTCATTTTGCCCACAAACACAAAACGCAAGAAGCAAAAATCAAATGGAAATCAAAATAAATTACATAAATCCTTAGAACAAATTTTCTGAGTTCATAAGGGTGTTTGCATCGTTCCTATATGGTTTTGGTCTTGCTCGAATTTGCTCCGATGTCGCACCATGTTCCAGCGCGAGTTAGGGTTCGAAGTTTTGGCAAATACAAACATTTATTCAGGAAATTGAGTTTGTTTTGGGATCGATGAGTGAAGCCTCACCTTGTATGGGAATTTTGGGGATTTCCGTCATTTTTTGGTTCGATACTGCACTGTATGGGCTCGACGTCGGAGTTGCTTTCGGTGGTGCGAGCGAGACAAGGATGGTTGGGAGATGGAGTGCTCGAGGAGGGCGAGCCGATGGGATGATCGGTTGGAGGATTAGTGGTGTATGGGTGGAGCATTTGTGGTGCAAGGACGTGTTGATGGAGGAGGAACAATCCTGGAGGTCACGGCATAAGGATTTGGTGAAGAAGGATCAACAAGCGGGTTTGGGTCTTTAAATTGGTGATGGGTGTTGGGCCGAAGTGAAAGCCCAATAGAAAATCAATATAGAAGAAGAGAGTTGTGAAGAAAGAAAGGCCAATGGTGCTGTAAAAGGGAGCATGCGAACTGAGAAGGAGAAGGAGAGGTTGCAGCTTTAATACGTGGACGGGTCGGGTTTTGTGAAAGGAGAATTGGGCCGGGTTAGTTTGAAAGCCCAATCAATTTATATATTTAAAGTTTTAATTTAAATTCAAAATAGTGTAGTAACTTCGTAATGCTATAACTTGCTCGTACGAGGTCGAAATCACAAACCGTAAGTTGCGTTGGGATCGTATGGACGGGAGCAACACAATGAGACTGACTGGGAGCGAATCCGAGCTCGTTACAATTTATGGCGAAATAAATTGTCAGAATCAAATAGAACGACAATTATCGTTATTGACGATGATCGTCCAACTGTGAGTAAATCTCACAACCTCTGAACAGTTTATATTTTCACGTTGTGTTCTTAGAACTGTTAATTATCCGTTGGTTGACTGTGTGTTGACTGTTTTGCTTGAACTGCTAGTCAGTTAGTGGAAATTATATATATATATATATAGATATATATATATATATAAACTGATAAATATTTATATGTTGATTCTGCTTAACAGAATATTATACTGGTGTTGTCTAACATCTGTGGTGCAGGAAAACAGGTCGGAGGAATCCGACTGGATTCCTCAACAGTTATTTTACTGTGATTTATATATTGTGATATATAGAGGTGATTTATAATCTGTTGTGATTATATGTGTTTGGACGATATTCATCATCGTTATAGGGTGTGTTAAACACCATAAGAAAATACCAGAATGTAATAAAGAGATTTTCAAAGTATATTTTGGAAATAATTTATTTATATAAAATCGATGGATTTTATATATAAAAGAAAAGGAGATATATTTGGTAAGACAAATATAGAGTAAATATATTTGGTAATTCAATTATAAAGGAATATATTTGGTAAATCAAATATAGGGTAAATATATTGGGTAATTCAATTATAAAGGAAATCTATTTAAGTAATAGTTTGGACTTAAGTGTTTATAATATCAGAAGGATATTATAAAGGAGAATATTTATTTGGAAATAAATAAATAGAATAAAGGATATTTAGTTAGAAACTAAATAGGAGTATAAAGGAAATCTATTTAAGTAATTAAATAGAATCATAACAAGAAAATAGTTTGGACTTAAGTGTTTATAATATCAGAAGGATATTATAAGGGAGAATATTTATTTGGAAATAAATAAATAGAATAAAGGATATTTAGTTAGAAACTAAATAGGAGTATAAAGGAAATCTATTTAAGTAATTAAATAGAATCATAACAAGAAAATAGTTTGGACTTAAGTGTTTATAATATCAGAAGGATATTATAAGGGAGAATATTTATTTGGAAATAAATAAATAGAATAAAGGATATTTAGTTAGAAAACTAAATAGGAGTTATAAAGGAAATCTATTTAAGTAATTAAATAGAATCATAACAAGGAAATAGTTTTGGACTTAAGTGTTTATAATATCAGAAGGATATTATAAAGGAGAATATTTATTTGTTAAATAAATAGGATTAAATCAAGGAGATATTTATTTGTTAAAATAAATAGAATCAAAGGGCATATTTATTTGTTAGAATAAATATAAATCAAAGGACATATTTATTTGTTAAATAAATAGAATTTAAACCAAGGGAGGTATAAAGAAAGTAAATTAGTAAGTTAAACTAAGTGAATTAGTTGAGTTAAACTAAGTGAATTGGTCAAGTTAATCAAAGTGATTAGTTAAGTAAATCAAGTTAGGACAATCGAGTTGGATTGTCGGGTTAAGACAATCGAGTGGGAGTGTCGAGGTTAAGTAATCGAGATCGAGTTAAGTCATCGAGATTAAGTAATCAAGATCGAGTTAAGTCATCGAGATTAAGTTATCGAGGTTAAGTTATCCCGTGAGTATTGAGCTTCATCTATTTCACAGTAAAGGACGTTGTTAGATTAAGGTCTGAGAGGTATTTATACCCCAACTTGATTGACTTCAGAATTGACAAAGGAATAGTTGTGGTTCAATCTAAAAGGTTGAGTAGAAATATAGTTTATTCGAGTGGAGAAATCAAATGTTATTTATTTGAGAAGAGTTATCGAATATTAATTATCCAAAGAGGAGTTATCGAATATTGGTTATTCGAAGAGTTAATCCAATAAAGTTAGTCGAATGAGTAAATCGAATATAGATTATTCGAATAGAGTGGAGGAGTTAATCGAATATAGATTATTCGAATAGAGTTGGAGGAGTTAATCGAATATAGTTTATTCGAATAGAGTTGGAGGAGTAAATCGAATACAGTTTATTCGAACAGCATTGGAAGAGTTAATCCAAAGGAGTTATTCGAAGTTAGTTAATCCGAAGGAGTTAATCGAAGAGTTAATCCAAAGGAGTTAGTCGAAGTTAGTTAATCCAAAGGAGTTATTCGAAGTTAGTTAATCCGAAGGAATCAAATCGAAGAGTTCATCCAAAGGAGTTAGTCGGAGAGTTAATCCAAAGGAGTTATTCGAAGTTAGAAATCCAAAGGAGTTAGTTGGGTAATCCAAAGGAGTTAGTTGGGTAATCCAAGGGAGTTAGTAGTTTAACCAAGTGAAGTGGTCGAGTTAGTCTAAGTGAATTGGTCGGGTCAACCAAGTGTAGTGGTCGAGTTAGTCTAAATGAATTGGTCAAGAGAAATCCAAAGGAGTTAGTTGGGTAATCCAAAGGAGTTAGTCGGGTAATCCAAGAAAGTTAGTCGAAGTTAAATCCAAAGGAGTTAGTAAGAAATCCCAAGGAGTTAGTTGGGTAATCCAATTGAGTTAAATTGAAAGGAGTTAAACGAGTATAGTTATTCGAAAGGATGGTTAAGTAAATGTAGAAATCCAAGGAAATGGGAATGTTTTCCAGCGTTATTAAATATATTTTCTAAATCTAGAAAATAGTGAATGATTGAATATAGGGGAACAAGAGATAAGTGAGTTAAAGTGATTTATGTTAAATGATGTTTGTTCGATATAATTTCCATCTGGAAATAATATCGTTGGTTGCACACTTGTTTTTCTTTGATAGTTAACTCACAGACTATCGAAGTTTTTGACCATTTTAACGTTGTTAATATGGAGAGACCGGTTGGATTATTATCCAAAGAACCACTCTGTATTGGCATACGCATTGCGAATCATTTATGCCAAGGATAATTGAAGACAGAGTAAAGTGCAAGGGCTGTTGTATAAGTCTTAGATAACAGCGACTAAGATAGATATACTGAATAGTACCTTCGGTTTGTCCAGTCCCAGGACAACGTATATGGAAGAAGGTCTGACAGAGTATATCCAATGGATCGCGTAAGTTGATCTGTTCAAACGTATTCACGTTTGGTGGCGGAGGAATTCGTTTCTCTTAGCTGTGTACCCGTGTTATTTTTGGACAAGTCAATTTGTGATTTGGCGGGTATGACGATGTGACATTCTAAGTGAATGAAGATAGATGTCTGACAGAGTATTTCCAGAAAGGTCACGTACCTTGATTTCTTCGACCATACCAAGAGTGGAAGCGGAGAAGGAAACTTCTCTTAGCTAACACATAATGTATGGTTGTAGACGTCAAATTAGTGGTCTCGATGGATCTGACAATGTGGCATTCGAAGTGAATCTGATATGATGAAAAAGCGTAGCTTCTAACCTCTCACCAGGAAGTAACAAAAGTTGGGCTAGGCAGCATGACTAGTTGGGTCATCCCCAAGCAGGGTGTATTGTCACCGATCTAGGGAATATCCATATTTATACTTCTTTTTGATTCTGTATCTTCGGATGACGGTTTAATGGCCTATAACCGTGGTGGCAATATATTCGCGACACTCAAGCTTAATGAGTGAGCGGTCATGTGTGGTCGGGTTACAAGACGTTCTTGTTGAACCTGCAGTGTATACCCTCTAGAGTACACTGATCATAAGGTGCTCCCATACCTTGTCTGTTGAAATCCATTCTCCGATAAGCGCTCTGCGGTTTATGATTTTATACTATGTATGTAGGACGTGAGATGAAAGCGTTCTGCTAGATTGACACCTATTTGTACTTAGACATTATTATAATATCAAAATGATATTGCTTGTCAAAGTTGTTTTGATACTCATAAGGAAAAACCCGTTCCGTATTCACGGCGTGGTCTTATGAGATATCATATACCTGTTAAACTGTGTTAAACTGTTTTACTCATACCAGTCCCATGACTGACCCGGAGTTTACTTTGTTGTTTTCCCTAAACTCTTGGGTGCCTAAATTTGTACGGGCAGTCAAGTAGTCGGGATTTACAGATATACTTGGAGAGCTTGGAGCAGGGGGCCCCAGGATCATTTAGCTATAGTTATTTCCGCTGTGTTGTAAGTGCTGTACTCTGATAGGTGCTATTGTATACATAACTGTTGTATTTCAAAGTTATGTTATATATTATATGTTATTCGTTCCGCTGCGAGATTCGTGTTACTCTGATGATGTAAGTGCTTCTTTTCTTCTTCTATTCTAATTAGTTCTATCTTTTCTATTCTCATCTTCTAATTTCTTTCATTAACGACCGGGATTTCTTGATGTTTGGTTAGTCGTCGTCGTGTTTATGGCGATAACCAAAGTCGCGAAATTCCCCGCCGTTACAGTTGGTATCAGAGCTTAAGTTTAGAATTACTTGGCTCTGTGGCGTGACTCGGTAGAGATAGGGTTAGTAATACCCTAGACTGAGATTGAGTGTATATATACGAGTGAACGTATTTGTTATTTGATATAAAAATAAATTTTTATTGTGGAGATTCATGGGTTGAGTTGTTTATGAATTCTGGTCGATCAGTTTGATCCACTGTATCGGTAGGGGTTACTAAACTCTTGAATACGATGGGTCGTCACGATATGTTTGAAAAGAGGGTAAATTAAAATAAGTTTACCCAAGGTATATTTTGATATATATATATATATATATATATATATATATCAAAAGTTTAATATATTGGATATATTGGTTGTTATTATAATCGAGTAAGATTATAAATTAAATGGTTATATATATAACCAATAAGAATTCCTATAAGTAAAATACGTGGAATCAGTTGAATATTAAAATCAGAAATTAAATCAGAATTTGGAATTAAAATAAGGAAATTTTAAGTTCCTGGGAGATTTTGAAAATGTTTTTCAATTTGAAATAAATATAGTATCTAACTCACCTGGATGACTGGAAAATAATTCCGAGGATGGATCGATACATCGTCGGTGTGATTTTCGAGTTTCTAAGTGGTGGATTACTACCAAGTGTTTTGTTTCCAAATGGTGTTGAGAAAACAAGTTGTTTAGAAATTCAAAGGTTTTGAATTGGTGTTAGGATTTGAAATTGATTTGAAATAAAACCCAGGAATTTAAATCTTGAAATTTAAAATTTTAACTTGTTAAGTTAAATGAATCAAGATGGTAAAAACAAATAAGTAGATTAAAATTTAACTTGAACCAAGTTAAATAAATCGGGATTTGGTTAGAGAATAATCTGGATTTGGAATTAAGTTGATGGGTTAAGAGTTGAAATCTGATATTGGAGTTTGAATGAAATTTGACTTGGATAAAACCAAGTGTTTGAGTTGAAGGTTGGATTGAGATGACATTAGTAGATGTTGGGTTGATACGGGTGAAAGTGATTAAGTTGATATGCCCGACAAGAAGGTACAAGTTTATTTTTGATATAAGCATGAGATTTATGAGCCGATTTGGCAAGCCGCTTGGCTGTTTGATTTTCTTTTGGGTTGGAGATGGCCTAGAGAGGCGAGTTGTGGTTTTACCAATAGGGCTGTACAAAGGAGGTTATGGCGAAATTTTCCCGAAAATTTAAAGTGTTAGAAAATTTTCATAATTTTTGAAAATTTTAGTTAGTCGGAAGAATAAATATTTCAGTCGATATTAATTGGTTCGGTTGAAATCAGAAATAAGGGGTAAACCAATCTTAGGAGTTCCAATATATAAGGTCGTCCTCTAGCTTAGCAATTTCGAGGGCGAAATTATTTTTAAGTGGGGGAGTCTGTAATGGCGCGTTTTGTTAGCTGTTGAATAATTAATTTATTTAATTATTAGATATCGATTGGGCGATATCGATGACTGGAATTAAATAATATTGAATATTTAATTAAAATAATAAATTAAATAATATATTTAATTCAGAAATAATCAGAAATATTGGAAATCACAATATTCTGTGAACGGGGTCGTCCCTTAGATTTAATTCAGATTAGAGTTGAATTATATTGACGAATATATTCAATCGACGACAGTTTGAACGTATAATTATATTATAATTAAAATCGAGCTTGAAATGGCGCTGCAGTTCGCGATTTGGTGATTCGAACTTCAACTGAATGTACAGGATTCGTTTTAAATCGGATTGCTGTGAAACAAGAAACGTGTGGAGCTGGTGGAGTATATCTTTCTAGTGGAAGAGAAAAATCAGGATTTCGTCGGGTAGATTTTGAGTTACGTCCAAATCAAATTTCAGAAAAGTCGCTGTGGAATTCCTTTATAATTTGCGACGCTTTATATACGTTATAAATCGATTTTTCGATATAACTGGATATCGGGTGTGAATTCAGACAGGGTTCTTTTGGGAAGTAGTGATAAATTAATTTTTAGAATTTTATGGTAATTTTTAATTAATTTAATAGGCAACTTTTTATTTGAAGTATTTCGCACCCTGAAATCAATATTTTGAAGTTTCAAAATATAAGTCCATCTATCGGTATTATTATATTTCCGGGATCGTGGCACTGAGCTGATTTCAACGGCATGTTTACTTCTGTCGACAACAGTTTGTAGAGAAAGGAAATTCTATTTTTGTTAACTTAACAATAAATGCACTGACTATTCCTAATCACAAAATCAACGTGGAGAATCCTCTTCACAACTTCATTTGTATGGCCACAGCAAGACCAACGTGGAGAATGAATTACCACTTGAAGTTGTCACCTACCCTACCACCATATACCTAACACTTAAGCTCCTCTCTTCAGTAAATACACCCATTGCTCTCGTTATTTCCCTTTGCACTAAAATATCAATTTCATTAGTAAACAAAATAAGGCCACGTACTTCCTTTCAACAGCCACACATAATTCCTTTATCATCAACAGGCCGTCGCTCATTTTGCCCACAAACACAAAACGCAAGAAGCAAAAATCAAATGGAAATCAAAATAAATTACATAAATCCTTAGAACAAATTTTCTGAGTTCATAAGGGTGTTTGCATCGTTCCTATATGGTTTTGGTCTTGCTCGAATTTGCTCCGATGTCGCACCATGTTCCAGCGCGAGTTAGGGTTCGAAGTTTTGGCAAATACAAACATTTATTCAGGAAATTGAGTTTGTTTTGGGATCGATGAGTGAAGCCTCACCTTGTATGGGAATTTTGGGGATTTCCGTCATTTTTTGGTTCGATACTGCACTGTATGGGCTCGACGTCGGAGTTGCTTTCGGTGGTTCGAGCGAGACAAGGATGGGTGGGAGATGGAGTGCTCGAGGAGGGCGAGCTGATGGGATGATCGGTTGGAGGATTAGTGGTGTATGGGTGGAGCATTTGTGGTGCAAGGACGTGTTGATGGAGGAGGAACAATCCTGGAGGTCACGGCATAAGGATTTGGTGAAGAAGGATCAACAAGCGGGTTTGGGTCTTTAAATTGGTGATGGGTGTTGGGCCGAAGTGAAAGCCCAATAGAAAATCAATATAGAAGAAGAGAGTTGTGAAGAAAGAAAGGCCAATGGTGCTGTAAAAGGGAGCATGCGAACTGAGAAGGAGAAGGAGAGGTTGCAGCTTTAATACGTGGACGGGTCGGGTTTTGTGAAAGGAGAATTGGGCCGGGTTAGTTTGAAAGCCCAATCAATTTATATATTTAAAGTTTTAATTTAAATTCAAAATAGTGTAGTAACTTCGTAATGCTATAACTTGCTCGTACGAGGTCGAAATCACAAACCGTAAGTTGCGTTGGGATCGTATGGACGGGAGCAACACAATGAGACTGACCGGGAGCAAATCCGAGCTCGTTACAATTTATGGCGAAATAAATTGTCAGAATCAAATAGAACGACAATTATCGTTATTGACGATGATCGTCCAACTGTGAGTAAATCTCACAACCTCTGAACAGTTTATATTTTCACGTTGTGTTCTTAGAACTGTTAATTATCCATTGGTTGACTGTGTGTTGACTGTTTTGCTTGAACTGCTAGTCAGTTAGTGGAAATTATATATATATATATATATATAGATATATATATATATAAACTGATAAATATTTATATGTTGATTCTGCTTAACAGAATATTATACTGGTGTTGTCTAACATCTGTGGTGCAGGAAAACAGGTCGGAGGAATCCGACTGGATTCCTCAACAGTTATTTTACTGTGATTTATATATTGTGATATATAGAGGTGATTTATAATCTGTTGTGATTATATGTGTTTGGACGATATTCATCATCGTTATAGGGTGTGTTAAACACCATAAGAAAATACCAGAATGTAATAAAGAGATTTTCAAAGTATATTTTGGAAATAATTTATTTATATAAAATCGATGGATTTTATATATAAAAGAAAAGGAGATATATTTGGTAAGACAAATATAGAGTAAATATATTTGGTAATTCAATTATAAAGGAATATATTTGGTAAATCAAATATAGGGTAAATATATTGGGTAATTCAATTATAAAGGAAATCTATTTAAGTAATAGTTTGGACTTAAGTGTTTATAATATCAGAAGGATATTATAAAGGAGAATATTTATTTGGAAATAAATAAATAGAATAAAGGATATTTAGTTAGAAACTAAATAGGAGTATAAAGGAAATCTATTTAAGTAATTAAATAGAATCATAACAAGAAAATAGTTTGGACTTAAGTGTTTATAATATCAGAAGGATATTATAAGGGAGAATATTTATTTGGAAATAAATAAATAGAATAAAGGATATTTAGTTAGAAACTAAATAGGAGTATAAAGGAAATCTATTTAAGTAATTAAATAGAATCATAACAAGAAAATAGTTTGGACTTAAGTGTTTATAATATCAGAAGGATATTATAAGGGAGAATATTTATTTGGAAATAAATAAATAGAATAAAGGATATTTAGTTAGAAAACTAAATAGGAGTTATAAAGGAAATATATTTAAGTAATTAAATAGAATCATAACAAGGAAATAGTTTTGGACTTAAGTGTTTATAATATCAGAAGGATATTATAAAGGAGAATATTTATTTGTTAAATAAATAGGATTAAATCAAGGAGATATTTATTTGTTAAAATAAATAGAATCAAAGGGCATATTTATTTGTTAGAATAAATATAAATCAAAGGACATATTTATTTGTTAAATAAATAGAATTTAAACCAAGGGAGGTATAAAGAAAGTAAATTAGTAAGTTAAACTAAGTGAATTAGTTGAGTTAAACTAAGTGAATTGGTCAAGTTAATCAAAGTGATTAGTTAAGTAAATCAAGTTAGGACAATCGAGTTGGATTGTCGGGTTAAGATAATCGAGTGGGAGTGTCGAGGTTAAGTAATCGAGATCGAGTTAAGTCATCGAGATTAAGTAATCAAGATCGAGTTAAGTCATCGAGATTAAGTTATCGAGGTTAAGTTATCCCGTGAGTATTGAGCTTCATCTATTTCACAGTAAAGGACGTTGTTAGATTAAGGTCTGAGAGGTATTTATACCCCAACTTGATTGACTTCAGAATTGACAAAGGAATAGTTGTGGTTCAATCTAAAAGGTTGAGTAGAAATATAGTTTATTCGAGTGGAGAAATCAAATGTTATTTATTTGAGAAGAGTTATCGAATATTAATTATCCAAAGAGGAGTTATCGAATATTGGTTATTCGAAGAGTTAATCCAATAAAGTTAGTCGAATGAGTAAATCGAATATAGATTATTCGAATAGAGTGGAGGAGTTAATCGAATATAGATTATTCGAATAGAGTTGGAGGAGTTAATCGAATATAGTTTATTCGAATAGAGTTGGAGGAGTAAATCGAATACAGTTTATTCGAACAGCATTGGAAGAGTTAATCCAAAGGAGTTATTCGAAGTTAGTTAATCCGAAGGAGTTAATCGAAGAGTTAATCCAAAGGAGTTAGTCGAAGTTAGTTAATCCAAAGGAGTTATTCGAAGTTAGTTAATCCGAAGGAATCAAATCGAAGAGTTCATCCAAAGGAGTTAGTCGGAGAGTTAATCCAAAGGAGTTATTCGAAGTTAGAAATCCAAAGGAGTTAGTTGGGTAATCCAAAGGAGTTAGTTGGGTAATCCAAGGGAGTTAGTAGTTTAACCAAGTGAAGTGGTCGAGTTAGTCTAAGTGAATTGGTCGGGTCAACCAAGTGTAGTGGTCGAGTTAGTCTAAATGAATTGGTCAAGAGAAATCCAAAGGAGTTAGTTGGGTAATCCAAAGGAGTTAGTCGGGTAATCCAAGAAAGTTAGTCGAAGTTAAATCCAAAGGAGTTAGTAAGAAATCCCAAGGAGTTAGTTGGGTAATCCAATTGAGTTAAATTGAAAGGAGTTAAACGAGTATAGTTATTCGAAAGGATGGTTAAGTAAATGCAGAAATCCAAGGAAATGGGAATGTTTTCCAGCGTTATTAAATATATTTTCTAAATCTAAAAAATAGTGAATGATTGAATATAGGGGAACAAGAGATAAGTGAGTTAAAGTGATTTATGTTAAATGATGTTTGTTCGATATAATTTCCATCTGGAAATAATATCGTTGGTTGCACACTTGTTTTTCTTTGATAGTTAACTCACAGACTATCGAAGTTTTTGACCATTTTAACGTTGTTAATATGGAGAGACCGGTTGGATTATTATCCAAAGAACCACTCTGTATTGGCATACGCATTGCGAATCATTTATGCCAAGGATAATTGAAGACAGAGTAAAGTGCAAGGGCTGTTGTATAAGTCTTAGATAACAGCGACTAAGATAGATATACTGAATAGTACCTTCGGTTTGTCCAGTCCCAGGACAACGTATATGGAAGAAGGTCTAACAGAGTATATCCAATGGATCGCGTAAGTTGATCTGTTCAAACGTATTCACGTTTGGTGGCGGAGGAATTCGTTTCTCTTAGCTGTGTACCCGTGTTATTTTTGGACAAGTCAATTTGTGATTTGGCGGGTATGACGATGTGACATTCTAAGTGAATGAAGATAGATGTCTGACAGAGTATTTCCAGAAAGGTCACGTACCTTGATTTCTTCGACCATACCAAGAGTGGAAGCGGAGAAGGAAACTTCTCTTAGCTAACACATAATGTATGGTTGTAGACGTCAAATTAGTGGTCTCGATGGATCTGACAATGTGGCATTCGAAGTGAATCTGATATGATGAAAAAGCGTAGCTTCTAACCTCTCACCAGGAAGTAACAAAAGTTGGGCTAGGCAGCATGACTAGTTGGGTCATCCCCAAGCAGGGTGTATTGTCACCGATCTAGGGAATATCCATATTTATACTTCTTTTTGATTCTGTATCTTCGGATGACGGTTTAATGGCCTATAACCGTGGTGGCAATATATTCGCGACACTCAAGCTTAATAAGTGAGCGGTCATGTGTGGCCGGGTTACAAGACGTTCTTGTTGAACCTGCAGTGTATACCCTCTAGAGTACACTGATCATAAGGTGCTCCCATACCTTGTCTGTTGAAATCCATTCTCCGATAAGCGCTCTGCGGTTTATGATTTTATACTATGTATGTAGGACGTGAGATGAAAGCGTTCTGCTAGATTGACACCTATTTGTACTTAGACATTATTATAATATCAAAATGATATTGCTTGTCAAAGTTGTTTTGATACTCATAAGGAAAAACCCGTTCCGTATTCACGGCGTGGTCTTATGAGATATCATATACCTGTTAAACTGTGTTAAACTGTTTTACTCATACCAGTCCCATGACTGACCCGGAGTTTACTTTGTTGTTTTCCCTAAACTCTTGGGTGCCTAAATTTGTACGGGCAGTCAAGTAGTCGGGATTTACAGATATACTTGGAGAGCTTGGAGCAGGGGGCCCCAGGATCATTTAGCTATAGTTATTTCCGCTGTGTTGTAAGTGCTGTACTCTGATAGGTGCTATTGTATACATAACTGTTGTATTTCAAAGTTATGTTATATATTATATGTTATTCGTTCCGCTGCGAGATTCGTGTTACTCTGATGATGTAAGTGCTTCTTTTCTTCTTCTATTCTAATTAGTTCTATCTTTTCTATTCTCATCTTCTAATTTCTTTCATTAACGACCGGGATTTCTTGATGTTTGGTTAGTCGTCGTCGTGTTTATGGCGATAACCAAAGTCGCGAAATTCCCCGCCGTTACAATGTATCGTTTGGATTGGGTGCTTCCGAAACCAACCCTTCACAGTAGCAAAAAGATAGGGGTAATTGTTCGAAGTAATGGCTATTTAGAGAATTAGGGGTAGGATTTAAAAGAAGGACTTTTTTGAAGTATTAAGAGAAGTAGGGGTAGTTTAAGAATAGTAGAGATAAATCGACAAATATGAAAGATAATGAATCGTTTGGATTGGGTGCTGCAAAAACCAACCCTTCACAATATTTAAAAAATAGAGGTAATTGTTGGAAGTAAGAGCTATTTAGAGAATTAGGGGTACGATTAAAAAGAAGGGTTGTTTTGAAGTATTAAGTGAAGTAGTGGTAGTTTAAGGAAAAGAGGGGTAGATCGACAAATACGAAAGATAATGAATCGTTCGGATTGGATGCTGCAAAAACCAACTCTTCACAGTAGTAAAAAGATAGGGGTAATTGTTGTAAGTAAGGGCTATTTAGAGAATTAGGGGTATGATTTAAAAGAAGGACTGTTTTGAAGTATGAAGAGAAGTTAGAGTAGTTTAAGCGTAATAGGGGTAGATCGACAAATTTGAAGGATTATGAATCATTTGGATTGGGTGCTGCAAAAACCAATCCTTCACAATAGTTTAAAAATAGGGGTAATTGTTGAAATTAAGGGCTATTTAGAAAATTAGGGGTACGGTTAAAAAGAAAGGTTGTTTTGAAGTATTAAGAGAAGTAGGGGTACTATAAGCATAGTAGGGGTATATCGATAAATATAAAAGAAGATGAATCGTTTGGATTGGGTGCTGCAAAAACCAACCCTTCACAGTAGTTAAAAGATAGGGGTAATTGTTGGAAATAAGGGCTGTGTAGAGAAATCGGGGTAGGATTTAAAGGAATAACTGTTTTGAAGTATTAAGAGAAGTAGAGGTAGTTTAAGCTTAGTAGGGTTAGATCGACAAATATGAAAGATGATGAATCATTTCGATTGGGTGCTGCCAAAACCAATCCTTCACAATATTAAAAAAATATGGTTAATTGTTGAAAGGAATAGGTATTTATAGAATTAGATGTAGGATTAAAAAGAAGGGATGTTCTGAAGTATTAAGATATGTAGGGGTAGATTAAGCATAGTAGTGGTAGATCGACAAATATGAAAGATGATGAATCATTTGGATTGGGTGATACAAAAACTAACCCTTCACAAAAGGTAAAAAATAGGGGTAATTGTTGGAAGTGCCGGATGTTTAGAGAATTAGGGGTAGGATTAAAAAGAAGGGTTGTTTTGAAGGATTAAGAGAAGTAGCGGTAGTTTAAGCATAGTTGGGGTGGATCGACAAATATGAAAGATGATGAATCATTTGGATTGGGTGTTGCAAACACTAATTCTTCACAATAGTTAAAAAATAGGGTTAATTGTTGGAAGTAATGGTTATTTACGGAATTAGGGGTAGGAATAAAAGAAGGATTGTTTTTAATTACTAAGGGAAGTAGGGGTAGATTAAGCAGAGTAGGGTTAGATCGACAAATATGAAAGATGATGAATCATTTGGATTGGGTGCTACAAAAAACCACCCTTCACAAAAGTTAAAAATAGGGGTAATTGTAGGAAGGGCTATTTACATAATTAGTGAGAGGATTAAAAAGAAGAGTTGTTTTGAAATATTAAGAGAAGTAGGGTTAGTTTAAGCATAGTAGGGGTAGACTGACAAATATGATAGATGGTGAATCATTTTGATTGGGTGTTGTAAAAACCAATGCTTCACAATAGATAAAAAACAGGGTTAATTGTAGGAAGTAAGGGCTATTTACAGAATTAGGGGTAGGATTTAAAAAGGACTGTTTTGAAGTATTAATAGAAGTAGGGGTAGATCGACAATACGATAGATGATGAATCATTTGGTTTGGGACCTGCAAAAACCAACCCTTCATAGTATTTAAAAAATAGGGTTAATTGTTGGAAGTAATGGCTATTTAGAAAGTTAGGGATACGGTTAAAAAGAAGGGTTGTTTTGAAGTATTAAGAGAAGTAGGGGTAGTTTAAGCATGGTAGAGGTAGATTGACAAATATAAAAGATGATGAATCGTTTGGATTGGGTACTGCAAAAACCGACCCTTCAAAGTAGTAAAAAGATACGGCTAATTGTTAGAAGTAAGGGATATTTAGAGAATAAGGGTTAGGATTTAAAAGAAAGACTGTTTTGAAGTATTAAGAGTAGTAGAGGCAGTTTAAGCATAGTAGGGGTAGATCGACAAGTATGAAAGATGATGAGTCATTTGGATTGGGTGCTGCAAAAACCAAACCTTCATAGTAGTTAAAAAATAAGGGTAATCGTTGGAAGTAAGGGCTATTTAGAGAATTAGTGGTACGATTAAAAAGAAGGGCTGTTTTGAAGTATTAACAGAAGTAGGTGTAGTTTAAGCATAAGAGGCTAGATCGACCAATATGAAAGATGATGAATCATTTAGATTGGGTGCTGCAAAAACCAACCATTCACAGTAGTAAAAAGATAGGGGTAATTTTTTGAAGTAAGGGCTATTTAGAGAATTAGGGATTGGATTAAAAAGAAGGGTTGTTTTGTGAAGTATTAAGAGGAGTAGGGGTAGTTTAAGAATAGTAGCGGTAGATCGACAATTATGAAAGATAATGAATCTTTTGGGTTGGATGCTACAAAAACCAACCCTTCACAGTAGTAAAAAGATAGGTGTAATTGTTGGAAATACGGGCTATTCAGAGAATTAGAGGTCGGATTTAAAAGAAAGACTATTTGGAAGTATTGAGAGAAGTAGGGATAGTTTAAGCATAGGAGGGGTAGATCGACAAATATGAAAGATGATGAATCATTTTGATTGGGTGCTGCAGAAACCAATCCTTCACAATAGTTTAAAAATAGGGCTAATTGTTGAAATGGAGGGCTAGTTAGAGAATTAGGGGTAGGATTAAAAAGATGGGCTGTTTTGAAGTATCAAGAGAAGTAGGGGTATATTAAGCATAGTAGGGGTTGATCGACAAATATGAAAGATGATCAATCATTTTGATTTGGTGCTATAAAAACCAACCCTTCACAAAAGTTAAAAAATAGGGGTAATTTTTTGAAATAAGGGTTGTTCAGAGAATTAGCAGTAGGATTAAAAAGAAGGGTTGTTTTGAAGTATTACGAGAAGTAGCGGTAGTTTAAGCATTGTAGGGGTAGATCGACAAATATGAAAGATGATGAATTGTTTGAATTGGGTGCTGCAAAAACCAATCCTTCACAATAGTTAAAAAATTGGGGTAATTGTTGGAAGTAAGGGATATTTACAGAATTAGGTGTAGGATTAAAAGAAGGACAGTTTATGTACTAATAGAAGTAGGGTTAGATTCAACATAGTAGGGGTAGGTCAACAAATATGAAAAACGATGAATCATTTGGATTTGGTGCTACATAAACCAACCCTTAACAAAAGGTTTAAAATAGGGGTAATTGTTGGAAGCAAGGGCTTTTAGAGAAAAAGGGGTAGGATTAAAAAGAAGGGTTGTTTTGAAGTATTAATAGAAGTAGGGGTAGTTTAAGCATTATAGGGGTATATCGATAAATATGAAAAATGATGAATCGTTTGGAATGGGTGTCGCAAAAACCAATTTTTCACAATAGTTAAAAAATAGGGGTAATTGTTGGAAGTAAGGGCTATTTAGAGAATTAGGGGTAGGATTTAATATAAGGACTGTTTTGAAGTATTAAGAGAAGTTGGGGTAGTTTAAGCATTTAGGGGTAGATCGACAAATATGAAAGATGATGAATCATTTGGATTGGGTGCTGCAAAAACCAACACTTCACAGAAGTTAAAAATAGGGGTAATTGTTGTAAATAAGGGCTATTTAGAGAATTAGGAGTAGAATTTAAATGAAGGTTTGTTTTGAAGTACTAAGAGAAGTATGGATAGTTTAAAGATAGCAGGGTAGATCGACAAATATAAAAGATGATGAATCATTTGAATTGGGTGCTGCAAAATCCAATCCTTCATAGTAGTTAAAAAATAGGGGTAATTGCTCGAAGGAAGGGCTATTTAGAGCATTAGAGTAGGATTAAAAATATGGGCTGTTTTGAAGTATTAAGATAAGTTGTTGAAGTTTAAGCGTAGTAGGGGTATATTGACAAATATGAAAGATGGTGAATTGTTTGGATTGGGTGCTTCAAATACCAATCCTTTACAACAGTAAAAAGATAGGGTAATTTTTGGAAGTAAGGACTATTTAGGGAATTAGTGGTATGATTAAAAAGAAGGGTTAAGAGAAGGAGGGGTAGTTTAAGCATAGTAGGGGTAGATCGGCAAATATAAAAGATGATGAATCGTTTGGATTGGGTGCTGCAAAAACCAACCCCTCACAGTAGTAAAAAGATAGGGGTACTTGTTGGAAACAGGGCTATTTATAGAATTAGGGGTAGGATTTAAAATAAATACTGTTTTCAAGTATTAAGAGAAGTAGGGGTAGTTTAAGCATAATAGACGTAGATCGACAAATATGAAAGATGGTTAATCGTTTCGATTGGGTGCTGCAAAAACCTATACTTCACAATAGTAAAAAAATAGGGGTAATTGTTGAAAGGAAGAGCTATTTAGAGAATTAGGGGGAGGATTAAAAAGATTGTTTTTTTTAAGTATTAAGAGAAGTAGGGGTTGATTAAGCATAGTAGGGGTAGATCGACATGTATGAAAGATGATAAATCATTTGGATTGGGTGGTACAAGAACTAACCCTTCAAAAAAGGTAAAAAAAAATAGGGGTAACTGTTGGAAGTAAGGGTTGTCTAGAAAATAAGAGGTAGGATTAAACAGAAGGGTTATTTTGAAGTATTAAGAGAGTTAGAGGTAGTTTAAGCATAGTAGGGGTAGATCGACAAATATGAAAGATGATGAATCGTTTGGACTGGGTGCTGCAAAAACCAATCCTTGACAATTGTTAAAAAATATGGGTAATTGTTGGAAGTAAGGGCTATTTACAGAATTAGGTGTAAGATTAAAGGAAGGACCGTTTTTAAGTATTAAGAGAAGTAGGGGTAGATTAAGCATAGTAGGGGGAGATCGACAAATATGAAAGATGATGAATCATTTGGATTGGGTACTACAAAAACCAACCCTTCACAAAAGGTAAAAAATAGGGGTAACTCTTGGAAGTAAGGGCTATTTAGAGAATTAGGGGGAGGATTAAAAGGAAGGGTTATTTTGAAGTATTAAGATAAGTAGGCGTAGTTTAAGCATAGTAGGGGTAGATCGATAAATATGAAAGATGATGAATCGTTTGGATTGGGCGCTGCAAAAACCAATCCTTCACAATAGTTAAAAAATAGGGGTAATTATTGGAAGAAAGGGCTGTTTAGATAATTAGGGGTATGGTTAAATAGAAGGGTTGTTTTGAAGTATTAACAGAAGTTGGGGTAGTTTAAGCAGAGTAAGGGTAAATCGACAAATATAAAAGATGACGAATCGTTTGGATTGGGTGCTCCAAAAACCAAGCCTTCACAGTAGTAAAAAGATATGGTTAATTGTTGGAAGTAAGGGCTATTTAGAGAATTAGAGGTAGGATTTAAAATAAAGAATGTTTTGAAGTTTTAAGAGAAGTAGGGATAGTTTAAGCATAGTAGGGGTAGATCGACAAATATGAAAGATGATGAATCGTTTCGATTGGGTGCTGCAAATACCAATCCTAAACAATAGTTTAAAAATAGGGGTAATTGTTGAAATGAAGGTCTATTTAGATAATTAGGTGTAGGATTAAAAAGAAGGGCCGTTTTGAAGTATTAAGAGAAGTAGGGGTAGATTAAGCATATTAGGGGTAGATTGACAAATATGAAAGATACTCAATCATTTGGATTGGTTGCTATAAAAACCAACCCTTCACAAAAGTTAAAAAATAAGGGAAATTGTTGGAAGGAAGAGATGTTTAGAGAATTAGCAGTATGATTAAAAAGAAGGGTTGTTTTGAAGTATTACGAGAAGTATGCGTAATTTAAGCATTGTAGGGGTAGATCGACAAATATGAAATATGATGAATGGTTTGTATTGGGTGCTGCAAAAACCAATCCTTCACAGTAGTTAAAAAATAGGGGTAATTGTTGAAAGGAAGGACTATTTAGAGATTTAGGGGTAGGATTAAAAAGAAGGTTGTTTTTAAGTATTAAGAGAAGTAGGGGTAGATTAAGCGTAGTTGAGGTAGATCGACAAATATGGAAGATGACGAATCATTTAGATTGGTTGCTACAAAAACCAACCCTTAACAAAAGATTAAAAAAAGGGAAAATTGTTGGACGTAAGGACTGATTAGAGATTTAGGGGTAGGATTAAAAAGAAAGGTAGTTTTAAAGTATTAAGAGAAGTAGGGGTAGTTTAAGCATAGTAGGGGTAGATCAACATATATGGAAGATGATGGATCGTTTTGATTGGGTGCTGCAAAAACCAATCCTTCACAATAGTTAAAAAATAGGGGTAATTGTTGGAAGTAAGGGATATTTACAGAATTAGGGATAGGATTAAAAGAAGGCCCGTTTTTTAGTATTAAGAGAAGTAATGGTAGATTTAGTATAGCAGGGGTAGATCGACAAATATGAAAGATGATGAATCATTTGGATTGGGTGCTACAAAAACCAACCATTCACAAATGGTAAAAAATAAGGGTAGGATTATTGGTAGTATGGTCTATTTAGAGAATTAGGGGTAGGTTTAAAAAGAAGGGATGTTTTGAAGTATTAGGAGAAGTAGCGGTAGTTTAAGCATAGTAGGGGTATATCGACAAATATGAAAGATGATGAATCGTTTAGATTAGGTGCTGCAAAAACCAATCCTTCACAGTAGTGAAAAGACAGGGATAATTTTTGGAAGTAAGGGCTATTTAGATAATTAGGGGTACGATTAAAAATAAGGGTTGTTTTGAAGTATTAAGAGAAGTAGGGGTAGTTTAAGCATAGTAGGGGAAGATTGACAAATATAAAAGATAATGAATCATTTGGACTGGGTGCTGCAAAATCCAACCCTTAACAATAATGAAAATATAGGGATAATTGTAGGAAGTAAGGGCTATTTAGAGAATTAGGGGTAGGATTTAAAAGAAGTACTGTTTTGAGGTATTAAGAGAAGTAGGGGTAGTTTAAGCATAGTAGAGGTAGATCGACAAATATGAAAGATGATGAATCGTTTGATTTGGGTGTTGCAAAAACCAACCCTTCACAGTAGTTAAAAAATATGGGTAACTGTTGGAAGTAAGGGCTACTTAGAGAATTATTGGTACGATTAAAAAGAAGGGTTGTTCTGAAGTATTAAGAGAAGTAGGGGTAGTTTAAGCTTAGTAGGGGTAGATCAACAAATATAAAAGATGATGAATCGTTTGGACATGGTGCTGCAAAAACTAATCCCTCATAGTTGTAAAAAGATAGGGGTAATTGTTGGATGTAACGACTATTTAGAGAATCAGGGGTAGAATTTTAAAGAAGGACTGATTTGAAGTATTAAGAGAAGTAGGGGTAGTTTAAGCATAGGCAGGATAAATCGACAAATATGAAAGATAACGAATCGTTTGGATTGGATGCTGCAAAAACCAACCGTTCACAGTAGTAAAAAAATAGAGGTAATTGTTGGAAGCAAGGGATATTTATAGAATTAGGGGTACGATTAAAAAGAAGGGTTGTTTTGAAGTATTAAGGGATGTAAGGGTAGTTTAAGCATAGCAGGGTAGATCGACAAATATGAAATATGATGAATCGTTTGGATTGGGTGCTGCAAAAACCAACCCTTCACAGTAGTAAAAAGAAAGGGGTCATTTTTGGCAGTAAGGGCTATTCAGAGGATTAGCAGTAGGATTTAAAAGAAGGACTGTTTTGAAATATTAAGAGATGTTGGGGTAGTTTAAGCATAGTAGGGGTAGATAGACTAATATGAAAGATGATGAATCATTTGGATCGGGTGCTGCAAGAACCAACCCTTCGCAGAAGTTAAAAAATAGGGACAATTGTTGGAAATAAGGGATATTTAGATAACTAGGGGTAGCATTTAAAAGAATGGTTGTTTTGAAGTATTAAAAGAAGTAGGGGTAGTTTAAGCATAGTATGGGTAGGTCGACAAATAAGAAAGATGATGCATCGTTTGGATTGGGTGCTGCAAAAACCAACCATTCACAGTAGTAAAAAGATAGAGTTAATTGTTTGAAATAAGGGCTATTTAGGGAATTTGGGGTATGATTTAAAAGAAGGGCTGTTTTGAAGTATTAAGAGAAGTAAGGGTAGCTTAAGCTTAGCAGGGGTAGATCGACAAATATGAAAGATGATGAATCGTTTGGATTGGATGCCGCAAAAACCAATCCTTCATAGTAGTTAAAAAAATAGGGGTAATTGTTGAAAGGAAGGAGTATTTAGAGAATTAAGGGTAGGATTAAAAAGAAGGATTGTTTTGAAGTATAAAGAGAAGTAGGGGTAGATTAATCATAGTAGGGTTATATAGACAAATATGAAAGATGATGAATCATTTGGATTGGGTGCTACAAAAACCAACCCTTCACAAAAGGTAAAAAAAATAGGGGTAATTGTTGGAAGTAAGGGATGTTTAGAGAATTAGGGGTATTATAAAAAGAAGGTCTGTTTTGAAATATTAAGAGAAGTAGGTGTAGTTTAAGCAAAGTAAGTGTAGATCAACAAATATGAAAGATGATGAATCTTTTGGATTTGGTGGTACAATAAACAATCCTTCAAAGTAGTTAAAAAATAAAGCTAATTGTTGGAAGTAAGGGCTATTTACAAAATTAGGGGTAGGACTAAATGAAGGACTGTTTTTATGTATTAAAAGAAGTAGGGGTAGAATAAGCATAGGAGGGGTAGATCGACAAATATTAAATATGATGAATCATTTGGATTGGGTGCTGCAAAAACCAACCGTTCACAAAAGGTAAAAAATAGGGGTAATTGTCGGAAGTGATAGCTATTTATTGAATTAGAGGTGGGAATAAAAAGAAGATTTGTTTTGAAGTATTAAGAGAAGTAGGGGTAGTTTGAGCATAGTAGGGGTAGATCAACAAATATAAAAGACGATGAATCGTTTGGATAGGGTGCTGCAAAAACCAACTGTTCACAATAGTAAAAAGATAAGGGAAATTGTTGGAAGTAAGGGATATTTAGAGAATTAGGGAAAGGATTAAAAAGAAGGGTTGTTTTGAAGTATTAAGAGAAGTAGGGGAAGTTTAAGCATAGTAGGGGTAGATCGACAAATATTAAAGATGATGAATCATTTTGATTAGGTGCTGCAAAAACCAAACCTTCATAGTAGTTCAAAATTAGGGTTGATTGTTGGAAGTAAAGGCTATTTAGAGAATTAGGGATGCGATTAAAAAGAAGGGCTGTTTTGAAGTGTTAAGAGAAGTAGGGGTAGTTTAAGCATAGTAAGGGTAGACCGACAAATGTAAAAGATGATGAATCGTTTGGATCGGCTGCTGCAAAAACCAACCCTTCAAAGTAGTATAAAGATAGTGGTAATTGTTGGAAGTAAGGGCTATTTAGAAATTTATGGGTAGGATTTAAAAGGATTGTTTTGAAGTATTAAGAGAAGTAGGGGTAGTTTAAGCATAGTAGGGGTACGTCGACAAATATGAAAGATGATGAATCATTGGGATTGGGTGATGCAAAAAAAAAACCTTCATAGTAGTTAAAAAATAGGGGTAATTGTTGGAAGTAAGAGCTATTTAGAGAACTGGGGGTACGATTAAAAAGAAGGGTTGTTTTGAAGTATTAAGAGAAGTAGTGGTAGTTTAAACATAGTAGGGGTAGATAGACAAATATGAAAGATGATGAATTGTTTGGATTGGATGCTGCAAAAACAAACCCTTCACATTAGTAAAAAGATAGGGGTAATTATTGGAAGTAACTTTAATTTAGAGATTTAGGAGTAGGATTTAAAAGAAGGACTTTTTTTTGAAGTATTAAGAGAAGTAGGGGTAATTTAAGCATAGTAGGGATAGATTGACAAATACGAAAGATGATGAATCGTTTGGATTAGGTGTTGCAAAAACCAACCCTTCATAGTACTTGAAAAATAGAGGTAATTGTCGGAAGTAAGAGCTATTTAGAGCATTAGGAGTATGATTAAAAAGAAGGGCTGTTTTGAAGTATTAACAGAAGTATGGGTAGTTTAAGCATGGGAGGGGTAGATCGACAAATATGAAAGACGACGAATCGCTTGGATTGGGTGCTGCAAATACCAACCCGTCACAGTAGTAAAAAGATAGGGGTAGTTGTTGGAAGTAAGGGCTATTTAGAGAATTAGGGGTAGGATTTAAAAGAAGGATTGCTTTGAAGTATTAAGAGAACTTGGGGTAGTTTAAGCATAATATGGGTAGATCGAGAAATATGAAAGATGATGAATCAATTGGATTGGGTGCTGCAATAACCAACCCTTCACAGAAGTTAAAAAATAGGGGTAATTGTTGGAAGTAAGGGCTATTAAAAGAATTAGGAGTAGAATTTAAAAGAAGGGTTGTTTTGAAGCATTAAAAGAAGTACGGGTAGTTGAAGCAGAGTAGGGGTAGATCAAAAAATATGAATGATGATGAATCATTTCGGTTGGGTGCTGCAAAAACAATTCCTTCACAATGGTTAAAAAATAGCGGTAATTGTTTGAAGGAAGGATTATTTAGATAATTTGGTTTAGGATTAAAAAGAAAGGCAGTTTTGAATTATTAAGATAAGTAGGGGTAGTTTATGCATAGTAGTGGTAGATCGACAAATATGAAAGATGATGAATTGTTTGGATTAGGTGCTGTAAAAACCAACCCTTACAGCAGTAAAAAGATAGGGGTAATTGTTAGAAGAAAGGGCTATTTAGAAAATCAGGGGTAAGATTAAAAAGAAGGGTTGTTTGAAGTATTAAGAGAAGTAGGAGTTGTTTATGCATAGTAGGGGTAGATCGGTAAATATAAAAGACGATGAATCGTTTGGATTGGGTGCTGCAAAAACCAACCCTTCACAGTAGTAAAAAGATAGTGTTAATTGTTGGAAATAAGGCTATATAGAGGATTTGGGGTAGGATTTAAAAGAAGGACTGTTTTGAAGTATTAAGAGAAGTAGGGGAAGTTTAAGCACAGTAGGGGTAGATCAACAAATATGAAAGATGATGAATCGTTTGGATTGGGTGCTGCAAAAACAAATCCTTCGCAATAGTAAAAAAATAGAGGTAATTGTTGAAAGGAAGGGCTATTTAGAGAATTAGGGGTAGGATTAAAAAGAAAGGATGTTTTGAAGTATTAGAAGAAGTAGGGTAGATTAAGCATAGTTGTGGTAAATTGTCAGATATGGAAGATGATGAATCATTTGGATTGGGTGCTACAAAAACCAACACTTCACAAAAGGTTAAAAAATAGGGGTAAGTGTTGGAAGTAAGGGTTGTTTAGAGAATTAGGTGTAGGATTAAAAAGAAGCGCTGTTTTGAAGTATATTGAGAAGTAGGGGTAGATTAAGCATAGTAGGGGTAGATCGACAAATATGAAAGATGATGAATCGTTTGGATTGGGTGCTGCACAAACCGATCCTTCACAATAGTTAAAATATAGGAGTAATTGTTGGAAGAAAGGACTATTTAGAAAATTAGGGGTATGATTAAAAAAAAGGGTAGTTTTGTAGTATTAATATAAGTAGGAGTAGTTCAAGCATAGTAGGGGAAAATCGAAAAATAAGAAAGATGATGAATCATTTGGATTAGGTGCTGCAAAAAATCAATCCTCCACAATAGTGAAAAGAGAGGGATAATTGTCGGCAGTAAGGGATATTTAGAAAATTATGGGTACGATTAAAAAGAAGGGTTGTTCTGAAGTATTAAGAGAAGTAGGGGTAGTTTAAACGTAGTAGGGGTATATAGACAAGTATAAGAGATGATGAATCGTTTCGTTTGGGTGCTTCAAAAACCATCCCTTCACATTAGTAAAAAGATTGAGGCAATTGTTGGAACTATGGCCTATTTATAGAATTAGGGATAGGATTTAAAATAAGGCCTGTTTTGAAGTATTTGGAGAAGTAGTGATAGTTTAAGCAGAGTAGGGGTAGAACGACAAATATGAAAGATGATGGATCGTTTGGATTGGGTGCTACAAAAACCAATCCTTCACAATAGTTAAAAAATAGGGGCAATTGTTGAAAGGAAGGGGTATTTAAGGAATTAGGGGTAGGATTAAAAAGAAGGGATGTTTTGAAGTATTAAGAGAAGTAGGGGTAGATTAAGCATAATGGGGGTAGGTCGACAAATATGAAAGACGATTAATCATTTGGATTGGTTGCTACAAAAACCAACCCTTCACAAAAGGTAAAAAATGGGGGTAATTGTTGGAAGTAAGAGAGATTTAGAGAATTAGGTGTAGGATTAAAAAGAAGAGTTGTTTTGAATTATTAAGAGAAGTAGCGGTAGTATAAGAATAGTAAGGGTAGATCGACAAATATGAAAGATGATGAATCGTTTGGATTGGGTGCTGCAAAAACCAGTTCTTCACAAAAGTTAAAAAATAAGGGTAATTGTTGGATGTAAGGTCTATTTACAGAATTGGGGGAAGGATTAAAAAACGATTGTTTTTATGTATTTTGAGAAGTGGGAGTAGATTAAGCGTAGTAGGGGTAGATCAACAAATATGAAAGATGATGAATCATTTGGATTGGGTGCTACAAAAACCAACTCTTCACAAAAGGTTAAAAATAGGGGTAATTGTTGGAAGTAAGGGCTATTTAGAGAATTAGAGGTAGGATTAAAAAGAAGAGTTGTTTTGAAGTACTAAGAGAAGTAGGGGTAGTTTAAGCATAGTAGGGGTAGACCGACGAATATGAAAGATGATGAATCGTTTGGATTTTGTGCTACAAAAACCAAATCTTCCCAATAGTTAAAAAATAGGGGTAATTGTTGGAAGTAAGGGCTATTTAGAGAATCAGGGGTATGATTAAAAAGAAGGGCTGTTTTGAAGTATTGAGAGAAGTTGGGGTAGTTTAAGTATAGTAGGGGTAGATCGTCAAATATAAAGCATGATGCATCGTTTAGATTGTGCGCTGCTAAAACCAACCCTTATCAGTAGTTAAAAGATAGTGGTAATTGTTGTAAGTAAGGACTATTTAGAGAATTAGGCATAGGATTCAAAAGGACTATTTTGAAGTATTGAGAGACGTAAGGGTAGTTTAAGCATAGTAGTGTTAAATCGACAAGTATGAAAGATGATGAATCGTTTGGATTGGGTGCTGCAAAAACCAACCCTTTACAATAGTTAAAAAATAGGGGTAATTATTGGAAATAAGGGCTATTTAGATAATTAGGGGTACGATTAAAAAGAAGGTTTATTTTGAAGTATTAAGAGAAGTAGTGGTAGTTTATGAATAGTAAGGGTAGATCGATAGATATAAAAGATGATGAATCGTTTGGATTGGTGCTACCAAAACCAACCCGTCACAGTAGTAAAAAGATATGGGTAATTGTTGTAAGTAATGAATATTTGAAGAATTAGTGGTCGAATTTAGAAGAAGGACTGTTTTGTAATGTTAAGAGTACTAGGTGCAGTTTAAGCATAGTAGGGATAGATCGACAAATATGAAAGCTGATGAATCGTTTGGATTGGTTACTGCAAAAGCCAACCCTTCACCATAGTTAAAAAATAGAGTTAATTTTTGGAAGTAAGGGCTATTAGAGAATTAAGGGTACGATTAAAAAGAAGGGTTGTTTTGAAATATTTAGAGAAGTAGTGGTAGTTTAAGCATAGGAGGGGTTGATCGAAAATATGAAAGATGATGAATCGTTTGGATTGGGTGCTGCAAAAACCAAACCTTCATAGTAGTAAAAAGATAGGAGAAATTGTTGGAAGTAAGGGCTATCTAGAGAATTAGGGGTAGGATTTAATATAAGGACTGTTTTGAAGTATTAAGAGAAGTTGGGGTAGTTTAAGCATAGTAGGGGTAGATCGACAAATATGAAAGATTATGAATCATTTAGATTGGGTGCTGCAAAAACCAACACTTCGCAGAAGTTAAAAAATAGGTGTAATTGTCGTAAATAAGGGCTATTTAGAGAATTAGGAGTAGAATTTAAATGAAGGGTTGTTTCGAAGTACTAAGAGAAGTAAGGGTAGTTTAAGCATAGGAAGGTAGATCGACAAATGTGAAAGATGATGAATCGTTTAGATTGGGTGCTACAAAATCCAATCCTTCATAATAGTTATAAAGTAGGGGTAATTGTTCGAAGGAAGGGCTATTTAGAGAATTAGGGTAGGATTTAAAGTATGGGTTGTTTTGAAGTATTAAGATAAGTACACGTAGTTTAAGCATAGTAGGGGTAAATTGACAAATATGAAAGATGGTGAATCGTTTGGATTGGGTGCTACAAAAACCAATCCTTTACAACAGTAAAAAGATTGGGGTAATTTTTGGAAGTAAAGGCTATTTAGATAATTAGGGGTATGATTAAAAAGAAGGGTTATTTTGAAGTATAAAGAGAAGTAGGGGTAGATCGACAAATATAAAAGATGATGAATCATTTCGATTGGGTGCTGCAAAAACCAACGCATCACAGTAGTAAAATGATAGCGGTAATTGTTGGAAACGGGGCTACTTACATAATTAGGGGTAGGATTTAAAAGAAAGACTGTTTCCAAGTAATAAGAGAAGTAGGGGTAGTTTAAGCATAACAGGGGTAGATCGACAAATATGAAAGATGATGAATTGTTTCGATTGGGTGCTGCAAAAACCTATCCTTCACAATAGTTAAAAAATAGGGGTAATTGTTGAAAGGAAGGGCTATTTAGAGAATCAGGCGTAGGCTTAAAAAGAAGAGTTGTTTTGAAGTATTAAGAGGAGTAGGGGTAGATGAAGCATAATAGGGGTAGATCGACAAGTATGAAAGATGATAAATCATTTGGACTGAGTGCTACAAAAACAAACCCTTCAAAAAAGGTAAAAAAATAGGGGTAACTGTTGGACGTAAGGGTTGTTTAGATAATAAGGGGTAGAATTAAAAAGAAGGGTTATTTTGAAGTATTAAGAGAATTATAGGTAGTTTAAGCATAGTAGGGTTAGATCGAAAAATATGAAAGATGATGAAACGTTTGGATTGGGTGCTGCAAAAACCAATCCTTAACAATAGTTAAAAAATATGGGTAATTATTGGAAGTAAGGGCTATTTATAGAATTAGGTGTAGGATTAAAGAAAGGACCGTTTTTAAGTATTAAGAGAAGTAGGGGTAGATTAAGCATAGTAGTGGGAGGTCGACAAGTATGGAAGTTGATGAATCATTTGGATTGGGTGGTACAAAACCAACCCTTCACAAAAGGTAAAATATAGGGGTAATTGTTGGATGTAAGGGCTATTAAGATAATTAGGGGGAGGATTAAAAGGAAAGGTTATTTTGAAGTACTAAGATAAGTAGGGGTAGTTTAAGCATAGTAAGGGTAGATCGATAAATATGAAAGATGATCAATCGTTTGCATTGGGTGCTGCAAAAACCAATCCTTCACAATAGTTAAAAAATAAGGGTAATTGTTGGAAGGAAGGGCTATTTAGAGAATTAGGGGTATGATTAAATAGAAGGGATGTTTTGAATTATTAAGAGAAGTTGGGGTAGTTTAAGCAAAGTAGGGGTAAATCGACAAATATAAAAGATGATGAATCGTTTGGATTGGGTGCTGCAAAAACCAACCCTTCACAGTAGTAAAAAGATAGGGTTATTGTTAGAAATAAGGGCTATCTAAAGAATTAGAGGTAGGATTTAAAAGAAAGAATGTTTTGAAGTATTAAGAGAAGTAGGGATAGTTTAAGAATAGTAGGGGTAGATCGACAAACATGAAAGACGATGAATCATTTCGATTGGGTGCTGCAAAAACCATTCCTTCGCAATAGTTTAAAAATAGGGGGAATTGTTGAAATGAAGGGGTATTTAGAGAATTAGGGGTAGGATTGAAAAGAAGGGTTGTTTTGAAGTATTAAGAGAAGTATGGGTATATTAAGCATAGTAGGGATAGATCGACTAATATGAAAGATGATCAATCATTTGGATTGGTTGCTATAAAAACTAACACTTCACAAAAGTAAAAAAATAGGGGTGATTGTTGGAAGTAAGGGTTGTTTAGAGAATTAGCAGTAGGATTAAAAAGAATGGTTGTTTTGAAGTGTTACGAGAAGTGGGGGTAGTTTAAGCATTTTAGGGATAGATCGAAAAACATGAAAGATGATGAATTGTTTGGATTGGGTGCTGCAAAAACCAATCCTTCACAATAGTTCAAAAATAGGAGTAATTTTTGGAAGTAAGGGCTATTTAAAGAATTAGGTGTAGGAATAAAAGGACTGTTTATGTATTAATAGTAGTAGGGGTAGATTAAGCATAGTAGGCGTGGATCAACAAATATGAAAAATGATGAATCATTTGGATTGGGTGCTACAAAAACCAACCCTAAACAAAAGGTAAGAAATAGGGGTAATTGTTGGAAGTAATGGCTATTTAGAGAAATAAGGGTAGGATTAAAAAGAAGGGTTGTTTTGAAGTATCCAGAGAAGTAGGGGTAGTTTAAGCATAGTAGGGGCATATCGATAAATATGAAAGATGATGAATCGTTTCGATTGGGTGCCGCAAAAACCAATTTTTTACAATAGTTAAAAAATAGGGGTAATTATTGGAAGGAAGGGCTATTTAGAGAAATAGGGATACGATTAAAAAGGTGGGCAGTTTTGAAGTATTAAGAGAAGTAGGCGTAGTTTAAGCATAGTATGTTTAGATCAACAAGTATAAAAGATGATGAATCGTTTGGATTGGGTGCTCCCAAAACCAACCCTTCATAGTAGCAAAAAGATAGGGGTAATTGTTGGAAGTAATGGCTATTTAGAGAATTAGGGGTAGGATTTAAAAGAAGGACTGTTTTGAAATATTAAGAGAAGTAGCGGTAGTTTAAGCATAGTAGGGACAAATCGACAAATATGAAAGATAATGAATCGTTTGGATTGGATGCTGCAAAAACCAACCCTTCACAGTAGTTAAAAAATAGAGGTAATTGTTGGAAGTAAGAGCTATTTAGAGAATTAGGGGTGTGATTAAAAAGAAGGGTTGTTTTGAAGTATTAACAGAAGTAGGGGTAGTTTAAGCATAAGAGGGGTAGATTGACAAATATGGAAAATAATGAATCGTTTGATTGGATGTTGCAAAAACCAACCCTTCACAGTAGTAAAAAGATAGGGGCAATTGTTGGAAGTAAGGGCTATTTAGAGAATTAGGGGTATGATTTAAAAGAAGGACTGTTTTGAAGTATGAAGAGAAGTTAGAGTAGTTTAAGCATAATAGCGGTAGATTGACAAATTTGAATGACTATGAATCATTTGGATTGGGTGGTGCAAAAACCGATCCTTCACAATAGTTTAAAAATAGGAGTAATTGTTGAAATGAAGGGCTATTTAGAAAATTAGGGGTATTATTAAAAAGAAAGGTTGTTTTGAAGTATTAAGAGAATTAGGGGTAGTTTAAGCATAATAGGGGTATATCGGCAAATATAAAAGATGATGAATCGTGTGGATTGGGTGCTGCAAAAATCAACCCTTCACAGTAGTAAAAAGATAGGGGTAATTATTGGACATAAGGGCTGTGTAGAGAATTAGGGGTACGATTTAAAGGGATAACTGTTTTGAAGTATTAAGAGAAGTAGTGGTAGTTTAAGCATAGTAGGGGTGGATCGACAAATATGAAAGATGATGAATCGTTTGGATTGGGTGCTGCAAAAACTAATCCTTCACAATAGTTAAAAAATAGGGGTAATTGTTGGAAGTAAGGGCTATACACGGAATTTGTGTTAGGATTAAAAGAAGGATTGTTTTTATGTATTAAGAGATGTAGGGGTAGATTAAGCATAATAGGGTTAGATCGACAAATATGAAAGATAATGAATCATTTGGATTGGGTGCTACCAAAACCCACCCTTCACAAAAGTTTAAAAATAGGGGTAATTGTAGGAAGTAAGGGCTATTTACATAATTAGGGGTAGGAGTAAAAAGAAGAGTTGTTTTGAAGTATTAAGAGAAGTAGGGGTAGTTTAAGCATAGTAGGGGTAGACTGACAAATATGATAAATGATGAATCGTTTGGATCAGGTGTTGTAAAAACCAATGCTTCACAATAGATAAAAAATAGGGGTAATTATTGGAAGTAAGGGCTATTTACAGAATTAGGGGTAGGATTAAAAAAAGGACTGTTTTTAAGTATTAAGAGAAGTATGGGTAGATCGACAATACGATAGATGATGAATCGTTTGGATTGGGAGCTGCAAAAACCAACCCTTCACAGTATTTAAAAAATAGGGTTAATTGTTGGAAGTAATGGCTATTTATAAAGTTAGGGATATGATTAAAAAGAAGGGTTGTTTTGAAGTATTAAGAGAAGTAGGGGTAATTTAAGCATGGTAGAGGTAGATCGACAAGTATAAAAGATGATGAATCGTTTGGATTGGGTGCTGCAAAAACCGACCCTTCAAAGTAGTAAAAAGATATGGTTGATTGTTAGAAGTAAGGGCTATTTATAGAATAAGGGGTATGATTTAAAACAAAGACCGTTTTGAAGTATTAAGAGAAGTAGAGGTAGTTTAAGCATAGTAGGGGTAGATCGACACATATGAAAGATGATGAATCGTTTGGATTGGGTGCTACAAAAACCAAACCTTCATAGTAGTTAAAAAATAAGGGTAATCGTTGGAAGTAAGGGATATTTAGAGAATTAGTGGTACGATTAAAAAGAAGTGCTATTTTGAAGTATTAATAGAAGTAGGTGCAGTTTAACCATAAGAGGGTAGATCGACCAATATGAATGATGATGAATCATTTAGATTGGGTGCTGCAAAAACCGACCATTCACAGTAGTAAAAAGATAAGGGTAATTGTTGGAAGTAAGGGCTATTTAGAGAATTAGGGATAGGATTAAAAAGAAGTGCTGTTTTGTGAAGTATTAAGAGAAGTAGGGGTAGTTTAAGAATAGTAGGGGTAGATCGACAAATATGAAAGATAATAAATCTTTTGGGTTGGATGCTGCAAAAACCAACCCTTCACAGTAGTAAAAAGATAGGGGTATTTGTTGGAAATAAGGGCTATTTAGATATTTAGAGGTCGGATTTTAAAGAAAGCCAGTTTGGAAGTTTTAAGAGAAGTAGGAATAGTTTAAGCATAGTAGGGGTAGATCGAAAAATGTGAAAGATGATGAATCGTTTCGATTGGGTGCTGCAAAAACCAATCCTTCACAATAGTTTAAAAATAGGGGTAATTGTTGAAATGGAGGGCTATTTACAGAATTAGGGGTAGAATTAAAAAGAAGGGCTATTTTGAAGTATTAAGAGAAGTTGGGGTAGATTAAGCATGGTAGGGATAGATCGACAAATATGAAAGATGATCAATCATTTGGATTGGGTGCTATAAAACCAACCCTTCACAAAAGTTAAAAAATAGGGGTAATTGTTTGAAGTAAGGGCTATTTAGAGAATTAGCAGTAGGATTAAAAAGAAGGATTGTTTTGAAGTATTATGAGAAGTAGCAGTAGTTTAAGCATTGTAGGGGTAGATCGACAAATATGAAAAATGATGAATTGTTTGGATTGTGTGTTGCAAAATCCAATCCTTCACAATATTTAAAAAATAGGGGTAATTGTTGGAAGTGAGGGCTATTTACACAATTAGGTGTAGGATTAAAAGAAGGACTGTTTATGTACTAATAGAAGTAGGGGTAGATTAAGCATAGTAGGGGTAGGTCAACAAACATGAAAAATGATGAATCATTTGGATTTTGTGCTACAAAAACCGACCCTTAACAAAAAGTAAAAAATAGGGGTAATTGTTGGAAGCAAGGGCTATTTAGAGAAATAGGGGTAGGATTAAAAAGAAGGGTTGTTTTGAAGTATTAAGAGAAGTAGAGGTAGTTTAAGCATAGTAGGGGTATTTCGATAAATATGAAAGATGATGAATCTTTTGGAATGGGCGCTGCAAAAACCAATTTTTCACAATTGTTAAAAAATAGGGTTAATTTTTGGAAGGAAGAGCTATTTAGAGAATTAGGGGTACGAATAAAAAGAAGGGCTGTTTTGAAGTATTAAGAGAAGTAGGGGTAGTTTAAGCATAGTAGGGTTAGACCAATAAATATAAAAGATGATGAATCGTTTGGATTGGGTGCTCCTAAAACCAACCCTTCACCGTAGTAAAAAGATAGGGGTAATTGTCGGAAGTAATGGCTATTTAGATAATTATGGGTAGGATTTAAAAGAAGGACTGTTTTGAAGTATTAAGAAAAGTAGGGGCAGTTTAAGCATAGTAGGGATAGATCGACAAATATGAAAGATAATGAATCGTTTGGTTTGGGCGCTGCAAAAACCAACCCTTCACAGTATTTAAAAAATATAGGTAATTGTTGGAAGTAAGAGCTATTTAGAGAATTAGGGGTACGATTAAAAATAAGGGTTGTTTTGAAGTATTAAGAGAAGTAGGGGTAGTTTAAGCATAAGTGGGGTAGATCGATAAATATGGAAGATGATGAATCGTTTGGATTGAATGCTGCAAAAACCAACCCTTCATAGTAGTAAAAAGATAGGGGTAATTGTTGGAAGTAAGGGATATTTAGAGAATTAGCGGTAGGATTTAAAAGAAGGATTTTTTTGAAGTATGAAGAGAAGTTAGACTAGTTTAAGCATAGTAGGGGTAGATCGACAAATTTGAAAGATTATGAATCATTTGGATTGGGTGATGCAAAAACCAATCCTTCACAATAGTTAAAAAATAGTGGTTATTGATGGAAGGAAGGGCTAATTATAGAATTAGGGGTAGGATTAGAAAAAAGGGTTTTTTGAAGTATTAAGCATAGTAGGGGTAGTTTAAGCATAGTAGGGGTAGATCGACAAATATGAAAGATGATGAATCGTTTGAATTAGGTGTTGCAAAAAACCATCCTTCATAGTAGTAAAAAGATAGGGATAATTGTTGGAAGTAAGAGCTATTTAGAGAATTAGGGGTACAATTAAAAAGAAGGGTTGTTTTGACGTATTAAGAGAAGTAGGGGTAGTTTAAGCACAGTAGGGGTATATCGGCAAATATAAAAGGCGATGAATCGTTTGGAATGGGTGTTGCAAAAACTAACCCTTCACAATAGTAAAAAGGTAGGGGTAATTGTTGGAAATAAGGGTTGTTTATAGAATTAGGGGTAGGATTTATAAGAATGACTGTTTTGAAGTATTAACAGAAGTAGGGGTAGTTTAAGCGTATTAGGGGTTGATCGAAAAATATGAAAAATGATGAATCGTTTCGATTGAGTGCTGCTAAAACCAATCCTTCACAATAGTTAAAAAATAGGGTTAATTGTTGAAAGGAATGGTTATTTGGAGAATTAGGGGTAGGATTAAAAGGAAGGGATGTTTTGAAGTATTAAGAGAAGTAGGGGTAGATTAAGCATAGTAGGGTTAGATCGACAAATATGAAAGATGATGAATCATTTGGATTGGGTGCTACAAAAACTAACCCTTCACAAAAGGAAAAAAATAGGGGTAATTGTTGGAAGTAAGGGATGTTTAGAGAATTATGGGTAGGATTAAAAAGAAGGGTTGTTTTGAAATATTAATAGAAGTAGGGGTAGTTTAAGCATAGTAGGGGTGGATCGACAAATATGAAAGATAATGAATCGTTTGGATTGGGTGCTGCAAAAACCAGTCCTTCACAATAGTTAAAAAATAGGGGTAATTGTTGAAAGTAAGGGCTATTTACGGAATCAGGGGTAGGATTAAAAGAAGGATTGTTTTTAAGTATTAAGAGAAGTAGGGGTAGATTAAGCATAGTTGGGGTAGATCGACAAATATGAAAGATGATGAATCATTTGGAGTGGGTGCTACAAAAACCCACCCTTCACAAAAGGTAAAAAAGAGGGTAATTTTTGGAAGAAAGGGCTATTTAGAGAATTAGGGGTAGGATTAAAAAGAAGGGTTGTTTTGAAGTATTAAGAGAAGTAGGGGTAGTTTAAGCATAGTAGGGGTAGACTGACAAATATGATAGATGATGAATCGTTTGGATTGGGTGTTGTAAAAACCAATGCTTCACAATAGATAAAAAATAGGGGTAATTATTGGAAGTATGGGCTATTTACAGAATTAGGGGTAGGATTAAAAAAGGACTGTTTTTAAGTATTAAGACAAGTATGGGTAAATCGACAATACGATAGATGATGAATCGTTTGGATTGGGAGCTGCAAAAACAAACCCTTCACGGTATTTAAAAAATAGGGTTAATTGTTGGAAGTAATGGCTATTTATAAAATTAGGGATATGATTAAAAAGAAGGGTTGTTTTGAAGTATTCAGAGAAGTAGGGGTAATTTATGCATGGTAGAGTTAGATCGACAAGTATAAAAGATGATGAATCGTTTGGATTGGGTGCTGCAAAAACCGACCCTTCAAAGTAGTAAAAAGATATGGTTAATTGTTAGAAGTAAGGGCTATTTAGAGAATAAGGGGTATGATTTAAAAGAAAGACTGTTTTGAAGTATTGAGAGAAGTAGAGGTAGTTTAAGCATAGTGGGGGTAGATCGACAAATATGAAAGATGATGAATCGTTTGGATTGGGTGCTGCAAAAACCAAACCTTCATAGTAGTTAAAAAATAAGGGTAATCGTTGGAAGTAAGGGATATTTAGAGAATTAGTTGTACGATTAAAAAGAAGGGCTATTTGAAGTATTAAGAGAAGTAGGTGTAGTTTGACTATAAGAGGGTAGATCGACCAATATGAAAGATGATGAATCATTTTGATTGGGTGCTGCAAAAACCAACCATTCACAGTAGTAAAAAGATAAGGGTAATTGTTGGAAGTAAGGGCTATTTAGAGAATTAGGAATAGGATTAAAAAGAAGGGTTGTTTTTTGACGTATTAAGAGGAGTAGGGGTAGTTTAAGAATAGTAGGAGTAGATCGACAAATATGAAAGATAATAAATCTTTTGGGTTGGATGCTGCAAAAACCAACACTTCGCAGTAGTAAAAAGATAGGGGTAATTGTTGGAAATAAGGGCTATTTAGAGATTTAGAGGTCGGATTTAAAAGAAAGCCTGTTTGGAAGTTTTAAGAGAAGTAGGAATAGTTTAAGCATAGTAGAGGTAGATCGAAAAATGTGAAAGAGGATGAATCGTTTCGATTGGGTGCTGCAAAAACCAATCCTTCACAATAGTTTAAAAATAGGGGTAATTACTGAAATGGAGGGCTATTTAGAGAATTAGGGGTAGAATTAAAAAGAAGGGCTATTTTGAAGTATAAGAGAAGTAGGGGTAGATTAAGCATAGTAGGGATAGATCGACAAATATGAAAGATGATCAATCATATGGATTGGGTGCTATAAAAACCAACCCTTCACAAAAGTTAAAAAATAGGGGTAATTGTTTGAAGTAAGGGTTGTTTAGAGAATTAGCAGTAGGATTAAAAAGAAGGATTGTTTTGAAGTATTATGAGAAGTAGCGGTAGTTTAAGCATTGTAGGGCTAGATCGACAAATATGAAAGATGATGAATTGTTTGGCTTGGGTGTTGCAAAATCCAATCCTTCACAATATTTAAAAAATAGGGGTAATTGATGGAAGTAAGGGCCATTTACAGAATTAGGTGTAGGATTAAAAGAAGGACTATTTATGTACTAATAGAAGTAGGGGTAGATTAAGCATAGTAGGGTTAGGTCAACAAACATGAAAAATGATGAATCATTTGGATTTGGTGCTACAAAAACCAACCCTTAAAAAATAGGGGTAATTTTTGGAAGCAAGGGCTATTTAGAGAAATAGGGGTAGGATTAAAAAGAAGGGTTGTTTTGAAGTAATAAGAGAAGTAGAGGTAGTTTAAGCATAGTAGGGGTATATCGATAAATATGAAAGATGATGAATCGTTTGGAATGGGCACTGCAAAAACCAATTTTTCACAATAGTTAAAAAATGGGGTTAATTTTTGGAAGGAAGAGCTATTTAGAGAATTAGGGGTACGAATAAAAAGAAGGGTTGTTTTGAAGTATTAAGAGAAGTAGGGGTAGTTTAAGCATAGTAGGGTTAAATCAATAAATATAAAAGATGATGAATTGTTTGGATTGGGTGCTCCCAAAACCAACCCTTCACCGTAGTAAAAAGATAGGGGTAATTGTTGGAAGTAATGGCTATTTAGAGAATTATGGGTAGGATTTAAAAGAAGGACTGTTTTGAAGTATTAAGAAAAGTAGGGGCAGTTTAAGCATAGTAGGGATAGATCGACCAATATGAAAGATAATGAATCGTTTGGTTTGGGCACTGCAAAAACCAACCCTTCACAGTAGTTAAAAAATATAGGTAAATGTTGGAAGTAAGAGCTATTTAGAGAATTAGGGGTACGTTTAAAAAGAAGGGTTGTTTTGAAGTATTAAGAGAAGTAGGAGTAGTTTAAGCATAAGAGGGGTAGATCGACAAATATGGAAGATGATGAATCGTTTGGATTGAATGCTGCAAAAACCAACCCTTCATAGTAGTAAAAAGATAGGGGTAATTGTTGGAAGTAAGGGATATTTAGAGAATTTGGGGTAGGATTTAAAAGAAGGATTTTTTTTGAAGTATGAAGAGAAGTTAGAGTAGTTTAAGCATTGTAGGGGTAGATCGACAGATTTGAAAGATTACGAATCATTTGGATTGGGTGATGCAAAAACCAATCCTTCACAATAGTTAAAAAATAGTGGTAATTGATGGAAGGAAGAGCTACTTATAGAATTAGGGGTAGGATTAAAAAAGGGTTTTTTGAAGTATTAAGCATAGTAGGGGTAGTTTAAGCATAGTAGGGTTAGATCGACAAATATGAAAGATGATGAATCATTTGGATTAGGTGTTGCAAAAAACCATCCTTCATAGTAGTAAAAAGATAGGGATAATTGTTGGAAGTTAGAGCAATTTAGAGAATTAGGGGTACAATTAAAAAGAAGGGTTGTTTTGACGTATTAAAAGAAGTAGGGGTAGTTCAAGCACAGTAGGGGTATATCGGCAAATATAAAAGATGATGAATCGTTTGGATTGGGTGCTGCAAAAACTAACCCTTCACAATGGTATAAAGATAGGGGTAATTGTTGGAAATAAGGGTTGTTTAAAGAATTAGGGGTAGGATTTATAAGAATGACTGTTTTGAAGTATTAAGAGAAGTAGCGGTAGTTTAAGCGTAGTAGGCGTTGATCGAAAAATATGAAAGATGATGAATCGTTTCGATTGAGTGCTGCTAAATCCAATCCTTCACAATAGTTAAAAAATAGGGTTAATTGTTGAAAGGAATGGCTATTTAGAGAATTAGGGGTAGGATTAAAAGGAAGGGGTGTTTTGAAGTATTAAGAGAATAGGGCTAGATTAAGCATAGTAGGGTTAGATCGACAAATATGAAAGATGATGAATCATTTGGATTGGGTGCTACAAAAACTAACCCTTCACTAAAGGAAAAAAATAGGGGTAATTGTTGGAAGTAAGGGATGTTTAGAGAAATAGGGGTAGGATTAAAAAGAAGGGTTATTTTGAAATATTAATAGAAGTAGGGGTAGTTTAAGCATAGTAGGGGTGGATCGACAAATATGAAAGATAATGAATCGTTTGGATTGGTTGCCGCAAAAACCAGTCCTTCACAATAGTTAAAAAATAGGGGTAATTGTTGGAAGTAAGGGCTATTTACGGAATCAGGGGTAGGATTAAAAGAAGGATTGTTTTTAAGTATTAAGAGAAGTAGGGGTAGATTAACCATAGTAGGGGTAGATTGACAAATATGAAAGATGATGAATCATTTGGATTGGGTGCTACAAAAACCGACCCTTCACAAAAGGTAAAAAATAGGGTAATTTTTGGAAGAAAGGGCTATTTAGAGAATTCGGGGCAGGTTAAAAAAAGAAGGGCTGTTTTGAAGTATTAAGAGAAGTAGGGGTAGTTTAAGCATAATTGGGTTAGATCAATAAATATGAAATATGATGAATTGTTTGGATTGGGTGCTGCAAAAACCAATCCTTCACAATAGTTATAAATATGGGTAGTTGTTGGAACGAAGGGCTATTTAGAGAATTAGGGTTAGGATTAAAAAGAAGGACTATTTTGAAGTATTAAGATAAGTAGGGTAGTTTAAGCATAGTAGGGGTAGATCGACAAATA
The DNA here is from genome assembly GCA_030737875.1 of Allium sativum. NCBI lineage: Eukaryota > Viridiplantae > Streptophyta > Magnoliopsida > Asparagales > Amaryllidaceae > Allium > Allium sativum. Next base: position 503,314,402 of record CM060925.1, read on the forward strand.
TGAAAGATGATGAATCTTTTGGAGTAGAAGCTGCAAAAACCAATCCTTCACAGTAGTGAAAAGATAGGATTAATTGTTGGAAGTAAGGACTGTAACACCCCGTAATTTTATAACATTAAAATTCACAAATTAAAGTATACTTAATTTTTAGAGATGAATTAAGTGAAATGGGTTGCGCTATTATGTTGATTTCAAAATTTTGGGTCAAGATAGACATTTGGTTTGCACAAAACGGATACCTTATGAAGATGTTATTAATCCTTGAAGTTTCTTTGCATATGAGGGAAATATATATATATACACATATATAAAATATGCAAAAAAGTTCAAAACAACGAATTGGGAGGGGGAATAACCGAACCGACCCATTTTTGAAGTCGACTCGGACCATGCTGGGTCGACTAGGAGTTGATTCAGGGTGTTTAGCTGTCAACACGTGGACCGATTCGCTCAAAGGCAGATGTGGCATCTGATTGGTTCTCATGGTTCAGGGTTAATCTAATGGTCCTAAATAACTTCCTACACCTATATATACACCCTAAGACCTAACCCTAATTCATAAATATTATCTATGACAACAGTATGCTGTCAATCTCTCTCTTAAACCCTAGCCGCCGCCTCTAAATCAAATCTCAGGTATTCAACTTCAACTCAAATTAAAGATTACAGCTTCTACAACAATTCAAGAAGATAAATCAGCAACACTGCAATGTTTCTACACCAATTTCAGTGCATAATTCTATTCTTTAACCACAAAAGGTGAGTACGATGATTTTCATAATATAATGGGATTAAAAGTAATACGATGAAGTTGTAAAGAGGATTCATAAGTATGTATGTAATTTAAATCTCATCCAAGTCTTCACCTTTTTGATTCATGTCATCATATGCCTATGTTTCTATGTAAAGTTCAAACCTTTTATCAGTTTATTCATGTTGAATCGTTTGGATTGGGCGCTGCAAAAAGCAATCCTTCACAATAGCTAAAAAAATAGGGGTAATTGTTGGATGGAAGGGCTATATAGAGAATTAGGTGTACAACTATAAAGAAGGGTTGGTTTGAAGTATTAAGATAAGTCGTGGTAGTTTAAGCATACTTAGGGTGGATCGACAAATATGAAAGATGATGAATCGTTTGGATTAGGTGCTGCAAAAAACAATCCTTCACAATAGTAAAAAGATAGGGATAATTGATGGAAGTAAGGGCTATTTACTAAATTAGGGGTACAATTAAAAAGAAGGGATGTTTTGAAGTATTAAGAGATGTAGGGGTAGATTAAGCATAGTAGGGGTAGATCGACAAATATGAAAGATGATGAATCATTTGGATTGGGTGCTACAAACTCCAACCCTTCCCAAAAGGTTAAAAAATAGGGGTAATTGTTAAAAGAGGGGCTATTTTGAGAATTAGGGTATGGATTAAAAAGAAGGGTTGTTTTGAAGTATTAAGAGAAGTAGGGGTAGTTTATGCATAGTAGGAGTAGATCGACAAATATGAAAGATGATGAATCGTTTGGATTGTGAGCTGCAAAAACCTATCCTTCACAATAGATAAAAAATAGGGGTAATTGTTGAAAGGAAGGACTATTTAGAGAATTAGGGGTATGATTAAAAAAAGGGATGTTTTGAAGTATTAAGGGAAGTAGGGGTAGATTAAGCATAGTAGGGGTTGATCGACAAACATGAAAGATGATGAATCATTTGGATTGGGTGCTACAAAAACTAGCTATTCACAAAAGTTTAAAAATAGGGGCAATTGTTGGAAGGTAAGGGCTATTTAGAGAATTAGGGGTAGGATTACAAAGAAGGGTTGTTTTAAAGGATTAAGATTAATAGTGGTAGTTTTATCATAGCAGGGGTATATCGACAAATATGAAAGATGATGAACCGTTTGGACTGGGTGCAGTAGAAACCAATCCTTCACAGTAGTTAAAAATAGGGGTAATTGTTGGAAGTAAGGGCTATTTAAGAATTAGGGGAATGATTAAAAGAAGGACTATTTTTTGGAATTAAGAGAAGTAGGGGTAGATTAAGCATAGTAGGGGCAGAACCACAAATATGAAAGATGATGAATCATTTGGATTGGGTGCTACAAAAACCAACCTTTCACAAAAGGCAAAAAATAGGGGTAGTATTGGTAGTAAGCGCTATTTAGAGAATTAGGGGATAGATTAAAAAGAAGGGTTGTTTTGAAGTATTAAGAGAAGCAGGGGTAGTTTAAGCATAATAGGAGTAGATCGATAAATTTGAAAGATGACGAATCGTTTGGATTGGGAGCTGCAAAAACCAGTCCTTCACAATAGTTAAAAAATAGGGGTAATTGTTGGAAGTACGGACTATTTTGAGAATTAGGGGTAGGATTAAAATGAATGGTTGTTTTGAAGTATTAAGATAAGTAGCGATAGTTTAAGCATGGTAGGGGTAGATCGACAAATATGAAAGGTGATGAATCGTTTGGATTTGGTGCTGCAAAAATAATCTCTTCACAGTAGTTAAAAAATAAGTGTAATTGTTGGAAGTAAGAGCTATTTAGAGAATGAGTGGTACGATTAAAAAGAAGGGTTGTTTTGATGTATTAGGAGAAGTAGGGGTAGTTTAAGCATAGGAGGGGTAGATCGACTAATATGAAAGATGATGAATCGTTTGTATTGGGTGCTGCAAAAACCAAATGTTAGACCAAAAAGTGGTTCTAACACCCAAATTGACTAAAAGTAGAATGAAATAAGATCAAAAGTAAAATGAACACATAGGATTTATAGTGGTTCGGCGAAGAACTGCCTACGTCCACTTGACTTTCACTATTTTCGATGATGTAGTTGCAATTACAATGAAATATTCACTGAATTTCTCTCACAACTTACTTACATTCACTCAATTGTCTAAAAACAAATAATGAAAGAAGATTTGGATTTTCCGGGAGTGTTGGAATTCGGGTTATGAAGGTGGTTGAACTCTCAAAGTGCCAGAAAAAAGATCCCTTTCATTTTCTCCAGACAGGGTATTTATAGGTGAAAATTCGCTCAAAACCCAATCTGGATCGGAGCCACGTGTCATCCATCCCATTAGCCTCAGGTTCGGATGGATTTCTGTGCTGACAACGCATCAGAGCAGTGGACGTTGTGGGTAGGAACTGGTCATAGCCGCTCCGAATAACCAGGCGATCAAGCAGGAGAATGCCGTGGAAGATGGGTTCAGATCGGAAGATTGTACAGGAGGGGTTCGGATCGGGGTACCCGATGCGATCCGGTTTTGTCCCAAGGCTAAGTCTTCGTTCTCTTCTACTCCGTTCCGATCTATCTTTGTAGCAAGTAGCTCTCCGCTCCAACTGGCAGTATGTTACTCTCCGATCCGAACAGCTGTACTTCTCTGAGTCCAACAGTAATAATTCACGGATCCGAACAGCAAAATTTATCCGATCCGACCCGCTTCAGTGCTTCGATTCGACCCGCTTCAGTACTTTCCAAGTTCTTCAATTTTTCACATCTTGACTTTGTGTTGCCCAGTTCACAAAGTGGGCTAACATTTTGCCCCCTCAAAGGATGCTTCTGTTGGAGACGGAGCATGCTTTGACTATCTTTGCACAGCGTTCTTCGAGGCAAATTTTCTTTTGATTTTCCTTGTATTTTCATCTTCTTCTTCAAATTTCAATTTAATTCGTTGCTGAGCTAGAGAACTCGGTTCGGTTCGGATTCCGATCCGAACAGACCCCTTCTTCTTTCTATTTTTCATTGGAGTATTGGGCCAAGCTTTGCTTCTGGACTGTCTATCCGATCCGAACAGGGGTTCTGCTACTGGGCTGTCGGTCCGATCCGAATGGGGAGACGAATAGACACTCTACTCCTCTATATAAATTGAGTCTTCTTCCTTCTCTCATTTTTATTGTTTTACCGCTCCCCAAGTTCTGCAAAACGAAAAAACCTAATTCCTGAAGCATCAAAATTCCTTTTAATTCTCGAAGTAATTACATCGGTAGGTTATAAAACTTTAGATAATTCCTTTTTTAATTGATTTCGATTCGAATTCATAGATGATTAGGAGGATTTGAGCATGGAACTTGGATGACCTTGCCACCGTGACCCCCCCCCCCCCCCCCCGTCATCTTCGTCAGTAGACTCGTCGTCATCTCGAGGTAGTAACAGAGGGGGTTAGAATCCGTTGTTGAGTATGCCAGCGCATAATTGTTTGGCTTTGATTTGGGCGACTGGCACGAAACTGGCATTGGCGTTGGTTAGGGAAGAAAGAGGATGGAGGAGAAGAAGAAGATAGTAGGGAATCGATTCGGGCGGTAGGATATGGAAGGTGAAAAAAACAAGGGGAAAAGGAAGGAAGTTCAGGAAGTCGGATCGGGTCAGGGCAAGAAAAGAAAGGGAAAAAGAAAAGAATTCCAGGAGATCGGATCGGGTCGGAACAAGCATTTAAAGAAGGGGGGAAAGGAGCTTACCTAACTGGATCGGGTCGGGCCGTAAGATAAAAAGAGGAGAAGTACGACTACATGGTCTGATCCGAACCGCCAGGGGACTCTACCTCCGAACCGATCCGATTTTGACTTATGAGTTCCACAGTTTATCCGAGCCCAAGTCGAGGCCGCATCCCCGATCCGATCCCCATGAACGCGCCTGAACCGAACCGAAGAGCAGTCCACCTTAATGTATAAAAACTTGTTTAACTGGCCCAATCAACTTTTGTTATAATCTTCAACTTAACGGACAGTTAGGATAGTGTCTTGCGAACGTAACTGGACATCAAGAACCACTTCAATTCTTTATATTTTGCCAAACTATCTCGTCGCACATTTAAACATTTACTTTGCACTTTCTGCATGCATTGTTTACACTTTAGTTTGCACACATGCACGGGGGGATACGGGCTAATTTGCTATAATTTGTGCTGTTGCTTCTTCAATAGTTTTATGACAATGAGACCCAGACGCTCTTCCAGACTAGCCGAGAAGAAAGAGGCCCGAAAACCTCCAATAAAATTACTCTCGAGGACATATCTTCTCCGTCGGATCCAGAATGGGATAATGAGGGTTCAGACTACGAGGTCGGGAATCGTGAAAGTGACGATGTGTCTTCGGAGAATGAAGTTTCTCTAGGTTTTGAAGAGGAAGGAGGGATTGGTGACGACCGGGCTCCTGATGAGTTTGAATCGGCTGTCATATTGGAATCACCCCAAGATTCTGTTGAATCAACAATCGACGACGACCGGCTTATCCGAATTTGTTTAAAATACGGAATAATAAAAAAGGACACTCTAGTGCCTTCGAGATCTGACCGTCCCCACAACCATTCAGAAGGATACATGGTAATTACTCGGTTGATGTGCATGGTTGGTGCTATCCCTCCATTTTCTCCCTTCATCGTAGATTTTCTATGACAGATGCGGATTGCCCCCATGTAGCTGCATCCCAATTCTTATGCCTACTTACACACTTTATATATAGCATACCGTGAGATCCTAGGCGTAGAACTCACTTTCGATGATGTTCATTTCTTCTACAACTTCAAGCATTGGACTCGAGAAACTACTTTATGCTATTTTGAGTCTGTTCCTAAGAGGAAGATAATTTCAACGCCATTCAGTAGTAAATCCAGAGATTCCAGACTGGAATGGTTTTATGTGAAGCGACAACCTGGGTGTGCCAGGAGATGGACGAAATCAAGTACAGCACTGATTATCTACATCTTGGTTCTATACATTCAAGTCATCGCCTTAACTCGTTTTTCTTTTTGTTTGCAGTCGACAATCCAAAACAAATATCAGATCAGGTGTTCTTTGACCGGATGCACTAGCTCCTTAATGGCGATCAGAAGTTCCTGACTATTGATGCAGTCTTTAAGGACGAATATCTTCACTTTCATGGACTACTATCTGTTTTTCGTAGTATCGGTCATGGGACGGCTCCATACGTATACATTCCTCCAGTGGATGTGGTCACAGAGACAGGAGAAGGTTCGGGAGCTCCTACAGTGCCTCTTCGAACTTCACCTTCTCCATCTTCTACTCAAGACGAAGAATTGGCTAACTTGGCCGAAAAGGATCGCGAAGGATATACTGCTCCTGAAGATGCCATTTCTCCAGAAATATCAACGTCTTCTAAAGAGTCGCCAACTGACGCTTCCGAGGGAGATGTCCCTAGCACTGATGACCCATTATTTCAGGGTTTGGGGGATCTCCCCTTACCTGAAACTATATACACTTCAGAGGATTTTAGCAAGGATCCTTTAGTCTTCACCTCTTCTGAAGAGACTACTCCTGCTAAGGCCAAAGAGCCTGCCCGTAATAGTCTAGCTTCGGACTCGGGTTGGTTGGGGGGGGGGGGGGGGGGGGGACACACCACTTAGGACACACTTTATACAATAGCATTAGCATTCATTGCACCTCTCTCTCTCTGTGAAACTATTGATTCTGAATTTTATTTGTCTTATTGTGCAGGCACGATGTCCCGATCTTACTATGATATCAGGAAGCTCCGCCGCAGCATGTCTAATCCACCTCAGGATATCGAGTATGATCGCCGCGATGATCGCGGTAGGGAGGAGAGAAGGCCTTATGAACCCTATCGCTCTCGAACCTCACGTTCTCGCTCTCCCGTTCGGTCGGACCAAGAGAAATATGAAGGTTATCAAAGTCGTAGGGAAGAGGACAGGCCACAATCGAAAGACTCCACCTCTTCCCACGAAAAGCGCAGCAGAGAGAGAAGTCCTCCAAAAGATATTGAGTCTCGAAGTAAACGCAAGGTCCCTACTACTAAACGGCCTAGGACAGATAAAGAAACTATTGAGTCCTCCACACACCGGGACACTGAATTGATGATCCCCGCTCCTCCACCACTAGATGCGGAAACTGCAATCAAGCGGGCGTATTTGGAGGAGAAATTTCCCGAACATTACTTCGAGACTTTGACTTTTTTACCTGCCCTCGAACCTATTTCTTCCTGGTGGGCAGACGCGGCCAAAGCAAAGATAGACGCGGTTGAAAAATAGTATTCTGAAATGTTCAAATATTCACGCAACCTTTCCAGAATTATCCGTACTCTAATCACGAATGCTGATTCAATGCAAAAAACCAAGGAAGAAGATGCAAAGGCCTTAAAGAATTTAGGAAAAGATTTAGAGGACACACAGGCCCAGCTCGATGTTGCTCAAAGGGACGCTTCTAACTTCAAACAACAATTTGAAGACATGCAAAAATGTTATCATGATTTGCTTGAATCTCACACTCAAGAGCGTTCTGAGTTAAAAAAGCAAGCTGATGATGCTAAGTCTGAAGCCGCTAAGACGCGCCTTGCTTACACTGATCTTGAATGGAAAAATGTCGAGTTGGCAAGGAGGAATGCTGAGCTAGAAAAGAAAAATGCTGACTTTCCTTCAAAGCTATTGGAAGCGGAGAACAGAGCTGCCCTGGCGGAGGGCAATGTTGAGTGTGCTATCAAATCTGCGGTGGAGGCCCGCAAACAATTGTCAGAGGCGGAGGCAGAGATTCAGGGTTTCGGCGAATTAATGATTGAATTCTTTGCACATATCATCCGTCGCCGGAACATTTCTTGGATTGAGGATTATCCATCTACTCTAGTCCAAGTATGGAGTCAGATCGTTGATTGGGAAAAAGAGGAGCTCAAGGTTGATTCCATCGATGAGGACAAGCTGATGGAGAAATACTTAAGGGATGATGAGCCAGAATGCCTAGCTGAAGGGCGCCGCCTCATTGCTGATGCTATGGAAGAAGAGAGGCGAAGGACTAAACAGAAGAACGTTTCCGAGGCTGGTTCCTCTTCTACTGCCCCCGCAACTTCTGAAGTAGAGGGGTATGATCCTGAAAATCCGGGAATCCCTCTAACAACTATGCTATCCCCTATTCCTGAAACGGCATCACAGACAGTAGTTACCCCTGCCGAGAAATCTTCGGAAGGTATCCCTACCTTTTCTCCTCAATTCGTCAAGGCTATTTCTACCTTTCGCCACGTGATTGAGCAATCGACGAAAAACCCATTATTTTCTCCTGAGTTGATAACTGTTGCTTCTCGCTCTGTAGGTATTGAGCCATCCGGAAAGACAGATGTGACTCAGGGAGCCGCCTCTGGGGCAGAGCCTACGGAAAAGGTAAAAGAAGGGAAGGACAAGGCTGCTCCTATAGGCTTGGGAGAAGGAAGCGAGCCGTCTAAGGCTGACACTCCCCATGATGAAGAAATGATAGCAGCCTTAAAGGATGATGGCGGTGACGGAGGACATGAGGAAGATCCAGAGGTGGCAATAGTCGGCGAGTCGAAAAGTGCAGATGATGTTACTTTGGCTGCAATGAAAGCTGATCAAGATAAACGCTTGCAGTTAAAAGCTGAAGACTTAGACCCTGAAGCTCTCAAGCCTCTCGCAGTTGTGGATGCGGGATCAAGGTCAGTTGTTAAGCTCTCAACTAGATCCATTACAGAGGAACTCGCTAAAAAATCTTCTCTTGATTCCAGCGCTCTGCCCTCCGGGAAAAAGTCAACCGATTCCAGCGCCGCATCTTCGTTAAAGAAAAAAATCAACGCGTATCTTGACGGAGGCCGAGAAAGAAGCAAAGGATGCGGAGAAAGCCGTCAAGAAGTCCAAGCCTCACTCGAAATCTAAATAGTGGGTTGCCTTGTGTTGTTTTAGTATTTGGTAGATCAATAATTGCTGCTGTAAGGGTGGCTCTTGCACTTTCTTTTTGGCTGTTTCCCTGTACAAATTTATTCATTCGTAAATAAAAAATAATTCATTTTCTGCAATGTCTGTTTGTCAGTAGTTCTGCACTTATGTAAACATGCATGTCTTACTATAGTTATGAAATGAAGCTACGGAAGGAGGAAATATGTGTATACATATATGCCCCCAGTCAATCTCAAAAAATAACTTAAGGCTTAATCAAGTAATCTGAATGCTCCCGATTTTCTGACGGGATTGCATTTTTATGTGTCGTCAATGCCTGTTGTTGTTTTTTTTTTTGGCATTTCTTTTATACTCTCATGTCTTACACTCAGGTTAGAGTTCTTACTGAGGCGGTCTCTTGTCTTGGTGCACCTTCACACCTCAGAGGACGTCGTCTTCCCGTCTTTTTATACTCTCTCTCTCTGTGGAGAGTTAGAGTTCGAGCTCAGCAATCTATTCACTCCCCGATCCTTCAGCGGGGAGGGATCTCTTTCTCAGCGCTCAGTCGGAGACGCTTTTATACTCTCTCTCTCTCTCTGGAGAGTTAGAGTTTAGAATGTCGTTTTCTCATTCTTTTATGGCTTGTCGCACAAATTGTCGTTGTGCTTTTTCTTACATTTAAACTGCCTTCAACCTTTCAGGTTTTGAATCATCTTATATTCCATAATCACAACATAATATTCGATGAATGTATATATATAATGCATAAAAGTAAATAACACACGATATTTTTATAGTGGTTCGGCTAAGTCGTAGCCTACATCCACTTTATAGTCCTTTATTCATATCATCAGATTTTCCTAAGGCAAGTCGTGCCTTATTACAGAGTTCATAAGAGAAATAACAAAGAGTACAACATTTCTAATCCAAATATCGCATCAAGTGTTGGGCATTCCATGCCCTATTGACTTCTTCGCCATCTATGGTCGTTAACTTGAAGGTTCCTTTTTCAAGTTTCCGTTGGATGACAAAGGGTCCTTCCCAATTTGGGCCGAGGTGAGGAAGGGATGGAAAGACTCTCTTTAGCACCAAGTCTCCTGGTTCAAAAGTCCTAAGGCGAACTTTTTTGTCATAATAGCGAGCCATCTGACGTCGATGTCTTGCCGCACGCAAATCCGCTTCGTCCCTTTTTTCTTCGATTTCATCAAGAGACTCGAGTAAGAGTGCCCCTTCGCGATCGGGTCATAATACGTCACCCGGTGGGAAGGGACTTCAAGCTCTACTGGGATTACTGCTTCTGAGCCAAAAGAGAGAGAGAAAGGGGTATGACCAGTAGCCGTCTTAAATGTTGTCCGATATGCCCACAAAGCTAAGGGCAATTCGTCAACCCATTTTTCCTTTGCGCGCTCTAACCGTTTCTTGAGGATGGATTTTATTACTTTGTTTATTGCTTCAACTTGCCCGTTCGACTACGGATAAGCAACTGCAGTGTATCGCTTGTCGATTTTATACTTCTGGCAGAATTCTCTCAATCCAGTACCATCGAACTGGGTCCTGTTGTCAGTTATAATGGTTCTTGGGATCCCGAATTGGCATATAATATTTCTAACCACGAAACTTATCACCTTTCTCGCCGTGATTTTGGTTAGGGGCTCAGCTTCCACCCACTTCGTAAAATAGTCCACAGCGACTATTGCATATTTCGCTCCTCCTTTAGCAATCGGTAGAATTCCGATGATATCAATTCCCCATGTGGCAAATGGCCAAGGACTCACCATTGATTTGAGTTGGGTCGACGGTGCTCTGGGGATTTTGGCGAATCTCTGGCACTTATCGCAGCGTCGTGAATAATTAGCTGCATCTTTATTAATTGTGGGCCAGAAGTATCCATATAGCAATATCTTTTTCGCTAAAGTCTGACCTCCTGTATGATCTCCACACTCACCTTCGTGCACTTCTCTTAGTACACGTTTGATGTCGTCGTGTGCTATACATCGTAATAGGGGCAAAGAAAATCCTTGCCCATAAAGAGTATCATCTTGCATGACATATCTGGTAGCCTTGCGAACTATAGCCCTTTTCTCACTCTTCTTTGATGGGAGTGTCCCATTCTTAAGGAAGTTCTTAATTGGGGTCATCCATGACTCCTTCTCTGGTTCCGCATCGAAAGCGAACTCAATTTCCATCGACTCAAAGCTTGGCGTTTCCAACGTTTCAATTGGAATTATTTCTGTTGCTTCTGGATTGTCGGAACTAGCTAGCATTGCCAGCCTGTCCGCCTTCTGGTTTTCGGCTCTTGGGATATGTGTTATACTGTACCGCTCCAGGTTGCTCAATAGCTCTCCCACTTTCCCGAGGTAGGCGATAAGTCGAGGTCCCCGAGTCACAAATTCCTCTCGCACTTGGCAAACAACGATTTTGGAGTCACAGAATAAGTCCAACATTCTTATTCTGAGGTCTTTAGCAAGATTCAGGCCAGCAATCAGGGCTTCGTATTCAGAGTCATTGTTAGTCGCCGAAAATTCTAATCGTAGAGCGTAATATAATGACCGTCCTTCAGGAGTGACTAAGACGATTCCAGCTCCAGACCTTCGGTCGTTCTTGGCTCCATCTGTGTATAGCTTCCATAGATCTATCTTTTACTCATCTTCAGACATGACCACTTTGTCGTTGATCACTTCCTCCTCTGGGATAGTGAACTCTGCTATAAAGTCTGCCAGAGCTTGCCCCCTTATCAACCTTCGTGGCTGAAAATTTAAATCAAACTGACTTAATTCTATATTCCATTTGATCAACCTTCCCGATGCTTCGGGTCTCTGCAACACCTGCCTCAGCTGCTGGTCAGTGTATATGGTTATTGGATGAGCTTGGAAATAGTGACGAAGTTTTCGGGATGCGATTAGGAGGCTGTAAGCGAGCTTCTCAATCTTTGGGTAGTTGCGTTCTGTCGCTGCCAATTTCTTGCTTACATAATATACTGGCCTTTGCACTTTGTCTTCTTCTCGAACCAAGGCTGTGCTAACAGCATGAGCCAAAACTGTCAAGCAAACAAATAACTCTTCGTGATCCACTGGTTTTGACAAAATCGGTGGTTTTTCTAGCAATTCCAATAAATTTTGAAAGGCCTCAACACAGTCCGGAGTCCACTCGAAGTTCTTCTTTCCCCTTTTAATCAAATCAAAAAACCGGACGCATTTGTCCATGGCTTTGGAGATAAACCTACTCAACGCAGCTACTTTCCCCGCAAGACTTTGGACGTCTTTAATTCTCTTCGGCTCTTCAATGTTTCTAATCGCTGCTATTTGGCTGGGATTGATTTCAATTCCTCGGGAGCTCACAATGAAGCCTAGGAACTTTCCCGATGCCACTCCAAATGAGCATTTCAAAGGATTCAACTTCATCCGATACTTTCGCAGGGTACCAAACATTTCTGCCAAGTCTTGCGTATGGCTGGAGGACTGTTTCGATTTGACAAGCATATCATCCACATAAACTTCCATAGTCTTCCCTATTTGATTATAAAACATTCTGTTCACCAGGCGCTGATAAGTGGCTCCGGCGTTTTTCAACCCGAATGGCATCACAACATAGCAATATAACCCCAAATTTGTAATGAAGCTCGTATGCTCTTGATCTGGCACGTGCATAGGAATTTGGTTGTACCCAGAATATGCGTCCATGGAAGAAAGACGTTCATGACCTGCTGTCGAATCTACAAGCTGGTCAATCCTGGGAAGTGGGAAACTATCTTTTGGGCAAGCTTTGTTCAAATCTGAAAAATTAATGCAAGTCCGCCACTTTCCATTCGGCTTCTTTACTAAGACGGGATTCGATATCCAATCGGGATATGTCGAATCTCGAATAAATCCGTTTTGTTTCAGCTTCTCCACTTCTTCTTTGAGAGCAGCCGACCTCTCTGGGCCCAGCATACGTCTCTTTTGCATCACAGGCGGATGTTTCGGGTTTACATTTAGTGAGGGACTTATGATGGATGGCGATATCCCACACATGTCAGCGTGGGTCCAGGCAAACACGTCCAAGTTCGCCTTCAGGAAATCCGTTAGCTCTTTGGCCCGACGTGGATCCAATTGAGACCCAATCTTCAAAACACTTGTTGGATCAGCTTCATCAATGGGAATTTCCACTATCTCTTCATTAGGAGTTGCATTTCTAGTCTCTGGTTCCTCATCTTTTCTGGGATCCAGGTATTCAGGCATTCCTTTAGGCAACTCCTTCGGGGTCGATCTCTCTAATTGCTACGCTGAGCCCCCCTTTGGAGGAGGCGAGGCATCTTTACTCTCGATGTTAAGTCCTTTCATCAACATCTTTAATTCGACAATATAGCAGGCCCGTCCGGAAACTTGATCCCCTCTCATTACTCCATTCCAGCTTCAGTTGGGAATTAAGCAATAAACACCAAGGGGCGATGCAAGCCCTGAATTCAGCAAGGGCAGGCCTTCCTAAAAATGCATTATAAGCCGAATCTACGTCCAACACTACGAACTGAAGCATCCTCACTTTTCGGCGTTCTCCTTTCCCCAAGGTTACGGGCAATTCTTCACATGGCTTATATTGCAAAACGTTGTACGTATCCAGGTAAATGTTATCCAGAGTGTCGTTAAACGGTGTATAATTCTCATAAGTCTGGAATCGGGGTCTTTGGCTAGGATCACTTCCGTTATTTCTATTTCTTCTGTTACCGTTCGCATTACGGTTATTGTTGTTGCCCCCGTTTCCAGAATTGTCGTTTCCACTCTTGTTTCCCACATTCACTTCAACTTTTCCGGAACTTTCCCCAGACTGCTTCATGGCGACGTTACTCTGAACATTTTCTTTTGAAGCCGCTTCAGACTTTCTCTTTCGGTTTTCCCTGGCCTCCTCTCGTCTTAAATAAATATCGGCCTTTTCATAGAATATCTCTCTCGTGGAGGGTGTCTTCCCAGAAAGGTAATCTCCAAACTCAGATTCAGGATCGACTCCTTCCTTTAATGCCATCAAAATGGTGGGCTCATGCGGGTCACTAACTTCAGTCACAGCTAAGTTAAAACGGTCAAGATATGACCACAAAGACTCTCCTGGCGCCTGCTTAATTCTTGATAATTCAATAACACTTTTGGACTTTCGGGTATGGATTTGGAACTGATTGATAAAACGTTCGGTCAGTTCCCTATAATTCAAAATCGAACGAGGGGGAAGTCGGGTAAACCAGAACAGCGCCACATCTTCTAAATAAATCGGGAATGCTTTACACTTCAATGCATCAGGAGCAGCAGCAGCATTCATGAGCCACGAGTATCACATCAAATGCTGTCCCGGATCAGTTCTCCCATTGTACTTGTCCATCTGTGGCAGGTTAAAACGCCGGGGAAACTGGAAGTCAAGGATGTCGTCAATGAAAGGAGTATGGCTTCGCTCAATGCCATAATCTTCATTGGTATAGTTCCGGCTCTCGGACATAATCTGGCGTACCATTGCCTGTACATCAGCCTTAGTTAAGGGCCGTTCAGGTTCCCTGGCCCTCGTATCCGGGTTCCTTCTGGGCTCTTGTTCATGAGATGCCCTTCTTCTTTGAGCCGCTTCTGCTCTACTCCGTTCCCTACGCTCCCGGTCGATCTCGGGAGGAGGGGACTGGAGCCTTTGCCCCCGAGTGGGATCATTGTTTCCTAGTGCTATTGCAATATCCTCGAGATACCCCAAAGATCCGAATGTCAACTGCTCCAAATTTTGAGGTCGTTCGAGCGGCCTTCGTTCACGGGGCCGCTCTTCCTCGGAAGAAAAAGACTGATCCACTGGTGTGTGACGAACCGGTGATGGGGTTCTCTATCTAAGGAGTTCGCTAATTTCCCTACTCATGAGTCTCATATTTTCTTGCATCATGAGATTGTTGCGCTCGTGGATTTTCATAGCCTCCCTAGTACTCTCAAGCATGTCAAGTAGACGCGAGAAATCTCCTTGAGTAATGGGCGCGGATGGATTGACCTGATCATTGACCCTGGTGGCTGGAATTGGAGCATTTGTAGGGGCTCGAGTAGAGGATCCAACATCACCAAGTGACGGGTCGGTTCGGTGATGGGAAATCGGGTCGGGTCGGAGCTGGGAAGCCTGTTCGGGTCGGAGCTGGAAAGCCAGGTCGGTTCGGTGTAGGGCAAGTTGCTCGGGTTGGTTTAGGTTGGGGGAGTGCACTACTTCAGAATCTCCTACTCGGATCGGATCGGAGCTCTCCCCCTGAAGGCGGTACGGGTTTCCTGTATCGGTTCGTCCTGCTGCTGAGCTCTGCCCACTAGACCTTGTCACAACCGCATTTTGCTGATCTTCGCCAACTCCATTTCCTTGACCAAATTGAACTTCTTTGCCTTTTCCTTTGGCCATGGTTCTTCAACAATCAATTCAACAAATATCCAAGAGCGTAGAAACTTGAGGATTAACTTCTTTGAACTCAACGGTCCAAAAAGTAGAACGATAACCCCGAAAAACAAAGAATTCTGATATTTCTCAGTGAAAGCACCAAAATGTTAGACCAAAAAGTGGTTCTAACACCCAAATTGACTAAAAGCAGAATGAAATAAGATCAAAAGTAAAATGAACACACAGGATTTATAGTGGTTCGGCGAAGAACCGCCTACGTCCACTTGTCTTTAACTATTTTCGATGATGTAGTTGCAATTACAATGAAATATTCACTGAATTTCTCTCACAACTTACTTACATTCACTCAATTGTCTAAAAACAAATAATGAAAGAAGATTTGGATTTTCCGGGAGTGCTGGAATTCGGGTTATGAAGGTGGTTGAACTCTCAAAGTGCCAGAAAAAAGATCCCTTTCATTGTCTCCAGACAGGGTATTTATAGGTGAAAATTCGCTCAGAACCCGATCCGGATCGGAGCCACGTGTCATCCATCCCATTAGCCTCGGGTTCGGATGGATTTCTGTGTTGACAACGCATCAGAGCATTGGACGTTGTGGGTAGGAACTGGTCATAGCCGCTTCGAATAACCAGGCGATCATGCAGGAGAATGACGTGGAAGATGGGTTCGGACCGGAAGATTGTACAAGAGGGGTTCGGATCGGGGTACCCGATCCGATCCGGTTTTGTCCCAAGGCTAAGTCTTCGTTCTCTTATACTCCATTCCGATCTGTCTTTGTAGCAAGTAGCTCTCTGCTCCAACTGGCAGTAGGTTACTCTCCGATCCAAACAGCTGTACTTCTCTGAGTCCAACAGTAATAATTCCCCGATCTGAACAGCAAAATTTATCAGATCCGACCCGCTTTAGTGCTTCGATCCAACCCGCTTCAGTACTTTCCAAGTTCTTCAATGTTTCACATCTTGACTTTGTGTTTCCCAGTTCACAAAGTGGGCTAACACCAACCATTCACAGTAGTAAAAAGATAGGGGTAGTTGTTGGAAGTAAGGGCTATTTAGATAATTAGGGATAGGATTAAAAAGAAGGGCTGTTTTGTGCAGTATTAGGAGGAGAAGAGGTAGTCTAAGCATAGTAGGGGTAGATCGACAAATATGACAGATGATGAGTCTTTTGGATTTGGTGCTGCAAAAACCAACCCTTCACAGTAGTTAAAAAATAGGGGTAATTGTTGGAAGTAAGGGCTATTAAGAGAATTAGTGGTATGATAAAAAAAGAAGGGCAGTTTTGAAGTATTAAGAGAAGTAGAGGTAGTTTAAGCATAGTAGGCGTAGATCGACAAATAAGAAAGTTGATAAATCATTTTTATTGGATGCTGCAAAAAACCAACCCCTCACTATTGTAAAAATATAGGTGTAATTGTTGAAAGTAAGTGTTATTTAGAGAATTAGGGGTAGGATTAAAAAGAAGGGTTGTTTTGAAATATCAAGAGAAGTAGGGTTACTTTAATCATAGTAGGGGTAGATCGACAAATATTAAAGATGATGAATCGTTTGGATTGGGTGCTGCAAAAACCAATCCTTCACAATAGTTAAAAAATGGGGGTAATTTTTGGAAGGAAGTGTTATTTAGAGAATTAACTGTAGTATTAAAAAGAAGGGTTGTTTTGCGGTATTAAGATAAGTAGGGGGAGTTTAAGCATAGTAGGGTTAGATCAAAAAATATGAAAGATGATGAATCTTTTGGATTACGTGCAGCAAAAACCAACCCTTCACAATAGTAAAAAGATAGGGGTAATTGTTGGAAGTAAGGGCTATTTGCAGAATTAGGGGTAGGATTAAAAGAAGGACTGTTTTCAAGTATTAAGAGAAGTAGGAGTAGACTAAGCATAACAGGGATAGATCGACTAATAAGAAAGATGTTGAATCATTTGGATTGGGTGCTACAAAAACCATCCCTTCACAAAAGGCAAAAAATAGGGGTAATTGTTGGAAGAAGGGCTATTTAGAGAATTATTGGAAGGATTAAAAAGAAGGGTTGTTTTTATGTATTAAGAGATGTAGGGGTAGTTTTATAATAGTAGAGGTAGATCGACAAATATGGAAGATGAAGAATCGTTTGGACCGGGAGCTGTAAAAACCAAGCCTTCACAATAGTTAAAAAATAGGGGTAATTGTTTAAATGAAGGGCTATTTAGAGAATTCGGAGTAGGATTAAAAAGAAGGGATGTTTTGAAGTATTAAGAGAAGTAGGGGTAGATTAAGCATAGTAGGGGTAGATCGACAAATATGAAAGATGATGAAACATTTGGATTGGGTGCTACAAAAACCAACTCTTCACAAAAGGTAAAAAGAAGGGGCAATTGTTGGAAGTTAAGGGCTATTTAAATAATTTGGGGTAGGGTTAAAAAGAGCGGCTGTTTTGAAATATTAAGAGAAGTAGAGGTAAATTAAGCATAGTAGGGGTAGATCGACAAATATAAAAGATGATGAATCGTTTGGATTAGGTGCTGCAAAAACCAACTCTTCACAGTAGTAAAAAGATATGGGTAATTTTTAGAAGTAAGGGCTATTTAGAGAATAAGGGGTACGATTTAAAAGAAAGTCTGTTTTGAAGTATTATGAGAAGTAGAGGTAGTTTAAGCATAATAGGGGTAAATCGACAAATATGAAAGATGATGAATCATTCGGAATGGGTGCTTGAAAAACCAACCCCTCATAGTCGTTAAAAAATCGGGGTAATCATTGGAGGTAAGGGCTATTTAGAGAGTTAGTGGTATGATTTCAAAGAAGGGTTGTTTTAAAGTATTAAGAGAAGTAGGTGTAGTTTAAGCATAAGCGGGTAGATCTACCAATATGAAAGATAATGAATCATTTGGATTGGGTTCTGCAAAAACCGAACATTCACAGTAGTAAACAGATAGGAATAATTGTTGAAAGTAAGGGCTATTTAGAGAATTAGTGATAGGATTAAAAAGAAGGGGTGTTTTGTGATGTATTAAGAGGAGTAGGGGTAGTTTAAGAGTAGTAGGGGTAGATAGACAAATATGAAAGATAATTAATCTTTTGGGTTGGGTGCTGCAAAAACCAACACTTTATAGTAGTTAAAAAATAGGGGTAGTTGTTGGAAGTAAGGGCTATTTAGAGAATTAGTGGTATGATAAAAAAGAAGGGTTGTTTTGAAGTATTAAGAGAAGTAGGGGTAGTTTAAGCATAGTTGGGGTAGATTGACAAATATGAAAGCTAACGAATCGTTTTGATTGTGTGTTGCAAAAACCAACCATTCACAGTAGTAAAAAGATAGACTTAATTATTGAAAGTAAGGGCTATTTAGAGAATTAGGGGTAAGATTAAAAAGAAGGGTTGTTTTGAAATATTAAGAGAAGTAGGGGTACTTTAAGCATAGTAGGGGTAGATCGAAAAATATTAAAGATAATGAATAGTTTGGATTGGGTGCTGCAAAAAGTATTCCTTCACAATTGCTAACAAAATAGGAGTAATTTTTGGAAGGAAGGGCTATATAGAGAATTAGGTGTAGGACTAAAAAGAAGGACTGTTTTGAAGTATTAAGATAAGTAGGGGTAGTTTAGGCATAGTAGGGGTAGATCGACAAATATGAAAGATGATGAATCGTTTGGATTAGGTGCGGCAAAAACCAATCCTTCACGGTAGCAAAAAGATAGGGATAATTGTTGAATGTAAGAGCTATTTACTAAATTAGGGGTAGGATTAAAAGAAGGACCGTTTTTAAGCATTAAGAGAAGTAGGGATAGACTAAGCATAGACTAATCATTTGGATTGGGTGCTAAAAAATCCAACCCTCCACAGAAGGTAAAAAATAGGGGTAATTGTTGAAAGAAGGTCTATTTAGTGAATTAGGGGATGGATTAAAAAGAAGGGTTGTTTTGAAGTATTAAGAGAAGTAGGGGTAGTTTAAGCATAGTAGGAGTAGATCGACAAATATGAAAGATGATGAATTGTTTGGATTGGGAGCTGCAAAAACCAATCCTTCACAATAGTTAAAAAATAGGGGTAATTGTTGAAAAGAAGGGCTATTTATAGAATTAGGGGTAGGATTTAAAAGAAGGGATGTTTTGAAGTATTAAGAGAAGTAGGGGTATGTAACACCCCGTAATTCTGTAACACTAAGATTCACAAATCAAGGCAGAATTAGAATTTAAAATCAAAATCAAGGGAAACGGGCTGCGCCATTGCATTCATCTCGGAATTCTACATCAATACGAGTCCGAGTTTGCGTAAATCGAAGTCCGTATGACGAAGATATGGCCTCCGGAAGATTCAGCGAAGTTCAAATTTCAAAACAGTTCAGAAAAGCGAATTCAAATTCAAAATCGGACTCAGATTGGGCTGGGCGGGAATTTTCCTGCCCAAGGCACCCAGGTCGACTAGGTAGTAGACCTGGGGGTCGACCCCCCCGACCAGGTCGACTGGGTAGTCGACCTGGGTCCCGAAATCCAATTTTCTGCACCTAGTTCGTTCTTCTGTATCTAGACGCCATTCTGACCAGATTCGTCCGCCTAACACTATAAAAACAGCCCTAGACTCCTTCTCTATTCACAATTCTTCTCTACCCTTATGCTGCAAAGATTCCTGTTAGACATGGCTTCTTCTCCTCCTCTAAATTAAATTAAATAATATATAAAACAAATCAAGACAAGGAGATGCTTCTCAAGACTCTCAAGAAGGGGTTCAAGTCAAGCTAGGATTGCAAGTGAAGATTCAAACGACTGCAACAACTGTTTTTCTACGAATCATAGCAACGCCATCTTTCTATTCTAAAAACCGGTCAATGTAAGTCAGTTATTTTTAGATTTGAAAGTTTCTCTCTGTTCGTAACATGAAATTAAAGGAATAAAAAATATGCCAAATCTTTCTATTCGAACCTGTGTCTATATCTTTGGACCTAATTAAGAACTGTTATGATTCGATGACCAATTAGACATTGCCTATGACTATGAACATTGCCTATAACTATGGATATTGCCTATGACTACGAACATTGCCTATGACTGTGATGGTGACTATGAGGATTATTTCCTTGACTAACTATTGCCTATGACATAACAAGGACATCTGTGATTAAACACCTATGATTAATGACTAGGAAAGTGTTGCTTAAGTTTTGTGATTATGAGATTGGGTCTAAACCCGATTATTTATTCTGCCTGCCCTTGGTTTTCTTTGGTTTTAGACCACGAGAATTTAGCTATTAAGTTAGGTCTACCCATGTTCTTGAACCTGCGTCTCTATGCTGTCTATCCTTGGTTTTAGACCTTGGAAATTTACCTATTAAGTTAGTTCTACCCATGTTCTTGAACCTACGTCATTATTCAAACCTTTTATGCCAGTTATTATGTCCATCCTTTTTCATAGCATATTTGGTTCATTCCCTATTTTCTACGAGTCTAGATTTATCCATAATCTAGATTGAATCGCAATTATACGAACGGTGGGAATACGATTTGGGCATAATGTGAAATGTACTAAAAACATAGTTATAAACTTGGAATTTGGCATAAATTGGGATCATGAATTATGGCATGTTCATAGAAAAACAAATTGGATAAATTTAACATGAATTATAGGATGTGTAATTTGAGTCTAGTATTGACTTGTAAATCTAGCATTTACATGAGTTATGAACTAGAATAACAAGTCTAGTTTGACGTGAACTGTAATTAGAATGTTAAATCAGGATTGGATTAGCTAATTTGGCGTAATAAGTATATTGGTATAAATTTGAAATTGGCCATAATTGGAATAACCGTCAGGTTTAGCAAAATCATGGTTAGTGACACTTAATTGGTATAGTTTACATACCAAAAGGCATAAATATGATATAGAGGGGAAAATGGGCCATAAGAATAAATGTTGACATGTTACATTACAAGGGTAATTAGGAAATAAGTAAATTAGGAATAATTTACTTATAGAGTTTGGCCTAAATGAGGAAATGTAAATTTAGACAAATTAAAGGTTTATTAATGACATCTCTTTTAATAGTACACCAGAAAGTTCTAGGGTGGCAGAGAGGATAGTGTCTAGGCTTGGGTTTGGAAAATACAAGTTTCCTGCTCTCCCTGGCTATCCCTAACTGATCCGACAGACGGGATGGTTACTTTCAAAACCTGATTTGAAAACAAATCAAAACCATTTCAACCTATAAAACACGAATATGCCTAACCCAAGGTTAGACTGAGTTGCGATGTAAACCTGGCCGGAACCAACCGGCACATCCAGTATTCGCGACAATATCTGTTTAATGTGAGTGGTCGCGGCCTTAATTTATTTAGTTAAATCTAGAACAAGAATGGTAGGGTTAAGTTAACTAAGACACTTAACCAGTTCAACATGAAAACTAAAACTGATGGGTGGGGTTAGGTTCAGACTGACACTTAACACAGTTAAGCTAGAATGGGAGGGCTAAGTCCATAGAGACACTTAACCAAACTCAAGGTAACAAGACAAGATTTTTAGGGTTTAAGTAAAGTTAATACACTTAGCCAAAGTAACATGTTAATTAGACTAGAGGTTGGGGTTAAGTAAAATCTAATACACTTAGCCAACTTGATATGTTAGCTGGGCTAGACCTTAGGGTTAAGTAAACTTGAACACTTAGCCATCAGATTGTGGTAGAGTAATAGGGCTAAGTCTAATACATGAAGGGATAATACTTAACCATTAATAACATGTTAGTTAAAACAGGCGGGCAAGGTTAATTTAAAAGGAACACTTAACCAATACAGGGTGAATGGTTAGGGTTAAGTAATAAGAAATACTTGACCAATATAACTTGGTTTGTGGAAGGGGTAAGTCAACATGAATTACTGATAACACTTAACCAGTTTAACAGGATGAATGAAGAGGGTTAAGTTGGCTTGAATTGACTAATGACACTTAACCAATCCAAATTGACGGGAAAGGGAACTAAGTAGTAAACCTTAGTTAAGAAAACAACAATTCCGGAAACTAAGTGATAATTCTTAGTTAGTAAAACTAAGTAGTAATTCTTAGTGTAACATGGGAAGGAGCGAATGTCCGTCTGAGTAGAAAGAAGGCTCCAACGAATTGGGTTACGAAGCCCGAGGCTTTGAAGGGACGTGAGGGTACTCTTGGTATCCCTCTGTAAGGCTGCAGATGATCCTCCTGGGCTCACAGAGGTTAAGGTCTACGTAGAAGAACCAAGGGTATGCCTTGGTTGCAATACATGGAAACCTAAAGACCAGGATGGACCGACGTGATTTGGCGAGAAAACGGTAGCCCTGTGATAGCAACTCGTTGTCTACCATCCATCTTGAGTCAATCGAGATACGTGAAGCGGAATGCAGAGAACTCCAAAGACCATATACTTGCCATCTAGTTATGGGTGAGGATGGCCATAGGATAGAGGGGCACCGGGGCCGGTGTATAGTTCTCATTTTACAAGGTGTGCCTTTCATTAGTTGAGGGAGGGGTCAAGTGGGACCATAGCCAATGGAATAAAAACAGACCTTAGCAACTGCATCGGCAGATATCTCAAAGCTCCCGACCGAGTTCTGTATTCCTTGACTTGCCCTAACACAGGACTCGGACTGCACATTACAGGACATGTGCATATAGACAAGCGATAACGGTTCGCGATACATGCGTGGGGAAGTATAGGAACATATACAACTCTAGGTAGTGTGTCCTAGACTTGGGGGCATCGATTGGACTAGGGGGCATAAACCTTGAATCCGAGAAGCGTTCAGCAGATAGCGTAAAATCTAGTTGAAACTAGAAAGCACTTGATAGAAAACCCTAGATTAGATCCGGGTAACAAATAATAAATGTATGCCTGAAGGCAATGGAAACTACAGGGATTGGGATCACGTTATCGTTACTAGTTGGGACACAAGTTAGGCGGTGCAGAGATATAGTAACCAGTATAACAAGGAAATAGCGAAGCGGCGAAAGTATTAGAGCATATCCAGTTTATCTTAGCTTAGCATATCTTGTGTTAATCTTGTCTAATCTTGCCAACCCTATCATCATGGTGTTATCTTGTATTCAGTTAATTCATGTCGTTTTGTTGTTTTTCCATGTTCATATGCTAGAAGTTACTGAACTTACTCAGGCTTTATGTCTGACTCTGTTTTTCTTTCGTCTTCTTTTCTTCCGTCCTCCCCCCAAGGTAGTAAAGGAGGGAACAATATATCTCAGGTTAAGTTGGACTGTCACTTTTTCCCAGCTTGAAGATTTGTCGAAGTTTGCTTGGATTCTCTTATCAAATGCTATGGCTGGATCATGCTAAAATTGGGGAATATAAATATTGTTTTATGCTTCTTTGTTTTGTAAGACAGATGATACTCTGATATTGTAAAGAAATCATTGTACAAATTATTTTATCAATAAAGCAAAGTTTTATTTTCTGCTGTTTAATTTCTGTTTGTCTTGTAATTTATCTGCATCTTTTACCCTAAATGCTCCACAGAACTTAGTGCATTCCCTTTGTGAGTGACATTAACGAATGTGGGGTGTTACACGTGGTATCAGAGCTGAAGGTTACCAGATCAAATAAAGGATTTGAAAAATTATTTTAAAAACGGTTTTAAAAGAAGCAATTTCAAGAGAAAAGACTTGTTTTAAAGGCATATTCCCCAAAGCCATACGCACTATCTTGTCTTCCTCTGTTTGAATTCTTGTCTCCTTCTTTCTTGGGTCTCTGGGGGTCTTGGCTTTCTGGGATGTAACCTCATCGAAGGGCGAAGTAGTGCCCAACTTCCATCTATGGCTGTGGTTGTTTCACTTATGACCAGTTTTCTTTCAAAGCTTATAGGGTTTTTAGTACGATGGAGGCAGCTTTCGAGAGATTTGTCAACATGGCTACACACGGAAGGGGATGAGGAGTTGTTAAGGAGCACAACCCTAGGATTAGGAATTCATGGATGTAGATTTAGCTCACGAAAGAGGAAGAAATTATAAAACCTAAGACAAGAGGAAGTATCTTTACTAGGGTATGATA
The DNA here is from genome assembly GCA_030737875.1 of Allium sativum. Taxonomy (NCBI): domain Eukaryota; kingdom Viridiplantae; phylum Streptophyta; class Magnoliopsida; order Asparagales; family Amaryllidaceae; genus Allium; species Allium sativum. Next base: position 503,338,374 of record CM060925.1, read on the forward strand.
GGGCATATAATTAAGGACAAGGGCAAGAACGAGGAACAAGATTTTCAGAAGGGCAAGTAGATACTTTCACCACCAAGCGTACCTAGGAGAAAGGTGATGGAAGAGATTAGTTATGCTATTCGTACAATTTCCTTTGGCTTTAGCGCTTCGCATTTGTTCATATCTACTTCCAAAGTTGAGTCTCTACGCCATAGTACTTGTATAGTAGGAAGGTCCCACTAGAATTTCGAATCCAATTGGTGGTCCGACCAGTTTATTTTTGGTTAGTAGGGATTTGAGAATAGCTATCGAGTTTGCTTATATCATCTCACGTAGATCATCCGAATTCGGAGGAGATATTCCTTGGGTGCTTGTCTGATATTGGTTTAGGCCTTTGGGGCTTGTACTTGAGGAATGTCGAGTTCGACTAGGATGGTTTGCATGATAGATGAATAGTTGTGGAAGGCACTCTAAAAAGTACATAGTGACCTTTCAACCCTTATAGTTATGGCGTGATGGATAAGGTAAGAGGAGAGACCTCAAGCCATCTTTGTATGTACACTTGGTATCGTGATTGACATCTGTTTATTTTGGAAATGGAGGTCAGGAACTTCACAATCGTGAAGTTAAGTTAGTTAGGATACAGTGGAGTAAAGCTCAAGAAGGATAGATACTAGCATCATACCCTTTTCCTTGAGGGTGCATCCTTTATTTCTTTGTTTTAGGAGCTTTACGCATAATTATTTCTCTCTTTCCAAAGTATATCACCTAGATCGTATCTTCGATCCTTAGGTAGAAGCCAATGGATGTAAACATGTATTTGAAACATGTTATGGTTGATGGTTGCAAGTGGTTGCTAATGGTTGCTTGTGAATGCATATGCATATGTATTAGGCTCTAGATCGTTCGGACGCTTTCCTATTGCATTTACAGATATGTATTTGTTTTTAAGTTGAGCTTGACATGTTATCATATGTAAGTTGCATATGGATGAATGGCTGTGCACGCATGTAGTATTTACATAACTAGGGATGCTTGCATACATGATTGGACGCATGGCACTGACATGATTCGCATTAAGGAGGTCAACTGAATCAGTAGATCTCCTGAGTTTGCATTAGATAAAGTCATATATACACACTATGCATATGAATGAAAGCATTAGAAATCTTTCAAGAACAATGAATGCCTGTGATTGAATGATTGAGTAGATGGATGATTGGATGGTAGGACACATTCTTCCTAACTTGAAGATTTCGGGGACGAAATCCTTTTAAGTGGGGGAGAATGTAACACCCCGTAATTCTGTAACACTAAGATTCACAAATCAAGGCAGAATTAGAATTTAAATTCAAAATCAAGAGAAACAGGCTGCGCCATTGCGTTCGTCTCGGAATTCTGCATGAAAACGAGTCTGAGTTTGCGTAAATCGGAGACTGTATGAGGAAGATATGGCCTCCGGAAGATACAGCGAAGTTCAAATTTTATTGGATGTCCCCGAATCACAGGGCTACCGTTTTCTCGCCGAATCACGCTGGTCCATCCTGGTCTTTAGGTTGCCATGTATTACAACCAAGGCATACCCCTGGTTCTTCTACGCAGACCTTAACCTCTGTGAGCCCAGGAGGATCATCTGCAGCCTCACAGAGGGATACCAAGAGTACCCTCACGTCCCTCGAAGCCTCGGGCTTCATAACCCAATTCGTTGGAGCCTTCTTTCTACTCAGACGGACATTCGCTCCTTCCCGTGTTATACTAAGAATTACTACTTAGTTTTACTAAATAAGATTTATCACTTAGTTTCCAGAATCGTTGTTTTCTTAACTAAGGTTTACTACTTAGTTCCCTTTCCCGTCAATTTGGATTGGTTAAGTGTCATTTGTCAATTCAAGCCAACTTAACCCTCTTCATTCATCCTGTTAAACTGGTTAAGTGTTATCATTAATTCATGTTGACTTAACCCTTCCACAAACCAAGTTATATTGGTCAAGTATTTCTTATTACTTAACCCTACCCATTCACCCTGTATTGGTTAAGTGTTCCTTTTTAACTTAACCTTGCCCGCCTGTTTTTACTAACATGTTATTAATGGTCAATTATTATCCCCTCATGTATTAGACTTAGCCCTATTCCTTTATCACAATCTAATGGCTAAGTGTTCAAGTTTACTTAACCCTACGGTCTAGCCCAGCTAACATATCAAGTTGGCTAAGTGTATTAGATTTTACTTAACCCCAACCTCTAGTCTAATTAACATGTTACTTTGGCTAAGTGTATTACCTTTACTTAAACCGTACAAATCTTGTCTTGCTACCTTGAGTTTGGTTAAGTGTCTCTATGGACTTATCCCTCCCATTCTAGCTTAACTGTGTTAAGTGTCAGTCTGAACCTAACCCCACCGATCAGTTTTAGTTATCATGTTGAACTGGTTAAGTGTCTTAGTTAACTTAACCCTACCATTCTTGTTCTAGCTTTAACTAAATAAATTAAAGCCACGACCACTCACATTAGACAGATATTGTTGCGAATACTGGATGTGCCGGTTGGTTCCGGGCAGGTTTACATCACAACTCAGTCTAACCTCGGGTTAGGCATATTCATGTTTTCTAGGTTCAAAGGGTTTTGATTAGTTTTCAAATCAGGTTTTGAAAGTAACCATCCCGTCCATCGGATCAGTTAGGTATAGCCAGGGAGAGCAGGAAACTTGTATTTTCCAAATCTAAGCCTAGACACTATCCTCTCTGTCACCCTAGAACTTTCTGGTCCACTATTAAAAGAGATGTCGTTAATAAATCTTTAATTTGTCTAAATTTACATTTCCTCATTTAGGCCAAACGCTATAAGTAAATTATTCCTAATTAACTGATTTCCTAATTACCCTTCTAATGTAACCTGTCAACATTTATTCTTATGGCCCATTTTTCCCCTCTATATCATATTTATGCCTTTTGGTATGTAAACTATACCAATTAAGTGTCACTAACAATGGTTTTGCTATACCTGACGGTTATTCCAATTATGGCCAATTTCAAATTTAATTGGTGGTCTGACCAATTTAATTTTGGTTAGTAGGGATTTGAGAATAGCTATCGAGTTTGCTTATATCATCTCACGTAGATCGTCTGAATTCGGAGGAGATATTCCTTGGGTGCTTGTCTGATTTTGGTTTAGGCCTTTGGGGCTTGTACTTGAGGAATGTCGAGTTCGACTAGGATGGTTTGCGTGAGAGTTGAATAGTTGTGAAAGGCACTCTAAAAAGTACGTAGTGACCTTTCAACCCTTATAGTTATGGCGTGATGGATAAGGTAAGAGGAAAGACCTCAAGCCATCTTGGTATGTACACTTGGTATCGTGATTGACATCTGTTTATTTTGGAAATGGAGGTCAGGAACTTCACAATCGTGAAGTTAAGTTAGTTAGGATATAGTGGAGTAAAGCTCAAGAAGGCTAGATACTAGCATCATACCCTTTTCCTTGAGGGTGCATCCTTGATTTCTTAGTTTTAATAGCTTTACGCATAATTGTTTCTCTCTTTCCAAAGTATATCACCTAGGTCGTATCGTCGATCCTTAGGTAGAAGCCAATGGATGTAAACATGTATTTGAAACATGTTATGGTTGATGGTTGCAAGTGGTTGCTAATGGTTGCTTGTGAATGCATATGCATACGTTTAGAAACTAGATCAGTTCGGACACTTTCATATTGCATTTACTCAATACAAGATAACACCATGATGATAGGGTTGGCAAGATTAGACAAGATTAACACAAGATATGCTAAGCTAAGATAAACTGGATATGCTCTAATACTTTCATCGCTTCGCTATTTCCTTGTTATACTAGTTTCTATATCTCTGCACCGCCTAACTAGTGTCCCAACTAGTAACGATAACATGATCCCAATCCCTGTAGTTTCCATTGCCTTCAGCCATACATTTATTATTTGTTACCTGGATCTAATCTAGGGTTTTCTATCAAGTGCTTTCTAGTTTCAACTAGAGTTTACACTATCTGCTGAACGCTTCTCGGATTCAGGGTTTATGCCCCCTAGTCCAATCGATGCCCCCAAGTCTAGGACACACTACCTAGAGTGGTATATGTTCCTATACTTCCCCACGCATGTATCGCGAACCGTTATCGCTTGTCTAGATGCACATGTCCTGTAATGTGCAGTCCGAGTCCTGTGTCAGGGCAAGTCAAGGAATACAGAACTCGGTCGGGAGCTTTCAGATATTTGCCGATGCAGATGCTAAGGTCTGTTTTTATTCCAGTGGCTATGGTCCCACTTGACCCCTCCCTCAACTAATGAAAGGCACACCTTGTAAAATGAGAACTATACGCCGGCCCCCGATGCCCCTCTATCCTATGGCCATCCTCACCCATAACTAGGTAGCAAGTATATGGTCTTTTGGAGTTCTCCGCCTTTCCGCTTCACGTATCTCGATTAACTAAATATGGACGGTAGACGACGAGTTGCTATCACAGGGCTACCGTTTTCTCGCCGAATCACGCCAGTCCATCCTGGTCTTTAGGTTGCCATGTATTGCAACCAAGGCTTACCCCTGGTTCTTCTACGCAGACCTTAACCTCTGTGAGCCCAGGAGGATCATCTACAGCCTCTTAGAGGGATACCCAGTGTACCCTTACGTCCCCTCGAAGCCTCGGGCTTCGTAACCCAATTCATTGGAGTCGTCTTTCTACTCAGACGGACATTCGCTCCTTCCCGTGTTATACTAAGAATTACTACATAGTTTTACTAACTAAGATTTATCACTTAGTTTCCAGAATCGTTGTTTTCTTAACTAAGGTTTACTACTTAGTTCCCTTTCCCATCAATTTGGATTGGTTAAGTGTCATTAGTCAATTCAAGCCAACTTAACCCTCTTCATTCATCCTGTTAAACTAGTTATGTTTTATCAGTAATTCATGTTGACTTAACCCTTCCACAAACCAAGTTATATTGGTCAAGTATTTCTTATTACTTAACCCTACCCATTCACCCTGTATTGGTTAAGTGTTCCTTTTTAACTTAACCTTGCCGCCTATTTTAACTAACATGTTATTAATGGTTAAGTATTATCCCTTCATGTATTAGACTTAGCCCTATTCCTTTATCACAATCTGATGGCTAAGTGTTCAAGTTTACTTAACCCTACGGTCTAGCCCAGCTAACATATCAAGTTGGCTAAGTGTATTAGATTTTACTTTACCCCAACCTCTAGTCTAATTAACATGTTACTTTGGCTAAGTGTTTTAACTTTACTTAAACCCTACAAATCATGTCTTGCTACCTGGAGTTTGGTTAAGTGTCTCTATGGACTTAGCCCTCCCATTCTAGCTTAACTGTGTTAAGTGTCAGTCTGAACCTAACCCCACCCATTAGTTTTTGTTATCATGTTGAACTGGTTAAGTGTCTTAGTTAACTAAACCCTACCATTCTTGTTCTAGCTTTAACTAAATAAATTAAAGCCGCGATCACTCACATTAGACAGATATTGGTGTGATTACTGGATGTGCCGGTTGGTTCCGGGCAGGTTTACATCGCAACTCAGTCTAACCTCGGGTTAGGCATATTCGTGTTTTCTAGGTTAAAAGGGTTTTGATTAGTTTTCAAATCAGGTTTTGAAAGTAACCATCCCATCCGTCGGATCAGTTAGGGATAGCCAGGGAGAGCAGGAAACTTGTATTTTCCAAACCCAAGCCTAGACACTATCCTCTCTGTCACCCTAGAACTTTCTGGTGTGCTATTAAAAGAGATGTCGTTAATAAACCTTTAATTTGTCTAAATTTACATTTCCTCATTTAGGCCAAACTCTATAAGTAAATTATTCCTAATTTACTTATTTCCTAATTACCCTTCTAATGTAACCTGTCAACATTTATTCTTATGGCCCATTTTTCCCTCTATATCATATTTATACCTTTTGGTATGTAAACTATACCAATTAAGTGTCACTAACCATGATTTTGCTAAACCTGACGGTTATTCCAATTATGGCCAATTTCAAATTTATACCAATATACTTATTACGCCAAATTAGCTAATCCAATCCTGATTTAACATTCTAATTACAGTTCACGTCAAACTAGACTTATTATTCTAGTTCATAACTCATGTAAATGCTAGATTTACAAGTCAATACTAGACTCAAATTACACATCCTACAATTCATGTTAAATTTATCCAATTTGTATTTCTATGAACATGCCATAATTCATGCTTCCAATTTATGCCAAATTCCAAGTTTATAACTATGTTTTTTGTACATTTCACATTATGCCCAAATCGTATTCCCACCGTTCGTATAATTGTGATTCAATCTAGATTATGGATAAATCTAGACTCGTAGAAAATGGGGAATGAACCAAAGATGCTATGAAAAAGGATGGACATAATAACTGGCATAAAAGGTTTGAATAATGACGTAGGTTCAAGAACATGGGTAGAACTAACTTAATAGGTAAATTCCCAAGGTCTAAAACCAAGGATAGACAGGAAAGAGACGCAGGTTCAAGAACATGGGTAGACCTAACTTAATAGGTAAATTCCCATGGTCTAAAACCAAATAAAACCAAGGGCAGGCAGAATAAATAATCGGGTTTATACCCAATCTCATAATCACAGAACTTAAGCAACACTTTCCTAGACATGAATCATAGGTGTTTAATCACAGATGTCCTTGTTAAGTCATAGGCAATAGTTTATGCTTTCTAATCAAAGGCATAGGTTTAGTCAAGGAAATAATCCTCATAGTCACAGTCACAGTCATAGGCAATGTTCGTAGTCATAGGCAATATCCATAGTCATAGGCAATGTTCATAGTCATAAGCAATGTCTAATTGGTCATCGAATCATAACAGTTCTTAATTAGGTCCAAAGATATAGGCACATGTTCGAATAGAAAGATTTGGCATATTCTTTTATTCCTTTAATTTCATGTCACGAACAGAGAGAAACGTTCAAATCTAAAACTAACTGACTTACATTGACCGGTTTTTAGAATAGAAAGATGGCGTTGCTATGATTCGTAGAAAAACAGTTGCTGCAGTCGTTTGAATCTTCACTTGCAATCCTAGCTTGACTTGAACCCCTTCTTGAGAGTCTTGAGAAGCATCTCCTCATCTTGATTTGTTTTATATATTATTTTATTTAATTTAGAGGTGGAGAAGAAGCCATGTCTAACAAGAATCTTTACAGCATAAGGGTAGAGAAGAATTGTGAATGGAGAAGGAGTCTAGGGCTGTTTATATAGTGTTAGGCGGACGAATCTGGTCAGAATGGCGTCTAGATACAGAAGAACGAACTAGGTGCAGGAAACTGTATTTCGGGACCCAGGTCGACTACCAAGTCGACCTGGTCAGGGGCGTCGACCCCCAGGTCGACTACCCAGTCGACCTGGGTGGCCCAGGTCGACTACCCAGTCGACCTGGGTGCCTTGGGCGGGAAAATTCCCGCCCAGCCCAATCTGGGTCCGATTTTGAATTTGAATTCGCTATTCTGAACTGTATTGAAATTTGAACTTCGCTGAATCTTCCGGAGGCCATATCTTCCTCATACGGACTCCGATTTACGCAATCTAGGACTCGTTTTCATGCAGAATTCCGAGACGAACGCAACAGGGCATCCCGTTTCCCTTGATTTTGACTTTAAATTCTAATTCTGCCTTGATTTGTGAATCTTAGTGTTACAGAATTACGGGGTGCTACATTCTCCCCCACTTAAAAGGATTTCGTCCCCAAAATCTTCAAGTTAGGAAGAATGTGTAACAACCCGTATTTCGATAACATGATTAAGACGAGAATCAAGGCAGAATTTAATTTTAAATTCTGAATCAAGTGAAACGGGCTATGTTATTGCGTTCGTCTCGGAAAAATACGCGAAATAGAGTCCGAGTTTTCGAAAATCGGAGTCCGTATGACCAAGATATGGCCTCGCGAAGTTTCACGAAAAATTCCCAAATTAAAGTATACTTAATTAAGTGAAATGGGCTGCGCAGAGAAATATATATATATATATATATTGATATATATATATATAATTGAAAATTAAATAAATAAATATGCAAAAATGTTCAAAACAGCGAATTGGGAGAGGGGAATAACCGAACCGGCCGATTTTTGAGGTCGACCCAAGCCCGCTGGGTCGACTAAGGGTTAATCCAGGGTGTTTGGCTGTCAACCCGTGGGCCGATTCGCTCAAATGCAGATTTTGCATTTGGATGGTTCTCATGGTTCATCTTTAATCTAAAGGCCCTAGATGGTTCCTACACTTGACTTCTTCCCCAAGACATGCTTTGATGGCTTGGATTGAATCTAGGTTTAATCCTATGGCCTAAAACACTTGCCTAATCTATAAATAAGCCCCTAACCTACCCCTAAACCCTCATTATTCACTCATGTAACTAAACTATGGCAAAATTGCTACTCTCATGGCCTCCACCCAACTATCCTAGCCTCCACTTCATTTCTATGAAAGGTTTCATGATCATGAGAGTATTAGAGAGTCCCTATGTTAGTATGAGAGCTTCTCAAGTTGATTTCAAGGTAAAAGCTTTGATCTCTGTTCATAAAGATGGTGTTTTTGTTGATTTGGAGCATCCATCTTTGGGTTTTTGGGTGATGGCATGCATAAGCTTCACCACAAGCTTTAGTTTAGTCGATTTAGGCCTTCATAGCAATGTAAGCCCTTTCCCTACTCTTAGATATTAACTATGAAGTTAAATGTTCATGTTGCAAGTTTGGGTTTGATCATTGAGAATGATACATGCTATCATGTTATGCAAGTTTATGAAGTCATCATCTTGACCTTATGAGCTAAAAGCTACAACCTTTATGTTGAAATGTTGCATTATGCAACATGAGAACCTTCATAATCATTATGTCAACTTGCATATGAAGTCATAACCCTTATATGATGATATATGCGAGTTTCTAGTCATCATTCCATGTCTTTTGTCACCATGATTCGCTTATGTGCCAAGTTTGGGTTTATGCATGTTTTTGAGGCTTAAGAATGTAACATGCAAGCTAATGAACACATTTGTGCCTCATTTGCCACCATGATTAACTTGTGGCTCAATATCCATTTTTATCATGCCTTTGTCAAGTCTCTTCTTTTAGTCCATTACGTTGTTGCGAAAGTATATGCGAGTTTAAAAGCGTTGGGGTCACATTATGGGGAAAACATAATGACATGAACATGATTTGGGTAAATGGGTAGAAACATGACAATATGTAATGTTAAATATGACATGTGTTTATACTTGAAAACATGACTTGAAATATAACATGAAAGTTGACATGTAAGTATGCATAAAAATATAAGCTTGGTAATTTACCTATTACGTTAGGTCTACCCATTGGGAATTTACCTATTAAGTTAGGTCTACCCAATTGCTTGAAAACTTGAATATGAACATGACACTAGACTAAACATGAAAGTGGCCAACTCGAGGTTGGGTTGAGTTTGCAACATAAAGCTACCCGGAACCGACCGGCTTAACTAGTAGTTGCAAACAATAGGACCCAATGTGAGAAGTTGGTCATGTTGTGCTTGAACCCGAGGTTAGACCAAGTTGTGGTGTAAAGCTACCCGGAACCGACCGGCTTAACTAGTAACCACAACAAAGTCTAATGTGAGAGGTTGGGGTGCATTAAGTAATTAATGCCACATGATAACGTTAAGTTAATCGGATTAATGACTCTTAACCAAATATGACATGGATAAATGGGTTAAGTAAATTGATTAGGCTAATGATACTTAACAAAACATGACAAGGTTGGGTAGGTTAAGTGATTTGATTTGCCTAATGACACTTAACCATTTTTATACGACTAGTGGACGGGGATTAAGTTAACCAACACTTAATCAATCCAACACGATAACTTGATAAGGTTAAGTAAATTTTCTTAGTAACACTTAACCATTTAATACAGTTAATGGATGGGGTTAAGCCAACTCAGACCTAACTAATCTGAACATGGTAATTGGACGGGGTTAAGTTAATTTACACTTAACTAATCCAACTCGTTAGTTTGATGTGGTTAAGTGACCTATACTTAACCAATCTAACGTGAAAACATGATAAGTCTAAGTCACGAATCACTTGAATACGCTTGACCGATTTGACTCGGTAATTTGACAAGGTCCAGTTAATTTATATAATTAACCAATCTAAAATGATAATTAGACGAGGTTAAGTTATGGATTGCTTAATATACTTAGCCAACTTGACACATGGTTTGTAGGGTTAAGTCTTGGACTTGGATACTTGGCCAATTTTGACATGGTTTGTAGACGGGCTAAGTTATGAACTTAAGTGACACTTAACCCATTAGATAAACCCTAATTCGGAGGATTAGGTAAATAACCATAGTTAACAAGGATTATGGAAATAAGGCTAAGTGGTAAACCTTAGTTAAGGGAAACTAAGTAATAATTCTTAGTCAAGGAAATTTGGACCATTTCTTAGATAGATTAGTAACCCGATACGTTAGGTCAACGTTTAAGTATGCGTGTAGGAGCAGGCTATCTGATTTAGATAAAGGCTCCAACGAACTGGGTAACGAAGCAGCGGCTTCGGGGAACGTGAGGATATTCTTGGGATCCCTCTGTGAGCTGCCAGATCATTATACTAGGCTCACGAGAGGTTGAGGTCTGCGGTAGAAGAACCAAGAATATGCCTTGGTGGCTATGCGAGCGACCTAAAGACTGGGGTGGATAGCAGTGAGTCGACGAATACATAAGGTGCCCGAGATAGCAAGTTCGTCGATCATCTACCATCTTGAGTCAAGCGTGTAGGTACGGAAAGGCAGGGAACACCCAACAGACCATAATTGCTATCTAATTATGGGTGAGGTAGGCCGTAGGATGTGGGCTGGCCGGAGTGTAGTTCTCATGCAAGATTTTCTCTTGTGTTGCCTTTCACTAGTTGAGGGAGGGGTCTCGTGGGACCATAGCCACGTGTAGAAAAGCAGACCTTAGTATCTGCATCGGCAGATAAATCTAAAGCTCCCGACCGAGTCCTGTATTTCTTGGTTTGCCCTGTGACAGGACTCGGATAGCACGATGTGATACATGTGCACACAGTCATGGAAAACGATTCACGATGAATGCATGGGAAAAAGGGCGCGGTTGGCAGTTAGCGTAATCCCTAGTGGCCCTAGGTGGTTGAACCCAAACCGAGATACGAAAACGTGCAATAGGTAAGTGTAATCCCTAGTAGTCCTGGGTAGCATAAGTCCTAGTTGTATAGACGATAATTCATGTTGGAAGACCCTAGCTAGGTTTAGGGTAACAGTCCAAACCGATCTTAAGGATCATGGAACTATGTTAAAGTAATATAGAATCTCATGGGGAAGCCCGTATGGTCTACGGCAAGGGACTGAACATTTACATGTAATAAAGCATATGAGTTGAGTAACCTATATATGTGGCATATTAGGTTGACATGGACCATTACACGACTTTTGAGTAAGGGTCATTCACGGATAACACGTGATACAGTTGGGATACTAGTACGGTAGGTGCAGAGCAGGCATGCAAGATAGATACCATGGGACGTTATACGTGATAGATATCTTGGGAGTATTATACTTGATAGAAACCTGACGATGTGATACCTTGTTTTATCTTGACATCGTAATTTATCATGACACCTTAGTTTACCTGAGTTCAGTAGTTCATCCTGTTATTTTGATTTAGCTTATCTATCTTGTTATCATGCTTATGTTCATCTCAGTTTCTCATGACAGTTAGCTTTACTAGTTTTTATACTAATAGTAGATAGGGCTTACTCAGTCTTTTTGACAGACCCGTTTTGTTTCGCCTCTTTTCTTCCGTTTCCCCCCCAGGTTACAGGGAGGAAATACTGCTGTTTAGTTTGGACTTCTTCTGCTTGAAGGTCATCATGGATGGCTTGGACTTTTCTTGGCTATGGCTACTTTACTGTCTTTATTTGGGGAATAATTTATGAAAAAGTCTTTATGCTTCTTTACTATTGCAAGACAGGTTTTGATGTACTCTGATGTAAAAGACTTTAGACCTTAATTATAAATGTTTATGAAAGTTCGATTTTACTTCCGCTATTTTATATGTTCTGTCTTGTGATATTTCTGTGCATGTTTACCAATAATGCCCCTCTAAAGCTAGTGCATTCCTTTGTGAGTGACCCTAGCAGAGGCGGGGTGTTACACGTGGTATCAGAGCAGAAGGTTACCAGACTGGGCAAAAGTTTTTAAAGACCTTCTGAAAACTATTTGAAAAAAAAAACGTTTACAAAGAAGCATTTTTCAAGAAAATTTTCTTTTAAAAGAAAATGGCTATTCCCCAAAGGCCATTAGCACTATCCTTGTTTCCTTGATTGAATCTCTTTTCCTTTCTTTCCTCCATCTGTAGTCACAGTGGTTTTGACTGCGACTAGTCTTTCTAGCTGCATAAGTGTTTCCCGTACGATGGAGGTGGTTCTCGAGAGACCGTTGCAGAGTTATGCATGAAAGGATAGTAAGAACAAGGATAAAGGATACGAGCTCAGGGATAAGCAACATGTTGGTATGGCTGAGTCCTAAAAGGAGGGAGAAAGATGAACAATGAAACCCATGACGAGAGAGTACCGTTGGCATGGTGAAACAGGACGGATAGTTAAGTATCATGGAACAGGGACAAGATCATTCAGAGGGCAATAGTATGCTCTCATTTCTAGGGTACCTCAGAAGGAGGGTAACGATCTTGTTAAAGGTTTAGCTTTTCTTCTCTATCATCCTGTCGGGACTTTGTTTTGATCATCGTATCATTTAAGTCTGCTTCGATAGTTGAGTCTCTGCACCTTAAGTACTAGCGTAATAGAGAATCCCATTTTTGTCTCAAAGTCCTATTGGAGAATCAGTCCATTTATACATGACTTGTTTGGATTTGGGAATGTCTATGCAAAGTGTTGAGTTTGGAAATAATGCTTATGTTTATAAGCTATGGATGGATTCTAGGGATGAAGTGGTTATCCAGTAGGGGGTGCCACTCTCGGTTTTGATAGGAGGGTAGTTAGACCTTTTGACTAGCCTTGGTAATGCCCTCGAAGTATCGGGTAACCTTTTTGAGGTTCTGTCATGACTAGTTACTTAGAATCCCTTGATGCCTTTTTTGGAAATTTGAAGCCCAATCGAGTCGTGTTCGCCGATAAGACGGATGGTTTATTTCACTTATGCATGGGTTATAGAAATCACCTTAGTAAGTGCGCTTGATAACCTGGTTGGCATCTGTTTACTTTCAAGAGAAAGTTCTTCTACGTGGAATACCTTGTGGTACGAGGTCCGAGATTCACTAGTGAATTTTGGAAAGCTTGCATGAGATCATGAGTACGCAGTCATGTTTGCGTCAAGTATTTTAGGAAAAGGATAAGTGCAAGTGGAACGAGAGGCGACGAAGAAATGAGTTTCAGCTCATGTTATGGAAACAGGAAATAAGAAGCTACGAAATCGCGAAGTTAAAGGACGGTCAAGGCACAATGGAATTAAGCTCAAGGAAATACGACTTTGATGGTCAAAGACTAGATACGCGCATGATACCTCTTTTTGGGAGTATATCCTTGATCCATGTTTTCTGTAGAGCTTACTTGTAGGCTATCTTTTGTGAGCATCCTCTCGGTCCTATTTTCTGTTACAAACCCCGTAAGGAGTTTGTCTTGTTTATCTTCTCGACCCTGTTTCAGGGAATCCTAGGTAGAACCCTATGGATGTAAACATGTATTTGAAACATGTTATGATTGATATGGTTGCAAGTGGTTGCAAGTGGTTGCTCGTGGATGCGCGAATACACATTAGATACTAGCTCGACTCGATCACATTTCATATTGCGTATGCACGAGTATTTATACTTGTTTATGGATGAAATCGAATATGTTATCATGCGGTTGTTGCATATGAATGAATGATTGTGCACGCATATAGTATCTATATGACTAGGACTATTTGCATACATGTTGGATTCATGGCACTATACATATTTTTGCATTAGAAAGATTATTCAGGCCTGATCATTAGCATTAGCTAAGGAACATGTACACACACGTTTTGCATATATTCATACAGCATTAGAAATCATCTAAGGACAATGGTTGCTTGTGGATGATGTTTTGAGTAGATGGATGATGGATGGTAGGATATGTTCTTCCTAACTTGGAGATTTCGGGGACGAAATCCTAAAAGGTGGGGAGAATGTAACAACCCATATTTCGATAACATGATTAAGACGAGAATCAAGGCAGAATTTAATTTTAAATTCTGAATCAAGTGAAACGGGCTATGCCATTGCGTTCGTCTCGGAAAAATAGGCGAAATAGAGTCCGAGTTTTCGAAAATCGGAGTCCGTATGACCAAGATATGGCCTCGCGAAGTTTCACGAAAAATTCCCAAATTAAAGTATACTTAATTAAGTGAAATGGGTTGCGCAGAGAAATATATATATATATATATATTGATATATATATAATTGAAAATTAAATAAATAAATATGCAAAAATGTTCAAAACAGCGAATTGGGAGAGGGGAATAACCGAACCGGCCGATTTTTGAGGTCGACCCAAGCCCGCTGGGTCGACTAAGGGTTAATCCAGGGTGTTTGGCTGTCAACCCGTGGGCCGATTCGCTCAAATGCAGATTTTGCATTTGGATGGTTCTCATGGTTCATCATTAATCTAAAGGCCCTAGATGGTTCCTACACTTGACTTCTTCCCCAAGACATGCTTTGATGGCTTGGATTGAATCTAGGTTTAATCCTATGGCCTAAAACACTTGCCCAATCTATAAATAAGCCCCTAACCTACCCCTAAACCCTCATTATTCACTCATGTAACTAAACTATGGAAAAATTGCTACTCTCATGGCCTCCACCCAACTATCCTAGCCTCCACTTCATTTCTATGAGAGGTTTCATGATCATGAGAGTATTAGACAGTCCCTATGTTAGTATGAGAGCTTCTCAAGTTGATTTCAAGGCAAGAGCTTTGATCTTTGTTCATAAAGATGGTGTTTTTGTTGATTTGGAGCATCCATCTTTGGGTTTTTGGGTGATGGCATGCATAAGCTTCACCACAAGCTTTAGTTTAGTCGATTTAGGCCTTCATAGCAATGTTAGCCCTTTCCCTACTCTTAGATATTAACTATGAAGTTAAATGTTCATGTTGCAAGTTTGGGTTTGATCATTGAGAATGATACATGCTATCATGTTATGCAAGTTTATGAAGTCATCATCTTGACCTTATGAGCTAAAAGCTACAACCTTTATGTTGAAATGTTGCATTATGCAACATGAGAACCATCATAATCATTATGTCAACTTGCATATGAAGTCATAACCCTTATATGATGATATATGCGAGTTTCTAGTCATCATTCCATGTCTTTTGTCACCATGATTCGCTTATGTGCCAAGTTTGGGTTTATGCATGTTTTTGAGGCTTATGAATGTAACATGCAAGCTAATGAACACATTTGTGCCTCATTTGCCACCATGATTAACTTGTGGCTCAATATCCATTTTTATCATGCCTTTGTCAAGTCTCTTCTTTTAGTCCATTACGTTGTTGCGAACGTATATGCGAGGTTAAAAGCGTTGGGGTCACATTATGGGGAAAACATAATGACATGAACATGATTTGGGTAAATGCGTAGAAACATGACAATATGTAACGTTAAATATGACATGTGTTTATACTTGTAAACATGACTTGAAATATAACATGAAAGTTGACATGTAAGTATGCATAAAAATATAAGCTTGGGAATTTACCTATTAAGTTAGGTCTACCCATTGGGAATTTACCTATTAAGTTAGGTCTACCCAATTGCTTGAAAACTTGAATATGAACATGACACTAGACTAAACATGAAAGTGGCCAACTCGAGGTTGGGTTGAGTTTGCAACATAAAGCTACCCGGAACCGACCGGCTTAACTAGTAGTTGCAAACAATAGGACCCAATGTGAGAAGTTGGTCATGTTGTGCTTGAACCCGAGGTTAGACCAAGTTGTGGTGTAAAGCTACCCGGAACCGACCGGCTTAACTAGTAACCACAACAAAGTCTAATGTGAGAGGTTGGGGTGCATTAAGTAATTAATGCCACATGATAAGGTTAAGTTAATCGGATTAATGACTCTTAACCAAATATGACATGGATAAATGGGTTAAGTAAATTGATTAGGCTAATGATACTTAACAAAACATGACAAGGTTGGGTAGGTTAAGTGATTTGATTTGCCTAATGACACTTAACCATTTTTATACGACTAGTGGACGGGGATTAAGTTAACCAACACTTAATCAATCCAACACGATAACTTGATAAGGTTAAGTAAATTTTCTTAGTAACACTTAACCATTTAATACAGTTAATGGATGGGGTTAAGCCAACTCAGACCTAACTAATCTAAACATGGTAATTGGACGGGGTTAAGTTAATTTACACTTAACTAATCCAACTCGTTAGTTTGATGTGGTTAAGTGACCTATACTTAACCAATCTAACGTGAAAACATGATAAGGCTAAGTCACGAATCACTTGAATACGCTTGACCGATTTGACTCGGTAATTTGACAAGGTCCAGTTAATTTATATAATTAACCAATCTAAAATGATAATTAGACGAGGTTAAGTTATGGATTGCTTAATATACTTAGCCAACTTGACACATGGTTTGTAGGGTTAAGTCTTGGACTTGGATACTTAGCCAATTTTGACATGGTTTGTAGACGGGCTAAGTTATGAACTTAAGTGACACTTAACCCATTAGATAAACCCTAATTCGGAGGATTAGGTAAATAACCAAAGTTAACAAGGATTATGGAAATAAGGCTAAGTGGTAAACCTTAGTTAAGGGAAACTAATAATAATTCTTAGTCAAGGAAATTTGGACCATTTCTTAGATAGATTAGTAACCGGATACGTTAGGTCAACGTTTAAGTATGCGTGTAGGAGCAGGCTATCTGATTTAGATAAAGGCTCCAACGAACTGGGTAACGAAGCAGCGGCTTCGGAGAACGTGAGGATATTCTTGGGATCCCTCTGTGAGCTGCCAGGTCATTATACTAGGCTCACGAGAGGTTGAGGTCTGCGGTAGAAGAACCAAGAATATGCCTTGGTTGCTATGCGAGCGACCTAAAGACTGGGGTGGATAGCAGTGAGTCGACGAATACATAAGGTGCCCGAGATAGCAAGTTCGTCGATCATCTACCATCTTGAGTCAAGAGTGTACGTACGGAAAGGCAGGGAACACCCAACAGACCATAATTGCTATCTAATTATGGGTGAGTTAGGCCGTAGGATGTGGGCTGGCCGGAGTGTAGTTCTCATGCAAGATTTTCTCTTGTGTTGCCTTTCACTAGTTGAGGGAGGGGTCTCGTGGGACCATAGCCACGTGTAGAAAAGCAGACCTTAGTATCTGCATCGGCAGATAAATCTAAAGCTCCCGACTGAGTCCTGTATTTCTTGGTTTGCCCTGTGACAGGACTCGGATAGCACGATGTGATACATGTGCACACAGTCATGGAAAACGATTCACGATGAATGCGTGGGAAAAAGGGCGCGGTTGGCAGTTAGCGTAATCCCTAGTGGCCCTAGGTGGTTGAACCCAAACCGAGATACGAAAACGTGCAATAGGTAAGCGTAATCCCTAGTAGTCCTGGGTAGCATAAGTCCTAGTTGTACAGACGATAATTCATGTTGGAAGACCCTAGCTAGGTTTAGGGTAACAGTCCAAACCGATCTTAAGGATCATGGAACTATGTTAAAGTAATATAGAATCTCATGGGGAAGCCCGTATGGTCTACGGCAAGGGACTGAACATTTACATGTAATAAAGCATATGAGTTGAGTAACCTATATATGCGGCATATTAGGTTGACATGGACCATTACACGACTTTTGAGTAAGGGTCATTCACGGATAACACGTGATACAGTTGGGATACTAGTACGGTAGGTGCAGAGCAGGCATGCAAGATATATACCATGGGAAGTTATACGTGATAGATATCTTGGGAGTATTATACTTGATAGAAACCTGACGATGTGATACCTTGTTTTATCTTGACATCGTAATTTATCATGACACCTTAGTTTACCTGAGTTCAGTAGTTCATCCTGTTATTTTGATTTAGCTTATCTATCTTGTTATCATGCTTATGTTCATCTCAGTTTCTCATGACAGTTAGCTTTACTAGTTTTTATACTAATAGTAGATAGGGCTTACTCAGTCTTTTTGACTGACCCGTTTTGTTTCGCCTCTTTTCTTCCGTTTCCCCCCAGGTTACAGGGAGGAAATACTGCTGTTTAGTTTGGACTTCTTCTGCTTGAAGGTCATCATGGATGGCTTGGACTTTTCTTGGCTATGGCTACTTTACTGTCTTTATTTGGGGAATAATTTATGAAAAAGTCTTTATGCTTCTTTACTATTGCAAGACAGGTTTTGATGTACTCTGATGTAAAAGGCTTTAGACCTTAACTATAAATGTTTATGAAAGTTCGATTTTACTTCCGCTATTTTATATGTTCTGTCTTGTGATATTTCTGTGCATGTTTACCAATAATGCCCCTCTAAAGCTAGTGCATTCCTTTGTGAGTGACCCTAGTAGAGGCGGGGTGTTACAGAATGTGTCCTACCATACATCTTGAGTCAATCGAGATACGTGAAGCGGAAAGGCGGAGAACTCCAAAAGACCGTATACTTGCTATCTTGTTATGGGTGAGGATGGCCATAGGATAGAGGGGCACCGGGGGCCGGCGTATAGTTCTCATTTTACAAGGTGTGCCTTTCATTAGTTGAGGGAGGGGTCAAGTGGGACCATAGCCACTGGAATAAAAACAGACCTCAGCATCTGCATCGGCAGATATCTGAAAGCTCCCGACTGAGTTCTGTATTCCTTGACTTGCCCTGACACAGGACTCGTATTGCACATTACAGGACATGTGCATCTAGACAAGCGATAACGGTTCGCAATACATGCGTGGGGAAGTATAGGAACATATACCACTCTAGGTAGTGTGTCCTAGAATTTGGGGCATCGATTGGACTAGGGGGCATAAACCTTGAATCCGAGAAGCGTTCAGCATTTAGTGTAAACTCTAGTTGAAACTAGAAAGCACTTGATAGAAAACCCTAGATTAGATCCAGGTAACAAATAATAAATGTATGCCTGAAGGCAATGGAAACTACAGGGATTGGGATCACGTTATTGTTACTAGTTGGGACACTAGTTAGGCGGTGCAGAGATATAGAAACCAGTATAACAAGGAAATAGCAAAGCGGCGAAAGTATTAGAGCATATCCAGTTTATCTTAACTTAGCATATCTTGTGTTAATCTTGTCTAATCTTGCCAACCCTATCATCATGGTGTTATCTTGTATTCAGTTAATTCATGTCGTTTTGTTGTTGTTCCATGTTCATATGCTAGAAGTTATTGAACTTACTCAGGCTTTATGTCTGACTCTGTTTTTCTTTGGTCTTCTTTTCTTCTTCCCCCCCCCCCCAGGTAGTAAAGGAGGGAATTGTATTGCTTAGGTTAAGTTGGACTGTCACTTTTTCCCAGCTTGAAGATTTGTCGAAGTTTGCTTGGATTCTCTTATCAGATGCTATGGATGGCTCTTGCTAAAATTGGGGAATATAAATGTTGTTTTATGCTTCTTTATTTTGTAAGACAGATGATACTCTGATATTGTAAAGAAATCATTGTACAAATTATTTTATCAATAAAGCAAACTTTTATTTTCCGCTGTTTAATTTCTGTCTATCTTGTAATTTATCTGCATCTTTTACCCTAAATGCTCCACAGAACTTAGTGCATTCCCTTTGTGAGTGACACTAACGGATGTGGGGTGTTACAGGGTAGATTAAGCATAGTAGGGGTAGATCGACAAATATGAAAGATGATGAATCATTTGTATTGGGTGCTACAAAAACCAACTCTTCACAAAAGGTAAAAAATAGGGGTAATTGTTGGAAGTTAAGGGCTATTTAGAGAATTAGGGGTAGGATTACAAAGAAGGGTTATTTTAAAGTATTAAGATTAATAGTGGTAGTTTAAGCATAGCAGGGGTAGATCGACAAATTTGAAAAATGATGAATCGTTTGGACTGGGTGCTGTAGAAACCAATCCTTCACAATAGTCAGAAAATAGGGGTAATTTTTGGAAGTTAGGGCTATTTAAAGAATTCGGGGAATGATTAGAAGAAGGACTTTTTTTGGAATTAAGAGAAGTAGGGGTAGATTAAGCATAGTAGGGGTAGAACGACAAATATGAAAGATGATAAATCATTTGGATTGGGTGCTACGAAAACTAACCTTTCATAAAAGGTAAAAAATAGGGGTAACTGTTGGAAGTAAGGGTTGTATAGAGAATTAAGGGTAAGATTAAAAAGAAGGGATGTTTTGAAGTATTAAGAGAAGTAGGGATAGTTTAAGCGTAGTAGGGGTAGATCGACAAATATGAAAGATGATGAATCGTTTAGATTGGGTGCTGCAAAAACAAACCCTTCACAGTAGTTAAAAAATATGGGTAATTGTTGGAAGTAAGAGATATTTCAAGAATTTCCGGTACGATTAAAAAGCAGGGTTGTTTTGAAGTATAAGGAGAAGTAGGGGTTGTTAAGCATAGGAGGGGTAGATCGACAAATATGAAAGACGATGAATCGTTTGTATTGGGTGCTGCAAAAACCAACAATTCACAATAGTAAAAAGATAGGGGTAATTGTTGGAAGTAAGGGCTATTTAGAGAATTAGGGATAGGATTAAAAAGAAGGGTTGTTTTGTGAAGTATTTAGAGGAGTAGAGGTAGTATAAGCATAGTAGGGGTAGATCGACAAATATGACGGATGAAGAATCGTTTGGATGGGGTGCTGCAAAAACCAACCCTTCACAGTAGTTAAAAAATAGGGGTAATCGTTGGAAGTAAGGGCTATTTAGAGAATTAGTGGTACGATAAAAAAGAAGGGCTGTTGTTAGATCAAAATTTGGCTCTAACACCCAAATTGTTCTGTTTTGTAGAGAATTATAACTGCAAAATGAGAAAAAAGCAGAGAACACACGAGGTTTATAGTGGTTCGGCGTTATCGAGCCTACGTCCACTTTATACGCTATTGATTATACTTTGAATGCTAGTACAACCAATAATTTCTCTCAAACACACTCTTACATTTATGATTTCTCTCAGTAATCTCAAAATAAAACTGATAAGAAATAGTGGTGCGACAGTAATGGTGGAATCAATACTCAATACTGCCAAAAGATCCTCAAAATGCCAGTCTCTGGGCTATTTATAACTGATTCTGTCAGGCGATTCGCGGTCACATGTGGTGTAGATCTCGAGAAAATCGGATCGGATCGAGCAATGAGGAGGAATTGGTCAATATGAGAGTTGTGGACAGGTGTCGCGAGATCTGTGCATTTCAGATCGCTGAAGACCAGTTCGTGGTTGAACAAGTCCGGGGCTTCGCTGCGCGTCGGGGGATCGGATCAGAGCGAGATAGTGGCGCAGGTGCGGATCGAGTCGTGATGAGGTGGACTGTTCGGGTCGCGAACAATACTGGCGATCCGAGGGGTGCGATCCGCTGGTGCGATCCAATCTTTCATGGACTTGAGGAACGTAGTTTCATACTTTCTTCTTGTGTGTGAACCTTCGTGGCTTAGTCAAAAAGCTAGCCAATATTTTGCCCCCTCGAAGTATGTTTTATCAAGGATGGAACATGCTTCGAAATTGTAGAGACGTCCTTTCGTGAAGCGACGCAATTTAATGATCGTGCCTGTCTGAAAAGTCTTGCTACTTCGAAAAAGTCGTATCTTTTGATAGGTATAAATATTAGTATAGTCTTCGATCATTTTTCGTTCATTGAACAATTCTTTTGTAAAATCTTTTGGAGACTTCGCCGTCAAGTATACCAGGTAAGCTTCTGAATTTTTTGCAAATTATTTCCGAATTTTCATTTTGACGAGTGTTCGTCGGATCGGGTCGCCATGGTACTACACGATCCGATATGCGTGATGCTCATTATGCTCCATCCTTCGTGAGGGATTTAGGCACGATGGGCTTCGTCACGAGTCCGTCAAGGGATCGGGTCTCCTGAATTTCAGATGGGCTAGGTTCGATGACCAACAGAGGCCCCCGAATCGAATAAAACAAAAAAGGGAAGGAAAACGGTCGCGGGTTTTCCTATATAAATCCGAGCCCGCCCTTTTCTTCCTCCTTTCTTTTTTCTTTATCGTTGTGCCGCCAGTTCCCTTAGGTGAAACCCTAGCTTTTAAACCACCGATCATCCAATTGTTTCACCATTTTCAGAATGGTAATTACACTCGAAAAAGCTTTCATGCGATTTCACTTTCGTTTGTCTTGAATTTTCACTGACTTGAGGGGAGAAAGTGGTATAATTGATGGTGTTCGAGGTTTTGGAAGCTGGCGTGGCGCCATGGCAGATGGATTTGATTGCTTGTTTTCGGCGATGACGAAGAAGAGGAGAGGAGAGGAGAGGAAGGATAGAGCAGGTAGGTTCGTATCACGGGATCAGAGGGAAGAACGAGGAGGAAGAGGAAGAAGAATGTCGAGGCAGTGGATCGTGGCGATGGTAATGGGACGGATCCTAGCTCATCCGATCGTGGTGGTGGCAGAGTTGCGGATCGTAGGGGGCTGCTTCGATCCGACGGGAACACCGACCCACGCGATATCACGATCCAATAAAGGGGCGATCCCTGCTGCCTCATGATCCGAGAGTGGGGCGATCCTTGCTGCCTCACGATCCGAGAGAGGGGAAATCCCTGCTGCTTCACGATCCGAGAGAGGGGCGATCCTTGCTGCTTCACGAATCGAGAGAGGGGCGATCCTTGCTGCTTCACGATCTGTGTTTAGTCGAGGATCCAATACACGTTTTAAACTTTAAACAATGCACTGTTATCACAAGAATCTGGACAATTAGGTTAAAGCCTTCATGATGGACTTTCTGGACTGACCAAACGCATAACTTAACAGCATATGACGACTAACACTTCGATGATCTTGATAACCTTTATGCTTTTTCTTTAAGACATGCACAGGCACACACTTGCACTCACACACACAAGGGGGGACGGGTAATTATAATTGTATTTCTCATGTTTACTCGCCTAAACAGTAATGTCGAATAATCGTTTCCCTTCAAGATCTGACATAGAGACGGATCCCGAGGTGTATGAGCATCTCAACCCCGAGGTTCTTCCAACAAATCCAGAGGGTGCGGATTCTGGATCAGAATATGAGGCAGAAACAGAATCGAATCCGTCTGAGACTACCTCGCTTGATGAAGAGTCAGAGGAAGACGGCCGAGCTCCCGACGAAGTTCCTGGTGCAATAGAAATAGAGAAATTCACAGACTCTTTACCTTCCAAACTTGATGACATAAAGCTTAAGAGAATTTGCTTGAGACATGGTATCCCCAGGGATGATGTGAGGACACCCAGCAGCGAAGATAGACCTCATTTGGCTCCGGAGGGGTATATGACAATTAGCCGACTCATGTGTTGGGTAGGCGCTATTCCTCCATTTCCTCCAATCGCCATTGAGACCTTAAAACGATTGGGTATTGCTCCGATGCAGCTTCATCCCACTGCCTACGCGGCTCTATACACTCTATATATCGCATACGCGGAAATCCTGCATACCGAGCTCACATTTAAAGATTTAAAATTATTTTATCTTTTCAAGCATCGCTCCTCGACTACCCCAAATTTCTCTTTTTTCGAATCGGTAGCAAATAGGAAGGTTTTGTCTGACGGATATAGCAACTTAGGCGATCCCAAGGCCGACTGGGTCTATATAAAGAGAAAGGCTGGGTGTTCAAGAAGATGGCTTAAATCAAGTAAACTTTATACTTTTGACTGAATAACTTGTTTAATAAATCGAAGCATTATCATGCCCCTTTTTTTTCTATGTAGATCACGCCTTCCCCAAGAAGGAAGACTCGGTATACAATAATCGACTGTCTCTTCTTCTGCAAAGCAAATCCGATTTTCTAAAGATCAAGAAGTGCATTACTGACGAGAACCTTCACATGCACCGCCTTCTGGATATAAGGTTTGGACTTGGTGCAGGCGACAAACCCACAAATACGTGCCCCCGACAGAGGGAGAAGGAACGTCATGGGAAGCAGAAACAATTAAATTTCGTAGGAGTCCTTCGCCGATAGTCATTCAGGACGACGAAGACCTAAACATATATATAGGAGATGAGGCCCGTGGTGATAATTCTAACGAAATCCCAGTTTCTCCGGGGGGTTTCCCCTCAAGGGCCTCTCTTCCGATTGAACCTGCTGCTCCCGATGATTTAACAGAAGAATAGCTACTTAAAGAGCTAAGCAAAATTCCTTTGCCTGATGATGTATACACATAGGGAGACTTTGAAGGGGAGCCATTTTTCCCTGTTTTTGAGGAAACAACTGTTCCAGTTGGAGAACGAGAAACTACTCGAATGAGCCTGACTTCGGGCCCTGGTCTGTTAGGGGGAATTATATTGGATGCACAAATCACACGCACTGCATGACCCCACACTTTTATATCAATAGTATTCATGGTTTTAATATGCTCTTGTTTCTTCTGCAGGAAAGATGTCTCGCAGGCGATCTTATTCCTATCGCTCTCTCCGTGAAGGTACACCCAGCCATCACCCAAATCCCGAGCATGCTCGCGGCCTTTCTCACAAGCCTACTTCTTCACAACCCGGGTCTCCATCAAAACCAACCTCTGGCAAGCTTCCCAGTTATTCGGTGCCACCTACAGGGGGAAAACAACTTCCTAAAGACTTAACCCCTCCGAAGAGTGCACCCTCTCACAACCGGTCATCAAATAGACACTACGAGCCCAAGGATAAAAGCAAGGATCCAATCAAGGATTCTGAGAAGGAGAGAGTTGACATTGTCCCTTCCAACCAACAAGGTTTTATTGCCCCCGGGTCACGAGATTACATCCATGGTCCTGAGACTCAGGCTAAGCTGGAAAAGCTGGAAAAAATAAGGGTCGTATATTCACAAAAACCAATCCTTATCTATTGTGAAGCGTTCCATTCGTATATAGAATAAATTCTTTGAAAAATAGAAATAACATTTTTATCATCTTTTTGAAGTGTATAAAATAACCATGTTTTGAAATAAATTTTTTTAAAATAAAAATCACATTTAACCTTATGTATGCACTATAGAAAATAATCGTGTTTAGAAATAAATTATTTGACAGTAAAAATCACATTTTTATTAAATATATGAATTGTTAAGAATAGTGATGTGGTGAAATAAATATCTGCTAGATAAAAATATTATTTTTATCAAATGTATGAAACGAATATGGTTCTGAAATCGAAGAATGAATTATATATATGTATATATATATGTGTGTTAAAAAATTTAAATTAAATCGAATAATGAAGCTGCAGTTCATATTTTGAAACCGTGATTTGAAACGATTATTGCGGGAGATCCGACCATCAGATTTTCCCGAAACCACAACCGTTGGGTTCGCCTTGGAAATACCTTTCCAACGGCACCAACTTTGTAAAGATCCAGCGGTTGGATTGTCTGGAATGTTCAATTCAAATCTTAAGGAAAACAGCGCCAGAATTGATTATATTTACATATATATAAAAATATAATAAAATTAAATCGAATAACGACGTTGTAGTTCATATTTTGAAATCGAAACTTCAAACGATTATAACGGGAGATCCGACCGTCGGATTTTCCTAAAACTGAAACCGTTGGATTCGTTTTGAAAAGATCTTTCTAATGATATAAAATTTGTGAAGATCCAACAGTTAGATTTTCAGAGATGTGTAAATCAAATCAGAAGAAAAATAGCGCCACGGCCGCGTTATGGCCTAAAGCGTCATCTGAATGAATTGGCTATTTTTAAATGAATAAAAATAGCGATAAATTGTGATAAAATATTATAAACAATATGGAATGGAAATAAACTGAATTTGCTCGGATTATTAGATACTCGATGGTTGAATGTGTTTGGCATGAAAACTACAATTAGTGAACTGAATTAGTGATGTCGAATAATTTAACCATTGAAATGACTTGATTTGAAATTCTAAATATACGTGAATTATTTGAAAAGGCCGAGTTAATTCTCATTTCAAATAATTGATCGACGATTGAATGTCGAAGATATGAAGACGGTGCAAGACCGATGATCTTCACGTCGAATGGACGGGTGCTACTGATGTTCATGATAGGAGTTGCTACCTTGAATGGGCTGAAGTAGTAGCCGTCCGGCCGTCCGTGATGATTGTACAAAAGTGCGAGGAATAAAGATCCTCCAGTTTCGTTCAGACCTTGAATGGACTTGTAAATGGACTGTGTGTCTGACATTGGATTTCATTCTGTGTGATTAATAGACGTCAGTTGCATGGCATAAATTGCCTGTGTGGCACACTAAGATGCACTGATCAGAGCTTTTGTTGAAAAGTAGATCTTTGTGGTTGATGATCAAAGCACTGCCTGAGTGGCATAGCTTTGTGTTTATCGTTGTTTCGCGAGCCTCACACCCCGGTATGAGCTAGAAACGGGAGAGGACATCAGGGAGGACCTGCGTTTCTTTCTATCTTCGAGTGGTGTCAAATTTTACACGGCCTGACATTTTACTTATGTGGATGACCGATTGCGAGGCGCCTCGGTTAGTTCTGTCTCTTTGGAGCTGATGTGTGGTCGGATATGACCAGTTTACACCCCATAGGGTGGGGAAACGCAATGTTCAAGCATAATAATCCACATCGAGTGGACCGGCCCTGACTATCCGAGGTGCAGTTGCGGCTGTTCCCGAGACATGGGCTAGAGCGTCTCGAAGCGGTGAGGACGATCCCTGGCCTTGGTTCATGATGAAAATCCAATTTCCAAATACGACATCATGCGGTTTTGATTGTATATATATATGGCGACATGATATATGGTACCCATGCCATCTATGATTGATAGTTATTATTCAAATTGTTTTTGAAACATGTAAACACTAGCAATAATATGAAATGATTTGTTTTGCTCGTATCAAGCATGTTTTGGCCATTATAAGTTAAAACTCTATCCTCCAGTTTGTGTTGCATTGTGTGATGGGACCTGAGCCTTATAATGGCTTCATTTTTATAAATAGCATTGCGATTTTTAAAAGATTTACTTATTTTAAAGCACCGAAAATCACTCGAGTAAACCCGTTCCGCGAAAGTTGCATGGTCCTGTGATTGGCCATATTGTAAAATAAGTTAAAATAGATTTCTCATACTAGTCCCATGACTGACTCGTAGTTTGTTTCACTTGCAAACTCGGGTGCCCCTATTTTTACACGGGCAGCCTTGTATTTAGGTTTTAGCAGGCTCTTTCTGGATAGCTGGAGCTAAAGATGGATTCTATCATTTATCTCTTTTTATGTTGTTCAGCTCCTACTGTACATTTATGTTTGTTTTCCGCTGTAGACATTTATGTATAGTTGAACTGTATTTGTACTAAGTATGATCCTGTATACTGTGTAACTCTGATGTTTATATCTATCCAGTATATTCTGTTGTATATTACCTGGTGTATTTATTTATTTCTATTCTGCTGTTATCTGTTGATGTGTTATATTCCAAAGATTACCCTTGCCGCAGTGATACGGGGTTTGGGTCGTTACATGATGAATCATTTGGATTGGGTGCTACAAAAACCAACCCTTCACAAAAGGTATAAAATAGGTGTAATTGTTGGAAGTATGGGATATTTAGAGAATTAGGGGTAGGATTGATAAGAAGGGTTGTTTTGAAGTATTAAGAGAAGTAGGGGTAGTGTAAGCATAGTAGGTTTAGATAGACAAATATAAAAGATGATGAATCATTTGGATTGGTTGCTGCAAAAACCAACCCTGGACAGTAGTAAAAAGATAGTTGTAATTGTTGGAAGTAAGGGTTACTTAGAGAATTAGGAGTAGGGTTTAAAAGAAGGACTATTTTAAAGTATTAAGAGATATAGGGGTAGTTTAAGCAGAGTAGGGGTAGATCGACAAATATGAAAGATGACGAATCCTTTGGATTGGGTGCTGCAAAAACCAAATCTTCATTGTAGTAAAAAGATAGGGGTAATTGTTAAAGGAAAGGCTATTTAGAGAATTAGGGGTAGGATTAAAAATAAGGGTTGTTTTCAAGTATTAAGAGAAGTAGCGGTAGTTTAAGAATAGTAGGGGTAGATCGACAAATATGAAAGATGATGAATCATTTGGATTGGGTGCTACAAAAATCAACCCTTCACAAATGGTAAAAAATAGGGGTAACTGTAGGAAGTAAGGGCTACATACAGAATTAGGGGTAGGATTAAAAAGAAGAGTTATTATGAAGTATTAAGAGAAGTAGGGGAAGTTTCAGCATAGATGGGGTAGATCGACAAATATGAAAGATGATGAATCGTTTGGATTGGGTGTTGCAAAAACCAATTCTTCACAATAATTAAAAAATAGGGGTAATTGTCGGAAGTAAGGGCTATTTATAGAATTTGGGGTAGGATTAACAGAAGGACTGTTTTTAAGTATTAAGAGAAGTAGGGGTAGATCCGCAAATATGAAAGATGATGAATCATTTGGATTGGGTGCTACAAAAACCAACCCTTCATAAAAGGTAAAAAATTGGAGTAATTGTTGGAAGTAAGGGCTATTTAGAGAATTAGGGGTAGGATTAAAAAGAAGGGTTGTTTTGAAGTATTGAGAGAAGTAGCGGTAGTTTAAGCATGGTAGGGGTAGATCGACAAATAAGAAAGATGATGAATCGTTTGGATTGGGTGTTGTAAAAACCTATCCTTCAGCATAGTTAAAAAATAGGGGTAATTATTGAAAGGAAGGGCTATTTATAGAAGTAGGGTCAGGATTAAAAAGAATGGTTGTTTTGAAGTATTAAGAGAAGTAGAGGTAAATTAAGCATAGTAGGGGTAGATCGACAAATATAAAAGATGATGAATCGTTTGGATTGTGTGCTGCAAAAACCAACTCTTCACAGTAGTAAAAAGATAGGGGTAATTGTTGGAAGTAAGGGCTGTTTATAGAATAAGGTATATGATTAAAAAGAAGGGTTGTTTTGAAGTATTATGCGAAGTAGGTGTAGTTTAAGAATAGTATGGGGTAGATCGACAATACGAAAGATTATAAATCGTTTGGATTGGGAGCTGCAAAAACCAACCCTTCATAGTAATTAAAAAATAGGGTTAATTGTTTGAAGTAATGGCTATTTAGAAAATTCGGGGTATGATTAAAAAGAAGGGTTGTTTTGAAGTATTAGGAGAAGTAGGTGTAGTTTAAGCATAGTAGGGGTAGATCGACAAATAGAAAAGATGATGAATCGTTTGGATTGGGTGATGCAAAAACCAACCATTCACAGTAGTAAAAAGATAGGTGTTATTTTTAGAAGTATGGGCTATTTAGGAAATAAGGGGTAGGATTTAAAAGAAAGACTGTTTTGAAGTATTAAGAGAAGTAGAGGTAGTTTAAGCATAGTAGGGGTAGATCAACAAATAATAAAGATGACGAATCGTTTGGATTGGGAGCTGCAAAAACCAACCCTTCATAGTAGTTAAAAAATAGGGGTAATTGTTGGAAGTAAGGGCTATTTAGAGAATTAGTGGTACGATTAAAAAGAAGGGTTGTTTTGAAATATTAAGAGAAGTCGGTGTAGTTTAAGCATAAGAGGGTAGATCGACCAATATGAAAGATGATGAATCATTTGGATTGGGTGCTGCAAAAACCAACCATTCACAGTAGTAAAAAGATAAGGGTAATTGTTGGAAGTAAGGGCTATTTAGAGAATTAGGGATAGGATTAAAAAGAAGGGCTGTTTTGTGAATTATTAAGAGGAGTAGCGGTAGTTCAAGAATAGTAGGGGTAGATTGACAAATATGAAAGATAATGAATCGTTTGGGTTGGGTGCTGCAAAAACCAACCCTTCATAGCAGTTAAAAAATAGGAGTAGTTGTTGGAAGTAAGGGCTATTTAGAGAATTAGTGGTACGATAAATAAGAAGGGTAATTTTGAAGTATTAAGAGAAGTAGGGGTAGTTTAAGCATAGTAGGGGTAGATCGACAAATATGAAAGCTAACGAATCTTTTTGATTGTTTGTTGCAAAAACCCACCCTTCACAATAGTAAAAAGATAGGCGTAATTGTTGGAAGTGAGGGTTATTTAGAGAATTAGGGGTAGGATTGAAAAGAAGGGTTGTTTTGAAATATTAAGAGAAGTTGGGGTACTTTAAGCATAGTAGGGGTAGATCGACAAATATTAAAGATGATGAATCGTTTGGATTTGGTGCTGCAAAAAGAAATCCTTCACAATAGCTAAAAAATAGGGGTAATAGTTGGGAGGAACGGATATATAGAGAATTAGGTGTACGATTAAAAAGAAGGGTTGTTTTGAAGTATTAAGGTAAGTAGGGGTAGTTTAAGCTTAGTAGTGGTAGATCGACAAATATGAAAGATGATAAATCGTTTGGATTAGGTGCTGAAAAAACCAATCCTTCACATTAGTAAAAAGATAGTGATAATTGTTGGAAGTAAGGGCTATTTACTTAATTAGGGTAGGATTAAAAGAAGGATTGTTTTTAAGTATTAAGAGATGTAGGGATAGACTAAACATGGTAAGGGTAGATCGACAAATATGAAAGATGATGAATCGTTTGGATTGGATGCCGCAAAAACCAACCATTTACAAAAGGTAAAATTAGGGGTAATTGTTGGAAGAAGGGCTATTTAGAAAATTAGGGGATGGATTAAAAAGAAGGGTTGTTTTGAAGTATAAAGAGAAGTAGGGGTAGTTTAACATAGTAGGAGTAGATCGACAAATATGAAAGACGATGAATCATATGGATTGGTAGCTGCAAAACCCAATCCTTCACAATAGTTAAAAAATAGGGGTAATTGTTGGAAGTAAGGGCTATTTAGAGAATTAGTGGTACGATTAAAAAGAAGGGTTGTTTTGAAATATTAAGAGAAGTAGGTGTAGTTTAAGCATAAGAGGGTAGATCGACCAATATGAAAGATGATGAATCATTTGGATTGGGTGCTGCAAAAACCAACTCTTCAAAAAAGGTAAAAAAAACAGGGGTAATTGTTGAAAGGAAGGGCTATTTAGAGAATTAGTAGTAAGATTAAGAAGAAGTTATGTTTTGAAGTATTAAGAGAAGTAGTGGTAGATTAAGTATAGTAGGGGTAGATCGACAAATATGAAAGATGATAAATCATTTGGATTGGGTGCTACAAAAACCAACTCTTCACATTTGGTAAAAAATAGGGGCAATTGTTGGAAGTTAAGGGCTATTCAGAGAATTAGGGGTAGGATTACAAAGAAGGGTTGTTTTGAAGTATTAAGAGAAATATTGGTAGTTTAAGCATAGCAAGGGTAGATCGACAAATACGAAAGATGATGAATCGTTTGGATTGGGTGCTGCAGAAACCAATCGTTCACAATGGTTAAAAAATATGGGTAATTTTTGGAAGGAAGGGCTGTTTAAAGAATTAGGGGAATGATTAAAAGAAGGTGTAACGACCCGGATTTTCTGGTCGAGTAATTTTGTATATTTAATAGTGATCGTTTTTCACAGGTCCTTATTAAGTTTCAAAATTAGGCTCACATCCGGTCCTAAACTTATTGTAAATTAGGTCCCTATTTTCCAAAAACATATAAAAAATCACTAAAATTCATTATTAAATAAAACACGTTCACGCCAAAAAAATTAGGTGGAAAAATAATCAAAAACCACGTCAAAACCCAAAATAACACAAAATCAGCGAAACAGTATGTTTTTGCATCAAAAGATGCACATATTTGTAAATAGTTGCACACATTCATGCAAATATTTCAGTGTTGCGCCCAAACTGTAGTATAAATGGATACATGTATGTAGGTAAACTGCATTACATTCATCCTTTTATGCATATATTCAAATTTGACCTGTTTTTTCAAGCATTCGCCGTTTTCAGACATTGTTGCACACATTTATGCTCCTGTACAGAATAAATGCATGCATACATGCGTATATTCGCTAGCCGTCGTCCCTTTTAAAATTGTTGCACACATGCATGCATATATACAGAATAGTTGCATTCATCTATGCAAATTTTCGTTACACGTGATTCTCAGATCAACTTTGTATGCATAAATGTATGCACTTATTTCCTAATAGTTGCATACATGTATGCGTATATTGGTCCAGATTTTCAACAGAAATACACTATATGAATATATGCATACATGTATGCTACTTTTCAGATGTTGTTGCACAGAAGTATGCAACTTTTTTTTTTGGCGAATGCTCCTGAGAATATTTCCTATTTTTAGAATTTTTTTTACTCACTAGCGCACTTTTTTTTTTCAAAAATTGGAAAACACGTAACATTTCATGGCAGGTCCGTAAATGGACACAAAAAAGTGGGCAGAAGCTAAAAACAGGGGGCGGAAACGTATGGAAAGTTAGGGGGGGTGTGGCTTTAATTAAGTTTGAAAATAGGGATGTGAGCCTAATTTTTACTATATTTAATATTTGTTTTTAATATTGATTTGAAATTATAAATGAATTTTTATATTTATGTTATCGATTTAAATATCGATTTCCATTTAATATCGTATATATTAAATTATCAAAATAAGGAATCAACGAATAAATAAATTCGAAGTTAAAACTGATTTGAAAACAGTTCAGATAATTAATTCAAACTCCTGATTGAATTAGATTTATAATATTAAATTATTATCGAAGAATTCAAATGGTTTGAAATTTAATTTAAATCCATTTAAATTAATATCTTCTCCATACGATCAAAAGGGTTTTCGGTTCTTATTCCAATGGGTTCATAATAGGGGGTAAACCCTTAAAACGCCAGTTGTTGCGTTCGAAAAGGAGTTCAAAATCCTGAGTATTTTAAATTAAATAAAATCATATCGGTATAGTTCAAAACTAAATTAATTAAATATAAATAAGTGGATCTCCTTCTTCCAACTAACCCAATGCCGTGCTCCCTTTATAACCACCAAATAAAACATTCCGTACTCCCATTACAACCACAAAGAAAATGACCTTGTTGTTCCTCTTAATACCGCACCTTCCTCTTTAAAAACCACAGCCATCTCATTCCAGTCCCCAAAAATCAAAATCGAACAGAATATAAATCGAAAGGGGTAAAATGGAATTCGCAATTCAATCCACTATGTTAGCTCAGGCTCGACGCTCGCGTTAGAAGGGATTCGACGTTAAAATCGGAGCACATCTGGTAGGTGGTTCGAGTAAATTAAGGATGGACAGGAGGCGATTGAAATCGAAGTTCAGATGGGTACTAGAGGTAAAATGGGTTCAGGTGATTCTTATCGCGATTGTTGTGGGGTGCAGCGATGTAACGACCCAGAAATTTCGATGATTGGAATAGACGATTAATTAAAGAATTTACTATTAATAATCAATTTATGTTGACATTTGAATTTAAAATCAAATATATTGTTTGGAATTGGATTGGATTCCATATTTAATTCAGAATGGTTGATTGGAATCAAACATGTACAATCAAATATTAGAACTGAATTTGATTAAATATTTGAATTGGATTTGGAATTCGACAGAGAAATATTGATGGTCGAATTTAAAGATAAACGTTGTTAGTGTTAAAGGAATTAAAGTGTTTATTTTGAAAATATTTTTAGATATGTGTGTGTTTATATAAATAAAGAAATTGAAGCATAACGTTTAAAAATTGGAATCGAATGGAGTTGTCAGTAAACAATTGGAATAAAATCAGTAAAACAATATAACATTTTAAAATTTAAAATAATGTTGTATATAAACAAAGTCGGTTTACAATTAGAATTATTTTATTGGGTTCAAAATGTCGAGGCGTGATGGTACGTAAAATTTCATCACGATTAGAGTTCGTTTGGGGTAGTTCAAAAATAAACCATCAACATGATTTGCGGTAGAAAGAAGGGAACCATACATACACAAATAAAATAAAACGTATGTTACTTCCTTCACACACAAATGATTCCTTGGCTCCAACGAAAACGTGTTTCCCACGGTTTTTGCATCTATAAAAGAATCCCTTCCTCATTTCATTTCTTCATCAGAAAATCGTTCCACTTTTGTACTTCCATGGCCGAATCCCTAAATCAAAATCGATTTTTCCCAAATCAATAGGAAAAAAAAGAATCGTTTTTTCCCCAAATCTAAATTTCTTAAACCCTAATGGCCACCGCGTCTTACTCCTCCACCCCGCCTGGGTCATGTCAGCTATGAGATCCCATTCGCACCATAAAAGCTGGCGGCTTTGAAGCCTTTCATCCACTCCTTTCTCGACGTCGCTCGAGGCGTACCAACCTCTGCCTGCAAGCTCCGTCGACGCTGCTGGTACCCATCGCTAATCGTCTCCTGTGCCTCCGTTATGCTGCAGGTGAGTGTTGATTCACTCACTATTGATTAATCTAGAATCAAGTATTTTGATTTAATATTAACTAAGTATATTAGTTGATGCTGTGATTATTAATGCCTTGTCTTGATACTTGCTTATGAATGGGTATTTAACCCTAAATACCTCTGGTTGCTGGGATTGTACCATTGGCCAATGTTACTGTTCTTTAGTTCATATAGTTTCCGACATATTTGCAATTTGTTCCTGAACTGGTGATGCGAGACTGCTAGTTGTCACCATTTTTTTTTCTCCTTCAATGTATGTGTGTAGAACTTATGCCATGCGACGGTGCAGCCAAATAAAATGATCAATTTTTGTAGCAAAGAAAATACTAAGTATATTCTGTGTCCTGCATAAAATTTACGATAACTATATTTCTCAAAACAAGAGGATACATTAACATATATTTGTATATAACTTTTGTATCTTTATATGTTATTTTAGTCATACTAGCTGTAAAGCATTATGGAGCTGGTTTAAAATAACGTAGTATTGTGTATCGACTGATATCAAAATTACTGTACAAGTTAAATTTGGAAACATATAAGATTTGCAGTATATGAAGGTGCCAATTTAGTACACTATTGAGTATACAATTATGATTTTCAGCTCATTCCTATATGCTTTTGAACTAAAACTGAATGTCTTGTTTGTATGTGCCAACTGTATACTTATATATAGGTTATACATATATATATAATTCTTTTGAACGTCTGGGCTGTTTGCGTGTGTATATATATGTGTGTATAAATATGTGCTTAGATGTATGTTTATAGGCATCCATGTATACGTTAAATATGTTAAAGACAACCGGTAACATAGACTTTATATTTACTTCATTACCCTTGGCCTTGAACTCACTTGGAATATTTGTCGAGAAAGCTGTAAAGATATACTACCCTTTTCATTATGGGTTCCCTTATTAACTCAAGATATATAAATCTGTGGAATCAGCCCATTTCACAACTTGAATACATAATTTGTTGACTATCAACAGGTTTATCATACATCTGTAGAAGACTTCAATTGGACACCATGAACACAATGTCACAAAGTCACCATGTTAGAATAAATGTGAGCACAAATGGTACATCAGTGTAGTGGTCTGACTAGAGGTGTTTCCACAGCCTTACATAATCTATTACTTAAACATAAAAGCACAATCTCAACATTGCTGACGTGGCACCGCCTTTTGGCTTCTTATTTCAAAATAAAGAGTTTTCCTTTAATCACATCCTTAGTTTTTCCTTCCCAACAAAATCTCCCACGTTCTCAAACATTTTACGGTTATTATCCTCAACCATCTCTCCCTTTTCCATTCTTACCCGTTCTCTCTCCTCTTTCAGACTTGCTTCCTTCTCATCTCACCCTCTCTCTCCCTACACGCTTTTTTTCTTCTGAAACCAAAATTGAAACTCCAAAACAGACTTCTTAACCAACATCTAATTTCCGTTCTTCGTAGATTTAATCCCTCTTCATCATCTTCTAATTTCAATTCGTCGCTGATTTAATGACCTTAACTTCTGATTAATTTTTAATGACCTTAACATGTTTCCATCGTTCCACTTCCTCATTTTCTTCAATTTCAGCTCTCCATTTCACGTCTCTTCTTCACGTTCTCATCCAATAATCGTGCTTCTCCTTCCCCGTTTTCTTTGATTTCCAACCTCCTCTTGCTTTGCGAGCTTTTGATGCGAGATTTACGCATTCTGATGCCTTAAATAAGATTAAAATATCAAATTTAGATGATGCCTGAACCGTTGCGCACTGAAAGATCGATTCAAATTTCTATAGCAGCTCAGGTAATTTCATCGTCTTTGCAGTTTGATAGCTTCAGTAATTTTATTATAAAGCAGTTCGAATATGTTCAACCGCATTGTAGTGAGCGTCTGTTAGTTATAATCATGCTATGTGAATCAAGTTAAGAAGCATTTAGTAACTTTTATGCATGTTTTCATTCCCTATGCTTTCCGATTTTATTACTTCTTCCTATTCCCTCTTTTAGGGTTAATGAGCTCATCATTCATCTTTAACAGGAAAAAATGGCATCTTGCGAGGTGGATATTGTAGGAAATACACAACCGAATATGTCTTTCAGCTTCTCCAGTCACATTCGAGCTTCTCTCCAGTCATGTTCGAGCTTCACCAGTCTTTGTTCTGCTTCTCCAGCCATGAGTATCAAGAGGATGAAAGAAGGTTTGACCATTTTGAATTTAAAACTGATTTGTTGTTTTGTATTTGATTCCAAACCCTTAATCATTGCATCTGCCTCAAATGATCATGAGTTTGGCTATTTTGTTAATTTTTTAATTGAACCTACAAAATTGGTTAATTGAATTTTGATTTTTCAATTAGTTTGTGTCTTATAGAGAAGACAAAAAGGGTGTCCGGTTGTGAAGATGAAAGATGAGATTAAAGACTTTGCCTTTTCCAGGTAAATTCACAGAAAATTTGTTTTTTCCGTTTTTAATTTTATTTCTTGAAATCAAATGTTTTATTAGATCTTCCTCCGATATCATTTTTTCACTCTTTGTCTCATTTCAACCGTATGCCTCTTTTGCACAAGTTAAAATAGTTGTAATGATAGTCTTATATAATTTATTTTATAACTTACCATGAAGGTTAGATCCAAATTTGAACAATTCTTTTTTTAAAACTTCATTTCTGCAGTTATTTATTTGTGATCATTGTGTCTATTTATTTGTTCCTTTATTTAAACAACTCCTAGATCTGTAGGTTGACTTACTTTACGCTATATTCCTTTATTTGTTCCTTTTTTTGATGCATTTAATGTGTTTGTGGAAATTACATTAGTTATTTCGATTATTATTCTTCAGCAGTTGGTATATATTGGCCATTATGAAGCAAGATGCATAAATTTTCTAACAGTTAATATGTCAAACTAAAATAGGTAGATTAGAAGTAACTAAATTATACATCTTACTTAGCACTGTTGTGTTTGTATTGCATCAAACTGCGACCAGAGGCTAAACAGGAATATATTTTTCATTTGAATTAACTGTACCTTTCCCAATGCCGCATAGACCATGAGAGTTATTTTAGTAAACAAGTGGGATCAAGGGTAGGAATAAATGGAAAGAAAGTTCAACCCTTTAAAAAGGATGCAGTGGATGTAATCCGACTAACTTGACGTGTTAATAGGCTACAATATTGGAAGATTATTTATGTATGCAGAATAAGTCAGGCAAAATGGATAATCCATGTGCTAGGTATTCTAATTATTATATTATTGTGCAATTAGTTGTTTACAAATGTGTTGTCCCATCCAAAATATAATTAATAAATTTTCATTTCTTATTACCAAACTCAGACCGTACTGTATAAGTTGTAGTTAAGAATTAGGGCCTGATACTATTGTATTGTAACAAAGTTTTGTTCTTGAATTGTTTTAAATTTATTACAAATCATTGTTTGTACATTTGTTTAAATTGCTGAGAATTTATATCCCAATTGCTCACCCAAAAAGAAAGAGTTGGGCCGCTTTTTTCATTGTTACCTCAACAAGTTATTGTTTTTCTTTTGGACTTCGTTTTTATATATAATTGACTATCACAATTCAAATCCCAACGTTTATTACATAGTTAGAAGTCCAACTTATCTGCATACCTGTTCAAGCCACTAATTTATTGTTTTCAGCATTATCCAAGCACTTGAGCATGTACAGAGTGTGATTATTTATGATTTCTTTTATCATTTTCTTTTTCTCTGTAAGCAATTAAGTTAT
Source organism: Allium sativum (assembly GCA_030737875.1). Taxonomy (NCBI): domain Eukaryota; kingdom Viridiplantae; phylum Streptophyta; class Magnoliopsida; order Asparagales; family Amaryllidaceae; genus Allium; species Allium sativum. Next base: position 503,376,547 of record CM060925.1, read on the forward strand.
ACTATGCTATTATATTTTAGATTTCTATAAATCCTCCTCAAAATTACATTTCTTAATAAATGTGCCTGAATATTTTGTTGCTGGACTGTGAATGGTTAATGAATGCTCTAAAGCATCAACATGTTTTCATTCAATTAAAAGCACTGTCATGGATTTCATTGCATAAATTTTGTCACCATGCCCACCCTAAGAAATGCAGAAGGAGAGTGAGGTAAATATTGCAGCTACCTAAGATGAATCTTTTCATATGTAATTAGTTTCAATGCCATCGCCGACTCATAAAATGCAGGTTCAGTGCAGATTAGTGATGGAATAACACATTAAAAAGAAAACAAAGTCTCAACAAGGTAAGTAATATTATTGCCTTCATTAAACTTATTTTGTTGGATACTAACCACAATTGAATTATATGATAAAACTGATTATACATACTTTAGGATATTGGGTCTTTTAGCCTTGAAAAACTCCAAAATTAATGTGATTATAATTGAAATAGAGTAATGTATTTCAAATTGCAACACTATATAAGTTCCAGTAAAAGTTTTAGGACTAAAAGCAACTAAGGTGTTTAATATGTCAATAAATGATGCACTTTTATGTGTTTATTAATATAACCTTTTGCTAATAAATGTATACATGTATTAGTACATTTGTAGGTTGGTTCGTCAAAGAGGTCAATGATCATTGTCTATTAAACAGATATCAGATTCAAACTTACATCTTTATGTGAGCTCCAATTTAAATTTTAAGATCTGTCTATTTATGTGTAATATGAGGTAAATAGCGTGTTCTATATGTAAAAAGTTGAAAGCTATATATGTAATATTTGCTGCTATTAAATGCAAACAAATGTTACTTTGATTCTCAATTAACACATTTGGTTAAAAAAAAGTCAAATATTAATTTGATGATTGCAAGCGTAATACCTTTCTAAAAAATAAAATGTGAATTTTTTTATATTGGAAATAGGTGCTTTAGGAATTTTAGTTTTGAGGGCAGTGCTTCAGTAAATTGTTAGGACATAGATTACTTTTGACAGAGGATTTGCAATTATTTAGCATTAAAATATCCCATAATTAATGTGATTTTAATTGAAATAAAGTCAAAAAATTCAAATTACAGCCATATACAAGTTTTCAATTAACTTTCAAAGATAAAAAGTACCAATGGCGTTTAATATGGCAATAAATGGTGCCTTTTATATGTATATTATTTTAAAGGATTATTTCACAGAAACTGACAAACATTTCAAATTTCCCTAAGCTTAAGTTATTTGCAACTTAATGGATGATTTAGACATATAGATAGCTCTTGCTATTTTGTTACCTTATCACCATCCATAATTAAGCTTGAAAATATATTACCTGAAACTCTGGCAGTAAAAAGGTCCAATAAAAGATTTATGTCAAAATAAATCTAAAACTCGCACACACGTAAATAAAAGGTTTAACAACTTTAATTGTGGTTGGATTAACGACAAAACCTTATTCAAGTATAATTTAAAGGTGAGTTTATAAGGTCATTTCAAAGTTTATATCGGAATTTTAATTTTTTTTGCAACAAGGGCATATTTAAGCTTACTCTAACACCGTTGTTAAATATATTGTCATTCTATATAGTGCATTCATTAAAAATTGCACTATTTTTCAATAATTCCTCAATAGGCAGTTCAAATTTAACCATGAATTATACTGCAAATCTATTTTTTTTTTAAAAAAACAAGAAGTGCAACTTGATTTATACCTTAACTAAGCACTAAGCTATAATTTATATGGATGATCCACTTGATTTTTATCTTACTTAACAAGTAGGCTAATTTACAACATAATTTATTTAGATGATTCATATAATGGTTCAAAGGTAAATTATCTTTTTCTTTGTCTTCCCACTTACATTATATAATGTATAGCGCCCCTTTTTAGTTCGCCAAAATAACAAGAAATAGATCCAGTTTTGGTGTGAATCTTTTCAACTTCAATTTTTTTCTCCTCTGTTCTCAAAATTGACATGTTAGTACTGTATTTAAAAGTTGTATAATTAATTGTATGAAAAAATATAAATTAACTGTAACACCCATTATGACCCTTTATTAACACATAATGGTTAGTTTCATGTTTTAAAGCTAAATATTTAAAATTCTTAATGGAAAAATAATTTTTGCATTTTGAAGAGATTTCAAATTTAATAAGTCATTAATGAGAAATATTGAGGCTTCACGCTAATTTTCATGTGGAAATATGCATTAATTCTGTCCATTATGCATCTATTCTATATATATTCATTTGTTACTTTTTATGTCTTTAAACTGCTAGACAGATTAATACAGAATATTTGTGGAAGTTATGATTTTTGTATGTATATTTAATCAATTGGTTTTGTGAAATATTTCTTATTTCTCAAAGAAAGTTTGAGATTGTTTGTGCAGCCTTAGATTATTTTCATATGTAAAAAATTTCTATATATAATAGCTCATACGTAAGATATACACATAAATAGCGTGCACCTATGAGTTTCAAATTGATACAATTTTACTCAAAGTTACCAATTTTTGTACATTGCAAATGTGGCTGAAAATAAGTGAACCTACAGTGACTTGATATTATTACTACTATTTTCATCCATTCAACTTTTATTTTCAGCGTTTCTTGAGAAGAAATGTTCTTGATATCAACTGTTTTAGTTATTGTAGGATGGACAAGTGGCAAGTTAACAATTAAATGTTTTCTTTCACAATAACCCACTGATTTATTTCCTTCCATATTATACTTAGTGGTCCTAATGATGCTATTATATTTTTGAATTCCTAATCATTTTTAATATTTCAGTTAAATTTTCATATGTGTAGTAATTAATTGGTAACCAATTTGCTGATTTATAGCTGTATTTCATAATTGCTATAAATTTATATTAAGTAAGCGTAACATTTTACGTTTACAAAATTATGATATAGAATAATAAATGAAAAAAATTATGGTTATATATCATAAACTCCCAAATTTGCAGTCCCACTGTTACTTATTAATCAAATCTTCTCTTCCGTAACTGCTTTTGGATTTGTCAGTTACTCTGTTGGAAAAAAAAATAAGGTGATTTTTTTTTTTTGGGAATACCTCATATCTATGTTTAAAATATGGGTAGTATTTACTAATGCGAATATTGGTGTTATAATTCATTTCCTTTAACTGAATCACTTGGCTTTTAATGATGGAAAATTGTAGCAGTAGATAATTAATATGGTTATAAACTCAGGCATGCTCCCACTGCATTTGATGGCTTTGGCAAAGTTTAGAGGGCCTGCAGAAACACACATAAGAACTGAATGCAAGTGATGCACAAGAATATATAAAATTGATACTCATTGTTGTTGTATTTGCTAAGGACTTCAATTTGCTTGCTCTCAAACTAAAGTTTTTTCTTTCCATTATTGCCGCATCATGTAAAATCAATTCCTGTAATAACGAGGTCTTAATATTTGTTGAATTCTAAAATTGCTGAATGTCAGTCTACATGCCAAAATTTAAAAAATGAAAATCTATTTTATTTGGGTATACCTTTTTTGCATTTATTAGACAGAGTAGGCTTAACCTCGATGGATTTGACCTTCACAGATTTGACCCACAACCCAAAAGAGTATGTACGACTAGAACTCTTTTTAAGTTATGATTATCCACTCATTCATGTCCTCAGACTGATCACTCTTTTAAACTCAATTGAACATTTATTCACAGCAATGCTAAAAACTAGCAGTTAGTCATCGAATCTTTTGCATTGATCATTTGTTCCTTACATCATTTGTAGGTTACCTACTTCACACTTTGGATTTGGGGACGACTTATTTTCTGTAGAAACTGAATCATAAACTGTTAAAAAGACATGCACTTTGCTTATGGAATAAATTCTCGACAGCCCCAAAGGATGAACATGTTCCATATATTATCAATGCGAAACTTTCGTGAATATACACTGATACAATAATTATGTGTAACTGTTTTATTTCTGATTTGCCAAATTAACTTGCCTGTTTCAAATACAGGACTACTGAAAGCAAAGCATCCAGGACCTTTGTTAGGCCATAGCGTCAAAGGATCTTCTCTCAGGTTTCTCACAACTTGCATTTATATTCATATTGTTCACTTTAAAGTAGGAATTAACATCCCACATCAATACGAAGGGGAGAATTAAGCTTATGTGAGTGGAATGGAGCATTAAGTTGCCATTAACCAAGAGTTGAAGGTGTGATCGGAGAAGTCCATAAGGAGCTTGGAGTTGTTGTGTATGCCTCATATTTGTTACCCGCAAGGGTGTGATGTAATTGTGCTATGTATGGGCAATGCTACTAAATTCTTTGTTAAATGTACATGCCAGTAATATACTATTTCCACTTCAATAACTGGAAGCGTCTTGCCTGTAATGTTGAAACAAACCATCACATAGTTTGAATGTGCCTAAATTATGTTACTTTTTTAATAAAGTTATGTTGATAGAAGATAACAAACATAAAGCAATAAAGCTACATGGTTGATTGAAACTCAAAAATTGGACTCAGCTGACAACTGTTTTTATCACTGAATGTAAAAGTGTTACGGTATGCTATATGATACTGTGTTGTTTTATCATGCCTGCTTCATTTTATTTCATGAGATTTGTGCTACTATGTGATTTTTGAAATATTTAATGTGATCAAGATCAACCATCTCTTTCTACATACATTAATTAATAAACTTGTATTGGAACAAGCTACTTGTACGCATAATTTTTGTATCTTTACCACAGCGATTTCTAAAACTAATGTAACATATACCAGGCTTGAATCTCATTTCCAGTTTCGCTTGCATTTATCTATAAACATGTCCTTAGCTCTTATTTCAAATATAATATCCTTAAACGTGTAACTTCGCTTGCATTCATCTATTACTCTTGTGTTCATTTTACCATGTTTCACTATATTTGATTTCACTGATCTTCATATGTCGCTGTTAATGCACGTTACCGGTCATACAAATTTACAGCAAATCCATGTTTGGTGGATTACATATTGTCAAGAATATGTTATTTACAACTGTTGTTGGAATCACTTTGTGCATGGAAGACCAACTTCGAATATATTGGTCAACCAAATGATGAATAAATTTGAAGACCAACTATTGCTGGAATCACTATGTAACATTTTGTTTGAATAATAAGCATTCCTGTTGATCCAAACTGGGAGTCTAAGCAAGCATATCTTTGTCATCTGTGTACTACTGTAGTTCATCTAGATTTATCATTCACATCTGTCTATCTTCTCAAGCAACTTCATCTTCTCATATCAGCCTATAACAAACAAAAATACATAAAAAGTAATGTCCACCACATTAGTATTCACCATATCTATCTTCAACTGAGCTGCCAACGGTATCATGTAATTACCCGTGTGCGAAGCACGGGTTCCAACCTAGTTGATGAATTAGTTACTGTAACCTTTATTTGGTTCACCTTAGTTAAAATGGTGAGGCTGCCGCATTATTGTGATGACTGGGACATCTACTTTATTTTGCAAAATCATCATGCTTTTCTCTTTATACTATTAAAACTGGAACATTGTCAAATGAAAGTACTTTTTGCTGTTTCCATTCTCATCTTCATGCATCCGCTTTTATGCCAATATTTCGACCACTCATAATGATTCAACTGCCAACTAGTTTGATTGCTAATCTTAGAAACTTAACATGGTTTCAAACATTTTTTTTCATGCTGTCTTGGTTAGTAGTTTCATGTGAGGTGGACATGCTAAGTAATATTGAATATGAAAGTATTATGTTTTAACTTGACTTGTTTTCTTTTAAACCTGAAATATCGATGCTGAATCAACCTGCCTTGTTGCGGAAATTAAACAAATAAGCTGAAGTTTTAAAATTTAACTAAAAGATGGCCACCTTGATAATCATTTTAGTCTGGGAAATGGGCATGGTGATGCATGCTATGTAACCATACATGGTGTCAAACCCTTTTACTTGCAGCACAAAATTTACCATTTAATTCTTATTACTTGCTGAAGAGCAGTTAGTTACATACTATGTGGGTACTTAGCAATGTCGGTTTTTACACGTATAGGGTTGCATTTGCTTTCTGTAAACTGTAAAAAAAATGCATTTGTGTCTTGCTCTGTTTAAATTCATCAACAGGGCCACTAACAATTGAAGTTGCATAGGGTAGAATAAGTTGTTAGTTGTTTTGACACCGGTATGAACATGCTGGGCAATTGATGATAGTGTCATTGGAGAAAGATGAAAGTGAAGTTTGCTGAGATAAAATCTATAACTGAAAGTAACAACATTCTACATTTTTAGATGTTTCATTCCTACTATTTTCTGTCAGTACTTGATATAATTCAAAGAGTTGGAACTTTTCAGTTTCATGTTCATATGGGAAAACTGTGATATTGAAATACAAGTCAACTATTAGCATGTTTACATGATTTAACCAACTATTGCCACCTATTTGTGACATATTAACACCATTTAGTGACTTTTTTCATAAATACCACCGCTATGTTGTTTTTATATCATCCAATTGCTGCTTGCAAAGGAAAGGTTACATCAGTTTGGATTAAAATAACGACTACGATCGATAAGTGATAGTAGTTATGTACACTGAATCCATCGCTCGAAAAAAAATATAATGCTTTGCCAAAAATAGCATTCATGAAGTACTTTGTTTGAACAGTTCCTCTTGGTTTTGTTTAGTCGAAATATTGTGAGTGGCCTGATGTAACACCCCACGTCCATTAATGTCACTCACAAAGGGAATGCATTAACTTCAATGGAGGTTATAAGTGAATATATAGCAGAAAAATTACAACAAGACAGATAATAAATAGTACTTGGAAATTTAAAACTTCGTTTTATTGCAGCGGAAATTAAACATGTTTGTTACATCATAAAACCAAGTACAATATCCATCTTCATAAAAACAAAATACATAATCCCATTACATAAATAGCCATTAAAAAGATAGCAAGCTAAACTTTACTTCAACGGTCCAAACTTTCCAAGAGAGATGAAGCAATTTAATCAAACTCCACTAGAACTGGGCCCAACCTGAGGACCTGGAGGGGGAAAAAGGATAGAAATAGAGGGGGTCAGACATAAAGTCTGGCGAGTATGCTAATTCTAACAATACTATTATCAAAATAACTAGACTAAGGCATAAGTTGGAAGACAAGTAAATGTCTATAAACTCTTAGGATGATAAAGATAGCGTTTAAGATAACGTTAAAGATAACGGTAAAGGCACACCTAATTACTAACGAATGATTACTACACTGCACCTCACATGACTACACTGCACCACACGAGTCACCCTATTCTTTTATCCCACTTGCTTCACACAAAAACTTTATAAATAGCCTTACGTACCCCTAGCTGACTACATAGTTGCCGTCTGCCCCTATCTCCACTAGGTGTTCCCCACTACCCACTTTCGATCGGCTCCCTACTCGTAGATACCCGTGCTGGCCCCACAGTGGGGTGTATCACTCCCCTAAAGTGGCAACCCGATACAACTTGAGAATGCATGGATTATACCTACACGATGCAACAACGTCTTACCTACCATCCCGGGTCCACACACGCATACGAAACCTATTGGACTTGCGTTGCCACCGCTCCCCGTTTTGGCCTCTTACAGTCGAACCCAGCATGCGTGTCCCGTCCTCGACTTGGGTTGAGCCCACAAAGATACGTTTGGGATACTGGTTGAAATGGGCCCCCACAAGCTACCAACCTAAGCTTATCACTAGTATATCCCACTTAACCCTCTTAGTCATGTTCATTTACATGTGTGTTTGGTTAAGTCTTACTAAACGTATTTCACATGCCACTAAGGGCACCCCCTAGATTCCTCATGCCACCCAAGGCACCTACTTAACCCCCATGTCCCACCTTACTTGTTTATCTGGTTAAGTATTTCTTAATTCATTCAGGCCATAACCTCATAAAGACCTCGCACATTAGACTGGCATTTATGGCAGCTGGATTTGCCGGGCGGGTCCGGGCAGTCTTACAGCATAAAAGAGTCTAACCTCGTGTCTTTACAACTGCTATGCTTTAGTTTAGGCCTAGGACCTCTCACATTGGGCTGACATTTGTGACCACTGGATTTGCCGGGCGGGTCCGGGCAGGTTTACGTCAAAAACGAGTCCAACCTCTTGTCCTAAGCATTGATTAACACTTAAAATCTTTTACCCCAGTTTTAATAATTCCCTATTCAAATTATTAATTAAGTCAACTTTTAATGATGTCCATAATTGACTCAATTATGGCCATCCACTAATGGCATGCAAAATCATATCAATTGCACCCCAACTTTTTAATATTAAATCCTTAATATTACCCCTACCCCACGTTTATATGTTCGCTTATTCAACGCATAATATAGGCTAGACTTGTATAGTCTAACACCTAGCACAAAGATAAATTATCACAACATATAGACAATTAAAATAAATCTAATCATAATAGGGGTGAAACTTGCATAAACTACACATGTTAAGGATCAAAATGTGTCAACTTGTTAAATGTCTCAATTTACATGATACGATCATAGCCCAAATCTATACATAAACTTGCATATGGTGTTTTTAGGCAACATAATGATGGTGTGAACTTGCATAGGATATCAGAAATATCATAGCATAATTCTAGATGTCAAAATAGATGTCATGGCATATATTCATAACTTTTCTAATCAATCTAACTTGCATATGTGACTTGTCATATAGATCAACATAACCCAAACATGATGATTTAATTAATATGAACTAACTAGCATAGATGGTAACATCATGGCTTTTTAACATGTATGATTCATCACAACTTAGCATAGAAACTTTCAACATACATAACATCATCATAGAATGATTTACAACATATAAGATATCATCATCACATAACATTGGATTTAGAATATACATGATAGCAAAAGGGGTTTACAACAACATATATGATAATTCACATCATCTAATCATAATCCATTCATAACTCAACCTAATTAAAATGATAATAATCTTGTTAAGATCATCATACTAACAATTTATAGAAGAAAAGGGAGAGTTTTGCTTTGCTTTAGGGTTGAGAGAATTAGAATTGAATTTGCTTTTCTTCTTTCTTAGTTGGCGGCGACTCCATTGATTTCCATGGCGACGGTATGATGGTAACTATTATATTTTAATTAGGTTTAGAGTTAGCATTAGGATGTATTTATAGGTGTAGGAAGTTATTTAGGACCATTAGATTAACCCTGAACCATGAGAACCAATCAAATGCAAAATCTGCATTTGAGCGAATCGGCCCACGGGTTGACATCCAAACACCCTGGATTAACCCCTAGTCGACCCAGCGAGGCTTGGGTCGACCTCAAAAATGGACCGGTTTGGTTATTTCCCCTCCCAATTCGTTGTTTTGAACTTTTTTGCATATTTATTTATTTAATTTTTAATTTATATATATATATATCAATATATATATATATTACTCTGCGCAACCCATTTCACTTAATTCTTTTCTAAAAATTAAGTATACTTTAATTTGTGAATTTTAATGTTATAAAATTACGGGGTGTTACATTCTCCCCTCCTTAAAGGATTCCGTCCCCGAAATCTCCAAGTCAAGAAGAATGTATATCCTACCATCTAATCGTCCATCTACTCAACCATCAAACACCATCATCCATTGTCCTTAAAAGAATTCTAATGCTTTAATGTTTATATGCACAGTGTGTGTATATGTCCATATATAATGCAAAATTAGGCGGTCTAATGATTTAGTTGACCTCCTTAGTGCAATTCATGATAGTGCCATGCGTCCAATATGTATGCAAAAGATTCCTAATGATACATATTAATTCTATATGCATGCACAACCATCCACCCCAATGCAGCAACTATATGATAATACAACCATTATACATCCATTTTACTAAATACATCCATATACATGCAATATGCAATATGAAGTGACTGAGCCGATCTGGTGCCTAATAGTGTGTGTATATGCATCCACGAGCAACCACTAGCAAACACTTGCATCCACTTTGCATCCACCATACATAAAATGTCTCAAACACATGTTTCAACCATAGGATTATCCTAACTAAAGGTCAAAGACACTAGCGAGAGGATATACTAAAGATAAGATAAGTACAAGCTAAGCGATAAAGGAGAAATTAAAGGACATACCCTAAAAAAGAAAAGGGTATCATGAACGCATCTTCTCTTCCATCTCCCAAGTAGCGTTGCTCTCATCCTCTCCCTATTGCACTTTGACTAGTCTGACCTCTCGATTCCTCAACCTCTTGATCTCCGACCCAAGAATGCGTGTAGGAGCTCGTCGAATTGTCGCATCACGCTCTATCTCCACCTCTCTAAGCAAGCTCGGCTCTACCACTTCCGCGGTCTCGTGTAAGCACTTCCTCAAATGTGACACATGGAATACATCATTTACACCACTAAGTCTCTCGGGCAACTCCACTCTATACGCCATCCGTCCAATCCTCTCCTTAATAGGAAACGGCCCTACAAACCTTGGCGCTAATTTCCCAATGGACCCAAAGCGAACAACGTTTCGTAATGGAGACACTTTGACAAAGACCATGTCCCCAACTTCAAACTCGAGATCTGTCCTCCTCTTATCCGCATAAGATTTCTGCCTATCTTGCGCTGCTTTCATCCTCCTTCGAATCAAGTCGATCTTCTCCGAAGTCTCCCTAATCATATCGGGCCCAAGTAAGAACTTATCCGTAGATTCCCACCAACATGTAGGTGAACGACAAGGTCGTCCATATAGAGCTTCGAATGGTGCCATACCAATGTTGGACTGAAAGCTATTATTATATGCGAACTCAACCAATGGAAGATGCTCTTCCCATGTACCCCCAAAGTCTCGGATACATAGCCTCAACAGATCCTCTAGAATGCGATTCACCCTCTCAGTCTGGCCGTCCGTCTGAGGATGATATGCGGTGCTCAAACATAACTGAGTCCCTACCGCCTCTTGTAAGCTTCTCCAAAATTCTCTAGTGAAAATAGGATCGCGTTCGCTCAATATGCTAGAAGGAACACCGTGCAAACGAACTATTTCTCGGACATATACAGAAGCTAACCATGGAGCAGTCCTCTTACTCTTCACGAGAATGAAATGGGCGCTCTTAGTAAGTCTATCTACTATAACCTAAATCCCCGTATTACCCTTCCTCGATCGCGGTAATCCATCCACAAAATCCATCGAGAGGTTTTCCCATTTCCATAGTGGAACCTTCAATGGGTGAAGCAACCCACCGGGTTTCTTTTGCTCCGCTTTTACTTGTTGGCACACCAAGCATCTAGCGACAATCTCGGCCACGTCTTTCTTCATGCCGGCCCAAAAGTAAACTCTCTTCATGTCTTTGTACATCTTGTCCTCGCCGAGATGAATGGTCTTCGAATGATGTGCTTCGTAAAGAATAGTCTTCCTAAGGTCATTGTCTTTTGGTACACAAAGTCTACCGTCCCTACGTAACCAACCCTTATCATCTTGGGTATACCTACGGATATAGCTTGATGACTCCCCTCCTTTGAGCTTTTCTACTAACTCAACTAATTGTGGGTCGTCTCGCTGTGCCTAGCTAATCCGTCCAAAAAGCATAGGTCTGACCTCCAAGGATGCTAGCAAACCAGTTACGAAGTCAACGGAAGGTCTAAAGTCAAACGTCTAAATGAATTCTAAACGTCGCCGCTCAACAAACAAAGGACTTAAGGATAATCTTTTTCTACTTAAGGCATCTGCCACCACGTTACCCTTGCCAGGGGTGTAGGCTATTTCGAAGTCGTAGGACGCTAAGAACTCCATCCATCTTTGCTGCTTTAAGTTCAAGTCCTTTTGAGAGAATAGGTATTTTAAAGACTTGTGGTCAGTGAATAATTCGAATTTCTCGACAAGAAGATAATTACGCCAAGACTTAAGCGCGAAAACAATAGCGGCCAATTCTAGGTCATGTGTAGGATAATTTTTCTCATGCGCACTCAACTGCCTTCCACCATAGGCTATTACCCTGCCCTCTTGCATTAAGACTGCGCCTAGTCCTGTCCCACAAGCGTTAGTATAAACGGTAAACGGCTTACTCCCGTCTGGCAATACTAAGACTGGGGCTGAAGTCAAAGCTCTCTTCAAACATTGGAACGCATCACCACAATCTACGTCCCATGTGAAAACTAGGTTCTTCTTCGTCAAGCGTGTCAATGGAGCTGATATCTTTGCGAAGTCTTTGATAAACTTCCTATAGTAGCCAGCCAACCACAAGAAACTTCTCACTTCGGTAGCACTTATAGGAACCTTCCAATCTTGGATGGCCACCACCTTCGCGGGATCTACAGCTAACCCTTCTTTGGAAACCACGTGTCCTAAGAACCGTACTTCCTTCCTCCAGAAGTGACACTTAGAAAATTTATCCTTAAGGCTATGCGCTCGTAGGGTCTCCAACACTTCCCTAAGATGTAGGGCATGCTCTTCTTCATCTTTAGAAAAGATCAAGATGTCATCTACAAAGACTACCACGAATTTGTTAAGGTACTCCCTAAAGACCCTACTCATCAATTCAACAAAATATGTTGGGGCGTTTGTCAAACCGAAGGGCATCACTAGCCATTCATAGAAACCGTCCGGAGTCCTAAAGGCAGTCTTGTCAATGCTATCCTCATCCACTCTCAACTGATGGAACCAGTGGCTAAGTCCAACTGCGAAAACACTGAGGCGCCAACTAACTGATCGAAGAGATCGTCAATCCTCGGCAGTGGGTGTCGGTTCTTCTTAGTAAGCTTATTAAGTTCTCTATAGTCCACACAAAGTCTAAGGGACCGATCCGCCTTTCTGGCATATACTACTGGAGCACCCCACTCCGATATACTTCGTCTTATGAACCCCTTCTCAAGCAACTCCTTCACTTGCTTACCGAGTTCCCTCCTTTCACGTGGAGCCATGTGGCGTACTGGCAAAGTTACTGGTTTCACATTATCCACAAGATATATTCGAAAATCTATCTCCCGCTTCAGAGGCAAGCCCTTCACCTCCTCAAACACATCCGAATATTCTCGGACCACTCTAACAAATCGTAGATTTTCCTCAGACGCGTCAAGCGATTCTAGATAACTTAGCATAACCGAATTTATGGGATTACAAAAGATTTCGAGAGTGTTGCCAAGGCGAGTCACGAGCCTAACTACTCTCCTTTCACAATCAAGAACAACCCCATTTCTGGATAACCAATCCATTCCTAAAATTAGCCCATAGTCCGTGAAGCCCAAAACATAAGCATCATATCTAAATTCAACGCTAAGTATGGAAATTTTCAAATCCAAACACATCATAGACAAATAAGCTGAGCCCCCAGTTGGATTCGAAACAACTAAGGGATCCTCTACTAAACTGGTGTTTAAGTGCAGTGATTCAACTAATTATGTAGAGATAAACGAATGTGATGCGCCCGAATCGAATAAGGTACGGACATGATGATCAAACAGAAAAACTAAGCTTTCAACAGAAATGGTTCTACCTCGTTCTTGAAGCGGTGGGACCGCGAGAGCCTGAACTTGTCCCCTTGCCTACCCTGGTGCCATAAGAGCCTGCACCTGTCCTCCCGAGGTAGCTCCTGCCCTCTGCCCCTTCTTTAGGCAGTCCTTCACTAGATGTCCCGCCTCACCACAGTGAAAATAGCTAGTCTTCTTTTTCTTTCGGCTATCCTTGCTGAGATGGCCTGGTGTCCCACAGTTAAAGCATTTCTTCTTTCCCTTGCCATTATTGTCTTTACCATCCTCCTTATTTTTCTGTTGTGGTTTCTTCCGATCCCCCTTCTTCTCAGGTGCCTTATCAGCTTTAGCGCTTTTCTCCTCATGCATAAGCGCCATTTCTACTAACTTCTGAAAGGTGGCCCCCATAGGGATGTGGGTCATAGCCAACCCTTGCAATGGTTCATTCAAGCCATTCACGAACCTCAGCGCCTTCTTCTCCGGTTTGTTCACTAAGTCCAAGCCAAACCTTGCTAACTGATTAAATTTATTGACATATTCTTTCACTGACGAGCTTCCTTGCTTCAATGTCAAGAACCTTTCCATATATAGATTTTCTTCCGCCCTTGAGAGAAACTTCGCCTCGAACCTACGTCTGAAATCCGCCCAAGAGTCAATGGGACACTCCCCATTAGTGACCTCCCACCAAAATGAGGCCTCTCCCTTCATCAACCAAGCTGCTAATCGAACTCTCCTCCCTTCTTCTACTTCAAAGATATCTAGCAATACTTCCACCTCCTTAAGCCAATCTCTAGCTTCCACAAAATTTTCTGACACTTGAAATGGTTTTCCACCCATAGCCTTGAATTCCTTGCACGTCTTTGCAAAAGTATCTGCGCGAAGAGGAGGAGGAGGAACGGGTGCAACTGGTGGTTGAGGAACATTGGCTGGACCTGCAGCGGCCCTAGCCTCTAATAACGTCCTATACCATCCTGGTATCGTTACACCGTCGGGTAGATTAAAATCTTCAGCCATGCTGAAACGAAAAAGGAAAGATTCAGAATGGAGAATTCGAAAGATAAAGATATGGGCTATTGGGGATTATGTTTTTTTTTCTTAAAAACTTTTCTCTTTAAATTTCTCATTAAAACATGTTTTTGAAAACACTTCTTCCAAAAATAACTATTTTTCTAAAGTATTTTTATCTGTTCTGGTAACCTTAAGCTCTGATACCACGTGTAACACCCCACGTCCATTAATGTCACTCACAAAGGGAATGCATCAACTTCCATAGAGGTTATAAGTGAATATATAACATAAAAATTACAACAAGACAGATAACAAGCTTGTTACCATTACATAAATAGCCATTAAAAAGATGTTTTTTACATCATTATAAGTGAATATATAACATAAAAATTACAACAAGACAGATAACAAGCTTGCAGCGGAAATTAAACATGTTTGTTACATCATAAAACGAAGTTTAATATCCATCTTCATAAAAACAAAATACATAATCCCGTTACATAAATAGCCATTAAAAAGATAACAAGCTGGACTTTACTTCAACGGTCCAAGCTTTCCAAGAGAGATGAAGCAATTTAATCAAACTCCACTAGAACTGGGCCCAACATGAGGACCTGGAGGGGGGAAAAGGATAGAAATAAAGGGGGTCAGACATAAAGTCTGGCAAGTATGATAATTCTAACAATACTATTATCAAAATAACTAGACTAAGGCATAAGTTGGAAGACAAGTAAATGTCTGTGAACTCTTAGGAAGATAAAGATAGCGTTTGAGATAACGTTAAAGATAACGGTAAGGGCACACCTAATTACTAACGAATGATTACAACACTGCACCGCACATTACTACACTGCACCACACCAGTCAACCTATTGTTTGATCCCACTTGCTTCACACAGAAACTTTATAATTAGCCTTACGTACCCCTAGCTGACTACATAGGTGCCGTCTGCCCCTATCTCCACTAGGTGTACCCCATTACCCACTTTCGATCGGCTCCCTACTCGTAGATACACGTGCTGGCCCCATAGTGGGGTGTATCACTCCCCTAAAATGGCAACCCGATACAACTTGAGAATGCATGGCTTATACCTGCACGATGCAACAACGTCTTACCTACCAGCCCGGGTCCACACACGCATACGAAACCCATTGGACTTGCGTTGCCACCGCTCCCCGTTTTGGCCTCTTATAGTCGAACAAAGCATGCGTGTCCCGTCCTCGACTTGGGTCGAGCCCCCAAAGATACGTTTGGGATACTGGTCGAAATGGGCCCCCACAAGCTACCCACCTAAGCTTGTCACTAGTATATCCCACTTAACCCTCTTAGTCATGTTCGTTTACATGTGTGTTTGGTTACTTCTTACTAATCGTATTTCACATGCCACTAAGGGCACCCCCTAGATTCCTCATGCCACCCAAGGCACCTACTTAACCCCCATGTCCCACCTTACATGTTTATCTGGTTAAGTATTTCTTAATTCATTCAGGCCATAACCTCATAAAGACCTCTCACATTAGACTGGCATTTATGGCAGCTGGATTTGTCGGGCGGGTCCGAGCAGTCTTACAGCATAAAAGATCCTAACCTCATGTCTTTACAACTGTTATGCTTTAGTTTAGGCCTAGGACCTCTCACATTGGGCTGACATTTGTGACCACTAGATTTGTCGGGCGGGTCCGGGTAGGTTTACGTCACAAACGAGTCCAACCTCGTGTCCTAAGCATTGATTAACACTTAAAATCTTTTACCCCAGTTTTAATAATTCCCTATTCAAATTATTAATTAAGTCAACTTTTAATGATGTCCATAATTGACTCAATTATGGCCATCCACTTATCGCATTCAAAATCATATCAATTGCACCCCAACTTTTTAATATTAAATCCTTAATATTACCCCTACCCCACGTTTATACGTTCGCTTATTCAACGCATAATATGGGCTAGACTTGTATAGTCTAACACCTAGCACAAAGATAAATTATCACAACATATAGATAATTAAAATAAATCTAATCATAATAGGGGTGAAACTTGCATAAACTACACATGTTAAGGATCAAAAGGTGTCAACTTGTTAAATGTCTCAATTTACATGATATGATCATAGCCCATATCTATACATAAAATTGCATATAGGGATTTTAGGCAACATAATGACGGTGTGAACATAACCCAAACATAATGATTTAATTAATATGAACTAACTAGCATAGATGGTAACATCATGGCTTTTTAACATGTATGATTCATCACAACTTAGCATAGAAACTTTCAACATACATAACATCATCATAGCATGATTTACAACATATAAGATATCATCATCACATAACATTGGATTTACAATATACATGATAGCAAAAGGGGTTTACAACAACATATATGATAATTCACATCATCTACTCATAATCCATTCATAACTCAACCTAATTAGAATGATAATAATCTTATTAAGATCATCATACTCACAACTTAGGGAAGAAAAGAGAGAATTTTGCTTTGCTTTAGTTTTGAGAGAATTAGAATTGAATTTGCTTTTCTTCTTTCTTAGTTGGCGGCGGCTCCATTGATTTCCATGGTGACGGTATGACGGTAACTATTCTCTTTTAATTAGGTTTAGGGTTAGCATTAGGATGTATTTATAGGTGTAGGAAGTTATTTAGGACCCGTAGATTAACCCTGAACCATGAGAACCAATCAAATGCAAAATCTGCATTTGAGCGAATCGGCCCACGGGTTGACAGCCAAACACCCTGGATTAAACCCTAGTCGACCCAGCGGCGCTTGGGTCGACCTCAAAAATGGGCCGGTTCGGTTATTTCCCCTCCCAATTCGCTGTTTTGAACTTTTTCGCATATTTATTTATTTAATTTTTAGTATATATATATATATGAATATATATATATATATTTCTCTACGCAACCCATTTCACTTAATTCTTTTCTAAAAATTAAGTATACTTAAATTTGTGGATTTTAATGTTATAAAATTACGGGGTGTTACACCTGACCTGGTCTACTCGTTATCTTTGCATGGATGCACATTTGTTGGCCATAACTAGAGTATACATTTCTTATTTGAACATGAATACTCGGCTTGCACTGGTTATATCCTGGTCTCGGGATGCTGGGGCATTGCACCATTGTACCTATGCACGTATGTATGTGCAGGCTCCCGTGACCAGTTGTTCCTAAAACAGAAACTGACAGACAAATATACTACACTTGATATAGAATTGATTGGCCGGATATCACACTTTAATTAGTCACCGATATAGAACTGATATTATGCGTCATATATAACTGATATGAACAAATACTACACCACTCTTATTTTGCATATGTTTCGGAAGTAGGAATTAACCATTATATTCAGTTTCTATTGAAATTAATTTACTTGAACTATGATTAATCCTGACTCGAGTATTTTATGTTTTTGCATGGAATGCTCGGGTCAGAACCGAGCAGTACAGGTTTTAAAGATCACAGCTTAGGATTCGAAGACTGGCAAACTGGGGTTTTCAAGAGATGCGCACTCTGAAGATTTTTAAAACAGTAAATATTTTTCTATTGTATTCAACCATTTCCTTTCCGCTGTATAGAAATTCTTTGTATCAAAAAGATTCTGATTATATATAAAAGTTATTTTATTGTTCAATACTGTGTTATTTATTTATTTTGTGTTTTCGGCGTTGATTTTGTGTTTAAATTCTGTAAGCTAAATAGCGATCCGTCAGTTTGGACGCATTAAGTTGGTTTAATTAACCGATTTAAAGCGGTCAAAAAGGCGAGACGTTATAAGCGATCTCGAAGAAGAGCCGAAGTGATTCAGAAAGGAAAGGAGGATCACGGTTTTTGAAAATGATGGTTCTTAAGCTCGATGCGCTTGCTGTTTCAAGGGGAAGTTGGGTTTTTCATCGTGGGGATTCTAACGTTTCGGCGAGGGGTACGATTTTTGGATCTGGGTTGGAAGGTGATAACTGAGTTGTTGGTGAGGGGCGTAGACAGTTGATGAGAAGTTCGAGCTACGTTATTTTTGCAAAGCTGAGTGGAGTTAGGATGGGGGATACAAACTGTGTGGTCTGGGATGGTTATGGGGAGTACGACAGTTGGAAAATGAGAAGTACAAACATGTGTTTTGGGGATGATGACCAATACAGTTGGTGATGTTGCGAAATTGAAAGAGGGTTTGTCGATTGGAAGGGTTTGTCGGGCCAGTGAAGGCAGATGGGTGGTATAAGTAAATTCAATAATGATTGTATGCCAATGTTGAAATGGATGATAACAAAAGTGATGGAGATTTTCTATGAAATTGGTCGATGATTCTTGAAGATGTAGTTCATAATCGGTCGAGGAAGCAAGATTCTTTCGGGTAGATTCGAAGACGAGATGATATGTAATTTTAATGGAATGTTCGGCAAATGAAATTACTGTGAGTAAATCTCACTCACCTTTTATTTCGAATTTATTTTTGTTAGTTAAAAATAATTGTTGTTGCTTGTTTGGTTGCGTTAAAAAATTAATGTGGCATATTTAAATATATATAGTTATTTAGGGTTGACTATTATATATATTGGGTTGATGATTGGATTGTTCCCACAGTCTCATTAGCGGATGCACGTAGTTTCATAGCAGATGATTTCACTATGCGCCCCACAAATATATATTAGTGGATGACCTTCAAGCCGCGATGTCCTGCCTTGAAGCAGGATGGGTATTATTTGTGTTGACTAATATATTTGGATGCAGGAAAACAGGTTGGAGGAATCCGATAGGATTCCTCAAAAATATATTATCTGTTTGTTATTTGTTTCCATATATACTGTCATATATGATGTGAAATAAATAATTGGTTGTTTGGTGTTTAAATATCACTGGGCCTACGTGTTAATTTATAAAAATATTCTAAAAGGGATATTTGATAATTAAAAGGGAAATTCTATTTTTCTGAAATAGAATCCGAATTTTTAAATAGAATTGAAACATAAACTTGTTTTGAAAAATAAAACAAGTAGTTCCTTTATAAACGAAGTTTTTAAATATTTCATTTATAAAAGAAGTTTATAAATGAAGTAAAATGAATTAGCATTGGATAATTCAGGAAATTTTGAATACAAGTGTGAATTTGAAAAGGGAAATTTATTTCTCCAAAGTAGAAATATTTATTTCAAAAGAAACTGGAAGCGAGACTTGTTTAATATATGAACAAATAAAATAATGGTTTTATCAAGAGATAATTTGAACATTTGAATTCAAATAGAATTTAAATAGAAATTGAATATAGAAATTCAAATGGAGTTTGAATATATGAAACTCAATAGAATTTGAATATAGAAAATATAAAGGAAATTCAAATATAGGGAATTTGAATATAAAAAATTCAAAGGAATTTGAATAAAGAAAATTCAAAGGGAATTTGAATATAGAAAATTCAAAGGGGATTTGAATATAGAAATTCAAATGGGATTTGAATAAAGAAGATTTAAATAAAGGAAATTTGAATATAGAAAATTCAAAGGGGTTTTGAATACAGAAATTCAAATGGGATTTGAATAAAGAAGATTTATATATAGGGAATTTGAATATAGAAATTCATATAGATTATGAATATAGAAATTCAAATGGAATTTGAAATAGAATTTGAATAATAGAGTTGAAATGGAAATTTGAATATAGAATTCATATAGAGTTAAAATGGAAATTTTAATATAGGATTCAAAGTGAATTGAAATGGAAAGTGAATATAGATTTCAAAGAGAATTGAAATTGAATTTGAATATAGAAGATCGAAGTATAAATAAATTTACTTCCATGTTAGGGGAGAATCGACAATTTTAGAAAATCGGAAATATAATGTTGAATTGGAAAAATGGATTTGGTATATATTAAAATATATCAGAATGGAGTAGAATTTGTTATAAACAAAGTTTAAATGTTTATATATATAAATATAATTAAAACGAACTCGCCGCAGCGCTACGGTTTGTAAATTGGCAATTCGAACTTCAATTGACTATACAGAACCCAATTGAAGTCGGAATTCTTTGAAATAAGAATCATCAGGACCAATTTGATATTAGTTTTCTAATGGAAGAGAAAAATCTGGTTTTCATCGTAAAGCTTTTGAGATATGTCAAAATCAAATTTTCAGAAAAGCAGCGCCACAATCATTTAAAAGCCATAACGGTTTATGTAAATGAATATAGGATATTGAAAAAATAAAATCCGAATTGCCATTAGAAAAATCCAGACTGGAGAGATAAAAAAAATAAGAACTCTAGTGAATTAAGTGAAATGATTTTTGAGGAAAAAAAAATCATATTTTTAATTATCAAATAGAATTAACTAAATTGGAGAATAATTTGTTAAAGGGAATTTGAATCGAAATTGGGGTTTTCGATAAGTGAAAGAGATTGAGAATTTATATTCGAAATCGAATATATAACTCGAGTTGAAAATAGAATTAGATTGGTTCATGAGTAGATTAAAATATATTTGAACATGTCATGTTCAAACTGAAATTGGCAAAAGAGTTAATTAACAAATTGATTAATGAATTAAGTTAAAAATATTTAATCAAGTTGACTTTGAATAATTAAATTTAACTTGTGACTTCATATTCGAGTCGAATATGTAACTCGAGTTGAAATGGAATTCAATTAGTTTATGGGTAAGTTGAGATATATTTGAAACATGTTATATTCAAAGATACAAGTGAAAAAGGCAAAGATTTAATTAACGAGTTGAGTCAAAACGAGTGTATTAAGTTGAAATGAATTAGAAATGTATGGATATACATGAGACAGGTATGGAATGAAGTGTTAGAAGAGATATATATTAGAATGCCCGACAAGAAGGTACGTATTTAAATTGAATATGAGGATTTATGCACCGTATCGGCAAGCCACTTGGCTTTTTTATTTTCTTTTTGAATAGAGAGGCCCGTGTGGCGGTTTGGGGATTTTCCCAATGCTCCCGGTACAAAGGAGTTCATGGCGAATTTTTCCGGGAATTTAAGGAGTTAGAATATTTTTAAGATAATTTGATTGTTAGAAATCAATGTATCGATATATACAGAATTCGATAAGGAAATGAATTTGAAAATAGAATATTATAAACAAAAAGGAAATCGATAAATCTGGAAATAGAAAGAGAAGCATATACGTGTTTTAGAAATGAAGTATTGGTTTTATATGATGTTAATTATTCGAGGTAAGTGGTCTTGTCCGTTTTGAAGTTAAGGTTGTTTTCAGTCAAGGTCTGAGAGGTAGTTATACCCCAACTTGATTGATTTCGTTTTTTACCGATAAATAGCAAGATCCAGTCTCTAAGAGGAATGTGTGAATAAGAGTTAGTTGAATGCAGTGTTTTGGGTTGTCATAGCGATGTTTTACACAACGTTCGTTTTAACCCGAAGAAGCGAAATTTTGGAAATATGATTATAAATATTTCCTAAGTATAGAAATGAATGGTCGTGAAAGAGATTAGTAATCGGAATACTTTCCAATTATTAATAGAAGATATTTTCTAAATATAGAAAATAAAAGAAGACGATATATGGAAATGTTTTCCAATTAACGTAAAGGGCCGAGATGGTTATTGAAAATATTTGGTTAACAAATATTGATAAGGGAATGGAGAAGAGATTTAATTAATGAAATATTAATCAAAGAGCCCGGTGATTTGTTTGATATGTTGAATGTACACTTGTTTTTATTCGATAGTTAAATCACAGACTATCGAAGTTTTGACCATCGTTGTCAATATGGAGAGACCGGTTGGATTATTATCCGAAGAACCACTCCGTATTGGCATAAGCGTTGCAAACAAAGTATGTTGAATATATTGAAGACGAAGTAAAGTGCAAGGGCTGTTGTAAAAGTCCTAGGTAGAGATTGCCCAAGATGGATATACTGAATAGTGCCTTCGGCTTCGTTCAGTCCCAGAACGAACGTATATGGACGAAAGTCTGACAGAATATTTCCAATGATCCAATGGGTTGGTCTGTATAAAAATATATGGCTGCAACGGATTTATTCCCTTAGCATAACATCCAGAATATTTGTGTAAACCAATTAATGATTAACGGATCTGATAATGTGGCATTCAAAGTAATTGTGTTATCAATGGGAGAAGTAATCTTAGCCTCTGGCCTTAACAAGCGGGAAATGACAAAAATCGCGCAGGTAGCATGCCTATGTGGGTAGCTTCCATTAGGGTGTATCATCATCTATCAAGAGATTCATTTAATTCCTTATTCTATTCGATGTTGTCCCATTCGTGAAACGGTTGCTGATCCCAACCGTTGGTGATATGCATTCGATACACTGAAGAGAAATGAGTGGTCGGTCATATGTGGCTTAGTTGCAAGATGTTCTTGTTGAACTCGGTGTATTCTCCTCTTGAGATACACCAGCGGAAGGTGGTTCCATACCTTGTCATAGTTGGAAATGCATTACCCAATAAGTGCTTGCGGTTTTGATTGTATATTATATATGTGGAACGTGAGATGCAAATGTTACAGTAGATTGTATTTACTTGATTTAGACACTATTATAATAACGAAAGAGTTTTGATATAAAGCTATCGTTCCTTTCAAAAGGTTTTTTTTTTTAAAGTTAAATCAAGTGTTTGGATTGTCATAAGGGAAAAACCCGTTCCGTGTTTTACGGCGTGGTCTTATGAGATATCATTTAGTTTCTAAAATTGTTTTAAATTGTTTACTCATATCAGTCCCATGATTGACCCGGAGTTTATTTTGTTTTGTTTTACCTAAACTCTTGGGTGCCTTAATTTGTACGGCCAGTTAAGTAGTTCAGAATTTTACAGATTTATCTGAAGGAGCTTGGAGCAGGAGGCTTTAGTTTTAGTTATATAGAGTTTTATTCCGCTGTGTTGTAAGTGTTGTACTCTGATAATGATATGGGTATATAGTACAAATTTTATATTTCAAAAGTTATGATATATTATATTTTGTTCCGCTGCAATGTGAGATTCTGTGTTGTTATTTCTGTTCTTCTTCTACCTTTTTCTTCTAAAAAAATTGATTCGTATTTTCATGATATTTGGGTTGGATGTATGATGTACGTAGTCAACTCTGATGTTATGGATTTGTGGGTCATTACAGTTGGTATCAGAGCTTAGGTTGAGCGAATACCAAGGCTTGGTGGAGTTGTGCTCATTAGAGATATGGTCAGTAGTACCCTAGAATGAGTTGAGTGTATATATATACGAGAGAGCGTATTGGTTAATTGATATAAAATTTGATTTATATTATGTTGGCTTGTCTGTTGAGTGGTTTATGAATTCAAATCGAATCATAGGACGCCATGAGGTCGATAGGAATTTCTAAACACTTGAATATAAAATTCGACATAATATTGTTTTAAAGTGGGTAAATGAAATAACATTGCCCAAAACTATATTTTGATTTAGAAAGGATAATTTTCTGAAATTATTATAATATATGGATGTGTTGAATGTTAAAATTATAATCAAATTAGATTATAAAACTGGAATGATTATATATAACCAAAATAGAAATTGTATAGAAATTAAATATACAAATGAGATGAATTAAAATTGAATTCAAAACAGAATTTGAAATTTTAAATCCTGGGAAGTTTGAAAATATTTTCTGTAGTATATTAAAAAAATATATTTTTCTTTGGAAGGATTTTAGAAGTGATAAAGCACTGAACTCACTTCAGTGGCTGGAAAATAATTCTGATGATAATTGCAACATCATTAGTGTTCATTTTCGAGTTTCTAAGTGATGGATTGCTACCTTAGAAAAGATTTTGAGGAAAACAAGTTTGTTTAAAATTCAAATGTTTTGAACTGGAAATAAATATATGTCTATATTTATGGAATTTCAAAAGGATTTGAAATAAAAATCTAGGGATTTGAATTCGGGAATTAAAATTTAACTTAAGCAATATAAATGAATCGAAGTGAATAAATTTACTAGAATCAATTTGAATAGATCAATGGAATACAGATTGGATAAATGTATTGATTGTAAATCATTCAGATTTAATGAATGAAAACCAAAAATTTTGGTACAACTAAAATTTGTCGAAATATAAAGAGTTGAGTTTCAGCATAAGTGGAGTTTGAAAAGTAGTAGGTTAGTAGCATTTTTCCTACCTTAGTAATTTCAGGGACGAAATTCTTTTAAAGGGGAAAGAATGTAACGACCCAGATTTTTTGATCGAGTAATTTTAAATATTTAATATTTATTTTTAATATTGATTTGAAAAAATAAATGAATTTTGATATTTATGTTATCGATTTAAATATCGATTTTGATTTTATATCGTATATATTAAATTATCAAAATAAGGAATTAGCGAATAACTAAATTCGAAGTTAAAACTGATTTTAAAACAGTTCGGATAATTAAATCCAACTCCTGGTTGAATTAGATTTATAATATTAAATTATTATCGAAGAATTTAAATGGAAATTTAATTTAAATCAATTTAAAGTAATATCTTCTCCATACGATCAAATGGGGTTTCGATACTTATTCCAATGGGTTCGGAATAGTGGGTAAACCCTCGAAACGCCAGTTGTTGCATTCGAAAAGGAGTTCAGAATCCTGAATATTTTAAATTAAATTAAATCATATCAGTTTAGTTCAAAACTAAATTAATTAAATAAAAATAAGTGGATCTCCTTCTTCCAACTCACCGAATGTCGTGCTCCCTTTATAACTACCAAAAAAAACGTGTCGTGATTCCTTTACAACCACAAAGAAAATGACCTTGTTGTTCCTCTTAATACCGCACCTTCCTCTTTGAAAACCACAGCCATCTCATTCCAGTTCCCAAAAATAAAAATCGAACAAAATATAAATCGAAAGGGGTAAAATGGAATTCGCAATTCAATCCGCCATGTTAGCTCAGGCTCGACGCTCGCGTTAGAAGGGATTCGACGTGAAATCGGGGCACATCTGGTAGGTGGTTCGAGTAACTTAAGGATGGACAGGAGGCGATTGAAATCGAAGTTCAGTTGGGTATTGGAGGCGAAATGGGTTCAGGTGATTCTTGTTGCGATTGTTGTGGGGTTCAGCGATCTCGATGAAGAGCCGAAGTGATTCAAAAAGGAAAGGTGTATGGCGGTTTTTGAAATGATGGTTCTTGAGATCGATGCGCTTGCTATTTCAAGGGGAAGTTGGGTTTTTCATCGTGGGGATTCTAACGTTTCGGTGAGAGGTGCGATTTCTGGATCTAGGTTGGAAGGTAATAACTGAGTTGCTGGTGAGGGGCGTGGACAGTTGATGAGAAGTTCGAGCTAGGTAATTTTTGCAAAGCTGAGTGGAGTTAGGATGGCGGATACAAACTGTAAGGTCCGGGATGGTTATGGGGAGTATCGCAGTTGGAAAATGGGAAGTACGAACATGTGTTTTGGCGATGATGACCAATACAGTTGGTGATGTTGCGATATTGAAAGAGGGTTTTTTGATTGGAAGGGTTTGTCGGGCCAGTGAAGGCAGATGGGTGGTGTAAGGAATTTCAATAATGATTGTATGACAATGTAGGAATGGATGATAACAAAACTGATGGAGATTATCTATGAAATCGGTCGATGATTCTTGAAGATTTAGTTCATAATCGGTCGAGGAAGCAAGATTCTTTCAGGTAGATTCGAAGACGAGACGATATGGAATTTTAACGGTATGTTCGGCAAATGAAATTACAGAGAGTAAATCTCACTCACCTTTTATTTAGAATTTATTTTTATTAGTTGAAAATAATTGTTGTCTCTTGTTTAGTTGCGTTAAAATATTACTATGGCATGTTTAAATGTATATATAGTTATTTAGAGTTGACTATTATATATACATTAGGTTGATGATCGGATTGTTCCCGCAGTATCATTAGCGGATGCCCGCACTTTCATCGCGGATGATTTCCCTATGCGCCCCACAAATATATATTAGTGGATGACCTTCATACCGCGATGTCCTGCCTCGAAGAAGGATGGTTATTATTTATGTTGACTAATATATTTGGATGCAGGAAAACAGTTAGGAGGAATCCGACGGGATTCCTCAAAAATACATTATCTGTTTATTATTTGTTTGCATATACACTGTCATATATGATGTGTTAGAAAATGTGAAATAAATAATTGTTTGTTTGGTGTTTAAATATCACTGGGCCTAAGTGTTAATTTATAAAAATATCCTAAAAGGGATATTTGAATATAAGTGTGAATTTGAATACAAGTGTGAATTTGAAAAGGGAAATTTATTTCTCCAATGTAGAAATATTTATTTGAAAAGAAATTGGAAGCGAGACTTGTTTAATATATAAATAAGTAAAATAATGGTGTTTATAAATATAATGAATAAATTATCAAGAGATAATTTGAATATTTGAATTCAAATAGAACTCAAATAGAAATTGAATATAGAAATTCAAAGGGAGTTTGAATGTATGAAACTCAATAGAATGTGAATATAGAAAATATAAAGGAAATTAAAATATTGGGAATTTGAATATAGAAAATTCAAAGGGAGTTTGAATATAGAAAATTCAAAGGGAATTTGAATATAGAAAATTCAAAAGGGATTTGAATATAGAAATTCAAATGGGTTTTGAATAAAGAAGATTTAAATAAAGGGAATTTGAATATAAAAAATTGAAAGTGGATTTGAATGTAGAAATTCAAATGGGATTTGAATAAAGAAGATTTAAACATAGGGAATTTGAATATAGAAATTCATATAGATTTTGAATATAGAAATTCAAATGGAATTTGAAATAGAATTTGAATAATAGAGTTGAAATGGAAATTCGAATGTAGAATTCATACAGAGTTAAAATGGAAATTTGAATATAGGATTCAAAGAGAATTGTCATGGAAATTGAATATAGAATTCAAAGAGAATTGAAACGGAAATTGAATATAGAAGATCGAAGTATAAATAAATTTATTTCCGAGTTAGGGGAAAATCGACAATTTTAGAAAATCGAAAATATAATGTTGAGTTGGAAAAATGGATTTGGTATACATTAAAAATATATTAGAATGGAGTTGAATTTGTTATAAACGAAGTTTAAACGTTATATATATATATATATATATATATATATATATATATATATATATATAATTAAATTAACTCGCCGCAGTGCTGCAGTTCGTAAATTGGCGATTCGAACTTCAATTGAGTATACTGAACTCAATTGAAGTCGGAATTTGTAACAACCCGAAAATCTGGGCCAGTTTAAAATTTTTATTTTGGCAATTTTAGCGAATTTTAACTATTTAAAATGAATTATTTTAAATAATATCGACGAGAAATTTATTTTTAATATATTTAGAACGTATATATTTATACGCGTCGTCGTTAGAATATAAATATTTATATATAATTATAAATAGAATTGAAAATGGCGCGGTAGTTCGATAATTCGATTTCAAACTTCAATTGAATGTACCGGGTGCAAAACAATCCGGATATTAGTGAAACTGAAAACATTAGGATCTAATTGATAATATCTTTCCAACGAATCCGAATAATCGAAATTTCATAGCGGGAATCAAAAGATATGTCCAGTTGAAAATTCTGAATAGTCGCTATGAATTCAGGCCCTTAAAAATGGACATTTTGCAAATGACCTCGGATTTCGACGAAACCAGTTTTGTTGGATCCGCAGTGTCAAATTATTGCTAGGTTTCAAATTTCATAATTTTCTGAATCAATATGTGAGTGTGGCAAAGGAAAACGCGTTTGACCGGTTTCAGTTGATTTTAATCGACTGGAAAATGGCCATTTTTCCAACGGTCTCAGAATTTGACGAAACTAGTTTTGTTAGGACCGTATCGTCAATACGAAGCTAGAAAATATTTTTCGAGGATTTTTAGAGTTAGTATGTGACCCCGGTAATTTGAAATGTACGTTTAAAGTTCAATATAGAGATTTAAATGTAAATTTAACGGAAACTGATTCAAACGTCCGAATCAACCTACGATACATAACCCATTGTGTTCAGAATGGGGGTGAAACGCTATGGATGACAGGCGGTGGGCCTCGTTTCGAGTTCGTTTGTAAAAGTCAACTTTTATAAAAAAATAAAAGAATAAAAAATATATAATAAATAAAACCCTCTTCTTTTAATCTCAGGCCCCCCCCCCCGTTTCTTCACATCAGAAAATCAAAAAAAAAAGAGAAAAAAAACCCTGTCGCTGGCGATTTACCACCGCCCCCCCCCCTCTGCCGCCGCCGCCGCTCTTCTTCTTCCTCCTCCTCTTGTCGCTTCTCCTCCTCCAGCCTAGACCCCCACCCCGATCCAAATCCAACCCAAACCCCGAGCCCTAGCCGCGCCCCCCAACCCGCATCGCCCCCTATCCCCTCCGACCTGCCACCTCTCCGACGTCAGCACTTCCCCCTTGACCTGCGCCAGAAGCAAGCCCCCTCCTCCTCGATTAGCGTGTACAACACCCCCTCCCTCTAAAGAACGCTGTAAGTTTTTATTTTTTTTCTTGGTTCTTATTTTAATTTTAATTTGAAAATCAGTTTTTATATGTAGTGATAAAAATGAAATTTTTTATATTAGAGAAGACGAAATTTTTATATTATAAATGATGAAAAATATGATTTTTTTTCTAAGAAAGAGAATATAAAAATTCGATTTTTATGATATATAGATAATAAAAATATTATCTTTATGCTGTAGAGGTAATGAAAATATAATTTTTATATAGTATAGATAATAAAAATTAGATCTTTATTATGTGAGAGATGTAAAAATATAATCTTTACTATGTAGAGGATGTAAAAATATAGTCTTTACTATATAGGAGAGGTGAAAATGTGATTTTTGTTTATGTAGCGAAATAAAAATATGATTTTTATATATTGAACTTCGAAATAAAAATATGATTTTTATATATTGAACTTCGAAATTAAAATATGATTTTTATATATTGAACTTCGAAATAAAAATAAGATTTTTATATATTGAATAGCGAAGTAAAAAATTTGATTTTTACATAGGTAGTGAAAGGGGACAACGAAGGTAACAAAAAGGCGAGATTGGCGAGGATTTCTATAGAAGAAGAGTCAAGATGATTGGATAGCTATAGGTGAGAATTTCTCACCTTTTAATTTCTTTTTCTAGTTATATATATATATACTAGGATGCAGACGGTGCTTAGTAGCACTCAACACAATCGTCCACAGACCATGGACTTGTTTGTTTGGTTGCATAGATTAGTTAGATGATTTGATTTGAAATTGAATTGTTTGGTGAAATAAATTGATTTGATTGATGTGTGAATGGCGTGGGCCTTCACTAGACCGGGGATAAGGCGAGGCCTTGTCCCGTTTCTAGTATCGCGCCGTTATGCCGCCGAAATTTTCTAAAATATGTTAGAAAAATAAAAATATCATTTTATTGAATAAATGAACCGAATAGAATATTCATAGGTTGAATAAAATGTTTTATCGTTAAAAATATAATTTTTAACGTGAAAGTAAATAAATAAATATTTATAAACAAATCGGCCGATTTGTTTATATACACTGATTTGACTGATATTGATTGGGTCGATAAATTTTACACATCGCCCAACTGCACAAATAAAATATGTGTTTGATTGTTTGAAACCCCACACGGGTGTTAGGATGAAATTTGAAGTTCACTCATCCTGATTGATTAAATAGGTCGATCGATCGATTGACAGGCTGTTGTAAGCGTTAGATATCTATATTTGATGCTTATACAGTGTAGTACACTTTGGTTGATGGTTGATTATTTTTCAATGCTATTATATACATGTGTTGTATGAAATCCATATAAATAACTTTATATG
This sequence comes from Allium sativum, assembly GCA_030737875.1. Lineage (NCBI taxonomy): Eukaryota > Viridiplantae > Streptophyta > Magnoliopsida > Asparagales > Amaryllidaceae > Allium > Allium sativum. Next base: position 503,406,928 of record CM060925.1, read on the forward strand.
GTAATTGATTGGGCCTCATTCCAATTTGAAAAATAAAGAATATTATGAAATAAAAGTTCATGTGTTGACAGTACTCATCCATTGAGATTGGTCATGTGTTGAACGAAATATTTAGATAATAACAACTATTTTGAAAAAGAAATATTTGAAATAGAATATTTTAAAATAGAAATTTATGAAGCCGTGTTGATTAGGTTGACGCCATTTTGACGTAAACGATATTTATATCAATTGAAAACGATTTCGAAATAAATTGAATTGAAAACGATTTCGAAATGAAATGAATTGAAAACGATTTCGAAATGAAATGAATTGAAAACGATTTCGAAATGAATTGAATTGAAAAGGATTTCGAAATGAATTGAATTGAAAACGATTTCGAAATGAATTGAATTGAAAACGATTTCGAAATGAATTGAATTGAAAACGATTTCGAAATGAATTGAATTGAAAACGATTTCGAAATGAATTGAATTGAAAACGATTTCGAAATGAATTGAATTGAAAACGATTTCGAAATGAATTGAATTGAAAACGAATTCAAATTGAATTGAAAGCGAATTGAAAACGAATTCAAATTGAATTGAAATTTGAATTGAATAGAAATGAATTTTAAAACGAATTTATAAGGAAGAATTCAATTTTGATTTGAATTGAAACGGAAGTTGAAATTGCTTTTGAAACGAATTTAAAACTATTTATATAATTCGTTTTAAATAGAAATCGACGAAATATATATTATATATATTATATATATAATATAATGGCCTGAATAGAACGCGCCGCGCCGCGGCAGTTCGCGAATTTCGACCATTTATTTCAAACGGACATTACGGGAGATCCGACCGTCGGATTCTCCTAAAACCGGAACCGTTGGGTTCGTATCGAAAAGAGCTTTCTAACGAATATTAGAAATTTGAAATCTAACGGTTGGATTTGGAGTTACGTCCAAATCAAATTTGAAAAAGGTCGCTGTAAGTGCAGTTCGATGGCCATTGATGGAAATCGACTGTACGGGCCTTGATAAAATTATTAAAAATAGTAATAATTTGTGTAAAATCATAAGAAATGATTTGGGAAAAATTGGGATGAAAAACTCCATATTTGAAAAGATAAAAATAGATTTTTATCAAAATGAACTGGTTTTGAACTAGAATTATAATTCTATTTATTTTTAAATAAGTAAATTGAATTTAAAAAGGGTTTTGAAAATAACCAGAATATCCAATGATTGCATTGGAGTGGATTTGAATCGAAATTGTCTTCGGAATATTTCGATGTTGGAATTCGTGATTATACAGGTGTTGTTATGGAAATTTGAAAGATATATATTTATATCGTTATTTCCAATACGACATTTGTTAGTCGTAGAATTTGATATTGAATATAAGCCGATATATTTTCTATTCAGAGCCTTGTATTGAATATCGAATGTGAATTGGGTTTGTCGTGAATGGTGTCTTCACTAACACTGTTCTTGAACCCAGTTGAGAAATGATTAAATCTTTTTATTTAGATTTAATGAAGTGTACCAATTAAATGATATTTAATTGAAATTGAATTGATATTGATTTTTGGGTTTATCATGAACAGTGTTTTAAATAACACTTGTTCTTTAACCCGATAATTAATGAATGTGATTTTGGGTTTATCGTGAACCGTGTTTTAAATGACACGGATTCTTTAACCCAGTTAACGATTAAAACTAAGTGGAGTTTTAATGAATCTTTAATTAGATTGAAATGGTCGAGAATGGAGTATCACCAGTTTTGCTCCAGGCGATAGTTAAATCTTTAATTAGATTTGAACGTGAAATGGTAATTGAATTTACCGATAACACTGTGGTGTTAGATATGAAGTATTACCAGTTTAACTTCATGGGATAAATAGGTTGGGATTGGGAAATTAAAACAAATGATTACTTCGGTAAGGTTCGCTAATCCCGACTAGTTTGAATTGAGATTCAAAAATAGAATAAAGAATAAATTCAAGTAATTTATCTTGGATAAAATTAATGGGAACCTTTTTCCTATGAATGTGAAATTTAGAAACTAACTGTCGGTTAGCCAAGCAGAATGGTTTTCTGGATATTGATCTGATGTTGGTTTCGGCCTTCGGGGTTAATATTTGGGAAATTATTCCCTTGATTAATTTACAGTTAGTGACTGATGAATTGGAATGAGGCGTATGTTGTGTTTGTGTAACACTTATTTAAAATATACGTGAGTTATTCGGAAAGACCGGGTTTATCCCATTCTGAATAACTGGTACGACGATAAGTCGAAGATGAAGACGGTGGTCGAAGACCGGAAGTCTTCACGTCGTTTGGGTGATTACTAATGATCTTGATTGGGCTGTACACCCAAGAAGATGGAAACAGTTGGTGATCTTCCAGGCGTACTTGGAGATCGATGGATATGCGGGGTACCAGGTGCCTCCGGTTTCGTTCAGACCCAGAACGGACTTGTAAATGGACTATGTGTCTGACATTGGATTTTACTCTGTGTGATTGATTTCTATTAAATATATATCTGTTTGGCGGCGGAGAATTTATTCTCTTGCTTAACGCCCTTCTCTGAGACGTACGAGCTCAGGGGTTATATACTGATGGATTACAAACGCATAGAGTGAATTGCCTGTGTGGCATGCCTAAGTGGCAATTGATCAAGGCTTCTGTTGAAAAGCAAAGTCTTGTGGTGATGATCGAAGCACGGCCTTTGTGGCATAGCTTTGTGTAACGTTTGCTTCGCGAGTTTCACACCCCGGTTGTAACACCCCGCGAATTCTATAACTATGAAATTCACAAATTAAAGTATAATTAATTTCCAATCAAAGAACTAAGGGAAACGGGATACGCCATTGCATTCGTCTCGGAAAAATACGCGAAATAGAGTCTGAGTTTTCGAAAAACGGAGTCCGTATGAAGAAGATATGGCCTTCGGAAGTTTTTGAATTAAGTTTAAAATTCGAACAGCTCAGAAAAACAATTAAAAATTAAAAATCGGGTCCAATTGGCCAGGGCGGGAAAACTCCCGCCTAAGCCACCCAGGTCGACTGGGCTGTCGACCTGGGCTAGCCATGTCGACAGGGCTGTCGACAGCCCTGTCGACAGGGTTGTCAACTTGGTCGAGAGCCAGGTCGAACCCAGCCCAACCTGGCTGGCCAGGTCTGTGTTTGGCCGATTTTCTGTAGTCTGCTTTGTCATTAGGGCTAGGTGGCAGGCTCTAATTGGTCTCTCTTTCGAATGAATGGCTACGATCAATCCAAGCAATATCGATGGCTCTAATCAGTTCATAAACCCTATAAAAATGACCCTAGACTAACCCTAATCTATTCATTCAAAAATAAGAAAAAAAGCCGTCATGTTGCTGAGGAACGTCTAGGAGTAGCCACCAAATTGGAGAGAAGATTAGGAGGCGAATTCTAAAGCATAAAGCAACATAAACAAATCAAATCAACGCCTACGTCAAAAGGAATCGCATCTCTAAATTCCTGAATTAGAGAATTCGCCACAACGATTGTAAGTAGAGTATTATTTTGGTATGAACAAATAATTGTGTTGATTTGTATACTTGATTTGTGGCGATAAAGTAATTCATATTTGTGCATTGCTATCGATTTGGAATATTGTATACGTTTGGGTACTCTCGAATTATGTTATTCATTATAAAAAACTACATGTTTGCGGTAGTTTTATGCAAGTATATGTTTGGATATTGGCAAAACATATTATTCATTATAAAAACTACATGTTGCGGTAGTTTTATGCAAGTATACGTTTGGAATATTTGTAAATTATGTAATTCATGTTGAAACTACATGGATATAGTTGTTTAATGGAAATTCATGCAAGTTTGGGGTTTTGCTACTATGCCATCATAATGTGTATTTTTGTACAAAAAGCATTTTTGTGAGAAATTGGAACAAATTTGGATTATTATAGTTCATATGAAACTAAGTTGAAGTTTTGGCACCATGATCTATGTATTAATCCATATTGTGTACTAGAAACCTATTTGCAAACTCATGAGTATGGCTAGGCTATGATTGATATTTTGCATAATTGAAATCTATGTTAGGTCTATATTGTTAACAAGAATTATATGATGACATATGTGGTGTATAGCTAGGTTAGATTCAAAAATCCCTTTTGCAAGTTTGCATGACTAAAGTAAAAATCATGATTTTATGTTAGAAATATGTATGCCATGGTTATGTGAATAAATTTAACTATGCTTTTGTATTAGTCACAAAAGTAGGCACCCTTGTAAACATGTAGTAATCTTATGAACATGATTTGCTTATGTTTGACATTATGCCTGAATAAAAGTATAGGTTTATGTTGTAGTTAAGCCTATGTGTCAATAGTGATATTCTTAACTTAACTACAAGTTTTCATGGTTTGATTCATGTCACTTATGCTTTTATGACCAAAGTAAATGTTACTACTATGCAAGTACACCAGTTTCTATTTTGTAGTTCCAACGTCACATTGCAAGTTCATGCGCTCACAATCCCTTTTTTTTGTGTATGTAATCACGCTTTAAGCCTCCCCTTTCTCGCATGGCTAAGTTGGGCTTAAAAGCCTAAGCCCAACATATATTATGATAAACGAACGTATTAAACGGGGGAAAATAACGTTGGGTCAAATTAATTAATAAATGAAAATATAAAGTAGAAGGGCCCAAATTCAAGTATGGGTTGGGCCCATGATTGGTGTAACCTTTACACCATTAACTTAATAATGGGCCGCAAATATTTACATATAAATAAAGAAGAAAGACAAAATATGTAAATGTAGAAAATACGATGTGTTTAACCCGAGGTTGGATTGAGTTGTGATGTAAACCTGCCCGGAACTGCCCGGCTGTCCAGTGGTCACAACAATACCTATCCAATGTGGGAGGTTAAACACAGAGCCCAATAAGGACCCGAGGTTAGACTGAGTTATGGCGTAAGACTGCCCGGAACCAACCGGCAACAGGCAGCCACAACAATACCTGTCTAATGTGAGAGGTCAAGGCTTTAATAAGACAATTAAGGCTGAGTCAGGACTGTTAGGATTAAGTGGACTAAAGACTTAATCAAAATGGAACATGCTAAACTAAACGGACTGGTGGGGGTTAGGTTAGAAAAACACTTAACCAACTTAGCATGTTGGCTAGAGATAGAAAACCTAGTAACGGGGGACCCTTTTCAGCAGTAACCCTATAAGGTGTATCATGATACCCCGAAACTAGGCAGGGTGGGGCACGATTACTAGGCTGATTGTAAGAGGTCAAATCGACGGCGGTGGTGTAGCAGTGTAGGTTCTAACGGGGTGCGGGCGTGCACACACTCCGGCGCAGAAAAATAAAGCACTGGGCACCAGTAGCATACCTGTGCATTCTAAGGTTGTGTCGGGCCGCTGCCATGGGACTTGATACACCCCATGGTGGGACTAGCATAGGTAACTACAACATCGGGGGCCGTAAGACACATGTAACTATGCGAGTAGGAGCAGATCATCATAGAATGGATCACTTCACCCTGATTATGGGGTGCCAGTTGGGAACTAGTTTATATGGGTTCAGAGATTAACATGGGGTACGATAGTATATTCGACCCTGGACAACTTAACTAAGTTTATAGTGCTTTCCCACTTCTTGATTAAACTTATCATACCCAGTTCTTTATTCATAGACAAAATAGTCCTAGACTTACTCAGGCTTTATGTCTGACTCTACTTTTCTTTCGTCTTCTTTTCTTCCGTTTCCCCCCCCCCCCCTCAGGTCCACAGGGAGGGAACACTGCAGCTTGACCAGCATTCACATCCAGCTTGAAGAAGTGAAATGTATTGCTTGGACCTTTTTCATTTTGAACTATGGCTTTGGACAACCACTATGGGGCTTTTGCAGTTTATCTATGTTTTCTTTATGCTTCTTTAAATAATGTAATCAAGACAGATTATGAAAGTGTTATGTTATGTTTTTGGAAAAGATGTAAGACAATTATGGTGATGATGTTGTAGCACGTATTTGCTTTTATGAAATAAAAGTTGTTTGTTTTTCCGCTGTTTACAAATATGTGTTCTTATATCTGTCTTGTATATCTGTGACTTATACTTATAAACCTCCACCAAAATTAGGGCATTCCCTTTGAGAGTGACCCTAACGGAGGTGGGGTGTTTCACTTGGTATCAGAACATAGGTTTACCAGATAAGATTAAAAAAAAAAAAGTTTTGAAAAATTATTTTCAAAAAGGAAATTTAAAGAAGCATTTTTAAAAGAAAAAAATATTATTTTATTTTTAAAAAGGCAAAGTCCACTCCCCAAAGCCATAGGTACTATCTCTTATCCTTCGTTTTGAATCTATCCTTTTTGTTTCAGCATGTCCGAAGATCTTAACTTACCGGAAGGGGTACCAATACCAGGTTGGTTTAGACGGTTCTTAGAAGCAAGGGCCACTCAGCCAGGTCCTACCGTTCCTCCTCCCCCAGCTGCAGGAAATCATCCAGCTGCAGCAGCACCTTTTCCTCCACCTCCTCCACGGGGGAACACGTTTGCTAAGATATGTAAAGATTTTAAAGCCATGGGAGGAAAGGATTTCCATGGAACTGAGTCCTTCGTAGCAGCTAGGAATTGGCTGAAAGAAACTGAGGACCTATTCATCATCTTTGAGGTAGAAGATAGACAAAAAGTACAATTGGCAGTGTGGCTATTGAAGGGCGAGGCTTCCTACTGGTGGGAAGTCACTAATGCTGAAAGACCAGTGGAGACATGGGAGGACTTTAGGGCAAGGTTTGAGACTAAATTTCTCTCAGATGCGGAAAGAAGTTTGCAGTTGGAAAAATTCTTATTTCTTAAGCAAGGAGACAAGACTGTCAGAGAGTATGTGAATCAGTTCGATGAGCTGGCTAGGTTTGGGCTTGACCTAGTCAACACCCCGCACAAGAAGGCTCTCCGTTTCGTAAAAGGGTTAAATGAGCCATTACACAGTTTGGCCATGACCCATATACCCATGGGGGCCACGTATGAAAGATTGGTGCAAATGGCATTGCTGAATGAAGAGGATAAGGGCAAGAAGGAGACAAAGGCAGAAAGCTCTCAAGGGAAGAAAGAGGGTTTGCAGCCTAAGAAGACAGACTTTAAGAAAGGCGGGAAAGGCAACAAAGAGAAGAGGAAGTGTAATTTCTGTGGCAAAGTGGGGCACTTAGTAAAGGACTGCCGGAAAAAGAAGGCCAAGGAGAATGGTGGGTGCTTTTCTTGCGGTGAGACGGGCCACAGGGCTAAGGACTGCCCAAAGAAACGAGGATAGGGGCAGAGGGCTGGATCCACCTCAGGGGCACAGGTTCATGTGCTAGAGGCGCCACCTTTGCAACAGCGAGGTACCAACACTTCTGTAGAAAGTGTAGTTTATCTTTATGATCACCCCGTTCGCACTTTATTTGATTCTGGCGCATCACACTCCTTTATCTCGTCTGCTTTAGTAGAATCTCTGCACCTAAAAACTAGTATGGTAAAGGACCCCTTAATTGTTTCAAACCCGATTGGGGGCCCAGCTCATTTGTCTATGATCTGTTTGGGATTAAAAATTTCTATTCTAAGTGTTGAATTTCAATGTAGTGCCTTTGTTTTGGTCTTTTCGGGGTATGGTTTGATTTTGGGTATGGATTGGCTATCCAGTAATGGGGCCATCCTTGATTGTGAGAAATGGGTTGTTAGGCTCCTATCCCAGCTCGGTAATACTTTGGAAATTTCTTGTAATCCCTCGTATGCGGTTATGCTTAGTTATCTTGAATCGCTAGATGCCTCTGTAGACAATTTGCAATCAGTTAGAGTGGTCCGGGAATATCCAGATGTCTTCGAAGAGGTGAAGGGCTTGCCTCCGAAGCGGGAAAAAGACTTCCGCATATATCTTGTAGATAATGCAAAGCCCGTTGCGTTGCCCGTTAGACACATGGCTCGACGAGAAAGAAAAGAGCTCAGTAAACAGATTGAAGAGCTTCTAGAGAAGGGGTTCATTAGGAGGAGCATTTCAGAATGGGGCGCTCCAGTGGTGTTCGCTACAAAGGCGGATGGTTCACTCCGTCTATGTGTTGACTATAAGGAGCTCAACAAGCTAACGAAAAAGAATAGGCACCCTCTCCCTAGAATTAACGATTTATTTGACCAGCTTGTAGGAGCGTCTGTTTTCTCCCAACTCGATTTAGCAACCGGTTTTCATCAGCTAAGGGTGGCTGAAGATAGCATCGATAAAACGGCGTTTAGAACCCCAGACGGCTTCTTTGAATGGCTTGTCATGCCTTTCGGCTTGACAAATGCACTTGCTTACTTCGTGGACCTGATGAGTAGGGTATTTAGAGATTTCCTCAACAAATTCGTAGTCGTCTTCGTAGATGATATCCTTATCTTCTCAAGGAGTGAAGAGGAACATGCTCAGCACTTAAGGGCAATCATGGAAACTTTGCGAGTCCATCAACTAAAAGCCAAATTCTCCAAATGCCACTTTTGGAGAGAAGAGGTGAGGTTCCTTGGGCACATAGTATCCAAACAAGGGTTAGCAGTGGACCCTGCTAAGGTAGTGGCGGTACAGGATTGGAAGACACCAAGGAATGCAACTGAGGTCCGAAGCTTTCTAGGACTAGCAGGTTTCTATCGAAAAATCATAAGGGATTTTGCGAAAATCTCAGCTCCGCTCACGAAATTGACTAAGAAGAATCTAGTGTTCAATTGGGACTTGGATTGCGAGTTTGCTTTCCAACGACTAAAAAGGGCTCTCACAACAGCCCCAGTTTTGACGCTGCCAGATGGGAGCAAGATGTTCACTGTTTATACGGATTCATGTGGGACAGGGCTAGGCGCCGTCTTAATGCAAGAAGGAAGGGTAGTAGCTTATGGTGGGAGGCAGTTGAAGGTGCACGAAAAGAACTACCCGACCCACGATCTTGAGTTAGCCGCCATCGTCTTTGCACTCAAGTCTTGGCGACACTATCTCCTAGGTGAGAAGTTCGAACTTTACACTGACCATAAATCGTTGAAATATCTTTTCTCGCAGAAGGATCTTAACTTGAGGCAACAAAGATGGATGGAGTTTCTTGCCTCGTACGATTTCGAAATCTCCTACACTCCGGGCAAAGGCAACGTAGTTGCAGACGCGTTGAGCCGAAAGAAATTGACCCTAAGCCCGTTGTTTGTTGAAAGACAAAGCCTAGAGTTTATAGCCAGCTTCGACTTTAGGCCCTCCTCCGATTTCGTACCAGGCTTGCTAGCATCTCTCGAAGTGCGCCCAACTTTAGTGGATTCAGTAGGGACAGCACAACGCGAAGACCCTCAGCTTGTGGAAACAATTGATAGGTTAATTAGGGGTGAGACTTCAAGTCACCTCGACAGATACTCCATCGACGATAAGGGTTTGCTAAGGCGAGACGGAAGACTATGCGTCCCACAGACAAAAGATTTAGTAAAGAAGGTTCTCGAGGAAGCACATCACTCCAAGATGACGATACACCCAGGCGGGGATAAAATGTACAAAGACATAAAAAGGACTTTCTTCTGGAACGGCATGAAAAAGGACGTGGCAGAATTCGTTTCTAAGTGTATGGTGTGCCAACAGGTTAAAGCGGAACAGAAAAAGCCTGGCGGGCTACTACATCCTCTAGAGGTCCCGCAGTGGAAGTGGGATAGCATCTCAATGGACTTCTTCGATGGGCTGCCTAGGTCTAGGAGAGGCAACACTAGCATTTGGGTAATAGTGGATAGGCTTACTAAAAGCGCCCACTTTTTACCTGTTAAAAGTAAAAGAACTGCCTCATCCCTAGCATCACTTTACCTCAAGGAAATTGTTCGACTCCATGGAATACCATCTAGTATTGTTAGTGACCGAGACCCCATCTTCACCAGCGAGTTTTGGCGGAGTCTGCAAGAAGCAGTAGGAACGCAGTTATGCTTGAGCACAGCCTACCATCCCCAAACCGACGGCCAAACGGAGAGAGTGAACAGAATTTTGGAAGACCTTTTAAGACTATGCGTCCTTGACTTCGGAGGGACATGGGAAGACCACCTTCCTTTGGTGGAATTTGCCTACAACAACAGCTATCAAGCGACCATCGGAATGGCGCCCTTCGAAGCTTTATATGGAAGACCATGCCGATCGCCCACTTGTTGGTGGGAGTCTACTGATAAGCTCATACTTGGACCAGATATGATCCGAGAGACTTCAGAGAAAGTAGACTTAATACGAAGAAGGATGAAGACGGCCCAAGACAGACAAAAGTTCTATGCCGACAAGAGAAGGACCGACCTTGAATTTGAGGTTGGAGACAGAGTTTTTCTCACGGTATCACCGCTAAGAAACGTTGTTCGTTTTGGAACCACAGGAAAACTGGCACCAAGGTTCGTAGGGCCATTCCATATCATCGAGAAAATTGGGAAAATGGCCTATAGATTAGAGCTACCCAAGAAGTTGGCTGGAGTCCACAACGTTTTTCACGTTTCACATCTCCGAAAATGTCTACATGAGCCTGCAGAGGTGGTAGAGCCAAATATCCTCGAAGAGGCCGAAGTGGAACGCGAAGCAACCATAAGAAAAGTTCCAACCCACATCTTAGGAACGGAAGTGAAGAAGCTACGCAACCGCGAAGTCAGGCTCGTCAAAGTTCAGTGGAGCGACGCCGAGGGAGACGCGACTTGGGAAACTGAAGCTAGAATACGCACTGCTTACCCTTTTCTATTCGAGGGTACATCCTTGATCTTTCTTTTTCCTTAAGTTGCGCTTTTATCTATCTTTTTAGGTATATTTCCTCGACCTTATCTTTTAGATAGAAACCTTTTGGATGAAAACATGTAATTGAAACATGTTATGTATGGTGGTTGCAAGTGGTTGCAAGTGGTTGCTAGTGGTTGCTCGTGGTTGCATATACACACACAATCTAGGTTTTAGATCGGCTCAGTCACTTCATATTGCATATGCATATATGTTTGCATTCGTATATGGTTGAACTTTAATGTGTTGTCATATGGATGTTGCATTTGTATTGAATAAATGATTGTGCACCCATGTAGAATCATGAATAGGAAAATTTGCATACATAATGGATTCATGGCACTTACATAATTCGCATTAAGGAGGTCAACTGAATCAGTAGACCGCCTGATTTTGCATTAGATAAGTTCATGTACACACACTCTTCGCATATGATCATGAAGCATTAGAAGTCTTTTAAGGACAATGGATGCTTGTGTTTGATGGATGAGTAGATGGATGATTGGATGTTAGGATATACATTTTCCTAAACTTGAAGATTTCGGGGACGAAATCCTTTTAAGTGGGGGAGAATGTAACACCCCGCGAATTCTATAACTATGAAATTCACAAATTAAAGTATAATTAATTTCAAATCAAAGAACTAAGGGAAACGGGATACGCCATTGCGTTCGTCTCGGAAAAATACGCGAAATAGAGTCTGAGTTTTCGAAAAACGGAGTCCGTATGAAGAAGATATGGCCTTCGGAAGTTTTTGAATTAAGTTTAAAATTCGAACAGCTCAGAAAAACAATTAAAAATTAAAAATCGGGCCCAATTGGCCAGGGCGGGAAAACTCCCGCCTAAGCCACCCAGGTCGACTGGGCTGTCGACCTGGGCTAGCCATGTCGACAGGGCTGTCGACAGCCCTGTCGACAGGGTTGTCGACTTGGTCGAGAGCCAGGTCGAACCCAGCCCAACCTGGCTGGCCAGGTCTGTGTTTGGCCGATTTTCTGTAGTCTGCTTTGTCATTAGGGCTAGGTGGCAGGCTCTAATTGGTCTCTCTTTCGAATGAATGGCTACGATCAATCCAGGCAATATCGATGGCTCTAATCAGTTCATAAACCCTATAAAAATGACCCTAGACTAACCCTAATCTATTCATTCAAAAATAAGAAAAAAAGCCGTCATGTTGCTGAGGAACGTCTAGGTGTAGCCACCAAATTGGAGAGAAGATTAGGAGGCGAATTCTAAAGCATAAAGCAACATAAACAAATCAAATCAACGCCTACGTCAAAAGGAATCGCATCTCTAAATTCCTGAATTAGAGAATTCGCCACAACGATTGTAAGTAGAGTATTATTTTGGTATGAACAAATAATTGTGTTGATTTGTATACTTGATTTGTGGCGATAAAGTAATTCATATTTGTGCATTGCTATCGATTTGGAATATTGTATACGTTTGGGTACTCTCGAATTATGTTATTCATTATAAAAAACTACATGTTTGCGGTAGTTTTATGCAAGTATATGTTTGGATATTCGCAAAACATATTATTCATTATAAAAACTACATGTTGCGGTAGTTTTATGCAAGTATACGTTTGGAATATTTGTAAATTATGTAATTCATGTTGAAACTACATGGATATAGTTGTTTAATGGAAATTCATGCAAGTTTGGGGTTTTGCTACTATGCCATCATAATGTGTATTTTTGTACAAAAAGCATTTTTGTGAGAAATTGGAACAAATTTGGATTATTATAGTTCATATGAAACTAAGTTGAAGTTTTGGCACCATGATCTATGTATTAATCCATATTGTGTACTAGAAACCTATTTGCAAACTCATGAGTATGGCTAGGCTATGATTGATATTTTGCATAATTGAAATCTATGTTAGGTCTATATTGTTAACAAGAATTATATGATGACATATGTGGTGTATAGCTAGGTTAGATTCAAAAATCCCTTTTGCAAGTTTGCATGACTAAAGTAAAAATCATGATTTTATGTTAGAAATATGTATGCCATGGTTATGTGAATAAATTTAACTATGCTTTTGTATTAGTCACAAAAGTAGGCACCCTTGTAAACATGTAGTAATCTTATGAACATGATTTGCTTATGTTTGACATTATGCCTGAATAAAAGTATAGGTTTATGTTGTAGTTAAGCCTATGTGTCAATAGTGATATTCTTAACTTAACTACAAGTTTTCATGGTTTGATTCATGTCACTTATGCTTTTATGACCAAAGTATATGTTACTACTATGCAAGTACACCAGTTTCTATTTTGTAGTTCCAACGTCACATTGCAAGTTCATGCGCTGACAATCCCTTTTTTTTGTGTATGTAATCACGCTTTAAGCCTCCCCTTTCTCGCATGGCTAAGTTGGGCTTAAAAGCCTAAGCCCAACATATATTATGATAAACGAACGTATTAAACGGGGGAAAATAACGTTGGGTCAAATTAATTAATAAATGAAAATATAAAGTAGAAGGGCCCAAATTCAAGTATGGGTTGGGCCCATGATTGGTGTAACCTTTACACCATTAACTTAATAATGGGCCGCAAATATTTACATATAAATAAAGAAGAAAGACAAAATATGTAAATATAGAAAATACGATGTGTTTAACCCGAGGTTGGATTGAGTTGTGATGTAAACCTGCCCGGAACCGCCCGGCTGTCCAGTGGTCACAACAATACCTATCCAATGTGGGAGGTTAAACATAGAGCCCAATAAGGACCCGAGGTTAGACTGAGTTGTGGCGTAAGACTGCCCGGAACCAACCGGCAACAGGCAGCCACAACAATACCTGTCTAATGTGAGAGGTCAAGGCTTTAATAAGACAATTAAGGCTGAGTCAGGACTGTTAGGATTAAGTGGACTAAAGACTTAATCAAAATGGAACATGCTAAACTAAACGGACTGGTGGGGGTTAGGTTAGAAAAACACTTAACCAACTTAGCATGTTGGCTAGAGATAGAAAACCTAGTAACGGGGGACCCTTTTCAGCAGTAACCCTATAAGGTGTATCATGATACCCTGAAACTAGGCAGGGTGGGGCACGATTACTGGGCTGATTGTAAGAGGTCAAATCGACGGCGGTGGTGTAGCAGTGTAGGTTCTAACGGGGTGCGGGCATGCACACACTCCGGCGCAGAAAAATAAAGCACTGGGCACCAGTAGCATACCTGTGTATTCTAAGGTTGTGTCGGGCCGCTGCCATGGGACTTGATACACCCCATGGTGGGACCGGCATAGGTAACTACAACATCGGGGGCCGTAAGACACATGTAACTATGCGAGTAGGAGCCGATCATCATAGAATGGATCACTTCACCCTGATTATGGGGTGCCAGTTGGGAACTAGTTTATATGGGTTCAGAGATTAACATGGGGTACGATAGTATATTCGACCCTAGACAACTTAACTAAGTTTATAGTGCTTTCCCACTTCTTGATTATACTTATCATACCCAGTTCTTTATTCATAGACAAAATAGTCCTAGACTTACTCAGGCTTTATGTCTGACTCTACTTTTCTTTCGTCTTCTTTTCTTCCGTTCCCCCCCCCCCCAGGTCCACATGGAGGGAACACTGCAGCTTGACCAGCATTCACATCCAGCTTGAAGAAGAGAAATGTATTGCTTGGACCTTTTTCATTTTGAACTATGGCTTTGGACAACCACTATGGGGATTTTGTAGTTTATCTATGTTTTCTTTATGCTTCTTTAAATAATGTAATCAAGACAAATTATGAAAGTGTTATGTTATGTTTTTGGAAAAGATGTAAGACAATTATGGTGATGATGTTGTAGCACGTATTTGCTTTTATGAAATAAAAGTTGTTTGTTTTTTCGCTGTTTACAAATATGTGTTCATATATCTGTCTTGTATATCTGTGACTTTTACTTATAAACCTCCACCAAAATTAGGGCATTCCCTTTGAGAGTGACCCTAACGGAGGTGGGGTGTTTCACCGGTTGTGAACCAAAAACGGGAGAGGACCTCAGGGAGGGCATGCATTTCTTTCTAGTTAGAAGTGGCGTCAGTGGTTTTACACGCCCTGACGAGTTTGACTTATGTGGTTGTTGCTGTTGCGAGGCGCCTCGGATTGATCGGTTGTTCTCGAACCGATGGAGTCATTTAGTTGGCTCATTTACGCCCCAAAGGGCGGGGAAACATATTGTTCAGGCACTATAATCCACATCGGTGGATCGGCCCTGTCGCTCCATGGGGCAGTTGCGGCTGTTCCTGTGGCTCGGGCTAGAGAGTCACGAATCGGTAGAGGACGATCCCTGGCCTTGGTTCACAGACGGAAATCCAATTTCCAAATACGTGAGATTTGCGGTTTTATTTGTAGAGCCTAGTATGGCGACATAGTGGGATGGGGCGCTCATGCCGCCTATGATTGATACTTATGATTTGAAGTTGTTTTATACACTATGCACTTATAATAGTATCAAACGATTTGTTTTAACCGTACCAAGAATTCTTTGGCTGTTATAAGGGAAAACCCTATCCTCGGCTGCGTTGCATTGTGTGATGGGACCTGGGTCTTATAACAGCTTCATTTTTCTTTATTTAGCATTGCGCTGTTTGTTTTATGCATTGGTATTCTTGGGAGGAAACCCGTTCCGTGTTATACGGCGTGGTCCCTTGATTTACCTAATGATTTAAAATAAAGATTAATAACTGTTTTAGTTCTCACACCAGTCACATGACTGACCTGGAGTTTGTTGTTTTAACCTAAACTCTGGGTGCCCTTATTTTGACACGGGCAGCTAGTAGTTTTGGTTTTGCAGATTTA
Organism: Allium sativum; assembly: GCA_030737875.1. NCBI lineage: Eukaryota > Viridiplantae > Streptophyta > Magnoliopsida > Asparagales > Amaryllidaceae > Allium > Allium sativum. Next base: position 503,422,476 of record CM060925.1, read on the forward strand.
TATTCACAGGATCCTGGTTTACAGCTGGAACGATATCCGGAAAGCTTTGTATCCGTATATCTACTTCTAGTTGTGTATTGTATTATTTTCCGCTGCTATGTATTTAAATGTAATTTAAATCTCTGATATTTCTGTGTAATATTTATTCGTTTATACTCTGTATATTCTTGTAATCTGATGCATTGTTGCGATATACAATGAAATGTTCTTCTGTATGCGTTTTGTTGTGGCTTGTTCTCAAACGATAGGGCGTTTCGAACGGCCTGGATCGGTTTAGCGACTGGTTCGGACCGAGCGAGATTCCTTGCCGTCACAGTTGGTATCGGAGCTTTGGTTTACAAAGCAGAGAACAAGACACAATAGAACCGTACGAAAGAATTCATTAGAAATTGGATTAGTAATATCCAATTAGAATGACTCGTTAGAGATGGGATCAGTAGTATCCTAGAACGAGTGTGAAGAGTGAATTTTTTTAAATGAAAACAATTTTGTTTGAAAATTTAAAATCAATTATTCGTATTTGATTATCTATTTATATAGAGTTGGACAGTCCAGTATATAAAGATTTTGCGTATACGTCTGATCCACGTGTATTTGAAATTTTAATATATTGGCTAGATATAGCAACACACTCTAATCGCCCGAAGATGATATTGATGATAGCGATCACATCATCAACATTTATGTTCGAGTTTCGAAGGTGTGATTTTCTATATATTTCCATTAGACTGGTGTGAGAACCAAAACTAATATAGCTAGAACACATTTATGTGATTTGGCATCAAAACATGATTTTTGTATACGTATCAAAATTATCAATTTGAAACTCTAATTCACTAATTGATTGATGTTTGTGTTGTTTGTTTATTTGTTTGCAAATTTTGAACCATTATGCCTAATAGGATCAAATTTTGACTTGTATCGAAAATTGGTCGCATTTGCTTGCATATACATATACTTACCTTGAACAGGTCATAGCAAGGAGGCTAGAGCCGAAGAATAAAATTTGTTTGCCCGACAAATAGGTACATGTTTACTACATAATTTACTGTTTTGTTTGGGTGATGATGATTTTATGAGCCTATTGGCTAGCGGCTTGGGTTTTTCTTTTTCTTTTTGAGATCTGAAGGACCGGGGAAGCTATTTGAAATTCCCCGATGCTCCCGGTGCAGGGGAGGTTATGGCGAAATTTTTCAAAAATTTAGGGTGTTAGCCAAATTTTTGAAGTTTTGAAAATTCTCAGAAACTAAAGAGTTGGAGAATGGAAGCCAGATCGAACGTAGAGTTGAATAATCAAACCACTTTCGACTTTGTTCCTTTTCGGGGACGAAAAGTTTTAAGTGGGGGAGATTGTAACAACCCGAAAATCTGGGCCAGTTTAAAATTTTTATTTTGGCAATTTTAGCGAATTTTAACTATTTAAAATGAATTATTTTAAATAATATCGACGAGAAATTTATTTTTAATATATTTAGAATGTATATACTTATACGCGTCGTCGTTAGAATATAAATATTTATATATAATTATAAATAGAATTGAAAATGGCGCGGTAGTTCGATAATTCGATTTCAAACTTCAATTGAATGTACCGGGTGCAAAACAATCCGGATATTAGTGAAACTGAAAACATTAGGATCTAATTGATAATATCTTTCCAACGAATCCGAATAATCGAAATTTCATAGCGGGAATCAAAAGATATGTCCAGTTGAAAATTCTGAATAGTCGCTATGGAATTCAGGCCCTTAAAAATGGACATTTTGCAAATGACCTCGGATTTCGACGAAACCAGTTTTGTTGGATCCGCAGTGTCAAATTATTGCTAGGTTTCAAATTTCATAATTTTCTGAATCAATATGTGAGTGTGGCAAAGGAAAACGCGTTTGACCGGTTTCAGTTGATTTTAATCGACTGGAAAATGACCATTTTTCCAACGGTCTCAGAATTCGACGAAACTAGTTTTGTTAGGACCGTATCGTCAATACGAAGCTAGAAAATATTTTTCAAGGATTTTTAAAGTTAGTATGTGACCCCGGTAATTTGAAATGTACGTTTAAAGTTCAATATAGAGATTTAAATGTAAATTTAACGGAAACTGATTCAAACGTCCGAATCAACGTATGATACATAACCCATTGTGTTCAGAATGGGGGTGAAACGCTATGGACGACAGGCGGTGGGCCTCGTTTCGAGTTCGTTTGTAAAAGTCAACTTTTATAAAAAAAATAAAAGAATAAAAAAATATATAATAAATAAAACCCTCTTCTTTTAATCTCAGCCCCCCCCCCCGTTTCTTCACATCAGAAAATCAAAAAAAAAAAAGAGAAAAAAAACCCTGTCGCTGGCGATTTACCAACGCCCCCCCCTCTGCCGCCGCCGCCGCTCTTCTTCTTCCTCCTCCTCTTGTCGCTTCTCCTACTCCAGCCTAGACCCCCACCCCGATCCAAATCCAACCCAAACCCCGAGCCCTAGTCGCGCCCCCCAACCCGCATCGCCCCCTATCCCCTCTGACCTGCCACCTCTCCGATGTCAGCACTTCCCCCTTGACCTGCGCCAGAAGCAAGCCCCCTTCTCCTCGATTAGCGTGTACAGCACCCCCTCCCTCTCAAGAACGCTGTAAGTTTTTATTTTTTTTCTTGGTTCTTATTTAAATTTTAATTTGAAAATCAGTTTTTATATGTAGTGACAAAAATGAAATTTTTTATATTAGAGAAGACGAATTTTTTATATTATAAACGATGAAAAATATGATTTTTTTTCTAAGAAAGAGAATATAAAAATTCAATTTTTATGATATATAGATAATAAAAATATTATCTTTATGCTGTAGATTTAATGAAAATATAATTTTTATATAGTATAGATAATAAAAATTAGATCTTTATTATGTGAGAGATGTAAAAATATAATCTTTACTATGTAGAGGATGTAAAAATATAGTCTTTACTATATAGGAGAGGTGAAAATGTGATTTTTGTTTATGTAGCGAAATAAAAATATGATTTTTATATATTGAACTTCGAAATAAAAATATGATTTTTATATATTGAACTTCGAAATAAAAATATGATTTTTATATATTGAACTTCGAAATAAAAATAAGATTTTTATATATTGAATAGCAAAGTAAAAAATTCGATTTTTACATAGGTAGTGAAAGCGGACAACGAAGGTAATAAAAAGGCGAGATTGGCGAGGATTTCTATAGAAGAAGAGTCAAGATGATTGGATAGCTATTGGTGAGAATTTCTCACCTTTCAATTTCTTTTTCTAGTTATATATATATATATATATATACTAGGATGCAGACGGTGCTTAGTAGCACTCGACACAATCGTCCACAGACCATGGACTTGTTTGTTTGGTTGCATAGATTAGTTAGATGATTTGATTTGAAATTGAATTGTTTGGTGAAATAAATTGATTTGATTGATGTGTGAATGGCGTAGGCCTTCACTAGACCGGGGATAAGGCGAGGCCTTGTCCCGTTTCTAGTATCGCGCCGTTATGCCGCCGAAATTTTCTAAAATATGTTAGAAAAATAAAAATATCATTTTATTGAATAAATGAACCGAATAGAATATTCGTAGGTTGAATAAAATGTTTTATCGTTAAAAATATAATTTTTAACGTGAAAGTAAATAAATAAATATTTATAAACAAATCGGCCGATTTGTTTATATACACTGATTTGACTGATATTGATTGGGTCGATAAATTTTACACATCGCCCAACTGCACAAATAAAATATGTGTTTGATTGTTTGAAACCCCACACGGGTGTTAGGATGAAATTTGAAGTTCACTCATCCTGATTGATTAAATAGGTTGATCGATCGATTGACAGGCTGTTGTAAGCGTTAGATATCGATATTTGATGCTTATACAGTGTAGTACACTTTGGTTGATGGTTGATTATTTTTCAATGCTATTATATACATGTGTTGTATGAAATCCATATAAATAACTTTATATGGTAATTGATTGGGCCTCATTCCAATTTGAAAAATAAAGAATATTATGAAATAAAAGTTCATGTGTTGACAGTACTCATCCATTGAGATTGGTCATGTGTTGAACGAAATATTTAGATAATAACAACTATTTTGAAAAAGAAATATTTGAAATAGAATATTTGAAAATAAAAATTTATGAAGCCGTGTTGATTAGGTTGACGCCATTTTGACGTAAACGATATTTATATCAATTGAAAACGATTTCGAAATAAATTGAATTGAAAACGATTTCGAAATGAAATGAATTGAAAACGATTTCGAAATGAAATGAATTGAAAACGATTTCGAAATGAAATGAATTGAAAAGGATTTCGAAATGAATTGAATTGAAAACGATTTCGAAATGAATTGAATTGAAAAGGATTTCGAAATGAATTGAATTGAAAAGGATTTCGAAATGAATTGAATTGAAAACGATTTCGAAATGAATTGAATTGAAAACGATTTAGAAATGAATTGAATTGAAAACGATTTCAAATTGAATTGAAAGCGAATTGATAACGAATTCAAATTGAATTGAAATTTGAATTGAATAGAAATGAATTTTAAAACGAATTTATAAGGAAGAATTCAATTTTGATTTGAATTGAAACGGAAGTTGAAATTGCTTTTGAAATGAATTTAAAACTATTTATATAATTCGTTTTAAATAGAAATCGACGAAATATATATTATATATATTATATATATAATATAATGGCCTGAATAGAACGCGCCGCGCCGTGGCAGTTCGCGAATTTCGACCATTTATTTCAAACGGACATTACGGGAGATCCAACCGTCGGATTCTCCTAAAACCGGAACCGTTGGGTTCGTATCGAAAAGAGCTTTCTAACGAATATTAGAAATTTGAAATCTAACGGTTGGATTTGGAGTTACGTCCAAATCAAATTTGAAAAAGGTCTCTGTAAGTGCAGTTCGATGGCCATTGATGGAAATCGACTGTACGGGCCTTGATAAAATTATTAAAAATAGTAATAATTTGTGTAAAATCATAAGAAATGATTTGGGAAAAATTGGGATGAAAAACTCCATATTTGAAAAGATAAAAATAGATTTTTATCAAAATGAACTGGTTTTGAACTAGAATTATAAATCTATTTATTTTTAAATAAATAAATTGAATTTAGAAATGGTTTTGAAAATAACCAGAATATCCAATGATTGCATTGGAGTGGATTTGAACCGAAATTGTCTTCGGAATATTTCGATGTTGGAATTCGTGATTATACAGGTGTTGTTATGGAAATTTGAAAGATATATATTTATATCGTTATTTCCAATACGACATTTGTTAGTCGTAGAATTTGATATTGAATATAAGCTGATATATTTTCTATTCAGAGCCTTGTATTGAATATCGAATGTGAATTGGGTTTGTCGTGAATGGTGTCTTCACTAACACTGTTCTTGAACCCAGTTGATAAATGATTAAATCTTTTTATTTAGATTTAATGATGTGTACCAATTAAATGATATTTAATTGAAATTGAATTGATATTGATTTTTGGGTTTATCGTGAACAGTGTTTTAAATAACACTTGTTGTTTAGCCCGATAATTAATGAATGTTATTTTGGGTTTATCGTGAACCGTGTTTTAAATGACACAGATTCTTTAACCCAGTTAACAATTAAAACTAAGTGGAGTTTTAATGAATCTTTAATTAGATTGAAATGGTCGAGAATGGAGTATCACCAGTTTTGCTCCAGGCGATAGTTAAATCTTTAATTAGATTTGAACGTGAAATGGTAATTGAATTTACCGATAACACTGTGGTGTTAGATATGAAGTATTACCAGTTTAACTTCATGGGATAAATAGGTTGGGATTGGGAAATTAAAACAAATGATTACTTCGGTAAGGTTCGCTAATCCCGACTAGTTTGAATTGAGATTCAAAAATAGAATAAAGAATAAATTCAAGGAATTTATCTTGGATAAAATTAATGGGAACCTTTTTCCTATGAATGTGAAATTTAGAAACTAACTGTCGGTTAGCCAAGCAGAATGGTTTTCTGGATATTGATCTGATGTTGGTTTCGGCCTTCGGGGTTAATATTTGGGAAATTATTCTCTTGATTAATTTACAGTTAGTGACTGATGAATTGGAATGAGGCGTATGTTGTGTTTGTTTAACACTTATTTAAAATATACGTGAGTTATTCGGAAAGACCGGGTTTATCCCATTCTGAATAACTGATACGACGATAAGTCGAAGATGAAGACGGTGGTCGAAGACCGGAAGTCTTCACGTCGTTTGGGTGATTACTGATGATCTTGATTGGGCTGTACACCCAAGAAGATGGAAACACTTGGTGATCGTCCAGACGTACTTGGAGATCGATGGATATGCTGGGTACTAGGTGCCTCCGGTTTCGTTCAGACCCAGAACGGACTTGTAAATGGACTCTGTGTCTGACATTGGATTTTAGTCTGTGTGATTGATTTCTATTAAATATATATCTATTTGGCGGCGGAGAATTTATTCTCTTGCTTAACGCCCTTCTCTGAGACGTACGAGCTCAGGGGTTATATACTGATGGATATCAAACGCATAGAGTGAATTGCCTGTGTGGCATGCCTAAGTGGCAATTGATCAAGGCTTCTGTTGAAAAGCAAAGTCTTGTGGTGATGATCGAAGCACGGCCTTTGTGGCGTAGCTTTGTGTAACGTTTGCTTCGCGAGTTTCGCACCCCGGTTGTGAACCAAAAACGGGAGAGGACCTCAGGGAGGGCATGCGTTTCTTTCTAGTTAGAAGTGGCGTCAGTGGTTTTACCCGCCCTGACGAGTTTGACTTATGTGGTTGTTGCTGTTGCGAGGCGCCTCGGATTGATCGGTCGTTCTCGAACCGATGGAGTCATTTAGTTGGCTCATTTACGCCCCAAAGGGCGGGGAAACGTATTGTTCAGGCACTATAATCCACATCGGTGGACCGGCCCTGTCGCTCCATGGGGCAGTTGCGGCTGTTCCTGTGGCTCGGGCTAGAGAGTCACGAATCGGTAGAGGACGATCCCTGGCCTCGGTTCACAGACGGAAATCCAATTTCCAAATACGTGACATTTGCGGTTTTATTTGTAGAGCCTAGTATGGCGACATAGTGGGATGGGGCGCTCATGCCGCCTATGATTGATACTTATGATTTGAAGTTGTTTTATACACTATGCACTTATAATAGTATCAAACGATTTGTTTTAACCGTACCAAGCATTCTTTGGCTGTTATAAGGGAAAACCCTATCCTCGGCTGCATTGCATTGTGTGATGGGACCTGGGTCTTATAACAGCTTCATTTTTCTTTATTTAGCATTGCGCTGTTTTTTTTATGCACTGGTATTCTTGGGAGGAAACCCGTTCCGTGTTATACGGCGTGGTCCCTTGATTTACCTAATGATTTAAAATAAAGATTAATAACTGATTTAGTTCTCACACCAGTCACATGAATGACCTGGAGTTTATTGTTTTAACCTAAACTCTGGGTGCCCTTATTTTGACACGGGCAGCTAGTAGTTTTGGTTTTGCAGATTTATATTCAAAGGATCCTGGTTTACAGCTGGAACGATATCCGGAAAGCTTTGTATCCGTATATCTACTTCTAGTTGTGTATTGTATTATTTTCCGCTGCTATGTATTTAAATGTAATTTAAATCTCTGATATTTCTGTGTAATAATTATTCGTTTATACTCTGTATATTCTTGTAATCTGATGCATTGTTGCGATATACAATGAAATGTTCTTCTGTATGCGTTTTGTTGTGGCTTGTTCTCAAACGATAGGGCGTTTCGAACGGCCTGGATCGGTTTAGCGACTGGTTCGGACCGAGCGAGATTCCTTGCCGTCACAGAATTCTTTGAAACAAGAATTGTCAGGACCGATTTGATAATAGTTTTCTAATGGAAGAGAAAAATTTGGATTTCATCGTATAGCTTTTCAGTTATGTCAAAATTAAATTTTCAGAAAAGCAGCGCCAAAATCGTTTAATAGCCAGAATGGTTTATGTAAATGAATAAAAGGATTTTAATGAAATAAAATCCGAATTGCCATTAGAAAAATCCGAACTAGGGAGATAAAAAAAATATGAACTCTAGTGAAGTAAGTGAAATGATTTTTGTGGCAAAAATCATATTTTTAATTATCAAATAGAATTAACTAAATTGGAGATGTAACACCCCGTAATTTTATAACGTTAAAATTCACAAATTAAAGTATACCTAATTTTTAGAAAAGAATTAAGTGAAATGGGTTGCGCTATTATGTTCGTTTCAAAATTTTGGGTCAAGATAGACATTTGGTTTGCACAAAATGGATACCTTATGAAGATGTTATTAAGCATTGATGTTTGTATGCATATGAGAGAAATATATACTTATATATATTAAATAAATAAATATGCAAAAAAGTTCAAAACAACGAATTGGGAGGGGGAATAACCAAACCGGCCTAATTTTGAGGTCGACCCAAGCTCCGCTGGGTCGATTAGGGGTCGATTCAGGGTGTTTGGCTATCAACCCGTAGGCCGATTCTCTCAAAGGCAGATGTGGCATCTGATTTGTTCTCATGGTTCAGGGTTAATCTAATGGTCTTAAATAACTTCCTACACCCATATATACACCCTAAGACTTAACCCTAATTCAGAAATATTATCTACGACACCATTATGATGTCAGACTCTCTCTTAAACCCTAGCCGCCGCCTCTAAAACAAATCTCAAGTATTCAACTTCAACTCAAATTAAAGATTAGAGCTTCTACAACAATTCAGGATGATAAATCAGCAACACCGCAACGTTTCTACACCAATTTCAGTGCATAATTCTATTCTTTAACCATGAAAGGTGAGTACGGTGATTTTCACAATATAATGGGATTAAAAGTAACATGATGAAAAGTAACATGATGAAGTTCTAAAGAGAATTCATATGTATGTATGTAATTTGAATCTCATCCAATCTTCACCTTTTTGATTCATGTCATCATATGCCTACACTTTTATGTAATGTTCATACCTTTATCAGTATATTCATGTTGAATTTGTCTTTATTCCTCTATGCCAGTTTATATTCCCATTTATTTCATGATGTTGTGTTAATTCCAATTTTCTGCGATTTGATTCTCTCTTCTTATCCCTATTCCTTTTATTTTTGGATCTAGGCTGCCTTCGAGCCTATGTTAAAAATACGCGCGAATGCGAATACGTGGGAACGAGGGGAATATGTGAAATATGGATAATTGGATATTATTGGCCATTTTGGATAATTGGATAATATGTGAAATTGGCATATTCGGGTATGAATTACATGGAATTGATGAAATTGCCTATAATTGTGAATTTGTAATTGAGGCTAATTGATATGTAATTAGTGACAATTTGGAATAGGAAATATTATAAACATGATTACATGTTTAATTGGATATACATTACATGAAAATTGGGTATGGGTGAAATACATTATTAATAAACCTTTGACACGAGGTTAGGTGCAATTGTGGCGTAAGACTGCCGGAACCGCCCGGCAAAGCCAGCTGCCACAATTGGACGTCTAATGTGAGAGGTCAAAGGAATGAATTGTAGGTGTAATGGTTAATGACACGAGGTTAGACCCAGTTTGTGGCGTAAGACTACCCGGAACCGATCGGCAAATCCAGCGGCCACAAAGTGTTCGGTCTAATGTGGGAGGTCATGCACCGTTCATCATAAGGAATGAATTAAGGAATACTTACCATAATAAGACATGGGTATGGTTAGAGGGTTAAGTGGGGTGACATGTAAATTATGACATGTAAATATGGACTTAACCGGAATAAGATAAGACATGTAAATTATGACATGTAAATATGGACTTAACCGTAGCACGTGTAAGACATGGACATTTAAATTAAAATGGTTAAGTGGGAGAAAAACCTAGTGGGGACCAAGCATAGGTGGGAGGCTTGTGTCAAATGGGGACCCGTTTCAACCAGTAACCCGTTTGAGAATCTAATTGGGCCCGGTACTAGGCCGGGGTTGGGGCATGCTTACTGGACTTGAATGTAAGAGGTCAAAATGTGAATAGCGGTGGAAACTCAAGTCCAACGGTTTCATGTGCGTGCATTGGTCTGGGTTGGTAGGTAAGACGTTGTTGCATCTTGTTGGTATGGCCGAGCATTTTATGTTGGTATCGGGGTTGCCACTTTGGGGAGTATACACCCCGCTGTTGGGCCAGCACGGGTGCCTACGAGGTTTAGGGAGTCGATCGAATGGGTAGAATAAGGGTACCTTAGCAGTGGTAGGAGCAAGTCGGCACCTATGATAGCAGCTAGGTATAAGTAACTACCAAGTATGTCATGTGGGTACAGTTAGTGGGAAGGGATCAACCTTTAGTAAATAGAGACTAGTAGATGTGCAGTGTAATTAAGTAATGTGGTGTAACTTAGCAAAAGTGCGGTGTAATGAAATACATGTTGGTTGAGTTGGATAGTCCTTTGGGTGCTAGTCTGATGTTGACATCGGTCTTCGGGGTTATTACTTTGAGGGTTGTTCGCTTAGCCGAGGTGTAGGATTGTCTTAGTACTTAGGAACGGAATCATCTTATCCATCCTTTTTATCTACCTTTTCTATGTTACAGCCATATCATGATGCCTATTTATGTCTTGATCATTTACCTTACCTATTATTTGTTAAAATTACTGGACTTGCCAGACTTTATGTCTGACCCGTTTTGTTTCCACCTCTTTTCTTTCCTTTCCCCCCTCCCTCAGGTTTTCAAGGAGGGAATACTATAGCTTAGTGCCGATTTCTTTCATTTGCTTGAAAAGAGTTGATGTATCGCTTTGGACTCTCTCATCTTTATGGCTTTGCTCATGCTCAGCGGGGATTTATGCATTTATGTTATTTAAGTATTTGCTTCTTTATGTACTTTGATGTTTTTGGAAAAGACTATTGATCCTGTTGTAATGGTTTTGGAGACTACTTACGTAAGCTTGTTTTGAGTTATGATGCTATGAAATAATTTTTTATCTTCCGCTATGTTGTTTTATTTATTTATTCTTGTAATTTACCTATTCTATACAATAATAATGCTTCATGGACATTGATGCATTCCCTTTGTGAGTGACATTAATGGACATGGGGTGTTACAGGAGAATAGTTATTAAAAGGAAATTTGAATCGAAAATGGGGTTTTGGATAAGTGAAAGAGATTGAGAATTTATATTCGAAATCGAATATATAACTCGATTTGAAAATAGAATTAGATTGGTTCATGAGTAGATTAAAATATATTTGAACATGTCATGGTCAAAGTGAAATTGACAAAAGAGTTAATTAACAAACTGATTAATGAATTAAGTTAAAACGATTTAATCAAGTTGACTTTGAATAAGTAAATTTAACTTGTGACTTCATATTCGAATCGAATATGTTACTTGATTTGAAATGGAATTTAATTAGTTTATGAGTAAGTTGAAATATATTTGAAACATGTTATATTCAAATATATAAGTGAAAAAAGCAAAGAGTTAATTAACGAATTAATTAACGAGTTGAGTTAAAACAAGTGTATTAAGTTGAAATGAATTAGAAATGTATGGATATACATGAGAAAGGTATGGAATGAAGTGTTAGAAGAGATATATATTAGAATGCCCGAAAAGAAGGTATGTATTTAAATTGTATATGTGGTTTTATGCGCTGTATCGGCAAGCCACTTGGCTTTTTGAATTTCTTTTTTAATGGAGAGGCCTGTGTGGCGGTTTGGGGATTTTCCCGATGCTCCCGGTACAAAGGAGGTTATGGAGAATTTTTCAGGGAATTTAAAGAGTTAGAATGTTTTTAAGATAATTTGATAGTTAGAAATCAATGTATCGACATATATAGAATTCGATAAGGAAATGAACTTGAAAATAGAGTATTATGAACAAAAAGGAAATCGATAAATCTGGAAATAGAAAGAGAAGCGTATATGTGTTTTAGAAATAGAGTATTGGTTTTATATGTTGTTAATTATTCGAGGTAAGTGGTCTTGTCCGTTTTGAAGTTGAGGATGTTTTCAGTCAAAAGTTGGAAATCCATGTACCACTAATTCATTCTCTAACTACCCCTATTTGTCGATCTACCCCTACTTTAAGATAGAGTCCGAGTTTGTGTAAAACTTATACCGTATGAAGGAGATATGGACGAACGAAGTAAGACAGAAAAACCAGAAGATAGGATGGAAAAAAAAGAAAAAAAATAAACTGGTGCACTTGGGAAGTGCGCCAGTAGAAAAATAGCACTGGTGCACTTCCCAAGTACGCCCAGGCCGAGGTGAAAACCTGCACAGCTTTCTGGTTTAGTCTGATCCATGTTGTGACTCATTGCTAAGTCCTTTCTGACTCCTTGCTAAGTCATTAGGGCTGACTCATCACCCTATCTTGACTGAATGGCTATGAATAACCATAAGATCATCCGACGGCTCAAATTTGATTGAAACTCTATATAAACAACACTAGTCTCAACCTAAATTCACACAAATAAAATAGAAATAGAGACGTCAAGCTGCTAGTAGGAAACCAAGAGTAGCCGTCAGTTAGAGAAAGCTTAGAGACGATCAAAATTAAAGTTAAAACAAGAATCAAACAACGTTAGACTACCCAAAGGAAAGCATTGCAAATTCAGAACTCAGAATTCAGAATTCAGAATTCAAGTTCATCGTTTACTGTAAGTATAGTGATTTTTCCGATGTGAATAAAAGTTAGGATTTGATTCGATGTAAAATGGAAATGGAATAGTGTTATCGTGTAACAACGATGTTAATTCACATCTATGTATTGAAAATGATTGTGGTATTGTGATGTTTATGGTATAGTTGAATTGATATTGATCCTATTGTACATATAGAATCAAATGCAGGTTGTATAGTTCATTTTGTAATCGACACCTATATGCTTATGTGATTATATAGGTTGTATGTGATTAAGATGTCATGTATATATATACGCTAGAACCTTTATGCCTAAACGATTATGCTGACATACATGCTAGTATGTTTGTAAGAAAGTTGCAAGTTAATTGGATCCACGTCAAGATCCACTTTAATACATGTTTCATGTTGTAATTAGACATATGATTAGAACTAGTTTACACCCTTGCGATGAAATCAAACATACTTTATGAACATGTCACCTTCTTGTCATATGCTAGTTATGTTCGATGTTATGGCTATCTCTAAACATGTTTAGGCTTACGTTGTCTAAATCATATGCTAACTTATGTGACACCTATTTGGTTAGACCCCTATTTCAATGCAAGTTGACATACATGTAAACTGATTTAGGCTATGTTGTAAATTCATGTATGTGTTTATTTAATCTACGTTGCAAGTTCATCCCTATTATGTTCATAATGATCATGCTAAAATGTCAAGTTCACACCTATGACTCATGATGACTATTTTGCAAGTTCACCCCTATTATGTTCATGTTGACTACGCTAAAAATGCCAAGTTTACGTCTATGACATGTTGTGTAGAAAGATTCCTTTATGCAAACTTTATACGCTAAATTAGGGTAAGTTTTTAGCCTAATACTGTATGCCAAAATCATGCGAACAAAAGTTAGGCTAAGAGTTGATTAGCCTAATATTTAGACATGTAACATTGGGTAAAATTGGTAGGAAAACTTGACATAAAAATATATCAAATTGGCATGTTTGTCATATGCCAAAATTGGTGGCATTTAAACGGTATAAATTGTTTATACCAAAAACGTTAAACTAGGAAAGTGGGCCATAACATTTAATTGTTGATAAATTTACATATAATAAGCAATAAAGACAAATACGTAAATTTAGAAAATACGAGTATGCTTAACACGAGGTTGGATTGACTTGTGATGTAAACCTGCCCGGACCCGCCCGGCTCTCCAGTAGTCACAACAATACCTATCCAATGTGAGAGGTTAAGCATTGAGCCCAATAAGGACCCGAGGTTAGACTGAGTTATGGTGTAAATCTTCCCGAAATCGACCGGCACATCCAGTAACCGTAGCAATACCTGTCTAATGTGGGTGGTCGGTGCTTGAAAAGGCTAAGGACAGACAAGTCAGGATGGTAGGGTTAAGTTAACTAAAACACTTAACCAATTCAACATGTTAACTAAACTGATGGATAGGTTTAGGTTAATACAGACACTTAACCCCTTAGCATGTTAGACTAGAAAACCCTAGTAACGAGGGACCCATTTCAGCAGTAACCCAATTAGGTATCATGGTACCCTGAAACTAGGCAGGGTGGGGCACGATTACTGGGCTGATTGTAAGCGGTCAAAGCGACGGCGGTTGGTGGACAGTGTGGGTTCTAATGGAGTGCGGGTGTGCACACACTCCGGAGAAAACAAACAGGGCACTGGCGCATCAGTGGTATAACCTATGCATTCTAGAATCATGACAGGCCGCCACCATGGGACTTGATACACCCCACGGTGGGACCAGCATAGGTATCTACCATCTTTAGGGTTCGTATGACACATATGTTTATGCGAGTAGGAGCCGATCTTTAGAAACGGGATGACTACACCCTCAACATAGGTTGCATCTTTAGAAACGGGATCACTTCATCCTCAGCATAGGGTGCATCTTTAGAAAAGGGATCACTTCGCCCTCAGCATAGGGTGCATCTTTAGAAACGGGATCACTTCACCCTCAGCATGGGGTGCCATTCGGAATAAATACCAGTAGGTGCAAGGATATAATGTGGGGTGCGATACTATATTCGGTGCTAAATTACTTTATCTAGTTTATGATACTTTCCCATTTCCAGTTTATTCCTGTCTTGCCCTTTTTCTTATTCACGTACTGAAGATTCACTAGATTTACCAGTCTTTATGTCTGACCTGTTTTTCTTTCGTCTTCTTTTCTTCCGTTTCCCCCCTCCCCCTAGGCCCACAGGGAGGAAACAACCCAGCTTAGTCAGACTCTTTGCAAGTTTCAAGATAGTAGATGTAGGATTTGGACTCTCTTTCCTTGGCTATGGTTTTTGTAACACATCTATGGGGATTTATGCAGCTTTTATTATGTTTTATGCTTCTTTATTCAATAATCAAGACAGAAATGATGTTGTAATGTTTTGAAAGTTATTGTGAGACAATTATGGAAATGTTTTGTATAAACAAGTATTTATGAAATAAAAGTCTGTTTGTTTTCCGCTGCTTATATATATGTGTTTACATCTGTCTTGTGTTTATCTGTGACTTTTACCTATAAACCTCCACCAAAGTTAAGGCATTCCCTTTGTGAGTGACCTTAACGGAGGTGGGGTATTTCACATGGTATCAGAGCATAGGTTTACCAGATAAGATAAAAGTTTTTGAAACTATTTTCAAAAAGCGAATTTTAAAGAAGCATTTTTCAAGAAATAGTTTTGATATTTTAAAAAGGCATAATCCCCCAAAGCCATATGCACTATATCTCTATCCTTCGTTTTTAATCTTTCCTTTTTGTTTTAGCATGTCTGGAGATCTTAACCTTCCAGAAGGAGTACCGGTACCCGGCTAGTTTAGGAGGTACCTAGAAGCTAGGCCCAATGGCGCGGGCCCAGCAGACATTCCTCCCCTAGTGCAGTGGTTCCTCCTCCTCCTCCTCGTGGAAATGCTTTTGCAAAGACATGAACATACTTCAAGGTTATGGGAGGAAAATAATTTTATGGAACAGAATACTTTGTAGTAGCAAGAAACTGGCTAAAGGAGACCGAGGATCTATTTGTCATCTTCGAGGTTGACAACAGACAAAAGATACAGCTAGCAATGTGGTTGCTTAAAGATGAAGCTTCCTATTGGTGGGAGATCACCAATGCTGAGTGGCCAGTGGAAACATGGGAAGACTTCAGGATGAGGTTTGAGATGAAATTCCTCTCCCAAGATGAAAGGAGCCTGCAAATGGAGAAGTTCCTAACTCTGAAACAGGGAAGTATGACGATCAGGGAGTACGTTAATCTGTTTAATCAGGTAGCCAGATTTGGGCTGGACTTAGTAAACACCCAACACAAGAAGGCGCTTCGCTTCGTCAACGGTCTGAATGAGCCTCTGCACAGCCTTGCTATGACCCATATACCCACGGGAGCGACTTATGAAAGCTTGGCGGATATAGCATTGCTACATGAAGAAGACGAGAATGGCAAGAAGGAGGTCAAGGTGAATGAGCCTCAAAACAAGAAGGAAGACTCCGAGAAAGGAGGCAGGAACAACAACAACAATAATGACAACAAGTCACGTGAGAAAAGAAAATGCAACTTCTAGGGTATGGATTAGCATATAGTCCAGGATTGCAGAAAGAAGAAGATGAAGATGGGAGTATGTTTTCAGTGTGGTGATACTGGACATATCAGTAAGAACTGCCCTAAGAAGCAAGGGCAAGGCCAGCAAGCAGGATCTTCTGGGGTACATCTTTAACTTCTTCTCCTAGATGCTTTGTTTTATCTTGCTTATCTTCTCAATCCTATCTTGAGAACATTAGGTAGAACCCTATGGATGCAAAAATGTATTTGAAACATGTTATGATTGATGGCTGCAAGTGGTTGCAAGTGGTTTCTAGTGGATGCATATACACACACAACCTAGGTTTTAGATCGGCTCAGTAACTTCATATTGCATATGCATATGTGTATTCATATTTTTATATGGTTGAAAATTGATATGTTGTCATATGGATGTCGCATTTATATGAATGGTTGCGCACTCATGTAGAATTATGAATTGGGAAAAATTTTCATACATAATGGATTCATGACACTTACATGATTACCATTAAGGAGGTCAACTGAATCAGTAGACCGCCTGATTTTTGCATCAGATTAGTATATATACACACACTATGCATATGATCATGAAGCATTAGAAATCTTTTAAGGATAATGGACGCCTGTGTTTGTTGGTTGAGTTGATGGACGATTGGATGATAGGATATACATTCTTCCTAACTTGATGATTTCGGGGACAAAATCCTTTTAAGAGGGGGAGAATGTAACACTCCATAAATTCTACAACATTAAGTTTCACAAATTAATGTATGATTAATTCTAAATGAATGAATTAAGGGAAACGGGTTTCACCGTTGCGATAGTCTCGGAATTCTGCTTAAGATCGAATCCGAGTTTGCGTAAAACGGATACCGTATGAAGGAGATATGGACGAACGAAGTTAGACAGAAAAACCAGAAGGCAGGATAAGAAAAATAAAAAAAATACACTGGCGCAGTTGGGAAGTGTGCCATTAGAAAAATTGCACTGGCGCACTTCCTGTAACACCCCACGTCCATTAATGTCACTCACAAAGGGAATGCATTAACTTCCATGGAGGTTTTAAGTGAATATAGAACAGTAAAATTACAACAAGACAGATATAAAATAGTACTTGGAAATTCAAAAACTTTATTTCATTGTAGCAGAAGTCAAAACATGTTTGATTACATAATAACACCATATTCAATGTCAAGTACAATATCTATCTTGATAAAACAAGTACATAATCCCATTACATGAATAGCCATTAAAAAGAAAGATAACAAGCTGGACTTTACTTCAGCAGTCCAAGCTTTCCAGAAGTTAAGCGATCCAACTAGACTCCACTAGAACTTGGCCCAACCTGCGGACCTGAAGGGAGAAAAAGGATTGAAAAGAGGGGGTCAGACATAAAGTCTGGTGAATATGATAATTCTACAATACTATTACCAAAATAACCGGACTAAGGCATAAGCTGGAAAACAAGAAAATGTCTATGAAGAGCAGATTAAGGACATAGACAATCGCTAAAGGCAACATTATAGGCGCTCCTAAATACTAAAGGATAAACACTATACTGCACCACACCGGTCACCCTAAAGATTCATCCCACTCAGCTTCACTTAGAAACTTTCCCAATGGCTTTACGTACCCCTAGCTGACTACATAGGTGCCGCCTGCCCTTATCTCCACTAGGTGTACCCTACTTCCCATTATTCGATCGGCTCCCTAACTCGTAGATACCCGTGCTGGCCCCACAGTGGGGTGTATCACTCCCCTAAAGTGGCAACCTGATACAACGGACATGCACGGCTTATACCTACACGATGCAACAACGTCTTACCTACCAGCCCGGGTCCACACACGCATATGAAACCAGTTGGACTTGCGTTGCCACCGCTCCCTGTTTTGGCCTCTTATAGTCAAACCCAGTATGCGTGTCCCGTCCTCGACTTGGGTCGAGCCCATAAAGATACGTTTTGGGATACTGGTTGAAATGGGCCCCCACTTTTTACCACAAGCATTCCACCTAAGCTTGTCCCCATTAGTCCATCCCACTTAACCCACTTAGTCATGTTCATTTACATGTGTGTTTGGTTAAGTCTAATCGTATTTCAAATGCCTCTAAAGGCAACCACCAGATTCCTCATGCCACCCAAGGCACCTACTTAACCCCCATGTCCCACCTTACATGATTATCTGGTTAAGTATTTCTTAGTTCATTAAGGCCATAACCTCATAAAGACCTCTCACATTAGACTGGCATTTATGGCAGCTGGATTTGCCGGGCGGGTCCGGGTAGTCTTACACCATAAAAGAGTCTAACCTCGTGTCTTTACAACTGTTATGCTTTAGTTTGGGCCTAGGACCTCTCACATTGGGCCGACATTTGTGACTACTGGATTTGCCGGGCGGGTCCGGGCAGGTTTACATCACAAACGGGTCCAACCTCGTGTCCTAAGCATTGATTATTAATAATAATCCACTTTCCCCCAATTTTAATAATTCCCTACTTGAATTATTAATTACTTCCAATTTTTAACAATGTCCATAATTGACTCAATTATGGACATTCATTCATGGTATGCAACATCTTACAAAATTGCACCCAATTTATTAATTCCTAATATTACCCCAACCCCACGTTTGAACGTTTATTCGCAAAATATATGTTAGACTCGAATAGCCTAACTCATAGCATAAAAGAGATTATCATAATAACAACATGTATATGTGACCAAATGAATCATAATAAGGGGTGAAACTTGCATATGTCCAACTTGCATAGATTATACATGTCTTGGATCTAAAGGTGTCAACTTGTTCAAAATTCACCTAATATGATCTCAATCAATTTTCATAAACTTACATATGAACATGTGTGAATCAACATCATCTATTTTTTTAACAACATGGTTCTATATGGGTACACCTAACTCAATAGGCAAATTACCATAATCAAGTTTTATTTAATTATAGTTTCAAGTTTATGGCTACACCTAACCTAATAGGCAAATTCCCATAAACAAGATCCATTTAAATTAAGAAAAAAAAAACATAACTTTAAGCATGATCCAACAACATCATGATTTTTCAACATAATATAGCATGATTTATAACATGGCATAGTATGATAGTATAACATAGCTTGACAAGATTCTCAACATAGCATGACATAGCATAAGAGAATTTACAACATAGCATGACATAGCATATATAATTTACATCATACGACAACATAATAACATAATAAGAGATCCACAATGTATAGAATTTACAATTACAAATCACATCACTTTCTTGTGATCCATTCATAACTGAGTCAAATTAGTTTGTAATAGTCTTGTGAGAATCATCATACTCACCAACAAAAGAAAAGAATTAGAGAAAGAGACATCTTTTGATTTGATTTGTGTAGATTTAGTTGTAGATGATTAGGCTTCCTCTTCTCAGTTTGTGACGGCTATGCTGAACTCCATGGCAGCAGCATGACGGTAGCTTCTCTAATTTTACAAGTGATTTAGGTCTAGGGTCTACCCACTTATTTATAGATTTTAGAATTCATTTAGGCCATTAGATTTAACCTAGAAATAACCGCAGCCGTTCAGACAAGATGGGGTTTATCTTGTTGACTTAGCAATGAGTCAGAAGTGACTTAGCAAACACTCAGCAAATTAATAAACTTCTATTCATGTTTGCATTAACTGCCCATATATATATATATATATATATATATATATATATATATATATTCTACAATGTACACATTAGATACATCCCCCCTTTTACACACTTATTATTGTTTTTATATACATATTAGATACATCCCCTCTCTTACACACTTATTAATATTTTTATATTCATATTAGATACATCCCCTCTCTTACACACTAATTAATATTTTTATATTCATATTAGATACATCCCCTCTCTTACACACTTATTAATATTTTTATATTCATATTAGATACATCCCCTCTCTTACACACTTATTAATATTTTAGCAACTTTAGTGTTAATAGAAAATTCGGGGTGTTACATTCTCCCCTCCTTTTAGGATTTCGTCCCCGAAATCTTCAAGTCTGGAAATGTATATCCTACCATCCAAACGTCCATCTACTCATCCATCATACACAGGCATCCATTGTCCTTAAAAGACTTCTAATGCTTTATGATCATATGCAAGTGTGTGTACATGTCCTTACCTAATGCGAAATCAGGCGGTCTACTGATTCAGTTGACCTCCTTAATGCAAATTATGTAAGTGTCATGAATCCATTATGTATGCAAAAGATCCTAATTGCTTACATACTACTTCTATATGCGTGCACACCCATTCATCCGAATGCAGCATTCATATGATGGTAAAACCATTATACATCCATTATACTAAATACATCCATATATATGCAATATGCAATATGAAGTGACTGAGCCGATCTAGTGCCTAAAGTGTGTGTATATATGCATCCACGAGCAACCACTAGCAAACACTTGCATCCATTTTGCATCCATCATACATAACATGTCTCAAACACATGTTTCAACCATAGGATTATCCTAACTAAAGGTCAAAGATACTAATGAGAGGACATACTAAAGATAAGATAAGATAAGCTAAGCGATAAAGGAGAAATTAAAAGACATACACTCAAAAAGAAAAGGGTACAACGAACGCATCTTCTCTTCTGTCTCCCAAGTTGCATTGCTCTCATCATCTACCCATTGCACTTTAACCAGTCTGACCTCTCGATTCCTCAACTTTTTGATCTCTGACCCAAGAATGCATGTAGGAGCTCGTCTAATTGTTGCATCACGCTCTATTTCCACCTCTTTAAGCAAGCTTGGCTCTACCACCTCCGCGGTCTTGTGCAAACACTTCCTCAAATGTGATACATGGAATACGTCGTGTACTCCACTAAGTTTCTCAGGCAAGTCCACCCTATATGCCATCTTCCCAATCCTGTTTTTTTACAGGAAACGGCCCTACAAACCTTGGTGCTAATTTCCCCACGGACCCAAAGCGAAAAACATTCTGTAACGGAGATACTTTGATAAAAACCATGTCCCCAATGTCAAACTCAAGATCTGTCCTCCTCTTATCAGCATACGATTTTTGCCTATCTTGTGCTACTTTCATCCTCCTTCGAATCAACTCAATCTTCTCCGAGGTTTCCCTAACCATATCGGGCCCAAGTAGGATTTTATCGGTAGATTCCCACCAACATGTAGGCGAACGGCAAGGCCTTCCATAAAGAGCTTCGAAAGGTGCCATGCCAATACTAGACTGAAAGCTATTATTATATGCGAATTCTACTAACGGAAGGTGCTCTTCCCATGTACCCCCAAAGTCTATGATACAAAGCCTTAAAAGATCCTCTAGAATGCGATTCACCCTCTCGGTCTGGCCGTCTGTCTGAGGATGATATGCGGTGCTCAAACATAGCTGAGTCCCTACCACCTCTTGTAAACTCTTCCAAAATTCGCTAGTAAAGATGGGGTCACGGTCGCTTACTATACTAGAAGGAATACCGTGCAAACGAACTATCTCCTTAATGTATACAGAAGCCAACCACGGAGCAGTCCTCTTACTTTTCACGGGAATAAAATGGGCGCTTTTAGTAAGTCTATCTACTATAACCCAAATCCCCGTGTTACCCTTCCTTGATCTTGGTAATCCATCCACAAAATCCATTGAGATGCTTTCCCATTTCCATAGTGGAACTTCTAAGGGGTGAAGCAACCCACCGGGTTTCTTTTGTTCTGCTTTAACTCGTTGGCACACCAAGCATCTAGCGACGTACTCGGCCACATCCTTTTTCATACCGGCCCAAAAGAAAACCCGCTTCATATCTTTGTACATCTTATCCCCGCCGGGATGAATGGTCATTTTTGAGCGATGAGCATCATCAAGAATGGCCTTCCTTAAGTCTTCGTCTTGTGGTACACAAAGTCTATTATCCCTTCGTGACCAACCCTTATCGTCTAGGGTATACCTACGAAGATGGCTTGACGACTCCCCCCACCCCTTTGAGCTTTTCTACTATCTCAACCAACTGTGGGTCGTCTCGCTGTGCCTCACCAACCCGTCCTAGAAGTGTAGGTCTAACCTCCAAGGATGCTAACAGACCGGGTACTAAGTCAACGGAGGGTCTAAAGTCAAACATAGAGATGAATTCTAAGCTTTGTCGTTCAACAAACAACGGACTCAAGGACAACCTTTTCCTACTTAAGGCGTCTGCCACCACGTTACCCTTGCCCGGGGTATATGCTATTTCAAAATCGTAGGAGGCTAAGAATTCCATCCACCGTTGCTGCCTTAAATTCAAATCCTTCTGAGAGAATAAGTATTTTAATGATTTGTGGTCAGTGAACAGTTCAATTTTCTCACCAAGAAGATAGTGACGCCAAGACTTAAGCGCGAAAACAATTGCGGCTAGCTCTAAGTCATGCGTGGGGTAATTCTTTTCATGAACCCTCAACTGCCTTCCACCATAGGATATTACTCTTCCCTCTTGCATGAGGACCGCGCCAAGTCCCGTCCCACAAGCATCAGTATAGATGGTAAACGGTTTAT
This sequence comes from Allium sativum, assembly GCA_030737875.1. Classification (NCBI taxonomy): domain Eukaryota; kingdom Viridiplantae; phylum Streptophyta; class Magnoliopsida; order Asparagales; family Amaryllidaceae; genus Allium; species Allium sativum. The sequence continues at coordinate 503,445,298 of CM060925.1, forward strand.
TCCCGTCTGGCAGCACTAAGACTGGGGCTGAAGTTAAGGCTCTATTTAAACGTTGGAACGCATCATCGCAATCTTTGTCCCGCGTAAAAACCAGGTTCTTCTTCGTTAACCGTGTTAATGGAGCTGATATTTTTGCGAAGTCTTTGATAAACTTCCTATAATAGCCAGCCAACCCCAAGAAACTTCTTACTTCGGTTGCATTTTTAGGGACCTTCCGATCTTGGATGGCCACCACCTTTGCGGGATCCACTGCTATCCCTTCTTTGGAAATCACGTGCCCTAAGAACCGTACATCCTTCCTCCAGAAGTGACACTTAGAAAATTTTGCCTTAAGATTATGCGCTCGATGGGTTTCCAACACTTCCCTAAGATGTAGGGAGTGCTCTTCTTTATTCTTAGAAAAGACTAAGATGTCATCCACAAAGACTACCATGAATTTGTTAAGGTATTCCCTAAACACCCTACTCATCAAATCGACAAAATATGCAGAGGCGTTTGTCAAACCAAAGGGCATCACTAGCCATTCATAGAATCCGTCAGGAGTCCTAAAAGCAGTCTTATCTATACTATCCTCAGCCACTCTCAGTTGATGAAAGCCAGTGGCTAAGTCCAACAGCGAAAACACTGAGGCGCCAACTAACTGATCAAAGAGATCGTCAATCCTCGGCAGTGGGTGTCGGTTCTTTTTAGTAAGCTTGTTTAGTTCTCTATAGTCCATACAAAGTCTAAGAGACCCATCCGCCTTTGTGGCAAAAACTACTGGAGCACCCCACTCCGATATACTACGTCTTATGAACCCCTTCTCAAGCAACTCCTTTAGTTGCTTATTGAGTTCCCTCCTTTCACGAGGAGCCATGTGGCGCACTGGCAAAGATACGGGTTTAGCATTATCCACAAGATAAATTCGAAAGTCTATCTCCCGCTTTGGAGGTAAGCCCTTCACCTCCTCAAACACATCCGGATATTCCCAGACCACTTCTACCGATCGCAGGTTCTCTACAGACGCGTCAAGCGATTCAAGATAACTTAGCATAACGGAATTTAAGGGATTACAAAAGATGTCGAGAGCATTGCCAAGGCGAGTCACAAGCCTAACTACTCTCCTTTCACAATCATGAATGGCCCTATTACTAGACAACCAATCCATTCCTAAAATTAGCCCATAGCCCGTGAAGCCCAATACATAAGCATCACATCTAAATTCAACGCTAAGTATAGATATTTTCAAATCCAAACATATCATGGTCAAATGAGCCGAACCCCCAATTGGATTTGAAACGACCAAGGGATCCTCTACTAAACTGGTGTTCAAGTGTAGTGATTCAACTAATGATGCAGAGATAAACGAATGAGATGCGCCAGAATCGAATAAGGTACGGACAGGATGATCAAACAGAAAAACTAAGCATTCAACAGAAATTGTTCTACCTCTTTCTTGCAGCGGTGGGGCCGCAATAGCCTGAACTTGCCCCCTTGCCTGCCCTGGTGCCATAAGAGCCTGCACCTGTCCTCCCGAGGTAGACCCTGCCCTCTGCCCCTTCTTTGGACAGTCCTTCACTAAATGTTCCGCATCTCCACAATGAAAACAACCAGTCTTCTTTTTCTTTCTACAATCTTTGCTGAGATGGCCAGGCATCCCACAATTGAAGCATTTCTTCTTCCCTTTGCCATTATTGTTTTTACCACCCTTCTTATTTTGCTGTTGGGATTTCTTATGATCCCCTTTCTTTTCAACTGCCTTATCCTCATGCATAAGTGCCATTTCTACTAGCTTTTCAAAGGTGGCTCCCATAGGGATGTGGGTCATAGCCAACCCTTGCAACGGTTCATTCAAGCCTCTAACGAACCTCAAAGCTTTCTTCTCTGGCGTGTTCACCAACTCCAAGCCAAACCTTGCTAACTGATTAAATTTATTGACATATTCCTTTACTGATGAGCTCCCTTGCTTTAGTGCCAGGAATTTTTACATATTTAAGTTCTCCTCTGCCCTTGAAAGAAACATTGCCTCAAACCTTCGTCTGAAATCCGCCCATGAATCAACTGGACGTTCCCCGTTAGTGACCTCCCACCAAAACGAGGCCTCTCCCTTCATTAACCAAGCAGCTAAACGGACTTTCCTCCCATCTTCCACTTCAAAGATATCCAACAATTCCTCAGTCTCCTTAAGCCAATCTCTGGCCTCCACAAACGTCTCAGTCCCTTGAAAAGTTTTTCCTCCCATAGCCTTGAATTCCTTGCTCGTCTTTGCAAAAGTGTCAACACGAGGAGGAGGAGGAGGAGGAATGGGTGCAACTAGGGGTGGAGGAGTATCCGCTGGGCCTGCAGTGGTGGCCCTAGCCTCCAAGTATCTCCTAAACCACCCTGGAATCGTCACACCTTCTGGGAGATTAAGATCTTCAGCCATGCTGAAACGAAAAAGGAAAGATTCAAAATGGAGAATTCGAAAGATAAAGATAAGGATATGTCTATTTGGGATTATGTTTTTCATAAAAACTCTCTTTAAATAACAAGTTTTTTTTTTGAAAGCACTTATTCCCAAAAATACTTTAGAAAAAAAAATATTTTTCTAAAAAAAAAAATTTATCTGTTCTGGTAACCTTATGCTCTGATACCACGTGTAACACCCCACGTCCATTAATGTCACTCACAAAGGGAATGCATTAACTTCCATGGAGGTTTTAAGTGAATATAGAACAGTAAAATTACAACAAGACAGATATAAAATAGTACTTGGAAATTCAAAAACTTTATTTCATTGTAGCAGAAGTCAAAACATGTTTGATTACATCATAACACCGTATTCAATGTCAAGTACAATATCTATCTTGATAAAACAAGTACATATTCCCATTACATGAATAGCCATTAAAAAGAAAGATAACAAGCTGGACTTTACTTCAGCAGTCCAAGCTTTCCAGAAGATAAGCGATCCAACTAGACTCCACTAGAACTTGGCCCAACCTGCGGACCTGAAGGGAGAAAAAGGATGGAAAAGAGGGGGTCAGACATAAAGTCTGGTGAATATGATAATTCTACAATACTATTACCAAAATAACTGGACTAAGGCATAAGCTGGAAAACAAGAAAATGTCTATGAAGAGCAGATTAAGGACATAGACAATCGCTAAAGTCAACGTTATAGGCGCTCCTAAATACTAAAGGATAAACACTATACTGCACCACACCAGTCTCCCGAAAGATTCATCCCACTTAGCTTCACTTAGAAACTTTCCCAATGGCTTTACGTACCCCTAGCTGACTACATAGGTGCCGCCTGCCCCTATCTCCACTAGGTGTACCCTTCTTCCCATTATTCGATCGGCTCCCTAACTCGTAGATACCCGTGCTGGCCCCACAGTGGGGTGTATCACTCCCCTAAAGTGTCAACCAGATACAACGGACATGCACGGCTTATACCTACACGATGCAACAACGTCTTACCTACCAGCCCGGGTCCACACACGCATATGAAACCCGTTGGACTTGCGTTGCCACCGCTCCCTGTTTTGGCCTCTTATAGTCAAACCCAGTATGCGTGTCCCGTCCTCGACTTGGGTCGAGCCCACAAAGATACGTTTTGGGATACTGGTTGAAATGGGCCCCCACTATTTACCACAAGCATTCCACCTAAGCTTGTCCCCATTAGTCCATCCCACTTAACCCACTTAGTCATGTTCATTTACATGTGTGTTTGGTTAAGTCTAATCGTATTTCAAATGCCTCTAAAGGCAACCACCAGATTCCTCATGCCACCCAAGGCACCTACTTAACCCCCATGTCCCACCATACATGATTATCTGGTTAAGTATTTCTTAGTTCATTAAGGCCATAACCTCATAAAGACCTCTCACATTAGACTGGCATTTATGGCAGCTGGATTTGCCGGGCGGGTCCGGGCAGTCTTACACCATAAAAGAGTCTAACCTCGTGTCTTTACAACTATTATGCTTTAGTTTGGGCCTAGGACCTCTCACATTGGGCCGACATTTGTGACTACTGGATTTGCCGGGCGGGTCCGGGCAGGTTTACATCACAAACGGGTCCAACCTCGTGTCCTAAGCATTGATTATTAATAATAATCCACTTTCCCCCAATTTTAATAATTCCCTACTTGAATTATTAATTACTTCCAATTTTTAACAATGTCCATAATTGACTCAATTATGGACATTCATTCATGGTATGCAACATCTTACAAAATTGCACCCAATTTATTAATTCCTAATATTACCCCTACCCCACGTTTGAACGTTTATTCGCAAAATATATGTTAGACTCGAATAGCCTAACTCATAGCATAAAAGAGATTATCATAATAACAACATGTATATGTGACCAAATGAATCATAATAAGGGGTGAAACTTGCATATGTCCAACTTGCATAGATTATACATGTCATGGATCTAAAGGTGTCAACTTGTTCAAAATTCACCTAATATGATCTCAATCAATTTTCATAAACTTACATATGAACATGTGTGAATCAACATCATCTATTTTTTTAACAACATGGTTCTATATGGGTACACCTAACTCAATAGGCAAATTCCCATAATCAAGTTTTATTTAATTATAGTTTCAAGTTTATGGGTACACCTAACCTAATAGGCAAATTCCCATAAACAAGATCCATTTAAATTAAGAAAAAAAAACATAACTTTAAGCATGATCCAACAACATCATGATTTTTCAACATAATATAGCATGATTTATAACATGGCATAGTATGATAGTATAACATAGCTTGACATGATTCTCAACATAGCACGACATAGCATAAGAGAATTTACAACATAGCATGACATAGCATATATAATTTACATCATACGACAACATAATAACATAATAAGAGATCCACAATATACAGAATTTACAATTACAAATCACATCACTTTCTTGTGATCCATTCATAACTGAGTCAAATTAGTTTGTAATAGTCTTGTGAGAATCATCATACTCACCAACAAAAGAAAAGAATTAGAGAAAGAGAGATCTTTTGATTTGATTTGTGTAGATTTAGTTGTAGATGATTAGGCTTCCTCTTCTTAGTTTGTGACGGCTATGCTGAACTCCATGGCAGCAGCATGACGGTAGCTTCTCTAATTTTACAAGTGATTTAGGTCTAGGGTCTACCCACTTATTTATAGATTTTAGAATTCATTTAGGCCATTAGATTTAACCTAGAAATAACCGCAGCCGTTCAGACAAGATGGGGTTTATCTTGTTGACTCAGCAATGAGTCAGAAGTGACTTAGCAAACACTCAGCAAATTAATAAACTTCCATTCATGTTTGCATTAACTGCCCATATATATATATATATATATATATATATACATATATATATATATATATATATATTCTACAATGTACACATTAGATACATCCCCCCTTTTACACACTTATTATTGTTTTTATATACATATTAGATACATCCCCTCTCTTACACACTTATTAATATTTTTATATTCATATTAGATACATCCCCTCTCTTACACACTTATTAATATTTTTATATTCATATTAGATACATCCCCTCTCTTACACACTTATTAATATTTTAGCAACTTTAGTGTTAATAGAAAATTCGGGGTGTTACACTTCCCAAGTGCGCCCAGGCCGAGGTGAAAACCTGCACAACTTTCTGGTTCAGTCTGATCCATTTTGTGATTCATTGCTGAGTCCTTTCTGACTCATTAGGGCTAACTAATCACGCTATCCTGACTGAATGGCTATGAATAACCCTAAAATCATCCGACGACTCAAATTTAATTGAAACTGTATATAAACCACACTAGTCTCAACCTAAATTCACACAAATAGAATAGAAATAGAGTCGTCATGCTGCTGGGAGGAAACCAAGAGTAGCCGTCAGTTAGAGAAAGCTTAGAGACGATCAAAGTTAAAGTTAAAACAAGAATCAAACAGCGTTAGTCTACCCAAAGGAAAGCATTGCAAATTCAGAACTCAGAATTCAGAATTCAAGTTCATCGTTTATTGTAAGTATAGTGATTTTTCCGATGTGAATAAAAGTTAGGATTTGATTCGATGTAAAATGGAAATGGAATTGTGTTATAGTGTAACAACGATGTTAATTCACATCTATGTATTGAAAATGATTGTGGTATTGTGATGTTTGTGGTATAGTTGAATTGATATTGATCCTATTATACATATAGAATCACATGCTAGTTGTATAGTTCATTTTGTAATCGATACCGATATGTTTATGTGATTATATAGGTTGTATGTGATTAAGATGTCATGTATATATATATATATATATATATATATGCTAGAACCTTTATGCCTAAATAATTATGTTCACATACATGCTTGTATGTTTGTAAGAAAGTTGCAAGTTAATTGGATCCACGTCAAGATCCACTTTAATACATGTTTAATGTTGTAATTAGACATATTATTAGATCTAGTTTACACCCTTGCGATGAAATCATACATACTTTATGAACATGTCACCTTCTTGTCATATGTAAGTTATGTTCGATGTTATGCCTAGATCTAAACATGTTTAGGCTTATGTTGTCTAAATCGTATGCTAACTTATGTGACACCTATTTGGTTAGACCCCTATTTCAATGCAAGTTCACATACATGTTAACTGATTTAGGCTATGTTGTAAATTCACATATGTGTTGATTTAATCTACGTTGCAAGTTCACCCCTATTATGTTCATAATGATCATGCCAAAATGTCAAGTTCACACCTATGACTCAGGATGACTATTTTGCAAGTTCACCCCTATTATGTTCATGTTGACTATGCTAAAAATGCCAAGTTTACATCTATGACATGTTATGTAGATAGATTCCTTTATGCAAACTTTATACGCTAAATTAGGTTATGTTTTTAGCCTAATACTGTATGCCAAAATCATGCGAACGAAAGTAAGTGTAATGACCCGTAATTTGGCAGGAGAATAATTAACTAATTTAATTATTAAATATCGATTTAACGATATCAATAACTGGAAATAAATTATATTTATATTTAATTAAATAAATAATAGGATAATATATTTCCAGAATAGTCGAAACAGTAGAATTCACAATATGATGTGAACTGGATCTTATATAAGCTATAATTCAGTTTGGAGTTGAATTATAATAACGAATATATTGAATCGACGACAGTTGAACGTATAATTTATAATATATTTATAAACGAGCTCGAAATGGCGCTGCAGTTCGCTATTTGGCGATTTGAACTTCAACTGAATATACAGGGTCCGTTTTCAGTCGAATTTCTGTGAAACAAGAAGCATCAGGACCGATTTGATAATAGATTTCTAATGGAAGAGAAAAATCGGGATTTTGTCATGTAGATTTTGATTTTTGGCCAAATCAAATTTCTGAATAGTCGCTATAGAATCATTTATCGACCGTAACAGTTTATTTGATATAACTAGAGATCGGGTTTGAATTTAGACAAAGTCCTTTTGGGAAATAGCGATAATTTAATTTTTAGAATTTCACTGTAATTGTTAGGAATCATTTCCCGGTGTTTTTCATCGATATTTTCTAAAGGATTTTCGCAAACGGTGTCGGAATTCGACGAAACCTGTCCAATTGGATCCGGAATATTTTTCTATGCTAGGATCAACTTAGTTCATTAAAAACAGGGGCTATATAAGGTGTCGTTTTTACGAAAAACTCCATGAAAAAGTTTATATATTAGAATAATCAATATGGCTCCTTTCTCACTTCTATATAAAGGTGCGTTCATGACCTAATTTGCAAAAAAAGGGCATTCGCCCATCAAACGTTTGCGCCGCCACTTCATTTTTTCCAGCAACTACAAATCACAAGGAGAAAATCAAAAGAAAATAGAATCAAATTGTATAAATCCTTTTATACTGATATTTGAAATCCTTAGCAGAGGCTCATCAATTCTATAACCATCTTTGTGCGTGCGATTCAGTTTGGGGGGTATCGAATTTAAGCAGCTAACACCTAGGGTTCCAAATGGTGGAGTCTGGGAGCATCATTTCGAGTTTGATTTTAGATCCGGGTTTTTGAGTGCAATCCGCGCTTGATTGTCTTCCTTTTGGAAGGATTCTGGGCACATGTGTATCGTGAGCTGTCTGTGTATCGCGAGTACAAGCTGAGAGGACCGGAAGGAGATACGATCGAGTACAGCAATGAGGGGTTAGGCGAATCAAGATTTCGAAGTGAAGATTTTTGGTGAAACCGATTGTAGAATCGTGGGAAGTGGAGCTCGCGCAGATTGATACAGGAAGATAACGGTGTGATAAAGTCTTGTTAGTAGTAGTTGGCAAGAGGGATATCAGTGGTCTTCGGTGTGGTTTTGCGAAGAGCGGAAGGACACAAGTTGGTAGGGTGAAGTATGGAACATAATTTGTTTGAGGAGATTGTGTACAAGAGGGCGGTTTGGAAGCTGTTCGCTATTTATAAACGAGCTCGAAATGGCGCTGCAGTTCGCTATTTGGCGATTTGAACTTCAACTGAATGTACAGGGTCCGTTTTAAGTCGAATTTCTGTGAAACTAGAACCGTCAGGACCGATTTGATAATAGATTTCTAATGGAAGAGAAAAATCGGGATTTCGTCATGTAGATTTTGATTTATGGCCAAATCAAATTTCTGAATAGTCGCTATAGAATCATTTATCGACTGTAACGGTTTATTCGATATAACTAGAGATCGGGTTTGAATTTGACAAAGTTCTTTTGGGAAATAGCAATAATTTAACTTTTTGAATTTTACTGTAATTGTTAGGAATTATTGCTCGGTGTTTTTCATCGATATTTTCAAAAGGATTTTCGCAAACGGTGTCGGAATTCGACGAAATCTCTCCCATTGGATCCGGAATATTTTTCTATGCTAGGATCAACTTATTTCATTAAAAACAGGGGTTATATAAGGTGTTGTTTTTACGAAAAACTCCATGAAAAAGTTTATATATTAAAATAATCAATATAGATCCTTTCTCTCTTCTATATAAAGGTGCGTTCATGACCTAATTTGCAAAAAAAGGCATTCGCCCATCAAACGTTAGCGCCGTCACTTCATTTTTTCCAGCAACTACAAATCGCAAGGGAAAAATCAAAAGAGAATAGAATCAAATTCTATAAATCCTTTTATACTGATATTTGAAATCCTTAGCAGAGGCTCATCAAATCTATAACCGTCTTTGTGCGTGCAATTCAGTTTGGGGGGTATCGAATTTAAGCAGCTAACACCTAGGGTTCTAAATGGTGGAGTCTGGGAGCATCATTTTGAGTTTTAATGTTGGATCCGGGTTTTTGAGTGCAATCCGCGCTTGATTGTCTTCTTTTTGGAAGGATTCTGGGCACATTTGTATTGTGAGCTGTCTGTGTATCGCGAGTACAAGCTGAGAGGACCGGAAGGAGATACGATCGAGTAAAGCAATGAGAGGTTAGGCGAATTAAGATTTCGAAGTGAAGATTTTGGGTGAAACCGGTTGTAGAATCGTGGGAAGTGGGGCTCGCGCAGATTGATACAGGAAGACAACGGTGTGATGAAGTCTTGTTAGTAGTAGTTGGCAAGAGGGAGATCAGTGGTCTTCGATGTGGTTTGGCGAAGAGCGGAAGGACACAAGTTGGTAGGGTGAAGTCTGGAACGTAATTTGTTTGAGGAGATTGTGTACAAGAGTGCGGTTTGGAAGCAGGAGACAATACTGTTGTTTTTGGGTTGATAGGGAATTGCAAGAGAAATGGTATGATTGTGTCAATGTGTTGATTCGGGAAGTGGAAAAGGAGATTGGGGATGGAGTTAGTGGTTCGGTTATGGCCATCGAAGAACAGGAGGACGTCACAGGTGTTTGGAAGAAGAGATGAGTGGGTCAGGGGGTTTTGATAAAGGAAATGGGCCGGCAAGTAATTGGGCTGGAAGGAAAGAAATGGTTAAGGCCTATTCTTTGTTTTTATTCAATTAATGTGTATAAACTTCAAATGCAAGTAACTTATTCATATTAAATCAGAATCACGAACCGTAAGTGGCGTTGGGACCGTATGGACGAGAGCTTCGCAACGAAGCTGATTGGAAGTGGATTCGAGCTCGTATGAATTTATGGCGAAATAAATTGTTTGATTCAAATCAAATAACAGTTTATCGTTCTTTAACGATGAACTGCAAGTGTGAGTAAAACTCACCAACTCTGAACAGTTATATTTTTATAATGTATTCTTAGAACTGTTAATCATCTGTTGATTGCTGTGTGTTGGTTGATTGAACTGCTAGTCAGTTAGTAGAGATTATATATATATATATATAAATCATTAAATATTTATATATTGATGCTGTTATCAGAATAATCCGTACTGAGCTGAAAGTGATGTTGACTTTATTGTGTAACATCTGTGATGCAGGGAAATAGGTTGGAGGGACCCAACTGGGTTCCTCAGTATTTATAATACTGTTTGTTCATATATTGTGTTATATGATGTGATATATAATCTGTGTTGATTATATGTGTTGGACGATATTGATCATCGTGATTTGATATGATTGAATACCATAACATACGGGATGTTAATAAGGGAATTTTCAAAGTGATATTGAGTATAAAATATTTATAAATGGAATATTTATAAGTAAGAGATATTTATAAGTAGAAATATTTATAAATAAGAAATATTTATGAATTTGAATATTTATAAATAGGAGATATTTAGAAAGGAAATAATTTCAAAACATTTTCTTTCTGAATGGAAAGGCCTGTGTGGCGGGTTTGGGGATTTTCCCGATGTTCCCGATACAAAGGAGGTTATGGCGAATTTTCCTAGGAATTTAAGGAGTTAGAATATTTTTAAGAATAAATTTGAAAAGGAAATATTTGATGCCATTTGCAAATAGAATAAAATAGAAAAAAAATAGAATATTTGTAAACCATTTACAAATAGAATTGAAAAGGGAATATTTAGAAAATAAATAGAGTTAATAAAAAGGAAATTGGTTTATAACGGAATAAGAAGTTATAAAAAGGAAAACGTTATAAAAAGGAAAATGTTATTAAAGGAACATTTATAAAGTGAAGAACCGTTACTAAAAAGTGAATCTTTATAAATGAATAAATGTTGTTAAGAAGTGGTTCTTTTTAAATGGATAACGTTATAAAAAGGAGAAATCGAATATGGTATTCGAAGTTATTTAATCGAATATGGTATTCGAAGTTAGTTAATCGAATATGGTATTCGAAGTTAGTTAATCGAATATGTTATTCGAAAGGGGTTAGTCGAGTCGAGTTAGTTAATAGAGTTAACCAGTTAGAGTTAAATTGTTATATTTAACCAGTTAGAGTTAAACAGTTAGAGTTAAACATTTAGAGTTAATCAATTGGAGTTAATCCAAATGAGATGCCATTTAGCACGACTGCTAGCGAAATTCGCAGGGCTGTAGATAGCCTAAGGCGGTCGGATGTTTCCTGAGGGAATCAGGCGTAACCATTATGATCGCTGCAATCTGGGGTTATTCGAACATAGTTAAATAGAGTTATCGAATAGTAGTTATTCGAATAGAGTTATATGGAGTTAAATAGAGTTATCGAATATTAGTTATTCGAATGGAGTTGAATAGGGTTAAACGGAGTTAAATAGAGTTACTCGAATATAGTTTATTCGAATAGAGTTAAAGGAAAGGAGTTATCGATTTTAGTTTAATCGAAAGGAAATATCGATTAGTTTAATCGAAAGGAGATTATCGAATATATCGTATTCGAAAGAAAGAGATCGAATATAGTTTATTCGTAAGAGAGAGATTTTGAATATAAGTTATTCGAAGAGAGATAATCGAATATAGGTTATTCGAAGAAGAGTTAATCAAATAGAGATTACTCGAAAGAGAATTATACGTCGAATTCAATTATATCGAATTCGGGAAAGTAATATTGACTTCCCGGTTTTTAAATCAAGAGTATACACTAATAAATTAGGGTTAGGTTTAAATTATTCGAATTAAAGAATAAAGGTTATAATTTAAGTTAGATATTTTGAAAGTACGGATTATAACGTTATCGTTATAATCAATGTTTTCAATAAAGAAGTGGATTCGTAAATTGAATCCGAGATGAAACACCCCACCTCCGTTAGGGTCACTCTCAAAAGGAATGCCCTAATTTTGGTGGAGGTTTATAAGTTTAAGTCGCAGATATACAAGACAGATATAGGAGCACATATTTTTGAATAGCAGAAAATAACAACTTTTATTTCAACATAATACGTGTTACACAAACCATGTCATAATTTGTTTTACAATACTTCGAAAAACATAACATCTTCATAAATGACTTGATTACATTATTTAAAGAAGCATAAAGAAAACATAAATAAAACGTGTAAGTCCCATAATTGCTGTCCAAACCCATAGTCCAAAACGAAAAAGATCCAAGCAATACATTCTTTCTCTTCAAGCTGGATGTGAAAGCTGGTCAAGCTGAGGTATTGCCTCCCTGTGGACCTGGGGGGGGGGGGGGGGGGACGGAAGAAAAGAAGACGAAAGAAAAGTAGAGTCAGACATAAAGCTTGAGTAAGTCTAGGACTATTCAGTCTATGAATAAAGAACTGGGTATGATAAGTATAAACTAGAAATGGGAAAGCACCATAAACTAAGTTAAGTTGTCTAGGGTCGAATATACTATCGTACCCCATATCAATCTCTGTACCCATATAAACTAGTTCCCAACATGCACCCCATAATTAAGGTGAAGTGATCCATTTCTGATGATCGTCTCCTACTCGCATAGTTACATGTGTCTTACGGCCCCCGATGTTGTAGTTACCTATGCTGGTCCCACCATGGGGGGTATCAAGTCCCATGGTGGCGGCCCGACACAATTCTAGAGTGCACAGGTATGCTATTGGTGCCCAGTGCCTTATTTTTCTGCGCCGGAGTGTGTGCACGCCCACACCCCGTTAGAACCTACACTGCTGCACCACCGCCGTCGATTTGACTTCTTACAGTCAGCCCAGTAATCGTGCCCCACCCTGCCTAGTTCAGGTTATCCTGATACACCTTGTAGGGTTACTGCTGAAAAGGGTCCCCCGCCACTAGGTTTTCTATTTCTAGCCAACATGCTAACTTGTTTAAGTGTTTTATAAACCTAACCCCCAATCATTCTGTTTAGTTTAGCATGATCCATTTTGATTAAGTATTAATTTAATTTACTTAATCCTATCAATCCTGACTCAGCCTTAATTGTCTTATTAAAGCATCGACCCCTCACATTAGACAGGTATTGTTGTGGCTACCTGTTGCCGGTTGGGTCCGGGCAGTCTTACGCCACAACTCAGTCTAACCTCGGGTCCTTATTTGGCTCCGTGTTTAACCACCCGCATTGGATAGGTACAATTGTGACTACTGGACAGCCGGGCGGTTCCGGGCAGGTTTACATCACAACTCAATCCAACCTCGGGTTAAACACATAGTATTTTCTACTTTTACATATTTTGTCTCCTTTTCTTTTTATATGTAAATATTTGCGGCCCATTATTCGAATTCATCTTTATTGGTTAAAATTTATTTATGCCACTTAACTGTTTTTCAAGGTTGTTGGCATGCGTCAAACATGCCAACACATATGTTCTATATTTTAACCCCATCGTCATTACCCCCGTTTTACACGTTCGCTACAATATAGGATATGTTGGGTTTAACATTTAAACCCAACTTAGCCATATGAAAAGGGGAGGCTTATAACATGATATTTATAAGGTAACATAAAAAGGGAAGTGTGAACGCATGAACTTGTAACATAACGATTCAATTAACATAAGGTAGGCACATGTGAACTTGCAATTTTAACAACATATAATCATGGCATAAACAATACTTAAACATGAATCATTCTATTCACATAATCATGGCATAAGAAAAACATGAATCATTCTATTCATGTAGTCATGGCATAAATAATACTTAAACACGAATCATTCTATTCATGTAAACTTGCAATTGGAATGTAAATCTAACTTAATTGTGTCACATATATCACCATATGATTTTGATAACAACTTAGGCCTAAAACATGTTTCAACTAGGCATAATGCCAAACATAGTTTAGTCATGTACATAAAGGTGCTTACTTTTGTTCTAATACAACAGTATGATTTGCTAATTCCAACATGGATTCATATAAACTATAGTACTTAGTCGTATCCAATTACACATTAAAAGTGATCATAAAAGTATGTACATCATATTGGCATAATAGTGAATCATATACTTGCATGAATCCCGAATAAAATACCATATCATATATTTGTATGAATTCAATCGTATACCATAACATTTCCAAATCGTTTAGAATCAAAATAACATACAAGTATAGAATGTTAACGCCACAATTCCATTTCGTTGTTAACTTCCAACGCAAATCACATACTTGCAAATATCCAATCGTATACCATAACATTTCCAAATCGTTTAGAACCAAAATAATATACAAATATAGATTATTATCGCCACAACTCCATTTCGCATTTTAGAAAAATCAAACGCAATTAATTATTCATATCGGAATAGCACTCTACTCACAACGTATGACGAATCTTCAATTCAGGAATCTGAATTCTGAATTTGGAGATGCTATCCTTTGTTGTAGGCGTTGTTTTGATTTGATTGACGTTGCTTTAAGCTTTCAAATTATCTCCTAATTGTCTCTCAATTTCTGATGGCTATCTCTAGTCTCTCCTTAGCAGCATGACGGTCTCATCTCCATTTTTGTTCTTGTGTATTAGGGTGAGTCTTAGGTCCATTTTATAAAGTTTTTGAGTTGATTTAGACCATCGATGGAACTTGGTTTAATAATAGCTGTTCGTTCAAAGGAGAGACCAACTAGGAGCTGACACCTAGCCCTAGTGACAAGGCAAGGCTCAGAAAATCGACCAAACACAGACCAGGCCAGCCAGGGTGGGCTGGGTTCGACCTGCCTCAGGGGCCAGGTCGACACGCCAGTCGACACCTTGTCGACTTGGCAGTTGACACGGGTGACCCAGGTCGACTGGCCAGTCGACCTGGCTTGCCCCAGGTCGACTGCCTAGTCAACCTGGGCGGGAATTTTCCGGCCCTGGCCAATTGGGCCTGATTTTGAAATTTTAACTTTGTTTTTCTGAGCTGTTTTCGTCTGTTTGAATTTTAAACTGAATTCTGAAACTTCCGGAGGCCATATCTTCTTCATACGGAGTCCGTTTTGCGCAAACTCGGACTCTATCTCAAGCAGAATTCCGAGACGAACGCAATGGCCTATCCCGTTTCACTTAATTCTTTGATTTTGAAATTAATTATACTTTAATTTGTGAATTTCACTGTTATAGAATACACGGGGTGTTACACGAGAGTTACGTAAAGAATTTGTTAAAGGTTTAAAATATAAGCTGTTACCGTTTCGAAGTTATAATGTTGTTCAGTTAAGGTCTGAGAGGTAATTATACTCCAACTTGATTGACTTCCTTCTTAACTAAGGAATGGTAAGGTTTGATAGTGAATGATGGTTAAGTAAATTCAGTAAATGGTTTGAGTTGGCATAGCGATGTGTATTTAAAACATCTGTTTAAATCCAATGAAGGAACTTTGGAAATGTTTTTCCAAATAGGAAATCAGAATTGCTTTCTAATATAGGAAACAGGAAATGGAAATGTTTTCCATTGTTAATAAAGTATATTTTCAAAAATCCGAAAATAAAAAATGTTGCAAATATGGAAATAGGAGATAAGTAAATTAATGAACTAAAGAGATAAATGTTGAATGATGATTGATTGATATAATTTCCAACTGGAAATCATATCGTTGTTTGCAAACGAGTTTTTCTTTGATAGTTAAATCACAGACTATCAATGTTTTGACCATTTTAACGTTGTTAATATGGAGAGACCGGTTGGATTATTATCCAAAGAACCACTCTGTATTGGCATAAGCGTTGCGAATCATATATGCCAAAGATAATTGAAGACGGTGTAAAGTGCAAGGGCTATTGTATAAGTCTTAGAAAACAGTGCCTATGATGGATGTACTGAATAGTGCCTTCGGTTCATCCTGTTCCTGGATGACTTGTACGGATGAATGTCTGACAGAGTATTCCCAGAAAGGTCACGTACATTGGTTTCTTCAATCGTACCAAGAGCGGAAGGGGAGAAGGGCACTTCTTTAGCTAACACGTAAAGTACTGTTGTAGATGTCAATTAGTGATTTAGATGGATCTGACAATGTGGCATTCGTAGTGAATCTGATGTGATGATAAAGCGTAACCTCTAGCCTCACATCTGGTAAATGACAGAAATCGGGCAGGCAGCATGGCTAAGTCAGTCGCACCGAAGTAGGGTGTATAATCACCTATCTAGATAATATTCATTTGCTTCTTTTAATCTATCAATGCTGTCCCATATATATATATATATATATACATATATATATATATATATATATACATACATATATATATATATATATACATATATATATATATACATACATATATATATATATATATATATATACATATATACATATATATATATATATACATATATATATATATATATATATATGTACATATATATATATATATATATACGGGAAACGGGCAGGCAGCATGGCTAAGTCAGTCGCACCGAAGTAGGGTGTATAATCACCTATCTAGATAATATTCATTTGCTTCTTTTAATCTATCAATGCTGTCCCATATATATATATATATATACATATATATATATATATATATATACATATATATATATATATACATACATATATATATATATATACATACATATATATATATATATATATACATACATATATATATATATACGGGAAACGGTTTCTGATCCCAACCGTTGGTGATGTACATTCGATACACTCAAGCGAAATGAGTGGTCGGTCATGTGTGGCTGAGTTGCAAGATGTTCTTGTTGAACTTCATTGTATCGATCCTAGAGTACACTGATCGGAAGGTGGTTCCATAACTTGTCATAGTTGGAAATCCATTACCCAATACGTGCTTGCGGTTTTGATTGTATACTATATATGTAGAACGTGAGATGAAAGCGTGTCTACTAGATTGATATCTAATTGTATTTAGACATTATTATAATATCAGAATGATATTGCTTTACAAAGTTGTTTGGATTTTCATAAGGGAAAACCCGTTCCGTTTTCACGGCGTGGTCCTATGATATATCCGTTATTAAACCAAGTGTTAGGAGTTTTATTCACACTAGTCCCATGACTGACCCGGAGTTTATTTTGTTTGGTTCTCCCTAAACACTTGGGTGCCTAAATTTGTACGGGCAGTCAAGTAGTCGGGATTTTACAGATACACTTGGAGAGCTTGGAGCAGAGGCTTCAGGATTCTATAGTTATTATTATTTCCGCTGTTGTTGTAAGTGTTGTACTCTGATAAGTGCTATTGTATATATGACTGTTTGTATTTCAAAAGTTATGTTATATTTTATTCGTTCCACTGTGAGATTCGTGTTTACTCTGATGATGATGTTCTTCTTCTTCTTCTATTCTATTAGTTCTACCTTATCTTTACTCACCCTCTATCTTCTTTCTATTAGTTTTCTTGATTTTCCAGTTTAATTTGGGGTTGGACTTTTGTTTTTGGTCAGCTCAAATTGAACCGGATTTTCGGGTCACTACAGTTGGTATCAGAGCATTGGTTTAGTTATTACCTTGGCTCTGTTTCGTAATTCAGTAGAGATGGGATTAGTAATATCCTAGACTGAGTTTGAGTGTATATATACGAGTGAACGTATTTGTTATTTGATATAAAATTTTGTTTTATATTGTGAAGATTCACTGGTTGAGTTGTTTGTGGATTCTGGTCGATCAGTTTAATCCACTGTATCGGTAGGGGTTTCTAAACACTCGAATACGATGGACCGGCATGATATGTTTTGAAAAGAGGGTAAATGGAATAATTTTACCCAAATATATTTGTTATAGTATATTGGTTGTGTTGGTTGTTATTATAATCGAGTAAGATTATAAAAAGGTAAAATGATTATAAATAACTAATCAGAATTCATATAAGGAAAGTATACGAAGAAAGATGAAGTAAATCTGAATTTAAATCAGATTTGGAATTAAAATAAGGAAATTTAAAGTTCCTGGGAGATTTTGAAAACGTTTTTCAAACTGAAAGTGATATAGTATTGAACTCACTTCGATAGCTGGAAAATAGGTTCTGATGATGAATCGCGACATCATCAGTGTTCATTTTCGAGTTGTAAGTGACGGATTACTACCAAAGGTTATGTTTTTGAATTATTTTGACAAAACAAGTTGTTTAGAAATTCAAAGGTTTTGAATTGGTATTATGATTTCAAATGGATTTGAAATTTACCCAGGAATTTGAGTTCTGGAATTAAAATTTAACTAATGAAGTTAAATAAAATGAGATGGTAAAAACAAATTAAAATTTAACTTGAACTGGGTTTAATAGAATTGAATTGGATTAGAGAATAATCTGTTATGGAATTTGGTTGATGAGTTAAGAATTTGAAATTTGGTATTGGGGTTCAAATGAAATTCGATCTAGATTGAGGATATGAACTGATTGGAATTTGATTGAGATAACACTGGTATATGCTGAGTTGATATCTTATGGAAGTGATAGAGTTAATATGCCCGACAAAAAGGTACCAGTTTATATTTCATATGAGTTTGGTGATCTATGAGCTGATTTGGCAAGCCGCTTGGTTGTTTGATTTTCTTTTGGGTTGGAGAAGGCCTAGAGAGGCGAGTTGGAGTTTTATCGATAGGGCTATACAAAGGAGACGCTGGAGAAATTTTTCGAAAAGTCAAGGTGTTAGAATTTTTTTATAATTTTTGAAAATTTAGTTAGTCGGAATAAATTAATATTTTTGTCGATATTAATTGGTTTAGTTGAAACCGGAGATAAGAGGTAAACAAATAAATATTTACCCAGTAGATAGGGTCGTCCCCTACCTAAGCAATTTCGAGGACGAAATTATTTTTAGGGGGAAAGATTGTAATGACCCATAATTTGGCAGGAGAATAATTAACTAATTTAATTATTAAATATCGATTTAACGATATCAATAACTGGAATTAAATAATATTTATATTAAATTAATATAAATAATAGGATAATATATTTCCAGAATAGTCAGAAATAGTAGAATTCACAATACGATGTGAACTGGATCTTCTAAAGCTATAATTCAGTTTGGAGTTGAATTATAATAACGAATATATTGAATCGACGACATTTTAACGTATAATTTATAATATATTTATAAACGAGCTCGAAATGGCGCTGCAGTTCGCTATTTGGCGATTTGAACTTCAACTGAATATACAAGGTCCGTTTCATGTCGAATTTCTGTGAAACAAGAACCGTCAAGACCGATTTGATAATAGATTTCTAATGGAAGTGAAAAATCGGGATTTCGTCATGTAGATTTTGATTTATGGCCAAATCAAATTTCTGAATAGTCGCTATAGAATCATTTATCGACCGTAACAGTTTATTTGATATAACTAGAGATCGGCTATGAATTTAGACAAAGTCCTTTTGGGAAATAGCGATAATTTTATTTTTAGAATTTTACTGTAATTGTTAGGAATTATTGCCCGGTGTTTTTCATCGATATTTTCTAAAGGATTTTCGCAAACGGTGTCGGAATTCGACAAAACCTGTCCAATTGGATCCGGAATATTTTTCAATGCTAGGATCAACTTAGTTCATTAAAAACAGGGGCTATATAAGGTGTCGTTTTTACGAAAAACTCCATGAAAAAGTTTATATATTAAAATAATCAATATGGCTCCTTTCTCTCTTCTATATAAAGGTGCATTCATGACCTAATTTGCAAAAAAAGGGCATTCGCCCATCAAACGTTAGCGCCGCCACTTCATTTTTTCCAGCAACTACAAATCGCAAGGAGAAAATCAAAAGAAAATAGAATCAAATTATATAAATCCTTTTATACTGATATTTGAAATCCTTAGCAGAGGCTCATCAATTCTATAACCATCTTTGTGCATGCGATTCAGTTTGGGGGGTATCGAATTTAAGCAGCTAACACCTAGGGTTCTAAATGGTGGAGTCTGGGAGCATCATTTCGAGTTTGATGTTAGATCCGGGTTTTTGAGTGCAATCCACGCTTGATTGTCTTCTTTTTGGAAGGATTCTGGGAACATGTGTATCGTGAGCTGTCTGTGTATCGCGAGTACAAGCTGAGAGGACCGGAAGGAGATACGATCGAGTACAGCAATGAGGGGTTAGGAGAATCAAGATTTCGAAGTGAAGATTTTTGGGGAAACCGATTGTAGAATCGTGGGAAGTGGAGCTCGCGCAGATTGATACAGGAAGATAACGGTGTGATGAAGTCATGTTCGTAGTAGTTGGCAAGAGGGAGATCAGTGGTCTTCGGTGTGGTTTTGCGAAGAGCGGAAGGACACAAGTTGGTAGGGTGAAGTCTGGAACGTAATTTGTTTGAGGAGATTGTGTACAAGAGTGCCGTTTGGAAGCAGGAGACAATACTGTTGTTTTTGGGTTGATGGGGAATTGCAAGAGAAATGGTTCGATTGTGTCAATGTGTTGATTCGGGAAGTGGAAAAGGAGATTGGGGATGGAGTTAGTTGTTCGGTTATGGCCATCGAAGTATAGGAGGACGTCGCAGGTGTTTGGAAGAAGAGATGAGTGGGCCAAGGGGTTTTGATAAAGGAAATGGGCCGGCAAGTAATTGGGCTGGAAGGAAAGAAATTGTTAAGGCCTTTTCTTTGTTTTTATTTAATTAAAGCGTATAAACTTCAAATGCAAGTAACTTATTCATATGAAATCAGAATCACGAACCGTAAGTGGCGTTGGGACCGTATGGACGAGAGCTTCGCAATGAAGCTGACTGGAAGTGGATTCGAGCTCGTATGAATTTATGGCGAAATAAATTGTTTGATTCAAATCAAATAACAGTTTATCGTTCTTTAACGATGAACTGCCAATGTGAGTAAAACTCACCAATTCTGAACAGTTATATTTTTATAATGTATTCTTAGAACTGTTAATCATCTGTTGATTGCTGTGTGTTGGTTGATTGATTGAACTGCTAGTCAGTTAGTAGAAATTATATATATATATATATATATATAAATCGTTAAATATTTATATATTGATGCTGTTATCAGAATAATCCGTACTGAACTGAAAGTGATGTTGATTTTATTGTGTAACATCTGTGATGCAGGGATACAGGTTTGAGGGACCCAACTGGGTTCCTCAATATTTATAATACTGTTTGTTCATATATTGTGTTATATGATGTGATATATAATCTGTGTTGATTATATTTGTTGGACGATATTGATCATCGTGATTTGATATGATTGAATACCATAACATACGGGATGTTGATAAGGGAATTTTCAAAGTGATATTGAGAATAAAATATTTATAAATGGAATATTTATAAATAAGAGATATTTATAAATAGAAATATTTATAAATAAGAAATATTTATAAATTTGAATATTTATAAATAGGAGATATTTAGAAAGGAAATAATTTCAAAATATTTTCTTTTTGAATGGAAAGGCCTGTGTGGCGGGTTTTGGGATTTTCCCGATGCTCCCGATACAAAGGAGGTTATGGCGAATTTTCCCGGGAATTTAAGGAGTTAGAATATTTTTAAGAATAAATTTGAAAATGAAATATTTGCAAACCATTTGCAAATAGAATAAAATAAAAAAAAAAAGAATATTTGTAAACCATTTAAAAATAGAATTGAAAAGGGAATATTTATAAAATAAATAGAGTTAATAAAAAGGAAATTTGTTTATAACGGAATAAGAAGTTATAAAAAGGAAACCGTTATAAAAAGGAAAACGTTATTAAAGGAACATTTATAAAGTGAAGAACCATTACTAAAAAGTGAATCTTTATAAATGAATAAACGTTGTTAAAAAGGGGATCTTTTTAAATGGATAATGTTATAAAAAGGAGAAATCGAATATGGTATTCGAAGTTAGTTAATCGAATATGGTATTCGAAGTTAGTTAATTGAATATGGTATTCGAAGTTAGTTAATCGAATATGGTATTCGAAGTTAGTTAATCGAATATGTTATTCAAAAGGGGTTAGTCGAGTCGAGTTAGTTAATAGAGTTAACCAGTTAGAGTTAAAAAGTTAGAGTTAACCAGTTAGAGTTAAACAGTTAGAGTTAAACATTTAGAGTTAATCAATTGGAGTTAATCCAAATGAGATGCCATTTAGCATGACTGCTAGCGAAATTCGCAGGGCTGTAGATAGCCTAAGTGGTTCGGATGTTTCCTGAGGGAATCAGGCGTAACTATTGTGATCGCTGCGATCTAGGGTTATTCGAATATAGTTAAATAGAGTTATCGAATATTAGTTATTCGAATGGAGTTAAATAGATTTATCGAATAGTAGTTATTCGAATAGAGTTATATGGAGTTAAATAGAGTTATCGAATATTAGTTATTCGAATGGAGTTGAATAGGGTTAAACGAAGTTAAATAGAGTTACTCGAATATAGTTTATTCGAATAGAGTTAAAGGAAAGGAGTTATCGATTTTAGTTTAATCGAAAGGAACTATCGATTAGTTTAATCGAAAGGAGATTATCGAATATATCGTATTCGAAAGAAAGAGATCGAATATCTTTTATTCGTAAGAGAGAGATTTCGAATATAAGTTATTCGAAGAGAGATAATCGAATATAGGTTATCCAAAGAAGAGTTAATCAAATAGAGATTACTCGAAAGAGAATTATACGTTGAATTCAATTGTATCGAATTCGGGAAAGTAATATTGACTTCCCGGTTTTTAAATCAATAGTATACACTAATAAATTAGGCTTAGGTTTAAATTATTCGAATTAAAGAATAAAGGTTATAATTTAAGTTAGATATTTTGAAAGTAGGGATTATAATGTTATCGTTATAATCAATGTTTTCAATAAAGAAGTGGATTCATAAATTGAATCCGAGAGTTACGTAAAGAAGTCGTTAAAGGTTTAAAATATAAGTTGTTACCATTTCGAAGTTATAACGTTGTTCAGTTAAGGTCTGAGAGGTAATTATACCCCAACTTGATTGACTTCCTTCTTAACTAAGGAATGGTAAGGTTTGATAGTGAATGATGGTTAAGTGAATTCAGTAAATGGTTTGAGTTGGCATAGCGATGTTTATTTAAAACATCTGTTTAAATCCAATGAAGGAACTTTGGAAATGTTTTTCCAAATAAGAAATCAGAAATGTTTTCTAATGTAGGAAAAAGGAAATGGAAATGTTTTCCATTGTTAATAAAGTATATTTTCTAAAATGAGAAAATAAGAAATGTTGCAAATATGGAAACAAGAGATAAGTAAATTAATGAACTAAAGAGATAAATGTTGAATGATGATTGATTGATATAATTTCCAACTGGAAGTAATATCGTTGTTTGCACACGAGTTTTTCTTTGATAGTTAAATCACAGACTATCAATGTTTTGACCATTTTAAAGTTGTTAATATGGAGAGACCGGTTGGATTATTATCCAAAGAACCACTTTGTATTGGCATAAGCGTTGCGAATCATATATGCCAAAGATAATTGAAGACGGTGTAAAGTGCAAGGGCTATTGTATAAGTCTTAGATAACAGTGCCTAAGATGGACGTACTGGATAATGCCTTCGGTTCATCCTGTTCCTGGATGACTTGTATGGATGAATGTCTGACAGAGTATTTCCAGAAAGGTCTCGTACATTGGTTTCTTCAATCCTACCAAGAGTGGAAGCGGAGAAGGGCACTTCTTTAGCTAACACGTAATGTACTATTGTAGATGTCAATTAGTGATTTAGATGGATCTGACAATGTGGCATTCGAAGTGAATCTGATGTGATGATAAAGCGTAACCTCTAGCCTCACATCCGGTAAAAGACAGAAATCGGGCAGGAAGCATGGCTAAGTCGGTCGCACCGAAGTAGGGTGTATAATCACCTATCTAGAGAATATTCATTTGCTGCTTTTAATCTATCAATGTTGTCCCACATATATATATATATATATATATATATATATATATATATATATATATATATATATATATATATATACGGGAAACGGTTGCTGATCCCAAACGTTGGTGATGTACATTCGATACACTCAAGCGAAATGAGTGGTCGGTCATGTGTGGCTGAGTTGCAAGATGTTCTTATTGAACTTCAGTGTATCGTTCCTAGAGTACACTTATCGGAAGGTGGTTCCATACCTTGTCATAGATGGAAATCCATTACCCAATACGTGCTTGCGGTTTCGATTGTATAGTATATATATAGAACGTGAGATGAAAGCGTTTCTACTAGATGGATATCTAATTGTATTTAGACATTATTATAATATCAGAATGATATTGCTTTACAAAGTTGTTTGGATTTTCATAAGGTAAAACCCGTTCCGTTTTCACGGCGTGGTCTCATGATATATCTGTTATTAAACCAAGTGTTAGGAGTTTTATTCACACCAGTCCCATGACTGACCCGGAGTTTATTTTGTTTTGTTTTCCCTAAACTCTTGGGTGCCTAAATTTGTACGGGCAGTCAAGTAGTCGGGATTTTACAGACACACTTGGAGAGCTTGGAGCAGGAGGCTTCAGGATTCTTTAGTTATTATTATTTCCGCTGTTGTTGTAAGTGCTGTACTCTGATAAGTGCTATTGTATATATAACTGTTTGTATTTCAAAAGTTATGTTATATTTTATTCGTTCCGCTGTGAGATTCGTGTTTACTCTGATGATGATGTTCTTCTTCTTCTTCTATTCTATTAGTTCTACCATATCTATCCTCACCCTCTATCTTCTTTCTATTAGTTTTCTTGATTTTCCAGTTTAATTTGGGGTTGGACTTGTGTATTTGGTCAGCTCAAATTGGACCGGATTTTCGGGTCACTACAGTTAGGCTAAGAGTTGATTAGCCTAATATTTAGACAGGTAACGTTGGGTAAAATTGGTAGGAAAACTTGACATAAAAATATATGAAATTGGCATGTTTGTCATATGCCAAAATTGGTGGCATTTAAACAATATAAATTCTTTATACCAAAAACATTAAACTTGGAAAGTGCGCCATAACATTTAATTGCTGATAAATTTACGTATAATAAGTAATATGGACAAATATGTAAATTTAGAAAATAGGAGTTTGCTTAACACGAGGTTGGATTGAGTTGTGATGTAAACCTGCCCGGACCCGCCGGGCTGTCCAGTAGTCACAACAAAACCTATCCAATGTGAGAGATTAAGCATTGAGCCCAATAAGGACCCGAGGTTAGACTAAGTTACGGTGTAAATCTACCCGGAACCGACCGGTACATCCAGTGACCGTAGCAATACCTGTCTAATGTGGGTGGTTGGTGCTTGAAAAGGCTGAGGACAGACAAGTCAGGATTGTAGGGTTAAGTTAACTAAAACACTTCACCAATTCAACATGTTAACAAAACTGATGGATGGTTTTAGGTTAATACGGATACTTAACCACTTTGCATGTTTGACTAGAAAACCCTAGTAACGAGGGACCCATTTTAGCAGTAACCCAATTACGTATCATGGTACCCTGAAACTATGTAGGGTGGGGCACATTTACTGGGCTGATTGTAAGCGGTCAAAGCGACGGCGGTTGGTGCACAGTGTGGGTTCTAACGGAGTGCGGGCGTGCACACACTCCGAAGCAGACAAACAGGGAACTGGCGCATCAGTAGTATAACCTATGCATTCTAGAATAATGACAGGCCGCCACAATGGGACTTGATACACCCCATGGTGGGAACAGCATAGGTATCTACAATCTTTGGGGCTCGTATGACACATATGTTTATGCGAGTAGGAGCCGATCTTTAGAAATGGGATCACTTCACCCTAAGCATAGGGTGCTTCTTTAGAAACGGGATCACTTCACCCGCAGCATAGGTTGCATCTTTAGAAACGGGATCACTTTACCCTCAACATGGGGTGCCAGTCGGAATAAATACCAGTAGGTGCAAGGATATAGTGTGGGGTGCGATAGTATATTCGGTGCTATATTACTTTATCTAGTTTATGATACTTTCCCATTTCCGGTTTATTCCTGTCATGCCTTTTTTCTTATTCACGTACTGAAGAGTCACTAGACTTACCAGGCTTTATGTCTGACCCTGTTTTTCTTTCGTCTTCTTTTCTTTCAATTCCCCCCAGATCCACAGGGAGGAAACAACCCAGCTTAGTCAGACTCTTTGCAAGGTTCAAGATAGTAGATGTATGCTTTGGACTCTCTTTCCTTGGCTATGGCTTTCGGAACACATCGATTGGGATTTATGCAGTTTTTATTTTGTTTTATGCTTCTTTATTCCATAATCAAGACAGAAATGATTTTGTAATGTTTTCAAAGTTATTATGAGAAAATTATGGAAATATTCTATATAAACGCGTATTAATGAAATAAAAGTCTGTTTGTTTTCCTCTACTTTTATATATGTGTTTACATCTGTCTTGTATCTGTGACTTTTACCTATAAACCTCCACCAAAGTTAAGGCATTCCCTTTGTGAGTGGCCTTAACGGAGGTGGGGTGTTTCACTTGGTATAAGAGCATAGGTTTACCAGATAAGATAAAAAATTTTGAAACTATTTTCAAAAAGAGAAGTTTAAAGAAGCATTTTTCAAGAAAAAGTTTTGATATTTTAAAAAGCCATAATCCCCCAAAGTCATATGCACTATCTCTCTATCCTTCGTTTTGAATCTTTCCTTTTTGTTTCAGCATGTCTGGAGATCTTAACCTTCCATAAGGAGTACCGGTACCCGGCTGGTTTAGGAGGTACCTAGAAGCTTAGGCCAATGGCGCGGGCACAGCAGACATTCCTCCCCCAATGGCAGCGGTTCCTCCTCCTCATCCTACTCCTCATGGAAATGCTTTTGCAAAGACATGTAGATACTTCAAGGCTATGGGAGGAAAAGACTTTTATGGAACAGAATACTTTGTAGTAGCAAGAAACTGGCTAAAGGAGACCGAGGATCTGTTTGTCATCTTCGAGGTTGACGACGGACAAAAGATACAGCTTAGAATGTGGTTGCTTAAAGATGAAGCTTCCTATTGGTGGGAGATCACCAATGCTGAGTGGCCAGTGGAAACATGGGAAGACTTCAGGATGAGGTATGAGATGAAATTCCTCTCCCAAGCAGAAAGGAGCCTGCAAATGGAGAAGTTCCTAACTCTGAAACATGGAAGTATGATGATCAGGGAGTACGTTAATCAGTTTAATCAGCTGGCCAGATTTGGGCTGGACTTAGTAAACACCCAACACAAGAAGGCGCTTCGCTTCGTCAAAGGTCTGAATGAGCCTCTACACAGCCTTGCTATGACCCATGTACCCACGGGAGCGACTTATGAAAGCTTGGTGGACAAGGCATTGCTACATGAAGAAGACGAGAATGGAAAGAAGGAGGTCAAGGTGAATGAGTCTCAAAACAAGAAGGCAGGCTCCGAGAAAGGATGCAGGAACAACAACAACAATAATTACAACACGTAACGTGAGAAAAGAAAATGCAACTTCTATGGTATTGATGGGCATATAGTCCAGGATTGTAGAAAGAAGAAGATGAATATGGGAGTATGCTTTCAGTGTGGTGATACTGGACATATCAGCAAGAACTTCCCTTAGAAGCAAGGGCAAGGCCAGCAAGCAGGATCTTCTGGGGTACATCTTTAACTTCTTCTCCTAGATGCTTTGTTTTATCTTGCTTATCTTATCAATCCTATCTTGAGAACCTTAGGTAGAACCCTATGGTGCAAACATGTATTTGAAACATGTTATGATTGATGTCTGCAAGTGGTTTCTAGTGGTTGCTCATGGATGCATATACACACACAACCTAGGTTTTAGATCGGCTCAGTCACTTCATATTGCATATGCATATGTGTATTCATATTTGTATATGGTTGAAACTTGATATGTTGTCATATGGATGTCGCATTTATATGAATGGTTGCGCACTCATGTAGAATTATGAACACGAAAAAATTTGCATATATAATGGATTCATGACACTTACATGATTTGCATTAAGGAGGTCAACTGAATCAGTAGACCGCCTGATTCTTGCATTAGATAAAGACATATACACACACTATGCATATGATCATGAAGCATTAGAAGTCTTTTAAGGACAATGGACGCCTTTGTTTGTTGGTTGAGTTGATGGACGATTGGATGATAGGATATATATTCTTCCTAACTTAAAGATTTCACGGACAAAATCCTTTTAAGAGTGGGAGAATGTAACACTCCGTAAATTCTACAACATTCAGTTTCAGAAATTAATGTATGATTAACTCTAAATGAAAGATTTAAGGGAAACGGGTTTCGCCGTTGCAATCGTCTTGGAATTTTGCTTAAGATAGAGTCTGAGTTTGCGTAGAACGGATAACGTATGAAGGAGATATGGACAAACGAAGCAAGACAGAAAAACCAGTAGATAGGATAAGAAAAAAAGAAAAAAATACACTGGCGCACTTGGGAAGTGCGCCAGTAGAAAAATTGCAATGGTGCACTTCCCAAGTGCGCCAAGGCCGAGTTGAAAACCTGCACAGCTTTCTGGTTCAGTCTGATCCATGTTGTGACTCATTGCTGAGTCCTTTCTGACTCCTTGCTGAGTCATTAGGGTTGACTCATCACCCTATCTTGACTGAATGGCTATGAATAACCCTAAGATCATCCGACGGCTCAAATTTGATTGAAACTCTATATAAACAACACTAGTCTCAACCTAAATTCACACAAATAAAATAGAAATAGAGCAATCATGCTGCTGGGAGGAAACCGAGAGTAGCCGTCAGTTAGAGAAAGCTTAGAGATGATCAAAATTAAAGTAAAAACAAGAATCAAACAACGTTAGTCTACCCAAAGGAAAGCATTGCAAATTCAGAACTCAGAATTCAGAAATCAAGTTCGTCGTTTATTGTAAGTATAGTGATTTTTCCGATGTGAATAAAAGTTAGGATTTGATTCAATGTAAAATGGAAATGGAATTGTGTTATAGTGTAACAACGATGTTAATTCACATCTATGTATTGAAAATGATTGCGATATTGTGATGTTTGTGGTATAGTTGAAGTGGTATTGATCCTATTGTACATATAGAATCACATGCAAGTTGTATAGTTCTTTTTGTAATCGACAGCTATATGTTTATGTGATTATATAGGTTGTATGTGATTAAGATGTCATGTGTGTGTGTATATATATATATATATATTTATATGCTTGAACCTTTATGCCTAAACGATTATGTTCACATACATGCTAGTATGTTTGTAAGAAAGTTGCAAGTTAATTGGATCCACGTCAAGATCCACTTTAATACATGTTTCATGTTGTAATTAGACATATGATTAGATCTAGTTTACACCCTTGCAATGAAATCATACATACTTTATGAACATGTCACCTCCTTGTAATATTCTAGTTATGTTCGATGTTATGCCTAGATCTAAACATGTTTAGGCCTATGTTGTCTAAATCATATGCTAAATTATGTGACACCTATTTGGTTAGACCCCTATTTGAATGCAAGTTCACATACATGTAAACTAATTTAGGCTATGTTGTAAATTCACATATGTGTTGATTTAATCTACGTTGCAAGTTCACCCATATTATGTTCATAATGATCATGCCAAAATGTCAAGTTCACACCTATGACTCATGATGACTATTTTGCAAGTTCGCCCCTATTATGTTCATGTTGACTATGCTAAAAATGCCAAGTTTACATCTATGACATGTTATGTAGATAGATTCCTTTATGCAAACTTTATATGCTAAATTGGGCTAAGTTTTTAGCCTAATACTGTATGCCAAAATCATGCGAACGAAAGTTAGGCTAAGAGTTGATTAGCCTAATATTTAGACGGGGTAACGTTTGGTAAAATTGGTAGGAAAACTTGACATAAAAATATATGAAATTGACATATTTGTCACATGCCAAAATTGGTGGCATTTAAATGGTATAAATTCTTTATACCAAAAACGTTAAACTTGGAAAGTGTGCCATAACATTTATTTGTTGATAAATTTACATATAATAAGTAATAAAGACAAATATGTAAATTTAGAAAATACAAGTATGCTTAACACGAGGTTGGATTGAGTTGTGATGTAAACCTTCCCGGACCCGCCCGACTATCCGGTAGTCACAACATATGTTTATGGGAGTAGGAGCCGATCTTTAGAAACGGGATCACTTCACCCTCAGCATAGGGTGCATCTTTAGAAACGGGATCACTTCACCCTCAGCATAGGGTACATCTTTAGAAACGAGATCACTTCACCCTCTGCATGATGTGCCAGTCGGAATAAATAACAGTAGGTGCAAGGATATAGTGTGGGGTGTGATAGTATATTCGGTGCTAAATTACTTTATCTAGTTTATGACACTTTCCCATTTCCAGTTTTTTCCTGTCATGCCCTTTTTCTTATTCACGTACTGAAGAGTCACTAGACTTACCAAGCTTTATGTCTGAGCCTGTTTTTCTTTCGTCTTCTTTTCTTTCGTCCCCCCCCCAAGGTCCACAGGCAGGAAACAACCCCGCTTAGTCAGACTCTTTGCAAGTTTCAAGATAGTAGATGTATGATTTGGACTCTCTTTACTTGTCTATGCCTTTTGGAACACATGTATGGGGATTTATGCATCTTTTATTTTGTTTTATGCTTCTTTATTCAATAATCAAGACAGAAATGATGTTGTAATGTTTTGAAAGTTATTGTGAGACAATTATGGAAATATTTTGTATAAGCATGTACTTATGAAATAAAAGTCTGTTTGTTTTCCGCTGCTTATATATATGTGTTTACATCTGTCTTGTGTTTATCTGCGACGTTTACCTATAAACCACCACCAAAGTTAAGGCATTCCCTTTGTGAGTGACCTTAACGGAGGTGGGGTTTTTCATAAGTATCAGACTTACACAGTATACAGGATCAGACTTAGTACAAATATAGTTCAGCTATACGTAAAAGTCTACAGCGAAAAACAAACATAAATGTGCAATAGGAGCTAAACAGCATAAAAAGATATAAATGATAGAATCCATCTACAACTCTAGCTATCCAGAAAGAGCGTGCTAAAACCTGAATAGAAGGCTGCCGTGTAAAAATAGGGGCACCCGAGTTTGACAGTGAAACAAACTACGAGTCATTCATGGGACTGGTATGAGAAATCTACTTTAACTTATTTTACAATATGGCCAATCACAGGATCACACCACTTTCGTGGAACGGGTTTACTCCAGTGTTTGCCAGTGCTTTAAAACAAGTAAATCTTTTAAACACCGCAATGCTTTTTATAAAAATGAAGCCATTATAAGACTCAGGTCCCATCGCACAATGCAACACAAACCGGAGGATAGAGTATTACCTTATAATGGCCAAAACATGCTTGATACGAGCAAAACAAATCATTCATATTATTGCTAGTGTTTATATGTTTCAAAAACAATTTGAATCATAACTATCAATCATAGACGGCATGGGTACCATATAACATGTCGCCATATATATATATATATATATACACACACACACACACACACACAATCAACATCGCACGATGTCGTATATGGAAATTTGATTTCCGTCATGAACCAAGGCCAGGGATCGTCCTCACTGCTTCGAGACGCTCTAGCCCGTGTCTTTGGAACAGCCGCAACTTCACCTTGGATCATCCGGGCCGGTCCACTCGATGTGGATTATTACGCCTTAACACTGCATTTCCCCAACCTATGGGGTGTAAACTGGTCATATCCGACCACACATCGGCTCCAAAGAGACCGAAATAACAGAGGTGCTTCGCAATCCATCATCCACATATGCAAAATGTCAGGCCGTATAAAATCTGATAACACTCCTAGCTAGAAAGAAACGCAGGTCCTCCCTGATGTCCTCTCCCATTTCTGGCTCATACCGGGGTGTGAGGCTTGCGAAACAAGGATAAACACAAGGCTGTGCCACTCAGGCGGTGCTTTGACCATCAACCACAAAGCTCTGCTTTTCAACAAAAGCTCTGATCACTGCATCTTAGTATGCCACAAAAGCAATTCACACCATGCAACTGACATCTATTAATCACACAGAATGAAATCCAATGTCAGACACATAGTCCATTTACTAGTCCGTTCTGCGTCTGAACGAAACCGGAGGATCTTTATTCCTCACACATTTAAACAATCATCACGTACGGCCGGATGACTACTACTTCAGCACCTTCAAGGTAGCAACTCCTATCATGAACATTAGTAGCACCCCTCCATTCGACGTAAAGATCATCGGTCTTGCACCGTCTCCTTATCTTCGACTTTCAATTGTCGATCAATTATTTGAAATGAGAATTAACTCGGCCTTTTCAAATCGATTCATTTCAATGGTTAAATTATTCGCCACCACTAATAAAGTTGATTAATTGTAATTTTCACGCCAAACACATTCAACCATCGAATATCTAATAAACCAAGCAAATTTAGTTAATTTCCATTCCATATCGTTTATAACATTTGTAACGAACTAGGATTTTTAATGATTAATATATAATATAATTTCAATTTCCTAAATATTTAGTTAATTTAAATAAGGTTTAAATATAAATATTAATTTATAATCTTTGTATATTAGATTAAACAATGCTCGCTTTGAAAGAACAGTAAACAGTGTGCAATCTAATTTTTGACTGATCAGTGTTCGAAAATAAATTATAATTAAATATCAAATAAAAATATTTTTTTCAGTTTCGGTACGCGCAGTTTTAAAATATTTTATAGAATTTTTCTTTATATTTTTAATTAAGAAAATAAGCGTATGTTTTTCTAGCGTATTCTGGGGTAACTGTGGTCCCTTTTGACACTTTGCAGAGCTAATCAATCAGTCTATTTTATGACTGTTTTGCGATTGCGATACGTTATTGTACAGGATTTCATTGCTAGTTACGTTTCCACTATCTATAATTTAAAATAAAAAAATAAAAAAAATAAGAGAAAATAGCAAAGTATATTACCGGTTACTAGCCTAATAAAATGAAGTTAGCACATACTGTAATTAGATCAAGGTCACGGTTATAACGCAAATAGTATTTCCCAAACTTACGCAATGCGGAAAATTTATATTTTAGAATATATAATATATCCTAAACATGGCACGCATAGGGGAATATGGTAAGACAAGTGTAAAATATGTTTACACGTGTTGGAAAGAAACTTGGGTTCATCTTTGCATGTTACCCCTCCTCATTCATATCTCCGCAAACTGTTAAAACTTCCTTCCCCATTTTTTGTAATGGCTCATGACTTTCCATCTCCATTATGCCAACTTCCGTCCTATTTAAACTGAAAAAAAAGCCAAAGTGAAATCCATAAAAGCCTGTTGTATATAATTGCCTGGCACCTCTCCACTGCATGCAAAAGAAGAAGAATGAAGCCTTCATCAACCCTCCTCCACAAGCTTCCAGCCCTCTACACTTTGCAAACCCTTCCGCTTTCCTTCATTCAAGTTCACGTCCTCCCATTCCACTGTACCGGTTTCCACCACTTATAATATATATATATATATATATATATATATATATATATATATATATAAGAGGGGAACAAATGAAGGCTTGCGCCTGCATGCATGCATGCTGTTGGCCTCTCCCCTCTTGTATATATACTTCGGCTCCACTTGCATGCATTTATTTCTCAGTTGCATGCGGAATTTTTATTTATCAGTTGAAGGCAAAGTTTATATAAATAAAAAAGAAAAAAGAAAAAAGAAAGGAAATGCAAAGAAAAGGAGACGTGAGAAAAGAAGAAGAGGGAGAGAGCGGAAGTGGAAGAATGGGAACATCTTGGTAAGAAGGAAGTGAGCAAATAAAGTACGGCTGTTACTAGAAAGCAATTAAGGTGAGAGCACATTTAATTTCATTTATTTTATATGTTTTAAATTTGACATGCATTGTTAACAAATTTGAAAATGTGTGGTGGCATAAATGGCTGATTAATGTTTGTTAGTATGTGGTGGTTGCCAAATAAATGCATTTGAGGCGCGTTAGTGCATAATGCGTATTTGGAAGCTTATTGGTTAGTTGCATGTAGGAATTGTTAATGTGTGATGGTTGCCAAAATAAATGCATTTAAGGCACGTTAGTGAATATTGCGTATTTGGAATTTTATTGGTTGATTGGATGTAGAAATGAATGTATAAAACGGTGTTGAATGTGTGCATATATAATATACCACTACAACCTTATATGAATTGTCAGCGGAAAATTAGGAAATTTCCTAAATTTAAGTAAGAAACGATTTATTGGTTAAATGAGAATTTTGTGATTAGCAAGTGTTTCATTAACTAAATAATATTGACTTTATAACGTTTGTTGATTTTTGATTCAATAATATTTTGTTAATTTAGTAATGTTTGATTACGCAAATAATTTCTCTAATTAATATTTCATGACATTAAATACAGCTGATAATGTTGATTTAAATCATATGGTGTCTTTAAAATGGTTTATTAACTTAATAACATTTTAAATATGGAATAAAATAGTGGTGAGTATTACTTGGAAATTTGTTAATTTGTTTTAATAGTATAAATAAATTCGATGTTGGAAACAATTAACATGTTATTATCAACATTAAAGTGATATTACAATGTATTTTGATTTTTGATCTTGATTTGATGTAGCTTTAATGAAAATCTGGAGTTGAACTCAGTTACCGCTTAAGTTAATGATATTATATTTGTGAATAAAATTTTTTTTGCAAAGAAATGTTAATTATTTTGTGAGTTAAATATTAAATTAATGATAACCATCTTGAGAATCAGGTATGGTGCATAATGTAAATTTGGAATCTAATTTTAATAAAAATTTTAATTGGACGCCTTGTTATAATTTGTTTTCAAACGACCTGAATTTGTATCATTTGATCTTGAGTTCAAAAAAAAAAATTAAATTGGATGAAAGTGGTCTTCAAATATTTAATATAATTTCTCTAGATGATGACAAATACTATTTGAGGAATTAAACAGTGAAATATCATAATTCCGCTTATAGTGTTAGTTTAATATGGAAATGTATATTGGATATATGAAGTTCGACTTCTAACCAATCGGGTATATCTAGCATGAAACGTTTGGAATAACTTGAATGATATGATAAGGACATTGAGTTACTCGAATATGGTTAGGTAAATTGTGGAAGTTAATAAGTGGAATATCTTTGAAAACGAGTAGAATAACTCGAGATTTTCGTAACTAGTTACACTCTTCGAGTTTGAATGGGAATGTAAGTCATCGACATGGAAGGAAACAATTCTAATTTAAAGTACTTATATATTTATATAGGCTTTCAACTATTTAAACATGATATGTTAACTTCAAAAAAAAAAAAATTTATAAAAAATTAAAAAAAAATTATTTGTTTTAAAGATATGTATATGTTTAAGTATTATATTTGTATACTTCTTCAAAGTTAAATATATGTTAAGTAATTATTTTAAACATTTTCATTTTAAAGTTAGTACTTATTTATATAATTAGTTTATAGAAAATGTATTATTTTCAAATATTTTATTTATTAAAAATTGGAATTGTTTCGATCCTGAATCCATTGATTTAAATATAATGAATCCGTTTCGAATGATTACAACAAATTTGGATTTAAGAAAATATTGAAATTGAGATCCTTGGGTTATAAATGATTGTTCGGAAGTAAGGCATTAAGAAAAAAAACTATCTGTAAACAATCATTTCTAGATTTAGAAACGATTAAGTGATGTATGTGTATATGTATGACGGAAAGCACTTGTTTTGAAATAAGAAGCGCTGGTTTATTTGGAAAGACCGGGACCGGAATTATTTTTCGGAAACCATTCGAAATAACCATACGACGTAACAACGAAGATATGAAGATGACGATTGAAGACCGTGGTTCTTCACATCGAGCGGACTACCTGCTGATCGGTTTCTTTACTAATAGCTACAGTAGAGAGTTGCCCCTATTACCGGAGTGGCAGAAAGTCCGAACGTATGTGGAGGGTTTTCGGATTTTATTCCGTTCAGACCTAGGACGGACTTGTATGGATTGTGTGTCTGACATTGTAATTGACGGCATAACACTGATTTCCGTTGATATGTATCTGGTTTGTGACGTATGAGCTCGAAGTGGTTATGTGTCGATGGAAATCAGTGGTCATGTCGTGAATGGACAATGTGACATACTAAAGATATGAAATGAGCTTGTACGATCAGGGCATTGCTTTGTGTATGACGTGACATCGACAAACCTCACACCCCGGATGATGAGAAACTGGCGGTTAGGTTGTGTATATATATATGAATTGATGATGACCGCTGCAGCAGTGGGAAACCACTTATGACTTATGGAATAGGGTATGTTCGGGGGGCCGTGTCTGGTCGAAAACCGTTGATCTACCTCGTGATTTGTATTGGTGTGCGCGTCTGGATGAAAAACCCATGATTACATTTCGTTTGTGTTCCGATTGATCTTTCGTGCCGGGAATCATTAAGTTGGAAACCCAAACCTCCAATACGAGCCATCCGATTTTAGTTGTATATATATATGGCGACATAATATTATGGGTATTATGCCGTCTAGGATTAATACATTTATCTGCGAAATTGTTTTCCACACTATATGATAGTATTGAAAGAGAATTTTCACGTATGAAAGCATGTTTGGCTATCATAAGATAAAACTCGCCTATTTGGTGTGTGCTTGCATTCTGTGATGTGGGACGAGCTTATGATAGCTTCATTTTCTGAAACTCATTGCGAATTTATGTGCACGGGCATTCACATGGAGTAAACCCGTTCCGCGTTAGCAGCGTGGTCCGGTGAATTTCCCGACTTTAAAATAAATCCTAAAACAACTGTTTTATGTTCTCACACTAGTCCCACGACTGACTGGAGTTTATTGTTCCTTTCTAAACTCTGGGTGCCCATCAATTTTACACGGGCAGCTAGTAGTTTAGTTTTGCAGTTATAAATCGTTGGAGCAGGAGTCAGAGCGCTTTTAGAGTTGGAGTTCACACTATGGTTAAAAGCTTCCGTTGAGTCTTATGTTCTTCCATTTGAGAGTATATTTCTTTCTTCCGCTGTATATATGTATGTTGTAACTCTGATATTCATGTAACTCTGATGAAAATATTGTTTTCAGCAATGAAAAGTTCTGTCAATTTGTTCAGTATATGTTAGTACCCATAACAATTCGTCTTATTGAACGGTTTAAGTTGGTTTAATTACTGGCAAGAACCGAGCAAAAAGGCGGGTCGTTACAGTTGGTATCAGAGCTTTGGTTATAAAAAGCTATGGGGTACGACATATTTTGGACAAAGGATAGAACTCATCAAGGTTATAATATCTCATTAGGGGTAGGGTTAGAAATGCCCTAGAATGAGGTTCCTGAATATTATGATCGAGAGAGCGTACTCTGAAAATAGATTATTTTGAAATAAAGTAAAGTGTTTAAAAGAATGTAATCATTTTGGAAGATAACGATAATCAAGAATTTTCGAGTATTTTATTCGACGTCAAGATTGGACTATCAGTATGAGAAGATTTCGAATATACGCCTGGCCAGTGTATGTATGAAGTCTTATGTATATACTAGATGGATATAGAGTCACACTCCAGTCGCTCGAGGATGATTCTACTGATGACCATGGCACCATCAGTAGTTATTTTCGGGTTTCGAAAGTGGGATGACTATATGATTCCAGTTAATACGTCGAGGGATACTTGAACTATTTCGATATGTTAGAAATATTAAGAACGAATTTAATATAAGGACAATATGTTATAAGTGCAAAACAGACTATTTTGTTAATAACCAGAATAGTAAATGATAATATGCAAGTTAAACTATATTGCTTAAGGTATATTTTTTTTTAGCTATCAAACTCCCCTTAAGGAAATCTGAGGATGATTTTGACTTAAGTTAGGAATTTGTTTAAAAGGATGATTTAAAATGGTAACGAACATCTAAGTGGGGGAGAAAACTGCTTTTCCCCAAATTGAAACTGTATGAGCTATCCAAATAGAAAGTATTTGAAGAGTAACCACTTACGATACAAAGGAAAAGTAATTTTTGAAGTAAGATGTACTCAAGAGGAAGTTAATCCCCAGAATAAACTACTTACGATTGCATCCTTAGGTGTGCTCGACTTTCCTAAACTTGGCCTAGGTTAGTTCCATTGCTTAATTCGAATCATTGAGTAGCATCGTTCATCCCTTCCTTAAGCTTGGTCGAATATCTTGACTCGAATCATTGTACTTCTGAATTGCCTATACGCGTGTTCGTGGGCGCACTTGACTTTCTCGTCTTGATCCTATTTGAGAATTTGGACCAAATTTATTTGATCTTGAGTGGTTCATCTTTTGATTTAGGCGTGTTTTGATTTAGGCCATTATACCATTTGATGCTCATTTGATATTGAGCTTTTGTTTTGAACGTATGGAATTTGACTTGATCCATGCTTGTATACCTTTGTGTCGTTTGTCGAATAAAACCAAGATTAAGCTCAACCAAGACAACTTTGATTTATCAAGACATTAGGTTAACGGAACTTAAACAAATAAGCTTTGCATAGAAATCAGAAGTGTTTGAAATATGGAATTCAGTTTATGCAAGGAAAATGGATTTTTGAAAGATGAATTTTATGAATTGGTTCTAAAATTTTTGAATCTTATTTCTAATGTTGTGAATAATGATGGTTTGAAACATGCACGTACTAAATCAGAGTGCACAGCGGAAGTGTGATGGTATATTTGGATAAGGAATGTTTCAAGGGTTTTCTAACTATAGGAAATTGTAACCTTTTCAAACACATTTTGATATTTGAAATAAGAATGAATATTAAGCCTATAGTATGGTGTAAATGATGATTTAATGAGTAGGTTTGAAAAAGAAAAAAAGAGTTCAACTATATGAATCGTAAAGAGATTTCTGAGATTTCGACTTATGGCTCTTAAAATACTCTATCTTGTGGTATATAAAGTTATTAGAAATGACGTGTAAACGATTTTCGAAAACTTTAGAAAGTAGAAAGGCTTGAATTTGTATGAAAATCGATGTGAAAGGCTCGAATGGTTTAAATACGATCATAGATTTCGAAATGTGAAACCTAAAGTTGTATACTTGGAAGTCGAAAATTCTGTTGAACGATTTTGGTTTCCAACCAATTGGATCTAATGAATGGTTTATAAAAGAAAGTTCGACGACTTGTATCTCGATATTTTGAAAATATTTAGAAATACCAAAATTATGGTTAAATATTTGAAAATTTTGGGTTATAACTTCGGGATATGAAATGATTTGGTTTGTTCGAGTAACCATGACTAAAACTGGGTTGTGATGAGGGAATGGATCTTGTATGAGGGGTGGTACTCAGTTGCCCTGTCATGAGGATGAACTTCTCGAACTGATAACATATAGATTTGATCATAGTATGTTTGAAACTTCGAAAGCAAATTTGGTCTTGAGAATCCCGAAGCAAAAGTATGATTATTAAATGATATTTCAATGGTTTGAAATGTAATGGGATCCAAAGTCAGAGAATTCATTTTGAAGCGCTTTGCAAACTATGATTTGCAATAATAGTTAAACCTCAAACTTCTTTAATCGACCTTTCCAAAATTTTACCTTTCTAATATAACGAATTGAATTTTGTTTTGATAAGTTTTCGAATAAAGGCGTTTGGCGAATTTAATCATAAGTAAGTTTTCCTATAAGTTGCGTTGATAGATTTAGATTTAATATAAGAATTTGTAAGTTTAACAAATTTATAAATAAGATTTATTTTGCTTATGTATAATTTTATGAACTCTCCTTTTCGAGGACGAAAAGTTCTTAAGTGGGGGAGATTGTAACGAACTAGGATTTTTAATGATTAATATATAATATAATTTCAATTTCCTAAATATTAAGTGAATTTAAATAAGGTTTAAATATAAATATTAATTTATAATCTTTGTATATTAGATTAAACAATACTCGCTTTGAAAGAACAGTAAACAGTGTGCAATCTAATTTTTGAACTGATCAGTGTTCGAAAATAAATTATAATTAAATATCAAATCAAAATATTTTTTTCAGTTTCGGTACGCGCAGTTTTAAAATATTTTATAGAATTTTTCTTTATATTTTTAATTAAGAAAATAAGCGTATGTTTTTCTAGCGTATTCTGGGGTAACTGTGGTCCCTTTTGACACTATGCAGAGCTAATCAATCAATCTATTTTATGACTGTTTTGCGATTGCGATACGTTATTGTACACGATTTCATTGCTAGTTGGGTTTCCACTATCTATAATTTAAAAAAAAATAAAAATAAAAAAATAAGAGAAAATAGCAAAGTATATTACCGGTTACTAGCCTAATAAAATGAAGTTAGCACATACTGTAATTAGATCAAGGTCACGGTTATAACGCAAATAGTATTTCCCAAACTTACGCAATGCGGAAAATTTATATTTTAGAATATATAATATATCCTAAACGTCGCACGCATAGGGGAATATGGTAGGACAAGTGTAAAATATGTTTACACGTGTTGGAAAGAAACTTGGGTTCATCTTTGCATGTTACCCCTCCTCATTCATATCTCCGCAAACTATTAAAACTTCCTTCCCCATTTTTTGTAATGGCTCATGACTTTCCATCTCCATTATGCCAACTTCCGTCCCATTTAAATTGAAAAAAATAAGCCAAAGTGAAATCCATAAAAGCCTGTTGTATATAATTGCCTGGCACCTCTCCACTGCATGCAAAAGAAGAAGAATGAAGCCTTCATCAACCCTCCTCCGCAAGCTTCCAGCCCTCTACACTTTGCAAACCCTTCCGCTTTCCTTCATTTAAGTTCACGTCCTCCCATTCCACTCTACCGGTTTCCGCCACTTATAATATATATATATATATATATATATATATATATATATATATATATAAAAGAGGGGAACAAATGAAGGCTTGCGCCTGCATGCATGCATGTTGTCGGCCTCTCCCCTCTTGTATATATACTTCGGCTCCACTTGCATGCGTTTATTTCTCAGTTGCATGCGGAATTTTTATTTATCAGTTGAAGGCAAAGTTTATAAAAAGAAAAAAGAAAAAAAAAGAAAAAAGAAAGGAAACGCAAAGAAAAGGAGACGTGAGAAAAGAAGAAGAGGGAGAGAGCGGAAGTGGAAGAACGGGAACATCTTGGTAAGAAGGAAGTAAGCAAATAAAGTACGACTCTTACTAGAAAGCAATTAAGGTGAGAGCACATTTAATTTCATTTATTTTATATGTTTTAAATTTGACATGCACTGTTAACAAATTTGAAAATGTGTGGTGGCATAAATGGCTGATTAATGTTTGTTAGTATGTGGTGGTTGCCAAATAAATGCATTTGAGGCGCGTTAGTGCATAACGCGTATTTGGAAGCTTATTGGTTAGTTGCATGTAGGAATTGTTAATGTGTGAAGGTTGCCAAAATAAATGCATTTAAGGCACGTTAGTGAATATTACGTATTTGGGATTTTATTGGTTGATTGGATGTAGAAATGAATGTATAAAACGGTGTTGAATGTGTGCATATATAATATACCACTACAACCTTATATGAATTGTCAGCGGGAAATTAGGAAATTTCCTAAATTTAAGTAAGAAACGATTTATTGGTTAAATGAGAATTTTGTGATTAGCAAGTGTTTCATTAACTAAATAATATTGACTTTATAATGTTTGTTGATTTTTGATTCAATAATATTTTGTTAATTTAGTAATGTTTGATTACGCAAATAATTTATCTAATTAATATTTCACAACATTAAATACAGCTGATAATGTTGATTTAAATCATATGGTGTCTTTAAAATGGTTTATTAACTTAATAACATTTTAAATATGGAATGAAATAGTGGTGAGTATTACTTGGAAATTTGTTAATTTGTTTTAATAGTATAAATAAATTCGATGTTGGAAACAATTAACATGTTATTATCAACATTAAAG
Organism: Allium sativum; assembly: GCA_030737875.1. Taxonomy (NCBI): domain Eukaryota; kingdom Viridiplantae; phylum Streptophyta; class Magnoliopsida; order Asparagales; family Amaryllidaceae; genus Allium; species Allium sativum. Next base: position 503,487,332 of record CM060925.1, read on the forward strand.
TGATATTACAATGTATTTTGATTTTTGATCTTGATTTGATGTAGCTTTAATGAAAATCTGGAGTTGAACTCAGTTACCGCTTAAGTTAATGATATTATATTTGTGAATAAATTTTTTTTTGTAAAGAAATGTTAATTATTTTGTGAGTTAAATATTAAATTAATGATAACCATCTTGAGAATCAGGTATGGTGCATAATGTAAATTTGGAATCTAATTTTAATCAAAATTTTAATTGGACGCCTTGTTATAATTTGTTTTCAAACGACCTGAATTTGTATCATTTGATCTTGAGTTCAAAAAAAAAAAAAAAAAAAAGAATTAAATTGGATGAAAGTGGTCTTCAAATATTTAATATAATTTCTATAGATGATGACAAATACTATTTGAGGAATTAAACAGTGAAATATCATAATTCCGCTTATAGTGTTAGTTTAATATGGAAATGTATATTGGATATATGAAGTTCGACTTCTAACCAATCGGGTATATCTAGCATGAAACGTTTGGAATCACTTGAATGATATGATAAGGACATTGAGTTACTCGAATATGGTTAGGTAAATTGTGGAAGTTAATAAGTGGAATTTCTTTGAAAACGAGTAGATTAAATCGAGATTTTCGTAACTAGTTACACTCTTCGAGTATGAATGGGAATGTAAGTCATCGACATGGAAGGAAACAATTCTAATTTAAAGTACTTATATATTTATATAGGCTTTCAACTATTTAAACATGATATGTTAACTTCAAAAAAAAAATTAAAAAAATTAAAAAAAAAATTATTATTTGTTTTAAAGATATGTATATGTTTAAGTATTATATTTGTATACTTCTTCAAAGTTAAATATATGTTAAGTAATTATTTTAAACATTTTCATTTTAAAGTTAGTACTTATTTATATAATTAGTTTATAGTAAATGTATTATTTTCAAATATTTTATTTATTAAAAATTGGAATTGTTTCGATCTTGAATCCATTGATTTAAATATAATGAATCCGTTTCGAATGATTACAACAAATTTGGATTTAAGAAAATATTGAAATCGAGATCCTTGGGTTATAAATGATTGTTCGGAAGTAAGGCATTAAGAAAAAAAACTATCTGTAAACAATCATTTCTAGATTTAGAAACGATTAAGTGATGTATGTGTATATGTATGACGGAAAGCACTTGTTTTGAAATATGAAGTGCTGGTTTATTTGGAAAGACCGGGACCGGAATTATTTTTCAGAAACCATTCGAAATAACCATACGACGTAACAACGAAGATATGAAGATGACGATTGAAGACCGTGGTTCTTCACATCGAGCGGACTGCCTGCTGATTGGTTTCTTTACTGATAGCTACAGTAGAGAGATGCCCCTATTACCGGAGTGGCAGAAAGTCCGAATGTATGTGGAGGGTTTTCGGATTTTATTCCGTTCAGACCTAGGACGGACTTGTATGGATTGTGTGTCTGACATTGTAATTGACGGCATAACACTGATTTCCATTGATATGTATCTGGTTTGTGACGTATAAGCTCGAAGTGGTTATGTGTCGATGGAAATCAGTGGTCATGTCGTGAATGGACAATGTGACATACTCAAGATATGAAATGAGCTTGTACGATCAGGGCATTGCTTTTCTAGGCATGCTTTGTGTATGACGTGACATCGACAAACCTCACACCCCGGATGATGAGAAACTGGCGGTTAGGTTGTGTATATATATATGAATTGATGATGATCGCTGCAGCAGTGGGAAACCACTTATGACTTATGGAATAGGGTATGTTCGGGGGGCCGTGTCTGGTCGAAAACCGTTGATCTACCTCGCGATTTGTATTGGTGTCCGCGTCTGGATGAAAAACCCGTGATTACATTTCGTTTGTGTTCCGATTGATCTTTCGTGCCGGGAATCATCAAGTTGGAAACCCAAACCTCCAATACGAGCCATACGATTTTAGTTGTATATATATATGGCGACATAATATTATGGGTATTATGCCGTCTAGGATTAATACATTTATCTGCGAAATTGGTTTCCACACTATATGATAGTATTGAAAGAGAATTTTCACGTATGAAAGCATGTTTGGCTATCATAAGATAAAACTCGTCTATTTGGTGTGCGCTTGCATTGTGTGATGTGGGACGAGCTAATGATAGCTTCATTTTCTGAAAGTCATTGCGAATTTATGTGCACGGGCATTCACATGGTGTAAACCCGTTCCGCGTTAGCGGCGTGGTCCGGTGAATTTCCCGACTTTAAAATAAATCCTAAAACAACTGTTTTATGTTCCCACACCAGTCCCACGACTGACCTGGAGTTTATTGTTCCTTTCTAAACTCTGGGTGCCCATCAATTTTACACGGGCAGCTAGTAGTTTAGTTTTGCAGTTATAAATCGTTGGAGCAGGAGTCAGAGCGCTTTTAGAGTTGGAGTTCACGCTATGGTTAGAAGCTTCCGCTGAGTCTTATGTTCTTCCATTTGAGAGTATATTTCTTTCTTCCGTTGTATATATGTATGTTGTAACTCTGATATTCATGTAACTCTGATGAATTTTTTTTTTTGAGCAATGAAAAGTTCTGTCAATTTGTTCAGTATATGTTAGTACCCATAACAATTCGTCTTATTGAACGGTTTAAGTTGGTTTAATTACCGGCAAGAACCGAGCAAAAAGGCGGGTCGTTACAACATTTAATCACAATTTATCGCTAATTTTATTCATTTAAAAATATCCAATTCATTCAGATGATGCTTCAGGCCATAACGCGGTCGTGGCGCTCTTCTACTTCAGATTTGATTTACACATATTTGAAAATCTAACCGTTGGATCATCACAAATTTTATATCATTAGAAAGATCTTTTCAAAACGAATCCAACAGTTTCAGTTTTGGGAAAATCCGTCGGTCGGATCTCTCGGTATAATCGTTTGAAGTTTCGATTTCAAAATACGAACTACAGCGTCGTTATTCGATTTAATTTAATTATATATATATATATATAATCGATTATGGTGCTGTTTTTCTTCATATTTGAATTGATCGTTCCAGACAATCCAACCGTTGCATCTTTACAAAGTTGGTGCCGTTGGAACGGTATTTCCAAGGCCAACCAAACGGTTGTGGTTTCGGGAAAATCCGATGGTCGGATCTCCCGCAATAATCGTTTGAAATCACGGTTTCAAAATACGAACTACAGCTTCATTATTCGATTTAATTTAATTATATATATATAATTCATTCTTCGGTTTCAAAACCATATTAGTTTCATACATTTGATAAAAATAATATTTTTATCCAACAAATATTTATTTCACCACATCAATATTTTTAACAATTCATATATTTAATAAAAATGTGATTTTTACTATCAAATAATTTGTTTCAAAACACGATTATTTTCTATAGTTCATCCATAAGGTTAAAATGTGATTTTTATTGTAAAATAATTTATTTTAAAACACGGTTATTTTATATTCTTCAAATAGATGATAAAAATGTTATTTTTAATTTTCAAAGAATTTATTCTATATATGAATGTCACTCAACACATGAATTTCTATTCAAAACTTGAATGTCACTCAACACATGAATTTCTATTCAACACATGAAAATAAATCAAACACGGAATTATTTCAGAAAATTTCGGCAGCATAACGGCAGGGTAGTTAAAACCGGGACCATATCGATGTACGGCACCTCGCTCTACCTTAAAACCTTGCGGTTTTTGACAATAGGGATTTCATGCATCTAATTCGCACATAGGCGAGCATGTTTTCTTTCATTTCCGTAACCTATTCTAATTTTGTTTTCAACCACTAATGGGTATTTTTCAACCATAAACAATCATTCTCAACCACAAACAATTCTATCAACAATTCGCATTATTCACCAAATTTCAAATCAACCAATATTCAAACAATATCACAACCAATAAATATCATCCATGGTCTGTGGGCGAGGGGAGTGTGTGTATATATATATATATTCGTATATAAATATATTTCAATTCACTTCAATTCATTTCAATGTCATTTCATCGCATATATAATTTTTACAACGCATATATAACTTATACATCGAACATACAACTTATACAACGCTTATACATGAGGTGCACAATGCTTATATAACTCATACATCGACTATATAATTTATACATCATCGTTTATAATTTAGAAATCTCACATTGGGTTCCACTCCACCAAAAATTGCACAAGGCTCAGAAAAATATGCGGTCTCTTCTAGAACGTAGGCGACGTCCGAACGAGTCCACTGTCTCTTGTTTCACTACATTTCGACCACATAGCAAAAAGATACGATTTTTAGAAGTTTGCAATGCTTTTAAACCGTTAAAATCGGTTCAAAATAAACAAGTCGATACCTTTCAGTTTTGTTCAAAACTAGGTTTGGATTTATCGGCCAATCCGTTGCACTTAAAGACGATCGGGTTTCTCCACGTTGACAGGCTAGGGGAGGCGCACGTGCGCCAGGAAGGGGGCCCACTTCGGTGGCCCGTGTTGGCGTCGGTGGCGATGGAAAGTCGGCTACTTCCCCGAGCTGATTCAGCCTCTACACTCCACGAGAAAATCTCCAATGGGTATAGATTTGAAGAGGAGATCGAGAGCTTCAAAATGGATCAAGAATCACTTGTTTCATTGTGTGGTTGATGAGAAATCGAAGAGAGAAGGTTTCAACCTATTTCTGCCGTCACCTGGAGCAATTTGTCGGGGAGAGAGAAAGTGAGCCTTGAATATATTGGCCGGTTTATTTTATAATTATTTTTAATTCTTTAAAATTCGAATATATCCCTTATAACATACGAACTCCAATTCAAACACAACGACTGTCGCCCCTAGCTAAATACCCCCATTTCGAACACAATGGGATATGTTTCGTAGGCCATTTGACTGTTTCCGTATGATTTTCTTCAAATTGAAATATAAAACATTCAATATTTGATTTGAACGTACATTTCAATTTGTCGGGGCCACATACTGATTCTGAAAATTTCCGAAAAATAAACCCAGCTATGTTTTGACGATACGGTCCCAACAAAACTAGTTTTGTCGATTTCTGAGACCGTTTGAGAAATGTCCATTTTCTGGTCGATCCAATTTAACTCTAATTGACCAAACACATTTTTCTTAGCCACGCTCACATATTAACTTCAAACATTATGGAATTTGAAACCTAGCAATAATTTGACATCCCGGATCCAACAAAAGTGGTTTCGTCGAATTCTGAGGTCGTTCGCAAAATGTATATTTTCAAGGGCAATATATTCTCTATAACGACCTTTTGAGAATTCATTTGGCCATATCTTTTGATTCCCGCTATGAAACTTCGATTTTTCAGATTCGTTAGAAAAATATTCACTAACAAATTTAAATATTTATGGTTTCACTAAAGTCCGTTTTATTTTGCACCTTGTACAGTCAGTCAAAGTTTGTATTCAAAATTTGAAACTGTCGCGCCATTTCAGGCCATGTTTATAATTAAAAGTAATTATATTTATTTTCAAACATCGATTCAAACATACTTTTCTGCATTATTATTTAAAATATTTATTTTAAATATTTAAAATTCACTAAAATAGCCAATTTAAAATTTTTAAACTGGTTCAGATTTTCCGGGTTGTTACACATCATCTTTCATATTTGTTGATATACCCCTACTATGGTTAATCTAAACCTACTTCTCTTAATACCTAAAAACGGTCCTTCTTTTTATCCTACCCCTAATTCTGTAAATAGCCCTTACTTCCAACAATTAACCCTATTTTTTAACTATTGTGAAGGGTTGGTTATTGCAGCTCCCAGTCCAAACGATTCATCATCTTTCATATTTGTCGATCTACCCCTACTATGCTTAAACTACCCTTACTTCTCTTAATACTTCAAAATAACCCTTCTTTTTAATCCTTCCACTAGTTCTCTAAATAGCCTTTATTCCATCAATTACCCTTATTTTTTGACTTTTGTGAAGGGAAGGCTTTTGTAACACCCAGTACAAATGATTCATCATCTCTCTTATTTGTCGATCTGCCCCTACTATGCTTAGTCTACTACTACTTCTCTTCATACTTAAAAAATAGTACTTCTTCTAATCCTACTCCTAATTCTGTAAATAGCCCTTACTTCCAACAATTACCTCTGTCTTTTTACTATTGTAAAGGATTGGTTTTTGCAGCACCTAATCCAAATGATTCATCATCTTTCATATTTGTCGATCTACCCCTACTATGTTTAAACTCCCCTTCTTATCTTAATACCTTAAAACCGCCCTTCTTTTTAATCCTACACCTAATTCTCTAAATAGCCCTTCCTTCCAAAAATTACCCCTATTTTTTAACTATTGTGAAGGATTGGTTTTTGCAGAACCCAATCAAAACGATTCATCATCTTTAATATTTGTTGATCTACACCTTCTATGCTTAAAGTACCCCTACTTCTCTTAATATTTCAAAACAAACCTTTCTTTTTAATCCTACCCCTAATTCTCTAAATAGTCCTTACTTCCAACAATTACGCCTATCTTTTTACTACTGTGAAGGGTTGGTTTTTGCAGAACCCAATCAAAACGATTCGTCAGCTTTCATATTTGTCGATCCACCTCTACTATGCGTAAACTACCCCTACATCTCTTAATACTTCAAAAAAAAACCCTTCTTTTTTATTGTACCACTAGTTCTCTAAACATCCCTTACTTCCATCAATTACCTCTACTTTTTAACTACTGTGAAGGGTTGGTTTTTGCAGCATCCAATCCAAACAATTCATCATCTATCACATTTGTCGATCTACCCCTAATATGCTTAAACTACCCCTACTCCTCTTAATACTACACAAAAGACCCCTTCTTTTTAATCCTATCCCTAATTCACTAAATAGCCCTTACTTCCAACATTTAGCCCTATCTTTTTACTACCGTGAATAGTTGGTTTTTCCAGCACCCAATCCAAACGATTCATCACCTTTCATATTTGACGATCTACACCGCCTATGCTTAAACTACCCCTACTTCTCTTAATACTTCAAAACTGCCCTTCTTTTTAATCGTACAACTAATTCTCTAAATAGCACTTACTTCCAAAAATTACCCCTATATTTTAACTACTGTGAAGGGTTGGTTTTTCAACACCCCATCCAAATGATTCATCATATTTCAAATTTGTCGATATACCCCTACTATGCTTAAACTATCCCTATTTCTCTTGATAATTCAAAACAACCCTTCTTTTTTATCTTACCCCCAATTCTCTAATTAGACCTTACTTCCAACAACTACCCCTATTTTTTTCCTTTTGTGAATGGTTGGTTTTTGTAGCACACAATCCAAATGATTTATCATCTTTCATATTTGTCGATCTACCCCTACTATGCTTAATCTACCCCTACTTCTCTTAATTCCAAAAAACAGTCCTTCTTTAATCCTTCCCCTAATTCTTTAAATAGCCCTTACTTCCAACAATTACCCCTATTTTTGAACTATTGTGAAGGATTGGTTTTTGCAGCACCCAATCTAACGATTCATCATCTTTCATATTTGTCGATCTACCCCTGCCGTGCTTAAACTACCACTACTTCTCTTAATACTTCAAAACGAACCTTCTTTTAAATCCTAACCCTAATTCTCTGAATAGCCCTTAACTTCCAAGAATTATCCCTATTTTTTACCTTTTGTGAAGAGTTGGTTTTTGTGGCACCCAATCCAAATGATTCATCATCTTTCATATTTGTCGATCTACCCCTACTATGCTTAATCTACCCCTACTTCTCTCAATATTTCAAAACATTCCTTCTTTTTAATCCTACCCATAATTCTCTAAATAACCATTCCTTTCAACAATTACCCCTATTTTTTAACTATTGTGAAGGATTTGTTTTTGCAGCTCCCAATCCAAACGATTCATCATCTTTCATATTTGTCGATCTACCCCTACTATGCTTAAACTACCCCTACTTCTCTTAATACTTCAAAACCACCGTTCTTTTTAATCCATCCCCTAATTCTACAAATAGCCCTTTTTCCAACAATTACCCCTATTTTTTAACTTTTGTGAAGGGTTGGTTTTTATCGCACCAAATCCAAATGATTTATCATCTTTCATATTTGTTGATCTTTCCCTACTATGGTTAATCTACCCCTACTTCATTTAATACTTAAAAACGGTCCTTCTTTTAATCCTACACCCAATTCTATAGCCCTTACTTCCAACAATTACCCCTATTTTTTAACTATTGTGAAAGATTGGTTTTTATAGCTCCCAATCCAAACGATTCATCTACTATCATATTTGTCAATCTACCGCTACTATGCTTAAACTACCCCTACATCTCTTGATACATAAAAACAAACCTTCTTTTTAATCCTTCCAATAACTCTCTAAATAGCCCTTCTTCCAACAATTACCCCTATTTTTTGCCTCTTGTGAAGGAATGATTTTTGTAGCACCCAATCCAACCCAAATGATTCATCATCTTTCTTATTTGTCAATCTATCCCTGCTATGCTTATTCTACTCCTACTTCTCTTAATACTTAAAAACAGTCCTTCTTTTAATCCTACCTCTAATTCTATAAATAGCCCTTACTTCCAACGATTACCCCTATCTTTTACTACTGTGAAGGATTGGTTATTGCAGCAGCTAATACAAACGATTCATCATTTTTTATATTTGTCGATCTACCCCTACTATGCATAAACTCCCCGTACTTATCTTAATACATCAAAACAGCCCTTCTTTTTAATCCTACACCTAATTCTCTAAATAACCCTTCCTTCCAACAATTACCCCTATTTTTTAACAATTGTCAAGGATTGGTTTTTGTAGCACCCAATCAAAACGATTCATCATCATTAATATTTGTCGATCTACCCCTACTATGCTTAAAGTACCCCTACTTCTCTTGATATTTCGAACATTTACGCCTATCTTTTTACTACTGTGAAGGGTTGGTTTTTACAGCACCCATGCAAAACGATTCGTCAGCTTTCATATTTGTCGGTCTACGCCTACAATGCCTAAACTACCCCTACTTCTCTCAATACTTCAAAACAATCCTTCTTTTTATGGTACCACTAATTCTCTAAATAGCCCTTACTTCAAACAATTACCCCTAATTTTTAACTACTATGAAGGGTTAGTTTTTGCAGCACCCAATACAAACGATTCATCATCTGTCATATTTGTCGATCTACCTCTACTATGCTTAAACTACCTCTACTCCTCTTAATACTTCACAAAACAACCCTTCTTTTTAATCCTATCCCTAATTCTCTAATTTGCCTTTACTTCCAACAATTACCCCTATCTTTTTACAACTGTGAATGGTTGGTGTTTGCAGCACTCAATACAAACGATTCATCATCTTTTATATTTGTCGATCTACACCTCCTAAGCTTAAACTACCCCTACTTCTCCTAATACTTCAAAACAACCCTTCTTTTTAATCATACCACTAATTCTCTAAATAGCTCTTACTTCCAACAATTACCCTTAGTTTTTAACTATTGTGAAGGTTTTGTTTTTGCAGCACCCAATCCAAACGATTCATCATCTTTCATATTTGTCGATCTACCCCTACTACGCTTAAACTATCCCTACCCCTCTTAATACTTCAAAACAACCCTTCTTTTTAATCTTACCCTAATTCTCTAAACAGCCCTGACTTCCAACAATTACCCTTATTTTTTACCTGTTGTGAAAGGTTGGATTTTGTAGCACCCAATCCAAATGATTCATCATCTTTCATATTTGTCGTTTTTCCGCTACTATGCTTAATCTACCCCTACTTCTCTTAATTCCAAAAAAAGTCCTTCTTTTAATCTTTCCCCGAATTCTTTAAATAGCCCTAACTTCCAACAATTACCCCTATTTTTTATCTATTGTGAAGTATTGGTTTCTACAGCACCCAATCCAAACGATTCATCATCCTTCATATTTGTCGATCTACCCCCTATAACGACACAAGGTTTTTCGGTCTCGAAAAACCCTGGGTCGTTACACCCCCGCTATGTCTAAACTACCGCTATTAATCTTAATACTTCAAAACAACCCTTCTTTGTAATCCTACACCTAATTCTCTAAATAGGCCTTAAATTCCAACAATTACCCCTATTTTTTACCTTTTGTGAAGAGTTGGTTTCTGTAGCACCCAATCCAAATGATTCGTCATCTTTCATATTTGTCGATCTACCCCTACTATTCTTAATCTACCCCTACTTCCCTTAATACTTCAAAACATCCCTTCTTTTTAATCCTACCCCTAATTCTCTAAATAGCCCTTCCTTTCAACAATTACCCCTATTTTTTAACTATTTTGAAGGATTGGTTTTTGCAACTCCCAATCCAAATGATTCATCGTCTTTCATATTTGTCGATCTACTCCTACTATGCTTAAGCTACCCCTACTTCTCTTAATACTTCAAAATAACCCTTCTTTTTAATTCATCCCCTAATTCTCTAAATAGCCCTTGTTTTAACAATTATGCCTATTTTTTAACCTTTTGTGAAGGGTTGGATTTTGTAGCACCCAATCCAAATGATTAGTCTATGCTTAGTCTATCCCTACTTCTCTTAATACTTAAAAACAGTCCTTCTTTTAATCCGACTCCTAATTCAGTAAATATCCCTTACTTCCAACAATTATCCCTATCTCTTTACTATTGTGAAGGATTGGTTTTTGCAGCACCTACTCCATACGATTCATCATCTTTCATATTTGTCGATCTACACCTACTATGCTTAAACTACCCCTACTTATCTCAATACTTCAGAACGGTCCTTCTTTTTAGTCCTACACCTAATTCTCTACATAGCCCTTCCTTCCAACAATTACCCCTATTTTTTTAGCTATTGTGAAGGATTGCTTTTTGCAGCACCCAATCCAAACGATTCATTATCTTTATTATTTGTCGATCTACCCCCACTATGCTTAAAGTACCCCTACTTCTCTTAATATTTCAAGACATCCCTTCTTTTTAATCCTACACCTAATTCTCTAAATACCCCTTACTTCCAACAAATACGTCTATCTTTTTACTATTGTGAAGGGATGGTTTTTGCAACACACAATCAAAATGATTCGTTAGCTTTCATATTTGTCGATCTACCCCTACTATGATTAAACTACCCCTACTTCTCTTAATACTTCAAAATAGCCCTTATTTTTTATCGTACCACTAATTCTCTAAATAGCCCTTACTTCTAACAACTACCCCTATTTTTTAACTACTGTGAAGGGTTAGTTTTTGCAGTAACCAACCCAAAAGATTCATTATCTTTCACATTTGTCTACCTACCCCTACTATCCTTAAGCTACCCCTACTCTTCTTAATACTTCACAAAGCATCCCTTCTTTTAAATCCTATCCCTAATTCTCAAAATAGCGCTTACTTCCAACAATTATTCCCATCTCCTTACTACTGTGAATGGTTGGTTTTTGCAGAACTCAATCCAAATGATTCATCATCTTTCATATTGGTCGATCTAACCTCTTATGCTTAAACTACACCTACTTCTCTTAATACTTCAAAATAGCCCTTCTTTTTAACCGTACCACTAATTCTCTAAATAGCCTTTACTTCCAACGATTACCCATATTTTTTAACTACTACGAAGGGTTGGTTTTTGCAGCACCCAATCCAAGTGATTCATCATCTTTCGTATTTTTCAATCTACCTGTAACACCCTGTAATTCTGTAACGCTAAGATTCACAAATCAACACAGAATTAAAAGTTAAAATCAAAATCAAGGGAAACGGGCTGCGCCATTGCGTTCGTCTCGGAATTATGCATGAAGAAGAGTCCGAGTTTGCGTAAATCGGAGTCCGTATGAGGAAGATATGGCCTCCGGAATTTTCAGCAAGTTTCAAATTTCAAAACAGGCTCAGAAGCGGGCTGGGCGGGAAATTTCCTGCCCAGGACACCAGGTCGACTGGGTAGTCGACTGGGGAGTCGACCTGGGTGTCGACCCCCCAAGGTCGACTGGGGAGTTGACATGTGTGTCGACCCCCCCCCCCCCGGGTCGACTGGGGAGTCGACCTGGGTGTCGACCCCCCTGCTTTTTCCAGCTTTCTGAACCTGGTTCGTTTCTCTGTATCTAGACGCCGTTCTGACCAAATTCGTTGACTTCTACACTATATAAACAGCCCTAGTCTCCTTGGACCTGTGCCAAATCATTCTATTCGAACCTGTGCCTATATCTTTGGACCTAATTAAGAACTGTTATGATTCGATGACCAATTAGGCATTACCTATGACTATGAACATTGCCTATGACTATGAACATTGCCTATGACTACGGACATTGCCTATGACTACGAACATTGACTATGACTGTGACTGTGACTATGAGGATTATTTTCTTGACTAAACCTATGCCTTTGATTAGAAACATAAACTATTGCCTATGACATAACAAGGACATCTGTGATTAAACACCTATGATTCATGACTAGGAAAGTGTTGCTTAAGTTCTGTGATTATGAGATTGGGTCTAAACCCGATTATATATTCTGCTTGTCCTGGGTTTTCTTTGGTTTTAGACCATGGGAATTTACCTATTAAGTTAGGTCTACCCATGTTCTTGAACCTGCGTCTCTATTCTGTCTATCCATGGTTTTGGACCTTGGGAATTTACCTATTAAGTTAGGTCTACCCATGTTCTTGAACCTACGTCGTTATTCAAACCTTTTATGCCAGTTATTATGTCCATCCTTTTTCATAGCATCTTTGGTTCGTTCCCTATTTTCTACGAGTCTAGATTTATCCATAATCTAGATTGAATCGCAATTATACGAACGGTGGGAATACGATTTGGGCATAGTGTGAAATGTACTAAAAACATAGTTATAAACTAGGAATTTGGCATAAATTGGGAACATGAATTATGGCATGTTCTTAGAAATACAAATTGGATAAATTTAACATGAATTATAGGATGTGTAATTTGAATCTAGTATTGACTTGTAAATCTAGCATTTACACGAGTTATGAACTAGAATAATAAGTCTAGTTTGACGTGAACCGTAATTAGAATGTTAAATCAGGATTGGATTAGCTAATTTGGCATAATAAGTATATTGGTATAAATTTGAGATTGGCCATAATTGGGAATAACCGTCAGGTTTATCAAAATCATGGTTAGTGACACTTAATTGGTATAATTTACATACCAAAAGGCATAAAGATGATATAGAGGGGAAAATGGGCCATAAGAATAAATGTTTACAGTTTACATTAAAATGGTAATTAGGAAATATGTAAATTCGGGATAATTTACTTATAGAATTTGGCCTAAATGAGGAAATGTAAATTTAGACAAATTAAAGGTTTATTAACGACATCTCTTTTGATGGTACACCAGAAAGTTCTAGGGTGACAGAGAGGATAGTGTCTAGGCTTGGGTTTGGAAAATACAAGTTTCCTGCTCTCCTTGGCTATCCCTAACTGATCCGACGGACGGGATGGTTACTTTCAAAACCTGATTTGAAAATTAACCAAAACCCTTTTGAACTTAGAAAACACAAATATGCCTAACCCGAGGTTAGACTGAGTTGCGATGTAAACCTGCCCGGAACCAACCGGCACATCCAGTAATCGCAACAATATCTGTCTAATGTGAGTGGTAGCGGCTTTAATTTATTTAGTTAAAGCTAGAACAAGAATGGTATGGTTAACTTAACTAAGGCACTTAACCAATTCAACAAGATAACCAAACCGATGGGTGGGGTTAGGTTCATACAGAGACAGTTAAGCTAGAATGGGAGGGTTAAGTCTATAGGAACACTTAACCAACTTAACATAGTCGAGCTAGAATGGGAGGGCTAAGTCCATAGGGACACTTAACCAAACTTATGGTAACAAGACCAGATATGTAGGGGTTAAGTAACTAAGAAAACACTTAGCCAAACTAACATGCTAACTAGACTAGAAGGTTATGTTAAGTAAAGTTGAAACACTTAGCCAAATTAACATGTTAACTAGACTAGAGGTTGGGGTTAAGTAAATACACTTAGCCAATTTGATATGTTATCTAGGCTAGACCGTAGGGTTAAGTAAACTTGAACACTTAACCATCAGATTGTGAAAAAAGAATAGGGTTAAATCTAAACATGAAGGGATAATACTTAACCATTAATAACATGTTAGTTAAGACAGACGGGCAAGGTTAAGTTAAAAAGGAACACTTAACCAATACAGGGTGAATGGGTAGGGTTAAGTAATAAGAAATACTTAACCAATATAACTTGGTTTGTGGTGGGGTTAAGTCAACATGAATTACTGATAACACGTAACCAGTATAACAGGATGAATGAAGAGGGTTAAGTTGGCTTGAATTGACTAATGACACTTAACCAATCCAAATTGACGGGAAAAGGAACTAAGTAGTAAACCATAGTTAAGAAAACAAGATTCTGGAAACTAAGTGGTAAGTCTTAGTTAGTAAAACTAAGTAGTAATTCTTAGTATAACACGGGAAGGAGCGAATGTCCGTCTAAGTAGAAGAAGGCTCCAACGAATTGGGTTACGAAGCCCAAGGCTTCGAGGGGACGTGAGGGTACTCTTGGTATCCCTCTGTGAGGCTGCAGATGATCCTCCTGGGCTCACAGAGGTTAAGGTCTGCGTAGAAGAACCAGGGGTATGCCTTGGTTGCAATACATGGCAACCTAAAGACCAAGATGGACTGGCGTGATTCGGCGAGAAAACGGTAGCCCTGTGATAGCAACTCGTCGTCTACCATCCATCATGAGTCAATCGAGATACGTGAAGCGGAAAGGAGGAGAACTCCAAAAGACCATATACTTGCTATCTAGTTATGGTTGCGGATGGCCGTAGGATAGTGGGGCACCGGGGGCCGGCGTATAGTTCTCATTTTACAAGGTGTGCCTTTCATTAGTTGAGGGAGGGGTCAAGTGGGACCATAGCCACTGGAATAAAAACAGACCTTGGCACCTGCATCGGCAGATATCTGAAAGCTCCCGACCGAGTTCTGTATTCCTTGATTTTCCCTGTCATAGGACTCGGACCGCACATTACAGGACATGTGCATCTAGGGAAGCGATAACGATTCGCGATACATGCGTCGGCAAGTATAGGAACATATACCACTCTAGGTAGTGTGTCATAGACTTGGGGGCATCATTCGACAGGTAGCATAATCCCTAGTTCGACTAGGTGGCATAAATCCTGAATCCGATAATCGTTCAGCAGATAGCGTAAACTCTAGTTAAATCTAGAAAGCACTTGATAGAAAACCCTAGATTTGATCTAGATAACAAATAATGAATGTAAGCCGGAAGGCAATACAGGGATTGGGATCACGTTATTGTTACTAGTTGGGACACTAGATAGGCGGTGCAGAAATATAGAAACCAGTATAATAAGGAAATAGCGAAGCGGCGAAAGTATTTGAGCGCAACTAGTTTATCTTATCTTAGCATAACTTGTGACTACCTTGTCTAATCTTGTTGACCCTATCGTCATGGTGTAATCTTGTATTCAGTTAATTCATGTCGTTTTGTTTTTCCATGTTCACATGCTAGAAGTTACTGAACTTACTCAGGCTGTATGTCTGACTCTGTTTTTCTTTCGTCTCCTTTTCTTCCATTCACCCCCAGGTAGTAAAGGAGAGAATAGTTTAGCTCAGGTTAAGTTGGACTGCCACTCTTTCCCAGCTTGAAGATTTGTCGAAGTTTTCTTGGATTCTCTTTTAAGATGCTACAGCTAGCTTTTGCTAAAATTGGGGAATATAAATGTTGTTTTTATGCTTCTTTATTTTGTAAGACGGATGATACTCTGATATTGTAAAGAAACCATTGTACAAACTATTTTATCAATAAAGCAAAGTTTTATTTTCCGCTGTTTAATTTCTGTCTGTCTTGTAATTTATCTGCGTCTTTTACCCTAAATGCTCCACAGAACTTAGTGCATTCCCTTTGTGAGTGACACTAATGGATGTGGGGTGTTACACGTGGTATCAGAGCTGAAGGTTACCAGATCAGATAAAGGATTTGAAAATTTAATTTCAAAACGGTTTTTAAAGAAGCCTTTTCAAAAGGAAAGATTTGTTTTAAAGACATATTCCCCAAAGCCATACGCACTATCTTCTCTTCCTCTGTTTAAATTCTTGTCTCCTTCTTTCTTGAGTCTCTGGGGCTCCTGGCTTTCTGGGAGGTAACCTCATCGAAGGGCAAAGTAGTGCCCGGCTTCAATCCATAGTCATAGTTGTTTCATCTACGTGAAGTTTTCTTTCGAATCTTATAGGGTTTCCAGACGATGGAGGCAGTTTTCGAGAGATTTGTCAACATGACTACACACGGAAGGGGATGAGGAGTTTGGCTAAGGAGCATAACCCTAGGATGAGGAATTCATGGATGTAGACTTAGCACGCGAAGGAGGAAGAAATTATAAAAACCTAAGACAAGAGGAAGTATCTTTACTAGGGTATGATAAGGCATATACTTAAGGACAAGGGCAAGAACGAGGATGAGATTTTCAGAAGGACAAGTACATGCTTTCGCCACCAAGCGTACCTAGGAGAAAGGTAGTCCGGTTGGAAGAGTCTAGTATTCTGTTCGTACTATTTCGTTAGGTTCTAGCACTTCTCATATTTTCATATCCACTTCCATTGTCGGGTCTCTGCACCATAGTACTTGTATAGTAGAAAGATCCCACTAGAGTCTCAAATCCAATTGGTGGTCTGACCAGTTTATTTTGGTAAGTAGGGATTTAAGAATAGTTATCGAGTTTGCATATATCATCTCACGTAGATCGTCTAAATTCGGGGGAGATATTCCTTTGGTGCTTGTCTGATGTTGGTTTAGGCCTTTGGGGCTTGTACTTGAGGAATTTCGAGTTCGGTTTGGATGGTTTGCGTGAGAGATGAATAGTTGTGGCAGACACTCCAAAGAGCACGTAGTGACCTTTCGACTCTTATAGTTATGGCATGGCGGATAAGAGGGAAACCTCTAATCATCTTAGTACGTATACCTGGTACTGTGATTGACATCTGTTTATTTTGGAAATGGAGATCCAGAACTTCACAATAGTGAAGTTAAATTAGTGAAGATACAGGAGAGTAAAGTTCAAGAAGGCTAGATACTAGCATCATACCCTTTTCCTTAAGGGTGCATCCTTGATTTCTTTGTTTTAGGAGTTTACGCATAATTGTTTCTCTCTTTCCAAAGTATATCACCTAGGTCGTACCTTCGATCCTTAGGTAGAAGCCAATGGATGTAAAAATGTATTTGAAACATGTTATGGTTGATGGTTGCAAGTGGTTGCTAATGGTTGCTTGTGAATGCATATGCATACGTATTAGGCACTAGATCAATTCAGACGCTTTCATATTGCATTTACAAATATGTATTTGTTTGTAAATTGAACTTGATATATTATCATATGTGTGTTGCATATGGATGAATGGCCGTGCACGCATATAGTATATACATAACTAGGGATGCTTGCATACATGGTTGGACGTAAGACACTAACATGACTCGCATTAAGGAGGGCGACTGAATCAGTAGACCGCCTGATTTTACAGTAGATAAAGACATATACACACACTATGCATATGAACAAAAAAAGCGTTAGAAATCTTTTAAGGATAATGGATTCCTGTGAGTGAATGGTTGAGTAGATGGGTGATTGGATGGTAGGAAACATTCTTCCTAACTTGAAGATTTCAGGGACGAAATCCTTTTAAGTGGGGGAGAATGTAACACCCCGTAATTCTATAACGCTAAGATTCACAAATCAAGGCAGAATTAAAAGTTAAAATCAAAATCAAGGGAAACGGGCTGCGCCATTGCGTTCGTCTCGGAATTCTGCATGAAAAAGAGTCTGAGTTTGCGTAAATCGGAGTCTGTATGAGGAAGATATGGCCTCCGGAAGTTTTAGCAAGGTTCAAATTTCAAAATAGGCTCAGAAGCGGGCTGGGCAGGAAATTTCCCCCCTAGGACCCCAGGTCGACTCGGGAGTCGACTGGGGAGTCGACTGGGTGTCGACCCCCCCCCATGTCGACTGGGGAGTCGACCTGGGTGTCAACGTCCCCTGTTTTTCCAGCTTTCTGAACCTGGTTCGTTTCTCTGTATCTAGACGCCATTCTGACCAGATTCGTTGACTTCTACACTATATAAACAGCACTAGTCTCCTTCTCTATTCACAATTCTTCTCTACCTTATGCTGCAAAGATTCTTTAGTGAACATGGCTTCTTCTCCTCCACTTAAAATAAATAATAAATAGAATAATATATATAAAATAAATCTAGACGAGGAGATGCTGCTAAAAGACTTTCAAGAAGAGATTCAAATCAAGATTAAAGCTTCAAGATAAGGATCAAAGGCTAACGTCGCACGAATCATAGCAACGCCATCTTTCTTTTCTAATCTGAATCTCTGTAAGTCAGTTATTTTTAGATTTGAACGTTTCTCTCTGTTCATGACATGAATTAAAGGAATAAAGGAATATGCCAAATCTTTCTATTCGAACCTGTGCCTATATCTTTGGACCTAACTAAGAACTGTTATGATTCGATGGCCAATTAGGCATTACCTATGATTATGAACATTGCCTATGACTATGAGCATCGCCTATGACTACGGACATTGCCTATGACTACGAACATTGCCTATGACTGTGACTGTGACTATGAGGATTATTTCCTTGACTAAACCTATGCCTTTGATTAGAAACATAAACTATTTCCTATGACATAACAAGGACATTTGTGAATAAACACCTATGATTCATGACTAGGAAAGTGTTGTTCAAGTTCTGTAATTATGAGATTGGGTCTAAACCCGATTATTTATTCTGCCTGTCCTTGGTTTTCTTTGGTTTTAGACCATGGGAATTTACCTATTAAGTTAGGTCTACCCATGTTCTTGAACCTGCATCTCTATTCTGTCTATCCTTGGTTTTGGACCTTGGGAATTTACCTATTAAGTTAGGTCTACCCATGTTCTTGAACCTACGTCGTTATTCAAACCTTTTATGCCAGTTATTGTGCCCATCCTTTTTCATAGCATCTTTGGTTCAGTCCCTATTTTCTACGAGTCTAGATTTATCCATAATCTAGATTGAATCGCAATTATACGAACGGTGGGAATACGATTTGGGCATAATGTGAAATGTACTAAAAACATTGTTACAAACTCGGAATTTGGCATAAATTGGGAACATGAATTATGGCAGTTCATGGAAATACAAATTGGATAAATTTAACATGAATTATTGGATGTGTAATTTGAATCTAGTATTGACTTGTAAATCTAGCATTTACATGAGTTATGAACTAGAATAATAAGTCTAGTTTGACGTGAACTGTAATTAGAATGTTAAATCAGGATTGGATTAGCTAATTTGGCGTAATAAGTATATTGGTATAAATTTGAGATTGGCCACAATTGGGAATAACCGTCAGGTTTAGCAAAATCATGGTTAGTGACACTTAATTGGTATAGTTTACATACCAAAAGGCATAAATATGATATAGAGGGGAAAATGGGCCATAAGAATAAATGTTGATAGTTTACATTAAAAGGGTAATTAGGAAATAAGTAAATTAGGAATAATTTACTTACAGAATTTGGCCTAAATGTGGAAATGTAAATTTAGACAAATTAAAGGTTTATTAACGACATCTCTTTTGATGGTACACCAGAAAGTTCTAGGGTGACAGAGAGGATAGTGTCTAGGCTTGGGTTTGGAAAATACAAGTTTCCTGCTCTCCCTGGCTATCCCTAACTGATCCATCGGATGGGATGGTTACTTTCAAAACCTAATTTGAAAATTAACCAAAACCCTTTTGAACTTAGAAAACACGAATATGCCTAACCCGAGGTTAGACTGAGTTGCGATGTAAACCTGCCCGGAACCAACCGGCACATCCAGTAATCACAACAATATATGTCTAATGTGAGTGGTAGCGGCTTTAATTTATTTAGTTAAAGCTAGAACAAGAATGGTATGGTTAAGTTAACTAAGACATTTAACCAATTCAACAAGATAACCAAACCGATGGGTGGGGTTAGGTTCATACAGAGACAGTTAAGCTAGAATGGGAGGGACAAGTCTATAGGAACACTTAACCAACTTAACACAGTCGAGCTAGAATGGGAGGGCTAAGTCCATAGGGACACTTAACCAAACTTATGGTAACAAGACCAGATATGTAGGGGTTAAGTAACTAAGAAAACACTTAGCCAAACTAACATGTTAACTAGACTAGAAGGTGGGGTTAAGTAAAGTTGAAACACTTAGCCAAATTAACATGTTAACTAGACTAAAGGTTGGGGTTAAGTAAATACACTTTGCCAATTTGATATGTTATTTAGGCTAGACCGTAGGGTTAAGTAAACTTGAACACTTAACCATCAGATTGTGATAAAAGAATTGGGTTAAATCTAAACATGAAGGGATAATACTTAACCATTAATAACATGTTAGTTAAGACAGACGGGCAAGGTTAAGTTAAAAAGGAACACTTAACCAATACAGGGTGAATGGGTAGGGTTAAGTAATAAGAAATACTTAACCAATATAACTTGGTTTGTGGTGGGGTTAAGTCAACATGAATTGCTGATAACACTTAACCAGTATAACAGGATGAATGAAGAGGGTTAAGTTGGCTTGAATTGACTAATGACACTTAACCAATCCAAATTGACGGGAAAGGGAACTATGTAGTAAACCTTAGTTAAGAAAACAAGATTCCGGAAACTAAGTGGTAAGTCTTAGTTAGTAAAACTAAGTAGTAATTCTTAGTATAACACGGGAAGGAGCGAATGTCCGTCTGAGTAGAAGAAGGCTCCAACGAATTGGGTTATGAAGCCCAAGGCTTCAAGGGGACGTGAGGGTACTCTTGGTATCCCTCTGTGAGGCTGCAGATGATCCTCCTGGGCTCACAGAGGTTAAGGTCTGCGTAGAAGAACAAGGGGTATGCCTTGGTTGCAATTCATGGCAACCTAAAGACCAGGATAGACCGGCGTGATTCGGCGAGAAAACGGGAGCCCTGTGATAGCAACTCGTCGTCTACCATCCATCTTGAGTCAATCGAGATACGTGCAGCGGAAAGGCGGAGAACTCCAAAAGACCATATACTTGCTATCTAGTTATGGTTGCGTATGGCCATAGGATAGTGGGGAACCGGGGGCCGGCATATTGTTCTCATTTTACAAGGTGTGCCTTTCATTAGTCGAGGGAGGGGTCAAGTGGGACCATAGCCACTGGAATAAAAACAGACCTTAGCATCTACATCGGCAGATATCTGAAAGCTCCCGACCGAGTTCTGTATTCCTTGATTTTCCCTGTCACAGGACTCGGACCGCACATTACAGGACATGTGCATCTAGGCAAGCGATAACGATTCGCGATACATGCGTGGGGAAGTATAGGAACATATACCACTCTAGGTAGTGTGTCCTAGGTTTGGGGGCATCGTTCGACAGGTAGCATAATCCCTAGGTGGACTAGGTGGCATAAATCCTGAATCCGAGAAGCGTTCAGTAGATAGCATAAACTCTAGTTAAATCTAGAAAGCACTTGATAGAAAACCCTAGATTTGATCTAGGTAATAAATAATGAATGTATGCCGGAAGACAATACGGGGATTGGGATTACGTTATTGTTACTAGTTGGGACACTAGATAGGCGGTGCAGAGATATAGAAACCAGTATAGCAAGGAAATAACGAAGCGGCGAAAGTATTAGAGCGCATCCAGTTTATCTTATCTTAGCATATCTTGTGACTACCTTGTCTAATCTTGTTGACCCTATCGTCATGGTGTAATCTTGCATTCAGTTAATTCATGTCGTTTTGTTTTTCCATGTTCACATGCTCGAAGTTACTGAACTTACTCAGGCTTTATGTCTGACTCTGTTTTTCTTTCGTGTTCTTTTCTTCCACTCCCCCCCCCCAAGGTAGTAAAGGAGGGAATAGCTTAGCTCAGGTTAAGTTGGACTGCCACTCTTTCCTAGCTTAAAGATTTGTCAAAGTTTGCTTTGATTCTCTTTTCAGATGCTATGGCTGTCTTTTGCTAAAATCGGGGAATATAAATGTCGTTTTTTTGCTTCTTTATTTTGTAAGACAGATGATACTCTGATATTGTAAAGAAACCATTGTACAAACTATTTTATCAATATAGCAAAGTTTTATTTTCCGCTGTTTAATTTCTGTCTGTCTTGTAATTTATCTTCATCTTTTACCCTAAATGCTCCAAAGAACTTAGTGCATTCCCTTTGAGAGTGACACTAATGGATGTGGGGTGTTACACTACCCTTACTATGCGTAAACTTCCTCTACTTCTCTTAATACTTCAAAACAGTCTTTCTTTCAAATCCTACACCTTATTCTCTAGATAGCCCTTACTTCAAACAATTACCCCTATCTTTTTACTACTGTGGAGAGTTAGTTTTTGCAGCACCTAATCCAAACAATTTATCATCTTTTATATTTGTCGATCTACTCCTACTATGCTTAATTTACCTTTACTTCTCTTAGTACTTCAAAACAACCATTCTTTTTAATCCTACCCCTAATTCTCTAAATAGACCTTAACATCCAATAATTACCCCTATTTTTTACCTTGTCTAAAGAGTTCGTTTTTGTAGCACCCAATCAAAATGATTCATCATCTTTTACATTTGTAGATCTACCCCTACCATGCTTAATCTACCCCTGCTCCTCTTAATACTTCAAAACATCCCTTCTTTTTAATCCTACCCCTAATTCTCTAAATAAACCTTCATTTAAACAATTACCCCTATTTTTTAACTATTGTGAAGGATTGGTTTTTGTAGCTCCCAATCCAAACGATTCATCATCTTTCATATTTGATGATTTACTCCTCTTGTGCTTAAACTACCCCTACTTCTCTTAATACTTCAAAACAGCCCTTCTCTTTAATCGTACAACTAATTCTCTAAATAGCACTTACTTCCAACAAATACCCCTATTTTTTAACTACTGTGAAGGGTTGGTTTTTGCAGCACCCAATCCAAATGATTCATCATATTTCAAATTTGTCGATATACCCCTACTATGCTTAAACTATCCCTACTTCTCTTGATACTTCAAAACAACCCTTCTTTTTAATCTTACCCCCAATTCTCTAAATAGACCTTACTTCCAACAATTACCCATATTTTTTACCTTTGGTGAAAGGTTGGTTTTTGTAGCACCCGATCCAAATGATTCATCTTCTTTCATATTTGCCGATCTTCCCCTATTATTCTTAATCTACCCCTACTTCTCTTAATTCCAAAAACAGTTCTTCTTCAATCCTTCCCCTAATTCTTTAAATAGCCCTTACTTCCAACAATTACCACAATTTTTGAACTATTGTGAAGGATTGATTTTTGCAGCAACCAATCTAAATGATTCATCATCTTTCATATTTGTCGATCTACCCCTTCCATGCTTAAACTACCACTACTTCTCTTAATACTTCAAAACGAACCTTCTTTTAAATCCTACCCCTAATTCTCTAAATAACCCTTAACATCCAACAAT
The DNA here is from genome assembly GCA_030737875.1 of Allium sativum. NCBI lineage: Eukaryota > Viridiplantae > Streptophyta > Magnoliopsida > Asparagales > Amaryllidaceae > Allium > Allium sativum. The sequence goes on from CM060925.1 coordinate 503,510,851, forward strand.
TATCCCTATTTTTTACCTTTTGTGAAGAGTTGGTTTTTGTGGCACCCAATCCAAATGATTCATCATCTTTCATATTTGTCGATCTACCCCTACTATGCTTAATCTACCCCTACTTCTCTTAATATTTCAAAACATTCCTTCTTTTTAATCCTACCCATAATTCTCTAAATAGTCATTTCTTTGAACTATTACCCCTACTTTTTAACTATTGTGAAGGATTGGTTTTTGCAGCTCCCAATCCAAATGATTCATCATCTTCCATATTTGTCGATCTACCCCTACTATGCTTAAATAACCCGTACTTCTCTTAATATTTCAAAACCACCCTTCTTTTTAATCCTCCCCTAATTCTCCAAATAGCCCTTCTTCCAAAAATTACACCTATTTTTTACCTTTTGTGATGGGTTGGTTTTTGTCGCACCAAATCCAAATGATTCATCATCTTTCATATTTGTCGATCTACCCATACTATGGTTAATCTACCCCTAGTTCACTTAATACTTAAAAACAATCCTTCTTTTAATCCTACACCTAATTCGGTAGCCCTTGCGTCCAACAATTACCCATTTTTTTAACTATTGTGAAGGATTAGTTTTTACAGCTCCCAATCCAAACGATTCATCATCTTTCATATTTGTCGATCTACCGCTACTTTGCATAAACTACCCCTACTTCTCTTAATACTTAAAAACAATCCTTCTTTTTAATCGTTCCAATAATTCTCTAAATAGCCCTTCTTCCAACAATGACCCCTATTTTTTGCCTCTATTGAAGGGATGGCTTTTGTAGCACCCAATCTAAATGAATCATCATCTTTTTATTTGTCGATCTATCCCTACTATGCTTAGTCTACACCTACTTCTCTTAATACTTAAAAACAGTCCTTTTTTTAATCCTACCCCTAATTCTGTAAATAGCACTTACTTCCAACGATTACCCCTATCTTTTACTACTGTGAAGGATTGGTTTTTACAGCACCAAATACAAACAATTCATCATCTTTCATATTTGTCGATCTACCCTTACTATGCTTAAACTCCCCCTAATTATCTTAATACATCAAAACAGCCCTTCTTTTTAATCTTACACCTAATTCTCTAAATAACCCTTCCTTCCAACAATTACCCTTATTTTTTAACTATTGTGAAGGATTGGTTTTTGCAGCACCCAATCAAAACGATTCATCATCATTAATATTTGTCGATCTACCCCTACTATGCAGAAAGTACCCCTAATTCTATTGATATTTCAAAACAACCATTCTTTTTAATCCTACCCCTCATTCTCTAAATAGCCCTTACTACCAACATTTACGCCTATCTTTTTACTACTGTGAAGGGCTGGTTTTTGCAGCACCCAAACAAAACGATTCGTCAGCTTTCATATTTGTCGATCTACCCCTACTATGCTTAAACTACCCCTAATTCTCTCAATACTTCAAAACAATCCTTCTTTTTTATGGTACCACTAATTCTCTTAATAGATCTTACTTCCAACAATTACCCTTATTTTTTAACTATTGTGAAGGTTTTGTTTTTGCAGCACCCAATCCAAACGATTCATCATCTTTCATATTTGTCGATCTATCCCTAATAGGCTTAAACTATCCCTACTCCTCTTAGTACTTCAAAACAACCCTTCTTTTTAATCTTACCCTAATTCTCTAAACAACCCTTACTTCCAACAATTACCCCTATTTTTTACCTTTTGTGAAAGGTTGGTTTTTGTAGCACCCAATCCAAATGATTCATCATCTTTCATATTTGTCGTTTTACCGCTACTATGCTTAATCCACCCCTACTTCTCTTAATTCCAAAAAAAATCCTTCTTTTAATCTTTCCCCGAATTCTTTAAATAGCTCTAACTTCCAACATTTACCCCAACTTTTTTAACTATTGTGAGGTATTGGTTTCTACAGCACCCAATCCAAACGATTCATCATCTTTCATATTTTTCTATCTATCCCAGCTATGCCTAAACTACAGTTATTAATATTAATACTTCAAGACAACCCTTCTTTGTAATCCTACCCCTAATTCTCTAAATAGGCCTTAACTTCCAACAATTACCCTTATTTTTTGCCTTTTGTGAAGAGATGGTTTTTGTAGCACCCAATCCAAATGATTCATCATCTTTCATATTTGTCGATCTACCCCTACTATTCTTAATCTACCCCTACTTCCCTTAGTACTTCAAAACATCCCTTATTTTTAATCCTACCCCTAATTCTCTAAATAGCCCTTCCTTTCAACAATTACGCTTATTTTTTAACTATTGTAAAGGATTGGTTTTTGCAGCTCCCAATCCAAATGATTCATCGTCTTTCATATTTGTCGATCTACCCCTACTATGCTTAAGCTACCCCTACTTCTCTTAATACTTCAATACAACCCTTCTTTTTAATCCATCCCTTAATTCTCTAAACAGCCCTTGTTTTAACAATTACCCCTATTTTTTACCTTTTATGAAGGGTTGGATTTTGTAGCACCCAATCCAAATGATTAGTCTATGCTTAGTCTATCCCTACTTCTGTTAATACTTAGAAACAGTCCTTCTTTTAATCCTACTCCTAATTTCGTAAATAGCCCTTACTTCCAACAATTATCCCTATCTTTTTACCATTGTGGAGGATTGGTTTTTGCAGCACCTAATCCAAACGATTCATCATCTTTCATATTTGTCGATCTACCCCTACTATGCTTAAACTACCCCTACCTATCTTAATACTTCAAAACGGTCCTTCTTTTTAGTCCTACACCTAATTACCTATATAGCCCTTCTGATTAACATAGAAATGTGTTTATTTTATGCTCGTATATTTTATCTTTTGTAAATAAATAAATGATACTTTGGTTACTTTTGTATGTTTTTACAGGATGTCAAGAAATGCCTCCTTTGTTTCAAATTAAAGGCCAACTACAGATAAAAATCTACTTCCCCGTATTAAAGCCACCTCAATTACAAAAGACGTTGTAGCTCACTGGTAATTGCATGGAAATTTGTACTGAGAGACCTGAGTTCGATCCCCGTCGAGCTCACTTTTTGCCGAAGAACAGAACGCGTTCACACTGGCCCTTTGGTATGAAGAATATATTAATTAGTGTTATATTATATATATATATACATATTCATGTGTATGTATGATATTCACTAATTGATATTTCAAGAGTAGTCATGGAAATCAATTCAGAACATTCATTTTTCAATTTCCAATTTAAAGAATTTCTGATAGAAATATTGCCAAGAAAAGATCAATTTTGAAGATTTTATCCCTTGTTGCCTTTGGAGTCTAATGAGTATCCTTGTTTGGAAGAATTATTCACATTCAATCTGCTCATCAATCAATCAATCAATTTGCCACATGGAAGATAGGGAAGATTTGGAAGATATTCACCGTGATTTGCTTTCCAATCAAGCTTTGTCAAGGAAGGCAAGAGATATGATATTACTTCTTGGGAAAAGAGGGCCATTTAGTCATTGATTTGATTAGGATTTGGTCTACATCTCTATAAATATACATGATGTCCCATTGTAAATCCCATTGATTTTCTATTCTGTATTCTCTTTTGTGCTAATAAAAGTCTTTTCTTTTTTCTAGTTTTATTGTTATTTTAATTTCATAACAATTTGTGTTATCTACCTAATTAGGTTTGGGTAGAATGCATATTGTTATTGTCTTTTATTACTGCTTGTTAGCGATTTACTGTTGATTAGTTTCAACAGGAATCCTACTTTTAATTTCTGTTATTGTTCTAGTTGTTATTCTCTTTTTCTAGTAATTGTTCCTTTTCTTTTCAATTGTTGAATTTGATACTGATTAGATTCAGAGTAATTTCAACAACATAAAAAAACAACTCCAAACTTCGTCTAACTCGCCCAAGAATAAATAGATAATAATTTTTAATAACACCTCCCTGTGTTCGACCTGTATGCTACACACCTTTATGCTACACACCTGTATGCTTGCAGAATTTAGTTTAAATGTCGCGCTTTACTGATTCATAGAAAAGAAGCGATCAAGTTTTTGGCGCCGTTGCCGGGGATGAAACGATTAAATTTTACTGTTTATTTATTATCTGATTCGTGTTAGTTTTTATTTTTATTTTTGTTTTTGTTTTGCTAAAAAAAAATTCTCTTTATTAGTTGATTTTGTATCAAACATTGGTGCTAGAATCATCTAAACAAGAGAAGAGAAAAAAAATTCTTGCCACTTTTGTCTCTTAGTTTCTTTTCTTTAATCCCATCTATTCCTTCCTTCCCAATTTTTACATTTGTTTGTTCCCTGTTGCGAATTTATTCCTACTTTAGGCAAATAAAAAAAAGAACTTGCCAAATTTTCTTGACCTTATTTCCTTTTTTTTCTTTCAATTATTTATTTCCTTTTTATTTCTCAATCTCCTTCTTTTCTTTTATAAATTCTTCCTTCTTTTCAATTCTAAAGGAAAAAAACCTTTCAATTTTTGCTTTGTTTCTTTCCATCTTTCCATTTCTTTTCCCAATCTTCTACGTTCTCTTTCTTCTTTTACAAATCAGAAAAAAAAGAAAATTTTTGTCATTAAATTCTTCCCATTGTACAAATTCTTGCCATTTTCTTATAATTTCTTCTCACAAATCTCCTTCTGTTGTAAATCTCTTACCCTTTAAAAAAAATTTATTCTTTCTAAATTTTCTCGTTGTTGCTGAATAATTCCATTACCCAAATTTCTTTCCATTTTGCAATCACCTTTTTAGTTTTCACATCTTTAATTTGCTTGCTATTTTCTCTCATTGCTTTCCTTTATTAAAAAATAAAATAATAATTGCCACTTTTTCTTTTAATTTCTTACCAATTTTTCAGTTTCTTTCCTTCATTTCCTTTCCTATTTTTTATACACCCCTTTTCTTCATTTTACAAATTTTAAAAGGAAAAAAAGTTACCAATTTCTTTCCTTTTTATTTCTCAATCCCATTCTCTTCTTTTACAAATTCTTTCTTCTTTTCAACATATTAATAAAAAAAACAACTCTTTCCTTTTGCTTTTTCGTTCCCTGTTTTCAATAGAATCTCCTTCCCTCTTTCTCTTTTCATTTATTTTGTTTCCTTTTACTTTAGATTTATTTTCTTCTAATATTATTCCTTTCCATTTTTTCTGAAAAAACTCTTGATTGGCAGATTTGATGTTATTTATTGACATTGCAATCTCCAAAAACAAGAAAAAAATATCTTGCTAGTTTTGTCTTCTATTCCTTTTTTTTTCCTTAATCTCTTTCCTTGTTTTAACAATTATATAAAAAAAATAAAAAAAATCAAAATCAAGACCAAGCGAAGGAAGAAAAACAAGCAAGATCAAGTGGAGAAATTCAAAAGTCAAACAATTGCAAATAGTTGAAGTCGAATTGTTGGAGCGGTTGCACAACAAGTGGGGTGTGAACGCGCTAGCGCTACCCAATTTCACTGGAGGACTGCCGATCAAGGTGAGAAATTTTTAAAACCCTACAGGTGCTCTGCTGCAAAAGGAAAAAATATATAGACAATTGTTGTAAAAAATTACTGCAGGGGCAGCGTCTTGAATGTAAATTTTTAATTTGTGCAATTAAACTGTGTGATTATTGTTATTTCTGCACTTTTTATTCATTCTGTTAAGGGCAATACCCCAATTCACATAAGGTGAGGGATTTCATCACCCTTTCCTTAGCCCATAAATTGCATTTCATCGTAGAATCTAACTAATAATAACTGTTAGACGTTGGACTTAAGGGAGTCACGGGCTAATCTAGGGCTTAATTGTATTGTGATAGTTGATTCATTTGGAACAAATTATTTCTTGGTGTCTAGACTACGGCAGAGAAATAACCATTTATAAATATTACGGTGATTCGTAAATATTATATCGGTTGTTACTCTGAAGGTGCTTAAACCTTCGGCTGCATTGCTAGGGTGATTCCTGGTGCACCGATAACTCCTGTCGGTTAACTGGCTAAGAAATCTTTGGATCTAAGTAATCAAACGTGTCACTGTAACACCCCACACCCGCTATAGTCACTCACTAAGGGAATGCCATAGCATCGGTGGAGTATTTTTAGTGAGTATAGAACAGTAAAATTACAACAAGACAGATATAATGTAATACTTGAAAATTTAAAACATCATCTCATAGCAGCGGAAAGTAAAACATGTTTGGTTACATCATAAAACCATAACAAGAGTCAAGTACAAAATATCCATCCTGAATAAAATAAGTACATAATCCCACTACTCATAACAAATAGCCATAACAGAAAAGATAAGATAAGCTGAGCTCTACATCTACGGTCCAAGCTCCAAGAGATAGATAAAGCAAACTGATCAAAGCCCACTAGCACTAGGCCCAACCTGAGGACCTGAAGGAAAAAGATAAAAACAACGGGGGTCAGACATAAGCCTGAGTGAACCCTATCTCCTTAATAATACGATTATTAAAGTAATTAGGGTATGATATGAACTCGGTATGGTATCTTTGGGGATAATGACTACACTAAGTTGACCACGAACACAGGACGAACTAAGATAACCGTAAAGACGCATCTACCCACCCAAGGATAATTACTAACTGCACCACACCAGTCACTCCTACTCAAAGGTTGATCCCACCCAAGGATATCAAAGATAGATATAACCAGTAGTTTCCTGTACCCTAGTTGACTACATAGGTGCCGTCTGCCCCTATCTCTACTAGGTGTACCCCACTACCCCAAGCGATCGGCTCCCTAACGTAGATACCCGTGCTGGTCCCACAGTGGGGTGTATCACTCCCCTAAAGTGGCTACCCAATACTATCAACGGTGCACGACTTTATATCTACACGATGCAACAACGGCTTATCTACCAGCCCGGGCCCACACACGCATATGAAACCCGTTGGACTTGCGTTGCCACCGCTACCCCGTTTTGGCCTCTTATAATCAAGCCCAATATGCGTGTCCCGTCACTCGACATGGGTCAAGCCCACAAAGATACGTTTGGGATATTGGTTGAAATGGGCCCCCACAAGCTACCCACTTAAGCTTGTCAAATATCTAGTGTATCCCACTTAACCCTTTAATCATGTTTAATTACATGTTTCTCTTGGTTAAGTATTCTAATCGTATTTTCTATTGCCACCCAAGGCAACCCACTAGATTCCTCATGCCACCCAAGGCACCCACTTAACCCCTCATGTCCCACTACATGCTAATATGGTTAAGTGTTTCTTAATTAATTAAGACCGTGATTCCCCATAAAGACCTCCCACATTAGACTGGCTGTTATGACCGCCTGGTTAAGCCGGTAGGGTCCGGGCAGTCTTACGTCATAACAGAGTCTAACCTCGTGTCTTTACTTTAATCACGTATTTAATTTGTGCCTAAGACCTCTCACATTAGACTGGCTGTTATGACCGCCTGGTTAAGCCGGTAGGGTCCGGGCAGTCTTACGTCATAACAGAGCCTAACCTCGTGTCTTAGTCGATTAATTACACCTAATTAATCACCCCCATATTAATTATCCCTAATTAATATCAATTTATTCATAACATGGGTAGACCTAACTCAATAGGTAAATTCCCATGGGGTAGACCTAACTCAATAGGTAAATTCCCACTTATGTTAATTAATTTTTTTTTTTATGGTATGCTTAATCATACCCATTTCAACATACTTTTAATTAACATATTAATTAACCCCATCGTTCCCCACGTAAATCGTCATTATGACATAACATAATAAAGGGAAGATTTACCACACATAACATGGGTTTAGCATATAACTTTATCGTGGGTTAAGAGGATGTCAACTTGCATATATGAGCATGTATTAACCCAACTATATTCAACCCAAACTTGCATATTATCAAACAGGTGTCTTACATAACATGTTGCATATGAACTTACATATCATCAAACATGTGATTTGCATAACATGTTGCATATGAACTTACATATCATCATACATGTGATTTGCATAACATGTAGAACTTGCATTTTAGCATATACTTAACTTGCATAAGCACTCACATACTTGCATAAGCATTCATATACTTGCATAAGCTTGCATATCATGTTAAACTTGCATTTCAACATATACATAACTTGCATAAACATTCACATACTTGCATAGGCTTGCATATTATGTTAAACTTGCATTTCAACATATACATAACTTGCATAAACATTCACATACTTGCATAGGCTTGCATATTATGTTAAACTTGCATTTCAACATATACATAACTTGCATAAACATTCACATACTTGCATATTATGTTAAACTTGCATTTCAACATATACATAACTTGCATAAACATTCACATACTTGCATAGGCTTGCATATTATGTTAAACTTGCATTTCAACATATACATAACTTGCATAAACATTCACATACTTGCATAGGCTTGCATATTATGTTAAACTTGCATTTCAACATATACATAACTTGCATAAACATGTTTGCATAATGGATCCATATTCACTTAGTGTTTTGCATCATAAACATCATGAAACAACTTGCATAAAAATATCATGATTACATATTATGAAACTTGCATGACATAAGGCATATAACTTGCAAAACACATAATATTCACTACATCAAGCTTGCATAAATATATGGATCCACAAACATAGCCATACTTTATCACATCTTATCATAATCAATTCAATAATTGATTATTAAGGGGATAGAAGCTCACCAAAACAAGATTAGCAAGTTAAATGAAGCAAATCCCAATGATTAAGTAGAAGAAGATGTAGATTAGCTTGCAAACCCTCTTAGGATTTTTAGTGGAGGCTCTCCAATTTTCTAAGTGGTGGCATAATGGCCTTAGATCTATCTTTGGTAAGGATAAGGGGGTATTAGGGTGTATATATAGATTAGTTAGATGTTTTAGGACCATAGGATATACCCTAGAACCAATCCTAGCCTTTAAAGCATGTCTTGGGGAAGAAGTCAAGTGTAGGAACCATTTAGGGCCCAAAAAAAACAGCCCAAAACTCATCCCGGGCCTCAAAACATGAGCAGTTTTCGTTTTTGATTTTTCGTGAAACTTTGACGGGCCATAACTTGGTCATACGGACTCCGATTTACGAAAACTCGGACTCTATTTCGCGTATTTTTCCGAGACGAACGCAATGGCACAGCCCGTTTCCCCTGATTCAGAATATTAAATTTAATTCTTCTCTGATTTATGTTATAACAAGTTATTTAACATACGGGGTGTTACATTCTCCCCTACTTAAAGGATTTCGTCCCCGAAATCTCTAAGTCAAGAAGAACGTATCCTACCAACCAAACAACCATCTACTCAACCATCAAACACTGGCATCCATTATCCTTAAAGTTTCTAATGCTGTATGAACATATGCAAAAAGTGTGTGTATATGTTCCCTATCTAATGCAAAATCAGGCGGTCTACTGATTCAGTTGACCTCCTTAATGCAAACCATGATAGTGTCATGCATCCAATATGTATGCGAAAGAACCCTATCGACACATACTATTTCTACATGCGTGCACAATCATTCACCGAATAAATGCATCATCCATATGATAGCACAACCATCATACATCCATTAATATAGCTACCTACACACATTTATATGCAATATGCAATATGAAGTGATTGAGCCGATCTAGTGCCTAAAGTGTGTGTATATGCATCCACGAGCAACCACTAGCAAACACTTGCATCCACTTGCATCCATCAATCATAACATGTCTCAAACACATGTTTCAACCATAGGTTTACCATATCTAAAAGGTCAAAGGTGCTAACGAGAGGACATACTAAGGACAAGATAAGTACAAGATAGGCAATAAAGGAGAAGTTAAAGAACATACTATCGAAAAGAAAAGGGTACAAAGAACGCATCTTCGCTTCAGTCTCCCAAGTAGCATTGCTCTCGTCATCTCCCCATTGCACTTTGACTAGCTGAACCTCTCTGTTTCTCAACTTCTTAATCTTTGACCCAAGGATGCGAGTAGGAGCTCGTCGAATCGTCGCATCACGCTCTACTTCCACTTCTCTAAGCAAGCTCGGCTCTACCACCTCTGCGGTCTCATGTAGGCACTTCCTCAAATGTGACACATGGAAAACATCATGTATACCACTAAGTCTGTCTGGCAACTCCACCCTATATGCCATCCGTCCAATTCTTTCCTTGACAGGAAACGGTCCTACAAACCTCGGTGCTAACTTCCCAGCGGATCCAAAGCGAACAACATTCCGTAATGGAGACACTTTGACAAAAACCATGTCCCCAACTTCAAACTCAAGATCAGTCCTCCTCTTATCTGCATAAGATTTCTGTCTGTCTTGCGCTGCTTTCATCCTTCTTCGAATCAAATCAACCTTCTCTGAAGTCTCTCTAACCATATCGGGCCCTAGCAAGATCTTATCCGTAGATTCCCACCAACATGTAGGTGATCGACAAGGCCTTCCATAAAGAGCTTCAAAAGGTGCCATGCCAATACTAGACTGGAAGCTGTTGTTATATGCAAACTCCACCAAAGGAAGATGCTCTTCCCATGTACCTCCAAAATCCAAGATACAAAGCCTCAAAAGGTCTTCCAAAACACGGTTCACCCTCTCGGTCTGGCCGTCTGTCTGAGGATGATATGCGGTGCTCAAACACAACTGAGTCCCCACCGCCTCCTGTAAACTCTTCCAAAACTCACTAGTGAAGATAGGATCTCGATCACTCACTATGCTGGAAGGTACCCCATGCAATCGAACTATCTCTCGAACATAGACTGAAGCAAGCCATGGAGCAGTCCTCTTACTCTTTACGGGTATGAAATGGGCGCTCTTAGTAAGTCTATCAACCACGACCCAAATTCCTGTATTGCCCTTCCTCGATCTCGGTAAACCATCAACGAAGTCCATCGAGACACTATCCCACTTCCATATCAGAACTTCCAAAGGATGAAGCAACCCACCTGGCTTCTTTTTCTCTGCTTTTACTTGTTGGCACACCAAGCATCTAGCAACATACTCGGCCACATCTTTCTTCATACCGGCCCAAAAGAAAACTCGCCTCATGTCTTGGTACATCTTATCCCCACTGGGATGTATGGTCATCCTCGAACGATGTGCATCATCAAGTATAGCCTTCCTCAAGTCTTCATCTTGCGGTACACAAAGTCTACCGTCTCTACGCAACCACCCCCTATCATCTAGGGTGTACCTATTCAAATGGCTGGACGACTCCCCCCTTATGAGCTTCTCTACCAACTCAACCAACTGTGGGTCGTCTCGCTGTGCCTCGCCAACTCGTCCCAAAAGAGTAGGTCTAACCTCTAAGGATGCTAGCAAACCGGGTACCAAGTCAACAGAAGGTCTGAAGTCAAACATCGAGATAAACTCCAAGCTTCTCCGTTCCACAAACAACGGACTCAAGGACAACCTTTTTCTGCTTAAGGCATCTGCCACCACGTTACCCTTGCCAGGGGTATATGCTATCTCGAAATCATAGGATGCTAAGAACTCCATCCACCTTTGCTGTCTCAAGTTCAAATCCTTCTGAGAAAACAAGTACTTCAAAGATTTGTGATCGGTGAACAACTCAAATCTCTCACCAAGAAGATAATGGCGCCAGATCTTGAGCGCAAAAAACGATAGCGACCAACTCTAGGTCATGGACAGGGTAATTTTTCTCATGCGCCCTCAACTGTCTCCCACCATAGGCTATTACCCTTCCCTCTTGCATCAAGACTGCGCCTAGTCCTGTCCCACAAGCATCAGTATAAACAACGAACGGCTTACTCCCATCTGGCAGCACTAAAACTGGAGCAGTGGTTAAAGCTCTCTTTAACCGTCGGAATGCATCCTCACAATCCACATCCCATGTGAAAACCTGATTCTTCTTTGTCAAGCGAGTTAATGGGGCTGATATCTTCGCGAAGTCCTTGATAAACTTCCTATAGTAGCCAGCCAACCCCAAGAAACTCCTCACCTCGGTAGCATTCTTCGGAGCCTTCCAATCTTGGATAGATACTACCTTTGCAGGATCCACAGCTATCCCTTCCTTAGAGACCACGTGCCCTAAGAATCGCACTTCCTTCCTCCAAAAGTGACATTTAGAAAACTTAGCCTTCAGGCTATGCGCTCGAAGAGTCTCCAACACTTCCCTAAGATGTAGGGCATGCTCTTCTCCACCAGAATATCATCCAAAATCATCACAACTGTCTCCCACGCAGACCACCCTAGTCGAATTCGGCATCCCCCAAATGCAAGCCCCAAAGGCCTAAACCAATATCAGACAAACACCCAAGGGATACCTCCTTCGAATTCAGACGACCTACGTGAGACGATACTAGTAAAAATGGCTAAATAATTAAGCCCTTGACCAATTCTGGATGTTCTCGCCAGTCTCGCTCCAAAACCGTCGTTTATCCTATACTGGCCCTGCTCAGCCTATTGAGCACGTACGAAAACTTATTTCGCTCCTAGAAAAGACCCAGATGTCATCTACAAAGACCATCACGAACTTATTTAGGTACTCCCTGAACACCCTTCTCAACAAAGTATGCGGGGGCGTTCGTCAAACCCAATGGCATCACCAGCCACTCATAAAAGAAATCATCCGGAGTCCCAAAGGCAGTCTCCTCTATACTATTCTCAGCCACTCTCAACTGATGAAATCCCGTGGCTAAGTCCTACTACAAAAATACTGAGGCGCCAGCCAACTGATCAAGGAGATCATTAATCCTCGGCAATGGGTATCTATTCTTCTTTGTGAGTTTCTTTAGTTCCCTTTAGCCTACACAAAGTCTGAGGGACCCATCCGCCTTCATAACAAAAACTACTGGAGCACCCCACTCCGATATGCTCCGTCTTATGAACCCCTTCTCAAGCAACTCCCCTACTTGCTTATGGAGTTCCTTTCTCTCACGAGGAGCCATGTGGCGCACTGGTAAAGATACCGGTTTAGCATTATCCACCAAATATATTCGGAAGTCAATCTCCCGCTTCGGAGGTAAGCCCTTCACCTCCTCAAACACATCCGGATATTCCCGGACCACTCTAACAGATTGCAAACTCTCGACCGACGTGTCAGGCGATTCTAGATACCTTAGCATAACAGATTCTATGGGATTACAAGAGATCTCGAGAGTGTTACTCAGGCGGCCCATAAGCCTAACAACTCTCCCTTCAAAATGAAGAACAGCACTCCTACTGGATAACCAGTCCATGCCCAAAACTAACCCATAGCCCGTGAAGCCCAACAAGCATCACATCTAAACTCAACGCTAAGTATAGAAACTTTCAAACCTAAACATATCATGGAGCCCCAACTGGGTTTGAAACAACTAAGGGATCATCTACCAAACTGGTGTCTAAGTGCAGTGACTCAACTAACAATGGTGGGATAAACGAACTCAATATATCAGAATCAAATAAAGCTTGAATCGGATGATAAAGAAATCCAAATTCCAACCTAGACGGTCATATCCCCATCTGGTACCCTAGTCGTGAGGGAATACAACTACCCTCCAGAAGATTCCATACCTTGCCCTTGCTTCTTTGAACAATCCTAATAAGGTGTCCTATTCCTCTTAAAAGGATAACCACTTGCCTTCTTCTTCCCTATTCTCCACTCGTAACCTCCCACCAATGAGGTTTCATCTTTCATTAACCAAACAACTATTTGAGCCTTCCTCCCATCGTTTATCCAATAGATACCTACCAGTCCTCCTCCTTCTTGAACCAACTTCTAATCCGACTAACGTCTAAGTCCTTTGAAGTGGTTTTCCATCCTTATCTATCTTAGAAAGATCATCTATACGCGGAGGGGAAACTCAAAACGAGAGAAAGGAAGAGATTCAAAATGGAGAATTCGAAAGATATAGATATGGCTATTGGGGATTATGCTTTCCTTTCAAAAACTTTTCTCTTAAAAGACATGTTTTTGAAAATACTCCTTTCCAAAAATATTCTTAGAAAATAGTTTTTCTAAAAAAATTATCTGTTCCGGTAACCTTAAGCTCTGATACCACGTGTAACACCCCACACCCGCTATAGTCACTCACTAAGGGAATGCCATAGCATCGGTGGAGTATTTTTAGTGAGTATAGAACAGTAAAATTACAACAAGACAGATATAATGTAATACTTGAAAATTTAAAACATCATCTCATAGCAGCGGAAAGTAAAACATGTTTGGTTACATCATAAAACCATAACAAGAGTCAAGTACAAAATATCCATCCTGAATAAAATAAGTACATAATCCCACTACTCATAACAAATAGCCATAACAGAAAAGATAAGATAAGCTGAGCTCTACATCTACGGTCCAAGCTCCAAGAGATAGATAAAGCAAACTGATCAAAGCCCACTAGCACTAGGCCCAACCTGAGGACCTGAAGGAAAAAGATAAAAACAACGGGGGTCAGACATAAGCCTGAGTGAACCCTATCTCCTTAATAATACGATTATTAAAGTAATTAGGGTATGATATGAACTCGGTATGGTATCTTTGGGGATAATGACTACACTAAGTTGCCCACGAACACAGGACGAACTAAGATAACCGTAAAGACGCATCTACCCACCCAAGGATAATTACTAACTGCACCACACCAGTCACTCCTACTCAAAGGTTGATCCCACCCAAGGATATCAAAGATAGATATAACCAGTAGTTTCCTGTACCCTAGTTGACTACATAGGTGCCGTCTGCCCCTATCTCTACTAGGTGTACCCCACTACCCCAAGCGATCGGCTCCCTAACGTAGATACCCGTGCTGGTCCCACAGTGGGGTGTATCACTCCCCTAAAGTGGCTACCCAATACTATCAACGGTGCACGGCTTTATATCTACACGATGCAACAACGGCTTATCTACCAGCCCGGGCCCACACACGCATATGAAACCCGTTGGACTTGCGTTGCCACCGCTACCCCGTTTTGGCCTCTTATAATCAAGCCCAATATGCGTGTCCCGTCACTCGACATGGGTCAAGCCCACAAAGATACGTTTGGGATATTGGTTGAAATGGGCCCCCACAAGCTACCCACTTAAGCTTGTCAAATATCTAGTGTATCCCACTTAACCCTTTAATCATGTTTAATTACATGTTTCTCTTGGTTAAGTATTCTAATCGTATTTTCTATTGCCACCCAAGGCAACCCACTAGATTCCTCATGCCACCCAAGGCACCCACTTAACCCCTCATGTCCCACTACATGCTAATATGGTTAAGTGTTTCTTAATTAATTAAGACCGTGATTCCCCATAAAGACCTCCCACATTAGACTGGCTGTTATGACCGCCTGGTTAAGCCGGTAGGGTCCGGGCAGTCTTACGTCATAACAGAGTCTAACCTCGTGTCTTTACTTTAATCACGTATTTAATTTGTGCCTAAGACCTCTCACATTAGACTGGCTGTTATGACCGCCTGGTTAAGCCGGTAGGGTCCGGGCAGTCTTACGTCATAACAGAGCCTAACCTCGTGTCTTAGTCGATTAATTACACCTAATTAATCACCCCCATATTAATTATCCCTAATTAATATCAATTTATTCATAACATGGGTAGACCTAACTCAATAGGTAAATTCCCATGGGGTAGACCTAACTCAATAGGTAAATTCCCACTTATGTTAATTAATTTTTTTTTTTATGGTATGCTTAATCATACCCATTTCAACATACTTTTAATTAACATATTAATTAACCCCATCGTTCCCCACGTAAATCGTCATTATGACATAACATAATAAAGGGAAGATTTACCACACATAACATGGGTTTAGCATATAACTTTATCGTGGGTTAAGAGGATGTCAACTTGCATATATGAGCATGTATTAACCCAACTATATTCAACCCAAACTTGCATATTATCAAACATGTGTCTTACATAACATGTTGCATATGAACTTACATATCATCAAACATGTGATTTGCATAACATGTTGCATATGAACTTACATATCATCATACATGTGATTTGCATAACATGTAGAACTTGCATTTTAGCATATACTTAACTTGCATAAGCACTCACATACTTGCATAAGCATTCATATACTTGCATAAGCTTGCATATCATGTTAAACTTGCATTTCAACATATACATAACTTGCATAAACATTCACATACTTGCATAGGCTTGCATATTATGTTAAACTTGCATTTCAACATATACATAACTTGCATAAACATTCACATACTTGCATAGGCTTGCATATTATGTTAAACTTGCATTTCAACATATACATAACTTGCATAAACATTCACATACTTGCATAGGCTTGCATATTATGTTAAACTTGCATTTCAACATATACATAACTTGCATAAACATTCACATACTTGCATAGGCTTGCATATTATGTTAAACTTGCATTTCAACATATACATAACTTGCATAAACATGTTTGCATAATGGATCCATATTCACTTAGTGTTTTGCATCATAAACATCATGAAACAACTTGCATAAAAATATCATGATTACATATTATGAAACTTGCATGACATAAGGCATATAACTTGCAAAACACATAATATTCACTACATCAAGCTTGCATAAATATATGGATCCACAAACATAGCCATACTTTATCACATCTTATCATAATCAATTCAATAATTGATTATTAAGGGGATAGAAGCTCACCAAAACAAGATTAGCAAGTTAAATGAAGCAAATCCCAATGATTAAGTAGAAGAAGATGTAGATTAGCTTGCAAACCCTCTTAGGATTTTAAGTGGAGGCTCTCCAATTTTCTAAGTGGTGGCATAATGGCCTTAGATCTATCTTTGGTAAGGATAAGGGGGTATTAGGGTGTATATATAGATTAGTTAGATGTTTTAGGACCATAGGATATACCCTAGAACCAATCCTAGCCTTTAAAGCATGTCTTGGGGAAGAAGTCAAGTGTAGGAACCATTTAGGGCCCAAAAAAAACAGCCCAAAACTCATCCCGGGCCTCAAAACATGAGCAGTTTTCGTTTTTGATTTTTCGTGAAACTTTGACGGGCCATAACTTGGTCATACGGACTCCGATTTACGAAAACTCGGACTCTATTTCGCGTATTTTTCCGAGACGAACGCAATGGCACAGCCCGTTTCCCCTGATTCAGAATATTAAATTTAATTCTTCTCTGATTTATGTTATAACAAGTTATTTAACATACGGGGTGTTACAGTCACTATATAATTTTGGGTTAGGAGCCATTAAGGACAAAAAATTTCATTGTAGCTAAATTCTGTGCTTGCATTTAACAACAATGAGTGAAAAAAGTGTTAGCCAACAAAATTCTCCTAGGGGTTCTCGAATCAGCCAAAATTTTCCAACCGAATTGGATCAAAATCGAGTGAATCACAACGTTCCAAACTTTGGGGATCAAAACCAAACAAATCAAAATTTTCAAAACCTCAATATCCAAATAGATAGACCCTTATCTCTTCGTGATCGATGTTATCCGACTAGGACCGTTCAACCATCTGTCATTTTGTTCCCACCAACTGAAGGAAACAATTTTGAGCTAAAACATTCTTTTATCCATGGGGTACCAAAGTTTACTGGATCTGGAAATGCTTATGAATTTCTGAGTGAATTTGAATTGTATGCTTCCACAACAAAAATGCAACAACTATCTAACGAATCGATCAAGTCAATGCTAATTCCATTTGCACTACTTGAAAGCGCTAAAAGATGGCTAAATTCTCTTCCAAGACATTCCATAAGAAGTTGGGATGAATTTGTCACTGCATTCTTGAAAAAGTTTTTCCCTTTTCATAAAACTCTAAAAATCCGAACCGAGATAAATCAATTTTGTCAAAATGAGGGGGAAACTTTTTCAAAATACTTTGAGAGATTCAACCAGCTATTATATAGTTGCCCTCATTATGGAATTCTTAAAGATCACTTATGTAAAATTGCATATGAAGGGCTAAACTATCAGACTAGAACTCAACTAAAATCAATGTGTGGAGGAGATTTTATGTCTAAGACTGCCGATGAAGATTGGCAATTCTTAGAAGATTATTCTGAAAAGGACATGCTATGGGAATCAATTCTTGTTCCCATTCGTACTTCTACTAGAGGAGTGCATGTCGTGGACCCAAGTCAAATTCCCTTAGAAAATCAAACTCCTCAAGCCGGAGTAGGGTTACCCCACTATTACTCTCAGGACCAAGCTAATGCCATAGCTCAAAATAATCCTTACTCATCCACATACAATCCTGGTTGGAGGAACCACCCAAAATTTTTCTTGGTCAAACCCCAACAATTTGCTAACCCATCTCACGTGCAACCCTTTATTCCCAACCCAAATTATCAATCTCCACCTCCAATTTCTCAAACCTCTCAAACAGCATCTCAATCCAAGCAACCTTATAGGCACCCCAATTTTCAAGCATCGAACCAATCCTCTCAATCTTCTCAATCATCACCAGAAATTGTGCGTTTAGAAAAACAAATAGAACAAATGATGAATATGATAAAGGAACTAGCGAAAAACAACGAGAAAGGAAAGTTGTCGAGTCAACCTGAGGTGAATCCAAAATATAAATCTCGTGCTGTAAATTATTGTGAGGACAAAAACCATAATCCAGTCAATGCTGTTACAACCCTTCGATCTGGAAAGAGGGTTGATAATAACGTGGGCGACCCTGACGAACCTTCTAACTCGACCCCAATCCCTAATCTTGATGATCACCAATTGGCTTCGAATGCCAATTCCTCTAAACATCAAGTTTCCTTAAATGTAGGCAATCCCAACAATTCTTCTCCCAATGTCGGCAAACCCGACCCACCTTCGAAAATTAATGTTGGCAATAACAACATACCATCTTCTACGACCTTACCACCTTCTATTTCCTTGGATAAACCTTCTTCCTCGAATGATGAAACTCATCACAGAGTTGAAAAACCAATAGCTCCATTTCCCCATAGGCTCAACAATAAGAAGAAAGCGGCAAATTTCGATAAAATCTTGGAAATTTTTAAACAAGTCCGTGTGAACATTCCCCTTTTAGACACAATCGAACAAATTCCTCAATATGCCAAATGTCTTAAGGAATTGTGCACACAAAAACGTGCAACTAATGTTCCAAAAACCGCCTTTCTAACTGCGAATACAAGCTCTGCTGTTTCGAATCTTACCCCAGTCAAGTACAAAGAACCTGGCTGCCCTACGATTGATTGCAAAATAGGAAACACCCATATCTCTCGTGCCCTACTCGACCTTGGTGCCAGTGTCAATCTTCTTCCTTATACTGTTTATTGTCAACTTGGGTTAGGGGAAATTAAACCAACAAACATCACCCTTCAGATAGCAGATCGGTCTATCAAAAAGCCATTGGAAATTATTGAAGACGTCTTGATATAGATCGAACAATTTTACTTCGCTGTCGATTTCATAGTTTTAGAAACAGAGCCTGTCTCAAATTCCAAAGTTCAAATACCATTGATTTTAGGACGGCCCTTCTTAGCAACCTCAAATGCTGTCATTAATTGTAGGAACGGTCAACTTCGACTTTCCTTCGGCCACCTAACCATTGAGCTAAACATCTTCAATCTCAACAAACAACCTAGGGATTTTGAGACCGATGAAATCGATATGATTCAAACCATAGTTGACGAAACCTCTAATGACACTTCTGAAGCCTTGAAAATGTTTCTGGAACATTTCGATTCCGATTTCAACGAACTGGAATACATTTATAAACTGAATGAATTTCTTGACTTAAATCCTTTGTCTTCTGAATCTAACCAAGGAATGTTAACCAACGTTAACACCCAAGAACATCCTAAGTTAGATCTCAAACCATTGCCACAAGACCTTAAGTACGCATACTTAGACTCATCAGAAACTCTTCCTATAATCTTGGCCTCTGATCTTACCGAAGACCAAGAAGAAAAACTCTTAGAAGTTTTGCGGGAAAATAAAGACGCCTTGGGATGGGAACTGAGCGATATAAAAGGAATTAGCCCATCAATTGTGGAACATCGCATACACTTAGTTGATGAGGCTAAACCCATCCGTGAGGCTCAAAGGCGATTAAACCCAAACATGAGAGAAGTGGTCAAGGAGGAGATAATCAAATGTCTAGACAATAACATCTTCTATCCCATCTCTAATAGTACCTGGGTGAGTCCGGCACAAGTCGAACCAAAGAAATCGGGAGTCACAGTGATCAAAAACGAAAGTAACGAGCTTGTCCCAACAAAAATCAAAACAAAATGGCATGTGTGTATCGACTATCGAAAGCTCAACGCAGCCACACGAAAAGACTATTTTCCCTTACCTTTGATCAAATGCTCGAACACTTAGCCGGTCATGAGTACTATTGTTTTCTCGATGGACACTCTGGCTACAACCAAATCCCTGTTGCTTTAGAGGATCAACACAAGACCACCTTTACTTTTCCCATTGGAACCTTTGCTTATCGTCGCATGCCTTTTGGTCTTTGTAATGCCTCCGCGACTTTCCAAAGGTGTATGATGAGTATTTTCTCTTATATGGTGGACGAATTCTTAGAAATATTCATGGATGATTTTTTAATCTATTGATCTTCTTTTTCCCAATGCCTCACTCATTTAGAACTCGTCCTAAAACGTTGTAAGGAAAAATCTCTCGTGCTTAATTGGGAAAAGTGTCATTTCATGGTTAAAAAGGGGATAGTTCTAGGCCACGTCGTTTCCGAAGATGGCCTTGAAGTCGACAAATCTAAAATCGATTTGATTGCTAATCTACCTCCTCCTAAGTCTGTTAAAGATGTTCGTTCATTTCTTGGCCATGCGGGATTTTATAGAAGATTCATTAAGGACTTCTCGAAAATTTCAAAACCTCTCTCAAATTTACTTGCCAAAGACGTTAAGTTCGAATTGTCCAATGACTGCAAAACGTCTTTTGAAACTCTTAAGTCAATCTTGACCACAGCTCCCATCATTCAACCTCCTGATTGGACTCAGCCCTTCGAACTTATGTGCGATGCTTCTGACTTTGCAGGTGGAGCCATCTTAGGTCAGCGTATTGATAAACTCCCTCGAGTCATTTATTACGCTAGCAAAACCTTAAACGAGGCCCAATTGAATTACACAACTACTGAAAAGGAATTTTTGGCAGTTATCTTCGCTCTTGAGAAATTCAGACCATATCTCATAGGATTCAAAGTCATAGTTTTCACTGATCATGCTGCCTTACAATATTTTCTTTCTAAGAAGGATGCTAAGGCCAGCTTGATTCGTTGGATCCTTCGTATTCATGAATTCGATATAGAAATACGAGATAAAAAGGGTTCTGAAAATGTCTTAGCTGATCATCTCTCTCGAATTGTGCACGAAAACGTTAACGACACCCAATTCGATGACTATTTTCCTGACGAACAAATTCTTTCCATCTCTAGCACCCCTTGGTACGCTGACATTGTGAATTATCTTGTCACACAACAAATGCCTGCTGAATGGTCGAAAGAAGATAAACAAAAATTTCTCTCGAAAGTTCGAAACTTCTATTGGGACGACCCATATCTTTTCAAATACTGTCCAGACCAAATCATTCGAAGGTGTGCGCCCGATCATGAACACCAAAGTATTCTCTCTTTCTCACATGACCATGCTTGTGGCGGTCACTTTGGAGCAAGAAAAACTGCTGCAAAAGTTTTGCAAAGCGGGTTTTATTGGCCCACACTCTTCCGTGACGCTTTCGAATTTTGCTCTAAATGTGAGCGATGTCATAGAACGAGTCGAGTCACTAAGCGAAACATGATGCCTCTCAACAACATTTTAGTGATTGAATTATTCGATGTTTGGGGCATCGATTTCATGGGACCATTCCCTAATTCAATTGGGAATCTTTACATCTTGCTTGCGGTAGATTATGTCTCAAAATGGGTTGAAGCCATTCCGACCAAAACCAACGACAACAAGGTTGTTGTCAAATTCCTCAAAGAAAACATCTTTTCACGCTTTGGCACACCTCGAGCTATCATTAGCGATAATGGCACTCATTTCTGTAATCGTGCTTTTGAGTCCTTGCTCAAGAAATACTCAATCACACACAAGCTGTCAACACCTTACCATCCACAAACTAGTGGACAAGTAGAGGTTTCTAATAGACAAATCAAACAAATTCTTAAGAAAACTGTGAATTCCAATAGAAAAGATTGGTCTGTAAAACTGATTGATGCACTTTGGGCTTTTCGCACTGCTTATAAAACCAATCTAGGGATGTCACCATATCGATTAGTCTTCGGAAAGGCCTGTCACTTGCCTCTTGAACTAGAGCACCGTGCCCTTTGGGCCATAAATTTTTTGAATTTTGACTTAGAAAAAGCCGGCTCACATAGGAAGTTACAAATTTCGGAATTAGAGGAATTAAGAAATGAGGCATATGAAAATGCGAAAATCTACAAAGAAAGAACCAAAGCCCAACAGGACAAAAACATACTTCGTAAGGAATTCAACGTAGGTCAAAAAGTTCTTTTATATGACTCTAGACTTCACTTGTTTCCAGGAAAACTCAGATCTCGATGGACTGGACCTTATGTTGTGAAAACAATATATCCTCATGGAGCGGTTGAAATTGAAAATCCTAGGGATGGAAAAGTCTTCAAAGTAAACGGTCAACGACTGAAACCATTTTTGGAATTCGAGCAATATGACGAAGATGACCCTATCGATCTGCATGAGCCTGATCATCAACCATGAAATCAGGTGGTACACGTTCTTTTTCTTTTATTTTTCTTTTTCAATTTTTTTTATTTTATTTTTGTTTTTTTGCCTTAGACAGTTCGGACACTGTCTCAATCAAGTGTGGGGGGAGTCTGCGTTGCATTCTTTTGATTTTTCTTTAATTTTTCTTTCTTTTCATGTAGGACCATCATACATTTTATATCGTAGTAACATACCATAATTTTTTTTTGAATACGACTCATTCTCAATTGATACAACAAAATAAGTTTACAATTTTTAGCCAGTTGATAGTGTTTTTTTCTCTCAACTTAGATCGAATAAGAAATATAATGAAAAGTTTAATTTTGAGGGATAATAGTGTAACCAGTACATAGGGAGATTCTTAGGTGATGGCCATGAAATCTATTCTATATTGTAAACTTTGTTTAAATAAGTGGAGGACTTAAAATACTTATAATGGCTTGTCAAATCTTTAAAACTAAGTTGTGTTAAGTTGAATTCGCGTAACTCTATTTTTGTGCTTATAAATTCAATAGTAATAATAGTAATCCAAGGGTATCCAACATTGCTTGTATATCGAGCGTTGGTGTGCAAACCCGCCAAGCTCTATCCGACACGTTGTTGACAAAGTCAGCGTTGGAATATCTTGGTCTCATTTTATGAGATTGGACACCTAAGGATTACCGACACGTTGTTGACAAAGTCAAAGTCGGCCTGCACAATCCGCCAAGCTCTTTACCCACTCTCTGTTAGTCCGCGAGGCAGTGCATGGGTGGTAAACCTTGGTCTTCTAAGTTAGGTGTATATACTTAATCATAAATCTTAAAATTTTATAGAATAAAGAATAAGCGATGATGCCCAAACACTTCTTGACCTTATTGATTTGACTAGCCATATATGAGAAAATTAGAATACCACTTTACAAACTGTGCCAAGCAAACTAAGAATTTATTTCATGGCTGCACTATGTTATCGACCAAACTAACTGGCTAAACTGGAATTTAACATTTGAAAACTTGATTTATATTGAAAATTTGTGACAAGTCGAGGTATCTAAAACAAAATCAACTGATTAGAAATTATTAACTTAATTTGTTGTACCACTTTCTTGAAATAAGCCGTGTTTTCATTTTTCGTTTTTATTTGCATATGTCCATTGCATTCATGTAGTTTCATTAGAATCATAGCATACTGCATTTGAATTTTGTGGGTAGTATCCGCTAAAAACCCTCACGAGACACCACTCGTCCTACTAGGGACACCTAGAGGTTTAACGGCTTGTTGCATGCGCTCAATGCAATCGTGTTTCCTACGAAAGTGCGACCTATCTAGTTAGTTTTTCATTTTCTTTTTACTCGAGGACGAGTAAAAGATAAGTGTGGGGGTATTTGATTAACATAGAAATGGGTTTATTTTATGCTCGTATATTTTATCTTTTGTAAATAAATAAATGATACTTTGGTTACTTTTGTATGTTTTTACAGGATGTCAAGAAATGCCTCCTTCGTTTCAAATTAAAGGCTAACTACAGATAAAAAGCTACTTCCCCGTATTAAAGCCACCTCAATTACAAAAGACGTTGTAGCTCACTAGTTATTGCATGGAAATTTGTACTGAGAGACCTGAGTTCGAACCCCGTCGAGCTCACTTTTTGCCAAAGAACAGAACGCGTTCACACTGGCCCTTTGCTATGAAGAATATATTAATTAGTGTTATATTATATATATACATATTCATGTGTATGTATGATATTCACTAATTGACATTTCAGGAGTAGTCATGGAAATCAATTCAGAACATTCATTTTTCAATTTCCAATTAAAAGAATTTCTGATAGAAATATTGCCAAAAAAAGATCAATTTTGAAGATTTTATCCCTTGTTGCCTTTGGAGTCTAATGAGTATCCTTGTTTGGAAGAATTAATCACATACAATCTGCTCATCAATCAATCAATCAATTTGCCACATGGAAGATAGGGAAGATTTGGAAGATATTCACCGTGATTTGCTTTCCTATCAAGCTTGGTCAAGGAAGGCAAGAGATATGATATTATTTCTTGGGAAAAGAGGGCCATTTAGTTGTTGATTTGATTACGATTTGGTCTACATCTCTATAAATATACATGATGTCCCGTTGTAAACCCCATTCATTTTTCTATTCTGTATTCTCTTTTGTGCTAATAAAAGTCTTTTCTTTTTTCTAGTTTTATTGTTATTTTAATTTCATAACAATTTGTGTTATCTACCTAATTAGGTTTGGGTAGAATGCATATTGTTATTGTCTTTTTGTACTGCTTGTTAGCGATTCACTGTTGATTAGTTTCAACAGGAATCCTACTTTTAATTTCTGTTATTGTTCTATTTGTTATTCTCTTTTTCTAGTAAATGTTCCTTTTCTTTTCAATTGTTGAATTTGATACTGATTAGATTCAGAGTAATTTCAACAACATAAAAAAAAAAAAAACAACTCCAAACTTCGTCTAACTCGCCCAAGAATAAATAGATAATAATTTTTAATAACCCCTCCCTGTGATCGACCTGTATGCTACGCACCTGTATGCTTTCAGAATTTAATTTAGATGTCGCGCTTTACCGATTCATAGAAAAGCAACGATCACCTTCCATCCAACAATTACCCCTATTTTTTTAGCTATTGTGAAGGATTGCTTTTTGCAGCACCCAATCCAAACGATTCATCATCCTTTATATTTGTCGATCTACCCCTACTGTGCTTAAAGTACCCCTACTTCTCTTAATATTTCAAAACAACCCTTCTTTTTAATCTTACCCCTTATTCTCTAAATACCACTTACTTCCGACAATTACGTCTATATTTTTACTACTGTGAAGGGTTGGTTTTTGCAACACACAATCAAAACGATTCGTTAGCTTTCATATTTGTCGATCTACCCCTACTATGCTTAAACTACCCTTACTTCTCTTAATACTTCAAAACAACCCTTCTTTTTTGTCGTACCACTAATTCTCTAAATAGCACTTACCTCTAACAACTACCCCTATTTTTTAACTACTGTGAAGGGTTGGTTTTTGCAGCACCCAACCCAAAAGATTCATTATCTTTCATATTTGTCTACCTACCCCTACTATTCTTAAACTACCCCTACTACTCTTAATACTTCACAAAACAGCCCTTCTTTTCAATCCTATCCCTAATTCTCAAAATAGCGCTTACTTCCACCAATTATTCTTATCTTTTTACTATTGTGAATGGTTGGTATTTGTAGAACCCAATCCAAATGATTCATCGTCTTTCATATTGGTCGATCAACCCTCTTATGCTTAAACTACACCTACTTCTCTTAATACTTCAAAATAGCTCTTCTTTTTAATCGTACCACTAATTCTCTAAATAGCCCTTACTTCCAACGATTACCCATATTTTTTAACTGCTACGAAGGGTTGGTTTTTGCAGCACCCAATCCAAATGATTCATCATCTTTCATATTTGTCGACCTACCCCTACTATGCGTAAACTTCCTGTACTTCTCTTAATACTTCAAAACAGTCTTTCCTTTAAATCCTACCCCTTATTCTCTAAATAGCCCTTACTTCTAAAAATTACCCCTGTCTTTTTAATACTGTGGAGAGTTAGTTTTTGCAGCACCTAATCCAAACGATTCATCATCTTTTATATTTGTCGATCTTCCCCTACAATGCTTTATTTACCTCTACTTCTCTTAGTATTTCAAAACCACCATTCTTTTTAATCCTACCCCTAATTCTCTAAATAGCCCTTACCATCCAATAATTATCCCTATTTTTTACCTTGTCTAAAGAGTTCTTTTTGTAGCACCCAATCCAGATGATTCATCATCTTTAATACTTGTCGATCTACCCCTACTATGCTTAATCTACCCCTGCTCCTCTTAATACTTCAAAACATCCCTTCTTTTTAATCCTGCCCTTAATTCTTTAAATGGCCCTTACTCCCAACAATTACGCCTATTTTTTAACCCTATTCTGTAAATCGCCATTACTTCCAACAATCTACCACTGCTCATCATCTTTCATATTTATCCCTATTTTTTAACTATTGTGAAGGATTGGTTTTTGTAGCTCCCAATCCAAACGATTCATAATCTTTCATATTTGTCGATCTACCCCTACTACGCTTAAACTACCCCTACTTTTCTTAATACTTCAAAACCACCCTTCTTTAATCCATCCCCTAATTCTCTAAATTGCCCTTCTTCCAACAATTACCCCTATTTTTTACCTTATGTGAAGGGTTGGTTTTTGTCGATCTACGCCTACTATTGTTAATCTACCCCTAGTTTTCTTAATACTTAAAACAATCCTTCTTTTAATCCTACACCTAATTCTGTAAATAGCCCTTACTTCCAACAAGTACCCCTAATTTTTAATTATTGTGAAGTATCAGTTTTTACAGCTCCCAATCAAAACGATTCATCATCTTTCATATTTGTCGGTCTACCTCTACTATGCTTAAACTGCCCCCACATCTCTTAATACTTAAAAACAACATTTCTTTTTAAACCTTCCAATAATTCTCTAAACAGTCCTTCTTCCAACAATTACCCCTATTTTTTTCCTTTTCTGAAGGGATGGTTTTTGTAGCACCCAATCCAAATGATTCATCATCTTTCTTATTAGTCGATCTATCCCTACTATGCTTAGTCTACTCCTACTTATCTTAACACTTGAAAACGGTCCTTCTTTTAGTCCTACCCCTAATTCTGTAAATAGCCCTTACTTCCAACAATTACCCCTATCTTTTTACTACTGTGAAGGTTTGGTTTTTGCAGCACCTAATCCAAACGATTCATCATCTTTCATCTTTGTCAATCTAACCCTACTATGCTTAAACTCCCCTTACTTATCTTAATACCTCAAAACAACTCTTCTTTTTAATCCTATACCTAATTTTCTAAATAACACTTCCTTCCAAAAATTACCCCTATTTTTTAACTATTGTGAAGGATTGGTTTTTGCAGCAACCAATCCAAACGATTCATCATCTTTAATATTTGTCGATCTACCCCTACTATGCTAAAATTACACCTACTTCTCTTGATATTTCAAAACAACCCTTATTTTTAATCTTATGCCTAATTCTCCAAATAGCCCTTGCTTCCAACAATTACGCCTATATTTTTACTAATGTGAAGGGTTGGTTTTTGCAGCACCCAATCAAAATGATTCGTAAGCTTTCATTTTTGTCGATCTACCCCTACTATGCTTAAACTACCCCTACTTCTCTTAATACTTCAAAACAACCCTTCTTTTTTATCATACCGCTATTTCTATAAATATCCATTACTTCCAACAATTAACCCTATTTTTTAACTATTGTGAAGGGTTGGATTTTGCAGCAACAAATCCAAACGATTCATCATCTGTCATATTTGTCGATCTACCCCTACTATGCTCAAACTACCTCTACTCCTCTTAATACTTCACAAAACAGCCCTTCTTTTTAATCCTATCCCTAATTATCTAAATAGCGCTTACTTTCAACAATTACTCCTGTCTTTTTACTACTGTGAATGGTTGGTTTTTGTAGCACCCAATACAAACGATTCATCATCTTTCATATTTGTCGATCTACTCCTCCTATGCTTAAACTACCCCTACTTCTCCTAAAACTTCAAAACAACCCTTCTTTTTAATCGTACCACTAATTCTCTAAATAGCTCTTACTTCGAACAATTAAACTTATTTTTTAACTACTATGAAGGGTTTAGTTTTGCAACACCCAATCCAAACGATTCATCATCTTTCATATTTGTCGATCTACCCCTACTATGCTTAAACTATCCCTGCTTCTCTTAATACTTCAAAACAACCCTTCTTTTTAATCTTACCCCTAATTCTCTAAATAGCCCTTACTTACAACAATTACCCCTAATTTTTACCTTTTGTGAAAGGTTGGTTTTTGTAGCACCCAATCCAAATGATTCATCATCTTTCATATTTGTCGTTCTGCCCCAACTATGCCTAATCTACCCCTGCTTCTCTTAATTCCAAAAAATAGTCCTTCTTTTAATCATTCCCCTAGTTCTTTAAATATCCCTTACTTCCAACAATTACCCCTATTTTTTAACTATTGTGAAGGATTGGTTTCTACAGCACCCAATCCAAATGATTCATCATCTTTCATTGTCGATATACCCATACTATGCTTAAACAACCACTATTAATCTTAATACTTCAAAACAACCCTTCTTTGTTATCCTATGCCTAATTCTCTACATAGCCCTTAACTTCCAACAATTACCCCTATTTTTTACCTTTTGTGAAGAGTTGGTTTTTGTAGCACCCAATTCAAATGATTCAACATCTTTCATATTTGACGATCTACCCCTGCTATGCTTAATCTACCCTGTTAGCCTACTTTGTGAACTAGGCAACACAAAGTCGAGATGTCAAGCGTTGAAGAACACTTCTTCCTAAAAAAGCATTGCATCGGATCGGAGGGCCACTATCAGACCAGAACGGAACAGAGCAGAATGGAGAAGAGCTCAAGTTCAACACAGGTTGGACCGGATCGGATGCCCCGATCCGAACCCCTTCTACTTGCCTCTCCGAACCGAACCCAGTATACCTTGTTGCTTCACCCCACGATCTCCTGGATATTCGGTGTAGTTACAACGATTTCCTACCCATGTTGACCACTAACCTGGTGCGCTGTCAACATTGAAATCCATCTGAGCCCGAGAATGATGGGATAAGAGCCACGTAGCTTCGATCCGAACCGGATTCTGGGTGAATTTCCGCCCATAAAAAGACCCCTAAGGGTCATTTGAAGGGATCTTTTTAGCACTTTGAGTTCTTGAGCATCTTAGAAAACCGAATTCCAGCACTCCCAAGCAATCCAAGTCATCATTCAAAGTGTATTTTGAGTATATTTGAGTGAAAGTATATGAAAAGTGAGTGAGATTGAGTGAATATCTTGTTGTACTTACATCTACATCATCAAACAAAGTTATATAAAGTGGATGTAGGCTCTTTAACGCCGAACCACTATGAATCTTGTGTCTCTTTCCTGTTTTTAATCTTATTTCATTAGAATTTTTTGTCAATTTGGGTGTTAGAACCGCTTTTTGGTCTAACATTTTGGTGCTTTCACTGAGAATGATTTGAATTCTCTGGTTTACTGGATTATCTTTCTTATTTTTGGACCGTTGAGTTCAAAGAAGTTAATCCCCAATTTTCGACGCTGTTAAGTACTTGTCGGTTGATTGTTGAAGAATTATGGCCAAAGGAAAAGGCAAGGAAGTTTAACCTAGTCGAGGGAACGAAGTTGGTGAAGATCAGCAACAAACCGAGTTGGAAATGTTAATGAAGTGCACTCCCCCAATCCGAACCGATCCGACTTGGTCACATTGCTCTGATCCGACCAGACTCTAGGTGATGCTGGAACCTCTACTCGAGCCCCTCCAAATGCTCTGACTCCAACCACCAGGACCAATGACCAGATCAATCAGTCTGCGCCTATCACGCAAGGAGATTTTTTGCGCCTTCTCGACAAGCTTGAGAGCACTAGGGAGGCTATGAGAATCCACGAGCACACCAACCTTATGATGCAAGAAAATATGAGAACCATGAGTAGGGAGATTGGTGAGCTTCGCACGCGAAGGAACCCTTCACCACTTAATCACACTACAGTCGATCAGTCTTCTTCTTCAGGGGAATAGCGTCACCGTGAAAGAAGGCCGCTTGAACGACCTCAGAATTTGGAACAAATGACCTTCGGATCTCTGGGATCCCGCGAAGATATTGCTCGTGTTGTGCCTAGAGATCCTAAGCTTACCAACCCCACCCAAAGACCGATGCTTTGGCCCCTACCTCCCGAGATTGACCGGGAACGTAAGGAGCAAAGCAGAGCATAAGCCGCTAGAAGAAGGAGAGCGTCCCCTGATCAGGAGCCTAGAAGCAACCCGAATATCAGGGCCAAAGAGCCTGAACGGCCTTTGACCAATGCTGACGTATGGGCTATAGTGCGCCAAATTATGTCTGAGAGTCGAAATTACAATAATGAAGATTATGGTATTGAGCGAAACCATACTCCCTTCACTGATGACATTCTAGACTTCCAGTACCCCCGACGACTTAATTTGCCGCAAATGGACAGATATAACGGGAGGACTGATCTGGGACAACATCTGACGCGATACGCATGGTTTATGAATGCTGCAGCTTCCCCTGACGCTGTGAAGTGTAAGGCTTTCCCAATTTACTTGGAAGACGTAGCATTACTATGGTTTACCCGACATCCTGCTCGATCGGTATCGAATTTCACGGAATTGAGTGAACATTTTATGAATCAATTCCGACTTCACACCCGAAAGTCTAAGACTGTTATCGAATTATCGATAATTAAGCAAGCGCCGGGTGAATCCTTGAAGTCATATCTAGACCGTTTCAATTTAGCTGTAACAGAAGTCAGCGACCCTCATGAGCCTACCATTTTGATGGCCTTAATGGAGGGAGTTGACCCCGAATCAGAGTTTGGAGATAATCTTTCTGGAAAGCCACCTCCCACAAGAGAGTTGTTTTATGAGAAGGCCAATATTCAGTTAAGATGGGACGAAGCAAGGGAAAACAGAAAGAGGAAGTCCGGAGTGGCTTCAAAAGAAGCCGTTCAGAGTAACGTTGCTGTGAAACAGTCTGGAGAACGTTCTGGAAAAGTAGAAGTGAATGTTGGAAACAAGAATGGAAACAATAATAGTGGAAGCAGGGGCAACAGCAACCGTAATGGGAATGACAATAGGAGGAACATGAACCTAGGGAGTAATTCTGACAAAAGACCCCGGTTTCAGACTTTTGAAAATTATTCGCCATAGAATGATACATTGGAGAACATCTATTTGGACACGTATAATGTTTTGCGATACAAGAAGCCGCTGCCACGAGATTCGACAAAGTAAGAAGTTGCTACCGGAAAGTTTTGTTTATTCCACGGAACCTACGGACATTCAATGAACGAATGTCGACACTTGAGAGTTGTAGTTGAGATGTTGTTGCGTGAAGGAAAGTTGGACGAATATAATGCTGCCCCAAGGGACAGGGGGCAAGGAGGACATGCCCCAAACCAGAATCAGTCTGCTCCTAAGCCTACAGCGCAACAAAAGGGCAAAGGGATTGTCATTAACACCATAGTAGATGGACCCCAACCGGCCATCCACAGTTTTAGAGCAATGGATCAATACGTTAATGCAGTTAAGCACATAAATGTGGACGAGTGTAATTATTTAGAAGATATCACCCCTGTGAAACAGCAAAGGATAATGTATGATGATGTGGTGTTCCAAAGCAGAGACGATACCGGAATCCAGTCACCTACCGATGATCCGTTGGTTATTACCATTACCATTGGGTCGGCATCAGTCCATAAGGTAGTAGTAGATAATGGAAGCTCTGTCAACATTCTGTTTAAGAAGTCATTTGATCATATGGGACTCGAGTCTGGAGATTTGAAGCCCTGTGAAGGTAAGATCCATGTCTTCAACGGGGCATTGACAGCTCCATTGGGATATATAGAGCTACCCGTGACTTTGGGACAAGGGGATCGCCGAAGAGTACGAATGCTTCTGTTCGTAGTGCTAGATATCGATTCGCCCTACAACGATTTTTTAGGAAGGCCTGCCTTTGCAGAGTTCCGAGCTTGTATCGCACCATGGTGCTTATTGCTAAAGTTCCCAATTGAAGCCAGAACAGGAGTAATGATGGGAGACCAAGTCTCCGGGCGAGCTTGTTATATTGCTGAATTGAAGATGCTGATGAAGGAACTTAGCATCAAAGTATTTCACAACCTCCAAAGGAGGGTTCGTCGTAGCAATTAGAGGGATCAGCCCCGAAGGAGTTGCCTAAGGGAATGCCTGAGTACCTAGATCCCAGAGAAATGAGGAACCTGAGGATAGGAATGCAACTCCTAACGAAACGACAGTGGATATACCCAATGATGTAGCTGATCCAGCAAAAGTTTTGAAGATAGGATCCCAATTGGATCCGTATCGAGGTAAAGAACTGGTTTACTTTCTGAAGGCAAACCTGGATGTGTTTGCCTGGACCCACGCTGACATGTGTGGGATATCACCATCCATCATGAGTCATTAGCTGAGCATGAACCCGAAACACCCGCCTGTAAAGCAAAAGAGACGTATGTTGGGCCAAGAGAGGTCTGCAGCTCTGAAAGAGGAAGTGGAGAAGCTAAAAGATAACGGATTTATTAGAGATTCAACATATCCCGACTAGATATCGAATCCTGTTTTGGTAAAAAAGTCAAATGGATAGTGGCGGACGTGTATTGATTTTTCAGACTTGAACAAAGCCTGTCCGAAAGATAGCTTCCCACTACCCAGAATAGACCAGCTTGTAGATTCGACGGCGGGACATGAACTTCTTTCTTTTATGGATGCAAATTCCACGTACAACCAAATTCTCATGCATGTGCCCGATCAAGAGCACATGAGCTTTACTACAAATTTGGGGTTGTACTATTACGTGGTCATGCCTTTCGGATTGAAAAACGTTGGAGCTACCTACCAATGCTTGGTAAATAGGATGTTTTATAACCAAATAGGGAAAACTATGGAGGTTTATGTGGATGATATGCTTGTCAAATCGAGACAGTCCTCTAGCCATACGCAAGACTTGGTAGAGATGTTCGGTATCCTGCGAAAGTATCGAATGAAGCTAAATCCTTTGAAGTGCTCGTTTGAGGTGGCATCTGGAAAGTTTCTAGGTTTCATCGTTAGCTCTCGAGGAATTGAAATTAATCCCAGTCAAATTGCAGCGATAAGGAATATCGAGGAACCACGAAGAATCAATGTCCAAAGTCTTGCATGGAAAGTGGCTGCGTTGAGTAGATTTATCTCCAAAGCAACAGACAAATGCGTTTCGTTCTTTGACCTTATAAAGAGGGGAAAGAAAATTTTTGAATGGACTCCGGACTGTGTTGTGGCCTTTCGAAATCTATTGGACTTACTAGACAAACCACCGATTTCGTCGAAGCTAGTGGATCATGAAGAGTTGTTTGCTTACCTAGCAGTATCGGCACAAGCCGTTAGTAAGGCCTAGGTCAGGGAAGAAGACAAGGTACAAAGACCAGTATATTACGTAAGTAATAAATTGGAAGCTGTAGAGCGTAACTACACAAGAATTGAGAAGCTCGCTTACAGCCTTCTGATCGCCTCCCAAAAACTTCGCCATTATTTTCAAGCTCACCCAATAATCATATATACCAATCAACCTCTGAGACAGGTGTTGCAAACACCTGAAGCATCAAGACGGTTGATCAAGTGGAATATTGAATTAAGTCAGTTTGATTTGAACTTTCATCCGCGGAGATCAATCAGGGGGCAAGCTTTCGCTGACTTTATAGCAGAGTTCACAATTCCAGAAGAAGAGACGATCGATGATAAGGGTGTAAAATTGGAGGAAGAATTAGAGTTAGATCCATGGAAGTTATACACTGATGGTGCCAAGAACGACCGAGGGTCCGGAGCCGGAGTCGTCTTAGTTACTCCTGAAGGACGATCTTTGTATTACGCTCTACGGCTAGTGTTTTCAGCAACCAATAATGACTCTGAATATGAAACCTTGATTGCCAGGCTAAAACTTGCTAAGGAATACGGAATAAAGGTATTAGATATATTCTGCGATTCCAAAATAGTCGTCTGCCAGGTACGAAAGGAGTTTGTGGCCCGGGGACCTCGACTTATTTCCTATCTTGGAAAGGTGGAGGAGCTATTGAGCAACTTGGAATGCTATAACATAACGCATATCTCAAGTGCTGAAAACCAGAAGGCAGACAGACTGGCGAAGTTGGCAAGTTCCGATAATCCGGAAGAAACTGAAATGGTTCCAATTGAGACGTTGGGATCGCCTAGTTTTGAGTTGATGGAAATAGAGCTGGCCTTGGAAGTTGAACCAGAAAGGGAGTCATGGATGACCCAAATTAACAATTTTCTTCGCGATGGAGTGCTTCCATTAAAGAAAAGTGAAAGGCGGGCCATAGTTCACAAAGCTACCAGATACGTCTTCCAAGACAATATCCTTTATCGACAAGGATTCTCTATGCCCCTGTTACGGTGTATACCGCACGACGACATCAGGCGCGTACTAACGGAAGTACACAAAGGTGAGTGTGGAGACCATACGGCGGGTCAGACTTTAGCAAAGAAGGTGTTGCGATATAGGTATTTCTAGCCCACTATTAATAAAGATGCAGCTGATTACTCACGACGCTGCGACAGATGCCAGAGGTTTGCTAAGATCCCAGAGCACTACCGACCCAGCTCAAGTCGATGGTGAGTCTGTGTCCATTTGCCATGTGGGGAATTGATATCATCAGAGTTCTACCGATTGCAAAAGGAGGAGCGAAGTATGCAATAGTCGCCGTGGACTATTTTATGAAGTGGGTGGAATATGAGCCTTTAACCAAAACCACAGCGAGAAAGGTGATAAGTTTCGTGGTTAGAAATATCATATGCCGATTTGGGATTCAAAGGACCATTATAACTGATAATGGAACCTAGTTCGATGGCATCGAATTCAGAAATTTCTGCAAGAAATACAAGATTGACAAGCGGTACACTGCAGTCGCCCATCCACAGTCGAATGGGCAAGTAGAAGCAATAAATAAAGTCATAAAATCCATCCTCAAGAAGCGGTTGGAGCATGCAAAAGCAAAATGGGTGGATGAATTGCCCTTGTCTTTGTGGGCATATCGGACAACGTTTAAGACAGCTACCGGCCACACTCGTTTTTTCTCTCATTTGGTTCAGAAGCGGTAATCCCAGTAGAGCTTGAAGTTCCCTCCCATAGGGTGACGTATTATGACCCGATGACGAATCAGGCACTCGTCCTCGAGTCCCTTGATGAAGTCGAAGAGAAAAGGGACGAGGCAGACTTGCATGCGTCAAGACATCGACGTCAGATGGCGCACTATTATGATAAGAAAGTTCGCTTTAGAACCTTTGAGATAGGGGATTTGGTACTATAGCGAGTATTTCCATCCCTTCCTCATCTCGGTCCAAAGTGGGACGGACCATTTGCCGTCCAATGGAAACTTGAGATCGGAGCCTTCAAGTTAACGACCGTAGATGGTGAAGAAGTACCTAGGGCTTCGAATGCCCAGCACTTGATGCGATATTTGAATTAAAGATGTTGTATTATCTTTTGTTTTTTATTAGCACTGTAAAAGGCATGACTTGCCTAGAAAAGTCGGTTTATATTAACAAAAGATTATAAAGTGGACGTAGGCTACGACTTAGCTGAACCACTATAAAAATATCTTGTGTCATTTACTTTCCTGCATTATTTTATGTGACTTGTCTGTCACAATTATGAAGTACTGAATTTTGAAACGAAACTTGAATTTACATACAGGAACAAACGAAACGACTATTTGAATAATTTGACAAAAGGAATGAGAAGACGACATTCCTAACTCTAGCTCTCGTGAAAAGAGAGAGAGAGTATAAAGGACGGGAAGACGACGTCCTCTGAGGCGTGAAGGTGCACCGCGATAAGAGACCACCTCAAAGTTGAGTCTAACCTGATAACAAGACAGGAGAGTATAAAGATGCTAAAAGAAACAAGCATCAATGACAAAAGAAAATTGTCCCTGCTAGGGAATCGGGGGAAATTAGATGATTATATTTAATCAACCGTGGATAAGCCTTGGTCGGCTATCCAAGATTGATTTGGGGCATATATGTGTAAACATGTTGTTCCCCTTTAACAGCGACTTTATTATATAACTGTAATACAATACAATGAACATATAACTATCTGACATTGCAGGAAACATACTTTTTATTCACAAATGCATGCATTTGTACAGGGAATTCAAGTAAGAGATGCAAGGGCCATGCTCACTACAACAATAGCGAGCCAATGAAACATCAAGACAACAAAGCACATTATCCCTTAGGATTTGGAGTGGGCTTGGATTATTTAGCACCCTTAAGAGCCTTTTTTGCTTCCTTCTCGGCATCAGACATAAGGCACTCTGGCTTCTTCTTTACTGTGATTGAAGCTCTAGAAACAACAGATTTCTTCCCAGTAGTTTGAGCGCTGGAATCCAGAGAATATTTTTTAGCAAGCTCTTCGGTAATCGATCTAGCTGAAAGCTTAACAACTAACCACGACCCAGCATCCATCACGGCAAGAGGTTTAACGCTTTCGGAATCTACATCCTCGGCTTTTAGTTGCAGACGCTTGTCGTGTATGGCCTTCATTTTAGCCAGAGTCTCATCGTCAGGATTCTTTGAGTCCCCAACGATAGAAACGTCAGGTTCTTCTTCATGCTCGTTGTTACCATCATTGTCTTTCAGAGCATCTATTATCTCATCATCATGAGAAGTATCAACGTTAAGTGGCAGGGGAGTTTTATTGGCAGACTCTTCCTTCTTGCCTTCAGCCCCTCCTCTTGATTCGATAACGGTAGCCTTATCCAGATCTCCTCGAGTTTTTTCCACAGACTCTTCCCCAGTGGTGGTTCCTTGATGTACATCAGTCTTCTCGGTCGGTTCAACACCTACAGAATGAGAAGCAACAGTTATCAGCCGAGGGGAAAGCAAAGAATCTCGATTGATAGCCCAATGATATGACGAAAGGAAGAAATTTCCCTGACAAACTGAGGCGAAAAGATGGAAATACCTTCTGAGGATTTCTCAATTGGGGTGGCTACTGCTTCAGATGCTGATTCAGGTATTGGAGATAGAAGAGGCGCTCTACAAATTCCCGGGTGTTCAGGATCGTATTTCTCTACTCCAGCAGCTTTAGCATAAACGGAAGAGGTGCCAACTTCAGGAACATTTTTTCCTTTGATTCGTCGTCTTTCTTCCTCCATGGTAGCAGCAATAAGGCGACGCCCCTCAGCTAGGCGTGCTGGCTCATCGTCTTTCAAATACTTCTCCATGAGCTTATCTTCATCAACAAAATCTACCTTTAGTTCATCTTTTTCCCATTCGACGATCTGATTCCATACATGAACTAAGGTAGTTGGAAAATCTTCGATCCAGGAAATGTTTTGGCGATGGATTATGTGTGCAAAGAACTCTATCATCAGTTCGCCAAAACCTTGCAATTCTTCCTGTGCTTCTGATAGTTGTTTATGGGCATCTCCAGTAGACTTGATAGCGTTATCTAAATTCCCCTTAGCTAAGACGGATCTAGTTTCAGCCTCCAGTAATTTGGATTCCAACTCAGCTTTTTTTGTCGCCAACTCGACTTTCTCTTGCTCAAGAGTGCGATATGCTGATTGCATTCTGACACTTTCCGATTTAGCATCCTCAGCCTGTTTCTTCAACTCTAAGCACTCCTGACTATGAGATTCCAATAAGTCATGATAACGCTTTTGCAACTCTTCGAATTGTTTTTTGAAATTTTTGGCATCCCGCTGAGAAATGGCGAGTTCGCATTGTGTATCATCCAGGTCCTTCTTAAGGTTTTTCAAGACATCTTCATCAGAATCTACAATCTTCTTCATTGCATCAACGTATGTGATCAAGTTCCGAATGATTTTGGAAAGATTATGTGAATACTTATACATCTCAGAGTATTGTTTCTCTACCGCATCAATCTTTGCTTTAGCTTCATCTGCCCATTTTGAAGAGCTAGGCTCGAGTGTGGGTAAGAAAGTTAGATTTTCGAAGTAGTGCTCCGGGAACTGTTTCTCCAGGTAAGCTAATTTTGTTTAGGAATCGGCATCCAGTGGTGGAGGTCTGCAATATGATAATTCAAAATGTTTTCGCTTAGTGGAGACGATGTATGTGCCTCCTTTCTCAGGTCGTCTCTCAGAATTTTTTTGCTTGTCCCGCGGATCAGTGCGCTTCTTTGGACCTTTTTCTTGACTGTGTTTATCTTGATGAGGAGTTGAGTCTTTTGGTTGTGATGTGTCTCCCCCACGGCGACTCTGGTGGCTCTTATATCTGTCAAAATCCGATCGAACTGGAGAGCGAGAGCATGAAACGTGGGGTCGATGGGAATCAGGATGCCTTCTGTCGTCTCTTCCCCGACTCTCACGATGATCATGCCCAGGGTCAGCGGGAGGTCTCGACATGCTACGACGAACCTTTCCAATATCGTAATAAGGAAGTGACATGGTACCTGCGCGACAATACAAGGGAAGTTCAGAGTCGATATTAGTGTGGGGTATAAGTGCTGTGTCGTGCAATGTTAATGTGTAAAGTGCATCCTAAGTGGTATTCCCCCCAATAAACTCGAGCCTGAAGTCAAACTAGCACGTGTAGACTCCTTGGTCTTTACGGGAGTAGTCTCTGCTGAAGAGGTAAAGATAAGGGTGTTTGTTGGAAAATCTTCCGGAGTATAAAGAGTTTCAGGTAAAGAAAGATCTCTCAAGCCTTGGAAGGTAGAATCGTCAGTAGCAGGAGCATCTCCTTGAGGGGCATCTAGGGGCAGTTCATTAGGGGATTCTAACTTTTCAGGAGAAATGGCTGCGTCAGGAATAGTATATCCCTCTCTGTATTTCTCAGCTATGTTAGCTAGTTCATCATCTTGAGTTGAAGATGGAGAGGGAGGAGTCCTGAGAGGTATTGTTGGACCTTTTGAACCTTCGCCTGTATCGGGGATAATGTCAACCGGGGGAATATACACGTATGGAACTGACCCGTGACCTATACTACGAGTAATAGACAATAGTCCATAATGATGAAGATACTCGTCCTCCAAAACTTCTTCGATTGTTAAAAACTTTTGGTCGCCATTAAGTAGCCTGTTCAACCGATTGGAGTACAGCTGACCAGATATTTGCTTTGGATTATCAACTGCAAATAGGAATAAAAAATGCTTAGTTCCAAGTTAGCGTAAGAACGTGAAGTCGGAATTTGATAGTCGGTGTATTACTTGATTTGGTCCACCATCGGGCACAACCCGGTTGCTGTCTAATATAAAACCATTCAGTTTTCGAATCGCCGGCCTTGCTGCTGAAAGGCACAAGAATAATTTTCCTTTTCGGAACTGACTCAAAGTACGAGAAGGAGGGAGTCTCTTGAGTCCAGTGTTTGAAGTTGTAAAAGAAATGAATATCATCGAAAGTAGGTTCTTCTCCTAGAATCTCTTTGTGAGCTATGTACAGAGTATACAGGTAAGCATAAGAGTTAGGATGTAATTGCATGGGGGCAATACACATTTGTCTTAGAAAATCGACGACAAAGGGCGGAAACGGTGGAATTTCTCCAACCATGCACATTAGTCGAGTGATGGACATAAACCCTTCTGGTGGACTATGAGGACGATCTATGGATGAAGGTGTTAAAGTATCGTTCTTAAGAATCCCGTGCTCTAATTGTATTCGAAGGATTCTCTTGTCATCGATTGTAGACTTAACTGAATCTTTAGGTTTCCCTAGAATCTCAGCATCTTCAAGTTCGTCGAGTGCTCGGTTATCACCTACCCCTGCTTCTTCTTCCTCGCCAAGAGAAAACCCACTTCCTGAAGAGACTTCACTGTTGCGAGTTTCCATGTCATAGTCTGGACCTTCACTGTCCCAGCCTGAACAGGAAGTAGATGATATTTCTTCGACAGGTAAATCTTCGGACTGTTTCGCCGTGCTTTTCTTTTCAGCTAATCTGGATGAGCGTCTTTCGACCATATCTGATGAGCTATCGAGAAAACGATAACAATAATTAGAGTAATTTTGCCCGTGTCCCCCTGTGCAAATGTGCGAACTAAAAATGTGTGCGGTGTATGCAAGAAATGCAAAGTAAAGATGTAAGAAAGTAATGCAATGCTTTGAAGAAACATCGAAGTTCAGAATAGTTCTTAACATTCATGTATGTTCGCGGGGCACTATCCAAACTATTCATGAAGTTGAAAGTTGTGTCAAATGTTGATTTAACAAATTGGACAAGTTCTTGTGCTTTAAGTTGGGACTGTTTCGATTCGGATCGAATATACACGCTGCGATCGGATGCAAAGCTGTGCTTAGTTTAGAGATAGACATTCAACCGGACCGGCTCGGGTGTGTGTATTCGGATCGGATCGGGTGAGCTTTTAATATCAACATCCCTTCTCCCTTATTTCTCACCCGACCCGATCTGGTCTAATGAGCTCTGTTCCCCTTTTTTGGCTCCAAGCCGACCCGGTAGGGTAAACTTCGCCTCCCTTCTTTACTTCTTGCTCTAACCCGATTCGGTTTTGTGAATCCCTCTTCCTTTTCTTCTCCTCCATTTTCCACGTTCCATCGCCTGAACCGATCCCCTGTAACCTCCTTCTTCTTCCTCTTCTCAAATTTTAAACCCAATCCCATCTCCGAAACCCCAGTTATGATCGAACAAGCAAAGACTTCCTCTTCCAATCCCTCAATGTGGTGACTGAGCCACCAGCGACGATAGTGAAGGAGGAGGAGGCTCTAGCGTTGAAGCCATACCCAAATCGGTCGAATTGACTGTAAATTTGTATTGAAATTAGTTATTATGAAGTTAATCGAGGATTTAAACCTACCAAGGTGTTTTGTTTGAAGACTAGCACGAGAATTGTAAGAACTTTCTTTTTGGATCTAGGGTTTCGAAGCAAGACTTATCAAACAAACGCAATGAAAGAAAAAGAAAGTGAGAGGAAGATGAAGGCTGGGTTTATATAGATACATGGTGGCTATTCGTATCCCCGCTTGGACCGGAATGTGAGCCCAATAACTCTTTTTGGCCTGTTGACCAGTGCTAAGTGAAAGAAGAGAGGAAACCATTCGGATCGGAATCCGAACCGGATGGAATTTTATATATTTCCTCCGAGGTTAAATTAAATCAGACTTAAAGAAAAAATAAAAGGAAAAGCATACCGGGAGGAATCACTGGACACTGAGAAGAGTCCTTAAGATTGTTTTGAAATGAAGAAAATAGATCGTGTATTCTACAACATATATATAAGCGATAGAAGACACACTTTATAAAGAAACGCATCTTCACAAATGAATAGAAACGACTTTTCAACAATTCAATTTCAGAAAGGCACTGTGTAGATGACATCAAAGCATGCTCCGTCTCCAACAGAAGCATCCTTTGAGGGGGCAAAATGTTAGCCTACTTTGTGAACTAGGCAACACAAAGTCGAGATGTCAAGCGTTGAAGAACACTTCTTCCTAAAA
The DNA here is from genome assembly GCA_030737875.1 of Allium sativum. Taxonomy (NCBI): domain Eukaryota; kingdom Viridiplantae; phylum Streptophyta; class Magnoliopsida; order Asparagales; family Amaryllidaceae; genus Allium; species Allium sativum. Next base: position 503,552,598 of record CM060925.1, read on the forward strand.
TGCATCAGATCGGATCAGGGGGCCACTATCAGACCAGAACGGAACAGAGCAGAATGGAGAAGAGCTCAAGTTCAACACAGGTCGGACCGGATCGGATGCCCCAATCCGAACCCCTTTTACTTGCCCCTCCGCACCGAACCCAGTATACCATGTTGCTTCACCCCACGATCTCTTGGATATTCGGGGTAGTTACAACCATTTCCTACCCATGTTGACCACTAACCTGGTGCGCTGTCAACACTAAAATCCATTTGAGCCCGAGAATGATGGGATAAGAGCCACGTAGCTCCGATCCAAACCGGATTCTTGGTGAATTTCCACCTACAAATAGACCCCCAAGGGACATTTGAAGGGATCTTTTTGGCACTTTGAGAGCTTGAGCATCTTAGAAAACCGAATTCCAGCACTCCCGAGCAATCCAAATCATCATTCAAAGTGTATTTTGAGTATATTTGAGTGAAAGTATGCGAAAAGTGAGTGAGATTGAGTGAATATCCTGTTGTACTTACATTTACATCATCAAACAAAGTGATGTAAAGTGGAAGTAGGCTCTTTAATGCCGAACCACTATAAATCTTGTGTCTCTTTCCTGTTTTTAATCTTATTTCATTAGAATTTTAGTCAATTTGGGTGTTAGAACCACTTTTTGGTCTAACATACCCCTAATTCTCTTAATACTTCAAAGCATCCCTTCTTTTTTATCCTAGCCCTAATTCTCTAAATAGCCCTTCCTTTCAACAATTACCCCTATTTTTTAACTATTGTGAATGGTTGGTTTTTGCTGCTCCCAATCCAAACGATTTATCATCTTTCATATTTGTCGATCTACTCCTACTATTTTTAAACTACCCCTACTTCTCTTAATCCTTCAAAATAACCCTTCTTTTTAATCCATCCCCTAATTCTCTAAATATACCTTCTTTTAACAATTACTCCTATTTTTTACCTTTTGTGAAGGGTTGGATTTTGTAGCACCCAATCCAAATTATTCATCATCTTTCATATTTGTCGATCTACCCCTACTATGCTTAGACTATCCCTACTTCTCTTAATACTTAAAAACAGTCCTTCTTCTAATCCTACCCCTAATTTTGTAAATAGTCCTTACTTCCAACAATTATCCCTATCTTTTTACTACTGTGAAGGATTGGTTTTTGCAGCACCTAATCCAAACAATTCATCATCTTTCATATTCGTCGATCTACCCCTACTATGCTCAAACTACCCCTACTTATCTTAATTCTTCAAAATAGCCCTTATTTTTAGTCCTACACCTAATTCTCTATATTGTCCTCCCTTCCAACATTTACCCCTATTTTTTAGCTATTGTGAAGGATTTCTTTTTGCAGTGCCCAATCCAAACGATTCATCATCTTAATATTTGTCGATCTATCCCTACTATGCTAAAAGTACCCCTACTTTTCTTAATATTTCAAAACAACCCTTCTTTTTAACCTTCCCCTAATTCTCTAAGTAAATCTTACTTCTAACAATTACGTCTATCTTTTTACTACAGTGAAGGGTTGGTTTTTGAAACACACAATCAAAACGATTCGTTAGCTTTCATATTTTTCCATCTACCCCTACTATGCTTAAACTATCCCCACTTCTCTTAATACTTCAAAACAACCATTCTTTTTTATCGTACCACTAATTCTCTAAATAACCTTTACTTCCAATAACTACCCCTATTTTTTAACAACTGTGAAGGATTGGTTTTTGCAGGACCCAACCCAAAAGATTCATTATCTTTCATATTTGTCGATCTACCGCTACTATCCTTAAACTACCCCTACTCCTATTAATACATCACAAAACAACCCTACTTCTCTAAATATCCAAACGATCCCTACAATACTTGATGATAAGACAATCTTTTTAGATTTATCCCTATCTTTCTATCGAATCCATGATTTTACATGCCTAAGAATTTATTATATCGATACAATCATGCCTATCTTTGTTGTACATCAGGCATATAATCCTTTTTGGTTTATGATGTTATTCTTATGCCTGCGATAATGATTGTATCAGTTCACTCAAGAATCTATCTTTGTTGGATCTATATTTCCTGTATTAGGTCTATTGTTACATCCCTATTCTTATTTTATGCTCCTTCTCTCTCTTCTCCTGTTTCCTTTTTCTTTTATGAACCCGGGTTACCTTCGAACCTAGGCCGAAATCGCGAAATATGAACGATTGGAATACGGCGAATATTTGGATATAAACTATTTTGGGTAAATATTAGGCATAATGTAATTGGTGAAATAATTGGGCATAACATATTCGGTGAAATTGTTGGGCATAACTTGAAATTGATATGGGGGCATCACTATTATTATTATAACTAGAAGTTTGGGTTGATTGGCATGTAAACCAAGTTTTGGGCGTAAAATGCAAACTAGAATATTAAATCTAGATTGGGCATAACTATTGGTTGGGATGCCAAGCATAAAGTATATTGTGATTTTGGAGCATGACTATTATTGTAAATTTGGGAAGTTTGGGTGTAGCCTATTATGATCAATAACATGCAATTGAATTTTTGACCCAGTTGTGGTATAAAGCTGCCCGGAACCGCCCGACACATCTAGTGTAACACCCCACCTCTGTTAAGGTCACTCACAAAGGGAATGCATTAACTTCAGTGGAGCATTAGAAGTGTATAGAACAGATAAATTACAAAACAGACAAAATTTAAACAGCGGAAAATAAATAAAACTTCACTACATTGATGAGAAAGCAGCTTGGTAAAATAGCTTGTACAAAGCTTGTTTTTCAATACCCATTAGAAAAAACCATCTGCCTTATTTAACCAAATAAAGAAGCATAAAATGACAATGATATTCCATAATAAAGCATGAGCCATCCATAGCAATGGAAAAGATAGTTCAAAGCAATACATCGACTATCTTCGAGCTTGGAAAGAAAACTGAGCTAAGGGGTAATATTCCCTCCCTATGAACCGTGGTGGTGGGGGAACGAAAGAAAAGAAAGATAAACAAAACAGAGTCAGACATAAGCCTAGTAAGTCCAGTGACTTTCAGCATGTAAATAGGTAAAAGTATCAAGACATGAATAAACTGGATACCAGACCATTACCATGATAAAAAGCATAGCAAGACAACAAATGATGATCGTTAGACATGACAAGGTATGATACACTGAATGCGCTTTGGTTCTTTCTTTGATTTCCTATTTTCTATACACCACCCAACTAGCATCCTAACTAGTGTCTTTTATAGAACGATTCGTATTCCCTACTAGTGTCCCTACTAGTATCCTGTGAAAAAGGATCTGTATCCCCTACTAGTGTCCAAACTAGTATCATATGCTATATAATAATGTGATCCTAACCACGCAATTGTGGTTGCCTTCAGGTGTACATCTAGTATGAGGATCTTACCTCAGTCGGCCAATTTACCATGAAGATGTTAGATGTACCCTTACTACCCTATCGATCGGTCCATACTTGTATTAATTTTCCTTGTGTCCGTGTCAATCAGCCCTCTCGTGCATGTAGATACCCTGTGCTGGTCCCACCATAAGGTGTATCAATCCCTATGATAGCGACACGACACGATTCAAGATGCACAGTGTATAACTACTGGTACCCAGTGCCTGCTTTTTCCTCTCTGGAATACGCGCACGCCCATAATGCGTCGGAACCTACACTGACGTACCCCCTGTCGCTATTTTGACCGCTTATAATCTGCCCAGTAATCATGACCCACCATGCCTAGTTCAGCGTACCGTGATACATCTATGTGGGTTACTGCTGAAATAGGTTCCCATTACTAGGGTTTCCTAGGGTCTATTCTTATACCCTCCTAAATTTTCTAAGTGTTATCCATCCATTCAAGTTAACTTAACCCATCCACACGTCATGTCATGTTGGTTAAGTGTTTCTTATTAACTGAACCATTATTATTCATCATGTTATAATTGGTTAAGTGTTCTCTATTAACTTAACCCTGTTCATTCATCATATTATATTGGTTAAGTGTTTCCCCTTAGCTTAACCCTATTCGTTCATCATGTTATACTGGTTAAGTGTTTCCCATTAACTTAACCCCACTCAGTCATTGGTTAAGTGTTAACTTAACCCTACCACTTGTCATGTTACATTGATTAAGTATTGCCCTCTTGTGTTACTTAACCCTACCACTTTTCATGAAACATTGGTTAAGTGTTGCCCTCTTGTGTTACTTAACCCTACCACTTGTCATGTTACATTGGCTAAGAGTTGTCGTATCACACATCATGTTATATTGGTTAAGTGCTTCCCTCTTTTGTTAACTTAACCCTACCATTCTTAGCATGTCCGATCATTAGCATTAATTCATTCATTAATGCCTCAACTTCTCACATTAGATCTGTTGTTTGCGGTTGATGGATGTCCAAGGCGGTTCCGGACAGACTTCTACCGTAAACTCACTCTAACCTCGGGTTTTGGGCTTAATGCGCTAACCTCTCACATTAAATCTATATTGTTGCGATCGCTGGATGTGCCGGGCAGTTCCGGGCGGTCTTACACCGCAACTCAATCTAACCTCGGGTTAGGCACGTTCATCTTTAGCCAATTTACATATTTACTATACACAACTCTAGATTTTATATGCTAATTATCCCAAATTCACAAAACTAGTCGTGTTCCAATTCCCAAGTTATGCCCAACAAATTCAATTACAAGTTATTACTCAAAATGGAATACACCTAATCTTCCCAAATTTGCAATAATAGTCACGCCCCAAAATCGCAATATACATTATGCTTGGCGTCCCAACCAACAATTATGCCCAATCTAGATTTTATATTCCAATTTACAGTTTCCGCCCAATCTAGATTTAATATTCAATTTAACCCAAGTTTGCAACAATAACATTTATACCCCAAATCACAAGTTACAAATTATGTCCAAGAATTTCACCGAATATGTTATGCCCAATTATTTCACCAAATACATTATGCCCAATAATTACCCAAAATATTCCCCGTATTCCAATCGTTCGTATTTCGTGATTTCGGCCTAGGTTCGAAGGTAACCTAGGCTCATAAAAGAAAAAGGAAATAGGGGAAGAGATAGAAGGAGCATAAAATAAGAATAGGCATAAAAATAGGCATGTAACAATAGACCTAATACATGAGATTTAGATTCAACAAAGATAAATTTTTGAATAAACTGATACGATCATTATCGCAGGCATAAGAATAACATCACGAACGAAAGAGGATTATAAACCTGATGTACAACAAAGATAGGCCTGATTCAATCAATAAAAATAACCTCTAAGGCATGTAAAGATATAGATTCAATAGAAGAGTAGGGATAAATCTGAAAAGATTATCTTACAATCAGGCATAGAATTCGATTCATTTTATTTCATGTCAAGATTACAATCAGGTATTCAAATTTGAAAATAATGTGAACTTATATTGCTAGGATTAGAAAATATAATTGAATCTTTGTTGTTGTAGGAACTCTAATTTGATGTTGATTAAGCTTCAAAGTTAATTATTGATGAAGAACCTCTAATATGATTTAGTTTTTTGAGGTGGCAGCTAAGAGAGTTGAGAGTTCAGCAGCATAGATGCGTCATGAGGAATAGTTACGAATTGGGGTTTAGGTTTAAAGATGTATATATAGAAGTATAGGATTAGTTAGAGCCTATAAATTAATCTAGGATCAATCTAAAACATCCAAGTCATAAAGACACCTCGCCGGGCCAATCAGAACAAACCACATATGCCCTAAGACAACAAAAATCGTCACTGCATAGATCTGGCTGATGGGGTCGACCCCTACAGGGGGTAGATACCTAAGTCGACCCCGGTATCGACCTCAAAGAGCCTGAGTCGACATAGTTGTCAACCCAGCGGGTCTCGGGTCGACACCCCAAACATGGTTGGTTCCACGTTTCCTCCTCCTGCCTTAGCTTTTCTGAATATTCTATTTTAATTCTGGTTTAAACTGAAATCTTTTAACCTCCATAACTTCTTTATACTGTATCCGTTTTACGCAGACTCGGACTCTATCTCATGTAGAATTCCGCGGCGTACACAATTGCGCGACCTGTTTCCTTTAAATCTACAGTTAAATATTAATTATTCTTTAATTATCCCTTATGTCCCGTTTTAATATTACGGGGTGTTACATTCCCCCTACTTAAAGGATTTCATCCCCGAAATCTTCAAGTCAAGAAGAATGTGTATCCTACCATCCAGCAGCCATTTACTCAGCCATTCAATCATAGGAATCCATTGTCCTTAAAGGGGTTTCTAATGCTTTCATGATCATATGAATAGTGTTTGTATATGTCCTTATCTAGTGCAAAATCAGGCGGTCTACTGATTCAGTTGACATCCTTAATGCGAATTATGTCAGTGACATGAGTCCATCATGTGTGCGGTTATTCCTAATCGTACTTTCTAACTTCTACATGAGTGCACAATCATACATTCAAATGCAACATCCATATGATAACACATCAAGTTTCAATCCATATATATATATTAAAAAAAACTCCACTCATGCATATGCAATATGGAAGTGACGGAGCCGATCTAGTTCCTAATGTGTGTATGTGCATCCACGAGCAACCACTAGCAAACACTTGCATCCACCAAACATAACATGTCTCAAACACATGTTTACATCCATTGGCTTCTACCTAAGGATCGAGGATAGGACCAAGAGGATATACATAAAAGATAAAGGCTAGCATGCAAATAAACTTTACAGAAAAAGAGAGATCAAGGATATACCCTCAAAAAGGTTATGATGCGCGTATCTTGTATTCAGTCTTCTAAGTCGCATCTTCTTGAGCTTCACTCCATTGAGCTCTAACTATCTTAACTTATCCATTGAGTCAACTTTCTGAGAGTCTTTTCTTTGTGAAGTCCCTATTTGATCCAAAAGCGTAGGTCTTACTCCTAGAGATGCCAACTACTAACATAACCGAAGGTTTTAAAATCAAAGGTTGATATGTATTCTGAACTTTTCCTTTTCACATAAAGAGGACTTGAAGTCAAACTTTTTCTTCTTAAGGCCTCCCCTACGACCTTACCCTTCCTTCTTACAACAAAATGGGGCCTAGTCCCGTGCCACATGCATCCATGTATACTGTAAACCTTTTACTACCGTAAGGTAAAAGTCAAAACTGGGGCCGTTGTACGAGCCCTCTTCGATCGTTGGAAAGCGACATCACAATCAATATCCTGAGCAAAGGTTAGATTCTTCTTCGTTTATCTAGTAAGTGGGGCCAATACCTTCGCAAAGTTCTTAATGAACTCTGTGTATTAGCCCTCTAGTCCAAAAATGCTTCTTACTTCTGTTGTATTCCTTGGGACCTTCTAGTTTAGCACCACAACTACTTTTGCGGGATCTACTGTTATCGCTTCTTTGGACACCTCATGTCCAAGAAACCTTACTTCTTCTCTCCGAAAATGACATTTCGGAGAACTTCGCCTTAAGTTGATGTGCTCGAAGTGTATCCATGACTTCTCTCAAATGCAAAGCATGTTCTTCCTCGTTCTTTCAAAAAATCAAGATATTCTCCATGAAGACTACTGCAAACTTATTAAGGATCTCCCTAAACACCCTACTCATCAAGTCAACTAAATAAGCGGGTACATTCGTCAAACCGAAAGGCATGATGAGCCGCTCAAAGAAAACGTCAGGGGTCCTAAAAATATTATTGTCTATACTGTCCTCAGCTAGTCTTAGCTGATGAAACCTTGTAGCCAAATCTAGTTGGGAGAAAACAAACGCACCTACAAGTTGGTCAAGCAAATCATCTATTCTTGGAAGTGGGTGTCTATTTTTCTTTAGTTAGCTTGTTTAATTCTCTATAATCCACGCATAGGAGAAGTGAACTACCCGCTTTGGTTGCCAACACTATGGGAGTACCCCATTCAGAAATACTCCGCCTTATGAATCACTTTTTCAAGTAACTCTATAATTTGCTCGCCGAGCTCCTTCCTCTCCTTAGGAGCCATGTGTCATACGGGTAATGAAACTGGTTTGGCATTATCCAACATGTATGTATGGAAATCTATTTCGAGCTTTTGGGGGGGAAACCCTCATCAAAGACATTAGGAAACTTACGGACTACTTGAACGAATTGTAAATTATCAACAGATGCATCAACAGATTCTAGGTAACTAAGCATGACAGAACTCTTAGGGTTACATGAGATTTCGAGGGTATTACCGATGCGAGTCAAAAGTCTAACTACCCTCCTTTTGCAATTGAGAATGGAACCATTACTAGATAACCAATCCATCTTTAGAATCAACCCATGGCCCATGAAACAAAAAACGTAAGCATTACGTCTAAACTCAATGCTTAGAATAGATATTACCAAATCCAATCAAATCATAGATGAATAAGCCGAACCCCCAATAAGATTTGAGACAACAATGGGATCCTCTACCCCACTAGTACTAAGGTGCAGAGACTCAGCTATGGAAGCAGGTAGAAAAGAATATGAAGTGCCAGAATCAAATAAAGTTCTAATGGGATGATTGAAAAGAAAAATTAAACTTTCAATAGAAACGTTCCTACCTCTCTTAGGTACACTGGCAGTGAGAGCATGCAATTGCCCTCTAGAAGATTATGTCCTTTTCCCTTGTCCTTGTCCTACGGGCAATCCTTGATAAGATGCCCTGCTTCACCATATGGAAAACAACCACATGTCTTCTTCTTCCTACAATTAAATGACCCTCTATACCACAGAAAAGACACTTCCTCTTATCGCAGGATCTATTATTTCTTCCAGCCTTCGTATACTCCAATCACTTGTTTGCGATTCTTCCACTTTGGCCTCTTTCTTTTCACCTTTCTCCTTCTACGTGGATTAAGACATATCAACAAGCTTCTTATCCTGGGGCTTGTGCTCCTTAGCCCAAAATCCCTTATTCTTATCCTTACTACCCTTGAGTAGCATGTTGACAAGTTTATTGAAACTACGTCCATCGCACGACAACCTACAAAGCTTGAAAAGTAGATTAGCCGCAGGTTAAACTACTGCGGCTACAGATGGATGTTGGGCAATATTTCGCCCTCGACATGTGCCGTATTCCTACGAAACTATGGCGAAAAGAAAGGAAGAAGAGATCAAATAAAGAATAGAAAGACAATGGCTTTGGGGAGTATGCCTTTTAAAAACATTGCTTTTCCCTTGAAAAACGCTTCTGTAGAACATGTTTTAGAAAACACCCCTTTTAAAATATGCTTTTGAAAAATCTTTTATCTATTCTGGTAACCTTTAGCTTTGATACCACGTGTAACACCCCACCTCCGTTAAGGTCACTCACAAGCGGAATGCATTATCTTCGGTGGAGCGTCATAAGTGTATAGAACAGATAAATTACAATACAGACAAAATTTAAACAACGGATAATAAATAAAACTTTACTTCATTTATGAGACAACAACTTGGTAAAGCATCTCGTACAACGATTTTTTTTCAATACCCATTACAACAAATCATCTGTCTTGTTTAACAAAATAAAGAAGCATAAAATGACAATGATATTCCCCAATAAAGCATGAGCCAGCCATAGCAGTGGAAAAGAGAGTTCAAAGCAATACATCGAATATCTTCGAGTTTGGTATGAAAATTGTGCTAAGTGGTAATATTTCCTCCCTGTGAACCTTAGGGGGGGAATAGAAGAAAAGAAAGAGAAACAAAACAGAGTCAGACATAAGCCTGGTAAGTCCAGTCACATTCAGCATGTAAATAGGTAAAAGCATCATGACATGAATAAACTAGATACCAGACCATAACCATGATAATAAGCATAGCATGACAACAAATGATGATCGTAGATATGACAAGGTATGATACACTGAATGCGCTTTGGTTCTTTCTCTGATTTCCTAATTTATCTGCACCACCCAACTAGCATCATAACTAGTGTCTTTTATAAAACGATCCGTACTCCCTACTAGTGTCCCAACTAGTATCCTATGAAAAAGGATTCGTATCCCCAACTAGTGTCCCAACTAGTACCCTATGTAATATAATAAGGTGATCCCAACCCCGCAATTGTGGTAGCCTTCAGGTGCACATCTATATGAGGATCTTACCTCTATCAGCCTATTTGCCATGAAGATGTTAGACGTACCCTTACTACCCTATCGATCGGCTCCTTACTTGTATTAATTTTCCTTGTGTTTGTGTCAATCGGTCCTCTCTTGCGTGTAGGATACCCTATGCTGGTCCCACCATAAGGTGTATCAATCCCTATGATAACGACCCGACACGATTCAAGATGCATAGTGTATAACTACTCGTACCCAATGCCTACTTTTTCCACTCTGGAGTACGTGCACACCCGTAATCCGTCGGAACCTATACTGGCGTACGCCCTGCCACTATTTTAACCGCTTATAATCAGCCCAGTAATCGTGCCCCATCTTCCCTAGTTCTGGGTACCGTGATACATCTATGTGGGTTACTGCTGAAATGAGTCCCCGTTACTAGGGTTTCCTAGGGTCTATTCTTATACCCCCCCCTAAATTGACTAAGTGTTATCCATCCATTCAAGTTAACTTAACCTATCCACACGTCATGTCATGTTGTTTAAGTGTTTCTTATTAACTTAACCCTCCTCCTTCATCATGTTGTAACTGGTTAAGTGTTTTCTATTAACTTAACACTATTCCTTCATCATATAATATTGGTTAAGTGTTTCCCTTAGCTTAACCACATTCGTTCATCATGTTATATTGGTTAAGTGTTTCCCATTAACTTAACCCCACTCGTTCATTGGTTAAGTGCACACTTGTATTTCGCTATTTCAACCTAGGTTCGAAGGTAAACCAGGTTCATAAAAGAAAAAGGAAATAGGGGAAGAGAGGGAAGGAACATAAAATAAGAATAGGCATAAAAATAGGCATGTAACAACAGACCAAATACAAAAGATTTAGATTCAACAAAGATAGATTCTTGATTATACTGATACAATCATTATCGCAGGCATAAGAATAACATCACGAACCAAAGAGGATTATAAACCTAATGTACAACAATGATAGGCCCGATTCAATCAATAAAAATATCCTTTAAGGAATGTAAATACATAGATTCGACAGAAGGATAGGGATAAATCTGAAAAGATTATTGTAATACCCCACATCCGTTAGTGTCCCTCACAAAGGGAATGCACTAAGTTCTGTGGAGCATTTAGGGTAAAAGATGCAGATAAATTACAAGACAGAAAGAAATTAAACAGCGGAAGATAAAACTTTGCTTTATTGATAAAATAATTTGTACAATGATTTCTTTACAATATCAGAGTATCATCTGTCTTACAAATAAAGAAGCATAAAACAACATTTATGTTCCCCAATTTTTGCATGAGCCAGCCATAGCATCTGATAAGAGAATCCAAGCAGACTTCGATAAATCTTCAAGCTGGGAAAGAGTGACAGTCCAACTTAACCTGAGCTATACTACTCCCTCCTCTACTACCTGGGGGTGGATAACGGAAGAAAAGAAGACGAAAGAAAAACAGAGTCAGACATAAAGCCTGAGTAAGTTCAGTAACTTCTAGCATGTGAACATGGAAAACAAAACGACATGAATTAATTGAATACAAGATTACACCATGACGATAGGGTCAACAAGATTGGACAAGGTAATCACAAGATATGCTAAGATAAGATAAACTGGATACGCTCTAATACTTTCGCCGCTTCGCTCTAATACTTCGCCGCTTCGCTATTTCCTTGTTATACTGATTTCTATATCTCTACACCACCTACCTAGTGTCCCAACTAGTAACGATAACGTGATCCCAATCCCTGTATTTTCCATTGCCTTCCGGCATACATTCATTATTTATTACCTAGATCAAATCTAGGGTTTTCTATCAAGTGCTTTCTAGATTTAACTAGAGTTTACGCTATCTGCTGAACGCTTCTCGGATTTATGCCACCTAGTCCAACTAGGGATTACGTTACCTGTCGAACGATGCCCCCAAGTCTAGGACACACTACCTAGAGTGGTATATGTTCCTATACTTCCCCACACATGTATCGCGAATCGTTATCGCTTGTCTAGATGCACATGTCCTGTAATGTGCGGTCCGAGTCCTGTGACAGGGCAAATCAAGGAATACAGAACTCGGTCGGGAGCTTTCAGATATCTGCCGATGCAGATGCTAAGGTCTGTTTTTATTCCAGTGGCTATGGTCCCACTTGACCCCTCCCTCAGCTAATGAAAGGCACACCTTGTAAAATGAGAACTATACGCCGGCCCCCGGTGCCCTACTATCCTATGGCCATCCGCAACCATAACTAGATAGCAAGTATATGGTCTTTTGGAGTTCTCCGCCTTTCCGCTTCACGTATCTCGATTGACTCAAGATGGATGGTAGACGACGAGTTGCTATCACAGGGCTACCGTCTTCTCGCCGAATCACGCTGGTCCATCCTAGTCTTTAGGTTGCCACATATATATTGCAACCAAGGCATACCCTTGGTTCTTCTAATGCAGACCTTAACCTCTGTGAGCCAAGGATGATCATCTGCAGCCTCACAGAGGGATACCAAGAGTACCCTCACGTCCCCTCGAAGCCTCGGGCTTCGTAACCCAATTCGTTGGAGCCTTCTTAAAACCAGATGGATGTCCGCACCTTCGTGTTATACTAAGAATTACTACTTAGTTCTACTAACTAAGGTTTACCACTTAGTTTCCAAATTCCTTGTTTTCTTAACTAAGTTTTACAACTTAGTCCCTTTTTCAACTGAGGTTTACTACTTAGTTTTCTTTCTCGCCAGGTTGGGTTGGTTAAGTGTCTTTAGTCGATTCAAGCTATCTTAACCCTCTTCCCTTATCCTATTACACTGGTTAAGTGTTATCCCTTTATGCTTTTTACTTAACCCTATTCATTTATCATATTCTGATGGTAAAGCGTTCAAGTTTACTTAACCTTATGGTCTAGTCCAGCTAACATATTAATTTGGCTAAGTGTATTACTTAACCCCAACCTCTAGACTAATTAACATGTTAAATTGGCTAAATGTATTAACTTTACTTAACCCCACCTTCTAGTCTAGTCAACATGTTAATTTGGCTAAGTATTCCCATGGACTTAACCCTCCCATTCTAGCTTTAACTGTGCTAAGTTGGTTAAGTGTTCCTTAACCTTCCCATTCTAGCTTAACCATGTTAGGTTGGTTAAGTGTTCCTATGGACTTAACCTTCCCATTCTAGCTTAACTTTGTTAAGTCGGTTAAGTGTTCCTATGGACTTAACCCACCCATTCTTGCTTAACTGTGTTAAATTGGTTAAGTGTTTCTATGGACTTAACTCTCCCATTCTTGTTCTAGCTTTAATTAATAAATTAAAGCCGCAACCTCTCACATTAGACAGATATTGCTGCGGTTACTGGATGTGCCGGTCGGTTCCGGGTAGGTTTACACCGCAACTCAGTCTAACCTCGGGTTAGGCATATTCATGTTTTCTAAGTTCAAAGGGTTTTTGATTAATTTCCAAATCTGGTTTTGAAAACAACCATCCCGTCCTTCAGATCAGTTAGGGATAGCCAGGGAGGGCAGGAAACTTGTATTTTCCAAACCCAAACCTAGACACTATCCTCTCTGTCACCCTAGAACCTTCTGGTCTATGTGTTATAAAAAGGGATGTTATCAAAATATTTTTCTTTTGTTTATAAATTGTTAACAATTTATTCCAAAAGCCCATTTCCCCTTTTTAGACAAATTTGGCCTATATTTATTTGTCAAGCCTACTAGTATACTTATATTCTAGGCCCAAGTCCTAACCCAACATGCAGTTTAGGCCATTTCCTATTTCATTGCCGAAACTAGATTAAATATCCTAGTTTATAATTTATGGCCAAAACTTAACCAAGTTACATAATTTGTGGTAAATGAACAATTTAACATTTATGACGAATTCTATAAGTAAATTACTCCTAATTTACTTATTTCATTACTACTCTTTTAATGTACATTGTCACATTTATTATTATAGCCCATTCTCTCTTATTTATCATATTTATACTTTTTGGTATGTAAATTATACCAAATTTAGTGTCGCTAACCATAATTTATTCTAAACATGACAATTGCCCACAATTATGAATAAATTCAAAATTGTGCTAATATACTTATTCCAAATCAACCTTAATTAACCCAATCTTGGTTTAACATCCTAATTCACAATTTATGGCAAAACTAGAATTATTTTTCTAGTTTACATTTTATGCCTAAAATTTAGCTTACTTACTAACGCTAAATTTAATATGTCAAAATCACATATTCCCTAATCCATGTCAAATTTCCCCGTTTTCATTTTAATATGCATGTCATAATACATATTCCAAATTATGCCAATTTCCAAGTTTACAATTACGTTCATATTCATTTCCATGTTTTTCCCCAAATCGCATTCCCACCGTTCGAATAATCGTGATTCAACCTAGATTATAAATAAATCTAGATTCGTAGATAAAAAGGGAATGAATCAAAATGACAAGAAGGAATAATTGGCATAAAAAGGTTTGGATAACAATGCAGGTTCAAGAAGATGGGTAGACCTAACTAAATAGGTAAATTCCCACTGTCTTAAAACCAAAGAATGGGCAAAATAGGTTCAAGAACGTGGGTAGACCTAACTTAATAGGTAAATTCCCACTGTCTTAAAACCAAAGAAAAACCAAGGAACAGGTAGAATAAAAAATTGGGTTTAGACCCAACTTCTCAATCACAAAACTAAAGCAATATTTTCCTTATCATAAATCATGGGTGTCAAAATCACAGTTGTCCTCATTATGTCATAAGTAATAATTTATGTCCAAATCAAAGGTATAGGCTTAGTCAAGGAAATAATCCTTGTAGTCACAGTCACAGTCATAGGAAATGTCCATAGTCATATGCGATGTTCATAGTCCAAAAGGGAAAATAATTCCCATAGTCATAAGTCATTGTCATAGGCAATGTTTATATGTCCCAAAATCAAAGGCTTATGTCATAGTCCAAAGGCATATGCTTTCAAAGGCCACAGTTCTATAGTCATAGTCACGGTTACAATCTTATTTGTCCTCGAATCATAACAGTTCTTAATTCAGTCCAAGAGTATAAACACAGATTCGAAGAGAGAGAGAGAGAGAGAGAGATTTGGCATATTCCTTTATTCCTTTAATTTCATGTCACAAATAAAACAAAATATTCAGATCTAGAAATAACCAACTTACAGAAAATAGATCTAGAAAAGAATGAAAGTGTGGCTATGATTCGTGCGTCGTTGCTTGAAACTTGTTTGAGCTAGCCTTTGAATTCTTCACTTGAAACTTTGATTTGAATCCCTCCTTAAAAGTCTTTTAGCAGCATCTCCTCGTCTTGAATCATATTTTATTTTATTTATTTATTTAATTAAAGAGGAGAGGAAGAGGCCATGAATCTAAGCAGCATAAGGATAGAAGAGAGAGGTGCAAAGAGGAATGGAGACTAGGGCTGTTTATATAGCTGCTCAAAACCTTATCGTACACGCAGCGCTGAGTCAGCATTGAACCCAGTTAAGAAAATAGTCCAGGTACGTAGATGAATCTAGCCAAACCTTATCATACACGCAGCGCTGAGTCAGCATTGGGTCCCACAAGCTATTTTGGCGTAGAAATTTGAATTTCGAATGAATTGTTTTGGCGTAGAAGTTTGATTTTCGAACTTTTGAATTTCTGGAATTTATTTAACTGTTTTATTCACATGAAATATTCTTATATGTATACAATTCCTCCAACGACCATTTTACGCGTATATATATACGCACAACTTTCATTTTATTTTCAAAATTCAAATGATGTTGCTATATTTCATTGACTGTAGCCTTATCTTGAATTTTATCTTTCGTATGCATATATTTTTGCATATATATATATATATATATTCTCATATGTATATATATATTTTCTTTATTTCCTTATATGTACGTTCTCATCCTTTCAAATTTTGAATTTGTATACGTACATATATTTGCATGTTCAGTTGGCCCTCTCTAAAACAAAGATAAAAAATTATGCCGCCGCCGGGGTTCGAACCCCCGACCTCCATGCTACAAATCCAATGCCTTAACCAACTGAGCTACAGAGGCTTTTGTTAATAAGTCTTAGAACAATAATAATTATTGTTCTCTCCTTACTTCTCTTTTTCATGTTAGTTACAATACTTAAATTAAACAACTGCATGGATCTTTTTCTTTTAATTTTTCTTTTAAAAATTAATTATACTTTAATTTGAGAATCTTAATGTCACAGAATTATGGGGTGTTACAATTATATTACAATCAAGCATAGAATTCGATTCGTTTTATTTCATGTCAAGATTACAATCAGGTATTCAAATCTGAAAATAACGTGAACTTACACTGCTAGGATTAGAAAAGATAATTGAATCGTTGTTGTTGCAGAAACTCTAATTTGATGTTGATTAAGGTTCAAAGTTGATTATTGATGAAGAACTTCTAATATGATTTAGGTTTTTGAGGCGGCAGTTAAGAGAATTGAGAGTTCAGTAGCATAGATGCATCATAAGGAATTGTTATGAATTAGGGTTTAGGTTTAGAGATGTATATATAGAAGTATAGGATTAGTTAGAGCCTTTAGATTAATCTAGGATCAATCTAAACCATCCAAGTCACATAGATAGCTCACCGGGCTAATCAGAACAAGCCACAAATGCCCTAATACACCAAAAACCGTCACTACGCAGATCTGGCTGATTGGGTCGACCCCTACAGGGGGTCGGCACCTATGTCGACCCCAAAGAGCCTGAGTTGACACAGGTGTCGACCCAGCGGGTCTTGGGTCGATACCTCAAACGTGGCCGGTTCCGCGCTTCCTCCTCCCGCCTTCGCTGTTTTGAATATTTTATTTTAATTCTGGTTTAAACGGAAATCTTCTAACCTCCATAACTTCTTCATACTGTATCCGTTTTATGCAAACTCAGACTCTATCTTAAGTAGAATTACGAGATGAATGCAATGGCGCAACCCGTTTCCCTTAATTCTTCATTTAAAGATTAATTATTTTTGTAATTATCTCTTATGTCCCATTTTAAAATTACGGGGTGTTTCATCCAGTAACCTCAACAACACGGATCTAATGTGAGAGATTTTATCATTTAGCCCAAAACCCAAGGTTAGAATTAGTTTACAGTAGAAGTCAGCCCTGAACCGCCCGGCACATCCAGCAACAGCAAATAATAGTTCTAATGTGAGAGGTTAGGCATTAATGAATGAATTAATGCTAGTAAACAAGACATGCTAAGAATGAGTAGGGTAAAGTTAATCAGAACAATTAACCAATATAGCATGATGAATGAATAGGATTAAGTTAATAAGAAACACTTAACCAATATAACATGATGAACGCGTGGGGTTAAGTTAATAAGAAACACATAACCAATATAGCATGATGAATGAATAGGGTTAAGTTAATAGGAAACAATTAACAAATAAAGCATGATGAAAGAGTGGGAATATGTTAATAAGAAACACTTAACCAATATAACATGATGAACGAGTGGGGTTAAGTTAATAAGAAACACTTAGCCAATGTAACATGATGAACGAGTGGGGTTAAGTTAATGGGAAACACTTCACCAATGTAACATGATGAATGAACAAGGTTAAGTTAATAGAACACACTTAACCTATACAACATGATGTGTGGGTGGGTTAAGTTAACATGAATGGACAACACTTAACCAATATTACATGAACAAAGTGGACAGGGTTAAGGCAAGCTTAACCAATAATACAGATGGACTTGATAAGTAGGTGGGTTAAGTAAACCTTCAATAGGTGGGTAATATTAGTATATATATAGGCCCACAAACATAACTGTTAAATAAACATGTTTGAATCAGTGGGAGGGTTAAGTACATCTTGTGTAGTTAGGTAATATTTGTATATATAGGCCCACAAACTTAACCAGTAGGAAACCCTAGTAATGGGGACCCAATTCAATAGTAACCCACATAGATGTATCATGTTACCCTGAACTATGCAGGGTGGGGCACGATTACTAGGATGATTATAAGCCGTCAAAGTAGTAGCAGGTGGTGCGACAGTGCAGGTTACGATGGGATCACAGGCGTTTACGTATACCGGAGTGGAATAATTAGCTACTGGGCACCAGTAGATATAAAGCTGTGCATCTTGATAGTGTCGAGTTGCCACCTTAGGGCTTGATACACCCTACGGTGGGACCAGCAAAGGTATCTACAAGCAGAGGGCCGAGCGACACAAACAAGAACTAGATCGATACGAGTAGGAGCCGATCAGTTAAGGTAGTACGGATAAATCTAACATCTTCATGGAAATTAGGCTGATTGAGGTAAGACCCTCATACTGTATGTACACCTGAAGGCTACCACAATTGCAGGGTTGGGATCACCTTATTATATAACACAGGATACTAGTTGGGACACTAGTAGGGAACACGAATCATTATATAAAAGACACTAGTTAGGATACTAGTTAGTTGGTGCAGAGATATAAACTCAGAATAACAGGGTAGTAGAGAAGCAGAGAAAGAGTAGAAGCGTATTCAGTTTATCTAGCCTTATCATATCTTATGCTAATCTTATGTTATATTGTTATCCATGTTATCACGGTATTGCCTTATATTCAGTTTATTAATGTCATGTTACTTTTACCTGTTTACATACTAAAAGTCACCAAACTTACCAGACTTATGTCTAACCTAGTTTGTTTCGCCTATTTTCTTCCGTTCTCCTACCCCAAGGTAGTCAGGGACGGAATAGCTCAGCATAGTTTGGACCGTTTCTCTTTCCGAGCTCGAAGATAGTCGACGTATTGCTTTGTACTCTCTTTTCCACTACTATGGTTGGCTCATGCTTTATTGGGGAATATCATTGTCATTTTATGCTTCTTTATTTTGTTAAGCAAGACAAATACTTTGTTGTACTGGGTATTGGTGTTGGAAAACAGTCTTTGTACAAGCTGTTTACCAAGCTGCTGTTTTTCAATGAAGAAAAGTTTTACTTATTTTCCGCTTTTCTTTATTTGTCTGTCTTGTAATTTATCTGCATCTTTTACCTATAACGCTTCACTGAAGTTAATGCATTCCCTTTTGTGAGTGACATTAATGGAGGTGGGGTGTCACACTTGGTATTAGAGCTGAAGGTTACCGGATCAGATAAAAGATTTGAAAATTTATTATCAAGACGGTTTTAAAAGAAGCATTTTCTAAAGAAAATTTTTGCTTTAATGGCATATTCCCTATGCACTATCTTTAGATCTTCTATATGAATTCTTGTTTTCCTTCTTTACTGAGTCTGCGGGGGCTCCTGGCTTTCTGGAAGGTAACCACACCACGGCATGGTTTTGTAGGCTTGAAGAGACTACGAAACCTGTCAAAGGGAAAAGAAGTGCAGAACTTCCATATATAGCTGCAGTAGTTTCACCTTCGACTAGTTTTCTTTCAAGCATTATAGGGTTTTCCCATGCGATGGAGGCAGCTTTAAAGAGACTTGTCAACAAGTTACACAAAGATGGCAAAGATGAGAATGAGGGAGTTTTGCTAAGGAACACAACCCAAGGATGAGAAACTCATGGATATGGACTTTGTTCACAAAGGAGGAAAGAATAGAAAAATCTAAGACGAGAGGAAGTGTCGTTATTATGGTATAACGGGTCATATAACCAAGGATAAGGGCAAGAACAAAGGACAGGATTTTCAGGAGAGCAAGTGCATGCTCTCACTGCCAGCGTACTAGAGAGAGAGGTAGTAGAGTTTTTGTTGAAAAAGTCTAGTTTTTCTTTTTGATCATCCTGTTAGTACTCTTTTTGATTTTAGCGCTTCATTTTTGTTTATATCTGCTTCCAAAATTGAGTCTTTGTAACCTAGCGCTTGTATAGTAGAGGGTCCCATTATTGTCTCAAATCCAATTGGTGGTTCGGCTCATTTATCTTTGGTTTGTAAGGATTTGAGAATAGCTATATTAAGTATTGAGTTTAGGTGTAATGCTTATGTTTTTGGTTTCATGGGCTATGGGTTGATTCTAGGCATTGATTGGTTAGCTAGTAATTGTGAAAGGAGGATTGTTAGACTTTTGACTTGCCTCGGAAATGCCATCGAGATTTCGTGCGATCCTAAGGGATCAGTTTGGCTTAGCTACCTAGAATAACTTGATGCATCTATCGACGATTTGCGATCCGTTAGGATAGTCCATGAGTACGCAGATGTTTTTAATCAAGTTAGGGTTTTGTCCCCTAAAACGTGAGATAGACTTTCGCATATATCTAGTTGACAATGCAAAGACAGTTGCATTACCTGTACCACACATGGCTCCAAGGGAAAGGAATGGCTCAGTAAACAAGTAAAAGAGTTACTTCGAAAAGGGTTCATAAGGTGAAGTATTTCTGAATAGGTGTGCTTCAGTTGTTTTCGCTACAAAGGCGGAGGGTTCACTTCGTTTGTGCATATATGATATTTTGGTTTTCTCTAAGAGTGAGGCAGAACATGCTTTGCATCTAAGGGAAGTCTAGGATACCCTCCGAGCACATCAACTCAAAACTAAGTTCTCCAAATGTCAGTTTTGGAGGAAAGAGGTGAGGTTCATAAGACATGTTGTCTCTAACGAAGGGGTGGTAGTGGATCCTGAAAAGGTGGTGGAAATCCAAGAATTGGAAGATTCTTAAGAATGCAACGGAAGTAAGAAGTTTATTTAGGGGTTGCGGGCTAATATAGAAAGTTCATTAAGGACTTTGCGAAGATATTAGCCCCACTTACAAGGTTGACGAAGAAAAATATAACCTTTTCTCGGGATATTGGTTGTGATGTCGCATTCCAACAATCGAAATGGGCTCTTACAACGGCCCTAGTTTTGACTTTTGCCTTACGGTAGTAAAAGGTTTAAGGTATACAAGGATGCATGCGGCACGAGGCTAGGCGCCATTTTGATATAAGAAGGAAGGGTAAGTGTAACACCCCACCTCCGCTAGGGTCACTCGCAAAGGAATGCACTTGCTTTAGAGGGGTATTATTGGTAAACATGTACAGAAATATTACAAGACATAACATATATATATAAAACAGCGGAAGTAAAACAAATTTCATTCCCTTGTAAAATAAGGTCTAAAGCCTTTTACATCAAAATACATCAAAACCTGTCTTGCAATAATAAAGAAGCATAAAGCCATTTCATAAATTATTCCCCAAGTAAAACAGTAAAGTAGCCATAGCCAAGAGAAGTCCAATCCATGTGTGATGACCTTCAAACAGAAGAAGTCCAAACTAACAATAGCATTTCCTCCCTGTAACCTGGAGGGGGGGGAAACGGAAGACAAGAGGCGAAACAAAACGGGGTCAGTCATAAAGACTGGTAAGCTCTATCTACTATCAATATATAAACTAGTAAAGTTAACTGGCATGAGGAACTGAGATGAACATAAGTATGATGACAAGATATATAAGCTAAACCAAAATAACAGAATGAACTATTGTACCAAGATACACGAGTGTGTCATGATAAACTACGGTGTCTAGATAAATCAAGGTATCACATTGTCAGGTTTCTATCAAGTATACTATCCCAAGGTATCTACCCTGTATAATGACCCACGATATCTATCATGTATATTTCCCCTGGTTCTAACATGTATATTTGCTCTGCACCCCTCGTACCAGTATCCCAACCCGCTTCATGTGTTAACTATGAATGTCCCTTGCCCAATGTCATGTAATGGTCCATGTCAACCTAATATATAGCATATGTAGGTTTTCCCAACTCGTATGTTTCCTTCCATGTATAAGTTCAGTCCTTTACCGTAGGCCATACGGGCTTTCCCATGTAAACGTTTTATCCCTGAAGTTATTTTGGACTGCTACCCTTGATCTAGTTATGTTTCCTTACCATAAATATCGCGTGTCCACTTAGGATTTATGCCACCAAGGACCACTAGGGATTATGCTACCTAATGAACGTTTCCGTGTCTCGATTTGGGTTCAGCCACCTAGGGCCACTAGGGATTATGCCACCCGTCAACCGCGCCCTTTATCCCACGTATGTATCGCGAACCGTTTTCCATGTCTAGGCGCACAAGTTTCTCAATGTGCCATCCGAATTCCGTGCCAGGGAAAACCAAGAAATACGGAACTCGGTCGGGAGCTTTAAGTCGTCTGCTGATGCAGATATCAAGGTCTGTTTTTGTACCCGTCGCTATGGTCCCACGTGACCCCTCCCTCAACTACTGAAAGGCAATCCAAGAAGAATCATGTATGAGAACTACACTAAGGCCCATCGATGCCCATTTCCAGATAGCCAACCTCACCCATAACTTGATAGCTAGTATATGGTCTTTTGGGAGTTCCCTGCCTTTCCGTACGTACACGATTGACTAAAGATGGTAGGTAGCCGGCGACATGCTATCCCGGGGCAAAATCAAGTATCGTCGACTCCACGCTAATCCATCCTAGTCTTTAGGTCACTCACATAGCAACCAAGGCATACTCTTGGCTCTCCTACCGCAGACCTTAACCTCTGTGAGGCCGGGTTTCATGGACCACTTGCCACCTCACATAGGGATACCAAGAGTACCCTCACGTTCCCGGAAGCTTCCGCTTCGTCACCCAGTTCGCTGGAGCTTTTATCCAAGTCAGATAACTTGCTCCTCCTCGTGTTTTAAGCGATGACCTACCGTACCGGGTTACTCATCTATTCATGAACTAGTCCCATGTCCTTGGCTAAGAATTATTACTTAGTTACACTTAACTAAGGTTTACCACTTAGCTTCCTTTCCCCGTTACCCTTGATCAACTACGATTTTCTACCTAGTTCCTCTACCAGGATTTTGCTTATTGGGTTAAGTGTTGTTATTCAAGTTCATGACTTAACCCTCCTACGAATCATGTCAAGATTGGCTAAGTGCTCAAGTTCAAGGCTTAGCCCTACAAGTTGGTTAAGTATACCAAGAAGCCCATGACTTAACCCTATCAAGTCAAATTGGTTAAGTATTTATTCATCTTAACCCTATCAGATTATCATGTTAGATTGATTAAGCAGAGGTTATCTTAATCCCATCAGATTATCGAGTCAGATTGGTTAAGTATGGGTTAGCTTAACCCCATCCATTAATCGTATTACAATGGTTAAGCCTAATTTTAAAAGGTCTTGTGACTTAACCCTATCAGGTCCACCTATTAGATTGGTTAAGTATAGGTTACTTAACCTAATCAAATCATCATGTATAATTGGTCAAGTATAAGTTACTTAACCCCATTAAATTACCGTGTTAGGTTAGTTAAGTACTGGTTACTTAACCTCATTGAATTACCACGTTTAGATTGGTTAAGTGTTTATCCCCATCGAATTACCGTGTTTAGGTTATTTAAGTAAAGGTTACTTAACCACATCTAATTACCGTGTTTAGATTAGTTAAGTCTAAGTTACCTAACACCATCTAATTACCATGTTAGATTAGTTAAGTATGGATTACTTAACCTCATCGAATTTACCGTGCTTAGATAAGTTAAGTGTGGATTACTTAAAACCATCTAATTATCAAGTCGGCTTAGTTAAGGGTAAATTACTTAACCCCATCCCCTAATTGTCTTGTATGGTTAAGTGTCATTAAGAAATCAAGCCCGGTCCCACTTAACCTTCCCATTCGTGTCATATCGGTTAAGTGTCATTAGTCAAATTTACGTAACCTTATCATGTGGCATTAATTTAATTAATGCACTCTTAACCTCACACATTAGACCTTGTTGTGGTTACTAGCTAAGCCGGGCGGGTCCGGGTAGTTTTACACCACAACCTAGTCTAACCTCGGGTCTTAAGCGCGACATGACCAACTTCTCACATTGGATCCTGTTGTTTGTAGCCACTAGTTAACCCGGGCGGGTACGGGTAGATTTATGCTACAAACTCAGCCCAACCTCGAGTTGGCCATTTTCATGTTTGGTCTAGTGTCTTGTTACACATACAACCCATACGTGTCAAGTTTTCAAGTTCCATGTCATATTTAATGTTACATGTTGTCATGTTTATACCAACTTATCCAAATCATGTTCATGTCATTATGTTTACCCATAACATAACCCCAATGCTTTTAAACTCGCATATACATTCGCAACAACGTATAATGCTTTAAAAGAAGGAACTTGGCAAAAGCATGAAAAAAAGGGGTATAAGGCCACAAGTTAAACATGGCGGAAATGAGGCATAAATGTGCTCACAAACTTGCATGTTACATTGTCAAGCCTCAAAAACATGCATAACATTCAAACTTGGCAAATAGGTGATACATGGTCATAGATGACATGAAATGATGACAAGTATCTCGCATATAACATCACATAAGGGTTATGACTTCATATGCAAGTTAACCTAAAGGTTATGAGGGTTCTCATGTTGCATAATGCAACATTTCAACATAAAGGTTATAGCTTTTAACCCACAAGATCAAGGTAATGTCTTTATAGACTTGCATAACATGATAGCATGTATCATACTTAATGATCAAACCCAAACTTGCAACATTCATTTAACTTTATAGTTAATATCTAAGAGTAGGAGGGGGCTTACAATGCTGAGAAGGCACAAATCAATATAAAATAAGATTGAGACGAAGCCACACTAGCAAAAACCCCAAATCAACAAGCTCCTTAGAAAACCCTTGAGCAAAATCAATAAAAATCCTTGCTTTGAAGAAGAAAGGTTTCAACTTTGGCTTTGAATGAACCTTATGAGCTCTCATGCAAGATCCTTGCTTTTTGGTCAAGAAAAGGTTGCAACTTTGGCTAGAATGCAACTTAAGAACACTCATACAAGTTTGAAAGCACTTGTATGAACTCACAATCTCCCATAGAAATAGGCTTAGGAATTTTAGCATGAGAGTGGAGGCCATGAGAGGAACAAATTTGACATTGTTTAGTTGTAGGATTGAATAATGGTGATTTAGGCAAGCTTTAGGGTCTTTTTATAGAGGATTAGGATAGTATTAGCCATAGGATTAACCCTAGATTCAATCCAAGCCATCAAAGCATGTCTTGGGGAAGAAGTCAAGTGTAGGAACCATCTAGGGCCTTTAGATTAAAGTTGAACCATGAGAACCATTCAAATGCAAAATCTACATTTGAGCAAATCGGCCCACGGGTTGACATCCAAACACCCTGGATTAACCCCTAGTAGACCCAGCAAGCTAGGGTCGACCTCAAAAATCGGCCGGTTCGGTTATTCCCCTATCCCAATTCGCTGTTTTGAACATTTTTGCATATTTATTTATCTAATTTTCAATTATATATATATATATTAATATATATATATTTCTCTGCGCAACCCATTTCACTTAATTAAGTGTACTTTAATTTGTGAATTTTTATGTTCAAATTACGGGGTGTTACATTCTCCCCTCCTTAAAGGATTTCGTCCCCGAAATCTCCAAGTTAGGAAGAACGTATCCTACTATCCATCATCCATCTACTCAAAACATCATCCACAGGCAACCATTGTCCTTAGACGATTTCTAATGCCATATGAACATATGCAGAACGTGTGTGTATATGCTCCTTAGCTAATGCTAATGATCAGGCCTGAATGATCTTTCTAATGCAAAATATGTTTAGTTCCATGAGTCCAACATGTATGCGAATAGTCCTAGTCATATAAGTACTATATGCGTGCACAAACATTCATTCATATGCAACATCCGCATGATAACACATTCAATTTCATCCACAAACAAGTATAAATACTCGTGCATATGCAACATGAAACGTGACCGCGTCAATCTAGTGTCTAATGTGTATTCGCGCATCCACGAGCAACCACTTGCAACCATTTGCAACCATATCAATCATAACATGTTTCAAATACATGTTTACATCCATAGAGTTCTATCTAAGGTTCCCAAGATAAGACCAAGGAGATAAACAAGACAAACTCCTTACGGGGTTTGTAACAGAAACAGGACTGAGAGGATATCCACCAAGCGATAGCATGTAAGTAAGCTCTACAGGAGAACCGGGGATCAACGATGTACTCTTACAAAGAGACACGATGCGCACGTCTAAGCCGCATTTCCTTGAGCCTAATTCCAGTGTGCCTTGACTAACTTTGACTTCATGATTTCGTAGTTCCTTGATTCCTATTTCCAAGGTATGAGTCGGAACTCTTTTCACTGTCACCTCACGTTCCACTTTCATTTATTCTTTCCCTAGTATACTTGGCTCAACCATATCTACGTATTCATGCAAGCTCTCCAAAATTCACTAGTGTATTCTGGATCTCGTTTACCAATGCCAATCCATGTTACCACGTGCACTTACTAGGGTGGTTCCTGTAACCCATGCTCAAGCAGAATGAACCATCCGTCTTATTGGAGGACGTTACTCGATTGGATCAGAGATTCCGATAAATGCATCAAGAGATTCTAGGTATCTAACCATGACAGAACCTAAAAGGTTACACGAGACTTCGAAGGTATTACCAAAGCAAGCCAAGAGTCTGACTACCCTCTTTTTAAAACTGAGAATGGTATCCCTTACTGGATAACCACTTTACCCCTAGAATCCATCCATAGCTCAACAATAGAAGTATTGCTTCTAATCTCAACACTTGGCATAGACGTTCTCAAAACCAACAAGTCATGAATAAATGGACCGACTCTCCAACCAGATTTTGGGACAAAAACTGGGATCCTCTACCATGCTAGTACTAAGGTGCAGAGACTCAACTATCCAAGCAAACTTAAATGATACGATGATCAAGACAAAGTCTGGACGGGATGATAGAAAAGAACGACTAAACCTTTACCAGAAACAGTACCATTTCTTTTAGGTACCCTAGAAATGGGAGCGTACAATTGCCCTCTCCGATGATCTTGTCCTTGTCCTCCTTGATGGACTGAGCCATAGCAACAGTTGCTTATCCTTAAGCTCGCGTCCTTTATTTTTACTCTTATTATCCTTCCTTGTACCACGGCAACAAGTCTCTCGAGAACCACCTCCTTCGCACGGGAAAATACTTACGTAGCTAGACAAGGATTAGTCGCAGTTAGAACTACTGTAACTACAGAAGGAGGGAAGAAAGGAAAAGAGATTCGATCAAGGAAACAAAGGACAATGCTAATGGCTTTTGGGGAATAGCCTTTAAAAACTTTTCTTGAAAAATGCTACTTTGTTAACGGTTTTTCAAATAGTTTTCAGAAGGTTTTAAAAACTTTTGCCCAGTATGGTAACCTGGCTCTGATACCAAATGTAACACCCCGTAATTTGAACATAAAAATTCATAAATTAAAGTATACTTAATTAAGTGAAATGGGTTGCGCAGAGAAATATATATATATTGATATATATATATATATAATTGAAAGTTAAATAAATAAATATGCAAAAATGTTCAAAACAGAGAATTGGGAGAGGGGAATAATCAAACCGGCCGATTTTTGAGGTCGACCCGAGCTTGCTGGGACGACTAGGGGTTAATCCAGGGTGTTTGGCTATCAACCCGTGGGCCGATTCGCTCAAATGCAGATTTTGCATTTGAATGGTTCTCATGGTTTAGCTTTAATCTAAAGGCCCTAAATGGTTCCTACACTTGACTTCTTCCCCAAGACATGCTTTGATGGCTTGGATTGAATCTAGGGTTAATCCTATGGCTAATACTATCCTAATCCTCTATAAAAAGACCCCTAAACCTAACCGAAATCACCATTATTCAATCCTACAACTAAACCATGTCAAATTTGTTCCTCTCATGGCCTCCACTCTCATGCTAAAATTCCTAAGCCTATTTCTATGAGAGATTGTGAGTTCATACAAGTGCTTTCAAACTTGTATGAGTGTTCTTAAGTTGCATTCTAGCCAAAGTTGCAACCTTTTCTTGACCAAAAAGCAAGGATCTTGCATGAGAGCTTATAAGCTTCATTCAAAGCCAAAGTTGAAACCTTTCTTCTTCAAAGAAAGGATTTTTATTGATTTTGCTCAAGGGTTTTCTAAGGAGCTTGTTGATTTGGGGTTTTTGCTAGTGTGGCTTCGTCTCAATCTTATTTTATATTGATTTGTGCCTTCATAGCATTGTAAGCCCCCTCCTACTCTTAGATATTAACTATAAAGTTAAATGAATGTTGCAAGTTTGGGTTTGATCATTAAGTATGATACATGCTATCATGTTATGCAAGTCTATAAAGTCATTACCTTGATCTTGTGGGTTAAAAGCTATAACCTTTATGTTGAAATGTTGCATTATGCAACATGAGAACCTTCATAAACTTTAGGTTAACTTGCATATGAAGTCATAACCCTATCAATATATATATATTTCTCTGCGCAACCCATTTCACTTAATTAAGTATACTTTAATTTCTGAATTTTTGTGACGGCAAAGAAATTCGCTCGGTCCGAACCGGTCGCTAAACCGACCCAGGTCGTTCGAAACGCCCTATCGCTTGAGAACACGACAAAACTGAACGCATATAAAAGAACATTTCATTGTATATTACAACAATGCATCAGATTACAGGAATATACAGAGTATAAACAAATAAATATTACACAGAAATATCAGAGATTTAAATTACATTTAAATACATAGCAGCGGAAAATAATACAATACACAACTAGAAAGAGATATACGGATACAAAGCTTTCCGGATATCGTTCCAGCTGTAAACCAGGATCCTATGAATATAAATCTGCAAAACCAAAACTACTAGCTGCCCGTGTCAAAATAAGGGCACCCAGAGTTTAGGTTAAAACAATAAACTCCAGGTCAGTCATGTGACTGGTGTGAGAACTAAAAACGGTTATTAATCTTTATTTTAAATCATTAGGTAAATCAAGGGACCCCGCCGTATAACACGGAACGGGATTTCTCCCAAGAATACCAGTGCATTAAACAAACAGCGCAATGCTAAATAAAGAAAAATGAAGCTGTTATAAGACCCAGGTCCTATCACACAATGCAACGCAAGCCGGGGGATAGGGTTTTCCCTTATAACAGCCAAAGAATGCTTGATACGTTTAAAACAAATCATTTGATACTATAATAAGTGCATAGTGTATGAAACAACTTCAAATCATAAGTATCAATCATAGGCGGCATGAGCGCCCCATCCCACTATGTCACCATATATAGGTTTACATATAAAACCGCAAAGTCACGTATTTGGAAATTGGATTTCCGTCTATGAACCGAGGCAAAAGATAGTCCTCAACCGATTCGAGACGCTCTAGCCCGTGTCTCAGGCAAGTACTCAGTCAAGCCTTTGGATCGTCAGGGCCGGTCCACCGATGTGGATTAAAATGCCTGAACACTACGTTTCCCCACCCTTTGGGGTGTCAATGAGCCAACAAATGACTCCATCGGTTCGAGAACGACCGATCAATCCGAGGCGCCTCGCAACAGCAACAACCACATAAGTCAAACTCGTCAGGGCGTGTAAAACCACTGACGCCACTTTCTAGCTAGAAGAAAACGCATGCCCTCCCTGAGGTCCGTCTCCCGTTTTTGGTTCATACCGGGTGTGAAACTCGCGAAGTAAACGTTACACAAAGCTACGCCACAAAGGCCATGCTTCGATCATCAACCACAAGACTTTGCTTTTCAACAGAAGCCTTGATCAATTGCCACTTAGGCATGCCACACAGGCAATTCACTCCATGCGTTTGATATCCATCAATATATAACCCCTGAGCTCATACGTCTCAGAGAAGGGCGTTAAGCAAGAGAATAAATTCTCCGCCGCCAAACAGATATATATTTAATAGAGATCAATCACACGGACTAAAATCCAATGTCAGACACACAGTCCATTTACAAGTCCGTTCTGGGTCTGAACGAAACCGGAGGCACCTAGTACCCCGCATATCCATCGATCTCCAAGTACGTCTGGACGATCACTAACTGTTTCCATCTTCTTGGGTGTACAGCCCAATCAAGATCATCAGTAATTACCCAAACGACGTGAAGACCTCCGGTCTTCGACCATCGTCTTCATCTTCGACTTATCGTCGTATCAGTTATTCAGAATGGGATAAACCCGGTCTTTCCGAATAACTCGCGTATATATTATAAAAGTGTCACACAAACACAACATACGCCTCATTCCAATTCATTAGTCACTAACCGTAAATTAATCAAGAGAATAATTCCCCAAATATTAACCCCGAAGGCCGAAACCAACATCAGATCAATATCCAGAAAACCATTCTGCTTGGCTAACCGACAGTTAGTTTCTAAATTTCACATTCATAGGGAAAGGTTCCCATGAATTTTATCCAAGATAAATTCCTTGAATTTATTCTTTATTCTATTTTTGAATCTCAATTCAAACTAGTCGGGATTAGCGAACCTTACCGAAGTAATCATTTATTTTAATTTCCCAATCCCAACCTATTCATCCCATGAAGTAAAACTGGTAAAACTTCATATCTAACACCACGGTGTTATCGGTAAATTCAATTACCATTTCGCGTTCAAATCTAATTAAAGATTTAACTAACGCCTGGAGAAAAACTGGTGATACTCCATTTCGATTATTTCAATCTAATTAAAGATTCATTAAAAACTCCACTTAGTTTTAATCGTTAACTGGGTTAAAGAATCAGTGTCATTTAAAACACGGTTCACGATAAACCCAAAGTCACATTCATTAATTATCGGGTTAAAGAACGAGTGTTATTTAAAACACTGTTCACGATAAACCCAAAAATCAATATCAATTCAATTCCAATTAAATATTATTTAATTGGTACACTTCATTAAATCTAAATAAAAAGATTTAATCTTTTCTCAACTGGGTTCAAGAACAGTGTTAGTGAAGACACCATTCACGACAAACCCAAATCACATTCGATATTCAATACAAGGCTCTGAATAGAAAATATATCGGCCTATATTCAATATCAAATTCTACGATTAACAAATGTCGTATTGGAAATAACGATATAAATATATCTTTCAAATTTCCATAACAACACCTATATAATCACGAATTCCAACATCGAAATATTCCAAAGACAATTTCGATTCAAATCCACTCCAATGCAATCATTGGATATTTTGGTTATTTTCAAAACCCTTTTCCAATTCAATTTATTTACTTAAAAATAAATAGAATTATATTTCTAGTTCAAAACTAGTTCATTTCGATAAAAATCTATTTTTATCTTTTCAAATATGGAGTTTTTCATCCCAATCCTTTCTAAACCATTTCTTATGATTTTACACAAATTATTACTATTTTTAATAATTTTATCAAGGCCCGTACAGTCGATTTCCATCAATGGCCATCGAACTGCACTTACAACGACCTTTTTCGAATTTGATTTGGACGTATCTCCAAATCCAACCGTTAGATTTCAAATTTCTAATATTAGTTAGAAAGCTCTTTTCGATACGAACCCAACGGTTCCGGTTTTAGGAGAATCCGACGGTCGGATCTCCCGCAATGTCCGTTTGAAATAAATGGTCGAAATTCACGAACTGCCGCGGCGCGGCGCGTTCTATTCAGGCCATTATATTATATATATAATATATATAATATATACTTCGTCGATTTCTATTTAAAACGAATTATATAAATAGTTTTAAAATCGTTTCAAAAGCTATTTCAACTTTCTTTTCAATTCAAATCAAAATTGAATTCTTCTTTATAAATTCGTTTTAAAATTCATTTCTATTCAATTCAAATTTCAATTCAATTCGAATTCATTTCAATTCGCTTTCAATTCAATTTCAATTCGTTTTCAATTCATTTCGAAATCGTTTTCAATTCATTTCATTTCGAAATCGTTTTCAATTCATTTCGAAATCGTTTTCAATTCAATTCATTTCGAAATCGTTTTCAATTCATTTCGAAATCGTTTTCAATTCATTTCATTTCGAAATCGTTTTCAATTCAATTCATTTCGAAATCGTTTTCAATTCAATTCATTTCGAAATCGTTTTCAATTCAATTCATTTCGAAATCGATAAAATCGATATAAATATCGTTCACGTCAAAATGCGTCAATCTAATCAACACGGCTTCATAAATTTCTATTTTCAAAATAGTTGTTATTATCAAAATATTTCGTTCAACACATGACCAATCTCAATGGATGAGTACTGTCAACACATGAACTTTTATTTTATATCGATAAAGATGTAAATTTTATTACTAAAATATTTCTTTCAATACATGACCAATCTCAATAGATGAGTACTGTCAACACATGAACTTTTATTTTATAATATTCTTTTTTTTCAAATTGGAATGAGGCCCAATCAATCACCATATAAAATTAATTATATGGATTTTCATACAACACATGTATATAATAGCATGGAAAATAATCAACCATCATCCAAAGTGCACTACACTGTATAAGCATCAAATATAGATATTCAACGCTTATAACAGCCTGTCAATCAATCGATCGACATATTTAATCAATCAGGATGAGTGAACTTCAGATTTCATCCCAACACCCGTGTGGGGTTTCAAACAATCAAACACCTATTTTATTTGTGCTGTTGGGCGATGTGTAAAATTTATCGTCCCAATCAATGTCCTTCGAATAAGTGTACATAAACAAACCGTCCGGTTTGTAAATGAATATTTTATTTTATTCACTTTCACTATATTCATATTCACGTTAAAAATTATATTTTTAATGATAAAACATTTTATTCCAACATATGAATTTCTATTATTCATTTACACAATAAAATGATATTTTTATTTTCTAACATATTTTAGAAAATTTCGGCGGCATAACGGCACGATACTAGAAACGGGACAAGGCCTAGCCTTATCCCCGGTGTAGTGAAGGCCCACGCCATTCACACATCAATCAAATCAATTCGTTATGCAAACCACAAAATTTGGAGTAAGAGTCTAACCTAGCCTTACTCCTTCGCCTTATAACGGCGCACGTCTAATCCTAACCAATTTATCGATTCGATTTTTCACACCACAAACCACATTCAAACCAATATCGCAATCAATCCCCAAACAGTCAAACAAACAAGTCCATGGTCTGTGGACGATTGTGTCGGGTGCTACTAAGCACCGTCTGCATCCTAGTATATATATATAACTAGAAAGAAATTGAAAGGTGAGAAATTCTCACAGATAGCTATCCAATCATCTTGACTCTTCTTTGATAGAAATCTTCACTGTTCTCGTCTCTTATCACTTTCTTCGCCCGTATCCTCTACATATGTAAAAATCGAATTTTTAATTTACTATTCAATATTTAAAAATCGAATTTTTATTTCGAAGTTCAATATATAAAAATCATATTTTTATCCTGCTATTCAATATACATAAAAATTCTATTTTTACATCGCTATCATATATTTAAAAATTCCGCCTTTATAAAAATAAAGTTTTCAACTTTTCAATTTAAAGTTTTCGCCTTTCTAAAATAAAGTTTTCAAGTTTTCAATTTTAAGTTTTCGCCTTTCTAAAATAAAGTTTTCAAATTTTCAATTTAAAGTTTCCGCCTTTCAAAAATAAAGTTTTCAACTTTTCAATTTAAAGTTTCCGCCTTTCTAAAATAAAGTTTTCATTTTTCAGTTTTAATACTTTATAAAAATTTCAGTTTTTATACTTTTAAAAATTCAGTTTAAATACTTTTTACATAAAATCAGTTTTAACTTTTACATAAAATCAGTTTTAACTTTTACATAAAATCAGTTTTGAATTCTTAAAAAAACAGTTTTACATTCTTTGTCTTCTTCAACATTATATCTTTATACTAAAAAAAAAATCAGGTTTTTTCCTAATTAAAATCGGATAAAACAATATGAATAAAATAAAGAAATAAAAAAAATAAAAATAAAATAAACTTACAGGGGGGGTTAGCGTCGGTCGGGGTCTGGAAAGGGGGGGGGGGGTTAGCGGCGGTCGGGGTCTGGAAAGGGGGGGGGGGGGTTAGCGTCGGTCGGGGTCTGGAAAGGGGGGGGGGGGTTAGCATCGGTTGGGGTCTGGAAAGGGGGGGTCTTCGCGCCTGGGAGGAGAGAGGAAGGGGATCGAGTTGGGGGGAAGCTGACGTCGCGGAGGAGGAGATGAAGCAGCGGTGGATGACGGGGAGGCGGCGTCGCTACTGCTCCGATCTTCTTCTTTTTTTTTTTTTTTTATTTCTGAAGAATGAAATCGGGGGGGGGGGGGGGGGCAGGAAGAAGAATAAAGGGAGGGAGGGAAAATATATAATATTTTTTTTTATTATTTAATTTATTTAATTGCATAAAGTTGACTTTTACCCACGACCTCGAAACGAGGCCCACCGCCTGTCGTCCATAGCGTTTCACCCCCATTCCGAACACAATGGGATATGTATCGCAAGCTGATTTGATCGTTACAATCAGTTTCCTTTTGAATTTTCATTTAAATCACTATATTGAATTTTAAACGCACATTTCAAATTACCGGGGTCACATACTAACTAGAAAAATTCCAGAAAAATATTTTCTAGCTTCGTATTGTTGATACGGTCCTAACAAAACTAGTTTCGTCGAATTCTGAGACCGTTTGAAAAATGGCCAATTTCCAGTCGACTAAAATCAACTGAAACCGGTCAAACGCGTTTTCTTTTGCCACGCTCACATATTGATTTGAAAAATTATGAAATTTCGAATCTAGCAATAACTTTACATCACGGACCCAACAAAACTGGTTTCGTCGAAATCCGAGGTCGTTTGCAAAATGTCCATTTTTAAGGGCCTGAATTCCATAGCGACTATTCAGAATTTTCAACTGGACATATCTTTTGATTCTCGCTATGAAATTTCGATCTTTCGGATTCGTTGAAAAGATATTATCAATTAGATCCCATTATTTTTGGTTTCACTAAAATCCGGATTGTTTTGCACCCGGTACATTCAATTGAAGTTTGAAATCGAATTATCGAACTACCGCGCCATTTTCAATTCCTTTTATAATTTAAAATAAATATTTATATTCTAACGACGACGCGTATAAATATATACGTTCGAATTATATTCAAAAAAAAATTTCGTCGATATTATTTAAAATAATCCATTTTAAATAATCAAAATTCGCTACAATTGCCAAAATAAAAATTTTAAACTGGCCCAGATTTCCGGGTTGTTACAATCTCCCCCACTTAAAACTTTTCGTCCCCGAAAAGGAACAAAGTCGAAAGCGGTTTGATTATTCAACTCTACGCTCGATCTAGCTTCTATTCTCCAACTCTTTAGTTTCTGAGAATTTTCAAAAATTTCAAAAATTTGGCTAACTCCCTAAATTTTTGAAAAATTTCGCCATAACCTCCCCTGCACCGGGAGCATCGGGGAATTTCAAATAGCTTCCCTGGTCCTTCAGATCTCAAAAAGAAAAAGAAAAAGCCAAGCGGCTAGCCAATAGGCTAGCCAATAGGCTCACAAAATCATCATCACCCAAACAAAACAGGAAATTATGTAGTAAACATGTACCTATTTGTCGGGCAAACAAATTTTATTCTCTGGCTCTAGCCTCCTTGCCATGACCTGTTCAATGATATATATGTATATGCAAGCAAATGGACCAATTTTCAATATAATTCAATATTTGGTTCAATTAGGCATAATGGTTCAAAATTATCAAACAAATAAACAAACAACGCAAACATCAATCAATTAGTGAATTAGAGTTTCAAATTCATAATTTTGATACATATACGAAAATCATGTTTTTGATGCCAATTCACAACAATAGGCCCTATCTAATTTTGGTTCTCACACCAGTCAATAGGAAGTATATAGATATTACACGTTCGTCACTCGAATATAAATTCTAATGATGGAGCTCCATCATCAAAATCATCTCCGAGCGATTAGAGTGTAATTCTATATCTATCCAGTATATTAAAATTTCGAATACACGCGGATCTGACGTATACGCAAAATCTATATATACTGGATTGTCCACATTAATATAATTAAATAACCAAATACGAATAATTGATTTAAATTTTCAAAACAAGATTTGTTTTCATTTTCAAAAATATACTCTTCACACTCGTTCTAGGATACTACTGATCCCATCTCTAACGAGTCATTCCATTGGATATTACTAATCCAATATCCGATGAATTCTTTCATATGGTTCTAATGTGTCTTGTTCTCTGAGCTTTGTAAACCAAAGCTCTGATACCAACTGTGACGGCAAAGAAATTCGCTCGGTCCGAACCGGTCGCTAAACCGACCCAGGTCGTTCGAAACGCCCTATCACTTGAGAACACGACAAAACAGAACGCATATAAAAGAACATTTCATTGTATATTACAACAATGCATCAGATTACAAGAATATACAGAGTATAAACAAATAAATATTACACAGAAATATCAGAGATTTAAATTACATTTAAATACATAGCAGCGGAAAATAATACAATACACAACTAGAAAGAGATATACGGATACAAAGCTTTCCGGATATCGTTCCAGCTGTAAACCAGGATCCTGTGAATATAAATCTGCAAAACCAAAACTACTAGCTGCCCGTGTCAAAATAAGGGCACCCAGAGTTTAGGTTAAAACAATAAACTCCAGGTCAGTCATGTGACTGGTGTGAGAACTAAAAACAGTTATTAATCTTTATTTTAAATCATTAGGTAAATCAAGGGACCCCGCCGTATAACACGGAATGGGTTTTCTCCCAAGAATACCAGTGCATTAAACAAACAGCGCAATGCTAAATAAAGAAAAATGAAGCTGTTATAAGACCCAGGTCCTATCACACAATGCAACGCAAGCCGGGGGATAGGGTTTTCCCTTATAACAGCCAAAGAATGCTTGATACGTTTAAAACAAATCATTTGATACTATAATAAGTGCATAGTGTATAAAACAACTTCAAATCATAAGTATCAATCATAGGCGGCATGAGCGCCCCATCCCACTATGTCACCATATATAGGTTTACATATAAAACTGCAAAGTCACGTATTTGGAAATTGGATTTCCGTCTATGAACCGAGGCAAAAGATAGTCCTCAACCGATTCGAGACGCTCTAGCCCGTGTCTCAGGCAAGTACTCAGTCAAGCCTTTGGATCGTCAGGGCCGGTCCACCGATGTGGATTAAAATGCCTGAACACTACGTTTCCCCACCCTTTGGGGTGTCAATAAGCCAACAAATGACTCCATCGATTCGAGAACGACCGATCAATCCGAGGCGCCTCGCAACAGCAACAACCACATAAGTCAAACTCGTCAGGGCGTGTAAAACCACTGACGCCACTTTCTAGCTAGAAGAAAACGCATGCCCTCCCTGAGGTCCGTCTCCCGTTTTTGGTTCATACCGGGTGTGAAACTCGCGAAGTAAACGTTACACAAAGCTACGCCACAAAGGCCATGCTTCGATCATCAACCACAAGACTTTGCTTTTCAACAGAAGCCTTGATCAATTGCCACTTAGGCATGCCACACAGGCAATTCACTCCATGCGTTTGATATCCATCAATATATAACCCCTGAGCTCATACGTCTCAGAGAAGGGCGTTAAGCAAGAGAATAAATTCTCCACCGCCAAATAGATATATATTTAATAGAGATCAATCACACGGACTAAAATCCAATGTCAGACACACAGTCCATTTACAAGTCCGTTCTGGGTCTGAACGAAACCGGAGGCACCTAGTACCCCGCATATCCATCGATCTCCAAGTACGTCTGGACGATCACTAACTGTTTCCATCTTCTTGGGTGTACAGCCCAATCAAGATCATCAGTAATTACCCAAACGACGTGAAGACCTCCGGTCTTCGACCATCGTCTTCATCTTCGACTTATCGTCGTATCAGTTATTCAGAATGGGATAAACCCGGTCTTTCCGAATAACTCGCGTATATATTATAAAAGTGTCACACAAACACAACATACGCCTCATTCCAATTCATTAGTCACTAACCGTAAATTAATCAAGAGAATAATTCCCCAAATATTAACCCCGAAGGCCGAAACCAACATCAGATCAATATCCAGAAAACCATTCTGCTTGGCTAACCGACAGTTAGTTTCTAAATTTCACATTCATAGGGAAAGGTTCCCATGAATTTTATCCAAGATAAATTCCTTGAATTTATTCTTTATTCTATTTTTGAATCTCAATTCAAACTAGTCGGGATTAGCGAACCTTACCGAAGTAATCATTTATTTTAATTTCCCAATCCCAACCTATTCATCCCATGAAGTAAAACTGGTAAAACTTCATATCTAACACCACGGTGTTATCGGTAAATTCAATTACCATTTCGCGTTCAAATCTAATTAAAGATTTAACTCACGCCTGGAGCAAAACTGGTGATACTCCATTTCGATTATTTCAATCTAATTAAAGATTCATTAAAAACTCCACTTAGTTTTAATCGTTAACTGGGTTAAAGAATCAGTGTCATTTAAAACACGGTTCGCGATAAACCCAAAGTCACATTCATTAATTATCGGGTTAAAGAACGAGTGTTATTTAAAACACTGTTCACGATAAACCCAAAAATCAATATCAATTCAATTCCAATTAAATATTATTTAATTGGTACACTTCATTAAATCTAAATAAAAAGATTTAATCTTTTCTCAACTGGGTTCAAGAACAGTGTTAGTGAAGACACCATTCACGACAAACCCAAATCACATTCGATATTCAATACAAGGCTCTGAATAGAAAATATATCGGCCTATATTCAATATCAAATTCTACGATTAACAAATGTCGTATTGGAAATAACGATATAAATATATCTTTCAAATTTCCATAACAACACCTATATAATCACGAATTCCAACATCGAAATATTCCGAAGACAATTTCGATTCAAATCCACTCCAATGCAATCATTGGATATTTTGGTTATTTTCAAAACCCTTTTCAAATTCAATTTATTTACTTAAAAATAAATAGAATTATATTTCTAGTTCAAAACTAGTTCATTTCGATAAAAATCTATTTTTATCTTTTCAAATATGGAGTTTTTCATCCCAATCCTTTCTAAACCATTTCTTATGATTTTACACAAATTATTACTATTTTTAATAATTTTATCAAGGCCCGTACAGTCGATTTCCATCAATGGCCATCGAACTGCACTTACAACGACCTTTTTCGAATTTGATTTGGACGTATCTCCAAATCCAACCGTTAGATTTCAAATTTCTAATATTAGTTAGAAAGCTCTTTTCGATACGAACCCAACGGTTCCGGTTTTAGGAGAATCCGACGGTCGGATCTCCCGCAATGTCCGTTTGAAATAAATGGTCGAAATTCACGAACTGCCGCGGCGCGGCGCGTTCTATTCAGGCCATTATATTATATATATAATATATATAATATATACTTCGTCGATTTCTATTTAAAACGAATTATATAAATAGTTTTAAAATCGTTTCAAAAGCTATTTCAACTTTCTTTTCAATTCAAATCAAAATTGAATTCTTCTTTATAAATTCGTTTTAAAATTCATTTCTATTCAATTCAAATTTCAATTCAATTCGAATTCATTTCAATTCGCTTTCAATTCAATTTCAATTCGTTTTCAATTCAATTCATTTCGAAATCGTTTTCAATTCATTTCATTTCGAAATCGTTTTCAATTCATTTCGAAATCGTTTTCAATTCAATTCATTTCGAAATCGTTTTCAATTCATTTCGAAATCGTTTTCAATTCATTTCATTTCGAAATCGTTTTCAATTCAATTCATTTCGAAATCGTTTTCAATTCAATTCATTTCGAAATCGTTTTCAATTCAATTCATTTCGAAATCGATAAAATCGATATAAATATCGTTCACGTCAAAATGCGTCAATCTAATCAACACGGCTTCATAAATTTCTATTTTCAAAATAGTTGTTATTATCAAAATATTTCGTTCAACACATGACCAATCTCAATGGATGAGTACTGTCAACACATGAACTTTTATTTTATATCGATAAAGATGTAAATTTTATTACTAAAATATTTCGTTCAATACATGACCAATCTCAATAGATGAGTACTGTCAACACATGAACTTTTATTTTATAATATTCTTTATTTTCAAATTGGAATGAGGCCCAATCAATCACCATATAAAATTAATTATATGGATTTTCATACAACACATGTATATAATAGCATGGAAAATAATCAACCATCATCCAAAGTGCACTACACTGTATAAGCATCAAATATAGATATTCAACGCTTATAACAGCCTGTCAATCAATCGATCGACATATTTAATCAATCAGGATGAGTGAACTTCAGATTTCATCCCAACACCCGTGTGGGGTTTCAAACAATCAAACACCTATTTTATTTGTGCTGTTGGGCGATGTGTAAAATTTATCGTCCCAATCAATGTCCTTCAAATAAGTGTACATAAACAAACCGTCCGGTTTGTAAATGAATATTTTATTTTATTCACTTTCACTATATTCATATTCACGTTAAAAATTATATTTTTAACGATAAAACATTTTATTCCAACATATGAATTTCTATTATTCATTTACACAATAATATGATATTTTTATTTTCTAACATATTTTAGAAAATTTCGGCGGCATAACGGCACGATACTAGAAACGGGACAAGGCCTAGCCTTATCCCCGGTCTAGTGAAGGCCCACGCCATTCACACATCAATCAAATCAATTCGTTATGCAAACCACAAAATTTGGAGTAAGAGTCTAACCTAGCCTTACTCCTTCGCCTTATAACGGCGCACGTCTAATCCTAACCAATTTATCGATTCGATTTTTCACACCACAAACCACATTCAAACCAATATCGCAATCAATCCCCAAACAGTCAAACAAACAAGTCCATGGTCTGTGGACGAT
The DNA here is from genome assembly GCA_030737875.1 of Allium sativum. NCBI lineage: Eukaryota > Viridiplantae > Streptophyta > Magnoliopsida > Asparagales > Amaryllidaceae > Allium > Allium sativum. Next base: position 503,593,408 of record CM060925.1, read on the forward strand.
TGTGTCGGGTGCTACTAAGCACCGTCTGCATCCTAGTATATATATATATAACTAGAAAAGAAATTGAAAGGTGAGAAATTCTCACAGATAGCTATCCAATCATCTTGACTCTTCTTTGATAGAAATCTTCACTGTTCTCGTCTCTTATCACTTTCTTCGCCCGTATCCTCTACATATGTAAAAATCGAATTTTTACTTTGCTATTCAATATTTAAAAATCGAATTTTTATTTCGAAGTTCAATATATAAAAATCATATTTTTATCCTGCTATTTAATATACATAAAAATTCTATTTTTACATCGCTATCATATATTTAAAAATTCCGCCTTTATAAAAATAAAGTTTTCAACTTTTCAATTTAAAGTTTTCGCCTTTCTAAAATAAAGTTTTCAACTTTTCAATTTAAAGTTTTCGCCTTTCTAAAATAAAGTTTTCAATTTTTCAATTTAAAGTTTCCGCCTTTCTAAAATAAAGTTTTCAACTTTTCAATTTAAAGTTTCCGCCTTTCTAAAATAAAGTTTTCATTTTTCAGTTTTAATACTTTATGAAAATTTCAGTTTTTATACTTTTAAAAATTCAGTTTAAATACTTTTTACATAAAATCACTTTTAACTTTTACATAAAATCAGTTTTAACTTTTACATAAAATCAGTTTTGAATTCTTAAAAAAACAGTTTTACATTCTTTGTCTTCTTCAACATTATATCTTTATACTAAAAAAAAAAAATCAGGTTTTTTCCTAATTAAAATCGGATAAAACAATATGAATAAAATAAGGAAATAAAAAAAAATAAAAATAAAATAAACTTACAGGGGGGGTTAGCGTCGGTCGGGGTCTGGAAAGGGGGGGGGGTTAGCGTCGGTCGGGGTCTGGAAAGGGGGGGTTAGCGTCGGTCGGGGTCTGGGAGGGGGGGGGGGTTAGCGTCGGTCGGGGTCTGGAAAGGCGGGGGGGGGGGGGGGGGGTCTTCGCGCCTGGGAGGAGAGAGGAAGGGGATCGAGTTGGGGGGAAGCTGACGTCGCGGAGGAGGAGATGAAGCAGCGGTGGATGACGGGGGAGGCGGCGTCGCTACTGCTCCGATCTTCTTTTTTTTTTTTTCTGAAGAATGAAATCGGGGGGGGGGGGCCAGGAAGAAGAATAAAGGGAGGGAGGGAAAATATATAATATATATATTTTTTTTATTATTTAATTTATTTAATTGCATAAAGTTGACTTTTACCCACGACCTCGAAACGAGGCCCACCGCCTGTCGTCCATAGCGTTTCACCCCCATTCCGAACACAATGGGATATGTATCGCAAGCTGATTTGATCGTTACAATCAGTTTCCTTTTGAATTTTCATTTAAATCACTATATTGAATTTTAAACGCACATTTCAAATTACCGAGGTCACATACTAACTAGAAAAATTCCAGAAAAATATTTTCTAGCTTCGTATTGTCGATACGGTCCTAACAAAACTAGTTTCGTCGAATTCTGAGACCGTTTGAAAAATGGCCAATTTCCAGTCGACTAAAATCAACTGAAACCGGTCAAACGCGTTTTCTTTTGCCACGCTCACATATTGATTTGAAAAATTATGAAATTTGGAATCTAGCAATAACTTTACATCACGGACCCAACAAAACTGGTTTCGTCGAAATCCGAGGTCGTTTGCAAAATGTCCATTTTTAAAGGCCTGAATTCCATAGCGACTATTCAGAATTTTCAACTGGACATTTCTTTTGATTCTCGCTATGAAATTTCGATCTTTCGGATTCGTTGAAAAGATATTATCAATTAGATCCCATTATTTTTGGTTTCACTAAAATCCGGATTGTTTTGCACCCGGTACATTCAATTTAAGTTTGAAATCGAATTATCGAACTACCGCGCCATTTTCAATTCCTTTTATTATTTAAAATAAATATTTATATTCTAACGACGACGCGTATAAATATATACGTTCGAATTATATTCAAAATAAATTTTCGTCGATATTATTTAAAATAATCCATTTTAAATAATCAAAATTCGCTAAAATTGCCAAAATAAAAATTTTAAACTGGCCCAGATTTCCGGGTTGTTACAATTTTTATGTTCAAATTACGGGGTGTTACATTCTCCCCTCCTTAAAGGATTCGTCCCCGAAATCTCCAAGTTAGGAAGAACATATCCTACTATCCATCATCCATCTACTCAAAACATCATCCACAGGCAACCATTGTCCTTAGACGACTTCTAATGCCATATGAACATATGCAAAACGTGTGTGTATATGCTCCTTAGCTAATGCTAATGATCAGGCCTGAATGATCTTTCGAATGCAAAATATGTTTAGTGCCATGAGTCCAACATGTATGCGAATAGTACTAGTCATATAAGTACTATATGCGTGCACAAACATTCATTCATATGCAACATCCGCATGGTAACACATTCAATTTCATCCGTAAACAAGTATAAATACTCGTGCATATGCAACATGAAACGCGGCTGCGTCAATCTAGTATCTAATGTGTATTCGCGCATCCACGAGCAACCACTTGCAACCATTTGCAACCATATCATTCATAACATGTTTCAAATACATGTTTACATCCATAGAGTTCTATATAAGGTTCCCATGATAAGACCAAGGAGATAAACAAGACAAGCTCCTTACGGGGTTTGTAACAGAAACAAGACCGAGAGGATATCCACCAAGCGATAGCATGTAAGTAAGCTCTACAGGAGAACCAGGGATCAACGATATACTCTTACAAAGAGACACGATGTGCACGTCTAAGCCGCATTTCCTTGAGCCTAATTCCAGTGTGCCTTGACTACCTTTGACTTCATGATTTCGTAGTTCCTTGATTCCTATTTCCAAGGTATGAGTCGGAACTCTTTTCACTGTCGCCTCTCGTTCCACTTTCATTTATTCTTTCCCTAGTATACTTGGCTCAACCATATCTACGTACTCATGCAAGCTCTCCAAAATTCACTAGTGAATTCTGGATCTCGTTTACCAATGCCAATCCATGTTACCACGTGCACTTACTAGGGTGGTTCCTGTAACCCATGCTCAAGCCGAATAAACCATCCGTCTTATTAGCGGCCGTTACTCGACTGGATCAGAGATTTCCGATAAATGCATCAAAAGATTTTAGGTAACTAACCATGACAGAACCTATAAAGTTACACGAGACTTCGAAGGTATTACCAAAGCAAGCCAAGAGTCTGACTACCCTCTTTTCAAAACCGAGAATGGTATCCCTTACTGGATAACCACTTTACCCCTAGAATCCATCCATAGCTCAACAATAGAAGTATTGCTTCTAATCTCAACACTTGGCATAGACGTTCTCAAATCCAACAAGTCATGAATAAATGGACCGACTCTCCAACCAGATTTTGGGACAAAAACTGGGATCCTCTACCATGCTAGTACTAAGGTGCAGAGACTCAACTATCCAAGTAGACTTAAATGATACGATGATCAAGACAAAGTCTGGACGGGATGATAGAAAAGAACGACTAAATCTTTACCAGAAACGGTACCATTTCTTTTAGGTACCCTAGAAATGGGAGCATACAATTTCCCTCTCCGATGATCTTGTCCTTGTCCTCCTTGATGGACTAAGCCATAGCAACTGTTGCTTATCCTTAAGCTCGCGTCCTTTATCCTTACTCTTATTATCCTTCCTTGTACCACGGCAACAGGTCTCTCGAGATCCACCTCCATCGCATGGGAAAATACTTACGTAGCTAGACAAGGATTAGTCGCAGTTAGAACTAGTGTAACTACAAATGGAGGGAAGAAAGGAAAAGAGATTCGATCAAGAAAACAAAGGATAGTGCTAACGGCTTTTGGAGAATAGCCTTTAAAAACTTTTCTTGAAAAATGCTTCTTTGTAAACGGTTTTTCAAATAGTTTTCAGAAGGTTTTAAAAACTTTTGCCCAGTCTGGTAACCTGGCTCTGATACCAAATGTAACACCCCACCACCGCTAGGGTCACTCGCAAAGGAATGCACTAGCTTTAGAGGGGTATTATTGGTAAACATGTACAGAAATATTACAAGACAGAACACATATATATAAAACAGCGGAAGTAAAACAAATTTCATTACCTTGTAAAATAAGGTCTAAAGCCTTTTACATCAAAATACATCAAAACCTGTCTTGCAATAATAAAGAAGCATAAAGCCATTTCATAAATTATTCCCCAAGTAAAACAGTAAAGTAGCCATAGCCAAGGGAAGTCCAAGCCATGCGTGATGACCTTCAAACAGAAGAAGTCCAAACTAACAATAGCATTTCCTCCTTGTAGCCTGGCGGGGGGGGGGGGGGGGGGGGGGAATGGAAGACAAGAGGCGAAACAAAACGGGGTCAGTCATAAAGACTGGTAAGCCCTATCTACTATCAATATATAAACTAGTAAAGTTAACTGGCATGAGGAACTGAGATGAACATAAGTATGATGACAAGATAGATAAGCTAAACCAAAATAACAGGATGAACTACTGTACCAAGATACACGAGTGTGTCATGATAAACTACGGTGTTAAGATAAATCAAGGTATCACATTGTCCGGTTTCTATCAAGTATACTATCCCAATGTATCTACCCTGTATAACGACCCACGGTATCTATCATGTATATTTCCCCTGGTTCTAACATGTATATTTGCTCTGCACCCCTCGTACTAGTATCCCAACCTGCGTCATGTGTTAACTACGAATGTCCCTTGCCCAATGTCATGTAATGGTCCATGTCAACCTAATATATAGCATATGTAGGTTTTCCCAACTCGTATGTTTCCTTCCATGTATAAGTTCAGTCCTTTGTCGTAGGCCATACGGGCTTTCCCATGTAAACGTTTTATCCTTGAAGTTATTTTGGACTGCTACCCTCGATCTAGTTATGTTTCCTTACCATGAACTGTCGCGTGTCCACTTAGTATTTATGCCACCTAGGACCACTAGGGATTATGCTACCTAATGAACGTTTCCGTGTCTCGGTTTGGGTTCAGCCACCTAGGGCCACTAGGGATTATGCCACCCGTCAACCGCGCCCTTTGTCCCACGTATGTATCGTGAACCGTTTTCCATGTCTAGGCGCACATGTTTCTCAATGTGCCATCCGAGTTCCGTGCCAGGGCAAACCAAGAAATACGGAACTCGGTCGGGAGCTTTAAGTCGTCTGCTGATGCAGATATCAAGGTCTGTTTTTGTACTCCTGGCTATGGTCCCACGTGACCCCTCCCTCAACTACTGAAAGGCAATCCAAGAAGAATCATGTATGAGAACTACACTAAGGCCCATCGATGCCCACTTCCAGATAGCCAACCTCACCCATAACTTGATAGCTAGTATACGGCCTTTTGGGAGTTCCCTGCCTTTCCGTATGTACACGATTGACTAAAGATGGTAGGTACCCGGCGACATGCTATCCCGGGGAAAAATCAAGTATCGTCGACTCCACGCTAATCCATCCCAGTCTTTAGGTCGCTCGCATAGCAACCAAGGCATACTCTTGGCTCTCCTACCGCAGACCTTAACCTCTATGAGGCCGAGTTTCATGGACCACTTGCCACCTCACAGAGGGATACCAAGAGTACCCTCACGTTCCCCGAAGCTTCCGCTTCGTCACCCAGTTCATTGGAGCTTTTATCCAAGTCAGATAACTTGCTCCTCCTCGTGTTTTAAGCGATGACCTACCGTACCGGGTTACTCATCTATTCATGAACTAGTCCCATGTCCTTGGCTAAGAATTATGAATTAGTTACACTTAACTAAGGTTTACCACTTAGCTTCCTTTCCCCGTTACCCTTGATCAACTACGATTTTCTACCTAGTTCCTCTACTTGGGTTTTTCTTATAGGTTTAAGTGTTGTTATTCAAGTTCATGACTTAACCCTCCTACGAATCATGTCAAGATTGGATAAGTACTCATGTTCAAGGCTTAGCCCTACAAGTTGGTTAAGTGTACCAAGAAGCCCATGACTTAACCCTATCAAGTCAAATTGGTTAAGTATTTATTCGTCTTACCCCTATCATATTATCATGTTAGATTGATTAAGCATAGGTTATCTTAATCCCATCAGATTATCGAGTCGGATTGGTTAAGTATGGGTTAGCTTAACCCCATCCACTAATCGTATTACAATGGTTAAGCCTAATTTTAAAAGGTCTTGTGACTTAACCCTATCAGGTCCACCTATTAGATTGGTTAAGTATAGGTTACTTAACCTCATCAAATCATCACGTATAATTGGTCAAGTATAAGTTACTTAACCCCATTAAATTACCGTGTTAGGTTAGTTAAGTACTGGTTACTTAACCTCATTGAATTACCACGTTTAGATTGGTTATGTGTTTATCCCCATCGAATTACCGTGTTTAGATTATTTAAGTGAAGGTTACTTAACCCCATCTAATTACCGTGTTTATATTAGTTAAGTCTAAGTTACCTAACCCCATCTAATTACCATGTTAGATTAGTTAAGTATGGATTACTTAACCTCATCGAATTTACCGTGTTTAGATTAGTTAAGTGTGGATTACTTAAAACCGTCTAATAATCAAGTCGGATTAGTTAAGTGTGAATTACTTAACCCCATCCCCTAATTGTCTTGTATGGTTAAGTGCCATTAAGAAATCAAGCCCGGTCCCACTTAACCTACCCATTCGTGTCATATCGGTTAAGTGTCATTAGTCAAATTTACTTAACCTTATCATGTGGCATTAATTTAATTAATGCACTCTTAACCTCTCACATTAGACCTTGTTGTGGTTACTAGTTAAGCCGGGCGGGTCCGGGTAGTTTTACACCACAACCTAGTCTAACCTCGGGTCTTAAGCGCGACATGACCAACTTCTCACATTGGATCCTATTGTTTGTAGCCACTAGTTAAGCCGGGCAGGTCCGGGTAGATTTATGCTACAAACTCAACCCAACCTCGAGTTGGCCATTTTCGTGTTTGGTCTAGTGTCTTGTTACACTTACAACCCATACGTGTCAAGTTTTCAAGTTCCATGTACGTTACATGTTGTCATGTTTATACCAACTTATCCAAATCATGTTCATGTCATTATGTTTACCCATAACATAACCCCAACGCTTTTAAACTCGCATATACATTCGCAACAACGTATAATGTTTTAAAAGAAGGAACTTGGCAAAGGCATGAAAAAAAACGGGTATAAGGCCACAAGTTAAACATGGTGGAAATGAGGCATAAATGTGCTCACAAACTTGCATGTTACATTGTCAAGCCTCAAAAACATGTATAACATTCAAACTTGGCAAATAGGTGATACATGGTCATAGATGACACGAAATGATGACAAGTAACTCGCATAAAACATCACATAAGGGTTATGACTTCATATGCAAGTTAACCTAAAGGTTATGAGGGTTCTCATGTTGCATAATGCAACATTTCAACATAAAGGTTATAGCTTTTAACCCACAAGATCAAGGTAATGACTTTATAGACTTGCATAACATGATTGCATGTATCATACTTAATGATCAAACCCAAACTTGCAACATTCATTTAACTTTATTGTTAATATCTAGAGTAGGAGGGGGCTTACAATGCTGTGAAGGCACAAATCAATATAAAATACGATTGAGACGAAGCCACACTAGCAAAAACCCCAAATCAACAAGCTCCTTAGAAAAACCTTGAGCAAAATCAATAAAAATCCTTGCTTTGAAGAAGAAAGGTTTCAACTTTGGCTTTGAATGAAGCTTATGAGCTCTCATGCAAGATCCTTGCTTTTTGGTCAAGAAAAGGTTGCAACTTTGGCTAGAATGCAACATAAGAACACTCATACAAGTTTGAAAGCACTTGTATGAACTCACAATCTCTCATAGAAATAGGCTTATGAATTTTAGCATGAGAGTGGAGGCCATGAGAGGAACAAATTTGACATAGTTTAGTTGTAGGATTGAATAATGGTGATTTAGGCTAGGTTTAGGGGTCTTTTTGATAGAGGATTAGGATAGTATTAGCCATAGGATTAACCCTAGATTCAATCCAATCCATCAAAGCATGTCTTGGGGAAGAAGTCAAGTGTAGGAACCATCTAGGGCCTTTAGATTAAAGGTGAACCATGAGAACCATTCAAATGCAAAATCTGCATTTGAGCGAATCGGCCCACGGGTTGACAGCCAAACACCCTGGATTAACCCCTAGTCGACCCAACGGGCTCGGGTCGACCTCCAAAATCGGCCGGTTCGGTTATTCCCCTCTCCCAATTCGCTGTTTTGAACAATTTTGCATATTTATTTATTTAATTTTCAATTATATATATATATATATATCAATATATATATATATTTCTCTGTGCAACCCATTTCACTTAATTAAGCATACTTTAATTTGTGAATTTTTATGTTCAAATTACGGGGTGTTACAGTAAGGTAGTAGCGGATGCCCTAAGAAGAAAAAGGTTGCTTCATGTCCTCTTTATGTGAAAAGGAAAAGTTCAGAATACATATCAAAGTTTGATTTTAAAACCTTCGGTTAAGTTAGTAGTTAGCATCGCTAGGAGTAAGACCTACACTTTTGAATTAAATAGGGACTTCACAAAGAAAAGACTCTCAGATAGCTGACGCAATGGATAAATTAAGTAGAGAAGAGACCTCTAATCACCTTAATAAATACACTTGGTAACATGGTTAGCATTTGTTTATTTTCATGAGATAGTTCTTCTACATGGAATACCCTCTAGTGAATTTTGGAAACAGAAATTAAGAAGCTACGCAATTGTAAAGTTAAGACAATCAGAGCACAATGAAGTGAAGCTCATGAAGATGCGACTTAGAAGACTAAAGACTAGGTACATCAAACCCTTTTTTGAGGGTATATCCTTGATCTCTCTTTTTCTGTAAAGTTTATTTGCATGTTAGCCTTTATCTTTTAAGTATATCCTCTCAGTCCTATCCTCGATCCTTAGGTAGAAGCCAATGGATGTAAACATGTGTTTGAGACATGTTATGTTTGGTGGATGCAAGTGTTTGCTAGTGGTTGCTCGTTGATGCATATACACACACATTAGGCACTAAATCTGCTTCGTCACTTCCATGTTGCATATGCATGAATGGATTTTATATATGTATGTATTGAAACTTGATGTGTTATCATATGGATGTTGCATTTTAATTTATGATTGTGCACCCATGTAGAAGTTATAAAGAACGATTAGGAATAATTGCATAACGATGGACTCATGGCACTGACATAATTCGCATTAAGAAGGTCAACTGAATCAGTAGATCGCCCGATTTTGCATTATATAAGGACATATACACACACTATGCATATGATAATGAATGCATTAGAAACCTCTTTAAGGACAATGGCTGCCTGTGATTGAAAGGTTGAGTAGATGACTGTTGAATGGTAGGATACACATTCTTCTTGACTTGAAGATTTCAGGGACGAAATCATTTAAGTAGGGGGGAATGTAACACCCCGCAATTTTAAAATGGGACATAGGAGATAATTAAATAATAATTAATCTTTAAAAGAAGAATTAAGGGAAATGGGTTGCGCCATTGCGTTCATCTTGGAATTCTACATAGATTCCGAGTTTGCGTAAAACGGATACAGTATGATGAAGTTATGGAGGTTAGAAGATTTCAGTTTAAAACAGAATTAAAATAAATTATTAAAAATAGCGATGGCGGGAGGAGGAAACGCGGAACCGACCATGTTTTGTATGTCAACCTGAGACCCGCTTGGTCGATACCTGTGACGACTCAGGCACTTTGTGTTCGAAACCGGGGTCAACATAGGTGTCGACCCCCCTCGATCCCATCAGCCAGATCTGGGCAATGTAGATTTTTGGTGTCTTAGGGCATATATAGCTTGTTCTAATTGGCCCGGTGAGGTGTCTTTGTGACTTGGATGGTTTAGATTGATCCTAGATTAATCTAAAGGCTCTAACTAATCCTATACCTCTATGTATACATCTCTAAACCTAAACATTAATTCATAACAATTCCTTATGACACATCAATGCTGCTGAACTTCCAATTCTCTTAGCCGCCGCCTCAAAAACCTAAATCATATTAGAAGTTGTTCATCAATAATCAACATCAAATTAGAATATCTGGAACAACAACGATTCATTTATCTTTTCTAATCCAAGCAATGTAAGTTAACGTTACTTTCAGATTTAAATACCTAATTGTAATCTTGGTATGTAATAAAATGAATCGAAGTCCATGATTTTACATGCCTAAGAAGTTGTTATATCGATACAATCGTGCCTATCTTTGTTGGATCTAAATTTACTTTATTAGGTCTATTGTTACATGCCTATTTTTATGCCTATTCTTATTTTATGCTCCTTCTCTCTCTTCACTTGTTTCCTTTTTCTTTTATGAACCTAGGTTACCTTCGAACCTAAGCTGAAATCGCGAAATATGAACGATTGGAATACGGGGAATATTTGGGTATAACCTATTTTGGGTAAATATTGGGCATAATGTAATTGGTGAAATAATTGGGCATAACATATTGGGTGATATTGTTGGGCATAACTTGTAATTGATAGTGGGGCATCACTATTATTATTATAACTACAAGTTTGGGTTAATTGGCATGTAAATCAAGTTTTGGGCGTATACTGCAAACTTGAATATTAAATCTAGATTAGGCATAACTATCGGTTGGGACGCCAAGCATAATGTATATTGTGATTTTGAAGCATGACTATTATTCTAAATTTGGGTAGATTGGGTGTTGCCTATTTTGATCAAAAACTTGTAACTGAATTTGTTGGGCATAACTTGAGAACTGAAACATGGCTAGTTTTGTGAAATTTGGATAATTAGCATGAAAAATCTTGACTTGGAGATATACGGTAAATATGTAGATTGGCTAAAAGAGGAACATGCCTAACCCGAGGTTAGATTGAATTGCGGTGTAAAACTACCCTGAACCGCCCTACATATCCAGTAACTGCAACAACACATATCTAATGTGAGAGTTTAGCGCATTTAGCCCAAAAACCGAGGTTAGAATGAGTTTGCGGTAGAAGTCTGCCCGGAACCGCCCGGCACATCCAGCAACCGCAAACAACAGTTCTAATGTGAGAGGTTAAGGCATTAATGAATGAATTAATGCTAATAAACAAGACATTCTAAGAATGAGTAGGGTTAAGTTAATAAGAACACTTAACTAATATAGCATGATGATTGAGTAGGGTTAAGTTAATAAGAAACACTTAACCAATATAACTTGATGAAGGAGTGGGGTTAAGTTGATAAGAAACACTTAACCAATATAGCATAATGAATGAGTAGGTTAAGTTAATAAGAAACACTTAACCAATATAGCATGATGAACGAGGGGGGTTAAGTGAATAAGAAACACTTAACCAATATAACATGATGAACGAGTGGGGTTAAGTTAATAAGAAACACTTAACCAATATAACATGGTGAACGAGTGGGGTTAAGTTAATGGGAAACACTTGATCAAGTAACATGATGAATGAACAGTGTTTAGTTAATAGGAAACACTTAACCAATACAACATGATGTGTGGGTGGGTTAAGTTAACATAAATGGACAACACTTATCCAATATTACATGAATAAAGTCGATAGGGTTAAGGAAAGCTTAACCAATAATAGATATTGACTTGATAAGTAGGAAGGTTAAGTAAACCTTCGGTAGGTGGGTAATATTAGTACATACAGGCCCACAAACTTAACTGTTAAATAAACTTGTTTGAATTAGTGGGAGGGTTAAGTACATTTCGTGTGGGTGGGTAATATTTGTATATATAGGCCCATAAACTTAACCATTAGGAAACCCTAGTAACAGGGACACATTTCAGCAGTAACCCACATAGATGTATCATGGTACCCTGAACTAGGCAGGATGGGGCAAGATTACTGGGCTGATTATAAGCGGTCAAAGTAGCGGTAGGTGGTGCAGCAGTGCCGGTTCCAACGGGATCACGGGCGTGCACGTATTCCGGAGTGGAAGAATTAGCCACTGGGCATCCGTAAATATAAGATTGTGCATCTTGGTCATGACGGGTTGCCACCTAAGGGCATGATACACCCTACGGCGGGACCAGCACAGGTATCTTAAAGAAGAGGGCTGAGCGACAGAAATTAGAACTAGATCGATATGAGCAGAAGCCGATCAGTTAAGGTAGTAAGGATATATCTAACATCTTCATGGCAATTAGGTTGATTGAGGTAACATGTAATAACCCGAAAATCTGAGCCAGTTTAAAATTTTTATTTCGGCAATTTTAGCGAATTTTGAATATTTAAAATGAATTATTTTAAATAAAAATCAACGAGAAATTTATTTTGAATATAATTCGAACGTATATATTATACGCGTCGTCGTTAGAATATAAATATTTATATATAATTATAAATAGAATTGAAAATGGCGCGGTAGTTCGATAATTCGATTTCAAACATCAATTGAACGTACCGGGTGCAAAACCATCCGAATTTTAGTGAAACCAAAACCATTAGGATCTAATTGATAACATCCTTCCAATGAATCCGAAAAATCGAAATTTCATAGCGGGAATCAAAAGATATGTCCGGTTGAAAATTTTGAATAGTCGCTATGGAATTCAGGCCCTTAAAAATGGAAATTTTGCAAACGACCTCGGATTTCGACGAAACCACTTTTGTTGGATCCGCAGTGTCAGATTATTGCTAGATTCCAAATTTCGTAATTTTTCGAATCAATATGTGAGCGTGGCAAAGGAAAACGCGTTTGACCAGTTTAAGTTGATTTTAATCGACTGGAAAATCGGTCATTTTTCCAACGGTCTCAAAATTCGAAGAAACTAGTTTTGTTAGGATTGTATCGTCGATACAAAGCTAGAAAATATTTTCCTGGGATTTATAGAGTTCGTATGTGACCCCAGTAAATTGAAATGTGCGTTCAAATTCAATATATAGAGTTATATGTTGATTTTGACGGAAACTGATCGAAACGATCGAATCAACCTACGATACATATCCCATTGTGTTTGGAATGGGGGTGAAACGGTATGGACGACAGGCGGTGGGCCTCGTTTCGAGGTCGTATGTAAAAGTCAACTTTTTGAAAATAAATTAAATAAATAAATTAAAAATTAAATCTCTCTCTCCTCACCCTCTCTTTTTCTCTGCCCCCCCCCCCCCCCCCGTTCAAAATCATTTTTTAGAAATAAAAAAAATAATATAAAACACTCTCTCTCCTCACCCCCTTATACTTCTGCCCCCCCTCCCCCGTTCGATTCAATCAACAAAAGAAAAAAAAAGCAATGACGGAAATGCATCGTCGATTCCCCCCTCCACCATCGCCCCTTCGTCGATGGCGCCACCGGAGGTCGGCCTCCCAGCGTCGCCTCCTCCCCCTCGTTTCCCCCTTCAGACCGCACCCGAAACCCCGCAACCACCAAATCGAGAACCACACCTCCGTTGAAGCCCACAACCACCACCGAACCCCCCCTCTTCCTCTTCCCTCCTTGCGCCGCCGTGCAGACGCCAACCGCCCCCTCCTGACGTGCGGGACCCCCTGCCCTCATCCTCTACTGCAAACGGCACCACGACCCCCTTCCAATTCGAACAGCGTAGGTGTGTCTTTATTAACTTATTTATTTACATTGTTTTATATGTAGATTAGAATTTTAATTTGAAATGTTTGATTTTTAAACAAGAAAAGAGTTGAATCTTTATATTAGAAGAGTTCGAATTTTTATATTAGAAAAGTTTGAATCTTTATATAGTGGGAATGGTGAATTAAAAATATAATTTTTATATAAGGAAGAGGTAGAAAAGATTTTTATTCAATTAAAAATATGATTTTTATATTTTTAAAGTATTACAAATATAATCTTTACTATATAGAAGATGTAAAAATATGATTTTTGTTTATGTAGAGGATTAAAAATATAAAAGACGTGATTTTTAAAATATAAAAGACGTGATTTTTTAAAATATAAAAGAAGTGATCTTTAAACTATAAATGATTAGATTTTTGAAATTGAAAAGGTGAAATCTTTATATGAAAAATAACAAAGTAAAAATTCAATTTTTATATATTGAATAGCATAGTAAAAATTCGATTTTTATATATTGAATAGCAAAATAAAAATTCGATTTTTATATATTGAATAGCGTGGTAAAAATTCGATTCTTATATATTGAATAACGAAGTAAAAATATGATTTATATATATGTAATGGCTTCGGGCAACGAAAGCGACAAAAAGGCGAGAATGGCGATGATTTCAATGAATGAAGTGTCGTGGAGTTTGGATAGCTATCGGTGAGAACTTCTCACTCTTCAATTTATTTTTCTAGTTATATATATATATATATATATTTATATACTAGGATGTAGACGGTGTTTACTAGCACCCGACACCCGTCATCCACAGACCATGGATGACTTGTTTGGTAAATTGTTTGGTTGAGTAGTTAGTTAGAATATTTGGTTTGAATTGAATTGTTTGGTGAAATGAAATTGATTTGATTGATGTGTAAATGGCGTGGGCCTTCACTAGACCGTGGATAAGGCTAGGCCTCGTCCCGTTTCTAGTATCGTGCCGTTATGCCGCCGAAATTTTCTAAAATAAGTTAGAAAAATAAAAATATCATTTTATTGAATCAATGAATTGAATTGAAATTCATATGTTGAAATAAAACGTTTTATCGTTAAAAATATAATTTTTAACATGAATGTGAATAAATAAAATATTCATTTACAAACCGGACAGTTTGTTTATGTACACCTATTTGAAGGACATTGATTGGGTCGATAAATTTTACACATCGCCCAACTGCACAATTAAAATCCGTGTTTGTTGATTTGAAACCCCACACGGGTGTTGGGATGAAATTTGAAGTTCACTCATCCTGATTGATTAAATATGTCGATCGATTGATTGACAGGCTGTTATAAGCGTTAGATATCTATATTTGATGCTTATACACTGTAGTGCACTTTGGATGATGGATGATTATTTGTCGTGGCTATTTTACACATGTGTGTATGGAAATTCATATAATTAACATTGTATGGTGATTGATTGGGCCTCAGTCCAATTTAGAAAATAAAGAATATATAATATAAAGGTTCATGTGTTGACTGTACTCATCCGTTGAGATTAGTCATGTGTTGAACGAAATAATTTAATAATAAAATTTACATCTTTATCAATATAATATAAAGGTTCATGTGTTGACCGTACTCATCCGTTGAGATTAGTCATGTGTTGAACGAAACATTTTGATAATGAAATATTTGACATAGAAATATTTGAAATAGGAATATTTGAGATAGAATATTTGAAATAGAAATATTTGAAATAGGAATATTTGAGATAGAATATTTGAAAATAGAAATATTTGAAATAGAAATATTTGAAATAGAAATATTTGAAATAGAAATATCTAAAATAGGAATATTTGAGATAGAATATTTGAAAATAGAAATATATGAAGCCGTGCTGATTAGATTGAAGCCATTTTGACGTGAACGATATTTATATCGATTTTATTCATTTTAAAATGAATATTGAAAAGTGATTTCGAAATCGAATAGTTTGAAATGAAATTTGAATCGAATCGAATAGAAAACCAAATTCGAAATGAATTGAATATGAAACGATTTTGAAATGAATTGAATATAAAATGATTTCGAAATGAATTGAATATAAAACGATTTCGAAATAAATTGAATAAAAAACGAATTTGATTTCAATTGAGTATATAACGAATTTGATTTCAAATTGAATAGAAAACGAATTTGAATTGAATTGAAATCAAATAGAAATGAAAGTAAAAAGGATTTAAAATAGAAAATTCAATTTTGATTTGAATTTGAAATAAAGTTGAAATTGTTTTTGAAACGAATTTAAAACTATTTATAAAATTCGTTTTAAGAGGAAATCGACGAAATATATTATATATATATAATATAATGGCCTGAATAGAACGCGCCGCGCCGCGGTAGTTCGTAAATTTCGACCATTTATTTCAAACAGACATTCCGGAGATCCGACCGTCGGATTCTCCTAAAACCGGAACCGTTGGGTTCGCATCGAAAAGAGCTTTCTAATAAATATTAGAAATTTGAAATCTAACGGTTGGATTTGGAGTTACGTCCAAATCAAATTTGAAAAAGGTTGGTGTAAGTGCAGTTCGATGGCCATTGTTGGAAATCGACTGTACGGGCCTTGATAAAATTATTAAAAATAGTAATAATTTGTGTAAAATCATAAGAAATGATTTGGGAAAATTTGGGATGAAAAACTCCATATTTGAAAAGATAAAAATAGATTTTTATCGAAATGAACTAGTTTGAACAGAAATTAAAACCCATTTATTTTTAAATAAATAAATTGGATTGGAAATGGGTTTAAATAGAGTTGATTCATGGGTTTATCGTGAACTGTGTTTTAAATAACACTAGTTCTTTATCCCGATAATAAAAATAATGTGATTTGGGTTTATCGTGGACTGTGTATTAAATGACATTAGTTCTTTAACCCAGTAAAAAGAGTTTTAATGAATCTTCAATTAGATTGAAATGTGAATTTATAATTTAAATTATCAACTTAGAAAATAAGCGAGAATGGAGTATAACCAGTTTTGCTCCAAAACGATAGTTAAATCTTTAATTAGATTTGAACATGAAATGGTAATTAACTTTACCGATAACACCGTGGTATTAGATATGGAGTATCACCAGTTTTGCTTCATGGGATGAATAGGTTGGGATTGGGAAATAAAATAAATAATTTCTTCGGTGTGGTTCGCTAATCTCGACCAGTTTGAAAAACCATAATTTGGTTTGAAATGTCATCCAAAGGAAGATTAAAGGATAAATTTTAAAGAATTTATCTTGGATAAAATTAATGGGATCCTTCCCTAAAATTGTGATTTTGTGAATAAAATAATATTCTGAATTGGAATGAGGCGTATGTTGTGTTGGTGTAACATTTGTTTTTAATATACGCGGGTTGTTCGGAAAGACCGGGTTTATACCCATTCTGAATAACCGATTCGACGATAAGTCGAAGATGAAGACGGTGGTCGAAGACCGGAAGTCTTTACATCGTTTGGATAATTACTGGCGATTCTGATTGGGCTGTACACCCAAGAGGATGGAAATAGTTGGTGGTCGTCCGGACGTACTTGGAGATGGATGGATATGCGAGGAAAGTGCCTCCGGTTTCGTTCAGACCCAGAACGGACTTGTAAATGGATTGTGTGTCTGACATTGGATTTTATTCTGTGTTGATTGATTTCTGTTAAATATATATTTGTTTGGTGGCGGAGAATTTACTCTCTTGCTTAACGCCCTTCTCTGAGATGTACGAGCTTAGAGGTTATATATCGATGGATATCAATCGCATGGCATGAATTGCCTGTGTGGCACACTGAGTTGCATAGATCAAGGCTTCTGTTGAAAAGCAAAGTCTTGTGGTTGATGATCAAAGCACGGCCTTCGTGGCGTAGCTTTGTGTATAACGTGAATTCGCGAGCCTCACACCTCGGTATGAGTTAAAAACGGGATACAGACTGCAGGGAGAGCACGATGTTTCTTTCTAGCTTTGGTGGTGTCAGTGACTTACCAGCCCTTACATTTATATACTTTTCACCTATGTTGTTGTTGGATGAGGCGCCTCGATTTTAGGTGTGTAAGGACCGGGAAATGTGTGTTCAGGCATAACTAATCCTCTAACGTAAGTGAGGACCGGCCCTGAAGCATCCAGGATTGCCCAGAGTGTGTAGTCCTGAGACATTTGCTAGAGTGTCTTGAACGCCGAGAGGAGCTTGCCCCTTGCCTCGACTCATGACGGAAATCCAATTTCCAATACGTGTATTGCGAGTTTAATTGTAGAACTAGTATGGCGACATAGTGGTATAGGGCACTTATGCCGTCTATGATTTATATTTATGATTGAAATTGTTTTGACACTATACACTTATTATAGTATCAAATGATTTGTTTTAAACGTACTAAGCATGTTTGGCTGTTATAAGGTAAAACCCTATCCTCTGGCTTGCGTTGCATTGTGTGATGGGACCTGCGCCTTATAATAGCTTCATTTTTTGAAAAAGCATTGCGTTGTTTATTCTATGCACTGGTATTCTTAGGAGGAAACCCGTTCCGTGTTATACGGCGTGGTCCCTTCAGTTACTCTCTTTCAAAGTAAAGTTTTAAATAACTGTTTTAGTTCTCACACCAGTCACATGACTGATGTAACAACCCGTATTTCTAATAACATGTTATAACATAAATTGAGGCAGAATTTAATTCTAAAATCTGAATCAAGGGAAACGGGCTATGCCATTGCGTTCGTCTCGGAAAAATACGCGAAATAGAGTCCGAGTTTTCGAAAATCGGAGTTCGTATGACCCGATTAAGGCCCAACGAAGTTTTATGAAAATTTCAAAGTGAAAAACAGATTTAAATTCAAATCTGAAATTGGAAATTGGGCCAGTTGGGCCAGGCGGGAAAATTCCCGCAACAGTACCCATGTCGACAGCCCTGTCGACTTGGCTGTCGACTTGGCTGTCGACTTGGCTCAGACGCCCAGTCCTGCTTGGTGCACCATTTTGAGAATGTGTTGAGCTTGGGGGCCAGATTCGATTTAGAGGGCTGAGAATACAACTAGGGTTTAATCCTATGGCCTAAAACACTTGCCTAATCTATAAATAAGACCCTAACCTACCCTAAATCATCATTATTCATCCTAGCAACTAAACTATGGCAAAATCAATCCTCTCATGGCCTCCACTCTCTTGATACAATTCCTAAATAAATTTCTAAGTGATTTACCATACATACAAGTGTTTTTAGACTTGTATGATCATCATTAGCTTGCATTCAAGTCTTGTTTCTCTATTGGCATCTTAAAGGAAGTGTTTTGATCAAGTTTGCTTGCATTTTTGGGGTTTAATTAGTTGCATAAGGGTTTTCTTACATTTGCTATACTCATTTGAGTCCGCATAAGCATTGTAAGCCCTATTCCTTTCATACTTGAACTTTAAAGTTAAATGTATGATATGCAAATTGTCATATGTTATGCAAGTTTTGTTATGCAAGTATGATATGCAAATTGTCATATATTTTGCAAGTTTTGTTATGCAAGTATGATACGCAAGTTGTCATATGTTATGCATGTTTTGTTATGCAAGTATGATATGCAAGTTGTCATATGTTATGCAAGTTTTGTTATGCACGTTTGACATGCAAGTTGTCATATGTTATGCAAGTTTTGTTATGCAAGTTGATATGCAAGTTGTCATATGATATGCAAGTTTGGGATGGTCATATGGTTCATGTTATCATGTTATGCAAGCTTATTTTGAGTATGTGAACATAAAGCTTCAAGCTTTATGCCAAAGGTTGCATTTTGGCAACATGTAAGTTATCATATCACTTATGATAACTTGCATGTGAGGCCAAATGCGAACTTGAGGCCATTTCTACATGTCATTTAGCACCATGTATCATGAATATGCCAAGTTTGGTTTTATGTATGCTTTTTGGCCATAAAAGTGTAATATGCAAGTGTATGAACAGATGAACATTTCATATGCCACCATGTTGAACTTGTGGCTTTAACATTTTTATGTCATGATTATGCCAAGTTCCCTCTTTCTATCCTTTATGCGCTATTGCGATATGTAAGCGATGGGGTTGCGTTTGGGTTTGGGTAAACTTAAAAGACATAAAAACATGAGCTTGGGAATTTACCTATTAAGTTAGGTCTACCCATTGGGAATTTACCTATTAAGTTAGGTCTACCCAATTGCTTGAAAATTGTAACATGTTTTGGAATCATGATGGACATGACACTTAGAAAAGATAAGTGTGGCCAACTCGAGGTTGGGTTGAGTTTGTAGCGTAAACCTACCCGGAACCGACCGGCCTAACTAGTTGCTACAAACAATAGGACCCAATGTGAGAAGTTGGTCATGTTGTACCTTGAACCCGAGGTTAGACCAAGTTGTGGTGTAAAGCTACCCGGAACCGACCGGCTTAACTAGTAACCGCAACAAAGTCTAATGTGAGAGGTTAAGGCGCATTAATTCATTAATTAATGCTACATGATAAGGTTAAGGAAATCTGACTTATGACACTTAACCAATCTGAACTCGGTAAAGTAACGGGGTTAAGTTAACCAACACTTAACCAATCTGAACTCGGTAAATTAACGGGGTTAAGTTAACCTACACTTAACCAATCTGAACTCGGTAATTTAACGGGGTTAAGTTGAACTATACTTAACCAATCCAACTCAGTAATTTGGTAAGACTGAGGACCAATTTGATACCTGGTCTGGATAAACTAACTTGATTGATAAATTAAACGAACCTGTTTTGCGGATCTGTAGGACCCTCACCAAGTTAGGCAAGTTTGTAAATCTGTTATCTGATCCGTTAGTCTGAAAACTGACCATCTGAATCTGGTATGTCTGAACTCTGTTAATAAGTTAATCTGAATCTGATAGTCTGGGGACACAAGGAGGAATACTTGTGTCATTTGTTGTTTGGGACCCATATTAGTCGGTAACCCTTTCTGGTATCAAAACTTTGACCCAACTGTAAGTGGGGTCCGGGCACGCTTACTGAACTAATTATAAGTGGTTCATTCTGATAATGGCGATGGGTGTTGATGGTGCGTTCCAACCGGGTCATGTGCGTGCATGGATCCCGGTCTGCCTCTGAGGATGTAAGACACCGTGACATCTGTAAATATGCCTGTGCCAATTGGTTGCCACTTTAGGGAGTGATACACCCTATCGTGGGGCCGACACAGGGTATTTATGTATTAGGGAGCCGATTGCTTGGGTAGGATTTAGGGTACACTTAGTTCTGTCTGATTCTGTGGGTACCGTCTGTTTTGTTGGGTGGCAACACCCGTCTGTTTCTGCGTGGTACCGTTCTGTTAGGGTGGTAAAGGCCCATTTTTGGTAGCATTCCGTTTCTGTACTTTATCTGTTAGGGTGGTAAAGGCCCATTTTTGTTAGCATTCCATTTCTGTACTTTATCTGTTAGGGTGGCTAAGGCCCATTATAGTTAGTATTCCGTTTCTGTACTTTATCTGTTAGGGTGGTAAAAGGCCCATTATAGTTAGTATTCTGTTTCTGTACTTTATCTGTTGGGATGGTAAAAGCCCATTTTTCCCAAACTCTATTTCTGTATGGACCGTTCCGTCCCGTTTCAATGTGAACATTGGGGTAACACCTAATCCTGTTATACTAGAATTGGTACCAAGAACTTAGATCTTGGTTTGAGTCAAACACCTGATACTGGGCCAAGTTTGGGCCAAGGGATAAATTCTGGATTATTCATGACATGTTAGAATGTTAGCACACCTGTGGTGCAAAACCTTAAACCGGATTATGCGATGACACCTTTATCTGCCTTGTTAGTTAATCAACATGCTAGTATGTGGTTATCCCTATGTTCATACCTGCTGCTCATGGTAGTTAACGTTATCAGTTTACATTGATTGTAGTAGGGCTTACTCAGACTTTTTGACTGACCTGTTTTCTTTCGCCTCTTTTCTTCCGTTTCCCCCCTCCCCCCCACCCCCAGGTTCTCAGGGAGGGAATATAGGAGTTTAGCTTGGATCTTAGCTGCTTTTACTTGGATAGCTCATGTATGCTTTGGACTTGAGCTCGCTATGGTTTTTCCACTTTGGGCATAGCTACTTTATGTTTTCCTTTTCAGTCTCAGATGATGTTATTTTATGTACTAGACTTGTTTATTTGGAAAATTGACATTATGTTGTACCAGACTTGTTTTGAAATGGTTTAAAACCTTCCGCTGTTTTATCTATGTTATTTACTCTGTTTACATATATACATATGTTCTTGTTCTACCTTGATATATCATTATGCATGTTTACTTGATTCAAACGCCCCTCCAAAGTCAGAGTGCTTGCAAGAGCCACCTTGGCGGAGGCGGGGTGTTACAATTTGGTATCAGAGCATATGGTTTACGAGAAGGGACAAAAAGGTTTTTTTAAAACTTTTGGAAAACTATTTTCAAAACCAAGTATAAAGTATTTTCCAAAGAAAAGTCTAGTTTATTTTAAAGGCTATTCCCCAAAAGCCATTAGCACAATCCTTAGTTATCTATTCTTAGTTTCCTCGTTCTGAATCTATCTTTTCCTTCGTTTCAGTATGGCTGATAACTTTGTTATCCCAGAGGGAGTGCAAGTTCCTGTTTGGTATAGGAGACTTATGGAGGCTAGGGCGACCGAAGCCGGCCCCGCAAATTTTACTCCTCCTCCGGTGGTTAATATTCCTCCTCCTCCTGTCGCTAATGTTCCTCCTCCACCGATTGCTGAGGTTCCTCTTCCTCCTTCCCCTCAGCATCCTCAGGTTGACTTCGCAAAGACTTGCAAAGATTTCAAAGCAATGTGTGGTAAGAACTTCCAAGGCACTGAGACTTTTGTAGAGGCCAGAAATTGGTTGAAAGAGACCGAGGATTTGTTTGCTATCTTTGGCTTAGACGATCAGAGGAAGGTTTTGTTGGCGGTTTGGCTTATGAAGGATGAAGCCGCTTATTGGTGGGAAGTCACCAATGGTACTAGGCCTGTTGAGACTTGGGCCGATTTCAGGGCAAGGTTCATGCTTAAGTTTCTGTCTTCTACTGAAGAGAATTTGCAAATGGAAAGGTTTATTGCTTTGAAGCAAGGAGACATGTCTGTTAAAGAATATGTGAACAAGTTCAACCAGTTAGCTCATTTTGGCTTGGATATGGTGAGTACTACTCAGAAGAAGGCTCTTCGTTTTGCTAGAGGATTGAATGAGCCGTTACAGGAGTTAGCTACGTCCTATGTGCCCATGGGGGCCAAGTTTGAGAGTTTGCTAGATATGGCCCTACTCCATGAAGAGAACAAGAGTGCAAAGAAGGAGGTCAAGGTGAATGAGTCTCAAAACAAGAAAGTAGGACCCAAAAAGGAAATACAAAAGAAGGAGGAGAAGTCTGAAGATAAGAAGGAAAAGAAGTGCTTTACTTATGGAAGCTCAACTCATCTAAACAAGGATTGCAGAAAGAGAAAAGGCACTTGCTTTAACTGTGGAGAGATGGGGCACTTCACTAGGGACTGCCCAAAGAAGAAAGGGACTACATCAGAAGGAACGGTGAATACTCGCATGGCGGGTGAATAGATTAGGGCTAGAATAATTTGTCTGTAGGATGTTCAATTTTCCTTGTCTGATTTTCAGTTTGAAATTCTTTTTCTGGTATCTCGATTCTGTAATGGAAACTCAGTACTTTAATTCTAGTTTTGCTTCTGATCTGGTAATGGTCTCAAACTATCTGAGAGTTATAACTCATCTGTTTGTGATAAATTGGGATTTGAGAGTATCTGTGACTATGACAAATACATTCTGGGTTTCTACCATGCTTAGTTTCCTAAGAATCATTTGGGGATAATCTGATCTGTACTAGTAGTCTATAAGTATATGTACCAAGTTTTTGTTTTATCTATACTCGCTTCCATCACTCGACTGTGTCTAGTGGAGATAGGAATCCTATGGATGTAAACATGTGTTTGAGACATGTTATGTTTGATGGTTGCAAGTGTATGCAAGTGGTTGCTAGTGGTTGCTCGTGGATGCATAAAGACACACTAGGCACTAGATCGGCTTGAATTACACTCTCATATTGCATATGGACGTGTGTACATTTTCGATTCTTATGGTTGCAAGATGGTTAATTCAGCACATGGATGTTGCATATGGACAAA
Organism: Allium sativum; assembly: GCA_030737875.1. Taxonomy (NCBI): domain Eukaryota; kingdom Viridiplantae; phylum Streptophyta; class Magnoliopsida; order Asparagales; family Amaryllidaceae; genus Allium; species Allium sativum. The sequence continues at coordinate 503,617,143 of CM060925.1, forward strand.
TGGTTGTGCACACATATAGTATTATGTGATTAGGACTATTTGCATACATAATGGATTCATTTCACTAACATACTCTGCATTGATGATCTTTGCATTAGATAAGAACATATACACACACCTTTTGCATATGTTCATACCGCATTAGAATCTTTAAGGACAATGATTGCTCGTGAATGATGATTTGAGTAGATGGATGATGGATGGTAGGATGCGTTCTTCCTAACTTGAAGATTTCGAGGACGAAATCCTTTAAGGAGGGGAGAATGTAACAACCCGTATTTCTGATAACATGTTATAACATAAATTGAGGCAGAATTTAATTCTAAAATCTGAATCAAGGGAAACGGGCTATGCCATTGCGTTTGTCTCGGAAAAATACGCGAAATAAAGTCCGAGTTTTCGAAAATCGGAGTCCGTATGACCCGATTAAGGCCCAACGAAGTTTTCTGAAAATTTCAAAGTGAAAAACAGATTTCAAATTCAAATCTGAAATTGGAAATTGGGCCAGTTGGGCCAGGCGGGAAAATTCCCGCCACAGTACCCATGTCGACAGCCCTGTCGACTTGGCTGTCAACTTGGCTCAGACGCCCAGTCCTGCCTGGTGCACCATTTTGAGAATGTGTTGAGCTTGGGGGCCAGATTCGATTTAGAGGGCTAAGATTACAACTAGGGTTTAATCCTATGGCCTAAAACACTTGCCTAATCTATAAATAAGACCCTAACCTACCCCTAAATCATCATTATTCATCCTAGCAACTAAACTATGGCAAAATCAATCCTCTCATGGCCTCCACTCTCTTCATACAATTCCTAAATAAATTTCTAAGTGATTTACCCTATATACAAGTGTTTTTAGACTTGTATGATCATCATTAGCTTGCATTCAAGTCTTGTTTCTCTATTGGCATCTTAAAGGAAGAGTTTTGATCAAGTTTGCTTGCATTTTTGGGGTTTAATTAGTTGCATAAGGGTTTTCTTACATTTGCTATACTCATTTGAGTCCGCATAAGCATTGTAAGCCCTATTCCTTTCATACTTGAACTTTAAAGTTAAATGTATGATATGCAAATTGTCATATGTTATGCAAGTTTTGTTATGCAAGTATGATATGCAAATTGTCATATGTTATGCAAGTATGATACGCAAGTTGTCATATGTTATGCAAGTTTTGTTATGCAAGTATGATATGCAAGTTGTCATATGTTATGCAAGTTTTGTTATGCAAGTTTGACATGCAAGTTGTCATATGTTATGCAAGTTTTGTTATGCAAGTTGATATGCAAGTTGTCATATGATATGCAAGTATGTTATGCAAGTTTGGGATGGTCATATGGTTCATGTTATCATGTTATGCAAGCTTATTTTGAGTATGTGAACATAAAGCTTCAAGCTATATGCCAAAGGTTGCATTTTGGCAACATGTAAGTTATCATATCACTTATGATAACTTGCATGTGAGGCCAAATGCGAACTTGAGGCCATTTCTACATGTCATTTAGCACCATGTATCATGAATATGCCAAGTTTGGTTTTATGCATGCTTTTTGGCCCTAAAAGTGTAATATGCAAGTGTATGAACACATGAACATTTCATATGCCACCATGTTGAACTTGTGGCTTTAACATTTTTATGTCATGATTATGCCAAGTTCCCTCTTTCTATCCTTTATGCGCTATTGCGATATGTAAGCGATGGGATTGCGTTTGGGTTTGGGTAAACTTAAAAGACATAAAAACATGAGCTTGGGAATTTACCTATTAAGTTAGGTCTACCCATTGGGAATTTACCTATTAAGTTAGGTCTACCCAATTGCTTGAAAATTGTAACATGTTTTGGAAACATGATGGACATGACACTTAGAAAAGATAAGTGTGGCCAACTCGAGGTTGGGTTGAGTTTGTAGCGTAAACCTACCCGGAACCGACCGGCCTAACTAGTTGCTACAAACAATAGGACCCAATGTGAGAAGTTGGTCATGTTGTACCTTGAACCCGAGATTAGACCAAGTTGTGGTGTAAAGCTACCCGAAACCGACCGGCTTAACTAGTAACCGCAACAAAGTCTAATGTGAGAGGTTAAGGCGCATTAATTAATTAATTAATGCTACATGATAAGGTTAAGGAAATCTGACTTATGACACTTAACCAATCTGAACTCGGTAAAGTAACGGGGTTAAGTTAACCAACACTTAACCAACCTGAACTCGGTAAATTAACGGGGTTAAGTTAACCTACACTTAACCAATCTGAACTCGGTAATTTAATGGGGTTAAGTTGAACTATACTTAACCAATCCAACTTAGTAATTTGGTAAGACTGAGGACCAATTTGATACCTGGTCTGGATAAACTAACTTGATTGATAAATAAAACGAACCTGTTTTGAGGATCTGTAGGACCCACACCAAGTTAGGCAAGTTTGTAAATCTGTTACCTGATCTGTTAGTCTGAAAACTGACCATCTGAATCTGGTATGTCTGAACTCTGTTAATAAGTTAATCTGAATCTGATAGTCTGGGGACACAAGGGGGAATACTTGTGTCATCTGTTGTTTGGGACCCATATTAGTCAGTAAGCCTTTCTGGTATCAAAACTTTGACCCAACTGTAAGTGGGGTCCGGGCACGCTTACTGAACTAATTATAAGTGGTTCATTCTGATAATGGCGATGGGTGTTGATGGTGCGTTCCAACCGGGTCATGTGCATGCATGGATCCCGGTCTGCCTCTGAGGATGTAAGACACCGTGACATCTGTAAATATGCCTGTGCCAATTGGTTGCCACTTTAGGGAGTGATACACCCTATCGTGGGGCCGACACAGGGTATTTATGTATTAGGGAGCCGATCGCTTGGGTAGGATTTAGGGTACACTTAGTTTTGTCTGATTCTGTTGGTACCGTCTGTTTTGTTGGGTGGCAACACCCGTCTGTTTCTGCGTGGTACCGTTCTGTTAGGGTGGTAAAGGCCCATTTTTGGTAGCATTCCGTTTCTGTACTTTATCTGTTAGGGTGGTAAAGGCCCATTTTTGTTAGCATTCTGTTTCTGTACTTTATCTGTTAGGGTGGCTAAGGCCCATTATTGTTAGTATTCCGTTTCTGTACTTTATCTGTTAGGGTGGTAAAAGGCCCATTATAGTTAGTATTCCATTTCTGTACTTTATCTGTTGGGATGGTAAAAGCCCATTTTTCCCAAACTCTATTTCTGTATGGACCCTTCCGTTCCGTCCCGTTTCGATGTGAACATTGGGGTAACACCTAATCCTGTTATACTAGAATTGGTACCAAGAAGTTAGATCTTTGTTTAAGTCAAACACCTGATACTGGGCTTTAGGCCAAGGGATAAATTCTGGATTATTCATGACATGTTAGAATGTTAGCACACCTGCGGTGCAAAACCTTAAACCGGATTATGCGATGACACCTTTATCTGCCTTGTTAGTTAATCACCATGCTAGTATGTGGTTATCCCTATGTTCATACCTGCTGCTCATGCCAGTTAACTTTATCAGTTTACATTGATTGTAGTAGGGCTTACTCAGTCTTTTTGACTGACCTGTTTTCTTTCGCCTCTTTTCTTCCATTTCCCCCCCCCCCCAAGTTCTCAGGGAGGGAATACAGGAGTTTAGCTTGGATCTTAGCTGCTTTTACTTGGATAGCTCATGTATGCTTTGGACTTGAGCTCTCTATGGTTTTTCCACTTTGGGGATAGCTACTTTATGTTTTCCTTTTCAGTCTCAGATGATGTTATTTTATGTACTAGACTTGTTTATTTGGAAAATTGACATTATGTTGTGCCAGACTTGTTTTGAAATGGTTTAAAATCTTTCGCTGTTTTATCTATGTTATTTACTCTGTTTACATATATACATATGTTCTTGTTCTGTCTTGATATATCATTATGCATGTTTACCTTATTCAAACGCCCCTCCAAAGTCAGAGTGCTTGCAAGAGCCACCTTGTTGGAGGCGGGGTGTTACAACTGACCTGGAGTTTATTGTTTTAACCTAAACTCTGGGTTCCCTTATTTTCGACACGGGCAGCTAGTAGTTTTGGTTTTTTAGATTTATATTCACAGGATCCTGGTTTATAGCTGGAATGATATCCGTAAAGCTCTGTATCCGTATATCACCTTCAGTTGTGCTTTGTATTATTTTCCGCTGCTATGTAATTTATTGTAATCTCTGATATTTATCGAATGTAATTTATTCATTTATACTCTGTATATTCTTGTATCTGATGGAATTGTTGTAATAACAATGAAATGTTCTACCGTCTGCGTTCTGATTTGTCTTGTCCTCACAGTAATTCGTTCTTTCTCATCTCTTCGGAGACCGGGGAAGTTCGGGTCGCTTCATTTGGTATCAGAGCTTTGGTTTACAGAGCTCGAGTACAAGGCACATTAGAACCATACGAAAGAATTCATCAGATATTGGATTAGTAATATCCAATTAGAATGACTCGTTAGAGATAGGTTCAGTAGTATCCTAGAACGAGTGTGAAGAGTATATTTTTCAATTGAAAACAATTTTGTTTTGAAAATTTAAATCGTTTTATACGCATTTGAATATTTATTTATTTTGAATTTGGAAAATCCAATATATAAAGATTTTGCATATATGCGTCATGAACGTATATTCGAAGTTTTAATATACTGGATAGATATAGAATCACATTCTAGTCGCCCGGAGATGTTCTGATGGTGGTTTGAAACATCATCAGCATTTATTTTCGAGTGACGAAGGTGTGATATCTATATATTTCCATTAGACTGGTGTGAGAACCAAAACTTATATAGATAGCTTTATTTGTTGTGAATTGGCATCAAAAACCTGATTTTCTGTATATATATCAAAAATTTATGAATTTGGAACCGTTAATCCACAAATTGATTGATGGTTGTGTTGTTTGTTTATTTGTTTGATAATTTTGAACCATTATGCCTAATTGAACCAAATATTGAATTATATTGAAAATTAGTCGCGTTTGCTTGCATATACATATACTTACATTGAACAGGTCATAGCAAGGAGGCTAGAGCAGAGAATAGAATTTGTTTGCCCGACAAATAGGTACATGTTTACTATAATTTACTGTTTTGTTTGGATGATGATGATTTTATGAGCCTATTGGCTAGCGCTTGGCTTTTTCTTTTTCTTTTTGAGATCAGAAGGCCTGTATGGCAATTTCGGGATTTTCCCGTGGCTCCCGGTGCAGGGGAGGTTATGGCGAAATTTTTCGAAAATTTAGGGTGTTAGCCAAATTTTTGAAGAATTTGAAAATTCTCAAAAACTGAAAAGTTGGAGAATGGAAGTCAGATCGAACGTAGTGTTGAATAATCAAACCACTTTCGACTTTGTTCCTTTTCGGGGATGAAAAGTTTTAAGGGGGAGATTGTAATAACTCGAAAATCTGAGCTAGGTTAAAATTTTTATTTCGGCAATTTTAGCGAATTTTGAATATTTAAAATGAATTTTTTTAAGTAAAAATCAACAAGAAATTTATTTTGAATATAATTCGAACGTATATATTATACGCGTCGTCGTTAGAATATAAATATTTATATATAATTATAAATAGAATTGAAAATTGCGCGGTAGTTCGATAATTCGATTTCAAACTTCAATTGAACGTACCGGGTGCAAAACCATCCGAATTTTAGTGGAACCAAAAACATTAGGATCTAATTGATAACATCTTTCCAATGAATCCGAGAAATCGAAATTTCACAGCGGGAATCAAAAGATATGTCCGGTTGAAAATTTTGAATAGTCGCTATGGAATTCAAGCCCTTAAAAATGGAAATTTTGCAAATGACCTCGGATTTCGACGAAACCACTTTTGTTGGATCCGCTGTGTTAGATTATTGCTAGATTCCAAATTTCAAAATTTTTCGAATCAATATTTGAGCGTGGCAAAGGAAAATGCGTTTGACCAGTTTCAATTGATTTTAATCGACTGGAAAATTGGTCATTTTTCCAACGGTCTCAGAATTCGATGAAAGTAGTTTTGTTACGACCGTATTGTCGATACGAAGCTAGAAAATATTTTTCTGCGATTTATAGAGTTCGTACGTGACCCCAGTAAATTGAATTGCGCGTTCAAATTCAATATATAGAGTTATATGTTGATTTTGATGGAAACTGATCGAAACTATCGAATCAACCTACGATACATATCCCATTGTGTTCGGAATGAGGGTGAAACGGTATGGACGACAGGCGGTGGGCCTCGTTTCGAGGTCGTATGTAAAAGTCAACCTTTTGAAAATAAATTAATTAAATAATTTAAAAATTAAATCTCTCTCTCCTCAGCCTCTCTATTTCTCTGCCCCCCCCCCCCCCCCGTTCAAAATCATTTTTGAGAAAAAAATTATAAAACACTCTCTCTCCTCACCCCCTTATACTTCTGCCCCCCCCCCCCGTTCGATTCAATCTGCAAAAGGAAAAAAAAAAGCAACGACGGAAACGCATCGTCGATTCCCCCCTCCACCATCGCCCCTTCGTCGATGGCGCCACCGGAGGTCGGCCTCCCAGTGCCGCCTCCTCCCCCTCGTTTCCCCCTTCAGACCGTACCCGAAACCCCCCAACCACCAAATCGAGAACTGCACCTCCCCTGAAGCCCACAACCACCACCAAACCCCCCCTCTTCCTCTTCCCTCCTTGCTCCGCCGTGCAGACGCCAACCGCCCCCTCCTGACGCGCGGGACCCCCCTGCCCTCATCCTCGACTGCAAACGGCACCATGACCCCCTTCCAATTCGAACAGCGTAGGTGTGTCTTTATTAACTTATTTATTTACATTGTTTTATATGTAGATTGGATTTTTAATTTGAAAAGTTTGATTTTTAAACAATAAAAGAGTTGAATCTTTATATTAGAAGAGTTCGAATTTTTATATTAGAAAAGTTTGAATCTTTATACAGTGGGAATGGTGAATTAATAATATAATTTTTATATTAGGATGAGGTAGAAAAGATTTTAATTCAATTAAAAATATGATTTTTATATTTTTAAAGTATTAAAAATATAATCTTTACTATATAGAAGATGTAAAAATATGATTTTTCTTTATGCAGAGGATTAAATATATAAAAGACTTGATTTTTAAAATATAAAAGACGTGATTTTTTAAAATATAAAAGATGTGATTTTTAACTATAAAAGATTTGATTTTTGAAATTGAAAAGGCGAAATCTTTATATGAAAAATAGCAAAGTAAAAATTCGATTTTTATATATTGAATAGCATAGTAAAAATTCGATTTTTATATATTGAATAACAAAATAAAAATTCAATTTTTATATATTGAATAGCGTAGTAAAAATTCGATTCTTATATATTGAATAACGAAGTAAAAATATGATTTTTATATATGTAGTGGCCTCGGGCAACGAAAGCGACAAAAAGGCGAGAATGGCGATGATTTCTATGAATGAAGTGCCGTGGAGTTTGGATAGCTATCAGTGAGAATTTCTCACTCTTCAATTTCTTTTTCTAGTTATATATATATATATATATATATATATATATATATATATACAAGGATGTAGACGGTGTATAGTAGCACCCAACACCCGTCATCAACAGACCATGGATGGCTTGTTTGTTGAATTGTTTGGTTGAGTAGTTAGTTAGAATATTTGGTTTGAATTGAATTGTTTGGTGAAATGAAATTGATTTGATTGATATGTGAATGGCGTGGGCCTTCACTGGACCGGGGATAAGGCTAGGCCTCGTCCCGTTTCTAATATCGTGCCGTTATGCCGCCGAAATTTTCTAAAATAAGTTAGAAAAATAAAAATATCATTTTATTGAATAAATGAATTGAATAGAAATTTATATGTTGAAATAAAATGTTTTATCGTTAAAAATATAATTTTTAACGTGAATGTGAATAAATAAAATATTTATTTACAAACGGGCGGTTTGTTTATGTACACCTATTTGAAGGACATTGATTGGGTCGAAAAATTTTACACATCGCCCAATTGCACAATTAAAATCTGTGTCTGTTGATTTGAAACCCCACACGGGTGTTGGGATGAAATTTGAAGTTCACTCATCCTGATTGATTAAATATGTCGATCGATTGATTGACAGGCTGTTATAAGCGTTAGATATCTATATTTGATGCTTATATAGTGTAGTGCACTTTGGATGATGGTTGATTATTTGTCATGGCTATTTTATACATGTGTGTATGGAAATCCATAAAATTAACATTGTATGGTGATTGATTGGGCCTCATTCCAATTTAGAAAATAAAAATATATAATGTAAAAAATATGAAAGATGATGAATCATTTGGACTGGGTGCTAAAAAAAACTAACCCTTCACAAAAGGTAAAAAAATAGGGGTAATTGTTGGAAGAAGGGCTATTTAGAGAATTAGGTGATGGATTAAAAAGAAGGGTTATTTTGAAGTGTTAAGAGAAGTAGGGGTAGTTTAAACCTAGTAGCGGTAGATCGACAAATATGAAAGATGATGAATCGTTTGGATTGGGAGCTGCAAAAACCAATACTTCACAATAGTTAAAAAATAGGGTACTTGTTGAAAGCAAGGGCTATTTAGAGAATTAGGGGTAGGACAAAAAAGAAGGGATGTTTTGAAGTATTAAGAGAAGTAGTGGTAGATTAAGCATAATTAGGGTAGATCGACAAATATGAAAGATGATGAATCATTCGGATTGGGTGCTGCAAAAACCAAATATTCACAGTAGTAAAAAGAAAGTGGTAATTGTTGGAAGTAAGGGCTATTTAGAGAGTTGGGGATAGGATTAAAAAGAAGGGTCTTTTTGTGAAGTATTAAGAGGAGTAAGGGTTGTTTAAGCATAGTAGTGGTAAATCGAAAAATATGAAAGATAATAATTCATTTGGATTGGGTGTTGGAAACACCAACCCTTCACATTCGTTAAAAAAGTAGGGGCAGTTGTTGGAAGTAAGGGATATTTAGAGAATTTGTGGTATGATAAAAAATAAGGGTTGTTTTTAAGTATTAAGAGAAGTAGTGGTAGTTTAAGCATAGTAGGGGTAGATCAACAAATATGAAAGCCGACGAATCGTTTTGATTGTGTGTAGCAAAAACCAACCCTTCACTGTAGTAAAAAGATAGGCTTTATTGTTGGAAGTAAGGGTTATTTAGAGAATTAGGGGTAGGATTAAAAAGAAGGGTTGTTTCGAAATATTAAGAGAAGTAGGGGTACTTTAAGCATAGTAGGGGCAGAATATTAAAGATGATGAATCGTTTGGATTGGGTGCTGCAAAAACCAATCCTTCACAATAGTTAAAAAAATAGGTGTAATTGTTGGAAGGAAGGGCTATATTGTGAATTAGGTGTAGGATTAAAAAGAATGGCAGTTTAGAAGTATTAAGATAAGTAGGGGGAGTTTAAGAATAGTAGGGGTAGATCGGCAAATATGAAAGTTGATGAATCGTTTGGATTAGGTGCTGCAAAAACCAATCCTTCACTGTAGTAAAAAGATAAGGATAGTTGTCGGAAGTAAGGGCTATTTAGAGAAATAGTGGTACGATAAAAAAGAAGGGTTGTTTTGAAGTATTAAGAGAAGTAGGGGTAGTTTAAGCATAGAAGGGGTAGATCGAGAAATATGGAAGTTGAGGAATCATTTTGATTGTGTGTAGCAAAAACCAACCCTTCACAGTAGTAAAAAGATACTCGTAATTGTTGGAAGTAAGGGCTATTTAGAGAATTAGGGGTAGGATTAAAAAGAAGGGTTTTTGAAATATTAAGAGAAGTAGGGGTACATTAAGCATAGTAGGGGCAGATCGAAAAATATTAAAGATGATGTATTGTTTGGATTGGGTGCTGCGAAAATCAATCACTCGCAATGGTTAGAATAATATGGGTAATAGTTGGAAGGAAAGGCTATATAGAGAATTAGGTGTAGGTTAAAAAGAAGGGATGTGTTGAAGTATTGAGATAAGTAGGGGTAGTTCAAGCATAGTAGGGGTAGATCGACAAATATGATGATGATGAATCGTTTGAATTAGGTGCTGCAAAAACCAATCCTTCACAATAGTAAAAAGATAGGGGTAATTGTTGGAAGTAAGGGCTATTTACAGAATTAGGGGTATGATTAAAAGAAGGACTATTTTTAAGTATTAAGAGAATTAGGGGTAGACTAAGCATAGTAGGGGTAAATCGACAAATATTAAAGATGATGAATCATTTGGATTGGGTGCTACGAAAACCAACCCTTCACAAAAGACAAAAAATAGGGGTAATTGTTGGAAGAAGGGCTATTTAGAGAATTAGTGGAAGGATTGAAAAGAAGGGTTGTTTGAAGTATTAACAGAAGTAGGGGTAGTTTAAGCATAGTAGGGGTAGATCGACAAATATGAAAGATGATGAATCGTTTGGTTTGGGAGCTGCAAAAACCAATCCTTCACAATAGTTAAAAAATAGGGGTAATTGTTGGAAGTAAGGGCTATTTACAAAATCAGGGGTAGGATTAAAAGAAGGACTGTTTTTAAGTATTATGAGAAGTAAGGTTAGATTAAGCATAGTTGGGGTAGATCGACAAATATGGAAGATGATGAATCGTTTGGATTCGGTGTTGCAAAAACCAACCCTTCATAGTAGTTATAAAACAGGGGTGATCGTTGGAAGGAAGGGCTATTTAGAGAATTAGTGGTACGATTAAAAAGAAGGGTTGTTTTGAAGTATTAAGAGAAGTAGCTGTAGTTTAAGCATAGTAGGGGTAGATCGACAAATAAGAAAGATTATGAAGCGTTCATATCGGGTGCTGCAAAAACCAATCCTTCACAATAGTTAAAAATAGGGGTAATTGTTGAAAGGAAAGGATATTCAGAGAATTAAGGGTAGGATTAAAAAGAATGGTTGTTTTAATGTATTAAGATAAGTAGAGGTAAATTAAGCATAGTAGGGGTACATCAACAAATATAAAAGATGATAAATCATCTGGGTTGGGTGTTGCAAAAACCAACTCTTCACAGTAGTAAAAAGATAGGGGTAATTGTTGGAAGTAAGAGCTATTTAGAGAATTAGGGATATGATTAAAAAGAAGGGTTTTTTTGAAGTATTAAGAGAACTAGGGGTAGTTCAAGCATTGTAGGGGAAGATCGACAAGTATGAAAGTTAATGAATCGTTTGGATTGGGTGCTGCAAAAACCAACCCTTCACAGTAGTTGAAAAATAGGGTTAATTTTTGGAAGTAAGGGCTATTTAGAGAATTTGGGTTACAATTAAAAAGAAGGGTTGTTTTGAAGTATTAAGAGAAGTTGGGGTAGTTTAAGCATGGTAGGTGTAGAACGACATATATAAAAGACGATGAATCGTTTGGATTGCGTGCTGCAAAAGCCAACTCTTCATAGTAGTAAAAATATAGGGGTTATTGTTAGAAGTAAGGCCTATTTAGAAAATTAGTAGTATGATTTAAAAGAAGGATTGTTTTGAAGTATTAAAAGAAGTAGAGGTAGTTTATGCATAATAGAGGTAGATCGACAAATATGGAAGATGATGAATCATTTCGATTCGGTGCTGCAAAAACCAACCCTTCATAGTAGTTAAAAAATAGGGGTGATCATTGGAAGGAAGGGCTATTTAGAGAATTAGTGGTACGAATAAAAAGATGGGATGTTTTGAAGTATTAATAGAAGTAGGGGTAGTTTAAGCATAGGAGGGTAGATCGACTAATATGAAAGATGATGAATCATTTGTATTGGATGCTGCAAAAACCAACCATTCACAGAAGTAAAAAGATAGGGGTTATTTTTGGAAGGAAAGGCTATTTAGAGAAACAGGGATTGGATTAAAAAGAAAGGTTGTTTTGTGAAGTGTTAAGAGGAGTAGGGGTAGTTTAAGCGTAGTAGGGGTAGATCGACAAATATAAAAGATAATGAATGGTTTGGATTGGTTGATGCAAAAACCAACCCTTCACAGCAGTTAAAAAATACGGGTAGTTGTTGCAAATAAAGGCTATTTAGAGAATTGGTGGTACGATAAAAAAGAAGGGTTGTTTTGAAGTATTAGGAGAAGTAGGGGTAGTTTAAGCATAGTAGGGGTAGATCGACAAATATGAAAGCTGATGAATGGTTTTGATTGTGTGTTGCGAAAACCAACCCTTCAAAGTAGTAAAAAGATAGGCTTAATTGTTGGAAGTAAGGGCTATTTAGAGAATTAGGGATAGGATTAAAAAGAAGGGTTGTTATGAAATATTAAGAGAAGTAGGGGTACTTTAAGCAAAGTAGGGGTAGATCGACAAATATTAATGATGATGAATCGTTTGGATTGGGGGCTGGAAAATCCCATCCTTCACAATAGTTAAAAAGTAGGGGTAATTTTTGGAAGGAAGGGCTATATAGAGAACTAGGTGTACGATTAAAAAGAAGGGTTGTTTTGAAGTATTAAGATAAGTAGGGGGAGTTTAAGCTTAGTAAGGGTAGATCGACAAATATGAAAGATGATGAATCGTTTGGATTAGATGTTGCAAAAACCTATCCTTCACAGTAGTAAAAAGATAGGGGTAGTTGTTGGAAGTAGGGGCTATTTACAAAATTAGGGGTAGGATTAAAAGAAGGACTGTTTTTAAGCATTAAGAGAAGTAGGGGTAGACTAGGCATAGTAGGGGTAGATCGACAAATATGATAGACAATGAATCATTTAGATTGGGTGCTACAATAACCAACCCTTCACAAAAGGCAAAAAAATAGGGGTAATTGTTGGAAGAAGGACTATTAAGAGAATTATTGATAGCATTAAAAAGAAAGGTTGTTTTGAAGTAATAAGAGAAGTAGGGGAAGTTTAATCATAGTAAATATGAAAGATGATGAATCGTTTGGATTGGGAGCTGCAAAAACCAATCCTTCATAATAGTAAAAAAATAGGGGTAATTTTTGGAAGTAAGAGATATTTACAGAATTAGGGGTAGGATTAAAAGAATGACTATTTTTAAGTATTAAGAGAAGTAGGGTTAGACTAAGCATAGTAGGGGTAGATCGACAAATATGAAAGATGATGAATCATTTGGATTGGGTGCTACAAAAACCAACCCTTCACAAAAGGTAAAGGTAAAAAATAGGGGTAATTGTTGGAAGTATGGGTTATTTGGAGAATTAGGGGTAGGATTAAAAAAAGGATTGTTTTGAAGTATTAAGAGAAGTAGCGGTAGTGTAAGCATAGTAGGGGTAGATCGACAAATAAGGAAGATGATGAATCGTTTGGATTGGGTGCGGCAAAAACTAATCCTTCACAACAGTTAAAAATAGGAGTATTTGTTGAAAGGAAGGGCTATTTAGAGAATTAGGAGTAGGATTAAAAAGAACAAAAAAATATTTACAAGGACAAAAGCCAAGGCCTTTTTATCCATAAGGACAGCCCACTAAAATTTTACTCAGAAGGACAATACATTGAAAAAAAAATTTGGCCGCTACTTTTATCTTCTCCCTCTCTCACGTCGGCCGCTACTTTCAACTTCTCCCTCTCTCACGTCATTCTCGATTTCATCTTAAATCATGAAATCATAAAATCAGAAAACGCGAAATCACGAATTTCAGAAAATAGTAAAATCGAAATTCGAAATATAAGAAAAACAACACGAAATCAAAATCGAGAAGAAAATCATTTGAAACCCTAAAAAATTAAAAAAAAATGTCGATCAACAAAATCCAAATGGAAATCGATTGCGACTGAAGAAAAAAATATGTAGCAGACGATGGAAATCACAATTGAAGAAGTCGAAATTGTTGAAACAATTTTTTTCGATTGGAAATGTTTTTTTTTTTTCATTTTACCAGTACAGCAGTTCGTAGGTATCATTTTTGTATTTTTCTAGTTATCATTTTTCCTGTTTTTAACTTTAAAACATTGCAGCAGTTTTTAGTTATCATTTTTCTATTTTTTTAGTTATCATTTTTCCTGTTTTAACTTTAAAAACATAGCAGCAGTTTTTAGTTATCATTTTGCTATTTTTGTAGTTATCATTTTTACCGTTTTAGCTATGTTATATGTTTTTTTCAAGAGATTTTATTGTTGTGTTAATTTTGAAGTTATATTGACGTACCAGCTAAGAAACGAAGCCGAACTTATTTCAGTTTAATCAATGAAACTGTAATATAAATATATTTTTTCATTATTTTATCTTCAAAGCATTGCATCGGCATTTAGTTATCAATTTTCTAACATTTTAGGTATCATTTTTACTGTTTTAACAGTGTTATGTGTTGTTTTGTTTTGATTTTATTGCCGTGTTATGTGATGTTTAACATAACACATAAATCACAGTAAAAATGATAACTTAAAAAATATAAAAATGATTCCTTCAAGCTGCAGCAATGTTTGACATAACAGAGAAATTACACTAAAAATGATACCTTAAAAAATATAAAAATGATACCTTAAAACTGTTGTGATGTTTAACACAACACATAAACTGCAGTAAAAATGATAACTAGAAAAATAGAAAAATGATAACTAAAAACTGCTGCTATAATTTGAAGTTAAAACAGGAAAAATGATAACTAAAAAAATGTAAAAATGATACCTACGAACTGCTATACTATTAACGATAAAAAAAAACATTTCGAACCAGAAAAATTTGTTTTAACCAATTCGTGTTCTCCAAATCTGATTTATGGCGTCTGTAAAACATTATTATTCCATTCAATTAGGATCTACAAATCGATTTTTGTTGTTCGTCCTTTTTCTGTTGTCAACTTTTTCCTGTTTCGAGCGATTTAGGGTTTTGAATTTTTGGGTTCGAACGTTAATTTCGATTCTGATGATTTCAATTTCCTGATGTTTGAATTCGATTTCAAATTTCGTTTTTGGTATATTCTGAAATTCATGATTTTGCAATTCATGATTTCGTGAATTTTATATTTCGTGATGACTGGTGCGCAAGAGGAGAGAAGAAGAAAGAAGCGGCCGATTTTTTTTCTTCAGTGTATTGTTCTTTAGGATAAAATATTAGGCGGCTGTCCTTATGGATAAATTTTAGTGGGCTTTTGTCCTTAAAAAATTTTTCCCCTAAAAAGAATGGCTGTTTTGAAGTATTAAGAGAAGTAGAGGTAAATTAAGCATAGTAGGGGTACATCGACAAATATAAAAGATGATAAATCATTTGGATTGGGTGCAGCGAAAACCAACTCCGCCAGTAGTAAAAAGATAGGGGTAATTGATGGAAGTAAGGGATATTTAGGGAATTAGGGATATGATTAAAAAGAAGGGTTGTTTTGAAGTATTTAGAGAAGTAGGGGTAGATCGAACAATATAAAAGATGATGAATCGTTTTGTGATGAATTAAGAGAAGTAGGGTTGTTTAGGGAATAGGGGTAAGACAGAAAAACCAATCCATCAAATAGGGGTAATTGAAAAATTCATTCTCAACTAATTTTAACCTATTTTTAGCACCCAATTTTTGTCTATTGATATTTTGTGAAGGTTTGGTTTTTACATCAAAAACCAATCCATCAAAGAAAAACCCCTATTTATTGTCTTTTGTGAAGGGTTGGTTTTTGTAGCACCCAATCCAAATAATTAATCATCTTTCTTATTTGTCGATCTACCCCTACTATGCTTAGTCTACTCCTACTTATCTTAATACTTAAAAACAGTCCTTTTAATCCTACCCCTAATTATGTAAATAGCCCATACTTCCATCAATTACCCCTATTTTTTAACTATTGTGAAGGATTGGTTTTTGAAGCACCCAATCCAAACGATTTATCATCTTTAATATTTGTCGATCTTCCCCTACTATGCTTAAAGTACCCCTTCTCTTGATATTTCAAAACAACCATTCTTTTTAATCCTACCCTTAATATTCTGAATAGCCCTTACTTCCAACAATTACGCCTATCTTTTTACTAATGTGAAGTGTTGGTTTTTGCAGCACCCAATCAAAATGATTCGTCGACTTACATATTTGTCGATCTACCCCTACTATGCTTAAACTACCCATACTTCTCTTAATACTTCAAAATAACCCTTCTTTTTATCGTACCACTAATTCTCTAAATAGCCCTTACTTCCAACAATTACCCCTATTTTTTAACTACTGTGAACGGTTGGTTTTTGCAGCATCCAATCCAAACGATTCATCATCTGTCATATTTGTCGATATACCCCTACTATGCTTAAACTACCTCTACTCCTCTTAATACATCACAAAACAGCCCTTCTTTTTATTTCTATCCCTAATTCTCTAAATAGCCCTTACTTCCAACAATTAACCCTATCTTTTTACTACTGTGAATTGTTGGTTTTTGTTGCACCCAATACAAACGATTCATCATCTTTCATATTTGTCGATCTATCCCTCCTATGCTTAAACTACCCTTACTTCTCCTAATACTTCAAAACAATCCTTCTTTTTAATCGTACCACTTATTCTCTTAATAGCTCTTACTTCCAACAATTACCCCTATGTTTTAATTAATGTGAAGGCTTTGTTTTTGCAGCACCCAATCCAAACGGATCATCATCCTTCATATTTGTCGATCTACCCCTACTATGCTTAAACTATCCCTACTTCTCTTAATACTTCAAAACAACCTTTCTTTTTAATCTTATCCCTAATTCTCTAAATATCCCTTACTTCCAGTAATTACCCCTATTTTTTACCTTTTGTGAAAGGTTGGTTTTTGCAGCACCCAATCCAAATGATTCATCATCTTTCATATCTGTCGTTCTACCCCCACTATGCTTAATCTACCCCTACTTCTCTTAATTCAAAAAAACCTTCCTTCTTTTAATCAATCCCCTAATTATTTAAATAGCCCTTTCTTCCAACAATTACCCCTATTTTTTAACCATTGTGAAGGATTGGTTTCTGCAGCACCCAATCCAAACGATTCATCATCTTTCATATTTGTCGATCTAACCCTTCTATGCTTGAACTACCTCTATTTCTCTTAATACTTCAAAACAACCCTTCTTTGTAATCCTACCCCTAATTCTCTAAATATCCCTTAACTTCCAATAATTACCCCTATTTTTACCCTTTGTGAAGAGTTCGTTTTTGTAGCACCCAATCCAAATGATTCATCATCTTTTATATTTTTCGATCTAACCCTACCATGCTTAATCTACCCCTGCTTCTCTTAATACTACAAAACATCCCTTCTTTTTAATCCTACCACTAATTCTCTAAATAGCCCTTTATTTCAACAATTACTCCTATTTTTTACCTTTAAGAGTTGGTTTTTGTAGCGCCCAATCCAAATGATTCATCATCTTTAATATTTGTCGATCTACCCCTACTATACTTAGTCTACCACTACTTCTCTTAATACTTCAAAACATCCCTTCTTTTTAATCCTACCTCTAATTATCTAAATAGCCCTTCCTTTCAACAATTACCCCTATTTTTTAGCTATTGTAAAGGATTGGTTTTTGAAGCTCCCAATCAAAATGTTTCATCATCTTTCATATTTATCGATCTACTCCTACTATGTTAAACTACCCATACTTCTCTTAATGCTTAAAAACAACCCTTCTTTTTAATCAATCCCCTAATTTTCTAAATAGCCCTTCTTCCAACAATTACCCCTATTTTTTACATTTAGTGAAGGGTTGGTATTTGTAGCACCCAATCCCAATGATTAATCATCTTTCATATTTGTCGATCTACCCCTACTATGCTTAGTCTATCACTACTTCTCTTAATACTTAAAAACAGTCCGTCTTTTAATCCTACCCCTAATTCAGTAAATCGCCCATACTTCCAACAATTATCCCTATCTTCTTACTACTGTGAAGGATTGGTTTTTTCAGCACCTAATCCAAACGATTCACCATCTTTCAACTACACCTACTATGCTTAAACTACCCTACTTATCTTAATACTTTGAAACATCCCTTCTTTTTAATCCTAAACCTAATTCTCCATATAGCCCTTCCTTGCAACAATTATCCCTATTTTTTTAGCTATTGTGAAGGATTGCTTTTAGCAGCTCCCAATCCAAACGATTCATCATCTTTAATATTTGTCGATCTACCCCTACTATGCTTAAAGTACCCCTACTTCTCTTAATATTTCAAAAACAATATTCTTTTTAATCCTACCCGTAATTCTCTAAATAACCCTTACTTCCAACAATTACGCCTGTCTTTTTACAACTGTGAAGGGTTGGTTTTTGCAACACACAATCAAAACGATTCGTTAGCTTTCATATTTGTCTATCTATTCCAACTATGCTTAAACTACCCCTACTTCTCTTAATACTTCAAAACTACCCTTCTTTTTTATCGTTCCACTAATTCTCTAAATAGCCCTTACTTCCAACAACTACACCTATTTTTTCACTACTGTGAAGGGTTGGTTTTTGCAGCACCCAATCAAAACGATTCATTATCTTTCATGTTTGTCGGTCTAACCCTACTATTCTTAAACTACCCCTACTCCTCTTAATACTTCACAAAACAACCCTTCTTTTAATCCCATCCCCAATTCTCTAAATAGCCCTTACTTACAACAATTACCCCTATCTTTTTACTACTGTGAATGGTTGTTTTTTGCAGCACCAATTCAAATGATTCATCATCTTTCATATTGGTCGATCTACCATCTTATGTTTAAACTTCACCTACTTCTCTTAATACTTCAAAATAGCCCTTCTTTTTAATCGTACCACTAATTCTCTAAATAGCCCTTACTTCCAACAATTACCCCTATTTTTTAACTACTATGAAGGGTCGGTTTTTGCAGCACCCAATCCAAACGATTCATCATCTTTCATATTTGTCGATCTACCCCTACTATGCTTAAACTACTTCTACTTCTCTTAATACTTCAAAATAGTCTTTCTTTTAAATCCTACCCCTTATTCTCTAAATAGCCCTTACTTCTAACAATTACCCCTATCTTTTTACTACTGTGAAGGATTGATTTTTGCAGCACCCAATCCAAACGATTCATCATCTTTTATATTTATCGATCTTCCCATGCTTAAACTACCCCTACATCTCTTAATACTTCAAAACAACCCTTCTTTTTAATCGTACCTCTAATTTTCTAAATAGCCATTACTTCGAACAATTAACCCTATTTTTTAACTACTATGAAGGGTTGGTTTTTGCCGCTCAAAATCGAAATGATTCATCATCTTTCGTATTGTCGATCTACCGCTACTATGCTTAAACTACACCTACTTCTCTTAATACTTCAAAACAACCCTTCTTTTTAATCATATCCCTAATTCTCTAAACAGCCCTTACTTCCAACAATTACCCCTATCTTTTTACTACTGTGAAGAGTTGGTTTTTGCAGCACCCAATCCAAATGATTCATCATCTTTTATATTCGTCGATCTACCCCTACTAAGCTTAACTTACCTCTACTTCTCTTAATACTTCAAAACAAAAACTTTTTAATCCTACCAATAATTCTATAAATAGCCCTTCCTTTCAACAATTACCCCTATTTTTTAACTATTGTGAAGGATATGTTTTTACAGCACCCAATCCAAACGATTCATCATCTTTCTCATTTGTCGATCTACCCCCACTATGCTTAAACTATCTTTACTTCTCTTAATACTTCAAAACAACCCTTCTTTTTAATCCATTCCCTAATTCTCTAAATAGCCCTTCCTTTCGACAATTACTCCTATTTTTAACCTTTTGTGAAGAGTTGGTTTTTGTAGCGCCCAATCCAACTGATTCATCATCTTTCATATTTGTCGATTTACCCCTACTATGCTTAATCTACCCCTACTTCTCTTATTACTTCAAAACATCCCTTCTTTTTAATCCTACCCCTAATTCTCTAAATAGCCCTTCCTTTCAAAAATTACCCCTATTTTTTAACTATTGTAAAGGATTGGTTTTTGAAGCTCCCAATCCAAACGTTTCATCATCTTTCATATTTGTCGATCTACTCCTACTATGTTAAACTACCCGTACTTCTCTTAATACTTCAAAACAACCCTTCTTTTTAATCAATCCACTAATTCTCTAAATAGCCCTTCTTCCAACAATTACCCCAATTTTTTACATTTAGTGAAGGGTTGGTTTTTGTAGCACCCAATCCAAATAATTAATCATCTTTCATATTTGTCGATCTACCCCTACCATGCTTAGTCTATCACTACTTCTCTTAATACTTAAAAACAGTCCGTCTTTTAATCCTACCCCTAATTCAGTAAATAGCCCTTACTTCCAATAATTATCCCTATCTTTTTACTACTGTGAAGGATTTGTTTTTTCAGCACCTAATCCAAACGACTCATCATGTTTCATCTATACCTACTATGCTTAAACTACCCCTACTTATCATAATACTTTGAAACATCCCTTCTTTTTAATCCTAAACCTAATTCTCCATATAGCCTTTCCTTGCAACAATATCCCCTATTTTTTTTAGCTATTGTGAAGAATTGCTTTTAGCAGCTACCAATCCAAAGGATTCATCATCTTTAATATTTGTCGATCTACCCCAACTACGCTTAAAGTACCTCTACTTCTCTTAATATTTCAAAACAAATCTTCTTTTTAATCCTAACCTTAATTCTCTAAATAACCCTTACTTCCAACAATTACGCCTATCTTTTTACAACTGTGAAGGGTTGGTTTTTGCAACACACAATCAAAACGATTCGTTAGCTTTAATATTTGTCGATCTACTCCCACTATACTTAAACTACCCCTACTTCTCTTAATACTTCAAAACAAACCTTCTTTTTTATCGTTCCACTAATTCTCTAAATAGCCCTTACTTCCAACAACTACCCCTAATTTTTCACTATTGTGAAGGGTTGGTTTTTGCAGCACTCAATCAAAAAATTCATTATCTTTCATATTTGTCGATCTACCCCTACTATTTTTAAACTACCCCTACTCCTCTTAATACTTCACAAAACAACCCTTCTTTTAATCCTATCCCTAATTCTCTAAATAGCCCTTACTTACAACAATTACCCCTATCTTTTTACTACTGTGAATGGTTGTTTTTTACAGCACCAATTCAAATGATTCATCATCTTTCATATTGGTCGATCTACCCTCTTATGCTTAAACTACACCTACTTCTCTTAATACTTCAAAACAACCCTTCTTTTTAATCTTACCACTAATTCTCTAAATAGCCCTTACTTCCAACAATTACCCCTATTTTTCAACTACTATGAAGTGTCAGTTTTTGCAGCACCCAATCCGAATGATTCATCATCTTTCATATTTGTCGATCTACCCCTACTATGCTTAAACTACTTCTACTTCTCTTAATAATTCAAAACAGTCTTTCTTTTAAATCCTACCCCTTATTCCCTAAATAGCCCTTACTTCTAACAATTACCCCTATCTTTTTACGACTGTGAAGGATTGATTTTTGAAGCACCCAATCCAAATGATTCATCATCTTTTATATTTGTCGATCTACCCCTACTATGCTAAAACTACCTCTACTTCTTTTAATACTTCAAAACAACCCTTCTTTTTAATCGTACCCGTAATTTTTTAAATGGCCATTACTTCCAACAATTAACCTTATTTTTTAACTACTATGAAGGGTTGGTTTATGCAGCTCAAAATCCTAATGATTCACCATCCTTCGTATTGTCGATCTACCGCTGCTATGATTAAACTACCCCTACTTCTCTTAATACTTCAAAACAACCCTCCTTTTTAATCATATTCCTAATTCTCTAAACAGCCCTTACTTCCAACAATTACCCTTATCTTTTTACTACTGTGAAGAGTTGGTTTTTGCAGCACCCAATCCAAACGATTCATCATCTTTTATATTTGTCGATCTACCCCTACTATGCTTAATTTACCTCTACTTCTCTTAATACCTCAAAACAGCACTTTTTATTCCTACCCATAATTCTATAAATAACCCGTCCTTTCAACAATTACCCCTATTTTTTAACTATTGTGAAGGATAGGTTTTTACAGCACCCAATCCAAACGATTCATCATCTTTCTTATTTGTCGATCTACCCCTACCACGCTTAAACTACCGCTACTTCTCTTAATACTTCAAAAAAAACCTTCTTTTTAATCCATCCCCTAATTCTCTAAATAACCCTTCCTTTCAACAATTACTCCTATTTTTTACCTTTTGTGAAGAGTTTGTTTTTGTAGCGCCCAATCCAAATGATTCATCATCTTTCATATTTGTCGATCTACCCCTACTATGCTTAATCTACCCATACTTCTCTTAATACTTCAAAACATCCCTTCTTTTTAATCCTACCCCTAATTCTCTAAATAGCCCTTGCTTTCAAAAATTACCCCTATTTTTTAACTATTGTAAAGGATTGGTTTTGAAGCTCCCAATCCAAACGTTTCATCATCTTTCATATTTGTCGATCAACTGCTACTATGTTAAACTACACGTACTTCTCTTAATACTTCAAAACAACCCTTCTTTTTAATCAATCTCCTAATTCTCTAAATAGCCCTTCTTCCAACAATTACCCTTATTTTTTACATTTAGTGAAGGGTTGGTTTTTGTAGCACCCAATCCAAATGATTAATCATCTTTCATATTTGTCAATCTACCGCTACTATGCTTAGTCTATCACTACTTCTCCTAATACTTAAAAACAGTCCGTCTTTTAATCCTACCCCTAATTCAGTAAGTAGCCCTTACTTCCAACAATTATCCCTTTCTTTTTACTACTGTAAAGGATGGGTTTTTTCAGCACCTAATCCAAACGATTCATCATCTTTCATCTACACCTACTATGCTTAAACTACCCTTACTTATCTTAATACTTTGAAACATCCCTTCTTTTTAATCCTAAACCTAATTCTCCATATAGCCTTTCCTTGCAACAATTACCCCTATTTTTTAGCTATTATGAAGGATTGCTTTTAGCAGCTCCCAATCCATACGATTCATCATCTTTAATATTTGTCGATCTACCCCTACTATGCTTAAAGTTCCCCTACTTCTATTAATATTTCCAAACAAATCTTCTTTTTAATCCTATCCCTAATTCTCTAAATAACCCTTACTTCCAACAATTACGCCTATCTTTTTGCAACTGTGATGGGTTGGTTTTTGCAACACACAATCAAAACGATTCGTTAGCTTTCAAATTTGTCGATCTACTCCTGCTATGCTTAAACTACCCCTACTTCTCTTAATACTTCAAAACAACCCTTCTTTTTTATCGTTCCACTAATTCTCTAAATAGCCCTTACTTCTAACAACTACCCCTAATTTTTCACTACTGTGAAGGGTTGGTTTTTGCAGCACCCAATCAAAATGATTCATTATCTTTCATATTTGTCGATCTACCCCTACTATTCTTAAACTACCCCTACTCCTCTTAATACTTCACAAATCAGCCCTTCTTTTAATCCTATACCTAATTCTCTAAATTGCCATTACTTACAACAATTACCCCTATCTTTTTACTACCGTGAATGGTTGTTTTTTGCAGCTGCAATTCAAATGATTCACCATCTTTCATATTGGTCGATCTACCCTCTTATGCTTAAACGACACCTACTTCTCTTAATACTTCAAAACAGCCCTTCTTTTTAATCTTACCGCTAATTCTCTAAATAGCCCTTACTTCCAACAATTACCCCTATTTTTTAACTACTATGAAGGGTCGGTTTTTGTGATGACCCGGATTTTGAGCGACTTTGGTTATCGACATAAACGCGATGTCGATAACCAAAACATCGAAAAATCTTGGTAATTAGTCAAAGAAATTAGAGGGTGAGAATAGATAAGATAGAAACTTAAAATAGAAGAAGAAGAAGAAGAACACAACATCAGAGTAACACGAATCTCACAGCGGAACGAATAACATATAATATATATAACATAACTTGTAATATACATATGTACTTGAATATACATCAATATCAAAGTACATCACTTACAACACAGCAGAAATAACTATAGCTATATGATCCTGAAGCCTCCTGCTCCAGCTCTTCAACTATATCTGTAAATCCCGACTACTTGACTGCCCATACAAATTTAGGCACCCAAGAGTTTAGGGAAAAAAACAAAATAAACTCCGGGTCAGTCATCAGACTGGTATGAGTAAAACAGTTTAAAACAATTCAAGCAGGTAATCAATATCTCATAAGACCACGCCGTATAACGGAACGGGTTCTTTTCCTTATGAGAATCCAAATATCTTTATATCAAAACTTTTTGATATTATAATAATGTCTACCAACACAATATAATAATCATCTAGCAGAAACGCTCTCATCTCACGTTCTACATATATATTATACAATCAAAAGTGCAAGCACGTATTGGGTAATGGATTTCCAACTATGACATGGTATGGAACCACCTTTCGCTAGTGTACCTCTAGAGAGGAATACACTGGGTTCAACAAGAACATCTTGCAACCCGGCCAGACATGACCGACCACTCATTTCGCTTGAGTGTATCGAATGTATATCACCAACGGTTGGGATCAGCAACCGTTTCCCGAATGGGACAGCATCAACAATAGATTTTTAGAAGTAAATGAAACTCTAGATCAGGTGATTATACATCCTACTTCGATGCCACCGACTTAGCCATGCTGCCTGCCCGATTCCTGTCATTTACCGGATGTGAGGCTAGAAGCTACGCTTTATCATCACACTAGATTCACTTTGAATGCCACATCGTCAAATCCATCAAATCACCGATTGATGTCCTCAACCATACATTATGTGTTAGCTAAAAGTAGTTTCCTTCTCCGCTTCCACTCTTGGTAAGGTTGGAGAAATCAATATATGTGATCGTCTGGAAATACTCTGTCATACATCCGTCCATACAAGTCATCCAGGAACAGGTTGAACCGAAGGCACTATTCTGTAAACAGGATAGCCCTTGCATAACTCCGTCTTCAATTTCCTTTGGCATATATAATTCACAACGCTTATGCCAATACAGAGTGGTTCTTTGGATAATAATCGAACTGGTCTCTCATATTAACAACATTAAAATGGTCAAAACTTCGATAGTCTGTGATTTAACTATCGAATAAAAACAAGTGTGCAAACAACGATATTATTTCCAAATGGAAATTATATCGATCAAACATCATTTAACATTCATCTCCTTAGTTCATTTTTCATCTCCTGTTTCCCTATATTCAACATTTCTTATTTTCTAAATTTAGAAAATATATGTTATTACCATTGGAAAACATTTCCATTTCTTTTTTTCTTTATTAGAAAACATTTCTGGTTTCTTATTTCAAAAAAACATTTCCAAAGCTTCTTCATTGGACTTAGACAGATGTTTAAACAAACCACCGCGATGCCAACTCAAACCATTTCCTTTACTGCCGAACCTTAACTATTCCTTAGTTAAAACGAAGCCAATCATGTTGGGGTAGAACTACCTCTCAGACCTTAACTGAACAACGTTTCTAACTTTGAAATAGGCAAAGTTCACTTTATATCCATTTACTAACTTCCTTACTTCACCCTCCTTCGAATAGCTATATTCGATTGACTCTTTTCAGTTAACTCTATTTGATTAACCCTTATCAATTAACTCTATTGGACTAACACTATTGGATTAACTCTATTTGACTAACGCTATTGATTTACTCATTTCACTTAACTCATTTCGAATAAACTATATTCGATAACTCCTATTACTTTCTATTCGAATAACTATATTCGATTAACTCATTTTAATTTCTATTCGATTAACTTATTTTCTTTAACTCTAATCGATTAACTAACATCGATTAACTCCTTTGCTTTAACTCTAATCGATTAAACTAACATCGATTAACTCTTTTGCTTTAACTCTAATCGATTAAACTAACATCGATTAACTCTTTTGCTTTAACTCTAATCGATTAAACTAACATCGATTAACTCTTTTGCTTTAACTCTAATCGATTAAACTAACATCGATTAGCTCCTTTTACTTTAACTCTAATCGATTAAAACTAACATCGATTAACTCCTTTGCTCTTTTCGAATAAATTATTCATTTATGAAGATTTACTTTTAGTAACGGTTCTTCACTTTCCAAATAATTTCCTTTTATTCTAACTTATCCTTTGCTTTTATAAATATTTCTTTTATAAAAATTCTTTTCCTTTTCTATATAAAATCCATCGATTTTATATAAATAATTCATTTTCAAAATACACTTTGAAAATCCCCTTCCCCATATCCAGTATTTCTTATGGTATTTATCATACCATATAACAATGATAAATATCGTTCAAACACACATAATCAACAACAGATTATATATCACATCATATATCACAATATATGAATCACAGTAAAATAAATGTTGAGGAATCCAGTTGGATTCCTCCAACCTGTCTCCCTGCATCACAGATGTTAAACAATATAGATAACATCACTTTCAGTTCCATATGATATATTCTGTTAAACAGAATCAATATAGAAAATTTAACTAACTGACTAGCAGTTCAATCAAAAATCAACAGACAGTCAATCAGCCAATATCTAACAGTTCTAAAAATCCAACATGAAATTATAAACTGTTCAGAGTTAGTGAGATTTACTCACATTTGCGCGTTAGCCGTTAAATAACGATTTGCGTTATTTGATTCAGTCAGACAATTTATTTTGCCATAAATTGTAATGACCTCCGATGGACTTTCAGTTTGTTCCAGTGTGTAGCTCTCGTCCATACGGTCCCAACGGCTATGACCGTTCGAAATTCCGATATTGTATGACCAAGATATTCGATTTACAAGATTATACATCGTTTAAATAAAAAAAACTAAACTTTTAATTGATTTGGGCCTTACCAAACACTCGGCCCATTTAAACAGCGCAACCCGCCACGTTCTCTTCTTCCTCTGAACCCAAAACAACACGCTCCAAGCTTTGCTCATGTCCATTTTCAAAACCTCTCACGGTTCATTCTACACCATCCTTCCCCGAAACTTCGAATACCCTTCACCGTTGATAATCTCTTCACCTCTTATTTGGTTTCATACAACTCGCGCACAGCTCGCACTACCTCATCGACAGCAGCTCCAGGCTTTACGCCTGCGTTCACCACCGCCCCCCCCCCCCCCTTCACGCTGCTCCTTCCCAAAGATATATCAATCCTTTATTACCACCACTACAGTCAACTTCTCCATATATATACACAACACGAAGTGATTTCAATGTGTTTTCCTCCCTCACAACAAACCGACATCGCTGCTAAACTCCTCCATTTGCTATCGCCATACATCCCGCGTCGTCCATCAGATCTGAACCCAAAACTGGACAGCCCCCCTCCCTTCTATCTCGTTTCTCCCTTTCTTTTCTATTTTACTGTTTAACTTTATTTGCTAGGAAACTCGTATAACATGGATTCTTGAACCCGAGAAAACGAAGTGTATGTGGGTTTATATGGACATAGGGAAAGGGTGAAGAGAACGTGTCATGCTATGGTCCAAGAAAATGAAGTGTTCGTGGTTTGATATGGACGTAGGGAAAAGATGAAGAGGGCATCTCATATGAATCCCTGATGTGTAGTTGTTTATGCCACTCATTTAGTTGAGGCGGAAATATGGGAAACGTGGTGTGTTGGTTACCATCGGGTTGCCCTTTTCTTGGTTATCATGGAGTACGCTTTAGTTTTATAAGGTTGCAGTCTGTTGGTCTCTCCATTTAATTGTAAAACTTAGTTTATAGGGTACCATGTAGGACATAGCAGTTTAGTTATAGATTCACTTTTGTTTAAGTTAAATATACTCCACTACGCGAACTTCTATAGACGAAAATAAAATTATTATCGTGTCAAGCGATGTGCCCTGATCCAAAAAATATAATAATACCGGTAGTTTAACTCGTATTTTGAAACCTCAAAATGATGATTACAGGGTGCGAAATACATCAATTAAAAAGTTGCTTATTTAATTAATTAAAAATTACAGTAAAATTCTAAAAATTAAATTATCACTATTTCCCAAAAGAACCTTGTCTAAATTCAAACCTAATCTCTCGTTATATCGAATAACCCGTTACGGTCGATAAACGATTCTAGCGACTATTTTAAAATTTGATTTGGACATATCTCAAAATCTACACGACGAAATCCTGATTTTTCTCTTCCACTAGAAAGATATACTCCACCAGCTCCACACGTTTCATGTTTCACAGAAATCCGATTTAAAACGAACCCTCTATACTCAATTGAAGTTCGAATCGCCAAATAGTGAACTGCAGCGCCATTTCAAGCTCGTTTATAATTATATTATAAACTATACGTTAAACTGTCGACGATTGAATATATTCGTTATTCAAATTCAATTCCAAGCTGAATTAAATATCACAGATGATCCAGTTCACACCATTTCGTCATTTCAGCCAATTCTGTTTATTTCAGAATTAAATATATTATTTAATTTATTATTTTAATTAAAAATTCATCATTATTTAATTCCATGACCATTTAATTCATTATATCACCATTGATATAATTAAATAAATTAATCATAATACCCCTGCCAATGCGGGTCATTACAGTTTTTGCATCACCCAATCCAAATGATTCATCATCTTTCATATTTCTCGATCTACCCCTACTATGCTTAAACTACTTATACTTCTCTTAATACTTCAAAACAGTCTTTCTTTTAAATCCTACCCCCTATTCTCTAAATAGCCCTTACTTCTAACAATTACCCCTATCTTTTTACAGCTGTGAAGGATTGATTTTTGAAGCACCCAATCCAAACGATTCATCATCTTTTATAATTGTCGATCTACCCCTACTATGCTTAAACTACCCCTACTTCTCTTAATACTTCAAAACAACCCTTCTTTTTAATCATAACCCTAATTTTCTTAATAGCCATTACTTCCAACAATTAACCTATTTTTTAACTACAATGAAGGGTTGGTTTTTGCAGCTCAAAATCCAAATGATTCATCATCTTTCATATTGTCGATCTACCGCTACTATGCTTAAACTACCCCTACTTCTCTTAATACTCCAAAACAACCCTTCTTTTTAATCATATCCCTAATTCTCTAAACAGCCCTTAATTCCAACAGTTACCCCTATATTTTTACTGCTGTGAAGAGTTGGTTTTTGTAGCACCCAATCCAAACGATTCATCATCTTTTATATTTGTCGATCTACCCCTACTATGCTTAATTTACGTCTACTTCTCTTAATACTTCAAAACAGCCACTTTTTAATCCTACCCATAATTCTATAAATAGCCCTTCCTTTCAACAATTACCCCTATTTTTTAACTATTTTGAAGGATAGGTTTTTACAGCACCCAATCTAAAAGATTCATCATCTTTCTTATTTGTCGATCTACCCCTACTATGCTTAAACTACCGCTACTTCTCTTAATACTTCAAAACAACCCTTCTTTTAATCCTACCCCTAATTCTGTAAATAGCCCTTACTTCCAACAATTACCCCTATCTTTTTACTACCGTGAAGGATTGGTTTTTGTAACACCTAATCCAAACGGTACATCATCTTTCATATTTGTCGATCGACCCCTACTATGCTTAAACTCCCCATACTTATCTTAATACCTCAAAACAGCCCTTCTTTTTAATCCTACACCTAATTCTCTAAATAGCCCTTCCTTCCAATAATTACCCCTATTTTTTAACTATTGTGAAGGATTGGTTTTTGCAGCACCCAATCCAAACAATTCATCATCATTAATATTTGTCGATCAACCCCTACCATGCTTAAAGTACCCCTACTTCTCTTGCTATTTCAAAACAACCCTTCTGTTTACACCAAAAATGGTCTAAACACCCAAGGTACTAAACTGTACTTTACCAATTCGGTAAGAAATAAACGGAACCGTGTTTAAGTAGAAATAGAAAGTAAAATGCGGAAAAAGTAAAGTAAAGACAAGATTTATAGTGGTTCGGCCGTTAACGAGGCATATGTCCACTGTGAAGATGAGTTCCTGCCTTTAATGAAAATTACAAGGTACATCCACTCTTTAACCTCATACATCTTCATACCCACTCAATATATCCTTATTTATGTATTTTGATCTCGAGAACAGTACAAGAGAATAATGGAGTTTGAGGAGAAGGAGGATGGATGAATGATTTAAAAGAGAAGATTCCTTCATTTGAAAATGATGCCTGTCGCCATGGCTAGATCTGTGGTTGAGTGTGAAGTTTAGCAGCACTCCGTCGTGTTTCTAGAAAAAACGCCCCCTTATGTTGGTACCCACGGTGTATTTATAGGTGAACACCGCTTTGTAAATGATTTGTAACTTGTTTATCTAGGCTGTGGGTCGTTCATTCTGCTAATTACAACCATGCCATTGGACAGCTGGAGCCAGCCGTCTGGGGTCGTATTCAGTGTTATGCGCGAATGACATGTTGAGTGTTCTTGAATAGTTGAGCGGGTCCTTAAGCGCGGGCGTGGGCGTGGACGCTTTGGGAGCTTTCGTAAGAGCGGAGTGTGGAGCTGAGATCGGTCCCACTCTGTTCCTTGCATGACCGCTCTTCTTGTGCTAAGGGCGCTCGTCCTCTTGTTGCCTTTGTATGGTGCTGCGTGACTTTATGGTTATGCTATGAGATTGCTCTTGCTCGTGCAGAGCGGGTGACCTGTCTTGTTTTAGTACTTGAGCGGCTTTCAAGATGTGCGACCCTTATCTTGTCGAGTCGTGCCTCTCATAACCCGGTCGCACTGGTAAACTTGGCTTACCTTGGGTTTGATATTTGGATCTTGCTTAGCACGGTTGCGTTATGTACGACCGACCCTAATGCGACTCGCCTTGTACCCTCTAGCCGATGCGCATGTGGTTTTTTTTAGGGATTAACACTTTCCCCTCGAAGTCCGTGATTCTTCTTTAGTAAGGAATCTTGGGCTTCGACATATTTGATCGTGAATTCTTCGGTGGGTTTATCCTGACTTGCCAAATGGTTCGGTCGTACCAACGATTATGATAACTTCATTACCTCTGACTGGTATTGTTCTTTCTTATGATCGAGAAGCCCAATGTACCTCTTTGACTATAGTGCGACTTCAGAATGCCAGCTGGGACTTGATGAGACACTTTTGATGCAATCGATTGTTGAGGTAACGTGGAGAGAATGTACTGGATGAACCAGGTTCAACGTTCTGTGCTCTTATATTTCAAAATCTGTATATTTTGGCAACTGTTGGTTTTTGTGCATTTGGCGGGAAAATTTTTGGGTGCGCTATACCAGATCACTAGGCCCTAACTAAGCTATTACATCATAAAAAGGGACTTCCAGTCCTCTTAGGCATTGTCTCTTCATTTTCCCGCTTTAATATCTCCTTAATAAACCCATTTTAATGGCGGTTTCTTTGTAGGAGGCATCACCGTTGTTTCTCGAGATTTCGATTTCCCTTGACCGTCCACCCTTTGGTTGACGGTTTTCCTCAACCTTATTTCCTGCTGCAACACTCCTTTCTTCAAGCGGAATTTCTCTTGTAAGTGATTTCCACTCTCTTTATTTATGATTCTGGGTCTATTTTTCTAGCTCTGTAAAGGAAGATTCTCTGTTGGCAGTGCCGAGTGGTTGGGATATAGAATTGTGACATTTGAGAGACGGTGATTTGACTAGGTTTGTATTTGAGCTTCAGGTAGGATTCTTTAGCGATAAACCTTAGCCCTTTCTTTGCTGGCAAGTCGTTCATTGAAATGACTGCGAAAAGATGTTCCCTAATTTGCCATGCTTTAACCTTCTGTCTAATGGAGCATTGTGTCATGGCAACACTACTACTCTTCCTTTGATTTTCAATAATTCAACTTATAGTTCCCTTTTTTTTAACAGCATGCTTATCTATGTTGATATGCGACTAACTGACTATTCATCTCTCCCCCAGCTAATCCCATATGTCTGGGGAACGATACGATTTGGATCGAGTAAGGGAAGTTGCCCCGGCTACTGGTTCCGGATTGGTTGTTAATGAACCGTATCCCCAACGTTGCCTTTTCGATAGGGTGGCGACCGGTTGCCGTAAATCGACGCTTCCTTTTGATCAGTATTTAAAAATATGCAAGCGCTTTGGTCTTTCACAAGAAGAAACCAGATACCCCAGGAAGGAAGAGTTGGCAGATTGCCCGCCCTCCGGGTATGTGGCGGATAATTACCATATGTTGTCCAGTGGGGCTATTCCCCCCTTCAATTCTCATCCAGAGTCCACTCTGCGGTGACTGGACATCGCCCCGTATCAACTTCATCGCAATGGGTATAAAATCTTGCTTGGGCTGTACATACTTTTAATGAAGGTTCTACGATGGGAACCCACGTTCGCGGATACTTTTCCTTCATATTCTTTTAATAAGAAGGAGGTAGACGATCCTTCTTTCTTCTTTCTGGAAAGTATGCATGATAGAATTATCACTGGCTTGACGTAAGGAACTAGGTTTTTTTTCGGATCAATATTTCTTTGTCCGGTGTCCTGCTAGATTCTACGGTCGATGGGCCGAAGGAGGTAACTACATTTTTTCTCCTAGAATTCTTGCCCCCTTTTCTCTTCCTCGTCTAGTTTTTTCTGACTCTTGTAGTGGTTCTTTCTATTGCGGGACTTACTTTGGACCAGGATCTCCTTAATTCTTTGATTTCTATCGACAAAAGGGAAAGGATCGGAGAGGCGTTGCTTACAGAGGAAAACCTCCGTAAGTATCAGTTAATTTTCCCTACATGATCTCTTGGAAAAGCCCTTGTTTACCACCAATGTTCTACTGGTTGGATGACTGATATGACTCCCAGAACGGACGCCAGAAGTTTTGTTTGTCCTGCTGTCCAGACGGAGGGTTCCTGTAACAACCCGTATTTTCAATAACCTGTAATAATGTAAATTGAGGCAGAATTTAATTATAAATATGAATCAAGGGAAACGGGCTATGCCATTGCGTTCGTCTCGGAAAAATACGCGAAATAGAGTCCGAGTTTTCGAAAATCGGAGTTCGTATGACTCAGTTAAGGCCCATGGAAGTTTTCAGAAATTTCCATAATTAAAACAGATTTAAATTTAAATTAAAAACAAGGATTTGGGCCAGCTGGGCCAAGGCGGGAAAAATCCCGCCAGGACCCGCATGTCGACAGGCCTGTCGACAGGGTCCCTAGGCATGTCGACTGCCCTGTCGATAGCCCTGTCGACAGGGGGTGCCCAGGCAGTCTAGCCTGGTGCACCATTTCTGATTTGGGCTTGATTGGGTGGCTTGGTTCTAGAGAGTTCCGAGATCTGACGGGCCAAAACTATCCTAGGGTTAATCCTATGGTCTAAATCACTCTAATCTTCTATAAATAAGCTCCTAATCCTACCCTAAAGCCTCATTAATCATTCTAGCAACAAAACTATGCCAAAATCCAAACTCTCATGGCCTCCACCCTCTTCATACAATTCCTAATTAATTCCTAAGTGATTTTCCATGCATACAAGCATACTTAGGCTTGTATGATCCTCCTTAGCTTGCATTAAAGGCTTGTTTTTCTATTGGCATCATAAAGGAGGAGTCTTGATCAAGTTTGCTTGCATTTGGGGGTTTTAGTTAGTTGCATAAGGGGTTTCTTGCATTTATTATACTCGTTTGAGTCCGCATAAGCATTGTAAGCCCTCTTACCTTCATTTTAGAAACTCTAAAGTTAATATGTGATGCAAGTTGGGATTTATGTATAGTTAAATGAGTTATGCATGTTTATGCAAGTTTGCTAAGCCTTGATTTGCAAGATAAATAAGTTATGCATGGTTATGCAAGTTTGTTAAGCCATGATTTGTATGTTTATTGAGTTATGCATGTTTATGCAAGTGTACTAAGCCATGATTTGCAAGTTAATTGGGTTATGCATGTATACTAAGCCATGGTTTGCAAGTTTAACAAGTTATGCGTGTCTATGCAAGTTCACCAAGTCATGATTTGCAAGTTTGACAAGCTATGCATATTTATGCAAGTTTAAAATGACAAGTTGCGCATGTTTGACAAGTTGTGCATGTTTGACAAGTTATGCAAGTTTAAAATGACAAGTTGTGCATGTTTGACAAGTTATGCAAGTTTAAAATGACAAGTTGTGCATGTTTGACAAGTTGTGCATGTTTGACAAGTTATGCAAGTTTAAAATGACAAGTTGTGCATGTTTGACAAGTTATGCATGTTTATGCAAGTTCCCTATGCCATGTTAGGCAAGTTTAACATGTTATGCATGTTTATGTTAATATGCAAGTTCACTATGCTAAGTTATGCAAGTCTAACATGTTATGCATGTTTATGTTAATATGCAAGTCCACTATGCTAAGTTATGCAAGTCTAACATGTTATGCATGTTTGTTGTGATAAGCAAGTTCATCATGTATGTTGTGCCAAGTTCCCTCTTCCTATCCTTTATGCGTTATTACGAATATGTAAGCGATAGAATGACGTTGGGGGTTTTTGGGTAAACTTAAAAATACATGAAAATATAAGATTGGGAATTTACCTATTAAGTTAGGTCTACCCCTTGGGAATTTACCTATTAAGTTAGGTCTACCCAAGTAATTGTTGACTTGTAATTATGTTTTGAAATAAAGTGGACATGACACTTAGAAAACATAAGTGTGGCCAACTCGAGGTTGGGTTGAGTTTGTAGCGTAATTCTACCCGGAACCGACCGGCTTAACTAGTGGCTACAAACAATAGGACCCAATGTGAGAAGTTGGTCATGGGGTGCCAAGACCCGAGGTTAGACCAAGTTGTGGTGTAAAGCTACCCGGACCCGCCCGGCCTAACTAGTAACCACAACAAGGTCTAATGTGAGAGGTTAAAGTGCATTAAATTAATTAATGCCTCATGATTAGGGTTAAGTCAGGGTCCACTAATACTTAACCAATTTGGGGATTCGAGGGATTAGAATGTGGTTAAGTTGTGAACCATTGGTTAAACTTAACTAGTTTAATCCATTTGGGAGTTCAAGGGATTAGAATGGGGTTAAGCCACACTTAACCAGTTTAATCCAGGATTAGTGAAGGGTTAAATCACACCTAACCCTCTTAGAAACCCTAGCAACGTGGTCTGTTCCAGCAGTAATCCCAGTTTGGTATCATTCACAACCCTAGAGGCTAGGCTAGGGCGGGGCACGATTACTGGACTGATGTAAGCGACCAAAGGGCGATGGCCGAGTGGTACAGCGGTGCGGGTCCGGCGGGCTATGGACGTGCACGTAGTCCGATGTTGGACAAACTCGAGGCACGGGTACCAGTAGGTTAGGGCTGTAACACCCCACCTCCACTAGGATCACTCCTTAGAATGTACTAGCTTTGGAGGGGCGTTATGGTGAAGGTAAACATGCACAGAGATATCGCAAGACAGAATATATGCAAATAAATATAAGTAAAGCAGCGGTAGCAGATAAAAACCCATCATCATCATCTCAGAAAAACCGACATAGTCAAGTACATAGTATCAAAATGTCGTGATCCAAAATACAATATAAGTCTAGATACGTAGAAACAAAATACATGGTAAAACATCAGTACTAATCCCCAGAAATAAAAGATAAGCCACAGCTAGCTCAGATCCATACATGAGCTATCCAACAGCAAGCCAAAGATCCACTAAGCAGATGTAGTCCCTCCCTGAGAACCTGTGGGGGGGGGGGGAAACGGAAGAAAAGAAGCGAAAGAAAACAGGTCAGTCAAAAAGACTGGTAAGCCCTACTACGATCAATCTATAAACTACTAAAGTTAACAGTATGATGGAAACTGAGGTGAACATACTGGCAACAGATAAAGGTGACATCACATAGACGAGATTAAACTTTGCACCACGGTGTACTAGCAAACCCACCAAACAGATCTTGATCCCTTAGCCCAAACTTTGGCCCAATAACATGAAGTGACCTTAGTATAAGGTCCAGCCCACGGTCTAGTCGATCGGCTCCCTATAAACCTAACACGTCAAGTGTTGGTGTCCATACGGCCCACATGGATGTAGTCAGACTGTGCTGGGTCCACCTTTGGGTGTATCAAGCCCTCGGGTGTCAACCCCAGACACCTAAGCAATAATGCACAGTCTAAGCCTACTGGTACCCGTGCCTTGAGTTTGTCCAACATCGGACTACGTGCACGTCCGTAGCCCGCCGGACCCGCACCGTTGTACCACTCAGCCGTCGCTTTGGTCGCTTACATCAGTCCAGTAATCGTGCCCCGCCCTGGCCTAGCCTCTAGGGTTGTGAATGATACCAAACTGGGATTACTGCTGGAACAGACCTCGCTGCTAGGGTTTCTAAGAGGGTTAAGTGTGGTTTTAACCCCTCACTAATCCTGGATTAAATTAGTTAAGTGTAACCACTTAACCCCATCTAATCCTCGCATCCCCATTATTGGTTAAGTATTAGTGGGCCATGACTTAACCCTAATCATGAGGCATTAATTACTTAACGCACCCAACCTCTCACATTAGACATCCGTGGTTACCTGGGAAGATTTACACCACGTCTAGGTCTAACCTCGGGTCTTATGGTGCAACATGACCAACTACCCACATTAGACCCCACGTTGTGGTTACCTGGGAAGATTTACACCACAACTAGGTCTAACCTCGAGTTGGCCATATCATGTTATCTAATGTCATGTCCACTTTAGTACATATTTACAGGATAACATATACTTGGGTAGACCTAACTTAATAGGTAAATTCCCAAGGGGTAGACCTAACTTAATAGGTAAATTCCCAATCTTTTAGTTTCATGTATTTTTTTAAGTTTACCCAAACCCTCCCAACGTCATTATCTCGCTTACATATTCGTCATAACGCATAAGGGTAAAAGAGGTAACTTGGCATAACATACATGATGAACTTCACATATCATAATAAACATGCATACATGTTAAACTTGCAAATCATGTCATAGTGAACTCGCATAAACATGCATAGCTCATTAAATATGCATAACATGGTAAGGTGAACTTGCATAGTCATGCATAACCCATTAAACTTGCATAACATGGTAAGGTGAACTTCCATAAACATGCATAATCCATTAAACATGCATAACATGGTAAGGTGAACTTGCATAAACATGCATAACTTGTGAAACATGTAAAACATGGCATGGTGAATTCGCATAAGCATACATAACTTATGAAACATGTAAAACATGACATAGTGAATTCGCATAAGTATGCATAACTTATGAAACATGTAAAACATGACATAGTGAATTCGCATAAGCATGCATAATCAAATGAACTCACATAAATCTCAACTTTCACCACATGATAACTTTAGAGTTTGTAAAGTGAAGGTAAGAGGGCTTACAAATATAAACAAGCCACAAATCCACCAAATAAGATGAAGAAGCCCTTTAAAAACCCAAAACAAAGCTTCAAATAAGAAAACCCTTTTGCAAAAATCCCAAAAATACAAACTTAGCAAATCAACTTGCAACTTAATGAGGTATGCAAGTTATTAAGCATTCATAGAAAAGGTTGTATGATCATCATATCTTCATAGGATTAAACTTTGAGGAAGGTGGAGGCTAGGTTTTAGGTGGAGGCCATTTGAGGATTCAAATTGACATAGTTTAGTTGCTAGATTGATTAATGAGGCTTTAGGGTAGGATTAGGGGTATATTTATAGAAGATTAGAGTGTTTTTAGCCCTAGGATTAACCCTAGATTAGTTTAGGCCCGTCAGATCTCGGAACACTCTAGAACCAAGCCACAAGACCCAACCCAAATCAGAAATGGTGCACCAGGCTAACTGCCCGGGCACCCCCTGTCGACAGGGCTGTCGACAGGGCTGTCGACACCCTGGGGGCCCTGTCGACATGCCTGTCGACATGGGGCCCCCAGCGGGAATTTTCCCGCCTAACCCTGATTAGCCCTAATCCCTGTTTTTAATTTGAAATTTAAATCTGTTTTTAGCATAGAAATTTCTGAAAACTTCAATGGGCCTTAACTGGGTCATACGGACTCCGATTTTCGAAAACTCGGACTCTATTTCGCGTATTTTTCCGAGACGAACGCAATGGCATAGCCCGTTTCCCCTGATTCTGATTTTTGAATTAAATTCTGCCTCGATTTATGTTATAACAGTTTATTGAAAAATACGGGTTGTTACATTCTCCCCTCCTTAAAGGATTTCGTCCCCGAAATCTTCAAGTTAGGAAGAACATATCCTACCATCCAACATCCATCTACTCAAAACATCATCCACGAGCAGCCATTATCCTTAAAAGATTCTAAATGCTGTATGAACATATGCAAAAGTGTGTGTATATGTACTTATCTAATGCAATGATTAATGCAAAATATGTTAGTGAAATGTATCCATATGTATGCAAATCCCTAACATAATGTATGATATCTATATGCGTGCTCAATCATACATCCATATGCAACATCCATGTGTTTGCATACAAATTTCATCCAAGAATAAGCATAAACACTCATGCACATGCAATATGAGGAGTGTGTGAGCCGATCTAGTGCCTAATGTGTATCATGCATCCACGAGTAACCACTTGCAAACACTTGCAACCACTTGCAATCATCAAACATAACATGTTTCAAGCACATGTTTCATCCAAAGGGTTTCTACCTAAGGTTCTCATGACAAGCTTAGCACGATAACTAGAAAGATATACTAACAAAGGAAAGAGATTGAGAGTGTACCCTCAAAAAGGAATGTATAAAGCCCACGCATCTTCTCCTCGGTTTCCCAAGTTGCGTCCTCTTCGGCTTCACCCCATTGAACTTTCACCAATCTGACCTCACGATTCCTTAGCTTCTTGGTCTCTGTCCCCAAGATACGAATCGGGGCTTTCCTTAAAGTTGCTTCTTTCTCTACTTCCACGTCTTCAAGAATGCTAGGTTCAACCACCTCAGCGGACTCATGTAGGCACTTTCGGAGATGCGAGACATGAAAGACATTATGCACTCCGGACAACTTTTCGGGCAATTGCACTCTATAAGCCATCTTCCCAATTCTCTCTATGATAGGGAAGGGTCCAACAAATCTCGGTGCTAACTTCCCAACAGCTCCAAACCGGACCACATTCCGTAAAGGAGAAACCTTTACGAAAACCTTGTCCCCAACCTCAAACTCTAATTCGGACCTCCGCCTGTCAGCATAGGATTTCTGCCGGTCTTGGGCTGCTTTCATCCGTCTTCTAATCAACTCGACCTTCTCGGATGTATCCCTAATCATGTCGGGTCCAAGTATAAGCTTATCCGTGGACTCCCACCAACATGTAGGTGACTTGCACGGCCTCCCATATAAAGCCTCGAATGGTGCCATCCCTATGCTCGCTTGGTAACTGTTATTATATGCAAACTCAACAAGAGGAAGATGGTCTTCCCAAGCACCACCAAAATCCAGAATGCAAAGCCTCAACAAGTCCTCAAGTACCCTATTCACCCTTTCTGTTTGGCCGTCTGTTTGTGGGTGATAGGCCGTACTCAGGTTCAATTTCGTGCCCATAGCCTCCTGCAAACTGTTCCAGAACTGACTAGTAAAGATGGGGTCTCGGTCACTGACTATGCTGGAAGGGACCCCATGTAGTCGCACTATCTCACGAAGATATACTGATGCTAGTCCAGATGCGGTCCTTTTGCTCTTCACTGGGATAAAATGAGCACTCTTCGTGAGCCTATCCACAATGACCCATATGCTCGTATTCCCCTTCCTGGACCTTGGAAGCCCATCAATAAAGTCCATAGAAATGCTCTCCCACTTCCATAGCGGGACCTCTAGCGGATGTAATAGCCCACCGGGCTTCTTCGAATCAGCTTTTACTCTCTGACAAATAATACATCTCGAGACAAACTCCGCCACATCCTTCTTCATTCCAGGCCAGAAGAAAACGCGCTTCATGTCCTTATACATCTTATCACCACCTGGATGTATAGTCATCTTGGAGCGATGTGCTTCCTCAAGGACTTTCCTCACCAAGTCTTCTAACATCGGAACCCAAAGCCTTCCGTCTCTCCTCAGCCAACCCTTATCGTCTATAGAATATCGAGTAAGGTGACTAGATGTCTCCCCTCGAGCCAGCTTATCCATGATCTCAATTATCTGAGGGTCTTCCTTTTGTGAAGCCCCGACTTGATCCAGAAGGGTAGGCCTGAGCTCTAGAGATGCTAGAGAACCGGTCATCGACTCCATTGCCAAAGAGAAATCAAAGGTCGCCAAGAACTCTAAATTCTTCATCTCGACAAATAGAGGACTTAGTGTCAACCTTTTCCTACTTAATGCATCCGCTACAACATTCCCCTTGCCAGGGGTATAGGATATCTCAAAATCATAGGAAGCCAAAAATTCCATCCATCTCTGCTGCCTTAAGTTCAGATCTTTCTGCGAAAAGAGATACTTCAAAGACTTATGATCAGCATATAGCTCAAATCTCTCTCCCAGAAGATAATGACGCCATGTCTTGAGGGCATATACAATCGCTGCCAGCTCTAGATCATGAGTGGGATAATTCCTCTCGTGCACCTTAAGTTGCCTCCCACCAAAACATATAACTCTGCCCGCTTGCATCAGAACGGCACCCAATCCCGTGCCACAAGCATCAGTGTACACGGTAAATATCTTACCACCATCGGGTAAGGCTAGAACTGGTGCGGAGGTAAGGGCTCTCTTGAGCCTCTGAAAAGCAAGCTCACAATCCATATCCCAAGCAAAGACTAAGTTCTTCTTCGTCAACTTAGTAAGAGGAGAGGATATCTTCGCGAAGTCCTTGATGAACTTCCGGTAAAAACCCGCAAGACCCAGAAAGCTTCTCACCTCGGTTGCATTCCTTGGCGTCTTCCAATCCTGAACCGCAACCACCTTAGCGGGATCCACCGCCAAGCCTTGCTTGGATACGATATGCCCAAGAAATCTGACTTCCCTTCTCCAAAAGTGGCACTTGGAGAACTTGGCTTTTAACTGGTGTGCTCTGAGTGTGTCCATCACCTCTACTAGGTGCCTCGCATGCTCTTCCTCATCCTTGGAGAAGACCAGAATATCGTCCACAAAGACCACGACAAACTTATTCAAGAACTCCCGAAACACCCTACTCATCAAATCCACAAAATACGCGGGTGCATTCGTCAAACCGAACGGCATAACAAGCCATTCAACGAATCCGTCTGGAGTTCTGAATGCAGTCTTGTCTATACTGTCCTCAGCCACTCTGAGCTGATGGAAACCCGTAGCAAGGTCAAGCTGAGAGAAAACAGAAGCACCAACAAGTTGATCAAAGAGATCATCGATCCTTGGTAACAGGTGTCGGTTCTTCTTAGTCAGCTTATTCAATTCTCTATAATCCACACAGAGTCGAAGAGAGCCATCTGCCTTAGTCGCAAACACCACAGGCGCTCCCCATTCGGATATACTCCTTCTGATGAAGTTCTTCTCAAGCAATTCTTTCACTTGCTTGCTCAGCTCCCGTCTCTCACACGGAGCCATATGCCGAACGGGCATAGAAACAAGCTTAGCATTATCTACCAGATAGATGCGAAAATCAATCTCTCGTTTAGGGGGCAACCCCTTAACTTCTTCAAAAACGTCTGGATAATCTCGGACCACCCTTACAGACCGAAGGGCCTCCTCTGATGAGTCGAGAGATTCTAGATAGCATAACATGACGGGATTCTTCGGATTGCATGAAATCTCTAAGGTGTTGCCCAGGCGAGTCATAAGCCTTACAACCCTATGCTCACAATCCAGAATGGCTCCATATCTAGACAGCCAATCCATGCCCAAGATCAATCCGTATCCCCTGAAACCCAGAACATACGCACTACACAAGAACTCTACGCTGAGTATAGAGATCCTCAGGTCCTCAAATATCATAGATAGATGAGCAGAACCCCCAATGGGATTCGAAACACAAACGGGATCGTCCACTAAGCTAGTACTAAGGTGCAAGCTATCAACAAGATCAGATGAAATAAAGCTATGTGATGCACCGGAATCAAACAAGGTACGCACTGGAAGATCAGAGATATAAACAAGGTTCTCAACAGAAACACTACCTCGCTCGGGAACGGAAGCGGCATTGAGAGCATGTACTTGCCCTCCTGAAGATCCAGCCTGTCCTTTCTTCTTTGGGCATTCTTTGCTCAAGTGCCCAGTCTCTCCACAAGAAAAGCATCCACCATTAAGCTTCCTTTTCTTCTGCCTGCAGTCCTTAGCAAAGTGCCCAGCTATGCCACAGTAATTGCATTTTCCCTTGCCTTTGTTGTTGTTGTTGTTGTTCCCCTTCTTGTTCTTGCCCTGATTCCCCTGGCTGCCTTGACCACCTTGGTTGCCTTTGCCTTGAGAATCAATCTTCTTTGCTTGGGTATCGCCCGACTTGACTTCTTTCTTCCCATCTCCCTGAAGCAGAGCCATATTGACCAAACTCTCGAAAGTGGCTCCATGCGGAATATGTGACATTGCCAAGCCCTGTAGCGGCTCATTCAACCCCCTGTCAAATCGAAGAGCCTTTTTCTCCGGGGTGTTTACTATATCCAAACCAAAGCGGGCCAGCTGATTAAACTTGTTCACATACTCCTTGACAGACATATCACCTTGCTTTAATGCAATGAACTTCTCCATTTGTAAATTCGCCTCAGCCGAAGATAGAAACTTGGTCACAAATCTAGCCCTCAATTCGGCCCAAGTCTCAATGGGCCTCGTCCCATTGGTGACCTCCCACCAATAGGCCGCCTCATCCTTCAAAAGCCAGACTGTCAATAAGATCTTCCTCTCGTCATCAATCCCAAAGATAGCAAACAAGTCCTCCGTGTCTTTCAGCCAATTCCTAGCTTCAACGAAAGATTCCGTGCCTAGGAAATTCTTGCCTCCCATTGCCTTGAAGTCTTCACAAACCTTCGTAAACTCAATCTGAGGATGCTGAGGGGGAGGAGGGGGAAGAGGAGCCTCAGCAACGGGAGGGGGAGGAACATTAGCAACGGGAGGGGGAATATTAACCGCTGGAGGAGGGGGAGCAGGAACCACCGGAGGAGGGATATTAGGGATAGGATTCTCAACTACAGGAGGAGGAGTGGGAGGAGGGTTGGCGGGACCAGCTGCCGCCCTAGCTTCTAGAAGCCTCCTATACCAGAGTGGTACGTTCACTCCATCTGGGATGTCAAGATTCTCAGCCATACTGAAACGAAAGATAAGATAAGATCAGATCAAAGGAACGAAGGATAACGCTAATGGCTTTTGGGGATTAGCCTTAAAATAATCTAGACTTTATTTTGGAAAATACTTAGTAGGTTTTTGAAAATAGTTTTTCGAAAAGGGTTTTTTTTTTTTTCAAAAATTTTGTTCAGTCTTGTTAACCTTGTGCTCTGATACCAAATGTAACACCCCACCTCCACTAGGATCACTCCTTAGAATGTACTAGCTTTGGAGGGGCGTTATGGTGAAGGTAAACATGCACAGAGATATCGCAAGACAGAATATATGCAAATAAATATAAGTAAAGCAGCGGTAGCAGATAAAAACCCATCATCATCATCTCAGAAAAACCGACATAGTCAAGTACATAGTATCAAAATGTCATGATCCAAAATACAATATAAGTCTAGATACGTAGAAACAAAATACATGGTAAAACATCAGTACTAATCCCCAGAAATAAAAGATAAGCCACAGCTAGCTCAGATCCATACATGAGCTATCCAACAGCAAGCCAAAGATCCACTAAGCAGATGTAGTCCCTCCCTGAGAACCTGTGGGGGGGGGGGGGGGGGAAACGGAAGAAAAGAAGCGAAAGAAAACAGGTCAGTCAAAAAGACTGGTAAGCCCTACTACGATCAATCTATAAACTACTAAAGTTAACAGTATGATGGAAACTGAGGTGAACATACTGGCAACAGATAAAGGTGACATCACATAGACGAGATTAAACTTTGCACCACAGTGTACTAGCAAACCCACCAAACAGATCTTGATCCCTTAGCCCAAACTTTGGCCCAATAACATGAAGTGACCTTAGTATAAGGTCCAGCCCACGGTCTAGTCGATCGGCTCCCTATAAACCTAACACGTCAAGTGTTGGTGTCCATACGGCCCACATGGATGTAGTCAGACTGTGCTGGGTCCACCTTTGGGTGTATCAAGCCCT
Source organism: Allium sativum (assembly GCA_030737875.1). Classification (NCBI taxonomy): domain Eukaryota; kingdom Viridiplantae; phylum Streptophyta; class Magnoliopsida; order Asparagales; family Amaryllidaceae; genus Allium; species Allium sativum. The sequence goes on from CM060925.1 coordinate 503,661,083, forward strand.
CGGGTGTCAACCCCAGACGCCTAAGCAATAATGCACAGTCTAAGCCTACTGGTACCCGTGCCTCGAGTTTGTCCAACATCGGACTACGTGCACGTCCGTAGCCCGCCGGACCCGCACCGTTGTACCACTCAGCCGTCGCTTTGGTCGCTTACATCAGTCCAGTAATCGTGCCCCGCCCTAGCCTAGCCCCTAGGGTTGTGAATGATACCAAACTGGGATTACTGCTGGAACAGACCTCGCTGCTAGGGTTTCTAAGAGGGTTAAGTGTGGTTTTAACCCCTCACTAATCCTGGATTAAATTAGTTAAGTGTAACCACTTAACCCCATCTAATCCTCGCATCCCCATTATTGGTTAAGTATTAGTGGGCCATGACTTAACCCTAATCATGAGGCATTAATTACTTAACGCACCCAACCTCTCACATTAGACATCCATGGTTACCTGGGAAGATTTACACCACGTCTAGGTCTAACCTCGGGTCTTATGGTGCAACATGACCAACTACCCACATTAGACCCTATGTTGTGGTTACCTGGGAAGATTTACACCACAACTAGGTCTAACCTCGAGTTGGCCATATCATGTTATCTAATGTCATGTCTACTTTAGAACATATTTACAGGTTAACATATACTTGGGTAGACCTAACTTAATAGGTAAATTCCCAAGGGGTAGACCTAACTTAATAGGTAAATTCCCAATCTTTTAGTTTCATGTATTTTTTTAAGTTTACCCAAACCCTCCCAACGTCATTATCTCGCTTACATATTCGTCATAACGCATAAGGGTAAAAGAGGTAACTTGGCATAACATACATGATGAACTTCACATATCATAATAAACATGCATACATGTTAAACTTGCAAATCATGTCATAGTGAACTCGCATAAACATGCATAGCTCATTAAATATGCATAACATGGTAAGGTGAACTTGCATAGTCATGCATAACCCATTAAACTTGCATAACATGGTAAGGTGAACTTGCATAAACATGCATAATCCATTAAACATGCATAACATGGTAAGGTGAACTTGCATAAACATGCATAACTTGTGAAACATGTAAAACATGGCATGGTGAATTCGCATAAGCATACATAACTTATGAAACATGTAAAACATGACATAGTGAATTCGCATAAGTATGCATAACTTATGAAACATGTAAAACATGACATAGTGAATTCGCATAAGCATGCATAATCAAATGAACTCACATAAATCTCAACTTTCACCACATGATAACTTTAGAGTTTGTAAAGTGAAGGTAAGAGGGCTTACAAATATAAACAAGCCACAAATCCACCAAATAAGATGAAGAAGCCCTTTAAAAACCCAAAACAAAGCTTCAAATAAGAAAACCCTTTTGCAAAAATCCCAAAAATACAAACTTAGCAAATCAACTTGCAACTTAATGAGGTATGCAAGTTATTAAGCATTCATAGAAAAGGTTGTATGATCATCATATCTTCATAGGATTAAACTTTGAGGAAGTGGAGGCTAGGTTTTAGGTGGAGGCCATTTGAGGATTCAAATTGACATAGTTTAGTTGCTAGATTGATTAATGAGGCTATAGGGTAGGATTAGGGGTATATTTATAGAAGATTAGAGTGTTTTTAGCCCTAGGATTAACCCTAGATTAGTTTAGGCCCGTCAGATCTCGGAACACTCTAGAACCAAGCCACAAGACCCAACCCAAATCAGAAATGGTGCACCAGGCTAACTGCCCGGGCACCCCCTGTCGACAGGGCTGTCGACAGGGCTGTCGACACCCTGGGGGCCCTGTCGACATGCCTGTCGACATGGGGCCCCTGGCGGGAATTTTCCCGCCTAACCCTGATTAGCCCTAATCCCTGTTTTTAATTTGAAATTTAAATCTGTTTTTAGCATAGAAATTTCTGAAAACTTCAATGGTCCTTAACCGGGTCATACGGACTCCGATTTTCGAAAACTCGGACTCTATTTCGCGTATTTTTCCGAGACGAACGCAATGGCATAGCCCGTTTCCCCTGATTCTGATTTTTGAATTAAATTCTGGCTCGATTTATGTTATAACAGTTTATTGAAAAATACGGGTTGTTACAAGGGCTGTGCATTATTGCTTAAGTGTCCGGGGTTGACACCCAAGGGCTTGATACACCCAAGGGTGGACCCAGCACAGACTAACTACAACCATACGTGGGCCATATGGACACCAACACTGGACGTGTTAGGTTTATAGGGAGCCGATCGACTAGACCGTTGGGCTGGACCTTGTATTAAGGTCACCTCATGTTATTGGGCCAAAGCTTGGGCCAAGGGATCAATATCTGTTATGTTGGGTTACTAGTACACCGTGGTGCAAAACTTAACCTTGCTTTATGCGATGACACCTCTATCTATCTTGTAGTTGATTTATCATGCCAGTATGTTGTTATTTATGATCATCTCAGTTTCCATCATGATGTTAACTTTATTAGTTTATAGACTGATCGTAGCAGGGCTTACTCAGTCTTTTTGACTGACCTGTTTTCTTTCACCTCTTTTCTTCCATTTCCCCCCCAGGTTCTCAGGGAGGGAATACTGGAGCCTAGCTTGGATTTTAGCTGCTTCCTTGGATAGCTCAAGTATGCTTTGGACTTGAGCCGCTATGGTTTATCACTCTTATTTGGGGATAGTACTTATGTATTTTCAGTTTATCAGATGATGTATTTATCTAGACTTGTAATTTTGGCAAAGTGACATTTTGATGTACCAGACTTGAGTTTTGAAATGGTTTATAAATCTTCCGCTGTTTTATTTACTTACTCTGTTTATTTACATATATATATATATATATATATATGTCATGTCCTGCCTTGCTATATCATTATGCATGTTTACCAATAATGCCCCTCCAAAGCTAGTGCATTCCTTTGCGAGTGACCCTAGTGGAGGCGGGGTGTTACATTTGGTATCAGAGCATATGGTTTACAAGAAGGGATAAAAAGGTTTTTAAAACTTCTGAAAAAAGAAAAAAAAAACTATTTTCAAAACCAAGTATAAAGTATTTTCCAAAGAAAAGTCTAGTTATTTTTAAAGGCTATTCCCCAAAAGCCATTAGCACTATCCTTTGATCCCTCGTTTGAACTCTTTTCTTTTCGTTTCCAGCATGTCGGATAATCTCATCTTACCCGAAGGGGTAACGATACCCGATTGGTTTCGTCGGTACTTGGAAGTCACGGCACCGGTCCCGGGTGTCCCTAATGTTGTCTCCCCAGTCGAGGCCGCTGTTCCTCCTCCTCCTCCCGTAGCTGATGTTCCTCTTCCCCCTCAGCCTCCACAAGCGGATTTCGCGGAAACTTGCAAGAATTTTAAGAGGATGGGAGGCAAGAATTTTAATGGAACAGAGACTTTTGTAGAAGCAGGGAATTGGTTGAAAGAGACCGAAGATCTTTTAGCCTCCTTTGATATAGGTGACCGTAGGAAGGTTTTATTGGCAGTATGGTTGCTAAAGGAAGAAGCTGCACGTTGGTGGGTAGTCACCACCGCTACTAGGCCAATTGAGACTTGGGATGACTTTAGAGGAAGGTTTGGACTGAGATTCTTATCACTGAAGCAAGGGGACATGACTATTAGGGAATACATAGATAGGTTTAATCAACTAGCTCAGGACGATTTAGACTTGGTTAATACAGCTCAGAAGAAGGCCCTACACTTTGCTCTAGGATTAAACGAGCCATTACATGGTTTGGCCATGTCTCATATACCCTTGGGGGCGACTTTCGAGAATTTGGTGAATTTGGCCCTACTTCAAGAAGAAGATAACAATGACAAGAAAGAGGTCAAGGCGAATGAGTCTCAAGGCAAGAGAGTAAATTCCAGGAAACGGGGCAAGAATAACCACAACCGCAAGAACAAGCCAAGAGGGAATTGGAAATGTAACTTCTGTGGTACAGTTGGACATATAGCCAGGGAATGTAGGAAGAAGGAAAAGAGAAAGCGGGGCGAATGCTTCATTTGTGGTGAGTTTGGACATTTCAGCAAGGATTGCCCGAGGAAACAAGGGCAAGGTCAGACTCAGTGTGCAGGACTATCTGGAGGGCGAATTCATCCCCTCAACCCCGTTCTTCCAGCTCATGATAGAGGTAGTGTTTCTGTTGAAAATCTTGTTTACATTTTCTGATTTTCCCTGTTCGAACTTTGTTTGATTCTGGCACATCGCATAGTTTTATTTCATCCGATCTAGTTGAAAGTTTTGCACCTAAGTACTAGTTTGGTTGATGATCCCGTATGTGTTTCAAATCCAATTGGGGGTTCTGCCCGTTCGTCTGTGGTCTGAGTGGATTTGAAAATTTCTATCTTGAGTATAGAATTCTCGTGGGATGTTTATATTCTCGGTTTCAGGGGATATGGGTTGGTTTTGGGCATGGAATGGTTGTCCTGTTTTGAAGCCATTCTTGGTTTTTGTATATAGGGTTGTGAGGCTCATGATCCGCCTCGGTAATACCCTAGAAATTTCTAGTAACCCTAGGGGTCCCGTCATGTTATGTTATCTTGAATCCCTCGACTCGTCTATCGATAGTTTACAATCTGTGAGGGTGGTCCGAGAATATCCTGATATCTTGGGGAAAGTAAAAGGGGGTTACCCCTAGACGTGAGATAGATTTCCGCAATTATCTGGTTGGTAATACCAAGCCAGTTTCGTGGCTGGTTAGGCACGTGACCTCACGAGATGAGAGTTAAGAAAGCAAGTCAAGGAGTTGCTTGAGAAGAACTTCCTGAGACGAAGCATTTTTGAATAGGGTGCTCCAGTAGTATTCGTTACTAATGTGGATAGTTTGCTTCGCTTACATGTTGAAAAGAATAGACAACCGTTACCAGGGATCGATGATTTGTTTGATCAGCTGGTAGGAGCATCTGTTTTCTTTTGACCTAGCTACCGGATTCCATCAGCTTAGGATGGCTGAGGATGGAATTGATAAGACTGCGTTTAGGACTCTAGATGGATTTTTAGAATGGCTAGTCATGCTATTTGGTTTGGCTAATGCACCCGCATATTACGTAAACTTGATGGGTAGGGTGTTTAGGGAGTCCTTGAACAAGTTTGTCATGGTCGTCTTAGACGATATTTTGACCTCCTCAAAAGAACGAGGAAGAGCATGCTATACATCCCAAGGAGGAGATGGATACGCTTAGAGCCACCAGTTGAAGGTCAAGTTCTCCAAATGTCACTTTGGAGGAAAGAAGTTGGATTTCTTGGGCACATAGTTCCTAAGTAAGGCTTAGCGGTGGATTCTGTTAAAGTGGTTGCGGTTTAAGACCGGAAGACCCTGAGGAGGGCAATTGAAGTAAGAAGCTTCCTCCGTTTGGCTAGCTAGTTAGCATTCCCGGAGCATAGACTTACTCTTCTGGATCAAGAAGGGGGTTTCGCAGGAAGAAGACCCGCAGTTAGTCAAGAACATGGACCGGTTGATTCGAGGCGAGATGTTAAGTCACCTCGTTAGTTATATTATAGATGACAAGGGATGACTAAGGCGCGGTGAGAGATTATGTGTTCCTCGAGTGGAAGACTTGGTAAAGAAGGTTCTTGAAGATGCGCATCACTCGAGAAGGTGGCCGAGTTGGTCTCAGGATGCATGGTGTGCCACCAGGTTAAGGCCAAGTCATAGAAGCCCAGCGGGCCATTACCTCCATTGGAGGTTCCGCAAGGGGAAGTGTGAAAACATTTCGATAGATTATGTGGATGGACTACCTAGATCAAAGAAAGGGAATACGGGTATGTGGGTCAAAATGGGTAGACTCACGAAGAGTGCTCATTTCAGTCCGGTGAAGAGCAAGAGGACTGCGTCATGGTTAGCAACAAAAAGTTGGCCAGTTTTGAAATAGCCTATAGGAAGCCATGGGTAGGCAAATCGAATCTAGGTATGGCCTATCACTCATAGGCGGATGGTTCATTTCGATTAAGCATGAGTTATAGAAAAATCACGTTTATAGGGCAATTGGCAACGGGGATTGGTATTTTCAAGAGAAAGTTCAGTTGCATGGAATACTTTATAGTAAGTAGACGAGATCCAGGATTCACTGGTGAATTTTGGAGAGTTGGCATGAGGTCATGAGGTTATAGTAGGTTTAAGCCAAGTATATAGAAAGAAGAATAAGTGGAAAAGAAAGACGAGAGGCGATAATGAAATGCGTTCCAACTCGAATTTGGGAAATAGGAGTTAGGAAGCCAAGGAATCATGAAGTGAAAGATAGTCAAAGCACAGTAGAGTTAAGCTCAAGGAAACGTAACTAAGAAGAGTAAAGACTAGATGCGCGCATCATATCTCTTTTTAAGAGTGCATCTTTGATCCTTGTTTTCCTGTGGAGCTTGCTTGCAAGTTATCTTTTGTATATATCCTCTCGGTCCCATTCTCGATCTTATTTCTGTTGTAAACTCCATAAGGGGATTAAGACTCATCGGTTAGTACTATATGACAAAGTTTGAATGGATTTCTTGTAATCCAAAAAAGGAGTTTATCTAGTTTATCGTGTCGATCTTGTCATGAGAACTGTAGGTAGAAACCCTTTGGATGAAACATGTATTTGAAACATGTTATGCTTGATGGTTGCAAGTGGTTGCAAGTGTTTGCAAGTGGTTGCTCGTGGATGCATTATACACGATTAGGCACTAGATCGGCTCACACACTCCTCATATTGCATGTGCATGAGTGTTTATGCTTATTCTTGGATGAAATTCGTATGCTATCACATGGATGTTGCATATGGATGTATGATTGAGCACGCATGTAGATATTATACATTATGTTAGGAATTTGCATACATATGGATTCATTTCACTGACATACATATGCATTAAGGAGGTTTACTGTATCAGTAACCGCCTGATTTACATACATATGCATTAAGGAGGTTTACTGTATCAGTAACCGCCTGATTTTTGCATTAGGTAAGTACATATACACACACTTTTGCATATGTTCATCCAGCATTTAGAATCTTGTAAGGACAATGATTGCTCGTGGATGATGCGGTTAGTAGATGGATGATTGGATGGTAGGATACGTTCTTCCTAACTTAAAGATTTCGGGGACGAAATCCTTTAAGGAGGGGAGAATGTAACAACCCGTATTTTCAATAACCTGTAATAATGTAAATTGAGGCAGAATTTAATTATAAAATCTGAATCAAGGGAAACGGGCTATGCCATTGCGTTCGTCTCGGAAAAATACGCGAAATAGAGTCCGAGTTTTCGAAAATCGGAGTCCGTATGACCCAGTTAAGGCCCATGGAAGTTTTCAGAAATTTCCATAATTAAAACAGATTTAAATTTAAATTAAAAGCAAGGATTTGGGCCAGCTGGGCCAAGGCGGGAAAAATCCCGCCAGGACCCGCATGTCGACAGGCCTGTCGACAGGGTCCCTAGGCATGTCGACTGCCCTGTCGACAGCCCTGTCGACAGGGGGTGCCCAAGCAGTCTAGCCTGGTGCACCATTTCTGATTTGGGCTTGATTGGGTGGCTTGGTTCTAGAGAGTTCCGAGATCTGACGGGCCAAAACTATCCTAGGGTTAATCCTATGGTCTAAATCACTCTAATCTTCTATAAATAAGCTCCTAATCCTACCCTAAAGCCTCATTAATCATTCTAGCAACAAAACTATGCCAAAATCCAAACTCTCATGGCCTCCACCCTCTTCATACAATTCCTAATTAATTCCTAAGTGATTTTCCATGCATACAAGCATACTTAGGCTTGTATGATCCTCCTTAGCTTGCATTAAAGGCTTGTTTTTCTATTGGCATCATAAAGGAGGAGTCTTGATCAAGTTTGCTTGCATTTGGGGGTTTTAATTAGTTGCATAAGGGGTTTCTTGCATTTATTATACTCATTTGAGTCCGCATAAGCATTGTAAGCCCTCTTACCTTCATTTTAGAAACTCTAAAGTTAATATGTGATGCAAGTTGGGATTTATGTATAGTTAAATGAGTTATGCATGTTTATGCAAGTTTGCTAAGCATTGATTTGCAAGTTAAATAAGTTATGCATGGTTATGCAAGTTCGTTAAGCCATGATTTGTATGTTTATTGAGTTATGCATGTTTATGCAAGTGTACTAAGCCATGATTTGCAAGTTAATTGGGTTATGCATGTATACTAAGCCATGGTTTGCAAGTTCAACAAGTTATGCGTGTCTATGCAAGTTCACCAAGTCATGATTTGCAAGTTTGACAAGCTATGCATATTTATGCAAGTTTAAAATGACAAGTTGCGCATGTTTGACAAGTTGTGCATGTTTGACAAGTTATGCAAGTTTAAAATGACAAGTTGTGCATGTTTGACAAGTTATGCAAGTTTAAAATGACAAGTTGTGCATGTTTGACAAGTTGTGCATGTTTGACAAGTTGTGCAAGTTTAAAATGACAAGTTGTGCATGTTTGACAAGTTATGCATGTTTATGCAAGTTCCCTATGCCATGTTAGGCAAGTTTAACATGTTATGCATGTTTATGTTAATATGCAAGTTCACTATGCTAAGTTATGCAAGTCTAACATGTTATGCATGTTTATGTTAATATGCAAGTCCACTATGCTAAGTTATGCAAGTCTAACATGTTATGCATGTTTGTTGTGATAAGCAAGTTCATCATGTATGTTGTGCCAAGTTCCCTCTTCCTATCCTTTATGCGTTATTACGAATATGTAAGCGATAGAATGACGTTGGGGGTTTTTGGGTAAACTTAAAAATACATGAAAATATAAGATTGGGAATTTACCTATTAAGTTAGGTCTACCCCTTGGGAATTTACCTATTAAGTTAGGTCTACCCAAGTAATTGTTGACTTGTAATTATGTTTTGAAATAAAGTGGACATGACACTTAGAAAACATAAGTGTGGCCAACTCGAGGTTGGGTTGAGTTTGTAGCGTAATTCTACCCGGAACCGACCGACTTAACTAGTGGCTACAAACAATAGGACCCAATGTGAGAAGTTGGTCATGGGGTGCCAAGACCCGAGGTTAGACCAAGTTGTGGTGTAAAGCTACCCGGACCCCCCCGGCCTAACTAGTAACCACAACAAGGTCTAATGTGAGAGGTTAAGGTGCATTAAATTAATTAATGCCTCATGATTAGGGTTAAGTCAGGGTCCACTAATACTTAACCAATTTGGGGATTCGAGGGATTAGAATGTGGTTAAGTTGTGAACCATTGGTTACACTTAACTAGTTTAATCCATTTGGGAGTTCAAGGGATTAGAATGGGGTTAAGCCACACTTAACCAGTTTAATCCAGGATTAGTGAAGGGTTTAATCACACCTAACCCTCTTAGAAACCCTAGCAACGTGGTCTGTTCCAGCAGTAATCCCAGTTTGGTATCATTCACAACCCTAGAGGCTAGGCTAGGGCGGGGCACGATTACTGGACTGATGTAAGCGACCAAAGGGCGATGGCCGAGTGGTACAGCGGTGCGGGTCCGGCGGGCTACGGACGTGCACGTAGTCCGATGTTGGACAAACTCGAGGCACGGGTACCAGTAGGTTAGGGCTGTGCATTATTGCTTAAGTGTCCGGGGTTGACACCCAAGGGCTTGATACACCCAAGGGTGGACCCAGCACAGACTAACTACAACCATACGTGGGCCATATGGACACCAACACTGGACGTGTTAGGTTTATAGGGAGCCGATCGACTAGACCGTTGGGCTGGACCTTGTATTAAGGTCACCTCATGTTATTGGGCCAAAGCTTGGGCCAAGGGATCAATATCTGTTATGTTGGGTTACTAGTACACCGTGGTGCAAAACTTAACCTTGCTTTATGCGATGACACCTCTATCTATCTTGTAGTTGATTTATCATGCCAGTATGTTGTTATTTATGATCATCTCAGTTTCCATCATGATGTTAACTTTATTAGTTTATAGACTGATCGTAGCAGGGCTTACTCAGTCTTTTTGACTGACCTGTTTTCTTTCGCCTCTTTTCTTCCGTTCCCCCCCCCCCCAGGTTCTCAGGGAGGGAATACTGGAGCCTAGCTTGGATTTTAGCTGCTTCCTTGGATAGCTCAAGTATGCTTTGGACTTGAGCCGCTATGGTTTATCACTCTTATTTGGGGATAGTACTTATGTATTTTCAGTTTATCAGATGATGTATTTATCTAGACTTGTAATTTTGGCAAAGTGACATTTTGATGTACCAGACTTGAGTTTTGAAATGGTTTATAAATCTTCCGCTGTTTTATTTACTTACTCTGTTTATTTACATATATATATATGTCATGTCCTGCCTTGCTATATCATTATGCATGTTTACCAATAATGCCCCTCCAAAGCTAGTGCATTCCTTTGCGAGTGACCCTAGTGGAGGCGGGGTGTTACAGTTCCTCAGAGACGTTTGGAAACTTGGGGGATTTGGACTCTGTCGATTACTTGAACCGGGGCGATGTGGTGATGTCTGTTCCCGCTGCACTTGACGTGGGAGGATTGCGAGGACCTGCCCTGCGCCCCGAGAATGTCCCTGTTTGCGCAGTATCCCCCAGAACAGGTTTTGATATTTAATTGTAGCATAATTTCCCGTTAGTTTGCTGACTTCTCGAATGCTTTTTGAACTTCATGTTTTTATTCTCCAGGTGCAAACACTGGCTGCTCTCTATTAGATAGTTTCACTCAACAGGCTGATCTGATTGATCCACGAAGTCTCCTTCAATCTTCTTTTTCCTATTATTCAAAGAACCCCTAGTTACACTTGAGTTCTCAGAGTCGACATATCCCTGGACTCTCGATGGTAGATTCCTTAAGGCGTGAGGTGCTTGTAACACCCCTTATTTCTAATAATAGTGATGTTCACAAATTAAAGAATAATTAATTATAGATGTAAGAACTAAGGGAAACGGGTTGCGCCATTGTATTCGTCTCAGAATTCTGGTTGAGATAGAGTCTGAATTTGCGTGAATTTGACTTCGTATGAAGAAGTTATGGCCATCCGAAGTTTCAGAAAATTCAAATTTCGAAAATTCAGCCCAAACAGGCTGGGCCGGAAAAATTCCCGCCTAGGCCAGGTCGACCTGGGTGTCGACCTGCCGACTAGGTCGACATGGGTGTCGACCTGGGGGTCGACCTGCCCACCAGGTCGACATGGGTGTCGACCCTAGGGTCGACCTGGGGTTCGACCTCCCTGGTAGAGCCCAGGCGACCTGGGTGCACCTAAATGGGTTTTTGGGCTGGGTTTTGGGGGCTGTGACGAAATCTGACGGCTCTAATCTATCCTAAGGTCTATCTAAAGGACTAAAACAACTAACTACACCTATAAATACATCCTAAGACCTAGCCTTCTCTACACACAATTCTTTTCTGCTTCTTCTCTGCCTCTGTTCTAATAAAAATAAAAATGGCGTTGCTACTCTGCTGAAATCAAAACTAGAAGCTAATCAACATCAACCTAAGCAACTCAATTCAAATTAGAGATTAAAGCTTCTGCAACGATTCTACAACGACTAAAGTTCTTTCTTTAATCCAATAAAGGCAAGTACAGTTATTTTCCGATATAAACGTTAATTCTGATTGTGACATGAATTGTAAATCTGAATCTGAGGTTATATCTGTTCTGTTCTGTTTAGATCTATCTTATTTTGTATTTCTTTCCTCATTCTGTTCTATAGCCAGGCTACCACGAGCCTGAGCCGATCTCATAAGAGATTAACATATGCTAAATTGTTTGGGACAGTAAAATGAATGATGCATAAATTGGGCATGACCAATAGGTGACTGATTGGAGGAAAGAACATGGACTGTAGTTAGAACATAAATTTGAGACATATGACTGGAAATGTTGTATTTATAACATAAATGGGTATTGAACATATGATTTGTCATAAAAAGAATATGGCTTAGGTATAAAGATTTACATGAGAGTAGTGTATCTATTAATGTAAATAAACACCTAAGTAAGGAATCTTTGGGATATATGACATGCATAGTAATAGATGGCTATATTTGGTATATAATAATATTGTGAACCATGACAACTATTTAGGCATGCAAACTTAGGCCAAATGTATAATTAGGCAAGATGGGTCAATGAAACCTTAAGGAATAATAAAATCTGCTATATTTGCCTAATTTAGTTCTGCTATATTTGCCTAATTTGCTAGTCTGTTACATTGCTTAATCTACTAGTTCTGCTCTACTGCCTAGTCTGCTAGATTTGTTCATCTGCCAAATCTATCATTTGTTAAGTCTATTGAAAATGACAAATCTGCTAAACTAAATCTGTTGAGATGCCTAATCTGTTATCTGCTAAATCTGCTAGTTTTCTTAATCTGCTGAATCCGTTAAGACACCTAATCTGCGAAAATCTGTTATCTATTATATCTGTTAAGTTGAGATATTCAGTCTGTTATTGACATAATCTGAATTAGCTATGAATATTTGACATGTATATTAGGCATGGGTATAAATGGTGAATCATTAATTAATTGGCCACAAAGATAAACATGGCTAACTAGAGGTTAGAATGAGTTTGCGGCGTAATTCTGCCCGGAACCACCCGGCATATTCCAGTGGTCGCAAACAATAGGTTCTAATGTGAGAAGTTAGTCATAACGTGCTTGAAACACGATCGCGTGATCAACACACATTTCGTGAATTGGGGGTTGATTAACAGGTTTTCTGCAGCACCCAATCCAAATGATTCATCATATTTTATATTTGTCGATCTACCCCTACTATGCTTAATTTACCTCTGCTTCTCTTAATACTTCAAAACAACCATTCTTTTTAATCCTACCCCTAATTCTATAAATAACACTTCCCATCGACAATTACCCTTATTTTTTCACAATTGTGAAGGATTGGTTTTTTCAACACCCAATCCAAATGATTCGTCATCTTTCTTATTTGTCGATCTACCCCTATTATACTTGAACTACCACAACTACTCTTATACTTCAAAACAACCCATCTTTTTAATCCTACCCCGAATTCTCTAAATAGCCCTTACTTCCAACAATTACCCCTATTTTTTACATTTTCTGAAGGGTTGGTTTTTGAAGCACCCAATCCAAATGATTCATCATCTTTCATATTTGTCGATCAACCCCTACTATGCTTAGTCTACCCCTACTTCTCTTAATATTTAAAACAATCCTTCTTTTAATCCTACCCCTAATTCTGTAAATAGCCCTTTCTTCCAACAATTATCCCTATCTTTTTACTACTGTGAAGGATTGGTTTTTCCAGCACCTAATCCAAACAATTCATCATCTTTCATATTTGATGATCTACCCCCACTATGCTTAAACTCCCCCTACTTATCTTAATACTTCAAAACAGTCCTTCTTTTTAATCTACACCAAATTCTCTAAATAGCCCTTCCTTCCAACAATTTCCACTGCTTTTTAACTATTGTGAAGGATTGGTTTTTGCAGCACCCAATCCAAACGATTCATCATCTTTAATATTTGTCGATCTACCCCTACTATGCTTAAAGTACCCCTACTTCCCTTAATATTTCAAAACAACCATTCTTTTTAATCCTAACCCTAATTCTCTAAATAGCCCTTACTTCCAACAATTATGCCTATATTTTTAGTACTATGTAGGGTTGGTTTTTGCAGCACCCAATCAAAACGATTCGTCGGCTTTCATATTTGTCGATCTACCCCTACTATGCTTAAATTGGCCCTACTTCTCTTAATACTTCAAAACCGGCATTCTTTTTTATTGTGCCACAAATTCTCTAAATAACCCTTATTTCCAATAATTACCCCTATTTTTAAACAACTATGAAGGGTTGGTTTTTGCAGCACGCAATCCAAACGATTCGTCAGCTGTCATATTTGTCGATCTACCCCTAGTATGCTTAAGCTACCCCTACTCCTCTTAACACTTCACAAAACAGGCCATCTTTTTAATCCTATCCCTAATTCTCTAAATAACCCTTACTTCCAACAATTACACCTATCTTTTTACTACTGTGAATGGTTGGTTTTTGCAGCACCTCATCCAAACGATTCATCATCTTGCATATTTGTCGATCTACCCCTCCTATGCTTAAACTACCACTACTTCTCTTAATACTTCAAAATATCCCTTATTTTTAATTCTACCCCTAATTCTCTAAATAGCCCTTACTTCCAACAATTACCCCTATTTTTTACCTTATGTGAAAGGTTGGTTTTGGTAGCACCCAATTCAAATGATTCATCATCTTTCATATTTGTCGATCCACCCCTACTATGCTTAATCTACCCCTACTTCTCTCAATACTTCAAAATAGCCGTTCTTTTTAATCCTACCCCTAATTCTATAAATAGCCCTTCCTTTCAACAATTACCCCTATTTTTTAACTATTGTGAAGGATTGGTTTTTGCTGCACCAATCCAAACGAATTATCATTTTTCTTATTTGTCGGTCTACCACTACTATGCTTAAACTAACGCTACTTCTTTTACTTCAAAACAACCCTTCTTTTTAATCCTACCCCTAATTCTCTAAATAACCCATACTTCCAACAATTACCCCGTTTTTTACCTTTTGTGAAGGCTTAGTTTTTGTAGCACCTTATCTAAATGATTCATCATCCTTTATATTTGTCGATCTACCCCTACTATGCTTAATCTAACCCTACTTCTCTTAATACTTAAAAACAGTCCTTCTTTTAATCCTACTCCTAAATCTGTAGATAGCCCTTACTTCCAACAATTACCCCTATTTTTTAACTATTGCGAAGGATTTGTTTTTGCAACTCCTAATCCAAACGATTCATCATCTTTCTTATTTGTCGATCTACCCCTGCTATGCTTAAACTACCCCTACTTCTATTAATACTTCAAAACAACCCTTCTTTTTAATCCTTCCACTAATTTTCTAAATAACCCATCTTCTAACAATTACCCCTATTTATTTCCTTTTTTTAAGGGTTGGTTTTTGTAGCACCCAATCCAAATGATTCATCATCTTTCGTATTCGTCCCTTTACACCTACTATGCTTAGTGTACCCCTACTTCTCTTAATACTTAAAAGCAGTCCTTCTTTTAATCCTACCATAATTCTTTAAATAGCCCCTACTTCCAACAACTACGCCTATCTTTTTATACTGTGAAGGATTTGTTTTTGCAGCATCTAATCCAAACGATTCATCATCTTTCATATTGGTCGATCTATCCCTATTGAGCTTAAACACCCCCTACTTATCTTAATACTTCAAAATAGCCCTTCTTTTTAATCCTACACCTATTTTTCTATACAACCCTTCCTTCCAATAATTACCCCTATTTTTTTAACTATTGTGAAGGATTGGTTTTTGCAGCAACCAATAAAATGATTCGTCATCTTTAATATTTATCGATCTACCCCTACTATGCTTAAAGTACCCCTACTTCTATTAATATTTCAAAACAACCCTTCTTTTTAATCCTACCCATAATTCTATGAATAATCCTTACTTCAAACAATTACGCCTATCTTTTTACTACTGTGAAGGGTTTGTTTTTGCAATACACAATCCAAACGATTCGTCAACTGTCATATTTATCGATCTACCCCTACTATGCTTAAACTACCGCTACTTCACTTAATCCTTCAAAACAACCCTTGTTTTTTATCGTACCACTAATTCTCTAAAAAGCTGATATTTCCAACAATTACCCCTATTTTTTAACTACTGTGAAGGGTTGATTTTTGCATCACCCGATCCAAAAGATTCATTATCTTTCATATTTGTCGATCTACCCCTACTATGGTTAAACTACCCCTACTCCTCTTAATACTTCACAAAACGGCCATTCTTTTTAATCCTATCCCTAATTCTCTAAATAGCCCTAACTTCCAATAATTACCCCTATCTTTTTACTACTGTGAATGGTTAGTTTTTGCAGCACCCAATCTAGATGATTCGTTGTCTTTCATATTGGTCGATCTACCCTTCTGTGCTTAAATTACCCCTACTTATCTTAATACTTCAAAACAACCCTTCTTATTAATCGTACCATTAATTCTCTAAATAGCACTTCCTTCCAACAATTACCCTTATTTTTTAACTATTGTGAAGGGTTGGTTTTTGTGGCTCCCAATCCAAACGATAAATCATCTTTCATATTTGTTGATCAACCCCTACTATGCTTAAACTACCCCTACTTCTCTTAATACTTTAAACAACCATTCTTTTTAATCCTTCCACTAATTATCTAAATAGCACTTCTTCCAATAATTACCCCTATTTTTTGTCTTTTGTGAAGGGGTGCTTTTTGTATCACCCAATCCAAATGATTCATCATCTTTGATATTTGTCGATCTACCCCTACTTCTCTTAATACTTAAAAACAGTCCTTCTTTTAATCGTACCCCTTATGATGTAAATAGCCCTTATCTTCAACAATTACCCCCATCTTTTAGTACTATGAAGGATTGGTTTTTGCAGCACCTAATCCAAACGATTCATCATCTTTAATATTTGTCGATCTACCCCTACTATGCTTAAACTCCCCCTACTTATCTTAATACTTCAAAACATCCCTTCTTTTTAATCTACACCTAATTCTCTAAATACCCATTCCTTCCAACAATTTCCCCTATTTTTTAACTATTGTGAACGATTGGTTTTTGCAGCACCCAATCCAAACGATTCATTATCATTAATATTTGTCGATCTATCTCTACTATGCTTAAAGTACCCCTACTTCTCTTAATATTTCAAAACAACCCTTCTTTTTAATCTTACCCCTAATTCTCTAAATATCTCTTACTTCCAACAATTACGCCTATCTTTTTACTACAATGAAGGGTTGGTTTTTGCTGCACCAAATCAAAATGATTCGTCGGCTTTCATATTTGTCGATCTACCCCTACTATGCTTAAACTACCCCTACTTCTCTTAATACTTCAAAACAGCCATTCTTTTTTATCATACCACTAATTCTCTAAATAGCCCTTACATCCATCAATTACCCCTTTTTTTAAACTACTGTGAAGGGTTGGTTTTTGCAGTACCTAATCCAAATGATTCATCATCTGTCATATTTGTCGATCTACCCCTACTATGCTTAAACTACCCCTACTCCTCTTAATACTTCACAAAACAGCCCTTATACTCAATCCTATCCCTAATTATCCAAATAGCCCTTACTTCCAACAATTACCCGTATCTTTTTACTACTGTTAATGGTTGGTTTTTTCAGCACCCAATCCAAATGATTCATCTTCTTTTATATTTGTCGATCTAGCCCTCCTATGCTTAAACTACCCCTACTTCTCTTAATACTTCAAAACTACCCTTCTTTTTAACCGTACCACTAATTCTCTAGATAGCCCTTACTTCCGACAATTACCCCTATTTTTTAACTACCGTGAAGGGTTGGTTATTACACCACCAAATCCAAATGATTCATCATCTTTCATATTTGTCGATCTAGCCCTACTACGCTTAAACTATCCCTACTTCACTTATTACTTCAAAACAACCCTTCTTTTTAATCCTACCCCTAATTCTCTAAATAGCCCTTACTTCCAACAATTACCCGTATTTTTTACCTTTTGTGAAAGGTTGGTTTTTTAGCACCCAGTCCAAATGATTCATCATCTTTCATATTTTTCGATCTACCCCTAATATGCTTAATCTACCCCTACTTCTCTTAATACTTCAAAATAGCCATTCTTCTTAATTCTACCCCTAATTCTATAAATAGCCCTTCCTTTCAACAATTACCCCTATTTTTTAACTGTTGTGAAGGATTGGTTTTTGCAGCACCAATCCAAATGATTTATCATCTTTCTTATTTGTCGATCTACCCCTAATATGCTTAAACTACCGCTACTTCTCTAAATACTTTAAAACAACCCTTATTTTTAATCCTACCCCTAATTCTCTGAATATCCCATACTTCCCAACAATTACCCCTGTTTTTTACCTTTTGTGAAGGGTTAGTTTTTGGAGCTCCAAATCCTAATGATTCATCATCTTTCATATTTGTCGATCTACCCCTACTATGCTTAATCTGACCCTACTTCTCTTAATACTTAAAAATAGTCCATCTTTTAATCCTTCCCCTAGTTATGTAATTAGCCATTACTTCCAACGATTACCCCTATTTTTTAGCTATTGTGATGGATTGGGTTTTGCAGCTCCCAATCCAAACGATTCATCATCTTTCATATTTGTTCATCATCTTTCATACTTGATGCTTAAACTACCCTTACTTCTCTTAATACTTCAATACAACCATTATTTTTAATCCTTCCACTAATTCTCTAAATATCCCATCTTCCAACAATTACCCCTATTTTTTGCCTTTTGTGAAGATAGTGATAAATCTGAAAAGATTGTCTTATCATCAAGTATACGTGTTTGAAGCGCCGCCGCCGCCACCTGGGTTGATCGAGTTGGGTCCCTTCTCGGCGCACGTGCGCCTCACGTAGGCCTTGGATGCTGCGTAGTCCAATTCCAACAACGATCTTCGGTTTGGGTGTAAGATCAAAACCTAGTTCTTAACAAAATCAGAAAGGTAACGGGTTTGAACTTCTGAACTAATTTCCACAGTTTAAAACCGTCGCAAAACTTGATTTTCGTATAAAAATCATAACTTTTTCGTATTGGTCGAAATTCAGTGAAACAAGAGACACCGGGACCGAGAGGACGTCTTCTACATTCTAGAAGAGACCGCATATTTTTCTGAGCCTTTCGCTATTTGTTAGATCGAAATTTGGACCTAACACCCAAATTGTTATGAATAGTAGAGAATTTCAAGTGAAGAACAAGGAAAAAGAAAATAACACTCAAAATTTATAGTGTTTCGGCGTTAACGAGCCTACGTCCACTTTATATATTATTGATTATGCTTTAAAAGCTAGTACAACAATGATTTCTCTCAATATTTCAGTAGTTTGACAACAATGGCGGATTCAGTACTCAATATTGCCAAAAAAGATCCCGAAAAATGCCAAGCTCTGGGCTATTTATAGCTGATTTTGTCAAGCGGATCGTGGACACGTGGCACGAATCCCGAGAGCATCGGATCGCATCGCCACCGTTGGAGAAATAGTCAAATTAGCCGTTGTGGACAGGTGTCGTGATCTGCTTGAAAATCGGATCATGCAGATGGGGACAATCGGTCCAAGTGACGGTTAGGGACACGCGTCGCCAGATCCGTGCGATTCGGATCGCTGAAGACTAGCTCGTGCTTGAACAGGTCAGAGGGTTCGCCATGCACCAGGGGATCGGATCGGTTCGCTTGGGGTAACAATGCATGTTTGGATCGGATCGCCCGGCTGTGTCGTTCGCTGATGAGAAGGGGCGATCCGATATTGTGCGAGACGATGGTGCGCGATCCGATATTGGATGAGACGATGGTGCGCGAATCGATATTGGACGAGACAATGGTTCGCGATCCATTCTTTCATGTCCTTAGATATCGTGGTTTCCTACTTTCCTCTTACGAATGATCCTGGGTGGCTTGGTCAAAAAGCGAGCCAACATTTTGCCCCCTCGAAGTATGTTTTATCGAGGATGGAACATGCTTCGAAGATTCTAATCTACCTTTTCTTGAAGGGACGTAAATCAACAGTCGCATTGGTTCAAATCAACGCATGCATGAATCGGATCGCCATAAAGCGCGACGGTCCGAGTGGTCACGCGATCGTCTCGAGCTGAGTATTTAGGCCTTTGTGCGAAGCGAGGCGGACTTTCCTTCGAGTCGTGTCGGGATTTGAGTTTGGTGGGCCATCGTTCGAGGCGGTCCGTGGGCTTCTATGCGATACAAGCTTTGGATCGTGGCCTGCATGATGTTTCGTGGACCGAATAGGACAAAGAAAGGGAGACAAACGGTCGTCCTCTTTTCCTATATAAGCCGACCCTCTCCTCTTCATTCCCCTTCTTCTTTCTCTCTGCCGAATCGTCTCGCGTTATTGAAGAACGAACCCAAATTTTCCAAACCTTCAAAAATACGAGCATTCTCCAAATTTTTAGAAAGGTAACTTCACAGAAAAAATTCTCATTTGTAAACGCAGCACTTTCCTGAATTTTTACGACTGATTCGAGGGAGAAACGGTGGAAATCCGCAATTTTCTGAAGAAATCACCAAGTTGCCATGGCCATCGGGCGTAGAGCTCGGAATTCGAGGATGGGAAGGAGAGGAGGAAAACGAAGGAGGCAGAAGGAGAAGGAAAGCCGACTCGGATCGTGGTCAAGGATAGAAGACAAAAGCGAATGGCGAGACGAAAGATCGAGGTGGCAGCAAAGGGACGTATCGTGGAGGTCGCAACGGTTCGTGAAGGAGCGATCCCTTCGCCCGGCGATTCGATGGGGGCGATCCCCCCGTTCTGCGATCCGAAAGGGGCGATCCCTCTGCTTCGCGATCCGACTCATAACTGACGATACGAAGAAATTTCAGACTTTAATCAACGCCTCGTCACCATAAAACTCTGAACAGTTAGGATAGAGCCCTGACGTTGGACTTTCTGGACTAAATGACCTCATAACTTGACTGCATACGACGACTAATGTTTTGATGATCTTAATTGCTTTCACGCTTTATTTTTAAATGCACACATACGAGTACACACACCGGCACTTGCACACACGGGGGACGGGGTAGTGTTAATCTCATTGGTCATGTTTTCTCGTCCTAGTAGCAATGTCGAATGATCACTCTTCTTCAAGATCTGTAGCAGAAGCGGAATCCGAGACTCCTGAACAGTGCAATCCTGAAATTCCTCCAATCAATCCGGGAGGTGAAGATTCTGGATCTGAGTACGAAGCCATAGAATCAGATCCGACGGAAAGTACTTCATCCAGCAACGATTCTGAGACAGATGAGCGAGCTCCTGACGAGATCCCAGGCGCACTCGCGATAGATAAATTTTCTGATTCTTTGGCATCCAAGCTTGACGAGATAAAACTTAAAAGATTCTGCTTAAGACACGGAATTCCTTAGGACGATGTCTTGACGCCTGGAAGCGAAGATAGACCCCACCTAGCACCGGAAGGGTATATGGCGATTAGTCGAACAATGTGTCTAGTAGGAGCTATTCCTCCGTTTCCTCCGATCGCCATTGAAACTTTAAGACGACTAGGTATTGCTCCGATGCAGCTTCATCCAAACGCCTACGCATCTCTATACTCTTTATATGTTGCATATGCGGAGATCCTGCATGCCGAACTTAAATTCAGAGATCTGGTGTTCTTCTTTCTCTTCAAGCACCGTTCTTCGGCAACTCCAAACATTTCCTTCTTTGAATCAGTGGCGAACAGGAAGGTTCTGTACAATGGTTATAGCAATATAGGGGACCCTAAATCTGACTGGTTTTACATAAGGAAACAGGCTGGATGCTCACGGAGGTGGCTCAAATCAAGTAAACTTTGATCACCTAGTCGAATATCTTGCTTAAGAAGTCTAAGTATTAACATTCTTCCGTTTTTTTCCTTTGTCTTAAACAGATCATGTCTTCCCGAAAACAGAGGGTGCACTATACAACAATCGGCTGTCCATTCTTTTGCAAAGCAGATCCGACTTTTTAAGGATTAAAAAATGCATTACTGATGACAATCTTCATAAGCATCGTCTTCTGGACAGAAGATTTGGACTTGGGACCAGTGGCAAACCTTATAAGTATGTGCCCCCAACGGAAGGAGAGGGAACTTCACAAGCGGTGGAAAAAACTAAATTTCGCAAGAGTCCTTTTCCGATAGTCATCCAAGACGATGAAGACTTGAACATATACAGAGGGGATGAGGCCCATGGTGACATGTTGAAGGAAATTCCTATCTCGTCTCCAACAGAAACCGTTGCTGCCGACGATTTGACAGAAGAGCAGTTATTTGACAAGCTGAATAAAATTCCTCTACCCGATGATGTATATACGGAGAAAGACTTCGGAGAGGGGCCTTTCTTCCCAGCTTCTGAAGAGGCGATCGCTTCAACTAGAGGACGAGAAACTGGTCAGACGAGCCTGTCTTCAGGCCCGGGTCCGTTAGGGGCAATTATATGGGATGCACACATCACACACACTGTCTGACCCTGCACTCTTATATCGCAGGTAATTAAAGTTTTAATATACTCTTTTCTTTTCTTTTTTGCAGGAACGATGTCCCGCAGGAAATCTTATTCGTACCGTTCTCTCCGTGTGGGCACACCCAGCCTCCGCCCGGATACTGAGCGCTCTCGCGGTCCTTCTCATAGGCCGAGTTCCTCGCAACCTCGATCTCCACCCAAATCAACCTCTACCAGGCCCTCGAGTCATCCAACAATTCCGACCGAGGGAAAGAAACTTCCAAAAGAGTTGACTCCTCCAAAGAGTGCACCTTCCCACAGTCGGTCGTCAAAAAGGCGTCACGAATCCAAAGATTGGGACAGAGAATCATCCAAAGAGACTGAGAAGGAGGGATGTGATATTGTCCCCACCAGCTAACCAGAGTTAGCTGCCCCTGGGTCACGGGATTACGTCCACGGTCCCGAGATCCAAGGTAGGCTGGGAAAGCTGCGGGAACAATTCCCAGACATATTCTTTGACAGGATGGTATTTGTTCCTGCCTTGGAACCGGTTCCTAAAAATTGGGATAATGAAGTTATCGGCCACATCAGTCACGTGGCCAGGCAATACGAAATGACGAAAAAGCACGCAGTTAATCTTTCAGAAGTTATTCGAACGCTCGAAATAGAAGCACACAGATCTAAAGCGAAGCTTGAAAATAACGAAAGGGCTAGGACAAAACTGGAGAAAGACCTGGAAGATTCTCAGTCCCAACTTGCTTTAGCACGGAGGGACGCTAAAAATTATAAGACTGAATTAGAGAATGCCAAGCAGCGCTTTCATTCAGAACTGGATTCCAATAGCCAAGAAAAAATGGCTTTAAAGAAGGAGGTTGAAGATCTCAAAATGGCCAATATCGAGTTGAAAACAGCACAAGGTAATTTTGAAGCTGAGAAGGCTGCTTGGGAGGCGGAAAAAGCGAGTTTAAAAGAAAGTTTAGCTCTGGCAAAAGAGGAAACGGTGATTTTGAACGACCAGGTCTCAGATGCGGAAAGGAGGGCAGCCCGAGCCGAAAAGAACGTTGAAAGTGCCCTCGAATTGGCCACTGCTTCTAACAACAAGCTCCTCGAAAGAGAGAAAGAAATCGAGGGGTTTGAGGAGATGATTTTCGATTTCCTTGGCCAGGTTCTCAAAACTCGCAATATCTCATGGATCCCGGATTACCATGTTACTTTGGCCAACTTGTGGGATGCCATTGTGGAGGGTGAAAAACATAGACTGGGGGCCGAAGAAATCGATGAGGATGAATTGATGAAAAGCTTCCTAAGGGACAATGAGCCTGAGGACCTGGCAGAGGGTCGTCGCCTAATTCTGGCAGTGATGGAAAGGGAGAGGACCCTGACTAAGGGTAAAGGCAAAGCTGAAGAGGGCTCGAGCTCAGCCGTCTTCAGCCATGGAGCCCAAGACCTCCGGGGTCGAAGAATATCATCCCGATGATCCATTAATCCCTTTGGGTCGAACTCCCATGATCATTGGAGCCTCTGCAACCACTCAAAAAGAAGCATCTGCTGAAGGTATTTCTCTCTTTTCCACACAATTTGTTAGAGCAGTTGTGAATTGTCGTCATCTGGCAGAACAACCAATTGAATTAGTAATGTGTGCCTCTCGTAATGCAGGTGGCGTGCCCATCGACAAGGGTGCTGAAAAAGGGAGAGAAGTGGAGAAGGGGGCTGCCCTGCCGGGTGCTGGTATTGATGTTTCAGAGCGGGTCGAGGTCACAACAGTAGAAGGAAGCATCCCGGCACCCAGCACCGATGTACCCAAAGATGCTGAGACTATCGAAGCTTTAAAAGACATGGATGGTCGTCATGTGGATGACGAAGAGGACATTACCGGCACCAAAAAGGCCGATGATGATGATGATGAGGAACCCCTGGCCTGCCGAAAAGCCAGACAAGAGAAAGAGTTGGCTTCAAAGAAGATGGGAGATGAGGCTTTGGATGTAGTCCCTCTTGCAGAATTCGATCCCAAAACTGGGATGATTGTGAAAATCCAGCCCAAGTCCATCAGCCGACAGCTTCACTTCGCAAACCCCGATGACTTCCCGGCTTCCCTCTCCAGTAGAAGCAAGAGAAAAGAGGTGGAAGAGGAGACTTCAGAGGAGTTGGATGTTCCCCTCGTAGACAAGCGGAAGAGGAAGAAAGGGGATCCCTCTGAAGCCGACAAGGAGAGGATGGAGAGGCAGAAGCAAGAGAAGAGGTCAAAGCGTAAATAGGATGTTTGTTTTTTGTTGATATTTTGTCTTTAGGTTTTCCGCTGGCCAGGAAATGTAATTGTGAGACTGGTCCTCACTTTTGTTTCTAGGTTGTTTTTTCACTTTGTTGATTCGCAGTACATGAACAACAGTTTATCTCTCCTTTCATCATTGTGTACCTGTATTCAGATAAACTTTCTATGTTTAGTCATTAGCTAACTAATAATAATTACAAATCAATCAAACAACAGATAGCCGAAGGAATATTTTCATGCTGCGTTGCTGTATTAAAGTTCAGTATATGTATGCGAGCATATGTGCCCCCAATCAGTTGTTATCATAACGTCTGACGGGGGTTTACTAGGAATCGGATAGCCTTGTCGGTAGGTTGCCCCCTATTTCTGAATATGGGGGACTTAGAAGATTTCATAGGATAATTGTTCTTGTGGCACCGAATTCCTGACACCTTTCTCAGTGCTTAATTATAGACTTCTTTGTACTCTCCTGTCGGTTGTCAAGGTTAGAGTTTGAATTCAGTAGTTCAGTCGGTCCCCGATCCTTTAGCGGGGAAGGAAATCTTTCTCAGCGCTCAATCGGAGACGCTTTTATACTGTCTCTCCCTCTGGAGAGTTAGAGTTTTGCGCTCGGCGATTCATTCGCTCCCCGATCCTTCAGCGGGGAAGGAGCTAATTCTCAGCGCTGAATCGGGGACGCTTTTATACTCTCTCTCTCTCTGGAGAGTTAGAGTTTGAGCTCAGCGATTCACTCGCTCCCCGATCCTTCAGCGGGAAAGGAGCTCTTTCTCAGCGCTAAATCGGAGACGCTTTTATACTCTCTCTCTCTCTCTGGAGGGTTAGAGTTTGAGCTCAGCGATTCACTCGCTCCCCGATCCTTCAGCAGGAAAGGAGCTCTTTCTCAGCGCTCAATCGGAGACGCCTTTATACTCCCTCTCTCTCTGGAGAGTTGGAGTCACGGATCAAGCAGTCTGCAATCATGCATTCTCATCAAACTCATCCTTGGTGTATACTTTAACCCATGCTCCGTGGATTAAAGCTAGTCGGACAAGCAGTTGGAGCCTTTGCCGAAGCTTTGGGTTCCTCGGATTAGTCTACGGGAGGAACGGTTGGCACCGGACTTCGGGTACCTGCATTATTCACATTGATTTTCATAAAAATAAACAGGCAAATAAATAAAGATGCAATAAAGGCAAATGACAAACAGTATTTTTATAGTGGTTCGGTCGAATCATGACCTACGTCCACTTTATAATCTCTTGCTTTAAGGAATCAGACTATTCTAGGCAAGTCATGCCCTGTACATAGTTTTTTAACAAAGAAAAAGAATAGATTTGAAACTCTCATGTTAAATATGGCCGTAAATGTTGGGCATTCCACACTCTGGGGATTTCCTGTCCATCTACGGTTGCTAGCTTGAAGGTTCCATTATCAAGCTTGCTCAAAATTGAGTACGGTCCTTCCCACTTCGCTCCCATATGAGTTGGGGGTGGGAAGACACGTTTCAGAACCAAGTCTCCGGGTTCCCATGTTCGGACTCGAACCTTTTTGTTGTAATATCGGGCGACCTGTTGTTTGCATCTCAAGGCACGCAGGTCTGCTTCATCCCTCTTTTCTTCGATCATATCCAGGGACTCAAGGAGCAATTCATTATTGGTCATTGGATCATAATAAGTCACCCGATGAGAAGGTACCTTTATCTCAACCGGGATGACTGCTTCCATTCCAAAAGCAAGAGAGAACGGGGTATGTCCTGTTGCCGATTTATATGTTGTCCTGTAGGCCCATAGTGCCAAGGGCAGTTCATCAGCCCACATGGCTCTAGCCCGCTTCATTCTTCTTTTCAGAATGGACTAAATTACTTTATTTGCCGCTTCGACTTGCCCATTCGATAGTGGGTGGGCCACGGAGGTGTACCGATTCTCGATGTGGTATCTTTGGCAGATATTTCTGAATTCAGCACTATCGAACTGAGTTCCGTTGTCTGTTATCACAACCTTTGGAATCCCAAATCGACAGATGATGTTTCTCACAATGAAGTTGATCACTCGTTTAGTTGTGATTGTAGTTAGTGGTTCTGCCTCGACCCACTTAGTGAAATAATCTACGGCCACAATAGCAAACTTCGCTCCGCCCCTTGCTATGGGGAGACTTCCTATGATATCAATTCCCCACAGAGTGAAGGGCCATGGACTCATCATTGTTTTTAACTGACTTGGAGGCGCTTTAGGTATCTTTGAAAACCTCTGGCACGCATCACATCGTCGTGCATATCTTACTGCATCCTTGTTTATGGTAGGCCAGAAATAACCATGTCGCAACACCTTTTTCGCCAAAGTTTACCCTCCAGTGTGGTCGCCACATTCGCCTTCATGGACTTCTTGCAGCACACGTTTGATGTCATTGTGGGCTATACACCGAAGGAGGGGCATTGAAAACCCTTGTCTATAAAGAACTCCGCCTTGCAGAACGTATCGGGCGGCCTTACGAATCACTTTACGCCTCTCGCTTTTCTTGGTCGGAAGCGTTCCATCCATTAGGAAATTCTTTATAGGGGTCATCCAGGACTCCCTTTCTGGTTCCGTCTCTAGTACTAGGTCAATTTCCATCTGATCTATGCTAGGGGACTGAAGTACTTCAACAGGGGCCAGCCCAGTTACTTCAGGATCGCCAGAACAGGCCATCTTTGCCAACTTGTCTGCCTGCTGGTTCTCTGACCGCGGAATATGAGATATGTTGTAATGATCAAAATCATTCAGCAGTTCTTTCACTTTCTTTAAGTATAGAATCAATCTTGCACTTTTTGCTTGGAATCTTCCAGTGACTTGATTCACAACTAACTTGGAGTCGCAAAAGATGTTCAGCTTTGTGACTTCTAGTTCCTTTGCAATCTTCAATCCGGCTATCAGAGCTTCATATTCGGAATCGTTGTTAGTGGCCTGAAACTCCATTCGGATTGCATAGGTTATCAATCGTTTCTCGGGGGTTTCAAGCACTATTCCAACGCCGGATCTTTCGTCGTTCCTAGCGCCATCAATATACCATCTCCAGGCATTAGGATTGAAAAGTAACTTTGAAGGATCCGCTTCTTCGTTTGCTATATCTTCTTCAGGGACAGTGAACTCTGCTATGAAGTCGGCTATCACTTGCCCCCGAATTGACCGTCTGGGCTGAAAGTTCAAGTCAAATTGAATTAACTCAATATTCCATTTGAGTAACCTTCCAGATGCCTCCGGTCTCTGTAAAACTTGCTTGAGTGGATGATCAGTGTATATGGTGATAGGATGTGCCTGAAAGTAGTGCCGAAGTTTTCTGGAGGTGATCAGTAAACTGTACGCCAGCTTTTCTATCCGTGGATAATTACGCTCTGCTGTTGTCAATTTTTTGCTCACATAATACACAGGTCTTTGGACCTTATCCTCTTCCCTTACCAATGCTGAGCTGATCGCATGGGATGACACTGCCAAATATACAAATAAATCCTCGTGATCTATTGGTTTAGACAAAATCGGAGGTTTCTCCAGGTGCCTGAGCAAATTTTGAAACACTTCAACGTAGTCAGGTGTCCATTTAAAGTGGCGTTTTCCTCGCTTTATTAATTCAAAGAAGGGGATGCACTTATCCGTAGCCCTGGAGATAAATCTACTTAGTACGGCCACTTTTCCGGCAAGGCTTTGCACATCCCTAATCTGCCTAGGTTCCTGAATGTTCCTGATTGCCGCAATTTGGTCTGGATTAATCTCAATACCACGGGAACTGACAATGAATCCCAAGAATTTTCCAGAAGCAACACCGAACGAACATTTGGTCGGATTGAGTTTCGTTCCATACTTTCGAAGAATGCCGAACATCTCTGCCAAGTCAGTAGTGTGTTGAGAAGTTTGTTTGGACTTAACCAACATATCGCCGACGTATACTTCCATTGTTTTCCCGATCTGGTTATAGAACATCCTGTTGACCAAACGCTGATATGTAGCGCCTGCATTCTTCAAGCCAAAAGGCATCACCAGATAACAATATAATCCCAGATCGGTGATAAAACTAGTGTGCTCTTGATCTGGCACATGCATCGGAATTTGGTTGTATCCTGAATAAGCATCCATAAATGAGAGAAGCTCGTGACCTGCCGTTGAGTCTACCAACTGGTCAATCCGAGGTAATGGGAAACTATCTTTTGGACAGGCTTTGTTCAAATCCGAGAAGTCGATACACATTCGCCACTTCCCGTTGGCCTTCTTTACTAGGACTGGATTCGAAATCCAGTCTGGGTAGGTCGAATCTCTGATAAATCCATTGCTCTTTAGCTTTCCAACCTCTTCTTTCAAGGCAGCGGACCTCTCTGGGCCCAGCATTCGCCTTTTTTGCTTCACTGGAGGATGTTTAGGGTCAATGCTCAAGGAATGGCTCATGATTGATGGGGATATCGCACACATGTCCGCGTGGGTCCAAGCAAATACATCCAAATTGTTCTTTAAGAAATCCATCAATTCTTTAGCGAGATTCGGACTCAGCTGGGATCCAATCTTAAGGACCTTCTCCGTGTCACTGTCATCGATCGGTACATCCACAGTGGTCTCGTTGGGAGTCGCCATTCTGCCCCCGGGTTCTTGATCCTCTCTGGGATCTATATCCTCGGGCATCTCTCTGGGCGACTCTCCAACGATTATCCTCTTTGGTTGCTATAAGGTATCTGCCCCCGATGGTGGAGAAGTTCCTTTAGTTTCAATATCACCTCCATTGCGAAGTAACTTTAGTTCGGCAACGTAACACGCTCGCGCAGCAACTTGATCCCCTCTGACGACACCAATGCCAGCTTCTGTGGGGAATTTCAATAACAAGCACTAGGGGGCTATACAGGCTCTGAACTTTGCGAGGGCCGGTCGGCCCAAGAAGGCATTGTAGGGCGATTCAACATCCAAAACCACAAAGGGAAGGATTCTCACTCTTTGGCGTTCTCCTTCCCTAAGTGTAACTGGTAACTCTACATAACCCATCGGAGCGGTGGATGCTCCGTTGAATCCACGGATCCATCCTTGGCAGGGCTTCAAGTCTTTTATTTCAAGATTCATCTGGTCAAAGGCCTTTTTGAAAAGAATATTAACGGAACTCCCGTTGTCCACCAGAACCTTATGAACAATGGCTGGGCCAATGGGTATCGTAAATACAAGTGGGTCTTCAGTTGGAGCATGGACTCCGATGCTTTCTCGTTCCCGGAAAACAACATCATCGGTCATCATCTTCTGCTGCTTCACCGGGATACTGTCCTCGGGGTTGCTACATTCCCCCACCTCGAGGTGTTGTTTGGTCGCGTTGACGTATTGATCCAATGCTTTGGAACTGTGCCCAGCAAGATAAAGTCCTCCGATCACGGTATTGATAACAATATTCTTTCCTTTTTGCTGAGCAGTCGGCCTAGCAGCAAGTTGATTTGGATTCTGATTCGGGGCCTGCACTGCTTGCCCTCTGTCCCTGGGCGTTACTCTGTATTCATCTAGCTTTCCTTCTCGAAGCAGCCTTTCAACTACATCCCTTAGGTGACGACATTCATTCGTCGAATGGACGTGAATTTGATGAAAGAGACAAAACTTCCCTGTTTCACGCTCTTTCTCTGTCGACTCTCTGGGAGGTGGCCTCTTATTTTGGAGGACTTCGTATGCATCCATGAAGATATTTTCCAGAGTATCACTTATGGGTGTATAACTTTCAAAGGCCCTGGGACGAGTCCTTCTCTGGGAGTCGTTCCCTCGGCCCCTCTTCCGGTTGTTGCCGTTACCATTGTTATTGTTGTTTCCTGGCTGGCGACCACCCTGATTCTGATTTCCGACGTTAACTTCAACTTTCCCCGAGCTGTCTCCAGTCTGTTTGATGGCGACATTGCTCTGAATTTCCTCCTTATCAGTTGTTTTAACCTTTCGGTTTGCGTATACCTCTTCCCGACGTAGATGTACGTTGGCTTTCTCGTAGAATAACTCTCTAGTGTGGGGCAGTTTGCCTGCCAAGTACCTCCCGAATTCAGTGTCCTTATCTACTCCGTCAATCAGTGCTGCGACAATGGTCGGTTCATGAGGATCTTTAACCTCAGTGGCGGACAAATTGAAACGATCCAGGTACATCTTTAGACTCTCACCTGGTGGCTGTTTGACAAGGAATAAATCGATCACGCTTTTTGTCTTTTGTGCGTAGATACGGAATTGTTCTACGAACTTCTCGCTCAGCTCCCTGAAGCTAGAAATCGATCTCGCCGACAGGCGAGTAAACCATAACAAAGCCACGTCCTCCAGGAATATGGGAAACGCTTTACACTTAACCGCGTCAGAAGCGGCGGCAGCGGTCATCGACCAAGAGTATCTCATTAGGTGTTGGACAGGATCAGATCTTCCCGCATATCGGTTCATTTGTGGCATGTTGAAACGCCTTGGAAAAGTCGCATCCAAAATATCGTCAGTAAAAGGAGTATGACTGCGGTCGATCCCCCAATCTTCGTTCCGCTGTCCGCGGCTGTCGGCCAGAATCTGGTGGACCATGGATGCAACATTTGCACTGGTCAAAGGAGGTTCAGGGTCAGTGCCTCTGGCCCGACGAGGTTCTCTGATCTCTCTTCGGGAAGCAGCCACAAAATCCGAGGCTCGGACAGGGCTTCGCTGCCCCCTATTATCATGAGCATGTGTGCGGCGACGGGGCTGAGGTGGTCTGTTGTGCACAGGACTGTTCACATCTCGAGTCCTGAGAGCCGTAGTTTGATCATTCGTATTACGGTTTGAGGGTCCCTCCCCTAGCGCTTCTTCTTCCTGTGAGGGCAGGGTTCCGAACCGAAGCTGTTCTATGTTTTCGGCTCTCTCATACGGTCGCCGCGGAGGTCTCGGCGATTCTTCAGACGAAGAAGAATATACCGGGGTGAGTGGGCAAACCGGTGATGCTCTTTGCCTTGCTAGCTCATCAAGTCTTCTATCCATAGCCGTCAAATTTTGCCGCAGGATGGAACTTTCCTGCCTTTGGGCAGCCAACTCATCAAACAACCTATCCCACATTTCGGCGAAGCGAGAGAGATCCCCCTCAGTGACAGGAGCAGCAGGATCATAGTGGTCATCATCACTCTCTCTTATGCGCAAAGAGCTCGAACCGGGTCGAGCAGAGGTTCCGGGACGATAGGAGTGGGTCATAGGTTCTTTTCCAGGTCGAGTTGTAGTCTGACCATCAGTTCGGATATCTGCGGTTCGTGGAAGGCGATTCGCTGCGCACCCCTGAGATCGACTCGTGGTTGTGGTACGCGGAGGCTGCGAGGGGTTACCTCGGGATCGAGTAACAACCCCTTCAGTGGCACGGATCATCTCGTTCTCATCGACTCGGAACGTGGTGTCTTCGTCGGATCGGTTCGCCCCCCACGCTCCACAATCCAGAGTTTCTTCATTGCCAAGTTCGTGCACACTCTCCTCAATCGTTTCGTTGGTCTGTGAAACTTTAGATCTTTTTCCAGCCATGATATCCGAATCGCTGGAATCCTCAAAGAAGCGAATAGTGAAACTTTATGACTGAGTTTCTCAGTGAAAACACCAAAAATGTTAGATCGAAATTTGGACCTAACACCCAAATTGTTATAAACAGTAGAGAATTTCAAGTGAAGAACAAGGAAAAAGAAAATAACACTCAGAATTTATAGTGGTTCGGCGTTAACGAGCCTACGTCCACTTTATATATTATTGATTACGCTTTAAAAGCTAGTACAACAATGATTTCTCTCAATATTTCAGTAGTTTGACAACAATGGCGGATTCAGTACTCAATATTGCCAAAAAAGATCCCGAAAAATGCCAAGCTCTGGGCTATTTATAGCTGATTTTGTCAGGCGGATCGTGGACACGTGGCACGAATCCCGAGAGCATCGGATCGCATCGCCACCGTTGGAGAAACAGTCAAATTAGCCGTTGTGGACAGGTGTCGTGATCTGCTTGAAAATCGGATCGTGCAGATGGGGAGAATCGGTCCAAGTGACGGTTAGGGACACGCGTCGCCAGATCCGTGCGATTCGGATCGCTGAAGACTAGCTCGTGCTTGAACAGGTCAGAGGGTTCGCCATGCACCAGGGGATCGGATCGGTTCGCTCGGGGTAACAATGCAAGTTTGGATCGGATCGCCCGGCTATGTCGTTCGCTGATGAGAAGGGGCGATCCGATATTGTGCGAGACGATGGTGCGCGATCCGATATTGGACGAGACGATGGTGCGCGAATCGATACTGGACGAGACGATGGTGCGCGATCCATTCTTTCATGTCCTTAGATATCGTGGTTTCCTGCTTTCCTCTTACGAATGATCCTGGGTGGCTTGGTCAAAAAGCGAGCCAACACTATTTTTGGTGGAGTGGAACCCAATGTGAGAATTCTAAATTATAAACGATATGGAAAACAACGATGTATAAATTATATAGTTGATGTATGAGTTATATAAGCGTTGTACATCTCATGTATAAGCGTTGTATAAGTTGTATGGTCAATGTATAAGTTATATATGCGTTGTAAAAATTATATATGCAATGAAATGATATTGAATTGTATTAAAGTGAATTGAAATATATTTATATAACAATAATATATATACTCCCCTCGTCCACAGACCATGGACGATATTTATTGGTTGTGTTGGTGTTTGGATTATTTTGTTGATGTGAAATTTGGTGAATGATATGAATGATTGATTGTGGTTGAAAAATACACATTTGTGGTTGAAAAGAAAAATAGAATAGGTTGTGGAAATGGAAATAAAACATGCCGCCTGCGTGCGAACTAGATGCATGAATCTCCATTGTCAAAAGCTGCGAGGCTTTAAGGTAGAGCGAGGAGCCGTACTAGGGGCGGCCTCGGTTTTAACTACCCTGCCGTTATGCTGACGAAATTTTGAATAATATTCTTGTGTTTGGATTATTTTCATGTGGTGAAATTATATATGTTTTGAGTAGAAATTCATGTGTTGAACAGCATTCATGTTTTGAAATAAATTGTTTTATCTTAAAAATCACATTTTTATCATCTGTTTGAACTATATAAAATAATTGTTTTTTGAAATAAATTGTTTTATAATAAAATCACATTTTTATAAAATACATGAATTGTTAAAAATAGTGAAGTTTTGAAATAAATATCTGTAGGATAAAAATATCATTTTTATCGAATGTATGAATTGAATAGGGTTTTGAAATCGAAGAATCAATTATAATTACATATATATATATATATAATTATAATTAAAATATATCGAATAACGAAGCTGTAGTTCGTATTTTGAAACCGTGATTTCAAACGATTATTGCGGGAGATCCGACCATCGGATCTTCCTAAAACTGCAACCGTTGGGTTCGCCTTGGAAATATCTTTCCAATGGCCCCAATTTTGTGAAGATCCAACAGTTGGATTGTCTAGAATGTTTAATTCAAACTTGAAGAAAAACAGCTCCAGAATCGATTATAATTATATATATATATATAATTATAATTAAAATAAATCGAATAACGAGGCTGCAGTTCGAATTTTGAAATCGAAACTTCAAACGATTGTGCCGGGAGACCCGACCGTCGGATTATCCCAAAATTGGAACTATTGGATTCGTTTTGAAAAGATCTTTCTAATGATATAAATTTTGTGAAGATCCAACAGTTAGATTTTCAGATATGTGTAAATCAAATATGGAGAAAAACAGCGCCACGGCAGCCTTATGGCCTGAAGCGTCGTTTAAATAAAACATGCTATTTTTAATGAAATAAAAATGGCAGGAAAATCGTTATAAAATATTATAAACGATATGGAATGACAATGAACTGATTTGAATTCTAAATATACGTGAATTATTTGAAAAGGCCGAGTTAAATCTCATTTCCAATAATTGGTCGACGATAAGAAGTCGATGATGAAGACGGTGGTCGAAGACCGTAGAGATTCACGTCGTTTGGATGATCACTGATATCCTGATTGGGAGGCATCCCAAGACGATGGAAAATGCAGTGGTTGTTCAGATGTGCTTGGAGATCGACCGGATATGCGAGGTACTAGGTGCCTCCGGTTTCGTTCAGACCCAGAACTGACTTGTAAATTGAAGTTTGTCTGACGTTGTAGATTGACAACGTGGCATGCCGAGATGCAGTGATCAAGGCTTTTGTTGAAAAGAAGATTCTTGTGGTAGATCATCAAAGCACTGCCTGTGTGGCGTAGCTTTGTGTATAACGTGAATTCGAGAACCTCACCCCCCGGTATGAACCAGAAACGGGAGAGGACATCAGGGAGGGCATGCGTTTCCTTCTAGCTAGAGGTGGTGTCAGTGCTTAAAACCGGCTGACAATTTTATTATTTTCACTAGTGTGGTTGTTGCTATTGCGAGGCGCCTCGGATAAATCGGTGACTGTGTGAAGTCGATGGAGTCATTCGTTGGCTCATTTATGCCCCATAGGGCGGGGAAACGTAGTGCTCAGACATAATAATCTACATCGGTGGACCGGCCCTGACGATCCAAGGCTTACCTGCGCGCTTGCCTGAGACTCGGGCTAGACAGTCTCGAATTCGGTTGAGGACTATCTTTTGCCTCGGTTCATGACGGAAATCTAATTTCCAATTACGTGACTGTGCGGTTTAGATTGTGTGTGTGTATATACATATATATATATATATATATATATATATATATATATATATATATATATGGCGACATGATATATGGTACCCATGCCGTCTATGATTGATAGTTATGATTTGAAATTGTTTTTGAAACATATAAAAACTAGTAATAATATCAAATGCTTTTGTTTTATTCGTATCAAGCATATTCGGCCATTATAAGGTAAAAACTCTATCCTCTGATTTGCATCGCATTGTGTGATGGGAACTGAGTCTTATAATGGCTTCATTTTTATAAAAAGCATTGCAATGTTTTAAAGATTTACTTGTTTTAAAGCACTGGCAATCCAATGGAGTAAACCCATTCCACGAAAGTTGCGTGGTCCTGTGATTTGCCATATTGTAAATGTGTTAAGTAGATTTCTCATACCAGTCCCATGACTGACTCGTAGTTTGTTTCACTTGCAAATTTGGGTGCCCCTTTTTCTACACGGGCAGCCTTGTATTTAGGTTTTGGCAGGCTCTTTCTGGATAGCTGGATCTGAAGATGGATTCTATCATTTATCTCTTTTTATGTTGTTCAGCTCCTATTGTACATATTATGTTTATTTCCGCTGTAGACATTTATGTATAGCTGAACTGTATTTGTACTAAGTATGATCCTGTATATTGTGTGTTAGCCTACTTTGTGAACTAGGCAACACAAAGTCAAGAAACCAACCATTGAAGAGTATTTTAAGTTATAAGACTTCGGTTCGGATTGGAAGGAAACACCACAATTCAGATTGATAGCTGCAGTTGTTCGGATCGGAATAGAGCAGCATATTGGTTCGGATCGAATAGAGTTCTCTGTTCGGATCGGTGGTCTCTTACTGGATAGATTGGCAAAGCATATCCAATCGGATCGGAAGGCAACTAAAACTCGAATGGATCGGAAAGCTACCTGCTTGCCACGACGCTGGAGCGGAGCGGAATAGGTTAGAGAAGGAGAGACGTCCAAGCCACTCCGGTTCGGATCGGGTATTCCGATCCGAACCCCCTACCTGCACGCCTCCGAACCGCACCCATGATCCAGGTTAATCTCCTGTAAAATCGCCTGGAGAACCGGACCGGCTGTGACTAATTCCTACCCCTAACGTCCATCTCTTTGATGCGTTGTCAACCTGATAGTTCATCCGAACCCGAAGAGAGCGCGATGGATGACACGTGGCCCGACCCGGATCAAGTCTCAAGCAAATTCACACCTATAAATACCCCGACTGGAGACAAAGAAAAGGATCTTTTTTCAGCACTTAGAGAATTCAATCACTTCCATCATCCGAACTCTATTACTCCCGGAGAATCCAAATCATCTTTCATTTCTTGTTTTAATCATTTGAGTGAACAAAAGTGAGTTGTGAGTGAATCTTACATTGTATTTGCAACTGAATTATTGAATATAGTGAAAGATAAGTGGACGTAGGCATTTCTTCGCCGAACCACTATAAATCCCGTGTGTTTATTTTATTTTTGTCTCATATAATCTTGTTTCTAATCAATTTGGGTGTTAGAACCACTTTCGGGTCTAACATTTTGGTGCTTTCACTGAGATTCCTCATCTAAATTCTTTATTTTCCGGGATCTCTTTCTACTTTTTGGACCGTTGAGTTCAAAGAAGTGAATCCTTAAGTTTCTCCGTTTTCTTACATTCGTTGAAGTAATTGTCAAAGACTCATGGCCAAAGGAAAAGGCAAGGAAATTCAGACTTTTCGAGGAAATGGAGCTGGCGAAGATCAGCAAAATGCTGTTGTAACAAGGTCTCGGGGGCAGAGTTCAGCAGCAGGAAGAGTCAATGCAGGAAATCCGAGCCGCCAGCAGGGGGAGAGCTCCGATCCGATCCGGGTAGGAGACTCTGAAGCAGTGCATTCCCCCAATCTGAACCGACCCGAACTGCCTGCTGCGCTCCTATCCGACCAGGCACCCCAGTTCCGATCCGATCCGACTTCCTACCTCCGACCCGATGCTTGGTGAAGCTGGAACCTCTACTCGAGTCCCTGCGAATGCTCCAATTCCAGCTGCCAGGGTTGATGATCAGGTCAATCCGTCTGCGCCCATCACTCAAGGAGATTTTTCGCGCTTGCTTGACATGCTTGAGAGCACAAGGGAAGCTATGAGAGTTCATGAGCGCACTAACCTCATGATGCAGGAAAATATGAGGCTCATGAGTCGGGAGATCAATGAGCTCCGTCGATAGAGAACTCCATCACCGGTTCGTCACACACCAGTAGATCAATCTTCATCTTCCGAGGAAGAGAGGCCCCGTGAGCGGAGGCCACTCGAACGACCTCAGAACGTGGAGCAGCTGACATTTGGATCTTTGGGATCTCGCGAGGATATCGCACGAGCATTAGGAAATGATGGCCCCACTCGGGGGCAAAGACTCCAGTCCCCTCTTCCCGAGATCGACCGGGAACGCAGGGAACGGAATCGAGCATAGGCAGCTCGAAGAAGAAGGGCATCTCCTGAGCAAGAGCCCGGAAGGAACTCGGATACTAGGGCCAGGGAACTTGAGCAGCCCCTAACTAGTGCTGATGTACAGGCAATGGTTCGCCGAATTATGTCCGAGAGCCGGAATTATACAAATGAAGACTATGGCATTGAGCGAAGCCATACTCCGTTCACCGATGATATCCTCGACTTCCAGTTTCCCCGACGCTTTAACTTGCCACAGATGGACAAATACAACGGAAGGACTGATCCGGGACAGCATTTAATGCGGTACTCATGGCTCATGAACGCCGCTGCTGCCCCTGATGAAGTGAAGTGCAAAGCTTTCCCAATCTACCTAGAAGATGTGGCATTGTTCTGGTTTACCCGACTTCCTCCTCGTTCGATTTCTAATTACAAAGAATTAAGCGAGCGTTTCATGAACCAGTTCCGGCTACATGCCCGAAAGTCCAAGAGTGTAACTGAATTATCGAGAATCAAACAGGCACCAGGAGAATCTTTAAGGGCATATCTTGATCGTTTTAACCAAGCTGTAACTGAGGTCAGTGACCCGCATGAGCCCACTATTCTGATGGCATTAAAGGAAGGAGTTGATCCTGAATCTGAGTTTGGAGACTACCTTTCTGGGAAGACACCCCCCACAAGGGCGATATTCTACGAAAAAGCCGATATTTATCTAAGACGAGAGGAGGCCAGGGCAAACCGAAAGAGAAAGTCTGAGACAGCTTCAAAGGAGAATGTGCAAAGTAATATTGCCGTGAAGCAGTCTGGGGAAAGTTCTGGCAAGGTTGACGTAAATGTAGGAAACAAGGGTGGAAACAGCAATACTGGAAATGGGGGAAACAACAACAACCGTAATTCGAACGGTAACAGGAGAAACAGAAATAGGGGAAGCGACCCTAACAAAAGGCCCCGATTCCAGAACTACGAGAACTATACACCATTGAATGACACCCTGGAAAATATTTACCTGGACACGTACAATGTGTTGCAGTACAAAAGACCGCCACCTCGTGATTCGACCGAGAAAGAAATGGCGACAGGGAAATTTTGCTTGTTTCACGGAACACATGGACATTCGACCAATGAATGTCGGCATTTGAGGGATGTAATTGAAAAGCTGCTACGTGAAGGAAAGTTGGATGAGTACAAGGTTGCCCCGAGGGACAGGGGGCAAGGAGAGCAGGCTCCAAAACAGATCCTACCAGCTCCTAAGCCTACCGCGCAGCAGAAAGGTAAAGGGATTGTCATCAACTCCATAGTAGGCGGACCTCACCCGGCAATCCGAAGTTTTAGGTCAATGGACCAATATGTGAATGCTGCCAAGCATCTAGATGTGAATGAAGGTGACGATTTGGAAGATGTCACCCCCATAAAACAACAAAAAACCTTGTTCGACGACGTGGTATTTCGCAGCCGAGACAATACGGGGATACAATCTCCCACCAATGATCCGTTGGTTATTATTACCACCATTGGACCGGCCTTGGTCCATAAGGTATTAGTAGACAATGGAAGTTCCGTTAATATTTTGTTCAAGAAGTCATTTGATCAGATGAAGCTTGAGCCCGAAGATCTGAAACCTTGTGAAGGATGGATTAGAGGCTTCAACGGAGCGACGACAGCTCCCATGGGATATATAGAGTTGCCCGTGACCCTAGGGCAAGGAGAACGTAGAAGAGTGCGAATGCTTCAGTTCGTGGTATTGGACGTAGATTCGCCATATAATGCATTTTTAGGGAGACCTGCCCTCGCTGAATTTAGAGTTTGCATCGCCCCTTGGTGCTTATTACTAAAGTTCCCAACCGAAGCCGGGACTGGAGTAATAAGAGGGGATCAGGTTTCTGGACGGGCCTGCTATGTGGCCGAACTGAAGATGTTGATGAAAGGAGTTAATGCTGAGAGTAAGGATGCCTCGTCTCCCTCAAAGGGGGACTCGGCATAGCAATTAAAGAAATTGACCCCAAAGGAGTTGCCCAAAGGAACACCTGAAGACCTGGATCCTAGAAAAGACGAGGAACCAGAGGCTAGGAATGCAATTCCAAACGAAGCGACAGTGGAAATTCCCATTGATAAAGTTGATCCGACGAAAGTTTTGAAGATTGGTTCTCAATTGGATCCACGTCGTGCTGAAGAACTGACGGACTTCTTGAAGGCAAACCTAGATGTGTTCGCCTGGACCCATGCTGACATGTGTGGGATATCACCTTCCATTATCAGTCACAAATTGAATGTAAATCCGAAGCATCCGCCTGTGAAACAGAAGAGACGTATGCTGGGCCCAGAGAGGTCGGCTGCTCTCAAAGAGGAAGTAGAGAAGTTGAAGCAGAATGGATTTATTCGAAATTCGACATATCCCGACTGGATATCGAATCCCGTTTTAGTAAAAAAGCCAAACGGAAAGTGGCGGACTTGTATTGACTTTTCTGATTTAAATCAAGCTTGCCCAAAAGATAGTTTCCCACTTCCCAGGATTGACCAGCTTGTAGACTCGACAGCAGGTCATGAACTTCTTTCTTTCATGGATGCATACTCTGGATACAACCAAATTCCTATGCATGTACCAGACCAAGAGCATACGAGTTTCATTACGAATTTGGGGCTATATTGTTATGTTGTAATGCCATTTGGGTTAAAAAACGCTGGAGCTACTTATCAGCGCTTGGTAAATAGAATGTTTTATGATCAAATAGGAAAAACTATGGAAGTTTATGTGGATGATATGCTTGTCAAATCAAAGCAGTCTTCCAGTCATACGCAAGACTTAGCGGAAATGTTTAGTATCTTGCGAAAATACCGTATGAAATTGAATCCTTTAAAATGTTCATTTGGAGTGGCGTCGGGAAAGTTCCTTGGCTTCATTGTGAGTTCCCGTGGAATTGAAATCAACCCTAGCCAGATAGCAGCGATTAGAAACATCGAAGAACCGAGGAGAATTAAAGACGTCCAAAGTCTGGCAGGGAAGGTAGCGGCATTGAGTAGGTTCATCTCCAAAGCCACAGATAAGTGTGTTCCGTTTTTTGATTTGATAAAAAGGGGAAAGAAGAACTTCCAATGGACTCCTGATTGTGTTGAAGCTTTTCAAAATCTGTTAGAGCTACTAGAGAAACCGCCAATCTTATCAAAGCCCGTAGATCACGAAGAATTATTTGTTTATCTGGCAGTCTCGGCTCACGCTGTCAACACAGCCCTGGTTCGATAAGAAGACAAAGTACAAAGGCCGGTGTACTATGTGAGTAAGAAATTAGCAGCGGCAGAGCACAACTATCCAAAAATTGAGAAGCTCGCTTACAGCCTCCTGATTGCATCCCGAAAACTTCGTCACTACTTCCAGGCCCATCCAATAACCATATACACCGACCAACCCTTAAGGCAGGTATTGCAGAGACCCGAAGCATCGGGAAGGTTGATCAAATGGAACATAGAGCTAAGTCAGTTTGATTTGAATTTTCAACCTCGAAAGTCAATCAGGGGGCAAGCCCTAGCAGACTTTATTGCGGAGTTCACTATTCCAGAAGAGGAAATAATCAATGACCGAGTGGTTAAATCTGAGGAAGAACTAGAGATGAATCCGTGGAAATTATATACCGATGGAGCTAAAAATGACCGAAGGTCTGGAGCTGGAATTGTCTTAGTCACTCCCGAGGGACGGTCGTTATATTACGCCCTACGATTAGAATTTTCGGCAACTAACAATGACTCTGAGTATGAAGCCCTGATTGCCGGGCTGAAACTTGCTAAAGACCTCGGAGTAAAAATGATGGACATATTTTGTGACTCTAAGATTGTTGTTTGTCAAGTGCGAGAGGAATTCGCGGCTCGAGGACCTCGACTTATCGCCTACCTCAAGAAAGTGAAAGAGCTATTGAATAGCTTAGAGCGGTACAGCATAACACATATTCCCAGAGTTGAAAACCAGAAAGCGGATAGATTGGCAAAACTGGCTATTTCTGACAATCCAGAAGGGACTGAGGTAATTCCAATTGAAACGTTGGAGTCGCCGAGCTTTGAGTCAATGGAAATTGAATTCGCTCTTGAAGCGGAATCAGAGAAGGAGTCATGGATGACTCCAATTAAGAATTTCCTTAAGAATGGGACACTCCCATCGAAGAAGAGTGAGAAAAGAGCTGTAGTTCGCAAAGCAACCAGATATGTTATACAAGACGATACTCTCTATAGACAAGGATTTTCTATGCCCCTGTTACGATGTATCGCACACGACGACATCAAGCGTGTACTAAGAGAAGTGCACGAAGGTGAGTGTGGAGATCATACAGGAGGTCAAACTTTAGCAAAGAAAATATTGCGGTACGGATACTTCTGGCCTACGATCAACAAAGATGCGGCTGATTATTCACGACGCTGCGATAAGTGCCAGAGATTCGCCAAAATCCCCAGGGCACCGTCAACCCAGCTTAAATCGATGGTGAGTCCTTGGCCATTTGCCACATGGGGAATTGATATCATTGGAGTTTTACCGATTGCTAAAGGAGGAGCTAAGTATGCAATAGTAGCCGTGGATTATTTCACAAAGTGGGTGGAAGCTGAGCCCTTGACTAAGATCACCACAAAAAAGGTGATAAGTTTTGTGGCCAGAAATATTATATGCCGATTCGGTATCCCAAGGACGATTGTTACTGACAACGGGACCCAATTTGATAGCTCTGAATTCAGAAATTTTTGCCAGAGATATAAGATAGACAAACGATATACTGCAGTTGCCTATCCACAATCGAATGGGCAAGTAGAGGCAGTAAACAAAGTTATAAAATCCATCCTCAAGAAACGGTTGGAGCGTGCAAAGGCAAGATGGGTTGACGAATTGCCCCTAGCTTTGTGGGCATACCGAACAACATTTAAAACGGCTACCGGTCATACCCCTTTCTCTCTCTCCTTTGGCTCAGAAGCAGTAATTCCAGTTGAACTGGAAGTTCCTTCCCACAGGGTGACGTATTATGACCCGATGACGAATCGGGCACTTTTACTTGAGTCTCTTGATGAAGTCGAAGAGAAAAGGGACGAAGCAGACTTGCGAGCAGCAAGACATCGGCGTCAGATGGCACGCTATTATGACAAAAAAGTTCGCCTCAGAACTTTTGAACCAGGAAATTTGGTGCTAAAGAGAGTTTTTCCATCCCTTCCTCACCTCGGCCCAAAATGGGAAGGACCCTTTGTCATCCAACGGAAACTTGAAAAAGGAACCTTCAAGTTAACGACCGTAGATGGCGAAGA
Organism: Allium sativum; assembly: GCA_030737875.1. Taxonomy (NCBI): domain Eukaryota; kingdom Viridiplantae; phylum Streptophyta; class Magnoliopsida; order Asparagales; family Amaryllidaceae; genus Allium; species Allium sativum. The sequence continues at coordinate 503,703,589 of CM060925.1, forward strand.
AGTTCCTAGAGCATGGAATGCCCAACACTTAATGCGGTATTTGGATTAGAAATGCTATATTTTTTGTTATTTTTACTTTGAATTCTGTAACAAGACATGCCTTGCCTTGGGAAAATCTGATGATATGAATAAAGGACTATAAAGTGGATGTAGGCTACGACTTAGCTGAACCACTATAAAAATATTGTGTGTTATTTACTTTTATGCATTTACATTCATTAGTTGTTCTGTTGTGATTATGAAATACAGGATAACTCAGAGCCTAAAAAAGGTTGAAAACAGTTTGGACATAAAAAGAAGCACAATGATTATTTGTGCAATAAGACGTAAAAGAATGAGAAAACGACATTCTTAACTTTAACTCTAACTCTCCAGAGAAAGAGAGAGAGTATAAAAGCGTCTCAGGTTGAGTGCTGAAAAAGAAATTCTATTTTTAACTCTAACTCTCCAGAGAAAGAGAGAGAGTACAAAAGCGTCTCAGGTTGAGCGCTGAAAAAGAAATTCTATTCTTAACTCTAACTCTCCAGAGAAAGAGAGAGAGAGTATAAAAGCGTCTCAGGTTGAGCGCTGAAAAAGAAATTCTATTCTTAACTCTAACTCTCCAGAGAAAGAGAGAGAGTATAAAAGCGTCTCCGACTGAGCGCTGAAAAAGAAATCCTACTCCGAACTCTAACTTTCCAGAGAGAAAGAGAGTATAAAGTCGTCTCCGACCGAGCGCCGAGAAAGAAATCTTTTCCCATTGAGAGACCGGAAAATGAATAGATGACTAAGCTCGAACTCTAACTCTCAAGAAAAAGAGAGAGAGTATAAAAGAAATGCCAGGAAAAACAACAGGTATTGACGACACAGGAAATGCTATCCCGCTAGAGAATCGGGAGCATTCAGATTGCATGGTTAAGCATTGAATAACTTATGGAAATTGACTGGGGACACATATGCATACACATATTTCCCCCCTCCGCAACTTTGTTTCATAACTATAGACATGCATTTTTACATAAGTACAGAACTGCTAACAAATAAATATTGCAAAAAGTGAATTATTTTTATTTACAAATGAATGAATTTGTACAGGGAAATAGTTAAAAAAAGAAAGTGCGGAAGCTGTTTTTGTAGCAGCACTTATTGGTTCCCAAAGATGCTAAAAAGATACAGGGGAACCCACTATTTGGGTTTGGGATGAGCCTTCGATTTCTTGGCAGCTTTTTCTGCATCCTTTGCTTCCTTCTCGGCTTCAGTCAAGATTTGCTTTGATTTCTTTTTCCCTGAAGATGTGGTACTGGAGCTAGCAGACTTCTTCCCGGAGGGCGGGGCACTGGAATCAAGAGAAGATTTTTTAGCAAGTTCTTTGGTAATAGATCTAGTTGAGAGCTTAACAACTAACCTTGAACCCGCATCCACAACTGCGAGGGGCTTAAGGACCTCAGGGTCTAGTTCTTCGGCCTTTAATTGCAAGCGCTTGTCTTGATCAGCCTTCATGGCCGCCAAGGTAACGTCATCAGCGCTTTTCGACTCCCCAGTTATTGCAACCTCCGGTTCCTCATCATGCCCCTCGTCTCCTCCGTCGTCTTTTAAAGCTGCGATCATTTCTTCATCGTGGGAAGTGGTGACCTTAGTTGGTTCATTTCCTTCTCCCAAGTCTATAGGAGCAGCCTTGTCTTCCCCTTCTTTGGCACCATCTGCGGGCTTTGTCCCAGCGGGAGCGCCTTGAGCTACATCTGTCTTTGCAGATGATTCAACGCCTACAGAATAAGAAACATCGGTTATCAACTCAGGCAAAAGCAAAGGGTTTCTCATCGAACGTTCAATCACGTGGCCAAAGGTAGTAGTAGCCTTGGCAAATTGAGGAGAAAAGATAGGAATACCTTCTGAAGACTTTTCAGCGGGGGTGACTACTACCTCTGGAGTTATTTCAGGAATGGGAGATAGCAAGGTTGTCCGGGAGATTCCCGGGTTTTCGGGATCATACCCTTCTACTTCGGGAGTTGTAGGAGCAGAAGACGAGGGGCCAGCTTCGGGAATGGTCTTCTGTTTAGACTTCCGCCTCTCTTCTTCCATGGCCTCAGCAATTAGGCGGCGCCCTTCAGCTAGGCGCTCCGGTTCATCGTCTCTCAAGTATTTCTCCATCAGTTTATCTTCATCAAGAGAATCGACCTTAAGTTCTTCTTTCTCCCGCTCGACGATTTGATTCCATACTTGGACCAGAGTGGATGGATAGTCCTCAATCCAAGAAATGTTTCGACGACGAATAATATGTGCGAAGAATTCAATCATTAATTCGCCGAAACTTTGAATCTCAACCTCCGCCTCAGATGATTGCTTGCGGGCCTCCTCCGCAGATTTAATGGCACATTCCACATTGCCCTCGGCCAGAGCAGCCCTGTTTTCTGCCTCCAACAACTTCGAAGCCAAGTCAGCATTTTTCTTTTCTAATTCGGCACTCCTTTTTGCTAACTCGGCGTTTTTCCGTTCAAGCTCAGCATAAGCAAGGTGGGTTTTAGCGGCTTCTGATTTGGCCTCGTCAGCTTGCTTTTTTAGTTCAGAGCGCTCCTGAGTATGAGACTCAAGCAAGTCATGATAACGCTTTTGCATGTCCTCAAACTGTTGTTTGAAATTAGAAGCGTTCTTTTGAGCGATAGCCAGTTGAGCTTGAGTGTCTTCTAAGTCTTTTCCTAAGGTTTTTAAGGCCTTAGCATCCTCCTCCGCGGTCTTTTGCATTGAGTTAGCGTTTGTCATTAGAGTGCGGACGATTCTAGAAAGATTACGCGAATACTTGAACATCTCGGAATATTGTTTTTCTACCAAATCAATCTTTGCTTTGGCCTCCTCTGCCCAATTAGACGAAATAGGTTCCAGGGCAGGTAAAAAAGTCAGAGTTTCGAAGTAGTGTTCAGGAAATTGCTCTTCCAAATATGCCCGTCTTACTGCAGTTCCCGCATCTGGTGGGGGAGGAGTAAGGATTGTCAATTCAGTGTCTCTTCCTGAGGAAGATTCGGTAGTCCCTTTGTCTGTCCTTGGTCGTTTGGTGGCAGGGACTTTTTGCTTACTTCGAGACCCAGTTTCTCTTGGAGGAGTTTTCTCTCTACTCCGCTTTTCATGGGAGGAAGTGGAGTCTTTAGATGGTGGTCTATCCTCCTCCCTGCGACCTTGATAGCTCTTATATTTTTCTTGTTCCGGTCGAACTGGTGAGCGGGAGCGTGAGGATCGAGAACGATAAGGGTCGTAAGGTCTTCTCTCCTCCCTACCACGATCATCCCGGCGATCATGCTCGATATCCTGAGGGGGATTGGACATGCTGCGACGAAGCTTTCTTATATCATAATAGGATCGAGACATTGTACCTGCACGATAAAATAAGCGAAGTTTAGAATTAATGGACTCATAAAGAAAGAAGTGCAACGAATGCTAATGCTGTGGTATGAAGTGCATCCTAAGTGGTGTGTGTGTCCCCCCAACCAACCCGAGTCTGAAGCTAGACTAGTGCGGGCAGGCTCTTTGGCCTTAGCGGGAGTAGTTTCTTCGGAAGAAGTGAAGACTAAAGGATCCTTCCTGAAATCCTCTGAAGTATATATAGTCTCAGGTAAGGGGAGATCCCCCAAACCCTGAAATATGTGTTCATCAGTGCCAGGAACATCCTCTTCGGAAGCGTGAAGTGGCGACTCTTGGGAAGATTTTGACTTGTCTAAAGAAGTAGTTTCCTCGGGAGCAATATACCCTTCACGATGCTTTTTGGCCAGATTAGCCAGTTCATCATCTTGTGTGGAAGAGGGAGAAGGTGAAGTGTGAAGAGAAGCTGTAGGAATTCCTGAACCTTCTCCTATCTCTGGGACCACCTCCACTGGAGGAATGTATGCGTATGGAACCGTCCCATGTCCGATGCTACGGAAAACAGATAGCAGCCCATGAAAGTGAAGGTATTCATCTTTAAGGACCTCGTCGATCGTCAAGAACTTTTGATCACCATTAAGAAGTCGGTGCATCCGATCAAAGAACACCTGATCCGATATCTGTTTGGGATTGTCAACTGCAAATAAAAAGGAAAACAGGTCAGGGTGATGATTCGAGTGTATAGAGTCCAGGTTTAGAAAATCAACGCTTTACTTGATTTTGTCCATCTCCTGGCGCATCCAGACTGTTGCTTTATATAGAACCACTCTAGTCTGGAATCTCCAGCTTTACTGCTAAATGGTGCAGAGATTATCTTCCTCTTTGGGACTGATTCAAAGTAGCAGAAGGATGGAGTCTCTCGGGTCCGAATCTTAAAATTATAAAAGAAATGAACGTCATCGAATGTGAGCTCTAGGCCTAGGATTTCACGATATGCTATGTACAAGGTGTGCAAATAGGCGTATGAATTGGGATGCAACTGCATGGGGGCAATCCGCATTTGTCTTAAGAAATCAACGATGAAAGGCGAGAACGGAGGAATGGCGCCGACCATGCACATCAATCGAGTGACCGTCATATATCCTTCTGGAGGGTTGTGGGGACGGTCAGAGCGCGAGGGCACTAGGGTGTCTCTTTTCATTATGCCGTATTTTAGACAAATTCGAACAAGTCGGTCGTTGTCGATTGTCGATTCTACGGAATCTGGAGGTGACTCCAATATAATGGCTGAGTCAAATTCATCGGGTGCTCGATTGTCACCAATCCCTCCTTCCTCCTCAAAGCCCAGGGAAACTTCATTTTCTGAAGACGCTTCGTCGCTTTCCCGATGACTAACTCCGTAATCTGGACCTTCACTGTCCCATTCCGGATCGGACGAAGAAGATATATCCTCAAGAGTGATTTTGCTAGAAGTTTCCGGAGCTTCTTTCCTCTCAGCTAGACGGGAAGAGCGTCTGGGTCTCATTGTCATGGAACTATTGAAGAAGCAATAGCACGGATTAGAGTAAATTATCCCGTGCCCCCCCCTTTGTGTATGTGTGTGAACTAAAGTGTGTGCAGCAAATGTGGGAAATGCAAAATAAAAGTACAACAATGTAAGACGAAGCTTTGAAGAGAAAGTGATAGTCAGAGTTGTTCTTAATTCTCGTTTATGTTCACAGGGCACTATCCTAACTGTCCGCGAAGTTATCGTCTAGAGTAAATGTTAGTTGAATTAGTTGGGTAGTCTTTATCTGCCAAGTTTTATGCGTTCGGATCGGTTCGGATATGCATATGATAATTGGCTCAATACAGATACAGTTATAGGGTCGGTTCGGATGCTTCATTAAAGCTAGGTCAGTTCAAGGCAAGGGAGACAACGGGTTCGGATATAGGACTGATCTGATCGGATCGGGTGACCTGATCCGAACCGAACCAGCATCACTTAACCAGTCCAATTACTTCAACCCCTTATCCCATTCTCTCCTCCGACCCGAACCGACATTTTCCTTCCTTCCCGTCTTTCTAAAGTATGCAACCCGAACCGATCCCCTTCCCTTCTCCTTCCTTTTTGCTCCTACGTCTTCTACCCGAACCAACTCCAATTTGTCATCACGCTCTTCATCTTCTTCCTCTTTCCCCCCTATTCACAAACGAATCCGTTCTATCACCAAAGCTACCGTTAAAGACAAATATTCGCCCTCTCCAGCCTCGCAACGCCTCGAAGCGATGGCGGATCCACCAGTAACGACGTGGAGTTCAAGCAAAGCCTGTGGCTAAACCATCCCAATCCAACACGAATTGAAATCAAGAGCAGTTAATATGAAGTTATTCGAGATTAAAGAGCTACCTATGTGTTCGATTTGAGAAATCTACAAGGAATGGTTTCAGGATATTGGAGTTTTTGAAGTTTTCAATACTAGGCTTGGAAGCGGCGGCAGAAAAGAAGGAGAAAAGAATGAAGACAGTAGTGAGTTTATATAAGGGGTAGTGTTGACTCCTCGTATTCCTATTCTTTCTCGCCCGCTCGGACCGGAGTGAAGGCCCAGTAGCACAACTCTGCATGAAGGCCCACTGTCCAGGAACCAAATCCACGAAAGCGCTTCGGATCGGAATCCGAACCGGACGAGTTTCACACATTAATTTAGCATCTGAATAGAATTGAGTTCAAAAGAAGGGGAATAAAGGAAGAGCATACTTGCAAGAAGCATTATATGACGAGAAGAGTTCCCAAATTTGCTCAGAAATGAAGGAAATGTGCTCGGGTCGGACGCCGAACCGAATGGAAATCTGTGCATTACTCCTGACTGTTCTGATTCAAGAACTAGCAGTTAAACAACATCAAAGCACGCTTCGTACAACAGAAGCATCCTTTGAGGGGGCAAAATGTTAGCCTACTTTGTGAACTAGGCAACACAAAGTCAAGAAACCAACCATTGAAGAGTATTTTAAGTTATAAGACTTCGGTTCGGATTGGAAGGAAACACCACAATTCAGATTGATAGCTGCAGTTGTTCGGATCGGAATAGAGCAGCATATTGGTTCGGATCGGTGGTCTCTTACTGGATAGATTGGCAAAGCATATCCAATCAGATCGGAAGGCAACTAAATCTCGAATGGATCGGAAAGCCACCTGCTTGCCACGACGCTGGAGCGGAGCGGAATAGGTTAGAGAAGGAGAGACGTCCAAGCCACTCCGGTTCGGATCGGGTATTCCGATCCGAACCCCCTACCTGCACGCCTCCGACCCGCACCCATGATCCAGGTTAATCTCCTGTAAAATCGCCTGGAGAACCGGACCGGCTATGACTAATTCCTACCCCTAACGTCCATCTCTTTGATGCGTTGTCAACCTGATAGTTCATCCGAACCCGAAGAGAGCGCGATGGATGACATGTGGCCCGACCCGGATCAAGTCTCAAGCAAATTCACACCTATAAATACCCCGACTGGAGACAAAGAAAAGGATCTTTTTTCAGCACTAAGAGAATTCAATCACTTCCATCATCCGAACTCTATTACTCCCGGAGAATCCAAATCATCTTTCATTTCTTGTTTTAATCATTTGAGTGAACAAAAGTGAGTTGTGAGTGAATCTTACATTGTATTTGCAACTGAATTATTGAATATAGTGAAAGATAAGTGGACGTAGGCATTTCTTCGCCGAACCACTATAAATCCTGTGTGTTTATTTTATTTTTGTCTCATATAATCTTGTTTCTAATCAATTTGGGTGTTAGAACCACTTTTGGGTCTAACATTGTGTAACTCTTATGATTATTGTTTATCCAGTGTATTATTTGTCCATTTTCTAGTGTATTTATTTAATTCTGTTCTGCTATTTCTGTTTATGTGTTATATTCCAAAGATTACCCTTAACACCGTAGTACGGGGAATTAGGGTCGTCACACGTGGTATCGGAGCTTTGTTTAAGCTTAGTGCTGGAATATAACATATGAACGAACTCATCAGAAATAGAACCAGTAGTGTTCTAGGGCGAGTAACTCATTACAGATAGGATCAGTAATATCCTAGTATGAGTAAAGCAGAATGAAATACACCCAAGTAGACACATTTACATTCAAGTATTTGTCTCTATGCCTTGATATATCTTTTCTGTTGACCTGACACTTGATCTGCTATTTGCAGAAGCACTAGAAAATGAGTGTCAGAAATAGAAGGAATGAAGAATCATATATTGAGGCTCTGTTAATTAAGTATTGAAATACGGGTAGAATACCATTCACGGGCGAAGAATCTATTATGAAAACACAAGCTTGGATTCGTACGGCTGAGAAAATCTTTGATGGTTCAAAACTGAGGGATGACCAGAGAAGATTAGTGGCATCTTGGACACTCAAAGACGAAGCTTTATTCTGGTGGGATTCGATTATTAAAGATAATCCAGAAGGTGATATCACCTGGGATAGATTCAAAGTGATTTTCCTAGAAAGATTTACACCTCCTGAAGCAACTGAGCGGTTATGTGACGAATTTTCCTATCTGGTACAAGGTGATATGACCATCCCCGAATATCATGTGAAATTCAATGAACTTTCTCATTTTGCCCCGCATCTGGTTAAAGATCCGAAGAGGAAGAATATGAGGTTTATTCATGGCCTGAAAAGAAAATATCAAAATTGTGTAATGAAGAATGTGAAGCTTCCTTTTTCTGAAATGATATACATGGCTTACCAATATGAAGATCTCGACAAGAAAGGTCTGTTGTGCTATGAAGAGGAAGTCTGTTCTAGTAACAAAGGTGAGTTTGAAACTGATCGCCCTGAGGCCAGTACAATGCTTGAGGTCAGTAAGAAGCACGAAGCCAAGATGAAAAGGGTTAAATCTGAGAAAGAACACATGACGACGACCACATGCTCTAACTGCAAGAAACCAGGGCATTTGACCAGGAATTGTAAATCCTTGAAGAAACAAAAGGGGATGAGCCTAAATCTAAGAACAAGTTTTAATTGACCTGAGAGTGTAATCTTCGCCATCAGGCTGGTCATATAAAGAGAGACTACTGGCTGTTGAAAAAGACCAATGTGGTTCAAGTAAATGAAGAGTCAGAAACTTCTGCACCCTCAGCTAGTCAGGGAAGATCTGATGTTCTAGAAGGCACGCTTACTGTCAAAAACATTCCAGTCAAAGAAATGTTTGACACAGGTGCGTCACGAAGCTTTATTGAAAAGAATGCGGTCAAGAAGTTGGACTTGAAATTGAGGAAGCTCAAAGAACCTATCACTGTCCGTAATCCGGTTGGAAGTTCTCTTGAGCTTAGCTGGATTTGTGCGGTGCCGGTCACTTTTTCCTGTTTTAAGTTCCCAACCATCTCTATCGTCATGAATTTTACTGAATTCGATCTTATTTTGGGATTGGATTGGTTAACCAAATATGAGGCAGAGGTTAGATGCACCGACAGAGTTGTTAGAGCAAAGATTAAATCAGGAAATTATATAGCTACACCTTGTGAACGACAGAATTCTAATAGAAAAGGCTTCTGGGCAGCTCTTGATGTTTCTCCTGCTCAAATAGAAAATGTCCCTGTAGTCACAGAGGTTATTCCCGACCTACTCAAAGATATTCCTATCGTCAAGAATTACGCAGATGTGTTCGAAGAAGTGGTTAGCTTACCTCCGTAGAAAGAAATTGACTTCAAGACCGCTTTAATTCAGAACGCAAGGCCAGTAGTGCACGCTATTCGGAGGGTGAACCTAAAGGAGAAAGAAGAACTAGACAATCAAAGTCGACAACTTTTATGGAAGGGTCTGATCAGGCCTAGTTTCTCTGATTGGGGAGCATCAGTGGTGTTTGTCCCAAAGTCTGATGGTACTCTGCGGCTATGTGTGGATTATCCTCACTTGAATAAGCAGCCAATAAAGAATAAACATCCATTGCCGCGACTCGATGATTTATTGGATTGTCTGAATGGAGCACAGGTATTTTCAAGGATGGACCTAGCTACTGGTTTCTATCAGCTTTCTATTGCCGAAGAGTGTGTCCCATGACAGTGTTCAAAGGTCCAGACTTATTCTGTGAATGGTTAGTAATGTCGTTCGGCTTATGTAACGCTCCAGCTTACTTCGTCGATTTTATGAATCGAGCGTTCAAAGGAGTACTGAATAAGTTTGTACTGGTTTTTATAGATGATATTCTAATATTCTCTAAGTCAAAAGCCGAACATGAAAAATATTTGGAGAAAGTTCAAGAAAATCTGAGAAGGAATGTATTGAAAGCCAAACTGTCCAAATGTATATTCTGGCAAGATGAAGTGAAGTTTCTTGGCCATGTTGTATTAAAAGAGGGTATTGATGTGGATCCAAGTAAAATCACTGCTATTCAAAATTGGAAACAGCCTAGTACTCCCACAGGAGTCAGAAGTTTTCTCGGGTTGGCCAGTTATTACCGGAAATTCATTAAGGATTTCGCAAAGACATCAAGTTCCTTAACAAAACTGACTAAGAAGCATTCGAGATTCAATTGGACTTCGGTGTGTGAGGAAGCTTTCCAAAAGCTGAAATTGAAACTGACAACTGCTCCAGTGCTAACAATAATAGATGGCAATGAGGACTTGAAAGTCTGGACAGATGCCTCTAGAGAAGGCCTTGGTGCAGTATTAATGCAAAGAGGTAAGCCTATAGCTTATGCTAGCTGTCAGCTGAAGCCACATGAAAAGAACTACGTTACTCATGATCTTGAGTTGTTGGCTATCGTATTTGCTTTGAAAATCTGGAGACATTATCTTTTGGGCGAGAAATTCGAACTGTATACAGATCATCAGTCGCTAAAGTATCTGTTCACCCAAAAAGATTTGAATCTGAGACGACAACGTTGATTAGAGTTTCCTGCAGCATACGACTTTGAAATTTTGTACACTCCAGGAAAAGCCAATGTCGTGGCTGATGCGTTAAGTAGAAAGACTGAAATCATCGCCAGTTTTATTATTAAAACTTCATTGATGGACAAAATATCTGCTCTTCAGAAGGATGATCACTTCATTCAGAAGATTAGGGAGATAATTCGGAATGGTGAGCCCTCGAGTTTTCAGGTGGATAACCAAGGGATTCTAAGGCTAAAGTGTCGAATCTGTGTTCCTAACATTCCTGAGCTCCGAAAGGAAGTGCTGGATGAATGCCACAAGTCAAAACTTATTATCCATCCAGGGGTGAGCAAGATGTATAATGACATCAAACGCACCTTCCGGTGGAGGTCGATGAAGAGGGACATAATTTTATATGTTTGTCGATGCCCTACTTGCCGACTAGTCAAAAGCGACCAGCAGAAACATGCCGGATTGTTGCAACCATTGGATGTTCCAGGTTGGAAGTAGGAACACATTTCCATGGACTTCGTAGATGGTTTTCCCAGAAAAAGAAAAGGAAATGACAGAATTTGGGTGATCGTAGATCGCTTCACGAAGACCGCCCATTTTATACTTGTCAGATCGAACAGAACTGCTCAGGGTGTGGCGTAGATTTACTTCAAGGAAATTGTTAGGCTACATGGAGTGCCACTCAGTATAGTTAGAGATAGAGATCCAATATTTACTAGCAAATTCTGCGAGGCATTTCAAGTAGAGCTCGGAACGAAGCTGAACTTGAGCACCGCTTATCATCCTGAGACAGATGGCTAAACTGAGAGGGTGAATCGTATTTTAGAAGATTTGTTGCGGGCTTGTGTTCTAGACTTTGGTGGATCCAGTGAGGACCATTTACATTTGGTTGAGTTCTCATACAACAATAGCTATCAGGCAAGCCTGACAATGTCACCATTCGAAGCATTGTATGGTAGACCGTGCCGATCTCCTGCTTGTTGTGTAGAACCTGGCAATAGACTTGTATTGGGAACAGATATGACTCGCGAAGCTGCAGATAAAGTCGATTTCATTAAGAAACGATTGCTAGCAGCTCAAAGCCGACAAAAGAGCTATGCAGATTCTAGAAGAAGAGATGTGTCGTTTGCTGTTGGCGATTATGTGCATCTTAAGGTTTCTCCGATGAGGGGAGTAATCAGATTCGGTAAAACTGGGAAATTGGTGCCGAGATTCATCGGTCCCTTTCCTATTCTTGAACGGATTGGAACTCTTTCTTATAGAGTTAAACTGCCTGACTGGTTGCCTGGAGTACATGATGTGTTCCACATATCTCAACTTAGAAAGTATATATATGATCCGGATTTGGTTGTGGAGGAAGCATTTCAACAGTTCTTGGATATTACTCCAGAATTGGCTGTGAAGAGAGAGCCGATAAAAATTATTGGCAAAGAAACCAAAGAGCTGAGGAACAAGAAGGTTCGCTTAGTCAAAGTGCAGTGGAGTGGAGATCCGAGAGACTGCACTTGGGAAACTGAGGATAGCGTTAAGAAAGCCTATCCCAAGTGTAGGGTGGACATCTCTGATTGACTCTGGTGCAAGGTACATTGACCGTATTTTGCAATTTCCATTTTGTTCTCTATTTAGTTGTTGTTTTCTTTTCATGAATGTAAAATTTTAATCATATAGTCAGAATGATTTTAAAGGAATATATGAATTAATTCGAGTAGTTTTGAAAAGTTAAAAATAAATAATTTGATGTTTGTGTTGTGTGATTTAGAGTTGACTAATTAAATTATTAGAATGATAGTTAATTAAATCAATAATAGAATGAATGGTAAAGTTTATTCGAATAAACCAAACATTGAACTGATTAGAGGATTAACAAGAAATATATACATGTGCATTATATATGTTTGAACAGGTAAATGGATTAGCTGTTGAGTAAAGATTTTATTTGCGTGCCCGACAAATAGGTAAACCTTAATGAGTTGGATGCGCAATTTTATTATTATATTAACTCCTGTGAGTGCCATTGGATGCGGAGTGCTGATTATTCTGTGTGTAATTAATAAATGTCGCCAAAGGATAGTAACAATTAATTTTGAACTACACTACATGGCATACTTCTTGAAGACGGCATACTTCTTGAAGGTAGCATACATCATCATATACCACACAAGCATTTGGAGCTTGTGTGACAAGGTTGAAGATTTACCATACGAGCGAGAGGCTTGTATGGCGATGACTATATATTACAGGTCGAACTGATGACAGATATGGACTATTTATTACAGGTTGAACCGATGACTAAAATGGACCATATAAAATTATAACGATAAATTGCCAGATTAATAAAAACCCCACACGGGTCTGGAGTTGACAATAATCACGTCTCTCTAATTATTAGATACGGCACATGGACTATTTACTTCCCACACGGGACGAGGTGATGAGGATTTATCCTCTGGAGCATTAAAAATACACACTCCCTCAGGCTTTAACAAGGTGACGAGAATTTATTCTCTGGAGTTATTATCTATATACGCTCCCTTGTAAACACCAGAATATATCACTATAAAAATTTATATGCTTTATAGGATTTATCGGTTACCTAATACGGCCCAATAAATTTCCAAAACCCTCCCCGCACAAAGGAGGTTATGGCGAAATTTTTCGAAAATTCGGGGTGTTATCCAAATTTTTTGAAGAATTTGAAAATTCTCAGAAACTGAAAAGTTAGAGAATGGAAGCCAGATTGAACGTAGAGTTGATTAATCAAACCACTTTCGACTTTGTTCCTTTTAGGGGACGAAAAGTTTTAAGTGGGGGAGATCGTAACAACCCGGAAAATCTGAACAAGTTAAAAAATTTTAAATTAGCTAAAATAGTGAATTTTAAATAATTAAAATAAATATTTTAAATAATAGTGATGAAAAATAGGTTTAATTGAAGTTTGAAAATAAATAAAATTATTATAAATTATAAACATGGCCTGAAATGGCGCTGCAGTTTTAAAAATGGAATTCAAACTTCGCCAGACTGTACCGGGTGCTAAACAAAACGGATTTTAGTGAAACCAAAAATATTTAAATCTGTTAGTGAATATCTTTCTAACGGATCAGAAAAATCAAAGTTTCATAGCGGGAATCAAAAGTTATGGCCAAATGAATTTTCAGAAAGGTTGCTATAAAATTTATATCGCCCTTGAAAATAGACATTTTGCATACGACCTCGGAATTCGTCGAAACCAATTTTGTTGGATCCGGGATGTCAAATTATTGCTAGATTTCAAATTTCATAACTTTTGAAGCTAGTATGTGAGCGTAGCAAAGGAAAATGTGTTTTGGTCAATTATAGTTAAATTGGATCGACCAAAAAAGGGCCATTCTGCAAACGACCTCAGAATTCGACGAAACTAGTTTTGTTGGGACCGTTACGTCAAAACATAGCTAGATTTATTTTTTGGGAATTTTTGGAATCAATATGTGGCCCTGGCAAATTGAAATGTACGTTCGAATCAAATATTAAATGTTTTATATTTTAATTTGAATGAAAACTGACTGAAACATTCGAATGGGCCTACGAAACATATCCCATTGTGTTCGAAATGGGGTAAAACGCTAGGGACGACAGTCGTAACTCTCAGGCGCACGACGGAATTGGGTTCAAAACTTCTCTCCTCCGTTTCTCCTAATCCACTCATCAAAACAACCTGGCCCTTTGGAGTTTTTCGTAGATCTCCTCTCCACCTTCAAATCCATACCCATTTCAGGATTTTTCGTGTGGTATTGGTCTCGAAATCATCACTAGAAGTTGCCGCCTTTGAAGAGCCACTGCTGCCACCTGGGTTGATCGAATTGGGTCCCCTCCTCGGTGCATGTGCGCCTCACGTAGACCTTCGACGCTGTGTAGTCCGATTCCAACAACGTTCTTCGGTTTGGGTGTAAGATAAAAACCTAGTTCTGAACGAAATCAGAAAGGTAACGGGTTTGAACTTCTGAACTAATTTCCATAGTTTAAAACCATCACAAAACTTGATTTTCGTATAAAAATCATATCTTTTTCGTTTATGGTCGAAATTTAGTGAAACAAGAGACACCAGGACCGTGAGGACGTCTTCTACATTCTAGAAGAGACCGCATATTTTTCTGAGCCTTTTGCTATTTTTGGTGGAGTGGAAACCAATGTGAGAATTCTAAATTATAAACGATATAGAAAACAATGATTTATAAATTATATAGTTGATGTATGAGTTATATAAGCTTTGTACATCTCATGTATAAGCACTGTATAAGTTGTATGGTCAATGTATAATTTATATATGCGTTGTAAAAATTATATATGCAATGAAATGATATTGAATTGTATTGAAGTGAATTGAAATATATTTATATAACAATAATATATATATATATATATATAAATATAAATATATACTCCCCTCGTCCACAGACCATGGACGATATTTATTGGTTGTGTCGGTGTTTGGATTATTTGGTTGATATGAAATTTGGTGAATGATGTGAATGATTGATTGTGGTTGAAAATACCCATTTGTGGTTGAAAACAAAAATAAAATAGGTTGTGGAAATGAAAATAAAACATGCCGCCTGCGTGCGAACTAGATGCATGAATCCCCATTGTCAAAAGCTGCGAGGCTTTAAGGTAGAGCGAGGAGCCGTACTAGGGGCGGCCCCGATTTTAACTATCCTACCGTTATGCTGCCGAAATTTTGAATAATATTCTTGTGTTTGAATTATTTTCATGTGGTGAAATTAAATATGTGTTGAGTAGAAATTCATGTGTTGAACAACATTCATGTTTTGAAATAAATTGTTTTCTAATAAAAATCACATTTTTATCATCTGTTTGAACTATATAAAATAATTGCGTTTTGAAATAAATTGTTTTATAATAAAAATCACATTTTTATAACATACATGAATTGTTGAGAATAGTGAAGTGTTGAAATAAATATCTGTAGGATCAATATATCATTTTTATCGAATGTGTGAATTGAATAGGGTTTTGAAATCGAAGAATCGATTATAATTATATATATATATATATATATATATATATATATATATAATTAAAATATATCGAATAACAAAGCTACAGTTCGTATTTTGAAACCGTGATTTCAAATGATTATCGCGGGAGATCTGACCATCGGATCTTCCTGAAACTGCAACTGTTGGGTTCGCCTTGGAAATATCTTTCCAATGGCACCAATTTTGTGAAGATCCAACGGTTGGATTGTCTGGAATGTTTAATTCAAACCTGAAGAAAAACTGCGCAAGAATCGATTATAATTATATATATATATATATATATATATATATATATATATAATTAAAATATATCGAATAAAGAGGCTGCAGTTCGAATTTTGAAATCGAAACTTCTAACGATTGTGTCGGGAGATCCGACCGTCGGATTATCCCAAGACTGGAACCGTTGGATCCGATTTGAAAAGATCTTTCTAATGATATAAATTTTGTGAAGATCCCACGGTTAGATTTTCAGATATGTGTAAATCAAATATGGAGAAAAACAGCGCCACGGCCGCCTTATGGCCTGAAGCGTCGTTTAAATAAAATAGGCTATTTTTAATGAAATAAAAATGGCGGGAAAATCATTATAAATTATTATAAACGATATGGAATGACAATGAAATGATTTGAATTCTAAATATAAGTGAATTATTTGAAAAGACCGAGTTAAATCTCATTTCAAATAATTGGTCGACGATAAGAAGTCGATGATGAAAACGGTGGTCGAAGACCGGAGAGATTCACGTCGTTTGGATGATTACTGATATACTGATTAGGAGGCATCCCAAGACGATGGAAAATGCAGTGGTTGTTCAGACGTGCTTGGAGATCGACCGGATATGCGAGGTACTAGGTGCCTCCGGTTTTGTTCAGACCCAGAACGGACTTGTAAATGGAAGTGTGCCTGACATTGTAGATTGACAATGTGGCATGCAGAGATGCAGTGATCTAGGCTTTTGTTGAAAAGCAGAGTCTTGTGGTAGATGATCAAACCACCGCCTGTGTGGCGTAGCTTTGTGTATAACGTGAATTCGCGAACCTCACACCCCGGTATGAACCAGAAACGGGAGAGGACATCAGGGAGGGCATGCGTTTCCTTCTAGCTAGAGGTGGTGTCAGTGCTTAAAACTGGCTGACATTTATATTATTTTCACCTGTGCGGTTATTGCTGTTGCGAGGCGCCTCGGATATATCGGTGACTGTGTGCAGCCGATGGAGTCATTCGTTGGCTCATTTACGCCCCATAGGGCGGGGAAACGTAGTGCTCAGGCATAATAATCCACATCGGTGGACAGGCCCTGACGATCCAAGGCTTTCCTGCGCGCTTCCCTGAGACTCGGGCTAGACAGTCTCGAATTCGGTTGAGGACTATCTTTTGCCTCGGTTCATGACGGAAATCCAATTTCCAGTTACGTGACTCTGCGGTTTTGATTGTATATATATATGGCGACATGACATATGGTACCCATGCCATCTATGATTGATAGTTATGATTTGAAATTGTTTTTGAAACATATAAACACTAGTAATAATATCAAATGCTTTTGTTTTATTCGTATCAAGCATATTTGGCTATTATAATGTAAAAGCTCTATCCTCTGGTTTGCGTCGCATTGTGTGATGGAAACTGAGTCTTATAATGGCTTCATTTTTATAAAAAGCATTGCGATGTTTTAAAGATTTACTTGTTTTAAAGCACAGGCAATCCAATGGAGTAAACCCGTTCCACGAAAGTGGCGTGGTCCTGTGATTTGCCATATTATAAATGTGTTAAGTAGATTTCTCATACAGTCCCATGACTGACTCGTAGTTTGTTTCACTTGCAAACTCGGTTGGCCCTTTTTCTGCACGGGCAGCCTTGTATTTAGGTTTTGGCAGGCTCTTTCTGGATAGCTGGAGCTGAAGATGGATTCTATCATTTATCTCTTTTTATGTTGTTCAGCTCCTATTGTACATATTATGTTTATTTCCGCTGTAGACATTTATGTATAGCTTAACTGTATTTGTACTAAGTATGATCCTGTATACTGTGTAACTCTGATGATTATTGTTTATCCAGTGTATTATTTGTCCATTATCTGGTGTATTTATTTAATTCTGTTTTGTTATTTCTGTTTATGTGTTATATTCCAAAGATTACCCTTAACACCGTAGTACGGGGAATTGGGGTCGTCTCATCGACAAATATGAAAGATGTTGAATCGTTTGGATTAAGTGTTGCAAAAATCAATTCTTCACAATAGTTAAAAAATAGGGGTAATTGTTGGATGTAAGGGAATTTACAGAATTAGGGGTAGGATTTACCAAAGGACTGTTTTTAAGTATTAAGAGAAGTAGGGGTAGATCGACAAATATGAAAGATGATGAATCATTTAGATTGGGTGCTACAAAAACCAACCCTTCACAAAAAGTAAAAAATAAGGGTAATTGTTGGAAGTAAGGGCTATTTAGAGAATTACTGGTAGGATTAAAAAGAAGAGTTGTTTTGAAGTATTAAGAGTAGTAGCGGTAGTATAAGCATGGTAGGGGTAGATCGACAAATAAGAAAGATGATGAATCGTTTGGATTGGTTGCTGTAAAAACCTATCCTTCACTATAGTTAAAAAATAGGGGTAATTTTTGAAAGGAAGGGCTATTTGTAGAATTAGGGCAGGATTAAAAAGAATGGCTGTTTTGAAGTATTAAGAGAAGTAGAGGTAAATTAAGCATAGTAGGGGTATATCGACAAATATAAAAGATGATGAATCGTTTGGATTGGGTGCTGCAAAAACAAACTCTTCACAGTAGTAAAAAGATAGGGGAATTGTTGGAAGTAAGGGTTGTTTACAGAATAAGGGATATATTTAAAAAGAAGGGTTGATTTGAAGTATTAAGAGAAGTAGGGTTAGTTTAAGCATAGTAGGGGTACATCGACAATACGAAAGATGATAAATCGTTTGGATTGGAAGCTGCAAAAACCAACCCTTCACAGTAGTTAAAAAATAGGGTTAATTGTTGGAAGTAATGGCTATTTAGAAAATTAGGGGTAAAATTAAAAAGAAGGGTTGTTTTGAAGTATTAAGAGAAGTAGGGGTAGATCAAAAAATATAAAACATGATGAATCGTTTGGATTGAGTGCTGCAAAAATCAGCCCTTCACAGTAGTAAAAAGATAGGGGTAACTGTTAGTAGGGGTAGATCGACAAATATGAAAGATGATGAATCTTTTGGATTGGATGCTGCAAAAAACAACCCTTCATAGTCTTTAAAAAATAGGGGTAATTGTTGGAAGTAAGGGATATTTAGAGAACTAGTAGTACGATTAAAATGAAGGGTTGTTTTGAAATGTTAAGAGAAGTAGGTGTAGTTTAAGAAAAAGAGGGTAGATCGTCCAATATGAAAGATGATGAATTATTTGGATTGGGTGCTACAAAAACCAACCATTCACAGAAGTAAAAAGATAGGGGTAATTGTTGGAAGTAAGGGCTATTTAGAAAATTAGGGATAGGATTAAAAAGAAGGGCTGATTTGTGAAGTATTAAGAGGAGTAGGGGTAGTTCAAGAATAGTAGGGGTAGATCGACAAATATGAAAGATAATGAATCATTTGGGTTGGGTGCTGCAAAAACCAACCCTTCACAATAGTTAAAAAATAGGGGTAGTTGTTGGAAGTAAGGTCTATTTAGAGAATTAGTGGTACGATAAAAAAGAAGGGTAGTTTTGAAGTATTAAGAGAAGTAGGGGTAGTTTAAGCATAGTAGGGGTAGATCGACAAATATGAAATCTAACGTATCATTTTGATTGTGTGCTGCAAAAACCAAACCTTCACGGTAAGATAGGCTTAATTGTTCGAAATAAGGTTTATTTAGAGAATTAGAGGTAGGATTAAAAAGAAGGGTTGTTTTGAAATATTAAGAGAAGTTGGGGAACTTTAAGCATAGTAGGGGTAGATCGACAAATATTAAAGATGATGAATCGTTTGGATTGGGTGCTGCAAAAAGCAATCCTTCACAATTGTTAAAAAATAGGGGAAATTGTTGGAAGGAAGGGATATATAGAGAATTAGTTTTAGGATTAAAAAGAAGGGTGTTTTGAAGTATTAAGGTAAGTAGGGGTAGTTTAAGCATAGTATGGGTAGACCAACAAATACGAAAGACGATGACTCGTTTTGATTAGTTGCTGAAAAAATAAATCCTTCACAGTAGTAAAAAGATAGGTATGATTGGTTGGAAGTAAGAGCTATTTACTTAATTAGGGGTAGGATTAAAAGAAGAACTGTTTTTTAAGTATTAAGAGAAGTAGGGATAGACTAAGCATAGTAGGGGTAGATCGACAGATATGAAAGATGATGAATCGTTTGGATTGCGTGCTGCAAAAACCAACCGTTCACAAAAGGTAAAAAATAGCGGTAATTGTTGGAAGAAGGGCTATTTAGATAATTAGGGGATGGATTAAAAAGAAGGGTTGTTTTGAAGTATTAAGAGAAGTAGGGGTAGTTTAACATAGTAGGAGTAGATCGACAAATATGAAAGACAACGAATCGTTTGGATTGGTAGCTGCAAAAACCAATCCTTCACAATATTTAAAAAATAGGGGTAATTGTTGAAGGGAAGGGCTATTTAGAGAATTAGGGGTAGGATTAAAAATAAGGGATGTTTTGAAGTATTAAGAGAAGTAAGGGTAGATTAGGCATAGTAGGGGTAGATCGACAAATATGAAAGATGATGAATTATTTGGATTGGGTGCTACAAAAACCAATTCTTCACAAAAGGTAAAAAAATAGGGGTAATTATAGAAAGGAATGGCTATTTAGAGAATTAGGGGTAGGATTAAAAAGAAGGGATGTTTTGAAGTATTAAGAGAAGTAGGGGTAGATTAAGCAAGTAGGGGTAGATCGACAAATGTGAAACATGATAAATCATTTGGATTGGGTGCTACAAAAACCAACTCTTCACATAGGTTAAAAAATAGGGGTAATTGTTTGAAGTTAAGGGCTACTTAGAGAATTAGGGGTAATATTACAAAGAACGGTTGTTTTGATGTATTAAGAGAAATAGTGGTAGTTTAAGCATAGCAGGGGTAGATCGACAAATATGAAAGATGATGAATCGTTTGGATTGGGTGCTGCAGAAACCAATCCTTCACAATAGTTAAAAAATAGGGGTAGTTGTTGGAAGCAAAGGCTATTTAAAGAATTAGGGAAATGATTAAAAGAAGGACTGTTTTTTGGAATTAATAGTAGTAGGGGTAGATTATGCATAGTAGGGGTAGAACGACAAATATGAAAGATGATGAATCATTTGGAATGGGTGCTGCAAAAACAAAGCATTCACATTAGTTAAAAAATAGGGGTAATTTTTGGAAGTAAGAGATATTTATAGAATTAGTGGTACTATTAAAAAGAAGGGTTGTTTTGAAGTATTAGAAGAAGTAGGGGTAGTTTAAGCATAGGAGGGGTAGATAGACAAATATGGAAGATAATGAATCGTTTGTACTGGGTGATGCAAAAACCAACCCTTCACAGTAGTAAAAAGATAGGGGTAATTGTTGGAAGTAAGGGCTATTTAGAGAATTAGGGATATGATTAAAAAGAAGGGCTGTTTTGTGAAGTATTAAAAGGATTAGAGGTAGTTTAAACATAGTAAGGGTAGATCGATGTTAGCCTACTTTGTGAACTAGGCAACACAAAGTCAAGAAACCAACCATTGAAGAGTATTTCAAGTTATAAGACTCTGGTTCGGATCGGAAGAAAACACCACACTTCAGATTGATAGCAGCATATCGGTTCGGATCGGATAGAATTCTCTGTTCGGAACGGATGTCTCCTACTGGATAAATTGGCGAAGCATATCTGATCGGATCGGAAGGCCAATAAATCTCAAACGGATCGGAGGTTCATCTGCTCGCCATAGCACAGGAGCGGAGCGGAATAGGTTAAAGAAGGAGTGGTGCCCAAACCAATCCGGGTCGGATCGGGTATCCCGATCCGAACCCCTTACCTGCATGTCTCCGACCCGCACCCATGATCTATGTTAATCTCCTATAAAATCGCCTGGAGAACCGGACCGGATATGACTAATTCCTACCCCTAACGTCCATCTCTTTGATGCGTTGTCAGCTTGATAGTTCATCCGAACCCGAAGAGAGTGCGATGGATGACACGTGTTCCGACCCGGATTGAATCTCAGGCAAATTCACACCTATAAATACCCCATCTAGAGACAAAGAGAAGGATCTTTTTTTCAGCACTTTTGAGAATCCAAGTACCTCCATCATCCGAACTCCTTTACTCCCGAAGAATCCAAATCATCTTTCATTTCTTGTTTTAATCATTTGAGTGAACAAAAGTGAGTTGTGAGTGAATCTTACATTGCATTTGTAACTGAATTACTGAATATAGTGAAAACTAAGTGGACGTAGGCATTTCTTCGCCGAACCACTATAAATCTTGTGTGTTCATTCTTATTTTTGTTTTATTTTATCTTGTTTCTAATCAATTTGGGTGTTAGAACCACTTTTGGGTCTAACATTTTGGTGCTTTCACTGAGAAACCTTATCTAAATTCTTTATTTTCCGGGATCTCTTTCTACTTTTTGGACCGTTGAGTTCAAAGAAGTGAATCCTTAAGTTTCTCCGCTTTCTTGCATTCGTTGAAGTAATTGTCAAAGACTCATGGCCAAAGGAAAAGGCAAGGAAGTTCAGTCTGTTCAAGGAAATGGAGCTGGCGAAGATCAGCAACATGCTGTTGTAACAAGGTCCCGGGGGCAGAGTTCAGCAGCAGGAAGAATTAATGCAGGAAATCCGAACCAACAGCAAGGGGAGAGCTCCGATCCGATCCGGGTAGGAGACTCCGAAGCCGTGCACTCCCCCAGTCTGAACCGACCCGAGTTGCTCGCTGCACACCGATCCGACCAGGCACCCCAGCTCCGATCCGACCCGACTTCCTACCTCCGATCCGACCCGATGCTTGGTGAAGCTGGAACATCTACTCGAGTCCCCGCGAATGCTCCAATTCCAGCTGCCAGGGTTGGAGACCAGGTCAAACCATCTGCTCCCATCACTCAAGGAGATTTCTCGCGCTTGCTTGATATGCTTGAGAGCACGAGGGAAGCTATGAGAGTTCATGAGCGCACTAATCTCATGATGCTGGAAAATATGAGGCTCATGAGTCGGGAGATCAATGAGCTCCGCCGGCAGAGAACTCCATCACCGGTTCGTCACACACCCGTAGATCAATCTTCATCTTCCGAGGAAGAGAGGCCCCGTGAGCGAAGGCCACTCGAACGACCTCAGAACGTGGAGCAGCTAACGTTTGGATCTTTGGGATCTCGCGAGGATATCGCACGAGCATTAGGAAACGATAGCCCCGCTCGGGGGCAAAGACTCCAGTCCCCTCTTCCCGAGATCGACCGGGAACACAGGGAAAGGAATCGAGTAGAGGCAGCTCGAAGAAGAAGGGCATCTCCTGAGCATGAGCCCAGAAGGAACTCGGACACTAGGGCCAGGGAACCTGAGCAGCCCCTAACTAGTGCCGATGTACAGGCAATGGTTCGCCGAATTATGTCCGAGAGCCGGAATTATACAAATGAAGACTATGGCATCGAGCGAAGCCATACTCCGTTCACTGACGATATCCTAGACTTCCAGTTTCCCCGACGCTTTAACTTGCCACAGATGGACAAGTATAACGGAAGGACTGATCCGGGACAGCATTTGATGCGATATTCGTGGCTTATGAACGCCGCTGCTGCCCCTGATGAAGTAAAGTGCAAAGCATTCCCAATCTACCTGGAAGATGTGGCATTGTTCTGGTTTACCCGGCTTCCTCCTCGTTCAATTTCTAATTACAAAGAACTAAGTGAGCGTTTCATGAACCAGTTTCGACTACATGCCCGCAAGTCCAAGAGTGTTATTGAATTGTCGAGGATCAAACAGGCACCAGGAGAGTCTTTAAGGGCATATTTAGATCGTTTTAACCAAGCTGTAACTGAGGTCAGTGACCCGCATGAGCCCACTATTCTGATGGCATTGAAGGAAGGAGTCGATCCTGAATCTGAGTTTGGAGACTACCTTTCTGGGAAGACACCCCCCACAAGGGCGATATTCTACGAAAAAGCCGATATTTATCTAAGACGAGAGGAGGCCCGGGCAAACCGGAAAAGAAAGTCTGAGACAGCTTCAAAGGAGAATGTGCAGAGTAATATTGCCGTGAAGCAGTCTGGGGAAAGTTCTGGCAAGGTTGAAGTAAATGTAGGAAATAAGGGTGGAAACAGCAATACTGGAAATGGGGGAAACAACAACAACTGTAATTCGAACGATAACAGGAGAAACAGAAATAGGGGAAGCGACCCTAACAAAAGGCCCCGATTCCAGAATTACGAGGACTATACACCATTGAATGACACCCTGGAAAATATTTACCTGGATACGTACAATGTGTTGCAGTACAAAAGACCGCCACCTCGTGATTCGACCGAGAAAGAAATGGCGACAGGGAAATTTTGCTTGTTTCACGGAACACATGGACATTCGACCAATGAGTGTCGGCATTTGAGGGATGTAATTGAAAAGTTGCTGCGTGAAGGAAAGTTGGATGAGTACAAGGTTGCCCCGAGGGACAGGGGGCAAGGAGAGCAGGCTCCAAAACAGATCCTACCTGCTCCTAAGCCTACCGCGCAGCAGAAAGGTAAAGGGATTGTCATCAACTCCATAGTAGGCGGACCACACCCGGCAATCCGAAGTTTTAGGTCAATGGACCAATATGTGAATGCTGCCAAGCATCTAGATGTGAATGAAGGTGACGATTTGGAAGATGTCACCCCTATAAAACAACAAAAAACCATGTTCGATGACGTGGTGTTTCGCAGCCGAGACAACACGGGGATACAATCTCCCACCAATGATCCGTTGGTTATTACTACCACCATTGGGCCGGCCTTGGTCCATAAGGTATTAGTAGACAACGGAAGTTCCGTTAATATTTTGTTCAAGAAGTCATTTGATCAGATGAAGCTTGAGCCCGAAGATCTGAAACCTTGTGAAGGATGGATTAGAGGCTTCAACGGAGCGACGACAGCTCCCATGGGATATATAGAATTGCCCGTGACCCTAGGGCAAGGAGAACGTAGAAGAGTGCGAATGCTTCAGTTCGTAGTATTGGACGTAGATTCGCCATATAACGCATTTTTAGGGAGACCTGCCCTCGCTGAATTTAGAGTTTGTATCGCCCCTTGGTGCTTGTTACTAAAGTTCCCAACCGAAGCCGGGACTGGAGTAATAAGAGGGGATCAGGTTTCTGGACGGGCCTGCTATGTGGCCGAACTGAAGATGTTGATGAAAGGAGTTAATGCAGAGAGTAAGGATGCCCCGTCTCCCTCAAAGGGGGACTCGGCATAGCAATTAGAGAAATTGACCCCAAAGGAGTTGCCCAAAGGAACACCTGAAGACCTGGATCCTAGAAAAGACGAGGAACCAGAGGCTAGGAATGCAACTCCTAATGAAACGACAGTGGAAATTCCTGTTGATAAAGCTGATCCGACGAAAGTCTTGAAGATCGGTTCCCAATTGGATCCACGTCGTGCTGAAGAGCTGACGGACTTCTTGAAGGCAAACTTAGATGTGTTCGCCTGGACCCATGCTGACATGTGTGGGATATCGCCTTCCATTATCAGTCACAAATTGAATGTAAATCCGAAGCATCCGCCTGTGAAGCAAAAGAGACGAACGCTGGGCCCAGAGAGGTCGGCTGCCCTCAAAGAGGAAGTAGAGAAATTGAAGCAAAATGGATTTATTCGAGATTCGACCTATCCCGACTGGATATCGAATCCCGTCCTGGTAAAGAAGCCAAACGGAAAGTGGCGAACTTGTATTGACTTTTCAGATTTAAATAAGGCTTGCCCAAAAGATAGTTTCCCACTTCCCAGGATTGACCAGCTTGTAGACTCGACAGCAGGTCATGAACTTCTCTCTTTCAGGGATGCATACTCTGGATACAATCAAATTCCAATGCATGTACCAGATCAAGAGCATACAAGTTTCATCACGAATTTGGGGTTATATTGTTATGTTGTAATGCCATTCGGATTAAAAAACGCTGGAGCTACTTATCAGCGGTTGGTAAATAGAATGTTTTATGATCAAATAGGAAAAACTATGGAAGTTTATGTGGATGATATGCTTGTTAAATCAAAGCAGTCCTCCAGTCATACGCAAGACTTAGCAGAAATGTTTGGTATCTTGCGAAAATACCGTATGAAATTGAATCCTTTAAAATGTTCATTTGTAGTGGCGTCGGGAAAGTTCCTTGGCTTCATTGTGAGTTCCCGAGGAATTGAGATCAACCCTAGCCAGATAGCGGCGATTAGAAATATCAGAGAACCAAGGAGAATTAAAGACGTCCAAAGTCTGGCAGGGAAGGTAGCGGCGCTGAGTAGATTCATCTCCAAAGCCACCGATAAATGTGTTCCATTTTTTGATTTGATAAAAAGGGGAAAGAAGAACATCCAGTGGACTCCCGATTGTGTCGAGGCTTTCCAAAATCTGTTAGAGCTGTTAGAGAAACCGCCAATCTTATCAAAGCCCGTAGATCACGAAGAACTATTTGTTTATCTAGCAGTCTCGGCTCACGCTGTCAGCACAGCCCTGGTTCGAGAGGAAGACAAAGTACAAAGGCCAGTGTATTATGTGAGTAAGAAATTAGCAGCAGCAGAGCGCAACTACCCAAAGATCGAGAAGCTTGCTTACAGCCTCCTGATTGCATCCCGAAAACTTCGTCACTACTTCCAAGCCCATCCAATAACCATATACACCGACCAGCCGTTAAGGCAGGTGTTGCAGAAACCCGAAGCGTCGGGAAGGTTGATCAAATGGAACATAGAACTAAGCCAGTTTGATTTGAATTTTCAACCACGAAAGTCAATCAGGGGGCAAGCTCTAGCAGACTTTATTGCGGAGTTCACCATTCCAGAGGAAGAAATAATCAATGACCAAGTGGTCAAATCTGAGGATAAGCTAGAGATGAATCCGTGGAGATTATATACAGATGGAGCTAAAAATGACCGAAGATCCGGAGCTGGAATTGTCTTAGTCACTCCGGAGGGACGGTCGTTATATTACGCCCTACGGTTAGAATTTTCGGCAACTAACAACGACTCTGAGTATGAAGCCCTGATTGCCGGGCTGAAACTTGCTAAAGACCTCGGAGTAAAAATGATGGACATATTTTGTGACTCTAAGATTGTTGTTTGTCAAGTGCGAGAGGAATTCGCGGCTCGAGGACCTCGACTTATCGCCTACCTCAAGAAAGTGAAAGAGCTATTGAATAGCTTAGATCGGTACAGCATAACACATATTCCCAGAATTGAAAACCAGAAAGCGGATAGACTGGCAAAACTGGCTAGTTCTGACAATCCAGAAGGGACTGAGGTAATTCCAATTGAAACATTGGAATCGCCAAGCTTTGAGTCAATGGAAATTGAATTCGTTCTTGAAGCGGAACCAGAGAAGGAGTCATGGATGACTCCAATCAAGAGTTTTCTTAAGAATGGGACACTCCCATCGAAGAAAAGTGAGAAAAGAGCTGTAGTTCGCAAAGCTGCCAGATATGTTATGCAAGACGATACCCTCTATAGACAAGGATTTTCTATGCCCCTGTTACGATGTATCGCACACGACGACATCAAACGTGTACTGAGAGAAGTGCACGAAGGTGAGTGTGGAGATCATACAGGAGGTCAAACTTTAGCAAAGAAAATATTGCGGTACGGATACTTCTGGCCTACGATCAACAAGGATGC
This sequence comes from Allium sativum, assembly GCA_030737875.1. NCBI lineage: Eukaryota > Viridiplantae > Streptophyta > Magnoliopsida > Asparagales > Amaryllidaceae > Allium > Allium sativum. The sequence continues at coordinate 503,730,598 of CM060925.1, forward strand.
AGCCGATTATTCACAACACTGCGATAAGTGCCAGAGATTCGCCAAAATCCCCAGGGCACCGTCAACCCAGCTTAAATCGATGGTGAGTCCTTGGCCATTTGCCACATGGGGAATCGATATCATTGGAGTTTTACCAATTGCTAAAGGAGGGGCTAAGTATGCCATAGTAGCCGTGGATTATTTCACGAAATGGGTGGAAGCTGAGCACTTGACCAAGATCACAGCAAGAAAAGTGATAAGTTTTGTGGTCAGAAATATTATATGCCGGTTCGGGATCCCAAGGACGATTATAACTGACAACGGAACCCAGTTTGATAGCTCTGAGTTCAGAAATTTTTGCCAGAAATATAAGATAGACAAGCGATATACTGCAGTCGCCTATCCACAATCGAATGGGCAAGTAGAAGCGGTAAACAAAGTTATAAAATCCATCCTCAAGAAACGGTTGGAGCGTGCAAAGGCAAAATGGGTTGATGAATTGCCCCTAGCTTTGTGGGCATATCGAACAACGTTTAAAACGGCTACCGGTCATACCCCTTTCTCTCTCTCCTTTGGCTCAGAAGCAGTAATTCCAGTTGAACTGGAAGTTCCTTCCCACAGGGTTACGTATTATGACCCGATGACGAATCGGGCACTTCTACTTGAGTCTCTTGATGAAGTCGAAGAGAAAAGGGACGAAGCAGACTTGCGTGCAGCAAGACATCGGCGTCAGATGGCACGCTATTATGACAAAAAAGTTCGCCTCAGAAATTTTGAACCAGGAGATTTGGTGCTAAAGAGAGTTTTTCCATCTCTTCCTCACCTCGGCCCAAAATGGGAAGGACCCTTTGTCATCCAACGGAAACTTGATAAAGGAACATTCAAGTTAACGACCGTAGATGGCGAAGAAGTCCCTCGAGCATGGAATGCCCAACACTTAATGCGGTATTTGGATTAGAAATGCTATACTTTTTGCTGTTCTTCCTGTAAACTCTGTAATAAGGCACGACTTGCCTGGGGAAAATCTGATGATATGAATAAAGGACTATAAAGTGGATGTAGGCTACGACTTAGCTGAACCACTATAAAAATATTGTGTGTTATTTACTTTTATGCATTTACATTCATTAGTTATTCTGTTGTGATTATAAAATGCAGGATAACTCAGAGCCTAAAAAGGTTGAAAACAGTTTAGACATAAAAAGAAGCACAACGATTGTTTGTGCAATAAGACATAAAAGAATGAGAAAACGACATTCTAACTCTAACTCTCCAGAGAAAGAGAGAGAGTATAAAAGCGTCTCAGACTGAGCGCTGAAAAAGAAATTCTATTCTGAACTCTAACTCTCCAGAGAAAGAGAGAGAGTATAAAAGCGTCTCCGACTGAGCGCTAAGAAAGAGGTTCAACTCCGAACTCTAACTTTCCAGAGAGAAAGAGAATATAAAGGCGTTTCCGACCGAGCGCCGAGAAAGAAATCTTTTCCCGTTGAACGACCGGGGAATAAACAAATAACTGAACTCGAACTCTAACTCTCAAGAAAATGAGAGAGAGTATAAAAGAAATGCCAGGAAAAACAACAGGTATTGATGACACAGAAAATGCTATCCCGTTAGAGAATCGGGAGCATTCAGATTGCATGGTTAAGCATTGAATAACTTATGGAAATTGACTGGGGACACATATACATACACATATCTCCCCTCTCTACAACTTTGTTTCATAACTATGGATATGCATTTTTACATAAGTGCAGAATTGCTAACAGATAAACATTGCAAAAAGTGAATTATTTTTATTGACAAATGAATGGATTTGTACAGGGAAATAACTGAAAAAGAAAATGCGGAAGCTGCTGGTGTAGCAGCACTTATTGGTTTACAAAGATGCTAAAAAGACACAGGAGAACCCACTATTTGGGTTTGGGATGAGCCTTCGATTTCTTGGCAGCTTTTTCCGCATCCTTTACTTCCTTCTCGGCTTCAGTCAAGATTCGCTTTGATTTCTTTTTCCCTGAAGATGTAGTACTGGAGCCAGCAGACTTCTTCCCGGAGGGCTGGGCACTGAAATCAAGAGAAGATTTTTTAGCAAGTTCTTCGGTAATAGATCTAGTTGAGAGCTTAACAACTAACCTTGAACCTGCATCCACAACTGCGAGGGGCTTGAAGACCTCAGGGTCTAATTCTTCAGCCTTTAATTGCAAGCGCTTGTCTTGATCGGCCTTCATGGCCGCCAAGGTAACGTCATCGGCGCTTTTTGACTCCCCGGTTATTGTAACCTCTGGTTCCTCATCATGCCCCTCGCCTCCTCCGTCGTCTTTTAAAGCTGCAATCATTTCTTCATTATGGGGAGTAGTGACCTTAGTTGGCTCACTTCTTTCCCCCAGGTCTGTTGAAGCAGCCTTGTCTTCCCCTTCTTTGACCCTATCAGCGGGCTTTGTCCCAGCGGTAGCTCCTTGAGCTACATCTGTCTTTGCGGATGATTCAACGCCTACAGAATGAGAAACATCGGTTATCAACACAGGCGAAAGCAAAGAATTTATCATTGAGCGTTCGATCATGTAGCCAAAGGTAGTAGTAGCCTTGGCAAATTGAGGAGAAAAGATAGGGATACCTTCTGAAGACTTTTCAGCGGGGGTGACTACTACCTCTGGAGTTATTTCAGGAATGGGAGATAGCAAAGTTGTTCGGGTAATTCCCGGGTTTTCGGGATCATACCCTTCTACTTCGGGAGTTATAGGAGCAGAAGAAGAGGAACCAGCTTCAGGAATAGTTTTCTGTTTAGACTTCCGCCTCTCCTCTTCCATGGCCTCAGCAATTAGGCGGCGCCCTTCGGCTAGGCGCTCCGGTTCGTCGTCTCTCAAGTATTTCTCCATCAGCTTATCTTCATCGAGGGAATCGACCTTAAGTTCTTCTTTTTCCCACTCGACGATTTGATTCCACACTTGAACCAAAGTGGATGGATAGTCCTCGATCCAGGAAATGTTTCGACGACGAATAATGTGCGCGAAGAACTCGATCATTAGCTCGCCGAAGCCCTGAATATCGGCCTCCGCCTCTGATAGTTGTTTGCGGGTTTCCTCCGCAGATTTAATAGCGCATTCCACATTGCCCTCAGCCAGGGCAGCCCTGTTTTCCGCCTCTAACAATTTTGAAGCCAAGTCAGCGTTTTTCTTTTCTAACTCAGCACTTCTTTTCGCTAACTCGGCGTTTTTCTGCTCAAGCTCAGCATAAGCAAGGCGTGTCTTAGCAGCCTCTGATTTGGCCTAGTCAGCCTGTTTCTTCAACTCAGAACGCTCCTGAGTGTGGGATTCAAGCAAATCATGATAGCGCTTTTGCATGTCCTCAAACTGTTGTTTGAAGTTAGAAGCGTTCTTCTGAGCGATAGCTAATTGAGCTTGAGTATCTTCTAAATCTTTTCCTAAGGTTTTTAGGGCCTTGGCATCCTCCTCTGCAGTCTTTTGCATCGAGTCAGCATTTGTTATTAGAGTGCGGATGATTCTAGAAAGACTGCGGGAATACTTGAACATCTCGGAATATTGTTTTTCTACCAAATCAATTTTTGCCTTAGCCTCATCCGCCCAATTAGAAGAAATGGGTTCAAGGGTAGGTAGGAAGGTCAGAGTCTCGAAATAGTGCTCGGGAAATTGTTCCTTTAAATATGCCAGCCTTACTGCAGTTCCCGCATCTGGTGGAGGAGGGGCGAGGATTGTTAGTTCAGTGTCCCTTCCTGAAGAAGATTCTGTAGAACCCTTGTCCGTCCGAGGTCGCTTAGTAGCAGGGACTTTTTGCTTATTTCTAGACCCAGTTTCCTTTGGAGGAGTTTTCTCTCTACTCCGCTTTTCATGGGAGGAAGTGGAATCCCTAGATTGTGGTCTATCCTCCTCCCTACGACCTTGATAGCTTTTGTATTTTTCTTGTTCCGGTCGAACTGGTGAGCGGGAGCGTGAGGATCGAGATCGATAAGGATCATAGGGTCTTCTTTCCTCCCTACCGCGGTCATCCCGGCGATTATACTCGGCGTCCTGAGGAGGATTGGACATGCTGCGGCGAAGCTTTCTTATGTCATAAGAGGATCGAGACATTGTACCTGCACGATAAATTAAACGAATTTTAGAATCGACGGATCCATGGAGAAAGAAGTGCAATGAATGCTAGTGCTACGGTGTAAAGTGCATCCTATGTGGTGTGTGTGTCCCCCCAACCAACCCGAGTCTGAAGCTAGACTGGTGCGGGCAGGCTCTTTGGCCTTAGCAGGAGTAGTTTCTTCAGAAGAAGTGAAGACTAAAGGGTCCTTTCTGAAATCTTCTGAAGTATATATAGTCTCGGGTAAGGGGAGATCCCCCAAACCCTGAAATATGTGCTCGTCGGTGCTAGGAACATCCCCTTCGGAAGCGTGAAGTGGTGACCCTTGGGGAGATTTTGATTTGTCTAGCGAGGTAGTTTCCTCGGGGGCAATATACCCTTCACGATGCTTTTTGGCCAGATTAGCCAGTTCATCATCTTGTGTGGAAGAGGGAGAAGGTGAAGTATGAAGAGAAGCTGTAGGGATTCCTGAACCTTCTCCTAGTTCTGGGACCACCTCCACTGGAGGAATGTACGCGTATGGAACCGTCCCATGACCGATGCTACGGAAAACGGATAGCAGCCCGTGAAAATGAAGGTACTCATCTTTAAGAACCTCGTCAATGGTAAGGAATTTTTGGTCGCCGTTGAGGAGACGGTGCATTCGATCAAAGAACGCTTGGTCTGATACCTGTTTGGGATTGTCGACTGCAAATAAAAAGGAAAACAGGTCAGGGTGATGATTCAAGTGTATAGAGTCCAGGATCAGAAAATCAGTGCTGTACTTGATTTTGTCCATCTCCTGGCGCATCCGGACTGTTGCTTTATATAGAACCACTCTAGTCTGGAATCTCCAGCTTTACTGCTAAACGGCGTAGAGATTATCTTCCTTTTTGGGACTGATTCAAAGTAACAGAAAGAAGGGGTTTCTCTAGTCCGATGTTTGAAATTATAGAAGAAATGAACATCGTCGAACGTGAGCTCCACGCCTAGAATTTCACGATATGCTATGAATAAGGTATGCAGATAGGCATATGAATTGGGATGCAGCTGCATGGGGGCAATCCGCATTTGTCTTAAGAAGTCGACGATGAAAGGCGAGAATGGAGGAATGGCGCCAACCATGCACATCAGTCGAGTGACCGTCATATATCCTTCTGGAGGGTTATGGGGACGGTCAGAGCGTGAGGGCACTAAAGTGTCCCTTTTCATTATTCCATACTTCAAGCAAATTCTAATAAGTCGGTCATTGTCAATTGTCGATTCTACGGAATCTGGAGGTGACTCCAATATAATGGCTGAGTCAAATTCATCGGGTGCTCGATTGTCACCAATCCCTCCTTCCTCCTCAAAGCCCAGGGAAACTTCAGTCTCTGAAGACGCTTCGTCGCTTTCCCGATGACCAACTCCGTAATCCGGACCTTCACTATCCCATTCTGGATCGGACGAAGAAGATATATCCTCAAGAGTGATTTTGCTAGAAGTTTCCGGAGCTTCTTTCCTCTCAGCTAGACGAGAAGAGCGTCTGGGCCTCATTGTCATGGAACTATTGAAGAAGCAATAGCACGAATTAGAGTAAATTATCCCGTGTCCCCCTTCTTTGTGTATGTGTGTGAACTAAAGTGTGTGCAGCAAATGTGGGAAATACAAAATAAAAGTACAGCAGCGTAAGACGAAGCTTTAAAGAGAAAGCGATAGTCAGAGTTGTTCTTAATTCTCGTTTATGTTCACAAGGCACTATCCTAACTGTCCGCGAAACATATTCGTCTAGAGTAAGTGTTAATTGAATTAGTTGGATAGTCTTTATGTGCCAAATTTGATGCGTTCGGTTCGGTTCGGATATGCATGTGATGATTGGCTCAACACAGATAGTGGTCGGTTCGGATGTATCATTAAAGCAAGGCCAGTTCAAGACAAGGGAAGCAACGGGTTCGGAAGCAGGACTGATCTGATCGGATCGGATGACCCGATCCGAACCGAACTAGCACCACTCAACCGATCCATTTACTTCAACCTCGTATCCCATTCACTTCTCTGACCCGAACCGACGTTTTCTTTCCTCCCTGTCTTTCTAAAGTGTGTAACCAGGACCGATCCCTTATCCTACTCCTTCCTTTCCGCCCCTCCGTCTTCTACCCGAACCGACTCCAGTTGGTCACCACGCTCCTCATCCTCTTCCTCTTTACCCCCTTTCTCACAAACAAGTCCATGTTATCACCAAAGCCACCATTGAGGATAAAATATTCTGCCCTCTCCAGCCTCGCAACGCCTCGAAGCGATGGCGCATTCACCAGCAGCGGCGGGGGGTTCAAGCGAAGCTTATGGCCAAGCCATCCCAATCCAACGCGAATTGAAATCGAAAACGATTACAACAAAGCTATTCGAGATTAGAAAAGCTACCTATGTGTTCGATTTAAGAAATCTACGAGGAATAATTTCAGAGTATCCGAGTTTCTGGACGTTTTCAAATACTTAGGTTGGGAGCGACAATAGAAACGAAGGAGAAAAGAATGAAGGCAGTAGTGAATTTATATAAGGAATGGTGTTGACTCCTCGTCTCCCTATTTTGTCTCGCCCGATCGGACCGGAGTGGAAGCCCAGTAGCACAACTCTCTCTGAAGGCCCAGTGTCTAAGAATTAAATCCACGAATACGCTTCGGATCGGAATCCGAACCGAGTGGAAATTTCACACGTTGATTTAGCATCCGACTCGAATTGAAGAGAAGGAGAGTAAAGAAGGAGCATACCTGCAAGAGGCATTACATGGCGAGATGAGTACCCAAATTTGCTCAGAAATGAAGAAGATGTGTTCGGGTCGGACGTCGAACCGAACAGAAATCCGTGCATTACCCCTGACAATTCTGATTAAACGACATCAAAGCACGCTTTGTACAACGAAAGCATCCTTTGAGGGGGCAAAATGTTAGCCTACTTTGTGAACTAGGCAACACAAAGTCAAGAAACCAACCATTGAAGAGTATTTCAAGTTATAAGACTCCGGTTCGGATCGGAAGAAAACACCACACTTCAGATTGATAGCAGCATATCGGTTCGGATCGGATAGAATTCTCTGTTCGGAACGGATGTCTCCTACTGGATAAATTGGCGAAGCATATCCGATCGGATCGAAAGGCCAATAAATCTCAAACGGATCGGAGGTTCATCTGCTCGCCATAGCACAGGAGCGGAGCGGAATAGGTTAAAGAAGGAGTGGTGCCCAAACCAATCCGGGTCGGATCGGGTATCCCGATCCGAACCCCTTACCTGCATGTCTCCGACCCGCACCCATGATCTATGTTAATCTCCTATAAAATCGCCTGGAGAACCGGACCGGATATGACTAATTCCTACCCCTAACGTCCATCTCTTTGATGCGTTGTCAGCTTGATAGTTCATCCGAACCCGAAGAGAGTGCGATGGATGACACGTGTTCCGACCCGGATTGAATCTCAGGCAAATTCACACCTATAAATACCCCATCTAGAGACAAAGAGAAGGATCTTTTTTTCAGCACTTTTGAGAATCCAAGTACCTCCATCATCCGAACTCCTTTACTCCCGGAGAATCCAAATCATCTTTCATTTCTTGTTTTAATCATTTGAGTGAACAAAAGTGAGTTGTGAGTGAATCTTACATTGCATTTGTAACTGAATTACTGAATATAGTGAAAACTAAGTGGACGTAGGCATTTCTTCGCCGAACCACTATAAATCTTGTGTGTTCATTCTTATTTTTGTTTTATTTTATCTTGTTTCTAATCAATTTGGGTGTTAGAACCACTTTTGGGTCTAACAATCGACAAATATGACAGATGATGAATCGTTTGGATTGGGTGATACAAAAACAAACCATTCACAGTAGTTAAAAAATGGGGGTAATTGTTGGAAGTAAGGTCTATGTAGAGAATTAGTGGTATGATAAAAAAGATGGGTTGTTTTTAAGTATCAAGAGAAGTAGGGGTAGTTTAAGCATCATAGGGGTAGATTTAGCAATATGAAAGCCGACGAATCATTTTGATTGGGTGCTGCAAAAACCAACCCTTTACAGTAGTAAAAAGATAGGCGTAATTGTTGAAAGTAAGGGCTACTTAGAATATTAGTGGTAGGATTAAAAAGAAGGTGTTAATCCCTAAAAAAAAACACAAGCGCATTGGCTAGAGGGTACAAGGCGGTTTACACTAGGGTCGATCGTACATAACGCAACCGCGCTAAGCAAGACCCAAATATCAAACCCAAGGCAAGCCAAGTCTACCAGTGCGACCAGGTTATGTAAGGCATGACTTGACAAGATAATGGCCGCACATCTTGAAAGCCGCTCAAGCACTAAGACAAGACTGGTCACCCGCTCTGCACGAGTATGAGCAATCTCATAGCATAACCATAAAGTCACGCGGTACCATACAAAGGAAACAAGAAGACGAGCGTCATTCGCACAAGAAGAACGGTCACGCAAGAAACAGAGGAGGACCGATCTTAGCACCACACTACGCTCTTACGAAATCTCCCAGAGCGTCCGTGCTACGCTTAAGGACCCGCTCAACTATTCAAGACCACTCAACAAGTCGTCCGCACATAACACTGAATACGACCCCGGACAGCTAGCTACAGCTGTCCAATGGCATGGTTGTAATTAGCAGAATGAACGACCCACAGCCTAGATAAACAGTTTCCAAATCTTTTACCAATGGGGGTTCACCTATAAATACACCATGGCTACCAACATAAGGGAGGGCTTTTTCTAGAAACACGACGGAGTGCTGCTAAACATCATACTCAACCACAGATCTGGCCATGGCGATTGGCATCATTTTCAAATGAAGGAATCTTCTCTTTCAAATCACTCATCCATCCTCCTTCTCCTCAAAATCCATTATTCTCTTGTATAGTTGTCTATATCAAAATACATAAATAAGGATATATTGAGTGGGTATGGAGATTTATGAGGTTATAAAGTGGATGTATCTTCTAATTTTCATTAAAGGCAGGAAATCATCTTTACAGTGGACGTAGGCCTCGTTAACGGCCGAAGCACTATAAATCTTGTATTTACTATACTTTTTCCGCATTTTACTTTCTATTTCTACTTAAACACGGTTCCATTTATTTCTTGCCGAATTGGTGAAGTACATTTTAGTACCTTGGGTGTTTGGACCATTTTTGGTGTAAACATTTTAGCGCCCACCTTGGGGCCTTGTTCATTTCTTTTCCCACTCGGATCTGACGAGATCATCTGGGAAACGTGGTATCTGAAGTCATGAGTATGCTAGGAAGAATTGCTGTCAACAGAATCGGTGACATCTCTGGCACGTCACCCCCCATCCATACCGGAGAAAAGAAACCGACGCGAGTCGATATGGCCATAACAAAGAGGGAGCTGGAAGAAGCAATAGCAGGGATAACGAATCAAATAACCATAGCAAACGACGCACTGATAAAGAAGACTGAGTCAATGTTTGTTATCCAGGCCACCACCATTAAAGCCACACCAGCCACTTGTCACAATTATGGGTCCTGGCGAAGACCCGACGAGGAGAAAAGTGTTCATTCTGCGGAACGGAATGAAAAGCGAAGGTATATCTTAGGTGCAAGAGGCGAAGCTAGGAAGCACAGGAGGAGGCCGCGCTTTTTCAAAAACTCTGAGTTTACCTCCGTCAATGACACCATAGAGAATATCTTCAGGGAAAAAAGGGGCACTATAAATTACCCAGTCCAAGAACGGATGCAAGTCAAAGAGGCTACTATGAAGTCAAGATGGTTCTGTCAATTCCATGATTATCCAGGGCACCATACTGATGAAGGCAGGCATTTGAAGTCAGTAATCGAGAGGCTGGTCAGAAAGAACCATTTGCAACAATATGTGCGCAGCCACTATCCCATGTCTTCGCAAATTGGGGGCAGTGAACTTCCCGAGGGAAGGATCTAAAGTAGCATGAAGCTGATGCATAACTAAGGATCAGCAATTGGTGTCCTGGTCATGGGATTTTGAATTGAAATCCCCGTGACTCCACCTTACTACATAATTTACCTTTTGCATTCTGTTAACTTAAGAAATAGTAGTCATTCTACCCTGTTTCGCAGCTTGCTATATTCATGTTTGATAATGGATCACTTACAAATCCCTTATGCAAAGAAAAGTTATCATGTACTCGTTTGAGTATCGAACTCAATACTGTACACTGAAAACTGATTTCTCAAATGTAGGTGTGATAGAAGCCGTCAATCATCCACATTCTAACCGTAAAGGTAGGGTTCTTAAAGCATATCTTGAGCAAGATGACACAAAAGCATCGCGAGAGATGCACAAACCAAATCAGACGGACAGGCACATCATCCTAACTGGATATGCGGTCTAAAGATAAAAAAACAAGCCAAATAGTGGAACTTCCCTAAGAAAGCATTTACTGGAGAAACTGACATCGGGCTCTTCTTCTTAGAAAAGAAAATATGGGGGAAATGACAAAAAGTCCCACGGATATATACCTAGGCTGGAAACATCAGTCCTAGTGTCGGAAGGACCGACAAAACATGTTGGAAGGACAAGCGCAAAATAAAAACCAAACCGAAAGGAAGGCGGCCATCTTTGTTCTTTGTTGTTAACCAAGTCAAACAAAGCCAAGGATGGACTACAACAGTAGAAATCCTAGCCGAAAGGGGGTATCAAATATCCTAGCCATTTGGGGGTATCCAACAAGGTCTTTCAGTCCTAGAAAAATCAGGACTAATATGACCGAACTTGGGAGCCCAAGACCTCCTGTAACATCCCATGTCCATTAATGTCACTCACAAAGGGAATGCGTCAATGTCCATGAAGCGTTATTGTTGTATAGAACAGATAAATTACAAGAATAAATAAATAAAACAACACGACGGAAGATAAAACTTATTTCATACCATCATAACTCAAAACAAGCTTACATAAGTAGTCTCCAAAACCATTACAACAGGATCAATAGTCTTTTCCAAAAACTTTAAAGTACATAAAGAAGCAAATACTTAAATAACATAAATGCATAAATCTCCGCTGAGCATAAGCAAAGCGATAAAGATGAGAGAGTCCAAAGTGATACATCTACTCTTTTCAAGCAACTGAAAGAAATCTACACTAAGATGTAGTATTCCCTCCTTGCAAACCTGAGGGCTGGGGGGAAGGAAAGAAAAGAGGTGGAAACAAAACGGGTCAGACATAAAGTCTGGCGAGTCCAGTAATTTTAACAAATAATAGGTAAGGTAAATGATCAAGACATAAATAGGCATCATGATATGGCTGTAACATAGACAAGGTAGATAAAAAGGATGGACAAGATGATTTCGTTCCTAAGTACTAAGACAGTCCTACACCTTGGCTAAGCGAACAACCCTCCAAGTACTAACCCCGAATACCGAAGTCAACATCAGACTAGCACACAAAGGACTATCCAACTCAACCAACATGTATTTCATTACACCGCACTTTCGCTAAGTTACAACACATCACTTAATTACACCGCACATCTACTAGTCTCTTTTACTCAAGGTTGATCCCTTACCACTAACTGTACCCACATGACCAACTTGGTAGTTACTTGTACCTAGGTGTTATCGTAGGTGCCGGCTTGCTCCTACCACCGCTAAGGTACCCTTACTCTACCCATTCGATCGGCTCCCTAAACCCCGTTGGCACCCGTGCTGGCCCCAAAGTAGGGTGTATCACTCCCCAAAGTGGCTACCCCGATACCAACATAAAATGCACGGCCATACCTACACGATGCAACAACGTCTTACCTACCAACCCAGACCCATGCACGCACATGAACCCGTTGGACTCGCATTGCCACCGCTAATCACGGTTTGACCTCTTACATTCATGTCAAGTAAGCATGCCCCAACCACGGCCTAGTACCGTGCCCAATTAGATACTCAAACGGGTTACTGGTTGAAACGGGTCTCCATCCGACACGAGCCTCCCACCTATGCTTGGTCCCCACTAGGGTTTTCTCCCACATAACCATTTTAATTTAAATGTCCATGTCTTACACATGCTACGGTTAAGTCCATACTTACATGTCATAATTTACATGTCTTATCTTATTCCGGTTAAGTCCATATTTACATGTCATAATTTACATGTCACCCCACTTAACCCTCCAGCCATACCCATGTCTTATTATGGTTAGTATTCCTCAATTCATTCCTTATGACGAACGGTGCATAACCTCCCACATTAGACCGAACGCTTTGTGGACCCTGAATTTGCCGGGCATTTCCGGGTAGTCTTACGCCACAATCGGGTCTAACCTCGTGTCATTAACCATTGCGCCTACAATTCATTCCTTTGACCTCTTACATTAGACGTCCAAATGTGGCAGCAGGATTTGCCTGGCGGTTCCGGGCAGTCTTACACCACAATTTCGCCTAACCTCGTGTCAAAGGTTTATTAGTAATTGTATTTCACCCATATCCAATTTTCATGTCATGTATATCCAATTAAACATATAATCATGCTTATAATAGTGCCTATTCCAAATTGTCACTAATTGCATATTAATTAGCCTCAATTACAAATTTACAATTATAGGCAATTTCATCAATTCCATGTAATTCATACCCAAATATGCCAATTTCACATATTATCCAATTATCCAAAATATCCAATAATATCCAATTTTCATTATTTCACATATTCCCATCGTTCCCACGTATTTGCATTCGCGCGTATTTTTAACATAGGCTCGAAGGTAGCCTAGATCCAAAAATAAAAGGAATAGGGATAAGAAGAAAGAATCAAATCACAGAAAATTGAAATTAACACAACATCATGAAATAAAGGGGCATGTAAACTGGCATAGACGCATAATGACAGATTCAACATGAATAAACTGATAAAAGTATGAACTTCACATAAAACATAGGCATATGACGACATGAATCAAAAAGGTGAAGACTTGGATGAGATTTAAATTACATACATACATATGAGTCCTCTTTACGACTTCATCATGTTACTTTTAATCCCATTATATTGTGAAAATCACCGTACTCACCTTTCGTGTTTAGAGAATAGAGTTATGCACTGAATTTGGTGTAGAAATGTTGGGGTGTTGCTGATTTATCTTCTTGAATTGTTGTAGAAGCTCTAGTCTTTAATTTGAGTTGAAGTTGAATACTTGAGATTTGATTTAGAGGCGGCGGCTAGGGTTTAAGAGAGAGTTTGACAGCATAATGGTGTCATAGATAATATTATGAATTAGGGTTAGGTCTTAGGGTATATATATAGATGTAGGAATTTATTTAGGACTATTAGATTAACCCTGAACCATGAGAACCAATCAGATGACACATCTGCCTTTGAGCGAATCGGCACACGTGTTAACAGCCAAACACCCGGAATCAACCACTAGTCGTACCAGCGGGGCTCGGATCGACCTCAAAAATGGGCCGGTTTGGTTATTCCCCCTACCAATTCGCTATTTTGAACTTTTTTGCATATATTTATATATATATATATATATATATATATATATATATCTACATGTTTCTCTGATATGCATACAAACTTCAAGGCATAATAACATCTTCATAAGGTATCCGTTTTGTGCAAACCAGATGTCTATTTTGACCCAAAATTTTGAAATGAACATAATAGCGCAACCCATTTCACTTAATTCTTTTCTAAAAATTGAGTAATACTTTAATTTGTGAATTTTAATGTTATAAAATTACGGGGTGTTACATTCTCCCCTCCTTAAAGGATTTCGTCCCCGAAATCTCCAAGTTAAGAAGAATGTATCCTACTATCCAATCATCCATCTACTCAACCATCATCCACAAGCATCCATTATCCTTGAAAGATTTTAATGATTTTCATGTACATATGCAAAGTGTGTGTATATGTCCGTATACTAATGCAAAATCAGGCAGTCCACTGATTCAGTCGGCCTCCTTAATGCAAATAATGACAGTGCTATGTATCCATCATGTATGCAAAGAACCCTATACATATCATTACTACATGTGTGCACAACCATTCATTTAAATGCAACATCCATATGATACACACATTCAATGTACACTCATAGTACTAAATACATCCATTTATATGCAATATGCAATACGAAAGTGACTGAGCCAATCTAGTGCCTAAAGTGTGTGTATATGCATCCACGAGAAACCACTAGCAAACACTTGCATCCACATGCATCCACCATACATAACATGTCTCAAACACATGTTTCAACCAGCGGACTACCCTATATTAAGGTCAAAGATATTAGCGAGAGGACATACTAAAGATAGAACAAGTACAAGCTAAGCAATAAAAGAGAAATTAAAAGACATACCCTCGAAAAGAAAAGGGTATAACAAACGCATCTTCTCTTCCGTCTCCCAAGTAGCATCGCTCTCATCATCTCCCCATTGCACTTTGACTAGCTTGACCTCTCGATTCCTCAACTTCTTAATCTCTGACCCAAGAATGCATGTAGGAGCTCGTCGAATCGTCGCATCACGCTCTATCTCCACATCTCTAAGCAAGCTCGGCTCTACCACTTCCGCGGTCTCATGCAAGCACTTCCTCAAATGTGATACATGGAATACGTCATGTACACCACTAAGTCTCTCGGGCAACTCCACTCTATACGCCATCTGTCCAATCCTCTCCATAATAGGAAACGACCCTACGAACCTTTCTGGTAACTTCCCAACGGACCCAAAGCAAACAATATTCCGTAATGGAGTCACCTTGGTAAAGACAATATCCCCAATGTAAAACTCAAGATTTGTCCTCCTCTTGTCCGCGTATGATTTCTGCCTATCTTGTGCTGTCTTCATCCTCCTTCGAATCAAATCAATCATTTCCAAAGTCTCTCTAATCATATCGGGCCCAAGTAAGATCTTATCCATCTATTCCCACCAACATGTAGGTGAACGACATGGACTTCCATAAAGAGCCTCGAAAGGTGCCATGCCAATGCTAGACTGAAAGCTATTGTTATATGCGAACTCCACCAAAGGAAGGTGCTCCTCCCATGTACCTCCAAAGTCCAAGACACACAACCTCAACAGGTCCTCTAGAAAATGATTGACCCTCTCGGTTTGGACGTCCGTCTGAGCATGATATGCGTTGCTCAAACACAACTAAGTCCCTACCGCCTCTTGCAAGATCTTCCAACACTCGCTTGTAAAGATAGGATCACGATCGCTCACTATGCTAGAAGGAACAACGTGCAAACAAACTATCTCTCGAATGTATGCGGAGGCGAACCATGGAGCCGTCCTGTTACTCTTCATGGGAATGAAAAGGGCGTCTTAGTAAGTCTGTCTACCATGACCCAAACCCCCATATTACCCTCTCTCGATCTTTGTAACCCATCAACAAAGTCCATCGAGACACTCTCCCACCTCCATTGTGGGACCTCCCATGGGTGAAGCAACCCACCGGGCTTCTTTTGCTCTACTTTTACTTGTTGGCACACCAAGCATCTAGCAACAAACTCGCCCACATCCCTCTTCATACCGGCCCAAAAGTAAACTCGTCTCATGTCCATGTACATCTTGTTACTGCCGGGATGAATGGTCATCTTCGAACGATGTGCATCATCAAGAATGGTTTTCCTCAAGTTCTCATCTCGTGGTACACAAATTCTACCGTCCCTACGTAACCAACCCTTATCATCTAGGGTTTACCTACTGAGATGGCTTGATGACTCCCTCCTTATGAGCTTCTCTACTAACTCAACCAATTGTGGGTCATCTCGCTGTGCCTCTCCAATCCGTCCCAAAAGTGTAGGTATAACCTCTAAAGATGCTAGCAAACCGGGTACAAAGTCAATAGAAGATTTAAAGTCAAACGAAGAGATGAACTCTATGCTTCGCTGCTCAACAAACAACGGACTCAAGGACAATCTTTTCCTAATTAATTCGTCTGCCACCACATTACCCTTGCCAGGGGTATATGTTATCTCGAAATCGTAGGATGCTAAGAATTTCATCCACCTTTACTGCGCTAAGTTCAAGTCCTTCTGAGAGAACAAGTATTTTAGCGATTTGTGGTCTGTGAAAAATTCGAATATCTCGCCAAGAAGATAATGGTGCCAAGACTTAAGCGCAAAAACAATAGCGGCCAACTCTAGGTCATGTATAGGGTAATTTCTCTAATGCACTCTCAACTGCCTTCCTACATAGGTTATTACACTCGCCTCTTGCATTAAGACTGCGCCTAGTCCTGTCCCACAAGCATCGGTATAAACGGTAAATGGCTTACTCCCATCTGGCAACACTAAGACTGGGGCTGTGGTCAAAGCTCTCTTTAAACGTTGGAAAGAATCATCACAATCTATATCCCACATGAAAACGAGGTTCTTCTTCGTCAAGCGTGTCAATGGGGTTGATATCTTTGCGAAGTCCTTGATAAACTTCCTATAGTAGCCAGCCAACCCCAAGAAACTCCTCACCTCGGTAGCATTTTTAGGGACCTTCCAATCTTGGATGGCAACCACATTCGCGAGATCCGTAGCTATCCCTTCTTTGGAAACCACGTGCCCTAAGAGTAGCACTTCCTTCCTCCAAAAGTGACATTTAGAAAATTTAGCTTTAAGGTTATGCGCTCGAAGTGTCTCTAACACTTCCCAACGATGTAAGGCATGCTCTTCCTCATTCCTAGAAAAGATTAAGATGTCATCCACAAAGACCACCACGAATTTGTTAAGGTACTCCCAAAACACCCTACTCATCAAGTCAACAAAGTATGCGGGGGCGTTTGTCAAACCGAAGGGCATCACAATCCACTCATAGAAACCGTCTAGAGTCCTAAAGGCAATCTTGTCTATGCTATCCTCAACCACTCTCAACTGATGGAAACCATTGACTAAGTCCAACTGCAAAAACACGGAGGCGCTAACTAACTGATCGAAGAGATCGTCAATCCTCGGTAGTGGGTGGCTATTCTTCTTAGTAAGCTTATTAAGTTCTCTATAGTCCACACAAAGTCTAAGGGACCCATCCGCCTTCGTGGCAAATACTACTGGAGCACCCCACTTCGACATACTATGTCCTATGAACCCCTTCTCAAGCAACTCCCCTACTTGCTTATTGAGCTCCCTCCTCTCACGAGGAGCCATGTGGCGTATTGGTAGAGATACTGTTTTTGCATTGTTTATAAGATAAATACGATAGTCTATCTCACGTTTTGGGGGTAGACCCCTCACCTCATCGAAGACATCAACATATTCGCCGACTATGCGAATAGAATGTAAATCATCATTGGATGCATCAAGTGACTCAAGATAACTAAGCATCACCGATCCTCTAGGGTCACAAGAAATATCAAGGGTCTTTCCACTATGAGTCAACAATTTTACTACCCTTCGTTGACAATCTCGGATGGCACCATGTCTGGCTAGCCAATCCGTCCGTAGAATCAACCCAAAGCCCACGAAACCAAGCACAAAAGCATTACATTCAAAACCAACGCCTAAAATAGACAATCTCAAATCCCTACAAACCATGGATAAATGAGCCGACCCACCAATAGGATTTGAGACTATAATGGGATCCACAACGAGACTAGTATTTAAGTGCAGTGTTTGAACTAATGATGTAGAGATAAACGAATGTGATGAGCCAGAATAGAATAAAGTACGGACATGATGATCAAACAAGAAAATCAAACTTTCGACAGAAATTTTCCTACCTTCTTCCTGGCCCGGAGCCATGAGAGCGTGAACTTGCCCTCTCGAAGTAGAGCTTGCCCTCTGCCCTTCCTTCTTAGGACAGTCCTTGACAGCATGACCTGGATCACCACAATGATTACAAGCGAACTTCTTCTTCTTCCAACAGTCTTTCTTCAAATGGCCAGGTATCCCACAGTTGTGACACTTCCTCTTTTGTTTACCACCTTTCTTTTGTTGTTGGGCTTTCTTTGGATCCTCCTTCTTATCTTGCGGCCTAATAGTAGTTACACCCTTCTCTTCTTCATGCATGTATGCCAATTTCAGTAAGCTTTTCATGTGTAGCCCGCATTGGAATGTGGGACATAGCCAAACTGTGAAGCTGTTCGTTTAGGCCCTTTGCAAACCTCAAGGCCTTCTTGTGAGGCGTATTCACCAACTCTAGTCCAAATCTCGCAAACTTATAAAATTCGGTCACATACTCCTTCACGGTCAAGTTTTTCTGCTTCAATGTCAAGAACCTCTCCATGTACATACTCTCCTCAGCTTGAGAAAGGAATTTCAACTAAAACCTTCCCCTCAAATCTGCCCACGCCTCTACAGCACGTTCTCCATTAGTAACCTCCCACCAAAACGAAGCTTCGTCCTTGATCAACCAAGCAGCCAATTGGACCTTCCTACAATCATCCAAATCAAAAATGCCAAACAGATCCTCCACTTCTTTCAACCAATTTCTAGCTTCAACGAACGTTTTAGTCCCACTAAAAGGTTTTCCACCCATCGAACGAAAGTCTTCACATATCTTGGAGAAAGCATCTCCACGTGGTTGAATGACTGGAGCTAGGGGAGGACGAGGAGGAACATCGGCCGGACCCGCGGCAGCGGCCCAAGCCTCGAGATATTGACGAAACCAACCAGGTACATGAACACCCCCGGTATCTTAGATGCTCCAGACATGCTGAAAAGAAAAAGAAAGAGTTTCAAAACAAGGGAAGCGAAAGAGAGATGTGTGGCTTGCGGGGATTATGCTCCTTAAACTAAACTTTCCTTAAAAATAGCTGCTTTAAAACAAGTTTTTGAAAATACTTTCTAGGAAAATAATACTTTTGAAAACACTTTTCAAATTTTTTTATCTATTCTTGTAACCATAGCTCTGATACAACGTGTAACACTCCATGTCCATTAATGTCACCCACAAAGGGAATGCATCAATGTCCATGAAGCGTTATTGCTGTTTTGAATAGATAAATAACAAGAATAAATAAATAAAACAGCATGGCGGAAGAAAAAACTTATTTCATAGCATCATAACTCAAAACAAGCTTACATAAGTAGTCTCCAAAACCATTACAACAGGATCAATAGCCTTTTCCAAAAACTTCAAAGTACATAAAGAAGCAAATACTTAAATAACATAAATGCATAAATCCGCACTGAGCATAAGCAAAGCCATAAAATGAGAGTGTCCAAAGCAATACATCTACACTTTTAAAGCAACTGAAAGAAATCGGCACTAAGATGTAGTATTCCCTCCTTGCAACCTGAGTGGGGGAGGAAAGGAAAGAAAAGAGGTGGAAACAAAACGGGTCAGACATAAAGTATGGCGAGTCCAGTAATTTTAACAAATAATAGGTAAGGTAAATGATAAAGACATAAATAGGCATCATGATTTGGCTGTAACATAGATAAGGTAGATAAAAAGGATGGACAAGATGATTCTGTCCCTAAGTACTAAAACAATCCTACACCTTGGCTAAGTTAAAAACCCTCCAAGTACTAACCCGGAAGACCGAAGTCAACATCAGACTAGCACCCAATGGACTATCCAACTCAACCAACATGTATTTCCCTAAACCCCGTAGGCACCCGTGCTGGCCCCACAGTGGGGTGTATCACTCTCCAAAGTGGCAACCCCGATACCAACATAAAATGCACGACCATACCTACACGATGCAGCAACGCCTTACCTGCCAACCCAGACCCATGCACGCACATGAACCCGTTGGACTCGCGTTGCTACCGCTATTCACGTTTTGACCTCTTACATTCAAGTATAGTAAGCGTGCCCCAACCCCGGCCTAGTACCGGGCCCAATTAGATACTCAAACAGGTTACTAGTCGAATCGGGTCTCCATCCGACACAAGCCTCCCACCAATGCTTGGTCCCCACCAGGTTTTTCTCCCACTTAACCATTTTAATTTAAATGTCGATGTCTTACACATGCTACGGTTAAGTCCATACTTACATGTCATAATTTACATGTCTTATCTTATTCCGGTTAAGTCCATATTTACATGTCATAATTTACATGTCACCCCACTTAACCCTCTAACCATACCCATGTCTTATTATGGTTTGTATTCCTTAATTCATTCCTTATGACGAACGGTGCATAACCTCCCACATTAGACCGAACGCTTTGTGGCCACTAGATTCACTGGGCAGTCTTACGCCACAAACCGGGTCTAACCTCGTGTCATTAACCGTTGCGCCTACAATTCATTCCTTTGACCTCTCACATTAGACGTCCAATTGTGGCAACTGGATTTACCGGGCGGTTCAGAGCAGTCTTACGCCACAATTGCGCCTAACCTCGTGTCAAAGGTTTATTAATAATCGTATTTCACCCATACCCAATTTTCATGTCATGTATATCCAATTAAACGTATAATCATGTTTATAATATGGCCTTTTCCAAATTGTCACTAATTACATATAAATTAGCCTCAATTAAAAAATTACAATTACAGGCAATTTCATCAATTCCATGTAATTCATACCCAATTATGCCATTTTAACGTATTATCCAATTATCCGAAATGTCCAATAATATCCAATTTTCCATATTTCACATATTCCAATCGTTCCCACGTATTTGCATTCGCGCGTATTTTTAACATAGGCTCAAAGTTAGCCTAGATCCAAAAATAAAAGGAATAAGGATAAGAAGACAGAATCAAATCACAAAAAATTGGAATTAACACAACATCATGAAATAAAGGGGCATGTAAACTGGCATAGACGCATAATGATAGATTCAACATGAATAAACTGATAAAGGTATGAACTTTACATTGAAACATATGCATATGATGACATGAATCAAAAAGGTGAAGACTTGGATGAGATTTGAATTACATACATACATATGAATCCTCTTTACAACTTCATCATGTTACTTTTAATCCCATTATATTGTTAAAATCACCGTACTCACCTTTTGTGGTTAAAGAATAGAATTATGCACTGATATTGGTGTAGAAACGTTGCGGTGTTACGGATTTATCTTCTTGAATTGTTGTAGAAGCTCTACTCTTTAATTTGAGTTGAAGTTGAATACTTGAGATTTGATTTAGAGGCGGTGGCTACGGTTTAAGAGAGAGTTTGACAACATTGTCATAGATAATATTTTTGAATTAGGGTTAGGTCTTAGGGTGTATATATAGATGTACGAATTTATTTAGGACCATTGGATTAACCCTGAACCATGAGAACCAATCAGATGCCACATCTGCCTTTGAGAGAATTGGCCCACGGGTTGACAGCCAAACACCCTGAATCAACCCCTAGTCAACCCAGCGGGACTTGGGCCGACCTCAAAAATGGGCCAGTTCGGTTACTCCCCCTCCCAATTCGTTGTTTTGAACTTTTTTGCATATTTATTTATTTAATTATATATATATATATTTCTCTCATATGCATACAAACTTCAGGGCTTAATAAAATCTTCATAAGGTATCCATTTTGTGCAAACCAGATGTCTATCTTGACCCAAAATTTTGAAACGAACATAATAGCGCAACCCATTTCACTTAATTCTTTTCAAAAAAATTAAGTATACTTTAATATGTGAATTTTAATGTTATAAAATTACGGGGTGTTACACCTCCCACTGGGGCACCCAAAATAAAACACATAATAACCATACGTAGCTTCTATAAAATCATGAAATGATCAAATTACACTTTTAAAATAACAGAATATGTGAAACTAAAAGGAGCTTCGGTATGGGGACATCACCATTGTGTAAAAAAAAACACCAATGCCCACTCAAGACATACCGCAGCCTAATTATAACATCATCGCGAGAACAATTTAAACGATAAGAATTGCATGAACATCAAATTAAAAGTATATCCGATAAGAATGAAAGTTATAATATTGCGATAGCCCCTAAACGATACAAGCGTAAGCTCGCATATATAAAACGTTAAGCGAGGGTCGGTACTCGCACAAACAATCGGTCTAAGTACGTGTAAAGTAAAAGAAAATAAACTGAAATCAGACCACAAAGGTCACAAGTGCTATTCTTATACAGGGCGAGGTAAACCAATTGTTCAGGCTGTTGCCACCCAACTACACAAAAAAGTCTTCAAAGGGAAAAGGCGTGTGGTCCTCAGTCATTAACCCATTAGTTTCTTTTGTGTTTTAGGGTGGACACGGCCTTGGTGTTCCAAATCTCATCATCATCTGGATCAGACGCATCTGTTGAAAGTGGATCATTTGATGCAGGTATGGTGGAAAGATTAATATTGGTAGAGACCAAAACGGAGGCGATGGTAACAGGTTGGGCAACGGCACCGCCAACAGCTAAAAGAGGAGTCGAAAGCACACCTGATGCAAAAGGGTAACAAGCAGCAATCTCGGGTGGAGGAATAAGAAAATCCAGATCCGGGGCAGGTTGATGGATGACAATTTTACCTGAAGCTGCTGGATACACAAAGTCAGCTCCGTTTTCTTCCACATTTGAGGAGGTATAACTGTAATTCGCACACCGTGCCACAACATCGTCTTGGTCTAGGCATTCAACAACGGATTGAGCTCTAACAACATCAGGGGTGGGGCTATCCGTTGGGATAGTAAAGGAGCTTAGAGTGTTAACCCCAACAGAGTCAGAATGGGCGCAAGGAATCACAGTGCCCAAACGTTCCTTCATAAGCGATCGAGTTCGCTCATTAACCAACATCCTCTTACCTTCAACTAAATCTTCGCGATCTTTCTCCTCTAAAATCTGCCCTTAAAGTAACTCGTCATCAATATCGCTGAAATACGAAAGTAATCACTCCCAAACAAGGGACAGAGTTCCTAGTAAATCCTTGTCTAAGTAACTCAGACTTCCGCGACTCATGACACTGCAAACATAGAAGTGAAACAAAGTATTGTCGATTCCGCTTTTGACTTCATCAAGATCCTTTTGCAACTCGATCTTGTCCTTTTTGAGGTTCCTAAGGATTTCATTCTGGGAAGCAAGTTGACCATTGAGAGCCATGTTCTCCTGTTCCAAAGAAATTAAAGCCTTTTTTTCTAAGGCCGTATGATGCTCAGCAAGCTGACAAGCAGATCGAGCATCTAAAAGCTAAGCTCGTACACTTTCCAACTTCTTCTTGAGCTCAGCATTCTTGGCTTCCAAGTTGTTTACCTTAGCACGACCACTCCTTAAAGAAGTCATCTCAGATTCTTGAGATTTAATCAGATGAATCACGCCAGCCTTGTTATTCTCCAGGATTTCAATATGATCGAGATGTCGAGCATTTAGTCTCTGGAATTCATAACCAAATTTGACCCAATGCTCCAGCTTCTTGTCAACATCTTTCATGACCGGATTCAACTGTGCCTCAAACTGATTCACGACAGCGCCAATTTGATTCCTCACCCCACTCTTTATGGCATCCAAGTTTTCCACCGCTTTTTGCTCTTCTTGAGGGTGTAGGTCCAGCCCGAAGGGTATTCCCCTCAAGTCCCAACCGTTGAAACGTTCCTTAAGTGTCGGATTCCCAGGAGAAACTTTATAAGGTGGACGATCACATATTATTCGAATCTGAGCAGGAGTCGAAACAATAGACCCTCCAGAATATTTAGTCGATATAAGCCTCCTAGCCTGGTCGAGCACTGTAACACCTCACCTCCGTTAAGGTCACTCACAAAGGGAATGCCTTAACTTTGGTGGAGCATTTTAGTAAATTGAATAGAAACTTACAAGACAGATAAAACAGTACTTGAAAAATTTATAACTTTATTTCAATAGAAACCGAAATAGGCTTGGTTACATCCCTTTTAAATCACAATATCAGAATCAAGTACAAAATATCAGTCTTGTAAAAAAGCCTTCAGAATGCATAGTTTAAAATCATAATCCCCACAGAAGAAGACAAGCCATACTTTGAGCACTTCAAGCGGAAGAAATCTGGATCAAGCTAGAGTATTCCCTTCTACAAAACCTGGAATGGGTGGGAAACGGAAGAAAGGAGGCGAAACAACAAGGGTCAGACAAAAGTCTGGCAAGTCCAGTGATTTTCAGTTATGAACAGATAATAATAACATGACATGAAAATAAAACTGGATGAGAGATAACTGTAACAGATGTAGCAGATATAACAAAAGAACAGAATGATATATGTTATTGCTTTACACTTCTCTGAACTAATACTAGTATAACAAAATTAGTTGTCACCCTAATGTCTAAACTAAAATAGAAATGGGTACAGAATAATTTCCACGCTAGTAATGGGCCTTTACCACCCGATCGGAAAAAGACAGAAGCATAATGTAGCATAAGGTGTACACTAGTAATTGGGCCTTTACCACCCGAATAGACGGGACCACGCAGAAACAGACAGGTGTTGCCACCCAACAGAAACAGATGTACCAACAGAAACAGAAAGAACTAAGTGTACCCTAAAACCCTACCCCAAGCGATCGGCTCCCTATTACATAAATATCCTGTGTCGGCCCCACAGTAGGGTGTATCACTCCATAAAGTGACAACCAATTGGCACAGACCAATTTATAGATGTCACGGCGTCTTACACCCTCAGAGGCAGACCGGGATCCATGCACGCACATGACCCAGTTGGAACGCACCATCAACACCCCTCGCCATTATCAGAATGAACCGCTTATAACTAGTTCAGTAAGCGTTCCCGGACCCTACTTACTGTTGGGTCAAATTTTTTATACCAGAAAGGGTTACTGACTAATATGGGTCCCAAACAACAGATGACACAAGTAAATTCCCTCCTAAACCTTGTCTCCCCAGACTAACATATTTCAGCTTAACTTGTCTACAAGTTTCAAACATACAAAGTTTAGATTAACTAGTTCACAGATCAGACAATCAAGTTAACAGGTTTTCAGACTAACCGATCAGATGTTCGGGTTAACAGGCTTACAGATTAACTGGTTACAGATTAACAGACTTATAGATTAACTGGTTACAGATTATCTAACTTTGTATTGGGCCCACTGATTCACGAAACGGGTTTATCAGATTCATTGGTCCAATTGGATTAACCTTACCCAACACGTTTTAGACATCATAATTATCTCAGATTTTCATTAATTAAATATTAAGGCCCAAACTCTCACATTAGACTGACAGTTTGCGGCTACTAGCTAGGCCGGTTGGTTCCGGGCAGGTTTCTATCGCAAACTGAGTCTAACCTTGGGTTTTAAGCACGTTATGACTAACTTCTCACATTAGAACCTATTGTTTGCGACCACTGGAATATGCCGGGCGGTTCTGGGCAGAATTGTGCCGCAAACTCATTCTAACCTCGAGTTAGCCATGTTTATCTTTGCGGCCAATTAATTAATGATTCACCATTTATACCCACGCCTAATATACATGTCAATTATTCGTAGCTAATTCAGATTATGTCAATAACAGACTAAATATCTCAGCTTAACATATATAGTAGATAACAAATTTTCGCAGATTAGGCGTCTTAACGGATTCAGCAGATTAAGAAAACTAGCAGATAATAGATTAGGCATCTCAAAAGATTTAGTTTAGCAGATTTGGCATTTTTAACAGACTTAACAAATGACAGATTTGGCAGATGAAGAAATCTAGCAGACTAGGCAGTGGAGTAGAACTAGCAGATTAAGTAATGTAACAGACTAGCAGATTAGGCAAATATAGCAGAACTAAATTAGGCAAATATAGCAGATTTTATTATTCCATAAGGTTTCATTGACCTATCTTGCATAATTATACATTTGGCCTAAGTTTGCATGCCTAAATAATTGCCATGGTTCACAATATGATTATATACCAAATATAGCCATCTATTACTATGCACGTCATATATCCCAAAGATCCCTTACTTAGGTGTTTATTTACATTAATAGATACCCTACTCTCATGTAAATATTTATACCTAAGCCATATTCTTTTTATCACAAATCATATGTTCAATACCCATTTATGTTCTAAATACAACATGTCCAGTCATATGTCTCAAATTTATGTTCTAACTACAGTCCATGTTCTTTCCTCCAATCAGTCACCTATTGGTCATGCCCAATTTATGCATCATTCATTTTACTGTCCTAAACAATTTAGCGTATGCTAATCTCTTATGAGATCGGCTCAAGATCGTGGTAGCCTGTCTATAGAACAGAATGAGGAAAGAGATACAAAATAAGATAGATCTAAACAGAACAGAACAGATATAACCTCAGATTCAGATTTACAATTCATGTCACAATCAGAATTAACGTTTATATCGGAAAATAATTGTACTTGCCTTGATTGGATTAAAGAAAGAACTTTAGTTGTTGTATAATCGTTGCAGAAGCTTTAATCTCTAATTTGAATTGAGTTGCTTAGGTTGATGTTGATTAGCTTCTAGTTTTGATTTCAGCAGAGTAGCGACGCCATTTTTATTTTTATTAGAACAGAGGCAGAGAAGAAGCAGAATAAAATTGTGTGTAGAGAAGGCTAAGTCTTATGATGTATTTATAGGTGTAGTTAGTTGTTTTAGGCCTTTAGACAGACCCTAGGATAGATTAGAGCCGTCAGATTTCGTCACAGCCCCCAAAACCCAGCCCAAAAACCCGTTCAGGTGCACCTAGGTCGCCTGGGTTTGACCAGAGAGGTCAACCCCCAGGTCGACACCCATGTCGACCTGGTGGGCAGGTCGACCCCCAGGTCGACCTGGTCTAGGCGGGAATTCCCCCCCCCCCCCCGCCTGTTTGGGCTGAATTTTCGAAATTTGAATTTTCTGAAACTTCGGATGGCCATAACTTCTTCATACGAAGTCCAATTCACGCAAACTCGGACTCTATCTCAACCAGAATTCAGAGACGAACACAATGGCGCGACCCGTTTCCCTTAATTCTTACATCTATAATTAATTATTCTTTAATTTGTGAACATCACTATTATTAGAAATACGGGCTGTTACATTCTCCCCTCCTTAAAGGATTTCGTCCATGAAATCTTCAAGTTAAGAAGAATGTGTCCTACCATCCAACATCCATCTACTCAATTATCAATCACTGGCGTCCATTGTCCTTAGAAACTTCTAATGTTGTATGAACATATGCAAAGGTGTGTGTATATGTTCCTTATCTAATGCAAAGATCAGGTGGTCCACTGATTTAGCTGACCTCCTTAATGCGAATTTTGCCAGTGCCATGATTCCAACATATATGCAATTTTCCTACTTGATACATATCATTTCTATATGAGTGCACAACCATTCAGTCATATGCAACATCCATGTGCTGACTCAATCATTTTGCATCCACAAAAATTGAAAATGCTTACACATCCATATGCAGTATGAGAGTGTTTTCGAGCTGATCTAGTGCCTAGTGTGTGCATATGCATCCACAAGCAACCACTAGCAACCACTTGCATCCACTTGCAACCATCAAACATAACATGTCTCAAACACAGGTTTACACCCATTAGTTTCTACCTAGGGTTCGAAGATTCAATCGAAGGATACAGTCGAATGATGGAAGCGAGTACAGATAAGACAAAGACTTGGTTCCCATTAGACATTGGTTGAGAAAATAATTCCCTAAATATCAACCCCGAAGATCGAAATAAACATCAGATTGACACCCAGAGGATTACCTCCTCTAGACAATGTCAAAACTGGAAAGCAGAATTAGTAAAATATTTACAGACTACTGGTACAGATCAAGTTCCCTAATGATTCTTAGGAAGCTAAGCATGATAAAATCATATCCCACAAAAACTCAGAATGTATGCGTCATACTTGACGTCTAACACAGATATCCCTCAAACCCCAATCTATCATAAACAGATGAGTCATAACCCTTATAGGTTTGAATCTACAACGGAATCAGAAACAATACAAGTATTAAAGTGCAGAGTATCAATTACAAAATCAAAATACCAGAATCAGAAAGAGTCTTAACTCCATAATCAGATAAAGAAATTAAACCTACTATAGGAATTTTCCTATTTCTATCCTAGCCACTAGCCTCAGGAGTGTTCGCCTGCCCTCCTTGTTCTCGTCTCTTTGGGCAGTCCCTAGTGAAGTGTCCCATCTCCCCACAGTTGAAGCAAGCGCCCTTCCTTTTTCTGCAATCCTTGTTCAGATGAGTCGAGCTTCCACAAGTAAAGAACTTTTTCCCCTTCTTATCTTCAGACTTCTCATCCTTCCTTTGCGTTTCCTTTTTGGGTCCTGCTTTCTTATTCTGTAGTTCTTCCTTCTTTGTCTCTTTCGGGCCTTTGTCTTCCTCGTGCAGTAGTGCCATGTCCACCAATCCCTCGTAAGTCGCTCCCATGGGTACATGAGTCATGGCTAGGCTGTGCAGTGGCTCGTTCAATCCTTTAACAAAGCGGAGAGCCTTTTTATGCAGAGTGTTGACTAAATCAAATCCGAACCTAGCTAGTTGGTTGAACTGGTTGACGTATTCCTTGACCATCATACTTCCTTGCTTAGGAGATAAGAACTTTTCCAGTTGTAAACTTTGTTCAGCTTGCGAGAGGAATTTTGTCTCAAACCTTGTTCTGAAATCCATCCATGTCTCAATTGGCCTCTCGGCGTTTGTGACTTCCCACCAGTAGGAAGCTTCGTCTTTGAGCAGCCATACCGCCAATTGTACCTTCTGCCTATCGTCCACCTCGAAGATAACGAATAGATCCTTAGTTTCTTTGAGCCAGTTACTCGCCTCTACGAATGATTCAGTTACTTTGAAATCCTTCCCACCCATGGCCCTAAAATCTTTACAGATCTTTGAAAATGTAATTGCACGAGGAGGGGGTGGAGGAGGGGGATCATTTGCTGGACCTGCGGCAGCGGTCCTAGCCTCAAGATATTGACGAAACCAACCAGGTACGTGAACACCCTCTGGTATCTCAGATGCTTCAGACATGCTGAAACGAAAAAGAAGGAAAGATTCAATACAAAAAGGACTGAAGGAAAGATATATGGCTCTTGGGGATCATGTTTTTCAAAATAAGCTTTATTTTTGAAAATACTTCATTTCAAAACCTTTTTGAAAATAGTTTTCAAAAACTTTACCCAATCTGGTAACCTTCAGCTCTGATACCAAGTGTAACACCCCACCTCCGTTAAGGTCACTCACAAAGGAAATGCCTTAACTTTGGTGGAGCGTTTTAGTAAACAGACCAGAAACTTACAAGACAGATAAAACAATACTTGAAAAATTTATAACTTTATTTCAATAGAAACCGAAATAGGCTTGGTAACATCCCTTTTAAATCACAATATCAGAATCAAGTACAAAATATCTGTCATGTACGAAAGCCTTCAGAATGCATAGTTTAAAATCATAATCCCCAGAGAAGAAGACAAGGATCAGACAAAAAGTCTGGCAAGTCCAGTGATTTTCAGTTATGAACAGATAATAATAACATGATATGAAAATAAAACTGGATGAGAGATAACTGTAACAGATGTAGCAGATATAACAGAAGAACAGAATGATATAAGCTATTGCTTTACACTTCTCTGCACTAATACAAGTATAACAGAATTATGTGTCACCCTAATGTGTAAACTGAAACAGAAACGGGTACAGAATAATTTCCACGCTAGTCATGGGCCTTTACCACCCGATCAGAAACAGACAAAAGCAGAATGTAGCATAAGGTGTACACTAGTAATTGGGCCTTTACCACCCGAACACACGGTACCACACAGAAACAGATAGGTGTTGCCACCCAACAGAAACAGACGGTACCAACAGAAGCAAACAGAACTAAGTGTACCCTAAAACCCTACCACAAGCGATCGGCTCCCTAATACATAACAATCCTGTTTCGGCCCCACAGTAGGGTGTATCACTCCCTAAAGCGACAACCAATTGGCATAGACCTATTTATAGATGTCACAGCGTCTTACACCCTCAGAGGTAGACCGGGATCCATGCACGCACATGACCCGGTTGGAACGCACCGTCAACACCCCTCGCCATTATTAGAATGAACCGCTTATAATTAGTTCAGTAAGCGTGCCCGGACCCTACCTACTGTTGGGTCAAAGTTTTGATACCAGAAAGGGTTACTGACTAATATGCGTCCCAAACAACAGATGACACAAGTAAATTCCCTCCTAACCTTGTGTCCCCAGATAATAGATTTCAGCTTAACTTGTCTACAAGTTTCAAACATACAAAGTTTAGATTAACTAGTTCACAGATCAAACAATCAAGTTAACAGGTTTTCAGACTAACGGATCAGATGTTCGGATTAACAGGCTTACATATTAACTGGTTATAGATTAACAGACTTACAGATTAACTGGTTACAGATTATCTAACTTTGTATTGGGCCCACGGGTTCACGAAACGGGTTTATCAGATTCATTAGCCCAATTGGTTTAACCTTACCCAACACGTTTTAGACATCAACCCCCAATCGCGTGATCAACACACGAATAAAGATAAAAAACACAATAAAAAAGTAAAAGAACGGGGAACACACACAAAATTTTTATAGTGGTTCAGCAAAGACAGTGCCTACATCCACTTTATATATCATTTCTCTTTTTTTGATTACAAATACAATACTTTTTTCTTTTTGGAGATTAGAAAGAAAGTGAAAAGAAAGTGATTATCTTCCTTTCTTCCCTTTGAGAGATTGAGGTTATTGTGGAGAATGGGGATGAAAAGCTTGCATAAGACGTCTGGTTTTAATAAAATCCAAAGTCTGAGCTCCAGAAAAAAGCTCACTTTCCTCTTTAAGCTTGGAGGTATTTAAAGGTGGAGAATGTAGCTTGGGCTGTTTGCGATGTGGTTCGGCCATTTCGGGAAGGTCTAGACATGTGGAATCCATCCATTGGCTCGAATTATGGCTCGAAGGCTGATTCCACTGCTCATAAGTAGTATCCTCGAAAGTGTTGGCTGACGTGGCAGCCGCGGAGAGGTTTTTTAAAAGTACAGATTTGTCCGCATATGCTTTGACCGCCTTTATCTCCTTGGAAGTCGGGATATTAGGTGGACTGGCTCTGTAGAAGGTTTCCACGCTGGCCTGAAATAACGGTCGACTCACTCTGATAAACTCGGTCGACGGGGAGACCCATTCTTCCATTGTGAGTCGTTCTTCGATGAGTCTGGACGTGGGACGATGTGTGACTGTTTCGGACTCTGTGCTTGCTAACTCTGGATGCGGCTTACATCTAGTTGCGCGTTTGGGCTTTGGTTTTGGCCCGATGAGATTAGTGCCAAAAAGAGGGCTAACACTTTGCCCCTCAGAATGTATCTTCATCGACAGAGGGAGGTGTACTATGAAATCTGAACTGAAGCACAAACGCTCGAGCTACTATGGTCGCGCCGGACCATATTAAGGCCAGAAAACCAATGGTCCGATATTGTATTAAGACCAGAAATTCGACGACCATGCCAGGTCGTATTAAGGCCAGAAAACCAATAACTATCGGGAACCGTACTAAGGCCGAGATGATGATCGCCACTGGTACAAATGTTGGTTCCTGCAAATACAAAACAGACCATCCCCGTTTGGGAGAAGGGCGATGGGTCGAGCATTTTATTCCACTTGGCTTTAGAGGGTGGCGAGCATAAACCATACTCGACTTAGCAGCAAGCATAAACCATACTCGGCTTAGGGGCTACCATAAACCATACTCGGCTTAGGGAAAGTGTTTCTTATGCTCGACTCGTGTTGGGTTAGTTAGTTTAACGAGCTATGCACGCTCGTGATGTAAAGAAAAGACTGCGTAATCTGCACTCGTGTTAGGGAAACGTGACGTCACTAACTTGAAATAGTAAGTGTTTGAAATGGTGGTGGGTTTTCGTGCAAACCACGCAGAACAGGGGGGCGAGCATTAACCATGCTCGGCTTAGAAATTTTACAACAACGATCTACTTTTGCAAAAAGTAAAGTTCATAACTGCTATGGAACTACCACAAAGAAAAGCTACGGGGACAACGATTGATTACAGAGCATCAAGGTGTCCTTGTTATTGAAAGAAATACATCGAAAGAAAAGATAAAAAATCTAATTAATGATAATGCCACGAGTACTAGTCTCAGGGTCCTTTCCATTTCTAGGAGCTCGTGGACCAGGCTGAGGAGCTTGGGCAGAAGGTCGTAGTGGCATGGTCGTGGCGCGATCTTTGACATATTCAGCGAGTTCCCCTTTTCTGACTCGTCCTTCGAATAGATCGCGTAGATGTCGGCAATCATTTGTATTATTTCCAGCTACGTTGTAGAATATATAATGCTTGCCAGAATAAAGTTCCATCTGGGTCGGTTCTCGTTGTGGTGGCCTTGGAGTGGGGAAGGACTCGCGCATATCGAGATAGATATCGAGTAAAGAAGAGTTGAGCTCGGTGTGCCGATCATATTTGTTTTCATTTCGAGGTCGGACATTGCGTTCATCCTTTTCCGGGGCCTTTCCTCTTCCTTTATTCTGGCCATTGCCATTGAGTGTACCCTGTTGCTTGGCTTCTAAAACTTCAAGGCTCTCCATCTCAACGCTGGCATCCTCTTGTCGGAGGAAGCTTTCAGCCTAGGAGTAAAAATCATCTATATCTTTGGGAGGATCCCTGGTTATGGAATACGAGAATTCTGATCTCATCCGGACTCCCGCGATGGCTGCCATCAACACCATCGATGGCTCGGGCCGATCGACAAATGCTACAGCTGCATTGAACCTTTCGAGGAAGGATCTTAGCGTCTCCCCGGATCGATGTTTGATGGTAGATAGAAACGTGACACTTTTCGGTCGAGAGATATGCACTCGAAACTACTTGATGAAGCGGGTGACTAGAGTATTCCAATTACTGATCGACTCCTTTGTTAGCTGCCGAAACCACATACCAGCTATATCTGTGAGAAAGAGGGGAAAGCACTTAGCCATGAAGCCGGTCGACGCACCAAGTACTTCCATATGTCGCATGTATCGCATAAGATGAATTGTCGGGTCAGTGTGACCGTTGTATGGCTCGATGGTAGGGAACCTAAAGTCCGTAGGTTTCGAGAATTTCTGATTTCTCTAGTGAAGGGGCTGCGATTGACATTGTCTATGTCCTGCTGCGAAGAATTGCCCCGAGCGAAGCATCGGACGATGCTTGCAAGCTAACTGCCATCTCCGAGGAGTCGTTGCCATGAACTTAGCTCTTTATCCTAAGAGGGTTCTGCATGAGGATCCGGCAAAAGCATGCTTGAAAGGGTGGCCGTTAGCTGGGATCGACCTCTGAGAGTTGAGTGAAGGTGTGAGGGAAGGTTAGATCTGGCTGGAGGTTCTGGGCAGAATGGCCCCTCTTGAACCGGATGAGTCGTGGATCAAGCCATTCCTGTAGTAAAGGGTCTGGGCCGATCTAGCATCGCATGTGATGTTCAGAGCCCAGGGTTTCCCCCGCTTGAAGCGAGGTTAGGAGGGTCTACGGTAGCGTTTTCTTCTGCTATGGGGAGGACCGGCATGGTAGGGTGGCTTCCCTCGTTCGAAGGGAAGGCTACTCCAACTCTTCGTTGAAGAGGAAGAGTGGTTTGAGTGGTCTACGGCAAGATCTCGGGTCGTAATGGGAATGGCATTGATTCTGAGGGACCGGTGGTAGCTCGACTGATTTGTTAGGTCGAGCTGTTCCAAAGAGTGGAGGCATATTTGCCAGACGACCTAGACCTTGGTCGCCTGCCTCCTGAGGTTATGTTGTTGCAGCCGCGCTGGTTGCTGGAAGTGATATTCTCTGCTGGGATCGATCGGTTGGTGGAACCAAACAAGGATGAAATAAATGTGTAGCATGATCAGTGGCCTGATTCCATGCAGACCGAAGATCGGTTATTGCCCCAGCTTCGGTCGATGGAGGAATTGATGTTGAAGCATTCAACCCTGTTTCCAGTCGACCGAGAAGGTGATCCATCAACCGCTGCTGTCATTCGAGGACTTTACCCTGAGATGTCATATGCCTCTTAGTTCGACCATGATTTTTTCCATGTCGTCCCGGGTAAGGAATCGAGACATGTCGTCATGAGAGGAAACTTCATGGCTTACTTCTGCAGCATCGGCATCGGCTGCATCGGTGTTTGCGGGACGAGAGGATGTTGCATCTTTCTTTCGTTTGTTTGCCATGACCTGAGATAAGCAAGAGCTCGATGGCGAGGTCGGTGCGCTCCCCTACCTGGCGCGCCAAAGTTTTGACGTCAAAAGTTGGTCACTAGTGATGATTAACCCCCAATCGCGTGATCAACACACGAATAAAGATTAAAAAAACGCAATTAAAAAGTAAAAGAATGGGGAGCACACACAGAATTTTTATAGTGGTTAGGCAAAGACAGTGCCTACATCCACTTTATATATCATTTCTCCTTTTTTGATTACGAATACAATACTTTTTATGTTTGGAGAAGAGAAAGAAAGTGATTATCTTCCTTTCTTCCCTTTGAGAGATTGAGGTTATTAAGGAGAATGGAGATGAAAAGCTTGCATAAGACGTTTGGTTTTAAGAAAATCCAAAGTCCGAGCTCTAAAAAAAAGGTCCCTTTCCTCTTTAAGCTTGGAGGTATTTATAGGTGGAGAATGTAGCTTGGGCTGTTTGCGATGTGGTCCTGCCATTTCGGGCAGGTCCAGACACGTGGAATCCATCCAATGGCTCGAATTGCGGCTGGAAGGCTGATTCCACTGCTCATAAATAGTATCCTCCAAAGTTGTGGTTGACTTGGCATCCGTGGAGAGGTTTATTAAAAGTAGAGCTTTGTCTGCATATGCTTTGACTGCCTTTATCTCCTTGGAAGTCGGGATATTAGGTAGACTGGCACTGTAGAAGGTTTCCACGTTGACCTGAAATAATCGGTCGACTCACTCCGATAAACTCGGTCGACTGGGAGACCCATTCTTCTGGAGCGAGCCGTTCTTTGATGAGTCTGGACGTGGGCCGATGTGTGACTGTTTCGAACTTTGTGCTTGCTGACTCTGGATGTGGCTTACATCTAGTTGTGCGTTTGGGCTTTGGTTTTGGCCCGATGAGATTAGTGCCAAAAAGAGGGCTAATAGTAACACCCTATAATTTTAGAACATGACATGAGAGATAGTTAAAGAATAATTAATTATTAATATAAGAACTAGATGAAATAGGTTATGCCATTGCATTCGTCTCAGAATTCTGCTTGATATAGAGTCTGAGTTTGCTTAAAACGGATACCGTATGAAGAGGATATGGACGAACGAAGTTAGGTAGAAAAATCGGAAGTCAACCAGAATGCACTGGTGCACTTCTCAAGTGCGCCAGTACAGAAATGCACCGGCGCACCTGCCAAGTGTGCCATTACTGATCCAGCATAGAATTCTAGAGGATTCTATGATGATGTGTCTTCTTCTAAGTGGCCGGATGATGTGTATTTGAGCTTGGTGGTTCTTATGGACCCCTAGTTCATCTAAAGGCTCTAAATATCCCTATACACCTATTAAAAGACACCCATACCTATTGTTTTCTCCAAACGAATTCATAAGCATTTATATGCTACTAAAACTTGAAGTGACCTAGCCTCCACCTTAGTCAATCAAATTAGGAGTTCTTATCAATCAATTAGTTTTGAAGATTAATCAGCACCAAATTAGAATTCTAGTAGAGATTCAAAGACTAATTCAACGACTATTTTCTAGGAATCAAATCAGAATTAGAGGATCGATTGTCTACTTCAAGGGAGAGCTATTCAGTTCCAGAATACAGATCCTAGAAAACAAGATCGTTATGATGTTGTAAGTTCACGTTACTTTTCAGAAATAAAAGTTAATTGCGATTCTGACACTGTAATAAATCTAAATTTGAGATTATGCCTATTTCTATCTGTCTTTCTATCCATTGGATCTATCCCATTGATAATATTTTGTCCATTCTTCGTCTCTTTTTTCCTTTTTTCCCTTTTTTGATTTATGGCCAGGTTACTGCGAGCCTGAGCCAAATCTCATAAGAGATGAACGTATGTTGGAAACAAAATTGGGCATAATATATGATGTGGACATGACTAGCGCTAAAATTGGGAAAAATATTAAATTGGGAATAATTGAGTTGTAACTTATTTAAGGACATAACACATGTTGTATTCAAAAACATAAAGTGTATCGAACATATGACTTGAGATTTGAGGGATAAAGTATTGGACATATGACTTGGGAATTTGGGGGCATAAATTGAACTGTAAATATGTAAGGCATAGCATAGGTTGTGGTTTAAGATCAAAAATTGGGGTATATATATATGTATGTATGTGTGTGTATATATATATATATATATTTGGGAATCAATTTTGACTATGAAATTGGTCCAATCATATCTCTCCTTGTTGTATATCGGAATTGCAATCCTTTTTAAGTTCATGATATAATTCTTGTCAAACCTATATGCCTGTGATGATTCATGATGATATTCATGTCATATCTATTTGCCTGCGATGTATTCTATGCAAAACTTGTCCTTTTAGTACATCAAGTTTATTGAACCAATAGTTCTTATCATCATATGACTGTACCCATCCTTACGATGTTCCCTCTTGCTTCTCCCCTTATTTTATGAATCTTGAGTTAAATCTCGAAACACCTACGTTAAGAACGCTGGGGTAATTGGGTATAACATGAAATTGACATTATTTCGCATAATTTGGAACATGTAGTATTGCATGACTGTTAAGATGCAATTTGGCGTATTTTGACATGAATTATAAAATACTGACATATTTAACCTAGAATTGGCATGAACGACAAAGTATGAAATTGGAATATAAATCAAGTTTTAGGCATAATTGTTATTGTTGCAAATTTAGGGTAACTTGAGCATTAAATCTAGATTGGGCGTAAAACGTAAATTGGAACATTAAATCAAGATTTGGCCCAACTATCGATTTGGTAATTAGCATGCAAAATCTAGATTTGGGTATATATATGGTAAATGTGTAAATTAAAGATGAATATGCAAAACCCGCGGTTAGATTAGGCTGTGGTGTAAAACTACCCGGAATCGCCCGGCACATCCACTAATTACAACAACACCTATCTAATTTGAGAGGTTAGTGCATCATGCACAAGAAAAACCCGAGGTTAGATTGAGTTGTGGTGTAAAACTGCACGGAACCGCCCGACACATCCAGTAACCGCAACAACACATATCTAATATGAGAGGTTGGTGCTTTAATCAATCAATTAATGTTAATGAACAAGACAAACGACTAGGGTTAAGTCCATAGGAAAACTTAACCAGTAAAACACGAATGACTAGGGTTAAGTTAATGAGAAACACTTAACCAGTATAACGTGATGAATGAGTAGGGTTAAGTAATGAGAAACACTTAACCAATATAACTTGATTTGTGGTAAGGTTAAGTTAAAACAAGAGGGAAACAATTAACCAATATAAATTGATTTGTGATAAGGTTAAGTCAAAACAAGAGGTGTAACACCACGTATTTTCTATGAACGTATAATTAACAAATCAAAGGATAATTAATTTTTAATATAAGAATCAAGAGAAACGGCTTGCACCATTGCGTTCGTCTCGGAATTCTGCTTGGAAACGAGTCCGAGTTTGTGAGAATCGGAGTCCGTAAGAGGGAGATATGACCCTTCGAAGTTTCAGGAATTTTCAGAATCGAAAACAGCTAAAAATTCGAATTTAAAATTCGAATTCAAACCCAAAAGCGGGCTGGGCGGGAAATTTCCCACCCAGGACCCAGGTCGATTGGGGAGTCGACTGGGTAGTCGACTTCCCCCTGAACCGGTCGACTAGGCAGTCGACCTGGGGTCGACCTGCTCCCGAAATCCAGTTTTTGAACCTGGTTCATTCTGATGTATTTGGTCACGTTTTCTGCCTAGATTTGTCCGCTTAATCCTATATAAACAGCCCCCTAACCTCATTCTCTCTACACCATTTCATTCTACCTATACTCTGCCTCTGTTCAAATTAAAATAAAAATGGCGTCGCTACTCTTCTGAAATCTGAACTGGAACTAGGACTAAAGCATCTTCTTCCAAACTGAATAAAATTAAAAGTGAACAACTGCAACTCTTCTTCTTCTTTAATCCAATCAAGGCAAGTGCAGTTATTTTCCGATATAAACTTTAATTATAATTGTGATGTGATTGTAAGTCTGAATTTGAGAATGTGTATGTCCTATTCTGATCTATTTTATTTTGTATCTCTTTCTTCTTTCTGTTCTATAGCCAGCTACCACGAGCCTACGCCAAATCTCATAAGAGATTAACGCACGAATGCTAAAATGTTTGGGACAAATAATGAATATGGCATAATTGGACATGGCTAATCTGTGACTAAAAGGACATAGGTCGTAAACTAGATTTAGATCTGTGCATATTCTATGTATTGGAAGAAGGGGAACCATTGTATGTTGACATGTGACTTGAGACATTGGACATAACACATACTTTGAATTAAGATATGCTATAATTTAAATTTATATATTGTTAGGCATATTGTTTATATAACAATTCATGATTTGGGATAAAAAGAGAATATGACATAGGTGTGTAGATCTATGTTAAGATTTGATAACAATTAAATGTGAATAACACCTAAGTGGGAGATTTTTGAATATATGACATGCATTGAAATCGATGGTTGTATTTGGTATAATTTATATGTGAATCTTTTGTACTTGGCAAGTTTAACTAAATTTGGGATATGTGTTATATGGTAAATTGTGACCATAATCTGTGCCATGTAAATTCAATGCAAGCGCAGGGTATATGATCATGTTGGGAATCATGACAACTATTTAGGCATCCAAACTTAGGCCAAATTTACAATTAGGCAAGATATGTCTATGAAACTTTAAGGAATGATTAATTCTGTTATATGCTAGTTCTGTTATGTTGCCTAATCTGCTAGTTCTTTTATATTGCCTAATTCGCTGGTTCTGCTATATTGCCTAATCTGCTAGATCTGTTCATCTGCTAAGTCTGCTGAAAATGCCTAATCTTTTATATGCTAAATCTACTAAATTGCTTAATCTGATGAATCCGTTAAGTCGCCTAATCTACGAAATCTATTATCTGCTATATCTGCTGAGTTGTTACATTTAGTCTGTTATTGACATAATCTGAATTGTCTATAGTTATGAAAATTGACATGTATATTAGGCGTGGGCATAAATGGTAAATTAATAATTAAATGGCCGCAAAGATAAACATGGCTGACTCGAGGTTAGAATGACTTTGCGACGTAATTCTGCCCGGAACCGCCCGGCACATCCAATGGCCGCAAACAATAGGTTCTAATGTGAGAAGTTAGTCATAACGTGCTTGAAACCCGTGGTTAGACTCAGTTTGC
Source organism: Allium sativum (assembly GCA_030737875.1). NCBI lineage: Eukaryota > Viridiplantae > Streptophyta > Magnoliopsida > Asparagales > Amaryllidaceae > Allium > Allium sativum. The sequence continues at coordinate 503,769,806 of CM060925.1, forward strand.
GGCAGAAATCTTCCCGGAACCAACCGGCCTAACCAGTAGCCGCAAAATGTCAGTCTAATGTGAGAGGTCTGGGCATTAATATTTAATTAATGAAAATTTGAGATAAATATAATGTCTAAAACGTGTTGGGCGGATAGGGTTAAACCAAGTAGCATGATGAATTTAATTAATCTGTTCCATGAATCTGTACGCCCAATTACAAAGTTAGACAAATCTGTAAATCTATTAAATCCGTATATCTGATCCGTTAGTCTGAAAACTTGTCTCATCTGTGAACTAGTTGATCTGAATTCGGTATGTCTGAACTTGTTGATCTGAAATCTGTTAGTTTGGGGACACAAGGATAAGAGGCGAATTACTTGTGTCATCTGTTGTTTGGGACCCATATTAGTCAGTAACCTTTTTTGGTATCAAAACTTTGACCCAACAGTAGGTAGGTTCCGGGCACGCTTACTGAACTAATTATAAGCGGTTCATTCTGATAATGGTGAGGGGTGTTGATGTTGCGTTCCAACCGGGTCATGTACGTGCATGGATCCCAGTCTACCTCTGAGGATGTAAGACGCCGTGACATCTTTAAATAGGTCTGTGCCAATTGGTTATCACTTTAGAGAGTGATACACCATACTGTGGGGCCGACACAGGGTATTTATGTATTAGGGAGCCGATCGCTTGGGGGTAGGGTTTTAGGGTACACTTAGTTCTGTCTGTTTCTGTTGGTACCGTCTGTTTCTTTTGGGTGGTAACACCTGTTTGTTTCTGCGTGATACCATCTGTTCGGGGGTTAAAAGCCCATTTACTAGTGTACACCTAATTCTACATTCTATTTCCGTAGGGATTAATATGTTTCTGCTTCTGTCTGTTTCTGTTATGGTGGTAAAGGCCCATTACTAGCATTCTCTTTTATGGAAAATTATTCTGTACCTGTTTCTGTTTCAGTTTAGACATTAGGGTGACACCTAATTCTGTTAAACTAGTATTAGTGTAGAGAAGTGTAAAGCAATAGCTTATAACATTATGTTCTTCTGTTATATCCGCTACAGCTGTTACAGTTATTTCTCATCCAGTTTTATTTTCATGTCATGTTATTATTATTTGTTCATAACTGAAAATCACTGGACTTGCCAGACTTTTTGTCTGACCCTTGTTGTTTCGCCCCCTTTCTTCCGTTCCCCCACCTAGGTTTTGTAGAAGGGAGTACTCTAGCTTGATCCAGATTTCTTCCGCTTGAAGTGCTTAAAGTATGGCTTGTCTTCTCCTGTGGGGGATTATGATTTTAAACTATGCATTTTGGAGGCTTTTGTACAAGACTGATATTTTGTACTTGAATTCTGACATTGTGATTTGAAAGGATGTAACCAAGCTTATTTCGGTTTTTATTGTAATAAAGTTATGAATTTTTCAAGTACTGTTCTATCTGTCTTGTAAGTTTCTGTTCTGTTTACTAAAATGCTCCACTAAAGTTAAGGCATTCCCCTTTGTGAGTGACCTTAAGGGAGGTGGGGTGTTACACTTGGTATCAGAGCTGAAGGTTACCAGATTGGGTAAAGTTTTTGAAAGCTATTTTCAAAAAGGTTTTGAAAGGAAATATTTTCAAATAAAAAATAAAGCTTATTTTGAAAAACATAACCCCCAAGAGCCATATATCTTTCTTTCAGTCCTTTTTGTATTGAACCTTTCCTTTTTCGTTTCAGCATGTCTGAAGCATCTGAGATACCAGAGGGTGTTCATGTACCCGGTTGGTTTCGACAATATCTTGAGGTTAGGACCGCCGCCACAGGTCCAGCAAATTATCCCCCTCCTCCACCCCCTCCTCATGCAATTTCTTTCTCAAAGATCTGTAGGGATTTTAGGGCCATGGGTGGAAAGGATTTCAAGGGAACTAAATCATTCGTAGAAGCAAGGAACTGGCTCAAAGAAACTGAGGATCTATTCGTTATCTTCGAGGTGGACGATAGGAAGAAGGTACAATTGGCGGTATGGTTTCTCAAAGACGAAGCTTCCTATTGGTGGGAAGTCACTAATGCCGAGAGGCCGGTTGAAACATGAATGGATTTCAGAACAAGGTTTGAGACAAAATTCCTCTTGCAAGCTGAACGAAGTCTACAAGTGGAAAAGTTCTTATCTCTTAAGCAAGGAAGTATGACGGTCAAGGAATACGTCAACCAGTTCAACCAACCGGCTAGGTTCAGATTGGATTTAGTTAACACTCAGCATAAAAAGGCTCTCCGCTTTGTTAAAGGATTGAACGATCCAATGCACAGCCTAGCCATGACCCATGTAACCATGGGAGCGACTTACGAGAAATTGGTGGATATGGCACTATTGCACGAGGAAGACAAGGGCGAGAAAGAGACAAAGAAGGAAGAACCACAGAACAAGAAAGCATGGCCTAAAAAGGAAACACAAAAGAAGAATGAAAAGTCTGAAGATAAGAAGGAGAAAAAGTGCTTTACTTGTGGAAGCTCTACTCATATGAACAAGGATTGCAGAAGAAGGAAGGGCACTTGCTTCAACTGTGGTGAGATGGGACACTTCACTAGGGACTGCCCGAAGAAACCAGGGCAAGGGCAGAGGGCGGAACCCACTTCTGGAGGACAGGTGAATGCTCAAGTGACTGGTAGATAGGGTAGAAATAAGAAAATTTAAGTAGAAGGTTTAATTTTCTTATCTGATTGTTGAGTTAAACCTCTTTCTGATTCTGGCTTTTTGATTCTGTACTCTGCACTTTAATACTAGTATTGTTTCTAATTCCGTTGTAGACTCAAACCCATAAGGGTTATGACTCATCTGTTTGTGATAGATTGGTGTTTGAGTGATATCTGTGTTAGGCATCAAGTAGGACGCGCATATTCTGGGATTTATCAAGCTTAGTTTCCTAAGAACCATTTGGTAATCTGATCTGTACCAGTAATCTGTAAATATCTGAATATTTCTGATAGGGTTAAGATTTTCAGTTTTGACATTATCAAAAGAGGGTAATCCTCTGGGTGTCAATCTGATGTTGGTTTCGGTCTTCGGGGCCGATACTTAAGACCCATGTCTAATGGGAACCAAGTTTTTGTTTTATCAGTACTCGCTTCCATCATTTCGATTGTATCCTATCGATCGAATCTTTGACTTTTAGGTAGAAATTAATAAGTGTAAACATGTGTTTGAGACATGTTATGTTTGATGGTTGCAAGTGGATGCAAGTGGTTGCTAGTGGTTACTCGTGGATGCATATACACACATTAGGCACTAGATCGGCTCAAAAACACTCTCATACTGCATATGGATGTGTGAGCATTTTCAATTTTTGTGGATGCAAAATGATTGACTCAGCACATGGATGTTGCATATGACTGAATGATTGTGCACTCCATTTTTACTTGTTATTGTTATAAGTCATTACTGACTGTCTAAAATTGAAGGAATTATTGAAGCTTGAAATGATATGTATCAAGTTGGAAAATTGCATACATGTCGGACTCATGGAACTGGCATAATTCGCATTAAGGAGGTCAACTGAATCAGTTGACCGCCTAATCTTTGCATTAGATAAGGAACATATACACACACTTTTGCATATGTTCATCCAACATTAGAAGTTTCTAAGGACAATGGACGCCAGTGATTGATGATTGAGTAGATGGATGTTGTATAGTAGGGAACATTCTTCTTAACTTGAAGATTTCGGGGACGAAATCCTTTAAGGAGGGGAGAATGTAACATCCCGTATTTTCTGTGAATGTATAAGTAACAAATCAAAGGATAATTAGTTTTTAAAATAAGAATCAAGAGAAACGGGTTGCGCCGTTGCGTTCGTCTCAGAATTATGCTTGGAAAAGAGTCCGAGTTTGCGAGAATCGGAGTCCGTATGAGGGAGATATGACCCTCCGAAGTTTCAGGAATTTTCAGAATCGAAAACAGCTCGAAATTCGAATTTAAAATTTGAATTAAAACCCAGAAGCGGGCTGGGCGGGAAATTTCCCGCCCAGGACCCAGGTCGACTGGGGAGTCGACTGGGTAGTCGACCCCCCCCCTCCCCCGACCAGGTCGACTGGGCAGTCGACCTAGGGGTCGACCTGCTCCCAAAATCCAGTTTTTGACCCTGGTTCGTTCTGATGTATTTGGTAACGTTTTCTGCCTAGATTCGTCCGCTTAATCCTATATGAACAACCATCTAGCCTCATTCTCTCTACACCATTTCATTCTGCCTATACTCTGCCTCTGTTCTAATTAAAATAAAAATGGCGCCGCTACTCTGCTGAAATCTGAACTGGAACTAGGACTAAAGCATCTTCTTCCAAACTGAATAAAATTAAAAGTGAACAACTGCAACTCTTCTTCTTCTTTAATCCAATCAAGGAAAGTGCAGTTATTTTCCGATATAAACTTAATTACAATTGTGATGTGATTGTAAATCTAAATTTGAGATTGTGTATGTCCTATTCTGATCTATTTTATTCTGTATCTCTTTCTTCTTTCTGTTCTGTAGCCAGGCTACCCCGAGCCTGCGCCAAATCTCATAAGAGATTAACGCACGAACGCTAAAATGTTTGGGACAAATAATGAATATGGCATAATTGGACATGGCTAATATGTGACTAAAAGGACATAGGTCGTAAACTAGATTTAGATCTATGCATATTCTGTGAATTGGAAGAAGGGGAACCATTGTATGTTAACATGTAACTTGAGACATTGGACATAACGCATACTTTTAATTAAAATATGTTATAATTTATAGTTATAGATTGTTGGGCATATTGTTTATATAACAATTCATGATTTGGGATAAAAAGAGAATTTGACTTAGGTGTGAAGATCTATGTTAAGATTTGATAACTATTAAATGTGAATAACACCTAAGCGGGAGATTTTTGAATATATGACATGCATTGAAATCGATGGCTGTATTTTGTATAATTTATATGTGAATCTTTTGTACTAGGCAAGTTGAACTAAATTTGGGACATGTGTTATATGGTAAATTGTGACCATCATCTGTGCCATGTAAATTCAATGCAAGCGCGGGGTATATGATCATGTTGGGAATCATGACAACTATTTAGGCATGCAAACTTAGGCCAAATTTACAATTAGGCAAGATATGTCTATGAAACTTTAAGGAATGATTAATTCTGTTATATGCTAGTTCTGTTATGTTTCCTAATCTGCTAGTTCTGTTATATTGCCTAATTCGCTGGTTCTACTATATTGCCCAATCTGCTAGATCAGTTCATCTGCTAAGTCTGCTGAAAATGCCTAATCTGTTATGTGCTAAATCTGCTAAATTGCTTAATCTGTTGAATCCGTTAAGTCGCCTAATCTGCGAAATCTGTTATCTGCTATGTCTGTTGAGTTGATACATTTGGTCTGTTATTGACATAATCTGAATTGGCTATAGTTATGAAAATTGACATGTATATTAGGCGTGGGCTGGTAAATCGATTTACTTATAAAGGAGGAACCAACACATTCCGGTGCCGACATCTGTCCCTTTTTGGAATTAACGCACATTTATTTTTTCGTCTTCCAACTTTTAGGTTATGCACACAGTTATTTTTCTCCCCCAATTTCTACCTCGATTCCATGTCCGGTTACAACGCCTCAAAATTAAGTTTGTCTCCGGTCCTATGTCATCCGACTTAACGGAGTTTCCCCCATCTTTCCTTCCGCCCAATTGGTACTAATCACACTGCCTCCGTATACTAAATTCTGGGGTCAATTCCGATTTCTCAAGCAAGTCGTCCTCTATTGTGCTGTAGAACAGAAGGTACGGTTTTTACTTGCAAACCAAACTAATGCATAATTATTGGTACATGGCATAAATTAGGCAATGTAAATTTCTGGCAATGTTAACGGAAAGTTTGACTTTCTTATTCCCACTGTCAACTCGTCCCCTAGCTTATTATAGAAGAAAAGGTACGGTTTTTACTTGGAAAACAAACTAACGCAGAAGCATTGGTACATGGCATAAATTACGTTATCTAAAAGTGTCGCCATGTTTCCCCAATTTTGGCAACGATTGAGAGTTTGGGATTTAAGGGAAATTGGATTGGCTAATCATGGATTTTACTAATACTGGCCTATCTTTACTGATGTCCCACATTACTACATTCAACAGTGTACGCTTTAAACGTGTACTGCCATAACAACAAGCTATGCCTGGGTATTTTAAACTACTGGTAAGTGAGACATTTGCAAACCAGTTTACATAAACCATAGTAAAACCACAATAACGTAAATTACAGTTGCGCTCACTATACTGCAAATGTCCGTAACTCACACCATCCACCATGAACAATTTAAACGCTGCTGGTAAGCTTTATGCAGTCATGGTAGAACACCTCTCATGCTTATACTGGTGCTAAGCATTATGCAGTCATGGTAGCACGCTATATGTAACATAATAATTCAATAGATATAGTAGCTACAAACATTAGTATATTATTGTTTGTTTTCTCATAATGTTACTATTAGCACATGTACTGCTGTACATGAAGCTTAATGAAACTTTTACCTCTGCATATGTTTGCATATACAGAGAGTAACTTGATTTTGTTAAAAAGAAAATCCCATTATTGTACTACTATCAGTTAAGAATTTTAACTTGACTGTTTGATTGCAACTATTAAATTCTTTCGTTACTGTAATAAATATATCGTATTAATTTAATTCGTACATTTAACTTATTTTCTTCATGGAATTTAAATATTATAGTACTATCATTCTTCTTAGCGTCTAAGTTTTCAGAAAGTAAAAGCAGTAGTCCCATATTAATTTTTTTTGACTTCCACATTAAGCATTCGATTTTTCCTCCTCGGTTTTGTTATAATATATTCACTTCATTCTAATAAGATAACTCACCGGTTTTCCGTGCGAATGACGTACTTCTGCAAGTACGTCTCAATATTACTATTTCACAGAATCACACTATTCAAGTGTGCACATGGTACCAAGGAATAAGGTCATAACACAAACACCAATTTATTTTATCATTATTGTCAAACTTGGCCCATAACTGCATTTGAGTGGTTCAGTGCTATCACACAACTGATAATATTCTATTTTCTCTCGGTCTTTAGGACAAGTAGAGATTAAACCTATGCGCTTTAATGTAAATATTTGATTCAATAACAAATATTGTAATGTTAACTTCAACTTCCACATTTTGTTTATATTAATCTCTAACTTTAGATTTGAAACCAAATGCAATTTAGGCTGTGTACTAACACAAATAAATGAATCGCTGCTCTAATGACCCATTTTAAACAGTAATAGGCTTAAAGAAAATGAGAATAAGAAGTTATTTGTCTAACTAATGGGTTTAAGATTTATGTAATCCTCCTAAAATGCATACTTTGTTCCAAATAAAGTATAGTTATGAGTTTATGTTAGTTTTAAATGAGTTTGTTTCAAGTAAAATTAAGTTCTCTCGATTAATTTGCATTAAGGTTTATATATATTATAGGAGATAATGTAATCACCTAAAAGCCACGAAATTTTTAGTAAATATAATTAACATAAAAAATACGATCTACAACATCTATTTGACGACATAAAAATCTATTTATGATAGAAGAGTCTTTTTTTCTTTTTTTTTTCCTTTTTTTTGCGTTTTATTTTGCAACCTCATTTATTCCTTCTTTTTAAGTGCAATTTATTGTGTAGTTTTCTATCACGTGTTTAACAAAATCAATTCATATTAAAAATAAATAAATTACATTTCTTTCATAGTAATGACATTCATAATCAAAACAATGAATTTGAATCCATACAGAAGACTCTCTATAATCTGAAATTTCTTCGGCAACGTTTTATACTTATCGGGGAATAATTTGAAATTTCGTTAATAAGGGATCTATGCACATAATGATCATTGCACATAATGATAATCAAATGTTGGACATAGATACTTCTAATACCTGTACTACATGACAACCATCATAGATATTAACACATGCACAACACACACACAAGGACAGACACTCACTCACACACACAGATATATATCACGCATACACACGCACACACTACATGATAATTGCACATACACATCATTATAAACTAAAAATATATAGTCATGTGCTATATCAAGTTCTTTATTTACATAATTTTCATACCATCATCCTTACACCATAACTTATTTATTTTTGGATATCTGTAGGCTGTAATATACAGTACAGATGAATTTTTGGTCTGTACATCCCAACATCTACTCTGCACATTTTGCAGACCGAAAAAATATACACATATAATTACTTATTTCATCTGTTTACTTCCCATATTACAGAAATGGTTGTTGAAATGCAGATTACAGATTGGACAGTTGTTTAACATTTTATGATGCATATTCTCGCCGCATGCTTCTGAATATTATTGGTAAGGTGAGCTTATATTCCGTGAATCTTATTAATGTTTTTATCTCTTTTTTAAGATAGAGCATCCTCCATACCATCTCATGATTAGTTCGTTAACCAGTCATATAGTTTGCACACTCTAACTCATATTTTTTTTCACTCTGCTGTTGTGGTTGAAAACATCAACTGCTTGCAGTATAGCTCGACTCCAAAGTTCATTCACCAGACACGAAAATTATCCTATGATTTTGGCAGTATTCATAAATAGTTAATTTCACCATGTTAGATGAGCCCCAATTAATACGACAGGCACCACAAACACCACGTCAACTGTTTATGGTACACCATTTATTCTTCCACCTGTTTACGTACAACTGTTTGGAGTTCAAAATCCTGTCTGTCATTGTTGTTTACTATGTCAGCAGTAAAGAGTATTATTTAAGCTTCTTAAATTTGTCAGCACGATTCTGATGCGGTATGAATTTTCAACTGTATTACTACATTGAACAGTACAACCTAAAGACAAACCGTACGATGTGTTTGTGGTGATGGGAATAAGTTATAAACTTGACAAATTATATAGCTAAGAAGTAGTACAACTTTAAAATATGCGATTTTCCTAACATATACTAAATTTCTTTTTACTTTTCAGCCGACCGAAATAACAAAAAAGACGATGCTAATTACGTTTAGGTTGATCTGCATACATACATACATGTATGTGTGGCTGTCTTTGTGTGTGCGTAAACACAGAAACACAAACACATACACACATGCATGCACACACACACTAGCACATTCTTTCAGTAGCACTTTTCAGGTTGGTTTTACAATCCAATTTCATTTAAAAGGTAAGTTAAAGTTAGTATTTAATTTAAATGTACTGCCATCTATTTTCAATTTATGACTGATTATGTTTGCATTAAAAGTTAAGGACCACATATTCGAGGGAGTTCAAATATATTCCATGTTGCAGATTTGATTATAAAATTTTTGCATTCGTAAATATGAAATTGTAGTTGTTAAAAACCAAAATTGTTAATTTTCGGACACAAAGCTTGGTAAGAAGTCCTTTGGGATTTGAATTGTTTGAATTTACTTGTCCATGCCGTAGTGTTAATTTGTGTCATGACACAACTACTGCTGTTCTATACGTTATCTGTCTAAATATACTTCATTACCGCTGTTGTAGTCAATGTTTAAATTAATCTGCTGAATAGGTGAAAAAAACAAAATTTTATACACGACGTAGATATATCTTCAGTTTGTGGTTTTTTTTTTTCATTATAGCAAGGATCACCATACCGTGCACTAATAAACACGACAACCTTCACAAACACCATGTCAATTAGTCATCGTATACCATTTGTTCTTCCCCCAGTTTACGTACACTGCTTTGGAGTTCACAATCCTGTCTTCATACTGTCATAAGTTTATGTGAGTCAGCTTCAATCTATCTTTTCTTCCTTTGTAATACCTTTAATTTGACATGAGAAGTTGCTTCTACAGTATTGTAAGCTTTGTACAGCTTTTAGGCCTATATCTTCAATTGTACCTTTTTTTTTAATCCGATTCAACTCAGTTATTTTTTTTCCTAACATGGTTCATTTCCTTCCTCCAAATTGTCAATTTATTGTAACAACTTTGATTGCTGGCAACAAAGTGCCCGATTTAAAACTGTCTACGTCATGATTTTTTTCCTTCACCAATAAATTTTTCTTTATGCTTCAATATTATACCTTTATACCAAAACTAAATAGGCATTCTACGAAGAAGTCGGCACAATTTTCTGTGTAACCATGCACATATGTATTCTCACATATGTATTCAGCTATCCCGTTTACTTAAGTAAGACCGATTGAGTAGCATCCTATGTGAAATAATACGATCATATCGTTCATTCTGCACTTCTCCTCAAACCGATTTGTTGTTTTGTTAACATGTAACATTTTTTGGTCACCATAATACTCTGTCCCATGTAATCAGTACAACCAAATGTTGTTTTCGTACCTTTTACCCAAATGTTACATTTTGGGTGGGTACCAGAATGATTGGGTGTCGGGAAATCATTTTTTGGTCACACACATATCAGCAACTTATAAAGTATTGGTGCAGTGGACAAATGTGAGAAATACCAATACAAAATAAGTGCAGTGAGTTTACAAAGAGCGCAGCGGCTTTCAATAACGTAAATAGTTGTATTGTCATGTATCGTACCGTTATACTCTGTATAAACTTTAGTTTGGTTCAATTTTTTAAAATTTTGTGTCCACGAGGTTCTGTCAACAGGTACCTTTTTTTTCTCACCATAATATTCTGTCCCATGATATCATTACATCCATTTGATTTTTTGCATACCTATAGCAAACGACAATCAGGATTAAGTTTCGAGGGAGTAACTAACGTATTTAAATCAATGCCTGACAAATTGAGACATTACTCTATTTTTTTCACATTTTTTTCACCATTAGTTCCAATTTACTATTAAATATCAAGGAAGAATTTACAAAAAAAGCCAAATATTTTACTCCAACTCTGTTATAACATGTGACACATATCATATATTTACTTCAACGACGAAAAGCATTATAATAATAGCAGCCCAAATATGTAAGTAACCGCGCTGTGTATTACCGCTACATGCCTGAAATAAAAAGCGTAGCAAAAAGCTCTTCGTTTACATATTTCTGCTCTATCAAATATAGTTGGGTACAGAATGTTGGTTCTATTTTTTTTTATACTCACTAATTCACCATTACGTATGTACATGGCACATACGCATTCTTCCCTTCCTGGCAGATCAAATTAAATGCTACCTACAAATTCACATGCGCTTATTGGACAGTACATTGTTTATTTGTATGAAACACATTGTTTATTTGGTGCAGTCGACAAATTTGAGAACTACCACTACAAAAAAATAGCACTGAGTGTACAAAGACTGCTGCGCCTTTCGATATTGTAATTCATATATAATCACAGAAGTAAGCACCATGTCATTTCATAAAAAGCGAATGAAATTTTGGTTTTCAGAAATGTGGAAGTAGTGAAACCAATGGTTGAATAACTAAATTATTTCCGTCCACATAATTTTAAGAACCCTCTACGATGCCGCTTTCGTTTTTTATACTATAATTAACGCAAAATAATGTACATCCCATTTCAACCATTTTCGGCCTATCAAGTTAACAGATTTCAAAGTTAAATGTATAAGTCAACCCGTCAGTCACATGTTATAATTTTGTACTCAATTGCAGATCAGCATATTATGGATAATTCCCATCAACAAAGGAATGCAAGAGAACAAAGAAAGATGTCAATGAACAAGCGGAAAAAGACGCGATCGACATCGGGTGCATCAAACAGAAAGGCAATCCGTAGGTGTGCACAAAGTAAGGCAACTACAAATAGCTTTTGTGTCTACTCCTTCTATGGCTTTGTTTGTTAGCAAATATGTTTCAACTATACGCATTGTAGGGGGGAAACGTAATGTACGAAGTGCAAGTACAACATGCCGCAAATCTGTTTGCAACAACAAACGTGTAGGTATGTTGTTTGCCGGGTATTCACTACTCATTAATTTATTTCAATTAACTGTTACATTATGACATGTATAACCATTCAATGTTTGGTTTTTAGATGTTTGTGGCAGCAGCAACGGGGAAGAAAACTGTTCAACTTTTTTTCCACTAATTCAAACGAAATTATTAGTACGCATGAGTTTTGTTTACCCACTTACATACATCATCCATGCTGCTATGGCTGATTCATTTCTAAATTTTGAATGAAGGAAAAATGTTTGAACCATGGAATTTTGGTGGTCCGACGTACTCTTGCTCACACTGTAACGCATTGGTTTGGTATGAAGAAAGAAATAGAAAACCAAAAAGACCATCTAATCCTCAATTTTCAATTTGTTGTAGGGGTGGTAAGATTGAACTTCCTAAATACAGAAAATGTCCGGAGTATTTACAACATCTGCTTGACTACAACGGTGGTTGTGAGAGTTCTCATTTTAGACAAAATATACGTGTGTATAATTCAATCTTTGCGTTTACTTCAATGGGCGGACGGGTAGACAATTCTATAAACATAGGTCAAGGTCCTTACGTGTTTCGCATACACGGTCAAAATTATCACCAAATCGGTTCTATGCTACCAGTCAATGGGAATGCTAAATTTGCTCAGCTCTACATTTACGATACAGCTAACGAGGTAGAGAACAGACTTAGGGCTCCTGGACTTTCAACATCACACCCTACAGATTCCAGGATTTTTAGCAATTTAATATCTATGTTCAATGAATGCAACCCACTTGCTAAAGTGTTCCGTATGGCTAGAGACAGGTTCGAAATGAATAACCTTCACAATGTAACGTTACGGTTGTACGAAAGGAGGGATAGAGATGGTAGACAACACAATTTGCCAACAACGTACGAGGTTGCAGCTTTAATTACAGGGAATGGTACAACAAGCGAGGGTTATAGAGATATTGTTATTGAAGAGAAAACTGGCGTGCTAAAGAGAATTAATGAGAAACACCCAAGTTTTATGGCCGTGCAGTATCCCATACTATTTCCATATGCAGAGGATGGATATAGATTAAACATACCTTACAGGTTTTCAAGACAACCTGACGATGAGAAGGATGAAATGGTGACAATGCGAGAATATTATGCCTATATTCTCCAGTATAGGCAGGGAGATGGTAATACTTTGCTGTTGGGTGGAAGACTGTTACAGCAACTAATTGTAGATGCATATTGCTGTGTTGAGGAAGAAAGATTGAATTGGATCAGACATAATCAACATAATATTCGATCCGAGGAATATAAGGGTTTGAAGGATGCAGTAACATCTGGTGATACATCGGCCTTTGCTATTGGTAAAAGAATGGTGTTGCCTTCATCTTTCACAGGGAGTCCTAGATATATGGTTCAAAATTATCAATATGCAATGGCAATTTGTAGATGGGCCGGTCCTCCAGATTATTTTATAACGTTTACATGCAATCCTAAATGGCACGAGATTAAGGAGTGTATGCAACACATTGAAGGGCAACGATCGGAAGATAGACCCGATATCATCTCACGTGTTTTTCACATCAAGCTGATGGAGCTAATGCAGGATATTAGAAGTAAAAAACATTTTGGGAGAATAAACGCAGGTATTATAACTACGTGTGTATGCTTTTTCAATTTATCCTGCTTATAAATGTAAATAATCACGCCTTTTTTTTCTTTCATCATGCAGCATTATACACAATAGAATTTCAGGAACGTGGCTTGCCTCATGCACACATACTACTGTTTGTTCATGCTGATGATAAACCAAAAAGTACAACGTACGTAGACAAGGTGGTTAGTGCAGAATTTCCTAACTTTGATTCAGATCTTGTTGCATATAATTCTGTTAGCCAGCTTATGGTTCATGGTCCTTGTGGGGACTACAATTCTGATGCTACATGTATGGTTAATGGTAAGTGTTCTAAGCATTTTCCAAAGAATTTTGTTTCCGATACCTATTTTGATTCAAAAGGTTTCCCGAAGTATAGACGACGTGATAACGATAATTATATCACCACATCAACCGGAATTGTTCTTAATAACTGTTGGGTGGTTCCACATAATGTTGATTTAGTCGTCAAGTACCAGGCACATATTAATGTCGAGATATGTAATAGAGCAAAGTCGATTAAGTATTTATTTAAGTACATGAACAAAGGTCATGATAGAGCCACGGTGGTTATAGAAGAAAATAATGCAACTAGACAACAGTTTTACAGACAAGTTGATGAAATCAAAAGATATATAGATTGCCGCTACATATCGGCTTCTGAAGCAAGTTGGAGAATTTTCAAATTTGATATTCATTATCGAAAACCTTCAGTTGAACGTTTACAATTTCATTTGCCCGAAGAGCAAAATGTGGTTTTTCATGACAATGATAATTTACCTGAAATACTTTCTCACAGCGTTGTCAAGAACACAATATTCACAGAGTGGATGGAAACAAATAAAGCTAATGACGACGCAAGAGAGTTGACTTATGTTGATTTTCCAACTAAATGGGTTTGGCAAACAAAATTAAACAAATGGACACGGAGAAAGAAAGGGGACACAGTTGGAAGAGTATATTTTGCGCACCCAACATGTGGTGAAAGATTTTACTTGAGATTGTTGCTCAACATTGTGAAAGGACCTACATGCTATGAAGACATTAGAACTTTTAATTCTACTTTGTACGACACTTTCAAAAATGCATGCGTGGCTCGCGGCTTGCTGGAAGACGATAATGAATGGAACATAGCTTTAAATGAGGAAGCACAATGGGCAACTTCATCCTCTTTGCGGGAAATGTTTGCAATGTTGCTACTGTATTGTGAGGTCTCTGAACCATTAAAGCTTTGGTATGCTAATTGGATGAAGTTGTCTGAGGATATTGAATGGCGTTTAGGGAAAAATTCTACATGTGAAAATAATGTGATAGACGAATGTCAACTACTAGAGCGAACGTTAGTTGAATTGGAGAAGGTGATGAGAAAAAGTGATAGGTCAGTAAAAGAATTTAACTTAAACAGTTCATTCGACCTGAGCTCAATTTCAAATTTGGATGATAATTTGTTGGGGGAAGAACATAATTGTGATCGTCATCATTTGCAACTAGAGGCTGAAAGACTTATACCGTGTTTGAACAGTGAACAGCACCACGTTTTTGACGTTGTTTGCGCTTCTATTGAGCAGAATAATGGCGGATTTTTCTTTGTGTACGGCAGCGGCGGTACAGGTAAGACTTTTTTGCGGAAAACCATTATCACACACTTGCGAGGAAGAGGCAAAATTGTTTTGGCTGTTGCATCCTCCGGGATAGCTTCGTTGCTTTTACCTGGCGGCCACACAGCTCACTCCAAGTTCAAGATCCCGTTGTCCTTGGATGAAAATTCAACCTGCAATATATCAAAACAGTCCGCATTAGGAAAATTAATAAAATCTGCAGATTTAGTCATTTGGGATGAAGCACCTATGATGCATCGTAATGCGCTAGAGGCATTTGAGAAAAGTTTACAAGATGTAATGAAACCATCTGATGTTTATCAAAGTTCTAGACCATTTGGCGGGAAGATAGTTTTACTTGGAGGCGGTTTTCGGCAAACTCTTCCGGTTGTCGAAAAAGGAACTAGAGAGATGGTGGTGTCTGCTTCTATTAGCAACTCATATTTATGGTCATTCTGTCACGTTTTTCTTCTAACATGTAACATGCGAATTCGAAATGCAACATGTGATCCATTCAACATAGCAAAAGTGGAAAATTTTGCAAAATGGGTTTTAGATATTGGTGATGGGAACATAAGTACAGTTCCCAAAGATTGTGATGATGATCCGTCATGGATAAAAATACCTGATGAGTATTTGATTGAACCAGGAGATGATGGGATGGAGAAAATTGTTGACGCTGTATATCCTGATTTGAATAGTAATTTACAGCAAAAAGATTATTTACAGAAACGGTGCTTACTTGCTGCAACCAATGAGTTTGCAGAAGAAATCAACGTGTACATACTTTCTAAAATAACTGGTGAAATGAAAACGTACCTAAGTGCGGATTGCATTAGTCCTTCTTCTGAAATTGTAGACGATCAACATATTCTTTACCCTCCTGAATTCTTGAACTCATTGAAAGTATCCGGGCTGCCTAACCATAACTTACAATTAAAGGTAAGAGTACCTATTATGCTGCTCCGTAATTTGAACCAAAGCTTAGGCCTTCGCAACGGAACAAGGTTAGTTGTCAGCCGCCTTGCTGAAAGGGTTCTAGAAGCGGAAATCATTACTTGCAATAATATTGGCACAAAAGTTCTAATTCCTCGAATTGTCCTCACGTCTTCGGATACAAAATGGCCTTTTGTGCTTCGTCGACGACAATTTCCAGTAAAGGTTTGCTTCTCCATGACGGTAAATTAAAGCCAAGGATAAACATTAGAAAATGTTGGCATATATTTGCCCCGTCCTGTTTTCAGTCATGGACAACTATACGTCGCTGTTTCCCGAACAACTTCGTATGATGGTATCAAGTTTCTACTGGGACAATCGGAAGATGGGATTCGCGGTTTGACCAAGAATATTGTATACAAGGAAGTTTTCGATGGATTACACGGTAAAATATGTCACATTCACTTTTTACTCCCATTTTCAAAACTGACAAATTATTATGATTTTAATTTTTTTTTTCTCTGCATACTCCCAGGTTGAATGAATTCCTCCTGTACGTAACATTACATTGGTACACAAATAAATTATATAAATTTAGATTCACTATTCGATCCTTTTTTTCCCTGCATTACTAACATTTTTTTTCCTTTACTGCATATACGTTTCAGTCCTGTGGGCCAACTGCAAATTCAGACATCATTACAACTGGATTCATTTACCTTTTACTGTTTTTTTTATTTTCCTCTTTTGCTTTTTGGTTCCGTTATGTGTACGTACATCAATATTTCATTTTAAATTACTGCTACTTTTTCATTACAATGTTGTTACGTCCACATTGTCTTCGGTTATCACATACTTTAAATTTAGAGTTTGAGTTCGTACACTTTGCCATAACCCGACTTACGTGGTCAAAACCGGTGTCTTTACTGAGTACACAATTTTAAACATGGTGCAGGCTTAAATTTATCAGTACGTACAATTTCATCCACTCTTAGTATTACCCCTAATTATGAATATATATATATGTTTAAGTTTACGGCTCTTCTCCATCCGTTATGTGCAGTTTTTTCAGACGTACAGTGCGATTGCAGGAATAAAGAAACCCCTTCTAATGTACCATCTTCGAGAGAAAGCAAAGGGTAAGACAAATTGGTTGTTATTTTTTAATCACCATATCCATTTACTGTCCAGTGTTTTGTCAATTTTTTTACACGACAAACTGTGTACTCCGATGTTGTGGGAACATGTAAAGCAACTATTTGACAACTGATATCTATCTATTACGTCACTCAGCTTTTGGCTGTAAAATATTTTTTTTTTCCACATGAGTACTGCGGATTTCAGGCATGAAATACATATTTATACCTATGCATTAATTCTTGTTTTTTTTGACATGAAATTTATTTACACATTTAACTAACAGGGAAATTGAATATGCCATCGCTTATTACAGGATTTGCACACAGTTTATCTCTGCTCACAAATTAGCTTTCCCACGCAGTTATTCTCCCCTTCCAATTTCAACCTCGACTCCCATGTCTGATAACGTCTCCTGATTACGTTCCTCTCAGGACCTATGACATTACTGCTGTAATGTTTGCATTTGCAATATTAAAACACATGGACACAACTGATTACATATAACGTTTTTGATTGTAGTTAAAATTTAATAGGCAAGTCTGAGTAGACGAAGGAGTATGCACATGAATTTCTATTTCATTTGTTTTTATTTTTTTTCATTATGATTCTGGCATCTGAAATAATCGTTATTTTTAACTTTCCACTCCGCTGCAGTTACCTATCCGTTCGACTGAGATAAGAGGATAAATAATTCAGAGATGGTATGCATGTTGGAAGTGCAGCAGATTGCTGCTGCATTATTTGGCACAGTCACACGTTTATGCAACGGAGCTGCCAAAATCAGGGAGATTATTTCAGTGAATGGATAATGATTACGAATGGCGAAAAACCTTTGATGAACTATCAAGCTGTTGCTCATAGTTAGCCACAAAGGTACAAATTTATCTCTGCGTGTGGGAGATCTCACTTCCATCTAACCTACCAATGCGTGTGAAATCCGGACGACTTATAATACTGGTGTCCATTCAGTATTGAGTTATATATATATGGTTCTTTACAAGTTGATAACTTTAACCTCATCACTTATGTCTACATGGTTTATCGAACATACTATGTACATAATTATGTACCAAATTGATTCAGATAGCTTTCCATTTATTACCTCTTTTAATACATGTTTTCCAATCAATGTTACTCACTAATTGCACTTTTATGGTACTACGTACCATTCACCTTCTACCCATGTTCAGTATTTTCAACACTTATTATAATAGTGCGAGCGACCTCTAACTTCTAAACGGAACTTCGATCAATATTTTATTTCGATTTTTTGTTCATGCAGTTCATTGATCAATTGGTACAAAAAAATGTACCATTGTCGTATTTATTGAATCCTATTTGGTTTGTTATATGTTTTTACCTATCCGTAGTATCCATTATCAACAGAAATGATTGAATGTGCTCTAACCTTGGTTTTAATTGATTACGATTTCGCTTGATGCATTTTCTTAAAAACGAACGTAACATAAACTTATGTTCACCATTGGATCTACAATTTTTAGTTTATAATCCCTGGCTAAATCTTCCAAATGAGATATGGATTATATTATATCGTACTCTATAACCTCTTTCTTAGAACCACAAAATCATTTTTTATTTGAAGGATTTTTTTTTCTTTGTCACCGAAGGCATAGGTGATATATGTTTTTTTAAGATTTGTTTATGATAGGCTCTTGGGTTACATGGGCGGTACAATATAGGCATGATTATATGAATTTGAACTTATATTTTATGCAGTCAAATTTGTAGATAGATATCCTTGCGTCTGTTATAAGGATAAAATTAACAGACATAAATATAACATTGTTTTTGGCATATGATGTTTTGAATCTGTTATTTTGCTAGATTTTTTTTTGCTCCAAAAAAGTTCATAATATTAACATTTTATTTTGTATTTTCACTGGCAACAAATGCGCAATTTTAATTCCTTATTTTCATATTTTGTTACTGTGATTTTTATTTTATTTATTTGTACGAAATAAAAGTTCTGTATTTTAAATTTTAAGAAAAAAACTGATTACTTTTCTAAGTTGGTTGAAGTGCTGAAAATTTCAGGCATGTCATTTTGTCACCCATAATTCTCGGTACACGTACTTATTCGGTGAGTGAGATGAAACAATATTTGATAGGATTTTGTTTCGATTTGTTGCATTCAAGTAGTATCAAAAACCCATACGTTTTACATATAAAGATAAGCATTATACGAGCAAGGAAGTAATCAGATTCTCCATAACATCGTCTCCACACCGTTAGTTAGTACTGTCAATAGATTTATCAAGGAAACGGTGACTTCCTAGCTGAAATGAACGCATAGTCTTTGTTTACTTGTCATAATTGCCATGATATATAATTTTTGAACAACAAATCACTTAGAGCTCGCGCGCACGCATACCTAATTAGAAAATAGAAGCTAACACGTTTTGGATAAAAAAAACTATACATACACCTAATTATAAGCCAGACACGTGTTCAATATTATGCATAAATGTTTACGGTAATCTACAAATATAAATATTTCTTTTGCCAACTGTAAGATGCAACCAACAGCTCAACAATCCATCGAACTAAAATGGAGTAAAAGGTAATTGGGATTGGTATTATTTTATCCCTGCGGTTCTCCGCATTGTACGTAGCTTGCTTGCAATAACAAAATTTCTCACATTTACATTCAGTATTTGCCGACTGTTATTCTTACTTCGTAAAAAAATATTATGTACCACTATTTTTTAAACGAATCGGTCACATTTACATTGACTACTTACCCACTGTAACTGCTGCTTCCCAAAAAAATTCATACACACCTCATTTTAATTGAATCGCCTAAATTAAATCAAGTGTTTAGCTGATACTAACTACAGTACAAAATGTTAAAGTGCCCTTTCTTCCATGGGTTACACTGAACTGTCCTTTGTTTGTTATTTTTCAATGTACGTATTGATTCTTCTAATGCATGACGTGCCAGTTCTTTGCATTATCGGAAGGTTAATGCTTATTCAATCAACCTGTATATGTAAATTTGGTAATAACAACGACAATATTCGTTATCCTCTGTTACATATGTACTGAATTAATTGAGCACAAATAATCTTCATTTCATCATTTTATTATTCACAGTATATTGCTCAGAAGTAGCATTAACTAAAATGAACATATTTTTCAACTTATTTGGTTAACAACTTTTTTCCCTTATCCCGATTTACCATAATTCGAAAGTGTTGATCAAAACGAGTAGAATGAATATTTTGTTAAAAGAAATTGCGAATATTTATTACCCAGCTTTGCAATATGTTTTCAACAAAAAATTCGCAGTAAACAATGTCAATATTCTGTACACCATACTACACAGTTGGAGAAATACAAACTCCATAGAAACGACTACAACCATTATCTTCAACACTGGATTAACAGCAATGTTGTGCTTACGCTTTTAATTATTTTTAAACTATTGATATTTCTAATGTATGCTACATATATGTGTGTGTGTGTATGCTACATATATGTTTTCATAACTCTAATGTATGCTACATATATGTGTGTGTGTGTGTGTGTGTGTGTGTATATATATATATGTGTGTGTGTGTGTGTGTGTATTGGTTACATTAGTCATAATATTCGTATTTAATTTCAGGGATGTGGAGCACTTGAATGTCCTAAAATAGCACTGCTTATGCCAATATTCAGACCAACTAGAAGGCACTGGGGCAGATCTGTGTAACTTTTACTTGCAATCTCAATAAATAAGGGAATCATACAAATGCTTTTACTGTTGTTACAATCATCACTCTTAAACATATATACCTATTCTAAGTCTATTTAGGAGCCAATCCAATAATTAGTTATTTTGTTTTTCAGGGAGTACACAGATTAAACTCCAATGTACTGCTCAGTTGGCACGTAAGCAGAGCATTGCAAATTTATTTGTTTAATTGTCTGTAAATTCAAAATGTAGTTACGGTACGAAAAATGTACCCCCCTGCCTGTAACCCTCAACTCAATATGCATTGTTACTCATCATTTCATGTCTCCTATATCGTACTATATTTACAGTCTACTTTACATTCTCACTATTCAAAGTTTTACATTTATTTTTTTAGCAATAAAAGAAAAAACTTTTTTTGCATATACTTATTTAACATAACAAATGGTCAAATAAACTATTGATATTCCTTCTTAATACTCTCTAACGGAACTTAGATTACAAGTTTAGGTTTACCTTACAGAAGCACATGGTAAATATTAGAAATATTGCATAGGGATGTTCTGCAAACATTGTGGGAAAGATGTGCAATATGAGTCGTTCTCAAATATTTTCATATCACACTTGCTACTTAACACCTCTCCTGTTTACATGTATCAACTCTGTTAAATAAAATTTAATATCATTTTTCCTATATTTTTGGACATACCTTATATAGCTACATTATACATTTTAAGCTTAATTTTTTAAAAAATTTAGATTTGATTATACCGAATGCCAAACAGTTGACAAGCCATTTATTCAATGTCACATTCCCTACATACGTACCCATACCTATTTCTATGGTACTGTGTTTGACTGTAAATACAGTTGTGTACATGAATTTTCTAGAAATGTTTTATTGCATTATGATTACTTCCACCCCTTTTACGTCTCCTCCGTAATAATTTAGCTCAATTTTTACACTATACTTTGTTTTTCATCTCCTGCTATAGCGGATATCGTTCTGCTTAAGCGCGTGTTGATGTGTGCGATAACAATGACATGTGCATCCATTTTTTAAACTTTTTAAATTTCCACGGTGCAGTTAGTATGACGACACGGTTAATATGGTTCACATTTGACTGCTTGAAATTATTCATCTCATATTATTTCTATATTCACTGGAAACTACATCTGCTCACCGTGACTCTATCCCCGTTTACTTACTTTACTTTTATTTTTCCGTCGATTTCTATATCTACATCACCTCAGCTAATTTAATAACTGTCAGATTTTAACATGCTTCTCAACATACCTAATGTTAAATTATGACTTAATTTACTTGACATCGCCGAATTTTGGAAGATAAAATTTAAAATTGAGTGTGTGCTGTAAGCACCCTGAATTGTTTTACTATCAATCTTTTACAAACTGATACGAAGCTAACGTATTATTTATAATGTCTGTTAGAAAATGGTAATCATTATGCATTTGTTTGTTCCTACAACCACAACTTCAGTAAACTTTATACAACTAACTATTATATGATCGCAATTCATTTCAGGTAAACATGGGTCATTAAAGTCATAATCACATTGAATTTTAACTCTACTTATTATTTTATTATGTTATCATGTTCTCAGTTTAAAAAAAATAAGTGACAAAACTTCTTATCTAACATGCACTTTTCTGTTTTTACAGGAACCCGATTAGGATGATATCATATGAGGCAGAGCAAACAGTTCTAACTC
This sequence comes from Allium sativum, assembly GCA_030737875.1. Lineage (NCBI taxonomy): Eukaryota > Viridiplantae > Streptophyta > Magnoliopsida > Asparagales > Amaryllidaceae > Allium > Allium sativum. Next base: position 503,792,433 of record CM060925.1, read on the forward strand.
CTGTCAACGTAATTATTCATTGCAATTTCCCTTTTGAACCAGTACATGCTCATTTTTTTCTTCCTTTTATTTTAACATAACAGCAGTTTTTACTGCGAATTTCATATCTACAAGTTTTTACTAAGCTCTTAATACCAGTCAACATATAAATTTAATTGCTATGTTACCTTTTTAAGTCCAACCATCTTCTTCCAAAGTTCTGCTATACTAATTTTAATACCACCCAGTTTTATTTTCATTTTCATTAACATGACCTTCTAAATTTTAAATCACTTTCAACCATTTTTCTTTCCCATCTGTATAGCATTAGAGAAACCTCAGCATCCCTAACCTGTGATTTACTTTTCTCACTTCCCTATGATGCAACAGTCATTTTTCATGTAACATCCACTGCTCAAGAAAATTCAAATGGTTTATATTGGTGGAATCCAAACTTGCGTAACCAATGTTCATACTTTGTATAATATCAAAACCTGAGTAAAAATTACATATATATATATATTTTATACATATATATTTATATTTATATTTTGTTGCATCATGTTTGCTGCAAAACCTATATGCTGACACCATACGTCTGCAACATTAGATTAAGCTAAGTCTTACACATTTTTATTGTTGCCATGTACCTAGCACATGATCAAGTCAGAAAACATGAAATGTTGTAACAATATATTGTTTATCTATCCAACGTAACTCTTGTCATGCATGCTATATTCGTTTAATTTGGACGATTTTACTTGGGATTATACTTTCATGACTATATCCTACCCATTTACCTTATATTAAATCATCGTTACTTATGTTGCTTTCGAATCTGTCATGCTCATCTGCTTATAATGCCAGTTTGGTCTACATGGCAACGGACATCTCTATTTCTGCTTGGACTCCAGCGAGGTAAAACATTATATTTTTTCATTTCCACTATCCAATGGATCTTCATCTGTTATGCTATATTTCATGTTTCATTGAATATATCGTTTGCCACAATTACCTCGCCTGTCAAACTGACATAAAACAGAGTGATGAATTATTCATAACCTAATACTGTACTGTTTGCATTACAATAAAATTATATGAAATATAGTACGACAACCCGAACAGACATTTAATTTCAAACGCTAAATATTACCTCATAGAGTATTCACATGTTTGCACAAGAGTCTTAGAATCTTTTGCAACTAATCTGCAAACTGTGGTTACTCTGATTCATTTTATTTACAAACATTTCCAGCATATAATAACTTGGGTTAAATTTATCTCAGTTTTTTCAACCACATTAACTGTTTGCTTCAAACATTATATTTGTGACGTCAATGTTTCTATTGTCATCTCACACACCACACAGTCACATTATCAACTGTAATACGTTTCCGAACAGTTAACTACTTTATCTTACTTTTATTCTAGTTTACGATGACAGCACATTAGTTACAGTGTGCGTGCGGTCTCCACCTCATCAGTTAAAGTTCATAACGCGTCATACATGATAGTCACATTCTTCCCTTTTAAATTTAATTTTACCTTCACGATAATGAATTTTCAAAACCTGATAATAATTAATAACCATCAACAACTTCAGTCCAGCACATTCAATTACTAAACGATGGCACTTATGCATAAATGAAGTACTTTTCGTCGATGGTTTGTAACGTTCTCAGGTAAACTATAAACATATCTGTTTTCATAATGTTTACTAACCTAAAATGAATCAAACAGAATATCAGTATTTTTTCTTTTCCTAACCTGTAAATTTAGAACACGGTTCTGCTAATTGTTTACCTTATGCTTGAACAATGCATATTTGCATTTCTTTTAATTTGCTCAACCAATAAATAATAAATTATAAATTCACGTCAGTTTTTATATATTATATTTCACTGTTTTACTTCAACAGTATCATTCTTTGTCATATCTACTTGCAGTAATTTTGGACAACATTGAAGCTCCAAGGCAATGGAATTATGGAACAAATTGCTAAGATGCTCTTTAACTCAAGTAGCCACGTATCACCACTGAGCTTTCTTCACTTCAACTGTCCGACTGTACAACAGTTCACGAGTCCTACGCTCATCATCATTTCAAATGAAGCTTCTTTCCAACTAAGACGCAACAGACAATTCCATAAATATATTAAACGTGAACACTCAGCCCCCAGCTAACATTACAGAACCACAAAATTATAATGGATAGGCATTGCGAATTCATTAATGCACAATATAATTTTGTACTCACATCACAATCATTATACCGTCTTAATGTTTTGGCTTTACAAGTCATCGGTCTCACGGTCAGACTATACATTTACCATGAGGTTTGAGGACGTGGTTTTGGAAGCATCTAGCCAGAAACACCTAACAGTGCACTCATAATTGGAAACAAATTGGTTTATCGAAGAGACAGTGCAAAATTGTTCTCAACTGCAAGAGGAAGTAAAATCAGCAACATTTTCAAATCCCTGCCATCAAATATTGAATCATACGAAAGCAGAGGTATTAGCAAACAAAGGCGCTATCATGAATGCAGAAATTCAGATGCTTCTGCTCATACAGACGAGCAAGCAGTCGTACATTGTTAGAATATAACTTCAGTAAAAAAGTTGAAATGGAGCAATCGGTTTTCGGACGTACAGGTAGAGGACGATACATATTTTTAATCTTATACGGTAAATATTTCTTTCACTTACATTTTATGCACTCTTACATAAATTTTTGTTCTTCAAACACACTATCCACAAATTTCCACGCTAAGTCATCATACTGCTGTGGCCTAACCTGTTCGTCCGAACGTCTGTTTTAACAGGTTGCATAAATGACAGCATTACCTGACCTGTTTGTCCCAATGGGTGTTTTAACAGGTTGCGGGCCATGAAGAACAAAATTTTGATCACAAACCCTTTTGGGTCGAAAGCCCGGTCCAAAAATCTACCCATTTATTCATCCTATTCATTAAAACTTATTTTATATCATACCCGTTCTTTATTCAACACAGGAAATATACCACATCTCTACTTCTATTTTTCCTGCCAACATGCCAAATTATCTTCTTCATCCCACAATGACACGTGCTGCAATCAGTTTGGTACCTTACTGGCTCCTTTCTCTTCTACACATCGTGGACCCTATTTTTAACTAATAAATACAAGCATGCAAGTTAAAAAAAATTGGAACTGAATTAAACTGCTTCCGCCTATATTTTTATCCAACCGCTCAACAGCAGTCAACCCATTTTCTTCCATAACTGCATCCACTTCACATAACTGATATCCACTTGGATAGTTTAACCTTCTCATTTTCTAACGTCAATTATCATCCTATAACTGCACGTTTTTCCCCTGTCCTCCTTCCTCATCATCACTGCCCTTCTTTACTCTCAACCAACAACATACTCACAAACCAACCCAAACAGGCATGTATTATCTTCTCCTCCATGTACAGTACACCAAATACTTATCATTATTCACACCACATTTTTTTCTCATCAGTATGTCTGTTTTCCCTTTCCAGTTCAAACCATGGCTGCAAACACTCCACTACTGTCTGACTTAGCTCCTAGACCATTTTGGGATCGGATCATCGTTAGAGCATCTAGAATTTGGAACTCCATCACAAATGTTACTAAAGAAATTTACTCATTAAATCTTCAACTACTTGACATTCAGGTAAGTCTCCGGACTCTTTACTCTTTTCGCATTTCATTCAACATGAACAAATTTCTTCACACAACTGAATTATATTTTAACTCATAGGGAAACCAAATGCATGCTGTCGTTCCAAAAAATTTGCTCGACAAATTCGTAAACACTTTTACGGAGCAATCAATTTACGAAATTGAATCATTCAATGTCTATCCATCAAAAACTGGCTATCGTCCAATCAACGAACCTTTGATGATCATCTTACGTAGGGACACTCATGTGAACAGTTTGTCACCAACACTGTATGACATCCCTAAATATAAGTTTGAATTTGTTGGTGAAGATGTTCTAGCCCAACGTGTCGATAAACTGGACCAGCTTATAGGTAACTATCCGTTTACAAAACTAAGGTTTAACTTTGTACGTACAAACCCGCTCAAATAGTAATCCTTCGGGACTTTTTTCCCTAACATTTTTATTAAACCCCACCAACAGATATTGCAGGTGTCCTTAATTCCATTTCCGGAGTCAAGCCTAACACAACAAGAAGAGGATGTCAAACTATTATGAGAGAATTAACTCTTCTCACTTCTGGGTTCATAACAAACATATGATTACACTTTATTTGAATAACAAATACATTATACTAAATTCTTCTATTTGTCATACAGCTCAAAAACTGCGTCTATCACGCTCTGGGCAGACAAGACAGGTTTAATTGATGTGCCAACCGCGGAATCACATAACAAACCAGCATCCCTTATCTTCACAGCAATGTCGGTTAAACTGTTTAGAGGTAGACTTCCAAATCAGTTCTTCACTTACAATTGTTCGGCACACCCTAATAATTTTAATACCTATTTGTAGGCGAGTTTACTTTTTCATCCACAAATGATACCCAAATGTATTGTAACTTAGAGTATGCACTGAATAGAAATCTATTTCCCAGGTATTTAATCATTTCACATAAATTTCCTATATAGTTGCATGATTACTAAACACTTCCTGTATTGAAACTACAACCGTAGCAGATTACCGGAAGGTGAAGATGGTAAAATAAAAACAATTGATCATCACTGGGACTTAGGCTCACCAAGGGAAGATACTCAAGTTCGTACATCCATTTCATCTATGTTAAATGATATTAAAGCAAATGACTGTCATGTACTTTCTTCGCACCATCTCATACTATTATTATTTTTGAAATATTAATTCTGAAAGTTAACATTACTACGATTACCTATATATAGGGGAAAAAATATGTTGTTCTCGCAACAATAATGAAGGTTAACACTTCAAATGGATGGTCTTATCTATCATGCCCACTATGTAGGAAGACAATAACAAGGGACAGAACTTCTTTTGTCTGCCCTAAATGCAACTCCCTTGTTCCTAACCCACTAAACAGGTCTGGCTAATCTAAGTTAAGCATATTTATCCACTTACATGCTGGCACATTATATTCAAAAGATATCGATTGTCCATGGAAGTTTTTGACCACACCGCCTCTGCTACTGTCGTTTCTTTTGATAACGAAGCTGCTACGTTGCTCAAGCGAAATGTTGACGACATGCTTGATCTATCAAAAAAGGTATTAAATTATTATACCTCCCGTTTATTACTACATGATCGGTGGCACAGATATATGAATCCACGTACAACAAATACGACAATTACTCCGTCCACGCATAACTCAGTTATCATTAAGACCCACTGTTTTCAAAACAGGACAACGGAGCCGACATGGTTGACAAAATATTTAACATGCTACTCGGACTGGAAGCATGTTTTGAATTTAAACCAACACAGTACGAGATAATCAACCATGCAAAATCACTTACTGTAAGCAGAATTTGTAATGTGCACCAGCCATACGCACCTACCACTGCAAAGTCGATCAAAATAGAAGACAATGACACACAAGATTTGGCGTCGACCCAGCAAACGTTTGAGTCAAGCACCTTAACCAACGACTATATGACTATGTCCCCTATACTTATACTCAATATACATTTTCTGACGCAATTATTTACATATGTATTTATACCACACAGCAAACGTCCGAGTGGATATTAAGGTGAAGAAAAAAATATATGAGGTTCCCACCACTTATCCTCAATATTTAACTACTACCTATTCCGTACACACATCAACTCACTATCTGACTTTGTACAGGAATCGAACTATGCTTATATTGGTCCCAACAAGAACAATTACACTCCTGCGCCTACATGTTCGTCACAGCAGGACACACTCAGCCAGGTAAGGTTTACCCATATGATTCCTGACATATGTATCTTCACCTAAGTCCTCTACTTTTAACTAACTCAGATCTTAATCTTATTCAGGGTGAAGTAACTCGCAGTCGTGGTAAAACAAAGACTGAAAAACAAACACTGAAGAAAAGAAAGAAAAAATAGACGTCAACCATCTTCGACTCCCCTGCCTCCATCTTCGCACAACCCATCGAACTATGCTTTTTTTTCCCTCTGCACATATTAGTTCCGTAATTTTTTATTTCCCGAACCATGTCCATTTGTACTTGCTTTGTCCGCAGTTTAAACTCAGTTCTTTCTCCTGTACCACATATGCGCCTGTGCATATTTGTATCCATGACATTGTAACTTCCTATTGTGCCAATGTATAACCATGTGTTTGTTATGTGTTCTTCATATTTTAACTACATCTGTACATATGGGCTTACCATATGTCTGACCTGCGTTTTATTTGACGTACCGAAAAGTTATTCTGAATATGTGTAAGTGACAACATATACTCTACTACCCTTTTACATTTGTACTATATTTCTAATCCAGTTTGAATAGTGTTCTGTTATTAAACTCACTGCCAAATACGTCCACGAACATTAACATACTACAATTATAATGCATACTTACAAATAAAATCATACACAGACTAAGTAGAAACTGTTCTCCTTATAAGTTGGTCGACAAATACGTCTGTTTACTTTAGAACAAACTATATGTAACAAAACTGTTGTGCACTTCATATACTACATCTTCTAAACCTACAACACAAAGAACATCTGCCATAGTGAGGTACATTTACTTGACTATCATTTCTGTCCTTTTTCTATATCACACATATACACATACATAATATTACACCAACCATTAACTACATATGAAAACCAAATCAAATGGGCTAACCCAACAAACATCAAAATTTGGTATCAAATTTTAGATATTTCATTTCTTCATTAATTCATTTCACACAAGTTAGTTTTCAAATACGTAAAAAATCAATTTGACATTATACAACACCCGTATGCGTAGCACGGGGTACACACTTGTTAATAATTAATTGGCCGCAAAGATAAACATGGCTGACTCGAGGTTAGAATGAGTTTGCGACGTAATTCTTCCCAGAACCGCCCGGCACATCCAGTGGCCGTAAGTAATAGGTTCTAATGTGAGAAGTTAGTCATAACGTACTTGAAACCCGAGGTTAGACTCAGTTTGCGGCAGAAATCTGCCCGGAACCAACCGGCCTAACCAGTAGCCGTAAAATGTCAGTCTAATGTGAGAGGTCTGGGCATTAATATTTAATTAATGAAAATCTGTGATAAATATAATGTCTAAAACGTGTTGGGCGGATAGGGTTAAACCCACTAGACTGATGAATTTAATGAATCTGTTCGGTGAATCTGTAGGCCCAATTAAAAAGTTAGACAAATATGTAAATCTGTTAAATCCGTATATTTGATCCGTTAGTCTGAAAACTTGTCTGATCTGTGAACTAGTTGATTTGAATTCTGTATGTCTGAACTTGTTGATCTGAAATATGTTAGTCTGGGGACACAAGAATAGGAGGGGAATTACTTGTCTCATCTGTTGTTTGGGACCCATATTAGTCAGTAACCCTTTCTGGTATCAAACCTTTGACCTAACAGTAGGTAGGGTCCGGGCACGCTTACTGAACTAATTATAAGTGGTTCATTCTGATAATGGCGAGTGGCGTTGATGGTGCGTTCCAACCGAGTCATGTGCGTGCATGGATCCCGGTCTGCCTCTGAGGATGTAGGACGCCGTGACATCTGTAAATAGGTCTGTGCCAATTGGTTGTCACTTTAGGGAGTGATACACCCTACTGTGGGGCCGACACAGGGTATTTATGTATTAGGGAGCCGATCGCTTGGGGGTAGGGTTTTAGGTTACACTTAGTTATGTCTGTTTCTGTTGGTACCGTCTGTTTCTGTTGGGTGGTAACACCTGTTTGTTTCTGTGTGGTACCGTCTGTTCGGGTGTTAAAAGCCCATTTACTAGTGTACACCTAATTCTACATTCTATTTCCGTAGGGATTAATCTATTTCTGCTTCTGTCTGTTTCTGTTGGGGTGGTAAAGGCCCATTACTAGCATTCTCTTTTATGGGAAATTAATTTGTACCCGTTTCTATTTCAGTTTAGACATTAGGGTGACACCTAAATCTGTTATACTAGTATTAGTGAAGAGAAGTGTAAAGCAATAGCTTATATCATTCTGTTCTTATGTTATATCTGCTACACCTATTACAGTTATCTCTCATCCAGTTTTATTTTCATGTCATGTTATTATTATTTGTTCATAACTGAAAATCACTGGACTTGCCAGACTTTTTGTCTGATCCTTGTTGTTTCGCCTCCTTTCTTCCGTTCCCCCACCCCCCCAGGTTTTGTAGAAGGGAGTACTCTAGCTTGATCCAGATTTCTTCCGCTTGAATTGCTTAAAGTATGGCTTGTCTTCTTCTGTGGGGGATTATGAATTTAAACTATGCATTTTGAAGGATTTTGTACCAGACTGATATTTTGTACTTGAATTCTGACATTGTGATTTGAAAGGAGGTAACCAAGCTTATTTCGGTTTCTGTTGTAATAAAGTTATGAATTTTTCAAGTACTGTTTTATCTGTCTTGTAAGTTTCTGTTCTGTTAACTAAAATGCTCCACCAACGTTAAGGCATTCCCCTTTGTGAGTGACCTTAACGGAGGTGGGGTGTTACAAGAGGGCTAAACTTAACCAATATAAATTGATTTGTGGTAGGGTTAAGTTAACACAAGAAGGAAACACTTAACCAAAGTAACATGACAAGTAGGTGGGTTTAGTTAACTTGAATTGATTTATGACACTTAACCAATACAAACACGTGGGGTTAAGTTAACAAGAAACACTTGACCGGTATAACTTGATGAACAGACGGGGTTAAGTTAATAGGAAACACTTAACCAATCCAACATGATAAGTGAGGAGGGTTAAGTTAATAACAAACACTAAACCAACATGACATGGTAAATGGGTGGGTTAAGTTAACATGAATGGTCAACACTTAACTAATATGGCCTATAGTGCAGGAGGATTAAGTACATATCGAGTTGGGTGGGTAATATTAGTAAATATAGGTTCACAAACTTAACCATTAAATACAAATGCTTGAATCCGTGGGAGGGTTAAGTACGTATCGAATTGGGTGGGTAATATTAGTTAATATGGGCCTACGAACTTAACCATTAAATAAACATGCTTGAATCAATAGGAGGGTTAAGTACATATCGAGTTGGGTGGGTAGTATTAGTAAATATAGGCCCACGAACTTAACCATTAAATAAACATGCTTTAATTGGTGGGAGGGTTAAGTACATATCGGATTGGTGGGTAATATTCGTAAATTTAGGCCCACAAACTTAACCAGTAAGAAACCCTACGGGGACCCATTTCAGCAGTAACCCACATTGAAGTATCATGGTACCCTAAACTAGGCAGGGTGGGGCACGATTACTGGGCTGATTATAAGCATTCAAATTAGCGGCATGGGGTACGTTAGTGTAGCTTCCGACGGTTTATGGGCGTGCACATACTCCGGAGTGGGAAAAAGCAGGCACTGGGTACCAGTAGTTATACACTGTGCATCTTGAATCGTGTCGGGTTGCTATCAAAGGGATTGATACAGCTTATGATTGGACCAGAATAGAGTATCTACACACAAGGGAGGGCCGAATTACATAGACACAAGGACAATTAGTACAAGTAGGGAGCCGATCGACAGGGTAACAAGGGTACATCTGACATCTTCATGGAAATTAGGCTGATTGAGGTAAGATCCTCATAACAGATGTACACCTAAAGGCTACAAAAATTGTTGGGTTTAGGATTAAGTTATCATATGATTATTTTATACAGATTACTTGTTGGGACACTAGTTAGGTGGTGCAAAGATATAGAAATCATAATAACATGGTAGTAGCGAAGCAGAGCAAGTGTAGAAGCGCATTCAGTTTACCTTGCCTTATCATAACTTTTATTTGTCCTATGTTATCATGTTATCACGGTACCGTCTTATATTCAGTTTATTGATGTCCTGATGCTTTTGCCTGTTTATATGCTGAAAGTCACTGGACTTACCAGACTTATGTCTGACCTAGTTTTGTTTCACCTGTTTTCTTCCGTTCCCCCCCCCCCCAAGGTTCATAGGGAGGAAATGTTACCACTTAGCTCAGTTTTTTTTCAAGCTCGAAGATACAATGTTTTGCTTTGGACTCTCTCTTCCACTGCTATGGGTGGTTCATGCTTTATTGGGGAATATAATTGTTATTTTTATGCTTCTTTTATACTTGGAAGTTTTTGAATCAAGACAGAATTTCTATGTATTACTGAGACAACTATTGTAAAAGTTTGACTGAACCACATTGTTAATAAAATGACTTTAATTTTCGCTACTTTATCTGTCTGTCTTGTAATTTATTAGCATCTTTTACCTATAATGCTCCACCAAAGTAAAGGCATTCCCTTTGTGAGTGACCTTAATAGAGGTGGGGTGTTTCACTTGGTATCAGAGCTGAAGGTTACCAGATCAGATAAAAGGTTTGAAAAATTATTTTCAAAATGGTTCTAAAAGAAGCATTTTTCAAAAGAAAAGTTTTGTTTTAAAGGCATATTCCCCAAAGCCATATGCACTATCTTTTGATCCTCTGTTTGAATCCTTATTTCTTTTTTTCCTGAGTCTCCGAGCTTCTGGATTTCTAGGAAGTAACCTCATCGCGTCATGGTTCCTTAGGCTTGATGAGACTACGACACATGTCAAAGGGAAAATAAGCACCCAACTTCCATCTATAGCCCCAGTAGTTTCACATACGGCTAATTTTCTTTTGAGCCTTGTAGGATTTTCCATGCGATGGAGGCAGCTTTCAGAAGACTTGTCAACAAGTTACACAAGGATGGAAAAGATGAGAATGAGGGAGTTTGGCTAAACAACACAACCCAAGGATGAGAAACCCATGGATATGGACTTGGTTCATGAAGGAGGAATGAACGACCGGCACATTCAGTAACCACAACTATACGTGTCTAATGTGAGTGGTTGGTGCTTTAATAACTAAATTAAAGGTATGTCGGGATGGGTAGGGTTAAGTCCATTACGTTAATGCTTAACCAATATATATATATATATTTATAACATGTTAATTAGACCAGTGGGTAGGGTTAAGTAAACTAAGAACGCTTAACCAACATGACTGTTAATTAGACCAATGGGTGGGTTAAGTAATAGGACTAGACTAGTAATACTTAACCATTTTAATATGACTAGTGGATGGGGTTAAGTTAACATGCACTTAACTAATCTAACGTGATACGGGGTAAGGTCAAGTAACAACAGAGGATAACACTTAACCGACACAACATGATAAGTAGGTGGGTTAAGTCATGAACTTGAATGACAATACTTAACCAAACTTGACATGCTAGACTGATAGGGTTAAGTCATGAATTTGAAAGAATATACTTAACCAACTTGACACGATGACTTGATAGGGTTAAGTCATGAACCGCTTAAATATACTTAACCAACTTGACACGATGACTTGATAAGATTAAGTCATGAACCGCTTGAATATACTTAGCCAATTTGACACGATGATTTGGTAGGGTTAAGTCATGAACCGCTTGAACATACTTAACCAACTTGACACATGATTCGTAGGGCTAAGTCATGAACTTGAACGACAACACTTAGCAAATTAGACATGACACGTAGACGGGTTAAGTCACGAACTTGAATGACCACCCTTAACCAACTAGACATGCTAGACTGATAAAGTTAAGTCTCGAATTTAAATGACAACACTTAACCTTCTGGACGGAAACCCTAGTTAAGCGGTCCTTTTCAGCAGTAACCCACTAGATGTATCACGGTACCCTGGAACTAGGCAGGGTGGGGCACGATTACTGGGCTGATTGTAAGCGACTAGAACGACGGCTGAGTTGGTGTGCCATTGTAAGTTCAGGCGGACTACGGTCGTGCACGTAGTCCGGAGTTGAAAAAGCAGGCATTGGGCACCAGTAGGTTAACACTGTGCGTGCTTGATTCGTGTCGGTGGTTGGCACCCTAGGGCTTGATATACCCTATGGTGGACCTAGCACAGGTGACTACATTCGTGATAGGGCCGTATGACACAGACACATGAACGAGATAGGACTTATAGGGAGCCGATCGATTAATAGATCGTTTCATGAGACCAAGTAATGGGTCATTTCATGATATTGGGCAAGGGATCATTTTATAGTCAACACATGACACGGGTTGGGATACTTGTACGGGTGGTGCAGAGCAAATAGATATCATAGAAATATTTTAATGGTTAAGCAGAGAAATCTTGCGATGCTAGATAGAAATCTCGCGAATTTATACTTAGTTTATCTTGAATGGGAACCTTGCGATATTATACTTGACAAAAACCATATGAGGTTATTCTTAGTTATCTTTCTTGTTCCTTATCTTGTCATCATGCTTACGTTTACTTTCAGTTTATTCATGCCATGTTATCTTTACCTGTTTCTATGCTGAAAGTCACTAGGACTTGCTCATTCTTTATGACCCGTTTTGTTTCGCCTCTTTTTCTTCCATTTCCCCCCCTCCAGGTTCGCTGGGTGGGAATACAACTTAGTTCGGATCTTAGCAAGCTCCAAGGCTCTTTCATGTACGGCTTGGATCTATTTTTGGCTATGGCTGCTTTACTTGGGGAATACATTTTGACTATGGTTTTATGCTTCTTTACTATTGCAAGAAAGATTTCAATGTAAATAGTTTAATGACATTCTGATGTAAAAGGCTTTAGACCTTACTAGATTTTGAAGAAATGAAATTTCTTTTTTATTCTATTGTTTTATATGTTCTGTCTTGTAACATTTCTGTGTATGTTTACCTAGATAATGCTCCACCAAAGCTAGTGCATTCCCTTTGTGAGTGACCCTAGCGGAGGTGGGGTGTTACATATTATGGGATCTGATTTCTGAATTTGAAATGCTATCCTTTGATGTAGAAGTTTGATTTGAAGTTCTTCTAGTCGATTACTAGTTTGGATTTGATTTTGCAGTTCGGATATGATGAAGGTGGCTAGGCTAACTTGTAGACGAACAACATGATGGCACAATAGTTTAAGGGTTATGAGGTTTGGGTTTAGGTTTATCTACGTATATATAGATGTCTAGGATTGATTCTATCCCTTAGATTAGTCTAGGAGAAACCAGAGCCATCAAACCAAAGAGATGTGTCATCCGGCTAACCATAGCATGCACACAATCCCTAATACCTGGAAAATTAGTCATTGGCCGATCAAAGAAGGCCACATCAGCTCAGGACTATCAAAATTCGTCATTGGAATCCGAATCAAAAAGGGGTCGATTCCCTACAGGGGGGTCGACACCTATGTCGACACCCCTATAGGGGGGTCGACACCTATGTCGACTCCCCTTGGTGGGGGGGGTCGACACCTTTTGAGCGTGGAATTTCCTGCTCAGCCGGCTCTTACCGAATTTCAAATTTCGAAATGTTTTGAGTTTTAATTATTATTTTTATTTAATTTTTGTTTAAACTTGAAATCTTCTGAACTCCATAACTTCATCATATGGAGCCCAATTTACGCAAGCTCGGACTCTATCTCAAGCATAATTCCAAGACGAACGTAATGGCATATTCCGTTTGCCTTAATTCTTCTACTAAAATTAATTATTCTTAGATTTGTAAATTTTAATATCCACAGAAAATACGGGGTGTTACATTCTTCCCTCCTTAAAGGATTTCATCCCCGAAATCTCCAAGTCAAGAAGAATGTATCCTAACATCCAACATCCATCTACTCAAACATCAATCACAAGCATCCATTGTCCTTAAAAAAGATTTCTAATGATTTCATGATCATATGCATAGTATGTGTACATGCCCTTATCTAATTCAAAATCAGGCTGTCTACCGATTCGGTTGACCTCCATAATGCGAATTATGTCAGTGCTATGAGTCCATCATGTATGCAATTATTCCTAATCGTACTTTATAACTTCTACATGAGTGCTCAGTCATTCATACAAATGCAACATCCATATGATAACACATCAAGTTTCAATCCATATATAAAAATTCACTTATGCATATGAAATATGGAAGTGACAGAGCCGATCTAGTGCCAATTGTGTGTATATGCATCCACGAGAAACCACTAGCAAACACTTACATCCACTTGCATCCACGAAACATAACATGTCTCAAACACCTGTTCACATGCATTGGCTTCTACCTAAGGATCGAGGATAGGACCCAGAGGATATACTTAAAAGATAAAGACCAGCAAATAAACTTTACAGAAAAAGAGAGATCAAGGATATATCCTCAAAAAGGGTGAGATGCATGTACCTAGTCTTTCGTCATCTAAGTCGCATCTTCTTGAGGTTCACTACATTGTGCTCTGACTATCTTAACTTCACGATTGCCTCAATTACCTGAGAGCATTTCTTTATGCAGTCCCTCTTTAATCCAAAAGCGTAGGTCTTACTCCTAGCGATGCCAATTACAAACTTAACCGAAGGTTTTTAAAATCAAGGGTTGGTATGTATTCTGAACTTTACTGTTTAACCTAAAGAGGACTTGAAGTCAACCTTTCTCTTCTTAAGGCATCCGCAATGACTTTACCCTTCCTTCGTACATCAAAATGGAGCCTAGTCCCGTGTCGCATGCATCGGTGTATACCGTAAATCTTTTACTACCATAAGGTAAAGTCAATACTGGGGCAGTTGTAAGAGCCCTCTTCGATTGTTGGAAAGAGACATCACAACCAATATCCCGAGCAAAGGTTAGATTCTTCTTCGTCAATCTTGTAAGTAGGGCTAATACTTTTGCAAAGTCCTTAATGAACTTCCTATATTAACCCGCTAATCCAAGAAAGCTTCTTACTTCTATTGCATTCCTTGGGACCTTCCAGTCTTGCACCGCAACTACTTTTGCGGGATCTATTGCTATCCCATCTTTGGATGCCACATGTCCTAGAAACCTTACTTCTTCTCTCCAAAAATGACATTTTTGGAGAACTTCGCCTTATGTTGATGCGCTTGGATGGTATCCAATACTTCCCTTAGATGCAAAGTATGTTCTTCCTCATTCCTAGAGAAAACCAAAATATCATCTATGCACAAGCGAAGTGAACCATCTGCCTTTGTAGCGAGGACGACTGGAGCACCCCATTCAGATATACTTCGCCTTATGAACCCTTTTTCAAGTAACTCTTTTACTTATTTACTGAGCCCTTCCTTTCCCTTGGATTCGTGTATCATACAGGTAATGCAACTGGCTTTGCATTGTCAACTAGATATATGCGGAAGTCTACCTCGCGTTTTAGGGGACAAACCCCTAACCTAATAAAAAACATCTGCGTACTCATGGGCTACTCCAACGGATCGCAAATCGTTAATACATTCGCCAAGTGACTCTAGGTAGCTAAGACAAACTGATCCCTTAGGATCGCACGAAATCTAGAGGGTATTCCCGAGGCAAGTCGAAAGTCTAACACCCTCCTTTGACAACTACTAGCTAACTAATCCATGCCTAGAATCAACTCATAGCCCATGAAAACAAAAACATAAGCATAACACTCAAACTCAATACTTAATATAGTTATTCTCAAATTCTCACAAACCAAAGATAAATGAGCCGAACCACAAATTGGATTTGAGACAATAATGGGGTCTTCTACTATACGAGTACTAAGGTGTAGAGACTCAACTATGAAAGCAGATATAAATGAATGTGAAGCGCAAAAATTAAAAAGAATACTAATAGGATAATCAAAAAGAAGAACTAAACTTTTTCAATAGAAACTCTACTACCTCTCTCTCAGGTACAATGGTGGTGAGAGCATGCACTTGCCCTCCTGAAAATCCTCTCCTTTTCTCTAGCCTTGTCATTAATCATATGACCCGTTATACCATAATGAAAACACTTCCGCTTGTCTTAGGTTTTCCTATTCTTTCTTCCCTTCTTATCCTATGATTCTTCCTTTCACACCTCTTTCTTTTTAACTCCTTTGTGAGCCAAGTCTATATCCATGAGTTTCTCATCCTTGAGTTGTGCTCCTTAGCCAACTCCCTCATTCTCATCTTTACCATTCTTGTGTAACATGTTGATAAGTCTCCCAAAAGCTGCCTCCATCGCACGGAAAACCTTACAAAGCTTGAAAGAAAATTAGCCGCAGGTAAAACTGTTGCGGCTATATATGGAAGTTGGGTAATTCTTCGCCCTTCGATAGGTGTCGTAGTCTCATGAAGCCTAAGGAACCATGTCGCGATGAGGTTACCTCCCAAAAAGCTAGGAGCCCCGGAGGCTTAGTAAAGAAGGAAAACATATAATCAAAAGAAAGTGCACAAGGCTTAGGGGAATATGCATTTAAAACAAAACTTTTATTTAGAAAATGCTTCTTTTAAAACCATCCTGTAAATAATTTTTCAAATCTTTTATCCGAACCGGTAAACTTCAGCTCGGATACCACGTGTAACACCCCACCTCCATTAATGTCACGCACAAATGGAATCCATACACTTCAAGGAAGCATTATAGGTAAAAGATGAAGATAAATTAAAAGACATATAAATAAAGATGTGGAAAAAAAATATAAATTTACTTTATTGATAAAACAACAGCTTGGTAAAACATCTTGTACAAAGATTGTTTTCCAACACCAAAACACCAATACCCAATACAACAAAGTATCTGTCTAGTTTAACAAAATAAGGAAGCATAAAACGACAATGATATTCCCCAATAAAGCATGAGCCAGCCATAGTAGTGGAAAAGAGAGTCCAAAGCAATACCTCAAAGAATCTTCAAGCTTGGAAAGAGAAACAATCCAAACTAAGTTGAGATATTCCCTCCAAGACTAACTTAGGGGGGGGGACAGAGGAAGAGAGGAGAAACAAAACTAGGTCAGACATAAGTCTGGCAAGTCCAATGATTTTCAGTATGTAGACAGGTAATAGTAAAATGACATGAATAAACTGAATATAAGATAATACCGTGAAAACAGAAATAAAAAGATAACCTAAGATTAGCATAAGATAAGATAAGGCAAGATAAATTGAATGCGCTTCTACTCTTTCTCTGTTTCGCTACTACCCTGTTGTTCTGATTTTTATATATTTGCACCAACTAACTAGTATCCTAACTAGTGTCTTTTATAGAATGATTCACATTCCCTACTAGTTTACAACCTAGTCTCCTGTGAAAAAGGATCTATAGCCCCTACTAGTATCCTATGTTATATATTAAGGTGATCCCAACCCCGCAATTGTGGTAGCATTGAGGTGTACATCTAGTAAGAGGATCTTACCTCAATCAGCCGAACTGCCATGAAGATGTTAGATGAACCCTTACTACCCTATAGATCGACTCCCTACTTGTATTAATTTTCGTTGTGTCTTTGTCAATATGCCCTCCCTTGCATGTAGATACCCTGTGTTGGTCCCACCATAAGGTGTATCAATACCTATGATAGCAACCCGACATGATTCAAGTGCTATCCATCCATTCAAGTTAACTTAACCCACCACACATCACGTAACATTGGTTAAGTTTTGTCCATTCATGTTAACTCAACCCATCCACTCATTATGTCATGTTGGGTAAGTGTTTCTTATTAACTTAACACTTCTCATTCATCATGTTGTACTGGTTAATTATTTCCTATTAACTTAATCCTATTCATTCATCATGTTATATTGTTTAAGTGTTTTCCCTTAAGTTAACCCCACTCGTTCATCATGTTATATTGGTTAACTTAACCCTACTAACCTGTCTAATTAACATGTTATAACGGTTAAATGTTCTAGATTTACTTAACCCTACCTTCTTGTCTAATTAACATGTTATAACAGTTAAGTGTTCTAAATTTACTTAACCCCACCTTCTTGTCTAATTAACAAGTTATAAAGGTTAAGTGTTCTAAATTTACTTAACCCACCATTCTTAGCATGTCTTGTTTATTTGCATTAATTCATTCATTAATGCCTTAACCTCTCACATTAGAACTGTTGTTTGCAGTTGCTGGATGCACCGGGCAGTTCCGGGCAGACTTCTACCGCAAACTCATTCTAACCTCGGGTTTTGGGCTAAATGTGCTAAACTCTAACATTAGATCTATGTTGTTGCGGTTACTGGATGTGCCGGGCAGTTCCAGGTAGTTTTACATCGCAACTCAATTAACCACGGGTTAGGCATGTTCATCTTTTAGCCCGTACATGTCCAAGTCTAGATTTTATATGCTAATTATCCCAATTTCACAAAAATAGTCATGTTTAAAAATCACAATATACATAATGCTTGGCGTCCCAACCAATAGTTATGCCCAATCTAGAATCTAGTTTACAGTTTATGCCCAAACCTTGGTTTACATGCCAATTAACCCCAAACTTGCAGTTATAATGATAATAATGCCCTAATATCAATTACAAGTTTTATGCCACATTCACATGTTATGCCCAAAATTTAATAAATTAAATTATACCCAAATTTCCTCGCGTTATAATCGCACGTACAACGAGATTCAATCTAAGTTCCGAATGAACTTAGTATTCACAAAGGCAGAGAAAAAAAGGAGAAATAGAGAAGGAGCATAAGAATTGTCATAAGGAAAAATAGGCATGTAAAGGTGTACCCAATTCAAGAATCATGTTTCAATGTCGTACATTACAATATGTGTAGAAAAGCTAAGCAATTTACACTATTGGTATAAAGATTAGATAGAACTGGACTTAAGAGAATCACTAATTTTTATGTACAACATGATAAGTCCCATTATTTTAATCGCAATAATCACATAGGCATAGTATGTATAACATGGTAGGTTCCATCATATCAATCACAACAATCTCATAGGCATGATAGGTTCCATTATGTCAATCCAACAATCTCATATGCATGATAGGTTTTATTATTGTAACACCCCACGTCCATTAATATCACTCACAAAGGGAATGCATTAACTTCCATGGAGCATTTTAAGTGAATATAGAACAGAAAATCACAACAAGACAAATATAAAGTAGTAATTGAAAATTAAAAACTTCATTTATTGCAGCGGAAGGTAAATAAGTTTGAGTACATCATCAAAACCATTACTACAGTCAAGTACTTAATATCTATCTTGATAAAATCAGAGTACATAAAGTAAAGACATAATCCTACTACTATCAATAGCCATAAAGAAAAATGATAGGCTGAACTTTACTTCAGCAATCTGAATCCAAGTGCTCCCAAAAAAGATCCAAATCAAGCTCCACTAGTACTAGTCCCACCCTAAGAACCTGGGGGGAAAAGGAAGAAAAGAGGTGGAAACAAAGGGGGTCAGACATAAGGTCTGGCGAGTCCGATAACTCTAACAACATAATTATTAAAGTAATATGATATGATATAAGCTGGAGAATAAGGTAATGACTGTGCAAACCACATGGGTATGGCAAAGCAATTAAGAGAAACAAAGATAACATTAATTGTGCATCCTAATCAATGTAGGATAATTACTATATTCTATTGTACTGCACCGTACAGTACTGTACTAGCTCTAACTGCACCCCTACTAGTCACTCTAGAAATTTGATTCCTTTTGGCTAAATAGAATGATGATAGCTTCGTTTACTATTAGATGTACACACTATTCTCCATGTTTGACTGTATATCTCTAGTTGCTATCATAGGTACCCAACGTGTACCTATCCCCACTAGACGTACCCCCTTAATAATGGTAATTCCACGTACTCCTAGCTGACGTCATAGGTGACGTCTGCTCCTATCTCTACTAGGTGTACCCCTTTAATAATTAATTAATAATAGTAGCTTCGTGTACCCCTAGCTGACTACATAGGTGTTGTCTGCTCCTATCTCCACTAGGTGTACCCACTATCCAGCCCCATTCGATCGGCTCCCTAACTCGTAGATACTCGTAGCTGGATTTGCCGGGCAGGTCCGGGCAGTCTTACACCACAAAAGAGCCTACCTCGTGTTTTTACAATTATTACGTATTTAATTTATGCCTAAGAACCCTCACATTAGACTGGCATTTATGGCAACTGGATTTGCCGGGCGGGTCCGGGCAATCTTACAACACAAAAGAGTCTAACCTTGTGTCTTAGACGATTAATTACTCCCAATTAATCATTCCCCAATTTGATTTACTTTCCCTATTCAAATTATCAATCAATTCCAAATTTAACGATGTCCATAATTGACTCAATTATGTCCATCTATTTATGGTATGTAAAATCATACCACTTTTCACCACAATTATATTTTATGCCTTTTAAGGCATTTATGCTCATCTTTTTATGGTATATAAATTATACCAATTTCATTACTAATTAATTTTATTCTTTAAAATTAACTATATGTCTTTTTAGGCCATTAAATGCCAAATTCACAATTTGTGTGTATCCAGTATTATCCCCATCGTACCCCCGTCATTCGTTCGCTTAACATGACGTATACATATTAGACTAACAAATAGTCTAATACTTAAAAAAAAGGGAATAAACGTCACAAAGTCACATACACACAATAATAGATCTAATGTGCATCTAACTTGCAATTAAGAATTACAACATACTTGCATAGTCTTTGTATTATCAAGGATCCAAACATCATAGATCTAAAAAGGTGTGAGCTTGCATGTATGAACATAGTTTTACACCCAACATGCCTAGGTAATTATCACAAACTTACATAAACTATGTATGTCGTCAACCTAAACAAAAAGGTGTCATCTTGCATAACTATGGATCCAATAAATGTGTTAACTTGAGTAAACTATGTATCCACATAAAGGTGTAAACTTGCATAACTAGGCATGTCATAAATTCAACATAAAAATGTCAACTTGAATACGGATTGAAACTTTAAAGGTGTAAACTTGTATGAATCCAATTATCACTTAAACGTGCATATGAACATAATACCTATACGAACTAGCATTTGTTCTACATCCGTATTCGCATAAAAACTAATGTTATAAACCTAGGTGATTGGATTATAAAAAGGGATTCATTGCCACAAGTTAACATCATGAACTACTAGCATATATTTTAGATCCAAACTTGCATAACATCATATGTGAAACTTGCATAACATCATACGTGAAACTTGCATAACATCATACGTGAAACTTGCATAACATCATACGTGAAACTTGCATAACATCATATGTGAAACTTGCATAATCATATTAACTTGCATAACATATTAATCTTGCATAACATCATATATAAAGCTTGCATAACATCATATAATATGAATCAAGTTAATATACATGATTAAACATATGAATTAGATTCACAACCACAACTTATAATCCAACGTATATCACATCATAATTAATTTAGAAATTATTTTGTTAAAGTGATCGAACTGACCATTCAATGAAGCTCTGAAATTTATTAGCATTCCTTTGTTGTAGTTGAATTTGCTGTTGTAGTTGTTATTGAATTGAATAGATTAGCTTTATTCTTCTTCTAATTGGCGGCGGCTACTTCTAGGTTTTGGAGTGACGGCATGACGACCATTGATCTAATTTTTATTTGATTTAGGGTTAGGTCTTATGGTGTATATATAGGTGTAGGGAGTTATTTAGGACCATTAGATTAACCCTGAACCATGAGAACCAATCAAATGCAAAATCTGCATTTGAGCGAATCGGCCCACGGGTTGACAGCCAAACACCCTGGATTAACCCCTAGTCGACCCAGCAAGCTCGGGTCGACCTCAAAAATAGGCCGGTTCGGTTATTCCCCTCTCCCAATTCGCTGTTTTGAACATTTTTGCAACCCATTTCACTTAATTCTTTTCTAAAAATTAAGTGTACTTTAATTTGTGAATTTTTTTGTTACAAAATTACGAGGTGTTACATTCTCCCCTCCTTAAAGGATTTCGTCCCCAAAATCTCCAAGTCAAGAAGAATGTATAACCTACCATCTAATCGTCCATCTACTCAACCATCAAACACCAGCATCCATTGTCCTTAAAAGACTTCTAATGCTTTAATGTTTATATGCACATTGTGTGTATATGTCCATATCTAATGCAAAATTAGGCGGTCTACCGATTCAGTCGACCTCCTCAATGCAATTCATGATAGTGTCATGCATCCAATATGTATGCAAAAGATCCCTAATGATACATATTATTTCTACATGCGTGCACAACCATTCAACTTAATGCAACATCCATATGAAAAACAACCATGATACATTCGTCAATTAAATATGCACACGTTATTTATATGCAATATGTGATATGAAGTGACTGAGCTGATCTAGTGCCCAAAGTGTGTGTATATGCATCCACGAGCAACCACTTGCAAACACTTGCATCCACATCCATCCATCATCCATAACATGTCTAAAACACATGTTTCAACCATAGGACAATCCTATCTAAAGGTCAAAGATACTAACGAGAGGACATACTAAAGATAGAACAAGTACAAGCTAAGCGATAAAGGAGAAATTAAAAGACACACCCTCGAAAAGGAAAGGGTACAATGAACGCATCTTCTCTTCCGTCTTCCAAGTAGCGTCTCCTTGATCTTCTCCCGATTGCACTTTGAATAATTTGACCTCTCAGTTCCTTAACTTCTTAATGTCCGCTTCTAGAGAAAACTAGGATATTATCCTATGCAAAATCGTCACAACTATCCACCTCTCACGCAGATCATCCTAGTCGAACTCAACATCCCCCAAGTGCAAGCCCCAAAGGCCTAAACCAATATCAGACAAATAACCAAGGGATACGTCCTTCGAATTCAGACGACCTAAGTGAGATGATACTAGTAAAATGGCCAACCAGTTGAGCACTTGACCGACTCTGGCTGTCCTTGCCAGTCTTGCTCCAAAACCACCGTTGATCACATAACTGGTTTTGCTTAATCTATTAAGCATATACGAAAACTTATTTCGCATCTCTGGGTAAACCCTACACTTTATAAAAGACGTCTCCATACTCGTGGACCACACAAACAGACTCCCAATCATCGTTGGATGCGTCAGAAGATTCTAGGCAGTTAAGCATCACTGAACCACTAGAGTCACAAGAAATACGAGGGTCATAACGAATCAATAGTCTAACTACCATCCTTTCACAATCTAGGATGGCACCCCGCCTGGCTAGCCAATCCACCCCTAGAATCAAACAATAGCCCATGAAACCAAGGACGAAGGCGTTGCATTCAAATCCAACGCCCAAGATAGACACTCTCAAATCCCGACAAACCATTGAAGGATGAGCTGAACCACCAATAGGATTTGAGACTAGGATGGGATCCTTAACTAGACTAGTATTTAGGTGCAGTGTTTCAACTAACGAAGCAAATAATAACAAGTATGAAGCGCAAAAATCAAACAAAGTTCAAACTGGATGATAAAGAAAACCAAATTTCAACCTAGACGGTCCTACCCCGAACAGGTATACCAGCCGTGAGGGAGTACAACTACCCTCCAGAAGATCCTGTACTTTGTCCTTGCCTCTTTGGACAATCCTAAGGTGTCATATTTCTCCAAAACAACTAGCCTTTTTCTTCACATTCTCCATTCGTGTCCTCCCACCAAGATGAGGTTTCGTCCTATATTAACCAAACGGCCATTTGAACCTTCCTCCCATCGTCTATCTTAATGGTACCAACAAGCCCTCCACTTCCTTGGGTAACTTCTAGCCAGACAAACGTCTAAGTCCCTTGAAGTTGTTTTCCCTCCTTCGTATGGAAGTCCTTATTTATCTTAGAAAAAACATCTATACATGGAGGGGGAAAGAACTCAAAAAGAGAAAGAGTAAGAGATTTAAAATGGAGAATCGAAGGAAGGATATATGGCTCTTGGGGATTATGTTCTTAAGATAAACCTTTCTTTCAAAAATACTCTTCCACAAACATATTTTTGAAAGTATTCTTTACAAAAATACTTTTGAAAAATAGTTTTTCAAAATATCTTATCTGTTCTGGTAACATTTAGCTCTGATACCACTTGTAACAATCCATGTCCATTAATGTCACTCACAAAGGGAATGCATTAACTTCCATGGAGCATTTTAAGTGAATATAGAACAGAAAATCACAACATGACAGATATAAAGCAGGATGTGAAAATTAAAAACTTCATTTATTGCAGCGGAAGGTAAATATGTTTGAGTATATCATCAAAACCATAACTAGAGTCAAGTACTTAATATCTATCTTGATAAAATCAGAGTACATAAAGTAAAGACATAATCCCACTACTACCAATAGCCATAAAGAAAAATGATAGGCTGAACTTTACTTCAGCAATCCGAATCCAAGTGCTCCCAAAAGAGATCCAAATCAAGCTCCACTAGTACTAGTCCCACACTAAGAACCTGGGGGGAAAAGGAAGAAAAGAGGTGGAAACAAAGGGGGTCAGACATAAAGTCCGGCGAGTCCGATAACTCTAACAACATAATTATTAAAGCAATATGATAAGATATAAGCTGGAGAATAAGGTAATGACTATGTGAACTACATGGGTATGGCAAAGCAATCAAGAGAAACAAAGATAACATTAATTGTACTTCCTAATCAATGTAGGATAATTACTATATTCTATTGTACTGCACCATACTGTACTGTACTAGCACTAACTGCACCCCTACTAGTCACTCTAGAAATTTGATCCCTCTAGGCTAAATAGAATAATGATAGCTTCGTGTACTATTAGATGTACCCACTATCCTCCATGTTTGACTGTATATCTCTAGATGCTATCATAGGTACCCAACTTGTATCTATCCCCACTAGACGTACCCCCTTAATAATGGTAATTCCACGTACTCCTAGCTAACGTCATAGGTGACGTCTGCTCCTATCTCTACTAGGTGTACCCCCTTAATAATCAATTAATAATGGTAGCTTCGTGTACCCCTAGCTGACTACATAGGTGTCGTCTGCTCCTATCTCCACTAGGTGTACCCACTATCCAGCCCCATTCGATCGGCTCCCTAACTCATAGATACCCGTGCAGGTCCCACAGTGGGGTGTATCACTCCCCATTAGGGCAACCTTATACCACGCAAGGAATGCACGGCTTATACCTACACGATGCAAAAACGTCTTACCTACCAGCCCGAACCCACGCACGCACGTGACCCCGTTGGACTTGCGTTGCCACCGCTAACCCGTTTTGGCCTCTAACAATCAGGCCCAGCAGGCGTGTCCCGTCCTCGACTTGGGTCGAGCTCACAAAGATACTTAACGGGCTACTGGACTGAAAAGGGCCCCCATGCTTGACACAAGCTTTCCACCTAGGCTTGGTCCCCTCTAGTACATCCCACTTAACCCCCTTCATGTCCACTTACATGTTTTAAATTTGGTGAAGGGTTTCCATTAGTAAATCCACATACCACTCAAGGCACCCACTTAATCCCTATGTCCCCCTTACATGTTTTACCTTGGTTAAGTGTTACTAATCGTATTTCCTCATGCCACCCAAGGCACCCACTAGATTCCACATGCCACCCAAGGCACCCACTTAACCCCCTCATGTCCCACTACATGTTTATCTGGTTAAGTGTTTCTTAATTCATTGAGACCGTAACCTCATAAAGACCTCTCACATTAGACTGGCAATTGTGGCAGCTGGAATTGCTGGGTGGGTCTGGGCAGCCTTACACCACAAAAGAGCCTAACCTCGTGTCTTTACAATTGTTACGTATTTAATTTATGCGTAAGACCCCTCACATTAGACTGGCATGTGTGGCAGCTGGATTTGCCGGGCGGGTCCGGGCAGTCTTACACCACAAAAGAGTCTAACCTCGTGTCTTAGACGATTAATTACTCCTAATTAATCATTCCCCAATTTGAATTACTTTCCTATTCAAATTATCAATCAATTCCAAATTTTACGATGTCCATAATTGACTCTATTATGTCCATCTATTTATGGTATGTAAAATCATACCAATTTTCACCACAATTATATTTTATGACTTTTAAGGTATTTATGATCATCTATTTATGATATATAAATTATACCAATTTCATTACTAATTAATTTTATTCTTTAAAATTAATTATATGCCTTTCTAGGCCATTACATGCCAAATTCACAATTTGTGTATATCCAGTATTATCCCCATCGTACCCCCGTCATTTGTTCGCTTAACATGACGTATACATATTTGACTAACAAATCGTCTAATACTTAAAAAAAAGGGAATAAACGTCACAAAGTCACATACACACAATAATAGATCTAATGTGCATCTAACTTGCAATTAAGAATTACAACATACTTGCATAGTCTTTGTATTATCAAGGATCCAAACATCATAGATCTAAAAAGGTGTGAGCTTGCGTGTATGAACATCGTTTTACACCCAACTAGCCTAGGTAATTATCACAAACTTAAATAAACTATGTATGTCGTCAACCTAAACAAAAAGGCCAATAAAGGTGTTAACTTGAGTAAACTATGGATCCATATAAAGGTGTAAACTTGCATAAATAGGCATGTCATAAATTCAACATAAAAATGACAACTTGAATATGGATCTAAACTTTAAAGGTGTAAACTTGTATGAAATCCAATTATCACTTAAACTTGCATATGAACATAATACCTATACCAACTAGCATATGTTCTACGTCCATATACGCATAAAAACTAATGTTATAAACCTAGGTGTTTGGATTATAAAAAGGGATTCATTGACACAAGTTAACATCAAGAACTACTAGCAAATATTTTAGATCCAAACATGCAAAACATCATATGTGAAACTTGCATAACATCATATGTGAAACTTGCATAACATCATATGTGAAACTTACATAACATCATACATGAAACTTGCATAACATCATACGTGAAACTTACATAACATCATACATGAAGCTTGCATAACATCATATGAGAAACTTGCATAATCATATTAACTTGCATAACATATTAATCTTGCATAACATCATATATAAAGCTTGCATAACATCATATAATATGAATCAAGTTAATATACATGATTAAACATATGAATTAGATTAACAACCAAAACTTATAATCCAACGTATATCACATCATAATAAATTTAGAAATTATTTTGTTTAAGTGATCGAACTCACCATTCAATGAAGCTCTGAAATTTATTAGCATTCCTTTGTTGTAGTTGAATTTGCTGTTGTAGTTGTTACTGAATTGAATAGATTAGCTTTATTCTTCTTCTAATTGGCGGCGGCTACTTCTAGGTTTTGGAGTGACGGCATGGCGGCCATTGATCTAATTTTTATTTGATTTAGGGTTAGGTCTTAGGGTGTATATATAGGTGTAGGGAGTTATTTAGAACCATTAGATTAACCCTGAACCATGAGAACCAATCAAATGCAAAATCTGCATTTGAGCGAATCGGCCCACGGGTTGACAGCCAAACACCCTGGATTAACCCCTAGTCGACCCAGCGGGCTTGGGTCGACCTCAAAAATAGGCCGGTTCGGTTATTCCCCTCTCCCAATTCGCTGTTTTGAACATTTTTTCATATTTATTTATTTAATTTTCAATTATATATATATATATACACTTCTCTGCGCAACACATTTCACTTAATTCTTCTCTAAAAATTAAGTATACTTTAATTTGTGAATTTTTATGTTACAAAATAACGGGGTGTTACAATTATGTCAGTCACAACAGTCTCATAGGCATGATAGGTGTCAATACATTGATCACAATAGTCTCATAGGCATAAGCGATTCAGATTTGACAAAAGGATAGGAACGAATGAGAATTAGGCATTGTTCTACCGATTATTACAATCATGATTTCTATTAGATGTTTAAATCTAAATAATTACTGAACTTAAAGAAAAAGAATGGATCTTGTAATCTAGGATCTGATTTCTGAATTTGAAAAGCTTTCCTTTGATGTAGACGTTAGATTTGAAGTTCTTCTAATCGATTACTAGTTTCGATTTGATTTTCTAGTTTGGATAAGATGAACGAGGCTAGGCAAGTTTGTAGACGAACAACATGACGACACCATAGTTTTAGGGTTATGAGGTTAGGGTTTTGGTTTAGCTACGTATATATAGATGTCTAGGATTAATTCTAGCCTTTAGATTAGTCTAGGAGAAATCAGAGCCACCAAACCCAAGAGAATTGTCATCCAGCCAACCATAGCATGACGCACAAGCCCTAATACCTCATAAATTACTGATTGGCCAATCAGAGAAGGCCACATTAGCTCAGGACTGTCAAAACTCAACACTGGAATCCGGATCAAAAAGGGGTCGACTCCCTACGGGGGGGTCGACACCTGTGTCGACTCCCATATAGGGGGGTCGACACCTATGTCGACTCCTCGGGGAGTCGACATCTTTGGGTTGGAAATTTCACGCTCGGCCCGCTCTTACCGAATTTTAAATTTTGAATTGTTTTGGCTTTTAATTATTATTTTAATTTAATTTCTGTTTAAACTTGAAATCATTTGAACTCCATAATTTCTTTGTACGGAGCCCAATTTACGCAAACTCAGACTCTATCTCAAGAAGAATTCCGAGACAAATGCAATGGCGTAACCCGTTTCTCTTAATTCTTCTTCTAAAAATTAGTTATTCTTAGATTTGAAATTTTTAATATCCACAGAAAATGCGGGGTGTTACAATCATACCCTTAATTCTCTAAATAGCCCTTACTTCCCACTATTACCCTCTTTTATGACTACTGTAAAGGGTTGGTTTTTTCAACATCCAATCCAAACGATTCAACATCTTTCATATTGTCGATCTAAACCTACTATGCTTAAACTACCCCTACTTCTCTTAATACTTCACAAAACAACCTTTCTTTTTGATCATATCCCTAATTCTCGAAATAGCCCTTAATTCCAACAATTACCCCTATCTTTTTACTACTACAAAGGGTTGGTTTTTGCAGCACCCAATCCAAATGATTCATCGTCTTTCATATTTGTCGATCTACCCCTCCTATGCTTAAACTACCCCTACTTCTCTTAATACTTCAAAACCGCTCCTCTTTTTAATTGTATCCCTAATTTTCTAAATAGCCCTTACTTCCAACAATTACCCCTGTCTTTTTACCACTGTGAAGGGTCGGTTTTTGAAGCACCCAATCCAAACGATTCATCATCCTTTATATTTGTCGATCTACTACTACTATGCTTACACCTTCCTACTTCTTTTAATACTTCAAAACATCCCTTATTTTTAATCCTACCCCTAATTCTCAAAAAAGTTCTTCGTTTCAACAATTACACCTATTTTTTAACTATTGTGTAGGATTGGTTTCTGCAGCACCCAATCTAAACGATTCATCATCTTTGTATTTGTCGATATACTCCTACCATGCTTAAACTACCTCTACTTCTCTTAATACTTCAAAACAACCCTTCTTTTAAATCCTTCCCTAATTCTCTAAATAGCCCTTACTTCCAACAATTACCCCTATTTTTTACCTTTTGTGAATGGTTGGTTTTTGTCGCACACAATTCAAATGATTCACCATCTTTCGTATTTGTCGATCTACCCCTACTTCTCTTAATACTTAAAAACGGTCCTTCTTTTAATCCTACCCCTAATTTTGTAAATAGCCCTTACATCCAACAATTACCCCTATCTTTTGACTACTGTAAAGGATTGGTTTTTGCTGCACCTAATCCAAATGATTCATCATCTTTCACATTTGTTGATCTACCCCTACTATGTTTAAATACCCCTACATATCTTAATTCTTAAAAACGTCCCTTCTTTTTAATCCTACACCTAATTCTCTAAATAGCCCTTCCTTCGAACAATTACCCCTATTTTTTAATTATTGTGAAGGATTAGTTTTTGCAGCACACAATCCAAATGATTCATCATTTTGTCGATCTACCCTACTATGCTTAAATTACCTCTACTTCTCTTAATATTTCAAAACAACCCTTCTTTTTAATCCTATCCCTAACTCTCTAAATATCCCTTATTCCTAATAATTACGTCTATCTTTTTACTATTGTGAAGGGTTGGTTTTTGTAGCACCTAATCTAAACGTTTGTTAGCTTTCATATTTGTCGGTCTACCCTTACTATGCTTAAAATACACCTACTTCTCTTAATACTTCAAAAAAAACCTTCTATTTAATCCTACCCCTAATTATCCAAAAAGCCCTTACTTCCAACAGTTACCCCTATTTTTTTTACTACCGTGAAGGGTTGATTTTCTTTTTAATCCTATCCCAGATTCTCTAAATAGCCCTTACTTCTGACAATTACCCCTATCTTTTTACCACTGTGAAGGGCTGGTTTTTGCAGCAACCAATCCAAATGATTCATCATCATTTATATTCGACGATCTACTCCTACTATGCATAACCTACCCCTACTTCTCTTAATACTTCAAAGAAACCCTTCTTCTTAATCCTACCCCTAATTCTCTAAATAGCCCTTCCTTTCAATAATTACCCCTATTTTTTAACTATTGTGAAGGATTGGTTTTTGCAGCATCCAATCCAAACTATTCATCATCTTTCATATTTGTCGATCTACCCCTATTATGCTTACAGTACCTCTACTTCTCTTAACATTTCAAAACAGTCCTTCTCTTTAATCGTACCCCTAATTCTCTAAATAGCCCTTATTTCCAATAATTACGCCTATCTTTTTACTACTGTGAAGGGTTGGTTTTAGCAGCACCCAATCAAAATGATTCGTCGACTTTCATATTTGTCGGTCTGCCCCTACTTCTCTTAATACTTCAAAACAACCCTTCTTTTTAATCCTAAACCTAATTCTCCAAATAGCCCTTACTTCCAACAACTACCCCTATTTTTTAACTACTGTGAAGAGTTGTGTAACAACCCGCTTTTTTTAATGATTTAAATCGGATTTAAATCAGATTTTTATTTTGAAAACATTCTACAATTTCTTGTAATGAGAATCTAAATTTTGAAATGCGTACAGTGAGATGTTGCAGTTGTGAAAATTTTGTTAGAAAATTTGAATGCTTGTCGATCGCGCAATTTTCAGTGCAAAGCTGCACAAAACAATTCAAATTTTATCGATTTTAAAATCTTTCCGAATCCAGTTCGGACAAACATGAAAAATATTCTATTCGTTATCAGTAATCCAACGGCGGAATTTGTTTCATGAAAAACGGATGTTTTGACATCCGTTTTCCATCCACATTTTTACTTTTAAGGGGTCCATAACGCGTTTTTGAACGGAGCATCATGACACTGCAAATTTTATACCGTTGTGTCCATCTCATCGCGCTGATTTCCGCAATATATTCATTTTCAGTTTCGGTGTTCGGTTCGCGCTGAAATTGTGAAAATGCTTGCACAGTTCATTTTTGAAACGGAGCCATCTGAGTTCGATGTGTCCCTTTTCCAATCTTACATATATTTTTAACTAATTTGGGTCTGCAAAAACATGTCTTTTTATTTTATTAAGCCACCCATAATTATTTTTTTCTCCGGGGCTTAGATGGACATATGTAGTTACTTTTTTCAAAAGATTTATGCATGCGCCCTTTTAATTACTAAATGTGCCTTTCAATTGTTCAGGTATGTATACATTCCTATTCCAAAAGCATGCTATTCTTTTCATCTTTTCATGCATGCATGCATGAAACTCCATTGCAATACTAGTTTGTCTCCATCAATTTTCCAAATTCATTTTCACGTCTATCAACCATTTATTATTTTATTTATGCTAAGGCTTGTTGCATGTTATGAAAACATGCATGTGATTTTAATTATATGCTCAGTTTGTCCAGAAGATTAATGCATGCGTTCCTTTTAATTTACTAAACTGACACGTTACCTTTTATATCCCCTTGTGTTCCATTTTTTCCTCCAAACTGTGATGGTTCCTTATTTTTAATTTAAATGGTTCGTTTTTTTTTAAAATATCCGTTCAAGCTTCCAGGAGCAGTTCAAAATTTAAGGAACGGTTCAAATTCATCCCACGTTTTCTTAAAACGTGTTAGCCTAGCCTTGTGAACCGCTCATCCCTTATTTATCTTCAGTTCTTCATATTTATCTCCTTTGTGTTTTTATCTACTACCATCTTCACGTCCCATGATTCTTCCTCACCGTAAATTCTATTCCTCCAGTCCGCCTCTCAGTCACACCGCAATTCTTCTCCCGAAGCCCACTGACCGGGGCCAAGTCCTCCACGTCCAAGCACCTGCTCACCAACCAAACTCATCTGCACCAGAGCCAACCTCCATGAACCGCGCTGATTCCCAGGCCCTGCATCCACCCCTCGCTTAAATCCATCGCCACATCTTCAAGCCACCGAGCCCCCCACAAAATAACTGAGATCCACCTGCTGCCACACCGTGATGCTTACCTTCATCAGTTCCGGTGCTACCTTAGAGAGCCAACCCCTTTGCTTTTCCCTACCCAGACCCAAACGCTCCATTTCTGCGTGTATATTAATATATATTGCTGAGTTTGTGAGTATATTTTATATATAAACAATGTTGTACTCTTGCGTGATATTTTTGTATGTATATTTTCTTTTGTGTGTGGAGTGTGTGGGTGTGAAGATTGGCATTTGCGTGAGTTTTATATATGCTGTGTATGTATGGCATGATTTTGATGGTGTGTGTATTCATTTATATAATATGTTACTAAGTTTATATGTATTTATATATAAAAATACGATGAGATTTTGAGAAGCATGTTTGAGGCAGGCTAGATCATTTTGACAAAGCCACGCTGTGTTTATGTCTCATCCTTATATTATATATAAATGAGTAATTACATATATGTATATAATATATTTATGTTGATGAAACTTGACCTGGGTATGATTTGATAGACATAGGAAGTATGTACAGAGGCTTATAAATATATATATATATATGTACAGTATGTATGAAGGGTAGAGGTAGCATGTGGTTTTTTTTTTTGGGTGTGTTGTGAATTGCTTTGTTTGCCTGAGTGTGTGTTGGGGTTATATTTTTCTGTGATTGGTTTTATTTGAGTTTATTTTATATTTTATACATATGATAATATGTTTTCTTTGTGTGAGTATATATTTTGGTGTTGAGTGGTTTTAAACATATTGATTTTGAAATATATATTTAAGTATAGATACATTTGTTGTCTTGTGTGTGTTTATATGAATATATATATAATAATAATTTAGATGTGTTGTACTATAAATATTGGATTTTAAAGCGTTTGCTGTGTGTGTTGATTTTAAATGTAAACGTGTATACATTTTAATTTGTGTGCGTTCAATGTCGTATTGATTTTAAATAAGTAAATATATAGATATTATTTAATAAAATTTTGTTGTGTTTATTTTTGAGATGAAAATTGGTGTTGAGTTCCGAAACGCTTCCAAAACCCATTACCATACCATCCAAAACCCAATTGTTGTACCAATCCTTTGAGTCATCCCTACCTCCTCTTATAAAATAAAATATATGTATATATAGAGTGATATCATGTTTAATCCATTCTGGATTGTGCATTGAAGTCGTTTCAATTCGGTGTCAATTCGTCTGTTGCTTCCAATCTGTGCCATGAAAGGTGAGTTTATCTCGCACCTGACTTACATTTTCATGGATGTTAGATCAATAATGAACTGTTTAATGAAATGCATAGGATTGCTGACAGAAATTATTTGATTTTATGTATATGCACATTTTATATGTGACACGATATATTCATATGACACGTAGTTTCACTACTGATATATATGTTGTGATCGTTGCTATGTGATTGTTGTTTGTGATTGTTGATGCCCCTAGTTTAGGAAAAAACAGTAAGGGTTGAAATGATACATACCCGAACGGACAATAGAATAGAGAAAAATCGTTACGGGTTGAAATGATAGACCTGAACGATTTTTACTGAATTTGGGATCGTGGGTTGAAATGATAGACCCGTAGAATTTTATAAATTGCGGGTTGAAATGATAAATATCCGTATCACTTGACCATAGGGTAGAAAACTATATACGGACACCGTTGGTCGTATTTTCGAAGTATTTTGATTTAGGAGTTTGATTTTTAAAATAATAACTTAAGATTTTATATTTTATATATTTATATTTTAAAATTTTAAACTTAAATTTTTATAATTTTTGAATTATATGTTTTAAACTGATTTTTTTTAAGTAAATATAGATTTAATGCTTATTTAAGTTTTACCTATAATTTATTTATTTTAAGCTATAAATTTAATTATATAAGTATTTTTAACTTTTTATATTATTTTAAACTTATGTTCAATATTATTTCAATTTTATATATGTTTATAATCTATATTCTAATTAATTTTAGAATTTTACAAACTTATATATATATCTATTTTTAAAATTTATTTATATATATATATATTATAAACTTTAATAATAAACCAAAGACGGATAAGTAAGATTTGCGATATAAATTCGAGGTTTGAGATTTAGATTTATATAACGATACTGATTTAACGAATGAACTGATATAAGATATGAATTTGAAATTTTGACTTGAGTTACAAATTATGATATAATTTGGTGGAACTGAAATGTAAGATTTGATTCGAATTACATTAACTGAATCTGAACTTAAGTATTTAATTTTGGAATCGATTTAAACGAATTCTTATAAGGGTAAACTGAATTATTGAATTTATAAATAATGATTTCAAATTTTATGACTTGAATTGCATAACTCAATATGTTTTGTTTAAAATTTGAAATGAAAATCTTTGACTTGAAATATACATTTTGAATTCGAACCAAATGTTCAATTCATGTGAATCGACTTGAAATGATTCCTTAAAGGTAAAGTTTGAATTATCTGAATTGTTTCAAACATAAATTCTTGCGAATATACCGAACCAAAAATATTATCAAAGTTAAAGGTTTGGTATTGATGTAAATGGAAATTGAGATATTTAGGGTATAACTTGAATATAAGTCGACTTTGGATTCAAAATTCGTTATGCGAATATTTTAGGAAATTATAACCGATGTTAAATGAATAGTATTAGTTTATACTATATTGAGATCATTACGATATGTCTCCAAATTGATTTGATTTAAAGTGATATAAATAAGTATTTTAAAATTTAAATAGAATCGAAGTTGGATATATAATGTTGATTTCGAATTCGAATAAGAGAATTCGTATAAACTATTTTATACAGTGATATATAAAATAATGACCACGGTGTGAAAAATGTAAACGATTGGCTATTAAAGAGACCAGGATCGGCTATTTTCGTACTCTCTACCAATACCGAAAACCACTTTAACAACTGTGTACGCGGTGGAGTTCCAGAATGAAGGGGATGTTTTGGCGAACGACTCCATTTTATTTTATATTAATCACGAGACCCTGACTACCTTGAGTCAGCCTGATGTAGCTAAAACAAGAGCTATGCACGGACCAAGTGAGGTCATACCTCTTATCGAGCACACTTCTTCGATATTTTTCTATTACTGTTGAGATTCGATTTGGGCACTTTTGATTATGGGAGCGTGTATCGAGCTGGGCGGTAGTAGCTACTATGCATTACCACCAGTCCGGCTCTGCAAACGGTGAATCCACCCTGGCATTCCTTGCGTGCCTTGTTGCATCCCTTATACGAGCCCACTACGGTTTTGTTTTGTACTGTTTTATATGGAGTGCCCTCTGATCAACCTCCAGTTTACGGAGGAATTATGGTACTGTATATACTATGGGAATATATAAACGGTGTAAGGGTAATCATGGTAATCCCGCTTACGCTATTTTGATATTTTACTTTACTAATAGACACTATTTATATAGCGTATTATACTATATAGTATTAGTTTTACGGATCCTTAGAGGATGGTGATCCTAAACATCCTCTAAGTTACTGTTTGCATTTCATCGAACATTTCATTTGAGTTGATTTACTTCCACGAGAATGTTAGTCCTGATCCGAGTTTTTTGTTTTGCATTATTGCTCGGGTCAGATCGATTATCACAACTTTTGAGGTCCACCCTTGGAGTTTGAATATTATTGGGTTTTTGCTCATTTATGTCTAACTGTTCAGTTGATCCAGTCATCTAGTTATTTCTATCATTCCTGTTTCATACTATTATCATTTGTCTATGTATTAGAAAAATAATTATATTCGACTTCCGTTGTATTATTTATGCAACTCTGATGTAAAATTTTATTTAGTAGCTTCATAAACTACTATTGTATTAGTTATGTTCCGCTGTGAGGTATTATATTGCTCTGTGTCTGTGATCTGTGATTCTGTGATTAATTTTGTTTACCCCAGAAGCTAATAACAATCTGTTATTTTGAACGTTTTGAGTTGACATATTTCGTCGATTCGACACGATCAAAAATGGCGGGTCGTTACTGTTGGTATCAGATCTTTGGTTTATCAAAGCTTTAGCCTATCGGACAAAAACTCATTAGAGATAAGGTAGTTACACCCTAGAATGAGTGGAATTAGTCGCATAATCCTTTGTATGAGAGAGCGTACTTTGAAACTATAAATAGTTTTTAAATGGTTTTGAAACGTTTTAAATAAGTATTTTCAGATATAAAAATTTGTTTAATATTTAAATTTTTTTTTCTTCTGAAATTACCTTTCCATTGAATCCATCTTCCTTCGTAGATCCTTTTTGACTAGGTTTTTTCATTTGTTCAGCTTTTAACTTGAATTCTATAACTTATCTTTCCCATAGCAAGGTAAGAAGTAGAAGGAGAGTATAAGTCTTCTAGTGAGTTCATATTTATTAAAAGTTGATTTGAAATAAGTATTTTGAAAGGTATTATAATATATAACTTCCTTAGTATAGTATTGAAATTTTGATACATATTGTGAAAGATTTTATATAGGTAAACATCTATAAGTTTTGGAAATATTTTGATATACTATAGAATAATATTATGTATATTGTCGTATATTTATTATAGATTGAAGTTGAATTTTTATAAATAAACAAGTGGGGGAGAAATATATATATTTCCCTATTTAAAATTTTATTGATTTGAAATATATTATTTATAATATATGATTTGAAAATTTAGTATATATTCTGTTTAAATATAGAAAATATTTTGAGTACTTGTTTGACGTTAAAGTTGGCCTATCGAATACCTATTGATTTGGGGTATACGTCTGATCAACGTATATGTTAAATATTATGTGTATTAGATAAATATAGAGTCACACTCTAATCACTTGAAAATGATTTTGGTGATGATTGCAGCATCATCGGTATCTATTTGGGGTTTCGAAAGTGGGATAAATATATATCGCCAGTCGAGACGTCAAATGAATACTTGAAACTGTTTTGAAATATTTGAAAATATTTTAACTTTTGATTTATATATATTTCAAATTATATATATGTATGATAGTTAATATAAATCATTGGTTTAAATATATTAATTATTTAATTACTAGTAATCTGCGTCGTTCCTTTTCGGTGACGAAATTTTTTGAGTAGGGGAGATTGTAACAACCCGCTATTTTTAACGATTTAAATCCGATTTAAATCAGATTTTTATTTTGAAAACATTCTGCAATTTCTTATAATGAGAATTTAAATTTTGAAATGCGTACAGTGAAATGTTGCAGTTGTGAAAATTTTGTTGGAAAATTTGAATGTTTGTCGATCGTGCAATATTCAGTGCAAAGTTGCACAAAACAATTCAAATTTTATCGATTTTAAAATCTTTCCGAATCCAGTACGAACAAACATGAAAAATATTCTATTCGTTGTCTGTAATCCAACGGGAGAATTCGTTTCATGAAAAACGGGCGTTTTGACATCTGTTTTCCATCCGCATTTTTACGTTTAAGGGGTCCGTAACGCGTATTTGAACGGAGCATCCTGACACTGCAAATTTTATACCGTTGTGTCCGTCTCATCGCGCTGATTTCCGCAATATATTCATTTGTCATTTTCGGTGTTCGGTTCGCGCTGAAATTGTGAAAATGCTTGCGCAGTTCATTTTTGAAACAGAGCCATCTGAGTTCGATGTGTCCCTTTTCCGATCTTACATATATTTTTAACTAATTTGGGTCTGCAAAAACATGTCTTTTTATTTTATTAAGCCACCCATATTTTTTTTTTTTCCGGGGCTTAGATGGACATATATTGGTTACTTTTTTCAAAAGATTTATGCATGCATCCTTTTAATTACTAAATGTGCCTTTCAATTGTTAAGGGATGTATACATTCCTATTCCAGAAGCATGCTATTATTTTCATCTTTTCATGCATGCATACATGAAACTCCATTGCAATACTAGTTTGTCTCCATCAATTTTCCAAATTCATTTTCACGTCTATCAACCATTTATTATTTTATTTATGCTAAGTCTTGTTGCATGTTATGAAAACATGCATGTGATTTAAATTATATGCTCAGTTTGTCCAGAAGATTAATGCATGCGTTCCTTTTAATTCACTAAATTGACACGTTACCTTTTATATCCCTTTGCGTTCCATTTTTTCCTCCAAACTGTGATGGTTCCTTATTTTTAATTTAAACGGTTCAATTTTTTTTTAAATATCCGTTCAAGCTTCCAGGAGCAGTTCAAAATTTAAGGAACGGTTCAAATTCATCCCACGTTTTCTTAAAACGTGTTAGCCTAGCCTTGTGAACCGCTCATCCCTTATTTATCTTCAGTTCTTTATATTTATCTCCTTTGTGTTTTTATCTACCATCTTCACATCCCACGATTCTTCCTCACCGTAAATTCTATTCCTCCAGTCCGCCTCTCAGTCACGCCGCAATTCTTCTTCTCGAAGCCCACTGACCGGAGCCAAGTCCTCCACGTTCAAACACCTGCTCACCAACCAACCTCATCTGCACCGGAGCCAACCTCCATGAACCGCGCTGATTCCCAGGTCCTGCGTCCACCCCTCGCTTGAATCCATCGCCACATCTTCAATCCACCGAGCCCTCCACAAAATAGCTGAGATCCACCTGCTGCCGCATCGTGAAGCTTGCCTTCATCAGTTCCGGTGCCACCTTAGACAGCCAACCCCTTTGCTTTTCCCTACCCAGACCCAAAAGCTCCATTTCTGCGTGTAGTGATGTGTGTGTATATTAATATATATTGCTGAGTTTGTGAGTATATTTTGTATATAAACCGTGTTGTACTCTTGCGTGATGTTTTAGTATGTGTAGTTTCTTTTGTGTGTGGGTGTGAAGATTGGCATTTGCGTGAGTTTTATATATGCTGTGTATGTATGGCATGATTTTGATGGTGTGTGTATTCATTTATATAATATGTTACTAAGTTTATATGTATTTATATATAAAACTACGATGAGATTTTGAGAAGCATGTTTGAGGCAGGCTAGATCATTTTGACAAAGCCACGCTATGTTTATGTCTCATCCTTATATTATACATAAATGAGTAATTACATATATGTATATAATATATTTATGGTGATGAAACTTCACCTAGGTATGATTTGATGGACATAGGAAGTATGTACAGAGGCTTATAAATATATGTATGTATAGTTTGTATGAAGGGTAGAGGCAGCATGTGGTTTTGTTTTTGGGTGTGTTGTGAATTGCTTTGTTTGCCTGAGTGTGTGTTGGGGTTATGTTTGTCTGTGCGTGGGTTTTATTTGTGTTTATATTATATTTTATACATATGATAATATGTTTGCTTTGTGTGAGTATATATTTTGGTGTTGAGTGGTTTTAAACATATTGATTTTGAAATATATATTTAAGTATAGATACATTTGTTGTCTTGTGTGTGTTTATATGAACATATATATATATATATAATAATTTAGATGTGTTGTACTATGAATATTGGATTTTAAAGCTTTTGCTGTGTGTGTTGATTTTAAATGTATATGTGAATACAATTTAATGTGTGTGCGTTCAATGTCGTATTGATTTTAAATAAGTAAATATATAGATATTATTTTATAAAAATTTGTTGTGTTTATTTTTGAGTTGAAAATTGGTGTTGAGTTCCGAAACGTTTCCAAAACCCATTACCATACCATCCAAAACCCAATTGTTGTACCAATCCTTTGAGTCATCCCTACCTCCTCTTATAAAATAAAATATATGTATATATAGAGTGATATCTTGTTTAATCCATTCTAGATCATGCATTGAAGTCGTTTCAATTCAGTGTCAATTCGTCTGTTGCTTCCAATCTGTGCCATGAAAGGTGAGTTTATCTCACACCTGACTTACATTTTCATGGATGTTAGATCAATAATGAACTATTTAATGAAATGTATAGGATTGCTGACAGAAATAATTTGATTTTATGCATATGCACATTTTATATGTGACACGATATATTCATATGACACGTAGTTTCACTACTAATATATATGTTGTGATCGTTGCTATGTGATTGTTGTTTGTGATTGTTGATACCTCTAGTTTAGGAAAAATCACTAAGGGTTGAAATGATACATACCCGAACAGACATTAGAATAGAGAAAAATCGTTATGGGTTGAAATGATAGACCTGAACGATTTTTACTGAATTTGGGATCGCGGGTTGAAATGATAGACCCGTAGAATTTTATAAATTGCGGGTCGAAATGATAAATATTCGTATCACTTGACCATAGGGTAGAAAACTATATACGTACACTGTCGGTCGTATTTTCGAAGTATTTTGATATGGGAATTTGATTTTTAAAATAATAACTTAAGATTTTATATTTTATATATTTATATTTTATAATTTTTGAATTATATGTTTTAAAGTGATTTT
The DNA here is from genome assembly GCA_030737875.1 of Allium sativum. Classification (NCBI taxonomy): domain Eukaryota; kingdom Viridiplantae; phylum Streptophyta; class Magnoliopsida; order Asparagales; family Amaryllidaceae; genus Allium; species Allium sativum. Next base: position 503,833,075 of record CM060925.1, read on the forward strand.
TTTTAAGTAAATATAGATTTAATGCTTATTTAAGTTTTACCTATACTTTATTTATTTTAAGCTATAAATTTAATTATATAAGTATTTTTTTAACTTTTTATATTATTATAAACAATTATTTTAAACTTATCTTCTATATTATTTCAATTTTATATATGTTTATAATCTATATTCTAATTAATTTTAGAATTTTATAAACTTATATATATCTTTTTTTAAAATTTATTTATATATATATATTATATAAACTTTAATAATAAACCGAAGACGAATAAGTAAGATTTGCGATTTAAATTCGAGGTTTAAGATTCAGATTTATATAACGATACTGATTTAACGAATGAACTGATATAAGATATGAATTAAAATTTTTGACTTGAGTTACAAATTATGATATAATTTGGTGGAATTGAAATGTAATATTTGATTCGAATTAGATTAACTGAATTTGAACTTAAGTATTTAATTTTGGAATCGATTTAAACGAATTCTTATAAGGGTAAACTAAATTATTGAATTTATAAATAATGATTTCAAATTTTATGACTTGAATTGCATAACTCAATGTGTTTTGTTTAAAATTTGAAATGTAAATCTTTGACTTGAGATATACATTTTGAATTCGAACCAAATGTTGAATTCATGTGAATCGACCTGAAATGATTCCTTAAAGGTAAAGTTGAGTTATTTGAATTGTTTCGAACTTAAATTCTTGCGAATATACCGAACCAAAAATATTATCAAAGTTAAAGGTTTGGTATTGATTTAAATGGAAATTGAGATATTTAGGGTATAACTTGAATATAAGTCGACTTTGGATTCGAAATTCATTATGCGAATATTTTCGGAAATTATAACCGATGTTAAATGAATAGTATTAGTTTATACTATATTGAGATCATTACGATATGTCTCCAAATCGATTTGCTTTAAAGCGATATAAATAAGTATTTTCAAATTTAAATATAATCGAAGTTGGATATTTAATTTAGATTTCGAATTCGAATAAGAGAATTCGTATAAACTAATTTACAAAGTGATATATAAAATAATGACCACAGTGTGAAAAATGTAAACGATTGGTTGTTAAAGAGACCGAGATCGGCTATTTTCATACTCTCTGCCAATACCGAAAACCAGTTTAACAACTGTGTACGCGGTGGAGTTCCAGAATGAAGGGGATGTTTTGGCGAATGACTCCATTTTATTTTGTATTAATTACGAGACCCTGACTACCTTGAGTCAGCCTGATGTGGCTAAAACAGGAGCTATGCACGGACCAAGTGAGGTCATACCTCTTATCGAGCGCATTTCTTCGATATTTTTCTATTACTGTTGAGATTCAATTTGGGCCCTTTTGATTATGGGAGTGTGTATCATGGTGGTTGGTAGTAGCTACTATGCGTTACAACCAGTCCAGCTCTGCAAACGGTGAATCCACCCGGGCATTCCTTGCGTGCCTTGTCACATGCCTTATACGAGCCCACTACGATTTTGTTTTGTACTATTTTATATGGACTGCCCTCTGATCAACCTCCAGTTTACAGAGGAATTACGGTACTGTATATACTATGGGAATATATAAACGGTGTAAGGGTAATCATGGTAATCCCACTTACGTTATTTTGATATTTTACTTTACTGATAGACACTATTGTATATAGCGTTTTATACTATATAGTATTAGTTTTACGGATCCTTAGAGGATGGTGATCCCAAACATCCACTAAGTTATTGTTTGCATTTCATCGAACATTTCATTTGAATTGATTTACTTCCACAAGAATGTTAGTACTGATCCGAGTTGTTTTGTTTTGCATTATTGCTCGGCTCAGATCGATTATCACAGCTTTTGAGGTCCACCCTTGGAGTTTGAAGATTATTGGGTTTTTTCTCATTTATGTCTACCTGTTCAGTTGATCCAGTCATATAGTTATTTCTATCATTCCTATTTCATACTATTATCATTTGTCTATGTATTAGAAAAATAATTATATTCGACTTCCGTTGTATTATTTATGCAACTCTGATGTAAAATTTTATTTAGTAGCTTCATAAACTACTACTGTATTAGTTATGTTCCGCTGCGAGGTATTATATTGCTCTGTGTCTGTGATCTATGATTCTGCGATTTATTTTGTTTACCCTAGAAGCTAATAACAATCTGTTATTTTGAATATTTCGAGTTGACATATTTCGTCGATTCGACACGATCAAAAATGGCGGGTCGTTACAAGTTGGGTTTTGCAGCACCCATTCTAAACGATTCATTATCTTTCATATTTGTCGATTTACCCTTACTATGCTTAAACTACCCCTACTCCTCTTAATACTTCACAAACTAGCCCATCCTTTTAATCCTATCCCTAGTTATCTAAATCGCCCTTACTTCCGACAATTACCCCTATCTTTTTACTACTATGAAGGGTAACTTTTTGCAGTATCCAATCCAAACGATTCATCATCTTTCATATTTGTCAATTTACCCCTCTTATGCTTAAACTACCCCTACTTCTCTTAATACTTCAAAACATCCCTACTTTTTAATTTTATCCCTAATTCTCTAAATATCCCTTACTTCCAACAATTACCCCTATCTTTTTACTACTATGAAAGGTTGGTTTATGGAGCAAAAAATCCAAACGATTCATCATCTTTCATATTTGTCGATCTACCCCTCCTATTCTTAAACTAACCCTACTTCTCTTAATACTTCAAAACATCCCTTCTTTATAATCATACCACTAATTCTTTAGATAGCCCTTACTTCCAATAATTACCCCTATTTTATAACTACCATGAAGGCCTGGTTTTTGTAGCACCCATTCCAAACGATTCTTCTTCTTTTATATTTGTCGATCTACCCCTGCTATGCTTAAACTGCCCCAACTTCTCTTAATACTTCAAAACAATCCTTCTTTTAACTCCTACCCCTAATTTTTGAAATAGCCGTTAGTTCCAATAATTACCACTATCTTTTTACTACTGTGGGTTAGTTTTTGCAACACCCAATCCAAACGATTCACCATCTTTTATATTTGTCGATCTTCCACTACTATGCTTAAACTACCCCTACTTCTCTTAGCACTTCACAAACCAACCCTTATTTATAATCGTACCCCTAATTATCTAAATAGTCCTTACTTCCAACAATTACCCCTATTTTTTAATCACTGTGAAGGGTTGGTTTTTGCAGCACCCAATCCAAATGATTCATCATCTTTCATATTTGTCGATCTACCCCTACTATGCTTAAACTACCCCTACTTCTCTTAATACTTCAAAAAAACCCTTCTTTTTAATCTTGTCCCTAATTATCTAAATAACACTTACTTCCGACAATTACCCCTATCTTTTTACTACTGTGAGGGGCTGGTTTTTGCAGCACCCAATTTAAACAATTCAACATCTTTTATATTTGTTGATCTACCGCTAATATGCTTAATCTACCCCTACTTCTCTTAATACTTCAAAATAGCCATTCTTTTTTAATTCTACACCTAATTCTCTAAATAGCTCTTCCATTCAAAAATTACCGCTATTTTTTAACTATTGGGAAGGATTGGTTTTTGCAGCATCCAATCCAAACGATTCATCATCTTTCATATTTGTCGATCTACACCTACTATGCTTAAACTACCTCTACTTCTCATAATCTTCAAAACAAACCTTCTTTTTAATCGTGCCACTAATTCTCTAAATAAACCATACTTCCTAATTACCCCTATTTTTTAACTACTGTGAAGGGTTGGTTTTTGCAGAACCCAATCCAAACGATTCATCATCTTTCATATTTGTCGATATACCCCTACTATGCTTAAACTACCCCAACTCCTCTTAATACTTCACAAAACAACCCTTCTTTTTAATCCTATCCCTAATTCTCTAAACAACCCTTACTTCCAAAAATTACCCCTATATTTTTACTACTGTGAAGGGTTGGTTTTTGCAGCACCCAATCCAAATGATTCATCGTCTTTTATATTTGTCGATCTACCCCTACTATGCTTAAACCCCACCTACTCCTCTTAATACTTCAAAATATCCCTTATTTTTATTCGTACCACTAATTCTCTAAATAGCCTGTACTTCCAATAATTACTTCTATTTTTTAACTATTGTGAAGGGTTGGTTTTTGCAGCACCCAACCAAACGATTCATCATCTTTCATATTTGTCGATCTACCCCTACTATGCTTAGACTACCCCTCCTTCTCTTATTACTTCAAAACAACCCTTATTTTTAATACTATCCCAAATTCTCTAAATAGCCCTTACTTCTGACAATTACCCCTATCTTTTTACTACTATGAAGGGCTGGTTATTGCATCCCCCAATCCAAACGACTCATCATCTTTTATATTTACTATTCTTAATCTACCCCTGCTTCTCTTAATACTTCAAAACAACCCTTATTTATAATCCTATCCCTAATTCTCTAAATAGCCCTTCCTCTCAACAATTACCCCTACTTTTTAACTATTGTGAAGGATTGGTTTTTGCGGCACCCAATCCAAACGATTCATCATCTTACATAATTGTCGATCTACCCTTACTATTCATAAACTACCCCTACTTCACTTAATACTTCAAAACAACCCTTCTTTTTAATCCTTCCCCTAATTCTCTAAATAGCTCTTACTTCCAACAATTACCCCTATTTTTACCTTTTGTGAAGGGTTGTTTTTTGTGACACCCAAACCAAATGATTCATCCTCTTTCATATTTGTCGATCTACTCCTACTATGCTTAGTGTACCCCTACTTCTCTTAATAATTAAAAACAGTCCTTCTTTTAATCCTATCCCTAATTTTGTAAATTTCCCTTATTTTCAACAATTACCCCTATCTTTTTACTACCATGACGGATAGGTTTTTGCAGCAATTAATCCAAATGATTCATCATCTTTCATATTTGTCGATCTACCCCTACAATGCTCAAACTACCCCTACTTATCTTAATACTTCAAAACAGCCCTTTTTTTTAGTCCTACACCAAATTTTCTAAATATACATTCCTTCCAACAATTACCCCTATTTTTTAACTACTGTGAAGGATTGGTTTTTGCAGCACCCAATCCAAACGATTCATCATCTTTAATATTTGTCGATCAAACCTGACTATGCTTAAAGTACACCTACTTCTCTTAATACTTCAAAAAATCCTTCTTTTTAATCCTACCCTATTTATCAAAATAGCCCTTACATCAAATAATTATGACTATCTTTTTACTACTGTGAAGGTTTGGTTTTTGCAGCACCTAATCTAAACGATTCGTCGGCTTTCATATTTGTCGATCTATCCCTACTATGCTTAAACTACCATTACTTCTCTTGATACTTCAAAACAGCCCTTCTTTTTAGTCCTACCCCTAATTCTCCAAATATATCTTACTTCCAACATTTACCCCTATTTTTTAACTACTGTGAAGGGTTGTTTTTGCAACCCAATCCAAACGATTCATCATCTTTCATATTTGTCGATCTACCCCTACTACGCTTAAACAACCCCTACTCCTTTTAATACTTCACAAAACAGCCCTTCTTTTTAGTCATATCCCTAATTCTCTGAATAGCACTTACTTCCAACAATTACCCCTATCTTTATACTAATGTGAAGGGTTGGTATTTACTGCAACCAATCCAAACAATTCATCATCTTTCATATTTGTCGATCTACCCCTTCTATGCTTCAACTACCCCTACTTCTCTTATTACTTCAAAACAACCCTTCTTCTTAATCGTATCCCCAATTCTCTAAATAAACCTTACTTCCAACAATTACCCCTATCTTTTTACTACTGTGAAGGGTTAGTTTTTGCAGCACCCAATCCAAACGATTCATCATCTTTTATATTTGTCGATCTACCACTAGTATGCTTAATCTACCCCTACTTCTCTTAATACTTCAAAATAACCATTCTTTTTAATTGAATCCCTAATTCTCTAAATAGCCCTTACTTCCAACAATTACACCAATTTTTTAACTACTGTTAAGAGTTGGTTTTTGCAGCACGCAATGCAAACGATTCATCGTCGCTCATATTTGTCGATCTACCCTTACTATGCTTAAACTACCCCTACTCCTCTTAATACTTCACAAAACAGCCCTTCTTTATAATCCTATCATATCCTTAATTTTCTAAATAGCCCTTACTTCCAACAAGTACCCCTATCTTTTTACTACTGTGAAGGGTTGGTTTTTGTAGCACCCAATTCAAATGATTCATCATCTTTCATATTTGTCGTTCTACCCCTCCTATGCTTAAACTACCCCTACTACTCTTAATACTTCAAAAAAAACCTTCTTTATAATCCTACCCTATCCCGAATTCTCTGAATAGCCCTTACTTCGAACAATTACCCTATCTTTTTACTACTGTGAAGGTTGGTTTTTGCAACACACAATCCAAACGATTCATCAACTTTCATATTTGTCGGTCTACCCATACTATGCTTAAACTACCCCTACTCCTCTTAATACTTCACAAAACATCCCTTCTTTTTAATCATATCCCTAATTCTCAAAATAGCCCTTACTTCCAAAAATTATCCCTATCTTTTTACTACTGTGAAGGGTTGCTTTTTGGAGCACCCAATCCAAACGATTCATCATCTTTTATATTTGTCGATCTACCCCTACTATGCTTAAACCACACCTACTCCTCTTAATACTTCAAAATAGCCCTTATTTTTAATAATGCTCAAAATAGCCCGTACTTTCAACAATTACCCTTTTTTTTAACTACTATGAAGGGTTGGTATTTGCAGCACCCAATCCAAATGATTCATTATCTTTCATATTTGTCCACCTACCCGTACTATGCTTAAATTACCTCTACTTCTCTTAATAATTCAGAACAACTATTCTTTTTAGTCCTATCCCTAATTCTCAAAATATCCCTTCCTTCCAACAATTACTCCAATCTTTTTACAATAGTGAAGGGTTGGTTTTTGCAGTACCCAATCCAAATGATTCATCATCATTCATATTTGTTGATATACCCCTACTATGCTTAATCAACCCCTACTTCTCTTAGTACTTCAAAACAACCCTTCTTTTAATCCTACCCCTAATTCTCTAAATAGCCCTTCCCTTCAACAATTACCCCTATTTTTTTAACTATTGTGAAGGACTGGTTTTTGCAGCACCCAATCCAAACAATTCATCATCTTTCATATTTGTCATTATACCCCTTCTTCTCTTAATACTTCAAAACAGTCCTTCTTTTAAATCCTACCCCTAATTCTCTAAATAGCCCTTACTTCCAACAATTACCCATATCCTTTTGCCACTGTGAAGGGTTGGTTTTTGCTGCATCCAATCCAAACGATTCATCATCTTCTATATTTGTTGATCTATCCCTTCTATGCCTAAACTGCCCCTATTTCTCTTAACACTTAAAAACGGCCCTTCTTTTTAAGCCATCCCCTAATTATCTAAATAGCCCTTACTTCCAACAATTACCCATATTTTTTAACTTCTGTGAAGGGTTCATTATTGCAGCACCCAATCCAAATGATTCATCGTCTTTCATATTTGTCGATCTACCCCTATTATGCTTAAACTACCCCTACTTCTCTTAATACTTCAAAACAGCCCTTCTTTTTAGTCTTGTCCCTAATTCACTAAATAGCCCTTACTTCCGACAATTACCCCTTCCTTTTTACTACTATGAAGGGTTGGTTTTTCTACAACGCAATCCAAATGATTTGTCATTTTTTATATTTGTCGATCTAACCTATTATGCATAATATACCCCTACTTCCCTTAATACTTCAAAACAACCCTTCTTTTTAATCCTACCCCTAATTCTCTAAATAGCCTTTCATCTCAAGAACTACCCATATTTTTTAACTATTATGAAGGATTGGTTTTTGCAGCACTCAATCCAAACGATTCATCATCTTACATATTTGTCGATCTACCAATACTATGCTTAGACTACCCCTACATTTCTTAATACTTCAAAACAACCCTTCTTTTTAATCCTTCCCCTAATTCTCTAAATAGCCCTTACTTCCAACAATTACCCCTATTTTTTACCTTTTGTGAAGGGTTGGTTTTTGTAGCACCCAATCCAAATGATTCATCATCTTTCCTATTTGTCGACCTACCCCTACTATGCTTAGTCTACCCCTACTTCTCTTAATACTTAAAAACAGACCTTCTTTTAATTCTACCCTAATAATATAAATAGCCCTTACTTCCAACAATTAACCCTATCTTTTTACTACTTTTAAGGATTGGTTTTTGCTGCACCTAATCCAAACGATTCATCATCTTTCATGTTCGTCGATTTACCCCTACAATGCTTAAACTACCCCTTCTTATCTAAATACTTCAAAACAACCCTTCTTTTTAATCCTACACCAAATTCTCTAAATAGCCCTTCCTTCCAACAATCACCCCTATTTTTTAACTATTGTGAAGGATTGATTTTTGCAACACCCTAACCAAATGATTCATCATCTTACTTAATTTTCGATCTACCCCTACTATGCTTAAACTACACCTACTCCTTTTAATAATTCACAAAACAACCCTTCTTTTTAATCCTATCCCTAATTATCTAAATAGCCCTTACTTCCGGCAATTACCCCTATCTTTTTACTACTGTGAAAGGTTGGTTTTTGCAGCACCCAATCCAAACGATTGATCATCTTTAATATTTTCCGATCTACCCCTCCTATACTTAAACTATCCCTTCTCCTCTTAATACTTCAAAACATCTCTCCTTTTTAATCATATCCCTAATTCTCTAAATAACCTATACTTCCAACAATTACCCCTATCTTCTTACTAATGTGAAGGGTTGGTTTTTGCAGCACCCAATCCAAACGATTCATCATCTTTCATACTTGTTGATCTACCTCTCTTATGCTTAAACTACCCCTACTTATCTTAATACTTCAAAACAACACTTCTTTTAATCGTATCCCTAATTCTCTAAATAGTCTTAGTTCGAAAAATTAAACATGTTTTTTAACTACTGTGAAAAGTTGGATTTTGCAGCATTTTATCCAAATGATTCATCATCTTTCAGATTTGTAGATCTACCCCTACTATACTTCAACTACCCCTACTCCTCTTAATACTTCACAAAACAACCCTTTTTTTAATCCTATCCCTAATTCTCTAAATAGCCCTTACTTCCAATAATTAACCCTATCTTTTTACTATTGTGAAGGGATGGTTTTTGCAGCACCCAATCCAAACGATTCATCATCTTTTATATTTGTCGATCAACCCCTACTATGCTTAATCTACCCCTACTTCTCTTAATACTTCAAAACAACGATTCTTTTTGATCCTACCCCTAATTCTCTAAATATCTCTTCCATTCAAAAACTACCCCTTCTTCACTTAATACTTCAAAACAACCCTTCTTTTTAATCGTACCACTAATTCTCTAAATAACCCATACTTCCAACAATTACCCCTATTTTTAACTACTGTGAAGGGTTCGTTTTTGCATCACCCAATCCAAACTATTCATCATCTTTCATATTTGTCGATCTACACCTACTATGCTTAAATTACCCCTACTCCTCTTAAAACTTCACAAAACAGCCCTTCTTTTTGATCCAATTCCTAATTCTATAAATAGCCCTTACTTCCAAAAAAATTACCCCTATCTTTTTGCTATCGTGAAGGGTTGGTTTTTGCAGCACCCAATCCAAACGATTCATCGTCTTTTATATTTGTCGATCTACTCCTACTATGCTTAAACTACCCCTACTTCACTTAATACTTCAAAATAGCCATTATTTTTAATCGTACCCCTAATTCTATAAATAGCCCGTACTTCCAACAATTACCCCTATTTTTTACTATTGTGAAGGGTTGGTTTTTGCAGCACCCAATCCAAACGATTTATCATCTTTCATATTTGTCGATCTACCCCTACTATGCTTAGACTACCCATACTTCTCCTAATACTTAAAAGCACCACTTATTTTTAATACTATCACTAATTCTATAAATTTCCCTTACTTTCTACAAATACCGCTATCTTTTTACTACTATGAAGTGTTGGTTATTCTAGCCCCCAATCCAAACGATTCATCATCTTTTATATTTTTCGATCTAGCGTTACAATGCTTAATCTACCCCTGCTTTTCTTAATACTTCAAAAAAAAAACCTTCTTTTTAATCCAATCTTTAACTCGCTAAATAGCCCTTCCTCTCAACAATTACCCCTATTTTTTATCTATTTTGAAGGATTGGTTTTTGCAGCATCCAATCCAAACGATTGATCATCTTACATATTTGTCGATCTACCCCTACTATTCTTAAACTACCTCTACTTCTCTTAATACTTCAAAACGGCCCTTCTTTTTAAACCTTCCCCTAATTCTCTAAATAGCCCTTACTTCCAACAATTTCCCCTATTTTTACCATTTGTGAAGGGTTGGTTTTTGCAGCACCCAATCCAAATGATTCATCATCTTTCATATTTGCCGATCTACCACTACTATGCTTAGCCTACCCCTACTTCTCTTAATACTTAAAAACAGTCCTTCTTTTAATCCTATCCCTAATTTTGTAAATATCCCTTACTTCCAACAATTACCCCTATCTTTTTACTACTATGACGTATAGTTTTTTGCAGCAATTAATCCAAATGATTCATCATCTTTCATATTTGTCGATCTACCCCTACTATGCTTAAACTACACCTACTTATCTTAATACTTCAAAACAACCCTTCTTTTTAATCCTACCGCTAATTATCTAAATAGCCCTTACATCGAATAATTACGCCTATCTTTTTACTATTGTAAAGGGTTGGTTTATGTAGCACTGAAGTGAAACGATTCGTCAGCATTCATATTTGTCGATCTACCCCTACTATGCTTAAACTATCCATGCTTCTCTTAATACTTCAAAACATCCTATCTTGTTAGTCCTACCCCTAATTCTCCAAATATCCCTTACTTCCAACAATTACACCTATTTTTCCACTACTGTGAAGGGATCGTTTTTGCAACACCCAATCCAAATGATTCATCATCTTTCATATTTTTGATCTACCACTACTATGCTTAAACTACCCCTACTCCTCTTAATACTTAACAAAATAGCCCTTCTTTTTAATCATATCCCTAATTCTCTAAATAGCCCCTACTTCCGAAAATTATCCCTATCTTTTTACTACTGTGAAGGGTTGGTTTGTGGAGCATCCAATCCAAACGATTCATCATCTTTTATATTTGTCGACCTACCCTTACTATGCTTAAACTATGCTGACTTCTCTTAATATTTCAAAATAGCCCTTATTTTTAATCGTACCCCTAATTCTCTAAATAGCCCGTACTTTCAACAATTACCCATATTTTTTAACAACTATGAAGGGTTGGTTATTGCAGCACCCAATCCAAACGATTCATCGTCTTTCATATTTGTTGATCTACCCCTACTATGCTTAAAGTACCCCTACTTCTCTTAATACTTCAGAACAGCTTTTCTTTTTAATCCTATCCCTAATTCTATAAATAGCCCTTCCTTCCAACAATTACCCCTCTCTTTTTACTACCAACAATTACCCCTATTTTTCACCTTTTGTGAATGGTTGGTTTTTGTAGCACCCGATCCAAAGGATTCATCATCTTTCATATTTGTCGACCTACCCCTACTATGCTTAGTCTCCCCCTACTTTTCTTAATACTTAAAAACAGTCCTTCTTTTAATCCTACCCCTAATTCTGTAAACATCCCTTACTTCCAACAGTTACTTCTATCTTTTTACTACTTTGAAGGATTTGTTTCTGCAGCGCCTAATCCAAATGATTCATCACCTTTCATATTTGTCGATTTACCCCTACTATGCTTAAACTACCCCTACTTATCTTAATACTTCAAAACGACACTTCTTTTTAATCCTAAACCAAATTCTTTAAATAGCCCTTCCTTCGAACAATCACCCCTATTTTTTAACTATTGTGAAGGATTGATTTTTGCAGCACCCAATCCAAACGATTTATCACCTTTAATATTTGTCGATCTACACCTACTGTGCTTAAAGTAACACTATTTCTCTTAATATTTCAAAACAACCCTTCCTTTTAATCCTTCTCCTAATTATCTAAATAGCCCTTACATCCAACAATTACGCCTATCTTTTTACTAATGTGAAGGGTTGGTTTTTGCAGCAGCCAATCAAAATGATTTGCCAGCTTTCATATTTGTCGATCTACCCCTACAATGCTTAAACTATCCTTACTTCTCTTAATACTTCCAAATAGCCCTTATTTTAATCCTACTCCTAATTCTCCAAATTGCCCTTACTTCCAATAATTACCCCTATTTTTTAACTACTGTGAAGGGTTGGTTTTTGCAACACCCAATCCAAACGATTCATCTTCTTACATATTTTTCGATCTACCCCTACTATGCTTAAACTACCTATACTCCTTTTAATAATATGCAAAACAGCCCTTCTTTTTAATCCTATTCCTAATTCTATAAATAGCCCGTACTTCCAGCAATTACCCCTATCTTTTTACTACTGTGAAGGGTGGGTTTTTGCAGCACCCAATCCTAACGATTCATCATCTATAATACTTTGGTTCTACCCCTTCTATGCTTAAACTACCACTTCTCCACATAATACTTCAAAACAACCCTTCTTTTAATCATATCCCTAATTCTCAAAATAGCCCTTACTTCCAACAATTACCTCTATCTTTTTACTACTATGAAGGGTTGGTTTTTGCTGCACCCGATCCAAACGATTCATCATCTTTCATACTTGTCGATCTACCCCTACTTCTCTTAATACTTCAAAACAACCCTTCTTTTTAATCGTATCCCTAATTCCCTAAATAGCCCTTACTTCCAACAATTACACCTATTTTTTAACTACTGTGAAGAGTTGATTTTGCAGCACCCAATCCAAATGATTCATCATCTTTCATATTTGTCAATCTACCCGTACTATGCTTAAATTACCCATACTCCTCTTTATAATTCACCAAACAGCCCTTCTTTTCAATCATATCCCTAATTCTCTAAATAGCCCTTACTTCCAACAATAAACCCTATCTTTTTACTACTGTGAAGGGTTGGTTTTTGCAGCACCCATTCCAAACGATTCATCATCTTTAATATTTGTCGATCTACCCCTTCTATGCTTAAACTGCCCTTACTACTCTTAATACTTCAAAACATTCCTTCTTTTTAATAGTACCACTAATTCTATGAAGGGTTGGTTTTTGCAACACCCAATCCAAACGATTCATCATCTTCCATATTTGTTGATCGACCCTTACTATGCTTAAACTGCCTCTACATCTCCTAATACTTTACAAAACAACCCTTCTTTTTAATCATATCCCTAATTCTATAAATAGCCCATACTTCTAACAATTACCCCTATCTTTTTACTACTGTGAAGGGTTGGATTTTGCAGCACCCTATCCAAATGATTCATCATTTTTCATATTTGTCGATCTACCCCTCCAATGCTTAAACTACCCTACTGCTCCTAATACTTCAAAACAACCCTTCTTTTTAATTTTTCCACTAATTCTCTAAAAAAAACCTTAGTTCCAACAATTACCCCTATTTTTTAACTACTATGAAGGGTTGGTTTTTGCACCACCCAATCCAAACGATTCAGCGTCTTTCATATTTGTCGATCTACCCCTACTATTCTTAAACTACCCCAACTCCTCTTAATACTTCACAAAACAGCCCTTCTTTTTAATCCTATCCCTAATTCTCTTAATAGCCATTACTACCAAAAATTGCCTCTCTCATTTTGCTACTGTGAAAGGTTGGTTATTGCAGCGCCAAATCCAAACGATTCACCATCTTTTATATTTGTCGATCTACCCCTACTATGCTTAAACTACTCCTTCTTCTCTTAATATTTCAAAATAGCCTATGTTTTTAATCGTACCCATAATTCTCCAAATATCCCGTACTTCGAACAATTACCGCTATTTTTTAACTACTATGAAGGGTTGGTTTTTGCAACACCCAACCCAAATGATTCATCATCTTTCATATTTGTCGATCTACCCCTACTATGCTTAAACTACCCCTACTTCTCTTAATACTTCAAAACAACACTTCTTTTACACCCTACCATTGATTCTCTAAATGAACCTTCCTTTCAACAATTACCCATATCTTTTCACCATTACGAAGGATTGGTTTTTGCAGCACCCAATCCAAACGATTCATCATCTTTCATACTTGTCGATCTACCCCTATTATGCTAAAACTACCCTTACTTCTCTTAATACTTCAAAACAGTACTTCTTTTAAATCCTACCCTAATTCTCTAAATTCCCCTTACTTCCAACAATTACCCCTATCTTTTTACTATTGTGAAGGGTTGGTTTTTGGAGCACCCAATCCAAACGATTCATTGTCTTTTATATATGTCGATCTAAACATACTATGCTTAAACTACCCCTACTTCTCTTAATACTTCAAAACAACCCTTCTTTTTAATCCAATCCCTAACTATCTAAATAGCCCTTACTTCCAACAATTACCCCTATTCTTTAACTTATGTGAAGGGTTCGTTTTTGCAGCACCCAATCCAAATGATTCATCGTCTTTCATATTTGTCGATCTACCCCTAATATGGTTAAACTACCCCTACTTCTCTTAATACTTCAAAACAACCCTTCTTTTTAATCCTATCCCAAATTCTCTAAATAGCCCATACATCCGACAGTTACCCCTATCTCTTTGCTACTATGAAGGTTTGGTTTTTGTAGCACTCAATCCAAACGATTCACCGTCTTTTATATTTGTCGATCTACCCCTACTATGCTTAATCTACATCTACTTCCCATAGTACTTGAAAGTAGCCCTTCTTTTTAATCCTACCCCTAATTCTCTAAATATCACTTCCTCTCAACTATTACCCCTATTTTTTAACTATTGTAAAGGATTGCTTTTTGCAGCACCCAATCCAAACGATTCATCATCTAACACATTTGTCGATCTACCCCTACTATACTTTAACTACCCCTACATCTCTTAATACTTCAAAACAACCCTTCTTTTTAATCCTTCCCCTAGTTCTCTAAATAGCCCTTACTTACAACAATTACCCCTATTTTTTACCTTTTGTGAAGGGTTGGGTTTTGTAGCACCCAATCAAAATGATTCATCATCTTTTTTATTTGTCAATCTACCCATACTGTGCTTAGTCTACCCCTACTTCTCCTAATGCTTAAAAATAGTCCTTCTTTTAATCCTACACCTAATTCTGTAAATAACCCTTACTTCCAACAATTACCCCTATCTTTTTACTATTGTGAGGGATTGGTTTTTGCAACACCTAATCGAAACGATTCATCATCTTTCATATTTGTCGATCTACCCCTACTTATCTTAATACTTCAAAACAACCCTTCTTTTTAATTCTACACCTAATTCTCTAAATAGTCCTTACTTCCAAAAATTACCTCTATTTTTCAACTATTGTGAAGGATTGGTTTTTGCATCACCAAATCCAAACTATTCATCATCTTTAATATTTGTTGATCTACCCCAACTATGCTTAAAGTACCACAACTTCTCTCAGTATTTCAAAACAACCCTTCTTTTTAATCCTATCCCTAATTATATAAATAGCCCTTACATCCAACAATTACGCCTGTCTTTTTACTACTGTGAAGGGTTGGTTTTTGTAGCACCCAATCAAAATGATTCATCAGCTTTCATATTTGTCGATCTACCCCAACTATGCTTAAACTACCCTTACTTCTCTTAATAATTCAAAACAACCATTCATTTTAATCCTACCACTAATTCTCCAAATATCCCTTACTTCCAACAATTACCCCTATTTTTTAACTACTTTGAAGGGTTGGTTTTTGTAACAACCCAGAAAATTAGTACCAATTTAAAATTTTTATTTTAGCAATTTTAACGGATTTTGAATATATTAAATGAATTAAATTAAATAGCAAAGACAGAATATTTATTTTCTATGAAGTTAAAATGAATAAATTTATTTTAATTATAATTCGAGCCTGAAATGTCGTTGCAGTTGGAAAATTCGATTTCGAATTTCAAATGAATGTACAGAATTTAAAATAAATCGGATTTCAGCGAAACAAGAAATATTCGAATCTGTTTAACTATATCTTTCTAACGGATATAAGAAACTGAGATTTCAATTTAAAAGATGAGTGTTACATCCAGTTGAAAATTCTGAAAAGTCACTGTGGAATTTATATTTCTTTTAATATATATAAAGGCCTTAAAAATAGCCATTTTGCAAACGTCCTCCATTTTCGAAGAAACCACTTTTGTTGGACCCAGGATGTCAAATTATTAAAAGATTCCAATTTTCATAATTTTTGGAATCAATATGTGAGTGTGGCGAAGTTTAATGTATTTTGATAGTTTCAGTCAAATTGGATCGACCAAAAAATGGCGACTTTCAAACAGTCTTAAAATTTGACGAAATTAGTTTTGTTAGGATCGCATCGACAACGAAGCTAGAAATATTTTTTCTGGAATTTTTATAGTTAGTATGTGGCCCCAGAAAATTAAAATGTATGTTCAAATCCATATTTGAATATTTTATATTTTAATTTGAAGAATAACTGATTGAAATAGTCGAATGCGCTTACGAAACATATTCCATTGTGTCCGGGATGGGGGTATTTACCTAGGGGCGTCGTTGAGTTTGGATTGGTGTTCGTATCAATAAATATTATGGAATTAAAATAATTAAATAATTAAAAATATAATATAATTCCTTTTAAAACCCCCTTCCCTCCAGCGAAACCCTAGCAGCCACTTCGTTTTCAACGGATGAAACGCTCATATTTTTGCCTCGTTCTTTCTCCCAAATAAGTGCGAATTTGAATCTGAAATCATAACAAAACTCAAACAATTTCCTTCGATCTATAGATCCCAATGGGCTTGATCAAATTTCGTTAAGTATTTTGGAAGTGTTAAGGCTTGAAAGAGGCCAGCTTCTGAGAGGAATTGGGGGTTCGATCTGGTCGAGTGGCGCGCCGCTTGTGGCACGGGGAGGAGCTCCAGGTGGCATCGCTCGATGGTGGTCCGGTGGTCCTAACTGGCGGCGGAGGCGGAGTTTCTAAGTGGAGCTAATGGGTTCGTTTTTATCGTCTGAAATGTGAAAGAGGGGTGAGGATAATGTTAATTAAATTAATAATTAATTTTAATTATCTTTTAAAAAGTCATTAACGTAAATACTATTGTAACTTTGTCATACGAGGTCCAAATCGCGCGAAACTAGATCCGTTGGGATCGTGGGGACGAGAGCTTTACAACAAAACTGACTGCATCCAAAATGGAGCATGTTGGAATTTCAAGCAAATTCAAAACCGAACCGAACTAGGAATTCAAATAAAACTGACGGAGTGGATCCCAATGTGAGAACTTCTCACTAAAATAATTTTTGTACGGTTATTTATTTTATAGCTACATATACGAACTGCTCCCCGTCGTCCACAGACCATGAACGACTTGTTTGTTCGATTGTATTGTGAAATTTGATTGTGATGTGAAATGGACTATATAATATATATGAATAATAAAAATATCGTTTTTATTGTAGAAATGGACTATACAAAATATTCATGTGTTGTAATAAATATTTTATCATTAAAAATATATTTTTTAACGTGTATATGAATAAACTAAATATCCATTTACAAACCGGAAGGTTTGTTCATGTACACTTATTTATCTAATATGGATTAGGATGATAAATTTTATACATCACCCAACTGCACAAATAAAAAGAGTATTTGTTGTTTGAAAACCCCACACGGGTATTGGGACAATATTTGACATACGCTAATCCCAATAATTAGTGGTATGTCAATCGATGGGTTGATAGGCTGTATAAGTGTTATTTATTTATTTTAATGCTTGTACAATTGCAAAATGCACTCTGGATGTTGTATGAATTTTTAATGATGATTGTTAGACCAAAAAATGGCACTAACACCCGATTATCTAGGATTTGTGAATAATATCGAAGAATAGTAATCTAAAAACAAAGAAAAAGCAATCAACACACGAGATTTATAGTGGTTCGGGATTAACAAGCCTACATCCATTTTATAGTTCTTTATTCAATAGAGAATTACTACTACAACGAATACATTCACTCCAACACTCGGATTCAATGAATAATTCTCTCTGATTTCATTGTATTTTCATTGGAGAAGAAGGTTCTCTCTTGAAGGGGGTGCGGCCATGGCAGATATCAGGAACCAAAGTGCCAAAAATCCCTTTCGTGCATTATGATGTATTTATAGGCTGGAATTAGTGAGCGGTTAGTGGTACACGTTGCAGCATCTGGAAGGCTTCGCAATTGGTTATAAGAGAGTAGAGAACATGGGGAGAAGTGGAGATGGTAGCTCCTCTTTTGCAGGCTAGAAAATAGGCCACACTATGGAGCAGCAGGCGACGGGCGGATCAGACGGGGGGCACTCCGATCCGGTCCGAATGGTGGATCCGATCCGATCTGAATGAGGGGATCCGATCCGAAAGGGGGGATCCGATCCAGTGACATCTTCATGCATAATTCAAGTTTTCCAACATTCTATCACTCCGTCTGTTAGACCAAAAAATGGTCCTAACACCCAATTGATCGTATTTTGCAGAGAATATTGAGGAATCATGAACTAAAAACAAGAAAAGTCAATCAACACACGAAATTTATAGTGGTTCGGCGTTAATGAGCCTACATCCACTTCATAGTTTCTCATTTCATTCATGGATTACAATTACAAGGAATTTAATCACTCAATCATTCAAATACAATGAATAATTCTCTCCGAATTCATTGATTTTCATTGGAGAAGAAGGTGGTTATTGGTGGGGGAACTCGGCCATGGCTACCATGTATGAATGAAATGCCAAAAGTCCCTTCAAATGGCCATGTTGTGGTGTATTTATAGCTGTAGAGAAGCCCTGGGCAGTTCCGGTTCGGATGGGCCACGTGGCGTGACCGGAGGAGATTTCAGAAGTAGTGGAGAACGTGGAAAAGTGGCTACCAGGTCGTGCTTTGCCAAGTGGAGTCCGATCCGCAATTGTAGGAGTCGGTTATGCCAAGAGAAGAGGTCAAACTCCATGTGTAGAAGCAGGTCCAATCGGTTCGGATCGGACCCGAACCGAACCAGTTGTTCGAGCAGAATGCCTGCACGCACTTCTGTACAGAATACTTCAGGCGGTTCGGGTAGAGGGTACTCCGATCCGATCCGGGGAAGGGGATCCGATCCGATCCGAATGGAAGGATCCGATCCGATCCGATTCAAAAGGAGGGATCCGATCCGATCCGATAGGGGGATCCGATCCGGTGACATTTGCATGTATAATTAAAATTTCTCATCTTTCTATCACTCCATCCACGTGATCGCCAATCAATGTAAGTTCATACTCAAGTCCCTGGCTTTGGGTAGCCTGGTCACAAAGCAGGCTAACATTTTGCCCCCCAAAGTACATCTTATCGCAGATGAGATGTGCTTTGATTAAGTCGAGATAAATCTTTTTAGAACGTCATCCACCCTTGAGGAGGTTTTATTAGATTGTTGCGTTACTTCCATGGGTGCTAGTTAGTACAAATTCTATGGAAGGAGTAGTCGAAATGGTCGGGTAACCGTTTTAAACATCGTCGAATCAAGATGTTGATCTCCTTCATGATAAGTCATATAGGGTCGTTGGCTCTTGTGTGAGATCGTGCATACACGGGACATTGCTAAACGACTTCGTTCCCCAAACGAGTCAAGTGTATTATCGATTAAGGGTTTCTTTTACACATAAGTCAATGTATGAACTAGATATCCAAATCATGTGGTAGTATAAGAATCTTCTGGCCTTGAGCTAGTATTTAGACTGTTGGGATAGACCACATCATACTTGGTGCATGCGTCTTTCATTTGCGCTCGTCTTGGGACTATCCGGACATCAGGATAGTAATCAGATCATACTAAAAGAAATCCACGAATAAGTTCATCATAATCGTAAGGCAGTAAAGGAGTTCTCCACATTCTCTAGTTGATAGAGTTGTAGATCAATTCTTTGAAGTCATGCTTGACCCATTAGTTGGCTTACTTAGACGGTCAAGATGAATCATGTCATATTCCAGAGATATAAGGTATATGTTCGGAATCAAGCATCGAGTAAGGGTCATGTTCAAAGTCAGTTTGTCAGTTGAAGCTCGTGCTCCCAACATCAGTGGAGGAAAAGCGAAGTCAATGCTCATGCCCTCAGCATCGGTGGGGGTTGGACCAGGTCAATCGGACATCCAGTCTGTAAGCCTTTGAACTTTCTTTCTTCACATCGGGTTGGAGCTGCAGGTTCAGCAATCTTAGTCACCCTATGTCGTTATGTGCACATTCCCAAGTCATCAAGGGTTGGAGTTGTATATGCGAATAGTCGAATCACATTCGCGTTGGGGTCAACCCATCTGTTTAGCCAGAAAGCAGTGATCGCCTTATTGAGTATATCAGCAAACTTAGATACTCTCCTCGCATCAGCTGCAGAGTTAAGTAAGCTCGTCAATCTTGCAAGCGAGCGAACGTCGTTAGTGAGTTATTCGAGCTCCTTCGTTCATGCTTTGGCATAATCCGAAATAGCCATCATAGTCTTGTTGAGTCTATCTCCCATGCTTGGTTCCATTAAGCTTGACAATCAAGACCACGGGCCCGATTAATGACATTGGTCATTTCCAGAATTGTAAAATCCTGTTAGTCTTTCCTGGGGCTTTTCTTTTTCCTTTATTATTTCAAGAGTCAGATGGTGCTCCATTCTATCGTGAAGACATTGAGATCATCCATTTCAACATCAGCACACTCTTATTGCACGAATCTGTCTGTCTCAGGATAGGATTTTCCAACGTTTCTAGGAGAATCTCATGGTAAAGAGATACCGAGGTTTGTTTCAGAGGTGAATCTGCCAAGTCCTCTTGGTGGGTCTCGATGCAAAGAGATTTTGAAGTTTGAGATATCCAGAATACCGGATACTACAGCAATCAATGCTATATATGGTCCAGATCGATGTACCGATGCTGCTGCAACGTTGAATCTTTCAAGGAATGCATGCAGGGTCTCGTTGGATCTCTGTTGAAGCATCAATTAATATTGCCAATTTGGCCCTCGCCTTTGAGAAGTTGTCGCTAATTACCTAATTTAGCACTAGTGCCCCCGGTATGAAGTCCTGAAGCGGGTGGAAGCCGGCCTCTGGCTTCTTGGTTTTGCATATGTAGTAGCCGTCCATCAGGCTTCTGTTCTTTAATTCTGAATGAAAAATTCCTATTCGGATGTATGCGGGTTGGTCTTGGCGAGTCATTCTTTTGGTTACAGTCTAGGATCTTGCGGGGCTCCGATGATAATAAATGTGCATAAAGTCGGCAATACTCGAAACTTGTGTCCTATGCCCCCCTCTACAGGGGTTCTGCTATGCGGTAAGCACCAGATCCATTTCTTCTCTAAATTCATACTTCTTCATCAAGTCATGAGTTAAAGTTTGACATAAAATTATTTGTTCGTGTCTGACTCATGTTAGTTTTGGATCTCCCATCCAAGCTCTGAGGATTGGAGTCGAATTGCGATATGTCAAATTATTGCCACTTCGAATGCCTCTACTTTCCCCCTTCATGAGGAGCCTCATGTTGAGGTTGAGCTGGGTTTTAAACATTGATCTGTATGGAAGCAAAGGTTGGTCGGGCTCCGTTTAAGTTTTTCGGCGGCTCTTACATATCCATCGTTTTCATCCAAAATGTCACGGTCGGAAGTTGCATGTTACAAATACCTGGGAGGAGGTTGGTTGCATCTTTGTTTTATCAAAGAAGACCATGCTAACTTGTCCTAGGGTCTCATATTATCTGGACCACGGGGCAGGGAGCGTATGAGCCAAGTTCATTGTCGTTTGAATTCCCATGGAGCTTGCTCTAGCGAATAAGTCGAAGCTACTAGGCCTTCCATCTATCCGAGTAGAAAAGTTATCCACCATTTTCTGTCGTTTCCGGAGAAGTTCATCTCGCTGATCCATGTGAGTTCACAAATCAGCAAGGGTACCATCCATTTCATATCTAGCTTGACATGCTGAGGGATCATCACAAGAAGAAATCTGCTACCTTCCTTCGATCCTAGCGCCTTCTGCGCCAATATCCTCAGCACGGAAGAAATTTCTA
The DNA here is from genome assembly GCA_030737875.1 of Allium sativum. Classification (NCBI taxonomy): domain Eukaryota; kingdom Viridiplantae; phylum Streptophyta; class Magnoliopsida; order Asparagales; family Amaryllidaceae; genus Allium; species Allium sativum. Next base: position 503,855,226 of record CM060925.1, read on the forward strand.
TCTTCCTTCTTCTTCGCTTTTGAGTCTGAGTGTCAGGCAATTCGCCTCCGTGCAAGTTAGGAGTCAAAGCAATGGCATCTCCCTTTACATGGGGTCTTTCAATCGGGAAGTCGGTCCGGACTAGCAAATGGACGTTCACTCTGCATCCATTTCGTGGTCCTCAAGCAGCCTGTCAAGATCGAGGTATAAGTTAGTCACAGACATATAGCATTTATGAATATTTTCAGCAGTGCGGCCCCAGTCCGGGGGTAATGGAGAAAGGTCGGCAGTTGTATCACATCCCTTTTAAATTTAGACATGGATGCATGGAAAAGAGACATTGTTTTATAAGCTTATGTGCTGAGTTATCCAAGTGCTCGAGTTATCACGTTTTCCATTCAACGTATTTGTGAGGTAGCACTCGTCGTTGCACTTGGGCTATGGCCAGTCACACATGGGCGTGTATGTTGATTTGATATATCACTCTTAGGACCTCCTTACGGTGATTGCATTGAGTCGTGTGGGAGGCTTAGCATTAGAAGTCGACGTCATTCCTTCAAACACGACCTCTTTGTTGTTGTACGCGAGTATCCCTTGTGTCTTTGCTTTGTATCTGTACATAATCTTGCAATTCGAAAAAGAATAGTTAGCTTAGTCTTGCAAGCTACTAAGTCAATCTTTAAGTCACAAGCAATTGTAGCTCGAAATGAAAACATGTTGAGTGCTAATCTATCTAGCATAGAATTATTAAATGTCAAAGTGTCAGGTGTCGTAGTTTGGAGGTATAGTGTCTGTAGCCTCCATTTAATGTTGAAACACGGGTCGCGTCCGAAGCGTGTTTGAAGTTAATTCAGAAATCTATTTCCGTGCCCCCAGCGTTGATGGGAACCGGATTAAGTCATTCGGATGTCTGATCCGTAAGTCCTTTATAATCCTGTCCTCAGTCGGAGGGCAATGAAGATTGCATGCACCTCGCAGCATTGTCCTTTATACTCTCTCCTAAGTCGTGAGAGTTAGAGTTATGGGTTTAGTGGTCTTAAGTCATGGTGCACCATTCACACTAACCCAACAGATTTATACTCTCTCTCAAGTCGTGAGAGTTAGAGTTATGGACGTCGCGGTTCGTCCTTTATACTCTCCCAAAGTCAGTTTGGGTTAGAGTTGTGGATCGAGCGGTCTTAAATCTTGGCGCGCCTGTCACACTCGTCCTAAGTTTATACTCATATCCAAGCTCTGAGGATTAGAGTTAGTCGGGCAAACAGTCGGGTCACATTTGCCTTGGCATCGTCCCTTTGCTCCTACATCAAGGGCAAAGGTCGCCATCAGGGATGGTCGGTTCACGTCCCTATTGATTTTATACTCCTCCCGTCGGAAACATGGGAAAGAGTTAAAGACGTTTTTTGGAGAGCGGTCGAGTCACACTCATCCTCGTCTTAACATTTCCCTTTTGCCCCCACATCGAAGGCAAAAGTTATGTCGTTCATGTGATCGTGCCCCTGTCATTTTTGCACTCTTCTCGTTGGATCAGGGGATGGAGTCATAGAACTGCTAAGTGGTTATGTCACACCCGAGTATATCTCTATGTCGTGTCTGGCAAATTAAAGGCTAGATGTTGAGGATGCCTCATTTGTATGCCTATGCATAGATATGTTGAAATTATGTGCATATATTCGCTTGCCCCCTACTTCAAGGGCAAAAGGTCCATGAATGAATGGTCAAACTTCATTTATGTCAGGTTGTTGGCATCAGGAGGGTGAATAGTTGAATCACGTTCGCCAAAGCTTTACGTTCCTCCGACTAAACCATGGAAGGAGTGGTTGGCACCAAACTTTGGGTACCTTCATCATTCATATCGCATGAGTTAGTCATATCCATAACTCAGGAAGCATGTAAAAGTAAATTGTATGATTGAAAAGTAAGCATATCAATGGGCAGTGCTGCCTCCTTTAACGGATCGAGCCATGTAGACGGTCGAACTGCACCCATCCGGAATCGGATTTCGACGTTGAACTTCAATGCACAATTATCTTGAGGCCTGCCACGTGTGAGCCAATGAGTGGATGGTCACCTCGGATACATCTTAAGCTATACAACTTCTCTCAGGCGAAGGACGTGGCTCTGAAAACGAGCAGTTCAATCGGGCTCGTTACGGCAATGCTCCATAATTCTTCCTGTAGGTGCTCAAAGTTTGATCGGTACCAAATTCGGGGTACCTACATCATCCACCTATAAATTCATCTGAGTTAGTTACATCAATAACTCATAAAGCATGGAAATATAAGAGTCATGGTTAAAAAGTAATCCTGTTAAAGGAATGAATATCATTCTGTGCGAAGATGGCATTGCACGCTCTTTACAGGTCCATTTTTCCTCACTACATCTTTGTCAGGGGATGGCTGTCAAAATCTTTAACTGGAGATGAACGTCCTTTCAAACCGTTGTGGGGTGGCGGTCCTAAGAATGAACAAACCTTGATTAAGGACTTGGAGTGACAAAGGCAACTAGGTAAATACTATAAGCGAACGACGAGGTCGCATCTTATTTGAATCGCCTTCTTGCCCCCATGCTAAGGGCAAGGATTGAGTATAAGGGAGTCATGGCTGCTAGGGGGATAGTCATATCTCATCCATCTGCAGATATGCCTTTAGTCCCACGTTGGGAATAAGATCTAATGCACAGATAATCAACCAGCACCCAGGCTTAAGTGCTCTAAACCTTTTAACTTGCCACCTCTATCGAGTAGCATCTCCTAATTAGCTAAATAGCAGGCTCTTCCAGTAACATGGTCGCCATGGACCATTCCCATTTCATCTTTCGGTAGGAATTTCAGCAATAGATACCAGGGTGCAATGTAAGCTCTAATCGCCGCTAGAGCTGGTCAGTTTAGACCTTAGTCAGATAAACTTGACTACAATAGCATGGCTTCCAAGGCTTGAAGTAATGTTCACGTTTTCTATCACAATTTATGTATGAAGTCGAGAGCTAACGGTCGATTCATATTTGTTTTGATCTCGAACTCTCATCTCTTGACAAAGGTCATATGGTGACTGGTGAGCAGTCAAGTTGCTATCATCCGAGCAAAGATTCATATGTCCAATCATGGCCTGCAGGGGTTCAGCTGTTACCAATCGTTGGGAACCAAAGTATGTTGACCTAACCCTTATTCGATGGAAATCAGTCTTCCTCTATGCGATTGACAGCAAATAGCCATTGCAAAGGTTAGCTATGTTCTTCGGGAGGTGAGACGCAGGACATTTTATTCATCACATCATACAATTGAAGTGTAGCTTTGGGATGTTGGGATCTTTAGCTGCTTTCTGGTATCCCACTATTGACAATCATGGTCACTAAGATCATATGAATCATCTTTGAAGTAGTGTTCGAACTGTTCTATATAACTGTCATTCGATGCTCCGCCGATTGGACAAGTTTAAGTCATATAATTGGGATGGTCACTACTCATTAGGGAACAACATCAGTTGCATTGTTGAAATCTACACTATCGGTGTTCCAGAAGATGAAGCTACTATTAGACAATCATTATCTCGTATACTGTCGTTGTTAGCAAGCTGAATCTGATTGACAGCTCCTCCCATTGAATGGCATCGGCAAATAGAGGCTTGGCTTCTGAAGGAATCCTAGTCGTTGCCATTTGGTTGTCATATTCTTTGACTATCCACCTTATCTTCATTAACAAACTTTGATGACTACTGTTGGTCAAAATATACGTCGAGCCGAAGGCGAGACGTGATCCGAGCCAAAGGCGAGGCCGTCAGCGGGTCCGGGCGCAGCGCCGGCGGGGGTCCGGGGCCCCGCAGTCCCGGCGGCGATCGACCTAACCGGTTAGGTCGAAAATGTGGGCACCGCACGATTTTTTCGATTTTGGAAGATGACGCCTTTTCTGAAATGATCTTAAAAATGTATTTTTTCCAAAAATAGCTGTTTCGGGTTGGATCGGATCATGCCTTCAAATTTGCGGTTCGGAGATTGTCTTCAGGTCGGGTCGGATCGGACTAGTTCCTCCGAGCCGGATCGGAGACGTCATTAGCTAGTCCGTTCGGATCTCCTCCTCCTGTTCGGATCGGTCTTCCCTACCCTGCATCTCCACTTTCCTGCGGTTCGGGTCGTGGCACCCTCTTCGGTTCGGTTCGGAGATGCATCATTGGGTCGGGTCGGGGTATCAACAGCAGTTGGATTCGAGTCCTGCTCAACAAGTCGGGTCGGAGCACTGTCCCCGGGTCGGTTCGTGGTGCCACTCCTTTATGGCTCGGGTCGGGGGTACACATCCGATCCGAGGATAAATCTTGCCAGGAACTTGAAGTACTTGGCTCTCTTTCGAGGTGATAGGGGATCGGGTCAGATTGAGGTGTCAGTATCGGGTCGGTTCGGGTCCGATCCGACCCGGGCACACTTGAACCAGTGACTGGAATGAAACTTGCAGCCTTCTTGTCATCTTGTTCTGTACTCAATTCATTTCTGCGAGAAGCCCGTTGCTTTTTATCTTTTCTTGTAGGCATGGAAAACGTGGATTATCTCTTCGGATTTGGTGATCCAAACAATAGAATAATAATCCATAAAGCCGAGGATTCAATGTTCTCAGTGAAAGCACCAAAATGTTAGACCAAAAAATGGTCCTAACACCCAATTGATCGTATTTTGCAGAGAATATTGAGGAATCATGAACTAAAAACAAGAAAAGTCAATCAACACACGAAATTTATAGTGGTTCGGCGTTAATGAGCCTACATCCACTTCATAGTTTCTCATTTCATTCATGGATTACAATTACAAGGAATTTAATCACTCAATCATTCAAATACAATGAATAATTCTCTCCGAATTCATTGATTTTCATTGGAGAAGAAGGTGGTTATTGGTGGGGGAATTCGGCCATGGCTACCATGTATGAATGAAATGCCAAAAGTCCCTTCAAATGGCCATGTTGTGGTGTATTTATAGCTGTAGAGAAGCCCTGGGCAGTTCCGGTTCGGATGGGCCACGTGGCGTGACCGGAGGAGATTTCAGAAGTAGTGGAGAACGTGGAAAAGTGGCTACCAGGTCGTGCTTTGCCAAGTGGAGTCCGATCCGCAATTGTAGGAGTCGGTTATGCCAAGAGAAGAGGTCAAACTCCATGTGTAGAAGCAGGTCCAATCGGTTCGGATCGGACCCGAACCGAACCAGTTGTTCGAGCAGAATGCCTGCACGCACTTCTGTACAGAATACTTCAGGCGGTTCGGGTAGAGGGTACTCCGATCCGATCCGGGGAAGGGGATCCGATCCGATCCGAATGGAAGGATCCGATCCGATCCGATTCAAAAGGAGGGATCCGATCCGATCCGATAGGGGGATCCGATCCGGTGACATTTGCATGTATAATTCAAATTTCCCATCTTTCTATCACTCCATCCAAGTGATCGCCAATCAATGTAAGTTCATACTCAAGTCCCTGGCTTTGGGTAGCCTGGTCACAAAGCAGGCTAACACCGTCCAAGTGATCTCCAATCAATGCATGTTCATACTCAAGTTCCTGGCTTTGCGTAGCCTGTTCACAAAGCAGGCTAACATTTTGCCCCCCAAAGTACATCTTATCGCAGATGAGATGTGCTTTGAATAAGTCGAGCTGAATCTTTTTGGAACGTCATCCACCCTTGAGGAGGCATTATCAGATTGTTGTGTCCTATTGAGTAGTTCCATCATATGGATTTTTTTCCTGTATAAATGGCCTATCATATGTCTCACTACTTCCATGGATGCTTACCAGGCCAAATTCCATGGCTAGACTGGTCAACATGATTAAGTAATCATTTAGACCTCGTCGAATCAAGAGGTTGAATTCCTTTATCATAAGTCATGAAGGATCGTTGGCTCCCGTGTGAGACTGTACATGCGGAAGTTAATGCCAAACGACGCCGTCTTCTTATGCAAGTCAAGTGTATTACTGACTCAAGCTTTCTTTTATGTATAAGCCAATGTATGAAATAACCATCCAAGTCATAGGGTACTATCGAAATCTTTGAGCTTTGAGCTGGCATCTGGACTATTGGGATAGAGTGCATCAAAATTGACATATGAATCTGTCATTTGTGCTTGGATTTGGACTATCTCGATATCAGGATACTAATCTAGGGATCCACGATCGCATCGAATCGTAACAATAAGGCATTTGAAAGCCATGATCACTCCGGATCGTTTTATAATCCCGTGATAACCTACGAGTCAGTACGAGACGTTTAAAACATGCAAGCCAATAACTAGTAGGATCATCACAATTTAAGGCAACATGGGAGTTTATCTCACTCTCCATTTGATCTAGTTGCGGATCAAGTCTTTGGATTCGATCAGCGAGTTGGCTCACTTGGATGGTCAAGATGAATCATATCATATTCCAAAGATATAGTGTATATGTTCTTAATGATGCATCGATTCAGGGTTATGTCCAAAGTCAAACTGTCAGTTGAAGCACGTGCTCCTAGTATCAGTAAAGGGCGAGGTAAGTCAGTGCTTATGCCTCCAGCATCGTTGAGGGTTGGACTAGGTCAATCGGATATCCATTATTCTAGCCTTTAAACTTTCTTTCTTCACATCAGGTTAGAGCTACGGGTTCAGCAATCTTAGCCAACACGTGCCATTCTGTACTCTTTCTCAATTTAGGAAGAGTGGAGTTGTATACGCGAATGGTCGAATTACATTCGCGTAGGTGTTATCCCATCTCTTTAGTCAGAAAACGAGGATTGCCTCATCGAGTGTTAGCGAACTTAGGTACTCTCCTCATATCAGCCATGGAGTTGAGTAAGCATTCAATCATGCAAGCGAGCGAACGTCATAAGGAAGTTACTCGAGCTTCTCAGCTCATACTTTGTCATAATTCGAAATAGCCATTATAATATTGTCGAGTCTATCTCTTATGCTTGGTTCCATTGAGCTTGACAATCAAGATCACGGGCTTGACCAATGAAATTGGTCCTTTCTGGAATTGTACACTCCTGTAAGTCTTTTCCGGGGTTTTTATTTTGTCTTTATCATTTCAGCAGTCAGATGATACTCCAATTTTTTGCCATGAAAATATTGAAATCATCCATCTCAACATTAGTATCCTTTTGTTGCAGGAGTTTGTCTAACTTAGGATAGAATTCACCAATGTTTCCAGGAAAATATCATGGTATAAAGGTATTGAGGCTTGTTCCAAAGGTGAATATGCCAAGGCCTATTGGTGGGCCTCGTTACAGAGAGACTTTGAAGTATGAGTTATCTAGTATACTAGATACTACTGCAGTCAACACCATATATGGTCCAAGTCGATTTACAGATGCCACTGCGGCGTTGAATCTTTCAACGAATGCATGTAGGGTCTCGTTGGATCTATGTTGGAGCGTCAATTATTGTTGGCAATCTGGCCCTCGTCTTTGAGAAGTTGTCGCCAATTGTCCAATTTCGCACTGGTGCCCTCGTATGAAGTCTTTAAGTGGGTGGAAGCCAGTCTCTGGCTTCTTGGTTGCGCATATGTAATAGCCATCAATCAGGCTTCTGTCTTTTAATTCTGGATGGTGATCTGCTACTCGTATGTATGCAGGTTATTCTTGAGGATCCATTCTTCTGGTTATAGTCTGGGATCTTGCGGAACTCCGATAATAATAAATGTGCCTAAAGTTGGCGGATAGTCAAATTATGTTGCTCGAAGCTCGTATCCCGTACTCTCCACGGGGTTTTACTAAACGGTAATCATCAAATCCACGTATTCTCTGAAATCATACTCTCTCATCAAACTATGAGTTAGAGTTTGATACAAAATGATTTGTTCTTTTCCAGCTCATGTTAGTCTTTGGTCTACCATCCAAGCTCTGAGGTTCGAGGTCGGGTGGCGATAAAGTCAGATTATATCTGTCTCAAATGCTCTCATTTGCCCACTACATAGGGAGCGTCATGTTGAGGTTGAGTTGGATTTTAAACATTCATCTGAATTAGAGCAAAGTTTTGTCGGACTCCGTTTGAGTTTCAAATAGTTCTTGCATTACCGACGTTTTTAGCTAAAACGTTACGGTCGGAAGTTGCATGCTGCAAATGCCTGGGAGGAGGTTGGTTGAATCTTCTTTCATTAAAGACAACTATGCCAACTTGTCCTAGGGTCTCATATGATCTGGACCACGGAGCAGGGAGTGTTTGAGCCAAGTTCATTGTCGCTTGAATTCCCACGGTGCTCGCTCCAATGAGTAAGTCGTAGTTACTCGGCCTTCCAACTATCCAAGTAAAGAAGTTATCCATCACTTTTTGTCGTTTTCGGGGAATTTCATCTCGTTGAGCCATTTGAGTTCTCAAATCAGCAAGGGTACCATCCATTTCATATCTCGCTTGACATGCTGAGGGATAACCGCAAGAAGAAATCTGCTGACTTCCTTCGTTCCTGGCGCCTTCTGCGCCAATATCCTCAGCATGGGAGAAATTTCTATCTTCCTTCTTCTTAGCCTTTGAGTCTGAGTGTCAGGAAATTCGACTCCTCGCAAGTTAGAAGTCAAAGTAACAGCATCCCCCTTTATATGGGACCTTTCAATCGGGAAGTTGGTCAGGACCAGCAAATGGACGTTTACTCTGCATCTATTCCATGGTCCTCAATCAGCCTATGTGATTGAGTTATCCAAGTGCTCAAGTTATCGCATTTTCCATTCAGTGTATTTGTGAGGTGGCACTTGTCGATGCACATGGGCTATGGCTAGTCACATGTGGGTGTGTATGCTGGTTCGATATATCACTCTTAGGACCTCCTTTCGGTCGTTGACTTAAGTCGTGTGACACGTCATTAAACAATTCACTCTCAAGGCCTCCTTTCGGTCGTCGCCTTGAGTCGCATGACAAGTTTAGCATTGGGCATCAGCGTCAGCCTTCTAGTGTGGCCCTTTGTTTGTTTTCCACTGGCTACTGCTGTTTTCGCGAGTGCGACCCTCGCATTCTTGTCCTGTTATTTTGTACAAGCCTGCACTCTGTAAATAAAGTGAATCTCTAAGTAATAGATAAAGCACATCACAATCAAGTAAGGTTTCCGATTCATAACCCCTGCAATCATATAATATCTAGCAAATCATATAGAATTTATCTAAGGGGGACGATGTGTGTGTGCCCCAATAAACATGAATAAAGTTCCTAGTCAGGGCTTGTTCGACATTGTGTTGCCCCCAATCCTTCCGTGTGGGGTGTCGGCTCAGCTTTCAATCTTATCCCCCTTCCTTCAGTGGGGTAGGAGCCTGTTGTCTTTGGTGCTTAATCTTAGCACCTTTATACTCTCCTGACGTATGCCTAGGTTAGAGTGTAATCAAGGCGGTCTTTAATCGGGGTGCACCATCACGCCTTGGGGACGTCATCTTCCCGTCCTTTATACTCTTTCTCGAATCATGAGTGTTAGAGTTAATCAGGCGAATGCTCATGTCATTCGCCCCGGCTTTCCTCCTGCGCTCTAATCCCAAGAGCAGTTTCTGCCGGCTGAGTGTCATTCTTGAACTCAATCTTTAGTCCATACTCCATGCTTCACTCTAGCAGATAGAGATTTTCGGGCAAGTGTTCGGGTCACACTCGCCGAGGCGCTACCTCCTAATCTCCGATTCATCGGTAGAGGTAGCCATTCACAATACTCAAGTTTTACTCGTCCCATTAATTCGTGGGATGGAGTTCGGTCGGACACTACAATAACGTCCTTCAAATGTTCTCTCAAATCATGAGAGCCAGAGCCATGGATCGAGTGGTCTTTAATCATGGCGCGTGTGAAAACCCGTAACTTCCCCAGTTGGGAAAGCGCGGATAGTTCGAGAACAAGTCACAACAGAACGCACACGGAAGAACATTTCATTGTATATTACAACAATGCACCAGAATATAAGAATATACAGAGTATAAATGAATATTACACAGAAATATCAGAGATTTAAATTACATTTAAATACATAGCAGCGGAAAATAATACAATACAAAACTAGAAGTAGATATACGGATACAAAGCTTTCCGGATATCGTTCCAGCTGTAAACCAGGATCCTGTGAATATAAATCTGCAAAACCAAAACTACTAGCTGCCCGTGTCAAAATAAGGGCACCCAGAGTTTAGGTCAAAAACAATAAACTCCAGGTCAGTCATGTGACTGGTGTGAGAACTAAAACAGTTAATCTTTATTTTTAAAGTTAGGTAAATCAAGGGACCACGCCGTAAAACACGGAACGGGTTTCCTCCCAAGAATACCGGTGCATAAAACAAACAGCGCAATGCTAAATAAAGAAAAATGAAGCTGTTATAAGACCCAGGTCCTATCACACAATGCAACGCAAGCCGGGGGATAGGGTTTTCCCTTATAACAGCCAAAGAATGCTTGATACGTTTAAAACAAATCATTTGATACTATTATGAGTGCATATTGTATAAAACAACTTCAAATCATAAGTATCAATCATAGGCGGCATGGGTACCATATATCATGTCGCCATATATAGGTTTACAATTAAAACCGCAAATGTCGTATTGGAAGTTGGGTTATCATTTATGGCATGAACCGAGGCTAGGGGCAAGATCCTCACCGATTCGAGACGCTCTAACCCGTGTCTCAGGCAAGCGCAGGCAAGCCTTGGATCGTCAGGGTCGGTCCACCGATGTGGATTATTATGCCTGAACACTACGTTTCCCCGCCCTTTGGGGCGTAATCCTGGCCCGTCAGACGACCAGAAGCATCGGCCGAAACCGATATCACGAGGCGCCTCGCTTTTCAGCAAGTAATAATAACCAACATCCACATGAGTCAAACTCGTCAGCCAGTTCAAGCACTGACGCCACTCCTAACTAGAAAGAAACGCATGTCCTCCCTGAGGTCCGTCTCCCATTTTTAGTTCATACCGGATGTGATACTCGCGAATCAACGTTACACAATGTTACGCCACACAAGGCCGTGCTTTGATCATCAACCACAAGACTTTGCTTTTCAACGAAAGCCTTGATCCATGCAACTCAGCATGCCACATTGTCTGTCCATACTGTACCACTGATTTCTGCCAATATATAACCTCTAGGCTCGTACGTCTCAGAGAAGGGTGTATAGCAAGAGAATAAATTCTCTGCCACCAAACAGATATATATTTAGCAGAGATCACCAATACAGTATAAAGGAATACAACGTCAGACATACTATCCATTTACAAGTCCGTTCTGGGTCTAAACGAAACCGGAGGCACTTTCCTCGCATATCCATCCATCTCCAAGTACGTCTGGACGACCACCAACTATTTCCGTCCTCTTGGGTGTACAGCCAAATCAGGATCGTCGGTAATTATCCAAACGATGTGAAGACTTCCGGTCTTCAACCACCGTCTTCATCTTCGACATATCGTCGAATCGATTATTCAGAATGGGTATAAACCCGGCCTTTCCGAACAACCCGCATATATTAAAAACATATGTTACATAAACACAACATACGCCTCATTCCAATTCATTAGTTACTAACCGTAAATTAATCAAGAGAATAATTCCCCAATTATTAACCCCGAAGGCTGAAACCAACATCAGATCAATATTCAGAAAACCATTCTGCTTGGCTAACCGACAGTTAGTTTCTAAATTTCACACTCATAGGGAAAGGTTCCAACTAATTTTATCCAAGATAAATTCCTTGAATTTATTCTTTAATCCATTTTTGAATATCAATTCAAAACTAGTCGGGATTAGCGAACCTTACCGAAGTAATCATTTGTTTTAATTTCCCAATCCCAACCTATTTATCCCATGAAGTAAAACTGGTTATACTTCATATCTAACACCACGGTGTCATCTGTAAATTCAATTACCATTTCACGTTCAAATCTAATAAAAGATTTAACTAACGCCTGGAGCAAAACTGGTGATACTCCCTTTCGATTATTTCAATCTAATTAAAGATTCATTAAAACTCCACTTAGTTTTAATCTTTGACTGGGTTAAAGAATCCGTGTCATTTAAAACACGGTCCACAATAAACCCAAGGTCACATTCATTAATTATCGGGTTAAAGAACAAGTGTTATTTAAAACACTGTTCACGATAAACCCAAAAATCAATATCAATTCAATTTCAATTAAATATTATTTAATTGGTACACTTCATTAAATCTAAATAAAAAGATTTAATCTTTTCTCAACTGGGTTCAAGAACAGTGTTAGTGAAGACACCATTCACGACAAACCCAAATCACATTTGATATCCAATACAAGGCTTTGAATAGAAAATATATCGGCTTATATTCAATATCAAATTCTACGATTAACAAATGTCGTATTGGAAATAACGATATAAATATACATCTTTCAAATTTCCATACCAACATCTGTATAATCACGAATTCCAACATCGAAATATTCCGAAGACAATTTCGATTCAAATCCATTCCAATGCAATCATTGGAAATTTGGGTTATTTTTAAAACCCTTTTCAAATTCAATTTATTTATTTAAAAATAAATAGAATTATAATTCAAGTTCAAAACTAGTTCATTTCGATAAAAATCTATTTTTATCTTTTCAAATATGGAGTTTTTCATCTCAATTCTTTCTAAATCATTTCTTATGATTTTACACAAATTATTACTATTTTTAATAATTTTATCAAGGCCCGTACAGTAGATTTCCATCAATGGCCATCGAACTGCACTTACAGCGACCTTTTTCAAATTTGATTTGGACTTATCTCCAAATCCAACTGTTAGATTTTGAATTTCTAATATTCGTTAGAAAGCTCTTTTCGATACGAACCCAACGGTTCCGGTTTTAGGAGAATCCGACGGTCGGATCTCCCGTAATATCCGTTCGAAGTCAATGGTCGAAATTCGCGAACTGCCGCGGCGTGGCGTGTTCTATTCAGGCCATTATATTATATATATAATATATATAATATATGTTTCGTAGATTTCTATTTAAAACGAATTATATAAATAGTTTTAAAATTCGTTTCAAAAGCAATTTCAACTTCCATTTCAATTCAAATCAAAATTGAATTCTTCTTTATAAATTCGTTTTAAAATTCATTTCTATTCAATTCAAATTTCAATTCAATTTGAATTCAATTCAATTCGCTTTCAATTCAATTTGAATTCGTTTTCAATTCATTTCGAAATCGTTTTCAATTCAATTCATTTCGAAATCGTTTTCAATTCGATTCATTTCGAAATCGTTTTCAATTCAATTTGAATTCGTTTTCAATTCATTTCGAAATCGTTTTCAATTCAATTCATTTCGAAATCGAATAAAATCTATATAAATATCGTTCACGTCAAAATGGCGTCAAACTAATCAACACGACTTCATATATTCCTTTATTCTATTCAACAAATGAATATTTATTTTTGTCAACACACGACTAATCTCAACGAATGAGTACTGTCCACGTGTGACTATTTTTGTTAAATTATTTCGTACAACACATGACTAATCTCACGAATGAGTACAATCAACACATGAACCTTTACTTTATAATATTCTTTATTCTCTAAATTGGAATGAGGCCCAATCAATCACCATATAAAATTAATTATATGGATTTTCATACAACACACACGCATATAATAGTATTGAAAATAATCAACCATCAACCAAAGTGCACTACACTGCATAAGCATCAAATATAGATATTCAATGCTTATAACAGCCTGTCAATCAATCGATCGACTCCATACATAACCAAAGAATGGAAAGGATTCCTCAAGAGTCTCAGGTCCAAGAAGCGCGTGATAAATACCCCCAAAGCCCAAGACTGCAGAGGAAATTAAGTGAAGTACTCCAGATACAACGTATGGAAAGGTGTCTATAACTTCTCCCCCCGGACCTATCCCCCAACCTAGAGTAGCTAGGTGCGGAAGTAAAATCAATCCTTGTTCATACATGGGTTTCTCTGGTACGAAATGAGCCACTTCAAGACATATTTAATCAATCAGGATGAGTGAACTTCAAATTTCATCCCAACACCCGTGTGGGGTTTCAAACAATCAAACACAAATTTTAGTTGTGCAGTTGGGCGATGTGTAAAATTTATCATCCCAATCAATGTCCTTCAAATAGGTGTACATAAACAAACCGTCCGGTTTGTAAATGAATATTTTATTTTATTCACTTCCACATTAAAACTATATTTTTAACGATAAAATATTTTATTTAACCTATGAATGTTCTATTCAGTTCATTTATTCAATAAAATGATATTTTTCTAACATATTTTAGAAAATTTCGGCGGCATAACGGCACGATACTAGAAACGGGACGAGGCCTAGCCTTATCCCCGGTCTAGTGAAGGCCCACGCCATTCACACATCAATCAAATTAATTTCAATTCACCTAACATTCAAATTCAGCTCAAATAATCCAACTAATCTATGCAACAAAAGAAACAAGTCCATGGTCTGTGGACGATTGTGTCGGGTGCTACTAAGCACCGTCTGCATCCTAGTATATCCAATCCCACGACTCTACATTTATAGAAATTGAAAGGTGAGAAATTCTCACCAATAGCTATCCAATCCCACGACTCTACATTTATAGAAATCTTCGTCGTTTCTGCCTTTTTGTCATCTTCGTTGCCCGTATTCTCTACATATGTTAAAAATCCAATTTTTACCTCGCTATTCAATATATAAAAATTGAATTTTTACTTCGCTATTCAATATATAAAAATCGAATTTTTACTATGCTATTCAATATATAAAAATCGAAATTTTATTTCGCTACATACATAAAGATTTCGCCTTTTCAAATATAAAGATTATATTTTTCTCGAAGTAAAAATCATATTTTTACTTCACTACTCTTATCAAAATATCATCTTTTCATATTTAAAAATATCAATTTTATTTTGCTACCTATACAAAGATGTTATTTCTAATATTCCTACAATGCAAAGATCATATTTTTATCATTCTTCAATATAAAAGATTATATTTTTACTACTTTAAAAATATAAAAATCATATTTTTAATACTTTAAAACATAAAAATCATATTTTTATGATACTAAATATCGTATTTTCCTAACATGAAAAATATAATCTTCTCTTACATTATTTATGTTAGATCGAAATTTGGACCTAACACCCAAATTGTTATGAACAGTAGAGAATTTCAAGTGAAGAACAAGGAAAAAGAAAATAACACTCATAATTTATAGTGGTTCGGCGTTAACGAGCCTACGTCCACTTTATATATTATTGATTATGCTTTAAAAGCTAGTACAACAATGATTTCTCTCAATATTTCAGTAGTTTGACAACAATGGCGGATTCAGTACTCAATATTGCCAAAAAAGATCCCCAAAAATGCCAAGCTCTGGGCTATTTATAGCTGATTTTGTCAGGCGGATCGTGGACACGTGGCACGAATCCCGAAAGCATCGGATCGCATCGCCACCGTTGGAGAAACAGTCAAATTAGTCGTTGTGGACCGGTGTCGTGATCTGCTTGAAAATCGGATCGTGTAGATGGGGAGAATCGGTCCAAGTGACGGTTAGGGATACGCGTCGCCAGATCCGTGCGATTCGGATCGCTGAAGACTAGCTCATGTTTGAATAGGTCAGAGGGTTCGCCATGCACCAGGGGATCAGATCGGTTCGCTCGGGGTAACAATGTAAGTTTGGATCGGATCGCCCGGCTGTGTCGTTCGCTGATGAGAAGGGGCGATCCGATATTGGGCGAGACGATGGTGCGCGATCCGATGGCGGTCGAGACGATAGTATGCGAATCGATATTGGGCGAGACGATGGTGCGCGATCCATTCCTTCATGTCCTTAGATATCGTGGTTTCCTGCTTTCCTCTTACGAATGATCCTGAGTGGCTTGGTCAAAAAGCGAGCCAACACTTTGCCCCCTCGAAGTATGTTTTATCGATGATGGAACATGCTTCGAAGATTCTAATCTACCTTTTCTTGAAGGGACGTAAATCAACAGTCGCATTGGTTCAAATCAACGCATGCATGAATCGGATCGCCATAAAGCGCCACAGTCTGAGTGGTCACGTGCTCGTCTCGAGCTGAGTATTTAGGCCTTTGTGCGAAACGAGGCAGACTTTCCTTCGTGTCGTGTCGGGATTTGAGTTTGGTGGGCCATCGTTTGAGGCGGTCCGTGGGCTTCTATGCGATACAAGCCTTGGATCGTGGCCAGCTTGATGTTTCGTGGACCGAATAGGACAAAGAAAGGGAGACAAACGGTCGCCCTCTTTGCCTATATAAGCCGACCCTCTCCTCTTCATTCCCCTTCTTCTTTCTCTCTGCCGAATCGTCTCGCGTTATCGAAGAACGAACCCAAATTTTCCAAAACTTCAAAAATCCGAGCATTCTCCCAATTTTTAGAAAGGTAACTTCACAGAAAACATTCTCATTTGTAAACACAGCACTTTCCTGAATTTTTACGACTGATTCGAGGGAGAAATGGTGGAAATTCGCAATTTTATGAAGAAATCACCAAGTTGCAATGGCCATCGGGCGTAGAGCTCGGAATTCGAGGATGGGAAGGAGAGGAGGAAAACGAAGGAGGCAGAAGGAGAAGGAAAGCCGACTCGGATCGTGGTCAAGGATAGCAGACGAAAGCGAATGGCGAGACGAAAGATCGAGGTGGCAGCAAAGGTACGTATCGTGGGGGTCGCAACGGTTCGTGAAGGAGCGATCCCTTCGCCTGGCGATTCGATGGGGGCGATCCCCCCGTCCTGCGATCCGAAAGGGGCGATCCCTCTGCTTCGCGATCCGACTCATAGCTGACGACACGAAGAAATTTCAGACTTTAATCAACGCCTTGTCACTATAAAACTCTGAACAATTAGGATAGAGCCTTGATGTTGGACTTTCTGGACTAAATGACCTCATAATTTGACGGCATACGACGATTAATGCTTTGACGATCTTGATTACTTTCACGCTTTATTTTAAATGCACACATACGAGTACACACACCAGCACTTGCACACACGGGGGACGAGGTAGTGTTAATCTCATTGGTCATGTTTTCTCGTCCTAGCAGCAATGTCGAATGATCACTCTTCTTCAAGATCTGTAGCAGAAGCGGAATCCGAGACTCCTGAACAGTACAATCCTGAAATTCCTCCAATCAATCCGGGAGGTGAAGATTCTGGATCTGAGTACGAAGCCACAGAATCAGATCCGATGGAAAGTACTTCATCCAGCAACGATTCTGAGACTGATGAGCGAGCTCCTGACGAGATTCCAGGCGCACTCGCGATAGATAAATTTTCTGATTCTTTAGCATCCAAGCTTGACGAGGTAAAACTTAAAAGAATCTGCTTAAGACACGGAATTCCTTGGGACGATGTCTTGAAGCCTGGAAGCGAAGATAGACCCCACCTAGCACCGGAAGGGTATATGGCGATCAGTTGAACAATGCGTCTAGTAGGAGCTATTCCTCCGTTTCCTCCGATCGCCATTGAAACTTTAAGGCAACTAGGTATTGCTCCGATGCAGCTTCATCCAAACGCTTACGCATCTCTATACTCTTTATATGTTGCATATGCGGAGATCCTGCATGCCGAACTTAAATTTAGAGATCTAGTGTTCTTCTTTCTCTTCAAGCACCGTTCTTCGGCAACTCCAAACTTTTCCTTCTTTGAATCAGTGGCGAACAGGAAGGTTCTGTACGATGGTCATAGCAATATAGGGGACCCTAAATCTGATTGGTTTTATATAAGGAAACAGGCCGGATGCTCACGAAAATGGCTTAAATCAAGTAAACTTCGATCTTCTAATCGAATATCTTGCTTGAGGAATCTAAGTATTAACATTTTTCCCCCTTTTTCTTTGTCTTAAACAAATCATATCTTCCCAAAAACAGAGGGTCCGTTATATAACCATCGATTATCCATTCTTACACAGAGCAGATCCGACTTTCTGAGAATCAAAAAATGCATTACTGATGATAACCTTCACAAGCATCGTCTTCTAGACAGAAGATTTGGACTTGGCACTGGCGGCAAACCTTATAAGTATGTGCCCCGAACGGAAGGAGAGGGAACTTCGCACGCGGCAGAGACAACTATGTTTCGCAAGTGCCCTTCTCCGATAGTCATCCAAGACGATGAGGACCTGAACATTTACAGAGGGGATGAGGTCCGCGATGACGTGTCCAAGGAAATTCCTATTTCTGCTCCAATCGAAACCGCCATTCCCGATGACTTGACGGAAGAGCAGTTATTTGACGAGCTGAATAAAATCCCTCTACCCGATATTGTATATACAGAAAAAGACTTCGGAGAGGAGCCTTTCTTTTCTGCTTCCGAAGAGGCGATCGCTTCAACTAGGGGACGAGAAACTGGTCAGATGAGCCTGTCTCCAGGCCCGGGTCTGTTAGGGGGAATTATATGGTATGCACATATTACACACGCTGTCTGACCCTGCACTATTATATCGTGGGTATTCAAAGTTTTAATATGCTCTTCTTTCTTTTTTACAGGAGCGATGTCCCGCAGGAAATCTTATTCGTATCGTTCTCTTCGTGAGGGCACACCTAGCCTTCGCCCGGATACTGAGCGCCCTCGCGGTCCTCCTCATAGGCCGAGTTCCTCGCAACCTCAATCTCCACCCAAATCAACCTCTACCAGGCCCTCGATTCATCCGACAATTCCGACCGGGGGAAAGAAACTTCCAAAAGAGTTGACTCCTCCAAAGAGTGCACCTTCCCACAGTCGGTCGTCCAAAAGGCGTCACGAATCCAAAGATAGGGACAGAGAATCATCCAAAGAGACTGAGAAGGAGGGAAGTGATATTGTCCCCACCAGCCAACCAGAGTTAGCTGCCCCCGGGTCACGGGATTACGTCCACGGTCCCGAGATCCAAGGTAGGCTGGGAAAGCTGCGGGAACAATTCCTAGACATATTCTTTGACAGGATGGTATTTGTTCCTACCTTGGAACCGGTTCCTAAAAATGGGGATAATGAAGTTATCGACCACATCCGTCACGTGGCCAGGCAATACGAAATGATGAAAAAGCACGCAGTTAATCTTTCAGAAGTGATCCGAACGCTCGAAATAGAAGCACACAGATCTAAAGCGAAGCTTGAAAATAATGAAAGGGCTAGGTCAAAACTGGAGAAAGACCTGGAAGATGCTCAGTCCCAACTTGCTTTAGCACGGAGGGACGCTAAAAATTATAAAACTGAATTAGAGAATGCCAAGCAGCGCTTTCATTCAGAACTGGACTCCAATAGCCAAGAAAAAATGGCTTTAAAGAAGGAGGTTGAAGATCTCAAAATGGCCAATATCGAGTTGAAAACAGCACAAGGTCATTTTGAAGCTGAGAAGGCTGCTTGGGAGGCGGAAAAAGTGAGTTTAAAAGAAAGTTTAGCTCTGGCAAAAGAGGAAACGGTGATTTTGAACGACCAGGTCTCAGATGCGGAAAGGAGGGCAGCCCTAGCCAAAAAGAACGTTGAAAGTGCCCTCGAATTGGCCACTGCTTCTAACAACAAGCTCCTCGAAAGAGAGAAAGAAATCAAGGGGTTTGAGGAGATGATTTTCGATTTCCTTGGCCAGGTTCTCAAGACTCGCAACATCTCGTGGATCCCGGATTACCTTGTTACTTTGGCCAATTTATGGGATGCCATCGTGGAGGGTGAGAAGCATAGATTGGGAGTCGAAGAAATCGATTAGGATGAACTGATGAAGAGCATCCTAAGAGACAATGAACCTGAGGACCTGGCAGAAGGTCGTCTCCTAATTCTGGCGTAAATGGAAAAGGAGAGAACCTTGGCTAAAGGTAAAAGCAAAATTGACGAAAGTTCCAGTTCCGCCGCGAAGCCTAAAACCTCCGGAGTTGAGGAGTACCATCCTGATGATCCTCTAATCCCTTTGGGCCTAACTCCCGTGGTTGTTGGAGCATCTGGAACTACTCAAGAGGGAGCATCTGCTGAAGGTATCTCTCTCTTTTCCCCGCAATTTGCTTAAGCAATTGCGAATTGTCGTCGTCTGGCAGAACAACCAATTGAATTAGTAATGTGTGTCTCTGGTAATGCAGGTGGCGAGCCCGTCGACAAGGGTGCTGAAAAAGAGAGAGAAGTGGAGAAGGGGGCTGCCCTGCCGGGTGCTGGTATTGATGCTTCAGAGCGGGTCGAGGTCACAACAGTAGAAGGAAGCATCCCGGCACCTAGCACCGATGTACCCAAAGATGCTGAGACTATCGAAGCTTTAAAAGACATGGATGGTCGTCATGTGGATGACGAAGAGGACATTACCGGCACCAAAAAGGCTGATGATGATGATGATGAGGAACCCCTGGCCAGCCCAAAAGCCAGACAAGAGAAAGAGTTGGCTTCAAAGAAGGTGGGAGATGAGGCTTTGGACGTAGTCCCTCTTGCAGAATTCGATCCCAAAACTGGGATGATTGTGAAAATCCAGCCCAAGTCCATCAGTCGGTAGCTTCACTTCGCAAATCCCGATGACTTCCCGGCTTCCCTCTCTAGTAGAAGCAAGAGAAAAGAGGTGGAAGAGGAGACTTCAGAGGAGTCGGATGTTCCCCTCGTAGACAAGCGGAAGAGGAAGAAAGGGGATCCATCTGAAGCCGACAAGGAGAGGCTGGAGAGGCAGAAGCAAGAGAAGAGGTCAAAGCGTAAATAGGATGTTTGTTGTTTGTTGATATTTTGTCTTTAGGTTTTCCACTGGCCAGGAAGTGTAATTGTGAGACTGGTCCTCACTTTTGTTTCTAGGTTGTTTTTTCACTTTGTTGATTCACAGTACATGAACAACAGTTTATCTCTCCTTGCATCATTGTGTACCTGTATTCAGATAAACTTTCTATGTTTAGTTATTAGCTAACTAATAATAATTACAAATCAATCAAACAACAGATAGCCAAAGGAAAATTTTCATGCTGCGTTGTTGTATTAAAGTTCAGTATATGTATGCGAGCATATGTGCCCCCCATCAGTTGTCATCATAACGTCTGACGGGGGTTTACTAGGAATCGGATAGCCTTGTCGGTAGGTTGCCCCCTATTTCTGAATATGGGGGACTTAGAAGATTTCATAGGATAATTGTTCTTGTGGCACCGAATTCCTGACACCTTTCTCAGTGCTTAACTATAGACTTCTTTGTACTCTCCTGTCGGTTGTCAAGGTTAGAGTTTGAATTCAGTAGTTCAGTCGGTCCCCGATCCTTTAGCGGGGAAGGAAATCTTTCTCAGCGCTCAATCGGAGACGCTTTTATACTGTCTCTCTCCCTGGAGAGTTAGAGTTTGAGCTCAGCGATTCACTCGCTCCCCGATCCTTCAGCGGGAAAGGAGCTCTTTCTCAGCGCTCAATCGGAAATGCTTTTATACTCTCTCTCTCTCTCTCTGGAGAGTTAGAGTTTATGCTTAGGCAGCTCCGATCATGGTACACCGCCGTTATTCGTGGATGTCGATTTTCGTGTCCTTTATACTCTCTCTCTTCTCTGGAGAGTTAGAGTCACGGATCAAGCAGTCTGCAATCATGCATTCTCATCAAATTCATCCTTGGTGTATACTTTAACCCATGCTCCGTGGATTAACGCTAGTCGGACAAGCAGTTGGAGCCTTTGCCAAAGCTTTGGGTTCCTCCGATTAGTCTACGAGAGGAACGGTTGGCACCGGACTTCGGGTACCTGCATTATTCATATTGATTTTCATAAAAATATACAGGCAAATAAATAAAGATGCAATAAAGGCAAATGACACACAGTATTTTTATAGTGGTTCGATCGAATCATGACCTACGTCCACTTTATAATCTCTTGCTTTAAGGAATCAGACTATTCTAGGCAGGTCATGCCCTGTACATAGTTTTTTAACAAAGCAAAAGAATAGATTTGAAACTCTCATGTTAAATATGGCCGTAAATGTCGGGCATTCCACACTCTGGGGATTTCCTGTCCATCTACGGTTGCTAGCTTGAAGGTTCCATTATCAAGCTTGCTCAAAATGGAGTACGGTCCTTCCCACTTCGCTCCCATATGAGTTGGGGGTGGGAAGACACGTTTCAGAACCAAGTCTTCGGGTTCCCATGTTCGGACTCGAACCTTTTTGTTGTAATATCGGCCGACCTGCTGTTTGCATCTCAAAGCACGTAGGTCTGCTTCATCCCTCATTTCTTCGATCATATCCAGGGACTCAAGGAGCAACTCATTATTGGTCTTTGGATCATAATAAGTCACCCGATGAGAAGGTACCTTTATCTCAACCGGGATGACTGCTTCCGTTCCAAAAGCAAGAGAGAACGGGGTATGTCCTGTTGCTGATTTATATGTTGTCCTGTAGGCCCATAGTGCCAAGGGCAGTTCATCAGCCCACATGGCTCTAGCCCGCTTCATTCTTCTTTTCAGAATGGACTTAATTACTTTATTTGTCGCTTCGACTTGCCCGTTCGATTGTGGGTGTGCCACGGAGGTGTACCGATTCTCGATGTGGTGTCTTTGGCAGAAATTTCTGAATTCAGCACTATCGAACTGAGTTCCGTTGTCTGTTATCGCAATCTTTGGAATCCCAAATCGACAGATGATGTTTCTCACAATGAAGTTGATCACTCGTTTAGTTGTGATTGTAGTTAGTGGTTCTGCCTCGACCCACTTAGTGAAATAATCTACTGCCACAATAGCGAACTTCGCTCCGCCCCTTGCTATGGGGAGACTTCCTATGATATCAATTCCCCACATAGCGAAAGGCCATGGACTCATCATTGTTTTTAACTGACTTGGAGGCGCTTTAGGTATCTTTGAAAACCTCTGGCACGCATCACATCGTCATGCATATCTTACTGCATCCTTGTTTATGGTAGGCCAGAAATAACCATGTCGCAATACCTTTTTCGCCAAAGTTTGCCCTCCTGTGGTCGCCACATTCGCCTTCGTGGACTTCTTGCAGCACATGTTTGATGTCATTGTGGGCTATACACCGAAGGAGGGGCATTGAAAACCCTTGTCTATAAAGAAATCCGCCTTGCAGAACGTATCGGGCGGCTTTACGAATCACTTTACGCCTCTCGCTTTTCTTGGTCGGAAGCATTCCATCCATTAGGAAATTCTTTATAGGGGTCATCCAGGACTCCCTTTCTGGTTCCGTCTCTAGTACTAGGTCAATTTCCATCTGATCTATGCTAGGGGACCGAAGTATTTCAACGGGGGCCACCCCAGTTACTTCAGGATCGCCAGAACTAGCCATCTTTGCCATCTTGTCTGCCTGTTGGTTCTTTGACCGCGGAATATGAGATATGCTGTAGTGATCAAAATCATTCAGCAGTTCTTTTACTTTCTTTAAGTATAGAATCAATCTTGCACTTTTTGCTTGGAATCTTCCAGTGACTTGATTCACAACTAACTTGGAGTCGCAAAAGATGTTCAGCTTTGTGACTTCTAGTTCCTTTGCAATCTTCAATCCGGCTATCAGAGCTTCATATTCGGAATCGTTGTTAGTGGCCTGAAACTCCATTCGGATTGCATAGGTTATCAATCGTTTCTCGGGGGTTTCAAGCACTATTCCAGTGCCGGATCTTTCGTCGTTCCTAGCGCCATCAGTATACAATCTCCAGGCATTAGGATCGAAAAGTAACTTTGAAGGTTCCACTTCTTCGTTTGCTATATCTTCTTCAGGAACAGTGAACTCTGCTATGAAGTCGGCTATCACTTGCCCCCGAATTGACCG
The DNA here is from genome assembly GCA_030737875.1 of Allium sativum. NCBI lineage: Eukaryota > Viridiplantae > Streptophyta > Magnoliopsida > Asparagales > Amaryllidaceae > Allium > Allium sativum. Next base: position 503,878,827 of record CM060925.1, read on the forward strand.
TCTGGGCTGAAAGTTCAAGTCAAATTGACTCAACTCAATATTCCATTTGAGTAACCTTCCAGATGCCTCCGGTCTCTGTAAAACTTGCTTGAGTGGATGATCAGTGTATATGGTGATAGGATGTGCCTGAAAGTAGTGCCGAAGTTTTCTGGAGGCAATCAGTAAACTATACGCCAGCTTCTCTATCCGTGGATAATTACGCTCTGCTGCTGTCAATTTCTTGCTCACATAATACACAGGTCTTTGGACCTTATTCTCTTCCCTTACCAACGCTGAGCTGATCGCATGGGATGACACTGCCAAATACACGAATAAATCCTCGTGATCTATTGGTTTAGATAGAATCGGAGGTTTCTCCAAGTGCTTGAGCAAATTCTGAAACGCTTCTACGCAGTCAGGTGTCCATTTAAAGTGGCGTTTTCCTCGATTTATTAATTCAAAGAATGGGATGCACTTATCCGTAGCCCTGGAGATAAATCTTCTTAGCGCGGCCACTTTTCCAGCAAGGCTTTGCACATCCCTAATCTGCCTAGGTTCCTGAATGTTCCTGATTGCCGCGATCTGGTCTGGATTAATCTCAATACCACGGGAACTGACAACGAATCCCAAGAATTTTCCAAAAGCAACACCGAACGAACATTTGGTCGGATTGAGTTTCATTCCATACCTTCGAAGAATTCCGAACATCTCCGCCAAGTCAGTAGTATGTTGAGAAGATTGCTTGGACTTAACCAACATATCGTCGACGTATACTTCCATTGTTTTCCCGATTTGGTTATAAAACATTCTGTTGACCAAACGTTGATATGTAGCGCCTGCGTTCTTCAAACCAAAGAGCATTACCACATAACAATATAATCCCAGATCGGTGATAAAACTAGTGTGCTCTTGATCTGGCACATGCATCGGAATTTGGTTGTATCCTTAATAAGCATCCATAAATGAGAGAAGCTCGTGACCTGCCGTTGAGTCTACCAACTGGTCAATCCGAGGTAATGGGAAACTATCTTTTGGACAGGCTTTGTTCAAATCCGAGAAGTCGATACACGTTCGCCACTTCCCGTTGGCCTTCTTTACTAGGACTGGGTTCGAAATCCAGTCTGGGTAGGTCGAATCTCTGATAAATCCATTGCTCTTTAGCTTTCCAACCTCTTCTTTCAAGGCAGCGGACCTCTCTGGGCCCAGCATCCGCCTTTTTTGCTTTACTGGAGGATGTTTGGGGTCAATGCTCAAAGAATGGCTCATGATTGATGGGGATATCCCGCACATGTCCGCGTGGGTCCAAGCAAATACGTCCAAATTGTTCTTTAAGAAATCCGTCAATTCTTCAGTAAGATTCGGATTTAACTGGGATCCAATCTTAAGGACCTTCTCCTGGTCACTGTCATCATTTGGTACATCCACAGTTGCCTCGTTGGGAGTCGCCATTCTGCCCCCGGGTTCTTGATCCTCTCTGGAATCTATATCCTCGGGCATCTCTCTGGGCGACTCTCCAACGATTATCCTATTTGGTTGCTATAAGGTCTCCGCCCCCGAAGGTGGAGAAGTGCCTTTAGTTTCGATATCCCCTCCATTGCGAAGTAACTTTAGTTCGGCAACATAACACGCTCACGCAGCAACTTGATCCCCTCTAACGATACCAATGCCAGCTTCTGTGGGGAATTTCAATAACAAGCACCAGGGGGCTATACAGGCTCTGAACTTTGCGAGGGCCGGTTGTTGCCGTTACCATTGTTATTGTTGTTTCCGGGCTGGCAACCACCCTGATTCTGATTTCCGACGTTAACTTCAACTTTCCCCGAGCTGTCTCCAGTCTGTTTGATGGCGACATTGCTCTGAATTTCCTCCTTATCAGTTGTTTTAACCTTTCGATTTGCGTATACCTCTTCCCGGCGTAGATGTACGTTGGCTTTCTCGTAGAATAACTCTCTAGTGTGGGGCGGTTTGCCTGCCAAGTACCTCCCGAATTCAGTGTCCTTATCTGCTCCGTCAATCAGTGCTGCGACAATGGTCGGTTCATGAGGATCTTTAACTTCAGTGGCGGCCAAATTGAAACGATCCAGGTACATCTTTAGACTCTCGCCTGATCGCTGTTTGACAAGGAATAAATCGATCACGCTTTTTGTCTTTTGTGCGTAGATACAGAATTGTTCTACAAACTTCTCGCTCAGCTCCCTGAAGCTAGAAATCGATCTCGCCAGCAGGCGAGTAAACCATAACAAAGCCATGTCCTCCAAGAATATGGGAAACGCTATACACTTAACCGCGTCAGAAGCGGCTGCAGCGGTCATCGACCAAGAGTATCTCATTAGGTGTTGGACATGATCAGATCTTCCCGCATATCGGTTCATTTGTGGCATGTTGAAACGCCTTGGAAAAGTCGCATCCAAAATATCGTCAGTAAAAGGAGTATGACTGCGGTCGATCGCCCAATCTTCGTTCCGCTGTCCGCGGCTGTCGGCCAGAATCTGGTGGACCATGGCTGCAACATTTGCACTGGTCAAAGGAGGTTCAGGGTCAGTGCCTCTGGCCCGATGAGGTTCTCTGATCTCTCTTCGGGAAGCAGCCACAAAATCTGGGGCTCGGACAGGGCTTCGCTGCCCCCTGTTATCATGAGCATGTGTGTGGCGACGGGGCTAAGGCGATCTGTTATGCACAGGACTGTTCACATCTCGAGTCCTGAGAGTCGTAGCTTGATCATTCATATTACAGTTTGAGGGCCCCTCCCCTAGCGCTTCTTCTTCCTGTGAGGGCAGGGTTCTAAACCGAAGCTATTCTATGTTTTCGGCTCTCTCATACGGTCGCCGCGGAGGTCTCGGCGATTCTTCAGACGAAGAAGAATATACCGGGGTGAGTGGACGAACCGGTGATGCGCTTTGCCTTGCTAGCTCATTAAGTCTTCTATCCAGAGCCGTCAAATTTTGCCGCAGAATGGAACTTTTCTACCTTTGGGCAGCCAACTCATCAAACAACCTATCCCACATTTCGGTGAAGCGAGAGAGATCCCCCTCAGTGACAGGAGCAGCAGGATCATAGTGGTCATCATCACTCTCTCTTATGCGCAAAGAGCTCGAACCGGGTCGAGCATAGGTTCTGGGACGATAGGAGTGGGTCATAGGTTCTTTTCCAGGTCGAGTTGTAGTCTGACCATCAGTTCGGATAGCTGCGGTTCGTGGAGGGCGATTCGCTGCGCCCCCCTGAGATCGACTCGTGGTACGCGGAGGCTGCGAGGTGTTACCTCGGGATCAAGTAACAACCCCTTCAGTGGCACAGATCGTCTCATTCTCATCGACTCGTAACGTGGTGTCTTCGTCGGATCGGTTCGCCCCCTGCGCTCCGCGATCCAGAGTTTCTTCATTGCACAGTTCGTGCACACTTTCCTCAATCGTTTCGTTGGTCTGCGAAGCTTTAGATCTTTTTCCAGCCATGATATCCGAATCGCTGGAATCCTCAAAGAAGCGAATAGTGAAACTTTATGACTGAGTTCTCAGTGAAAGCACCAAAAATGTTAGATCGAAATTTGGACCTAACACCCAAATTGTTATGAACAGTAGAGAATTTCAAGTGAAGAACAAGGAAAAAGAAAATAACACTCAGAATTTATAGTGGTTCGGCGTTAACGAGCCTACGTCCACTTTATATATTATTGATTATGCTTTAAAAGCTAGTACAACAATGATTTCTCTCAATATTTCAGTAGTTTGACAACAATGGCGGATTCAGTACTCAATATTGCCAAAAAAGATCCCGAAAAATGCCAAGCTCTGGGCTATTTATAGCTGATTTTGTCAGGCGGATCGTGGACACGTGGCACGAATCCCGAAAGCATCGGATCGCATCGCCACCGTTGGAGAAACAGTCAAATTAGCCGTTGTGGACAGGTGTCATGATCTGCTTGAAAATCGGATCGTGCAGATGGGGAGAATCGGTCCAAGTGACGGTTAGGGACACGCGTCGCCAGATCCGTGCGATTCGGATCGCTGAAGACTAGCTCATGTTTGAACAGGTCAGAGGGTTCGCCATGCACCAGGGGATCGGATCGGTTCGCTCGGGGTAACAATGTAAGTTTGGATCGGATCGCACGGCTGTGTCGTTCGCTGATGAGAAGGGGCAATCCGATATTGGGCGAGACGATGGTGCGCGATCCGATGGCGGTCGAGACGATGGTATGCGAATCGATATTGGGCGAGACGATGGTGCGCGATCCATTCCTTCATGTCCTTAGATATCGTGGTTTCCTGCTTTCCTCTTATGAATGATCCTGAGTGGCTTGGTCAAAAAGCAAGCCAACAATTTATATGGAAAATAAAGAAGCTAAATTAAAATATATACTTACTTTAGTTTAGCGAAGGGGGATCTTGGGAGCATCGAATTCAGGGAGGGGAGGAGGTTTACTGACGGAATTGGTGGAGGGGGCTGTCAGGCCGGCGGCATCGCTCAGGGGCGGTGCTGGTCTACTTGGTGGAGGAGGAGAAGTCGAAGGAGGAGCGGAGGATAGAGGCGGTGGGTACAAGAGGGTGGCGGCGGCGGAATCAGGGCTTGGGGCCTTCGCGGGGTCATTGAATCGGGGAGAGATGGATGGACTTGGGAGAGAGGGCGATGGAGGAGGTGCGGCTGTCGGAGGGGAAGGCGTAGCGGTGGCAGATCGTTGAAGGCGGGTTTTTTTTCTTTTTATTTCGTTCTGTAGAAATGATGAATTGGGGGGGGGGGGGGGCAGAACCAATAAAGGGGAAGAATTATATATATATATATATTTATTTAATTGTTTAATTCGAAAAAAAGTTGACCTTTACATACGAACTCGAAACGAGGCCCACCGCCTGTCGTCCATAGCGTTTCACCCCCATTCCGAACACAATGGGACATGTATCGTAAGCTGATTCAGCTGTTACAATCAATTTCCATTAAATTTACATTTAAATCATTATGTTGAATTTTAAACGTACATTTCAAATTACCGGGGTCACATACTAACTCTAAAAATTCTCGAAAAAATATTTTCTAGCTTCGTATTGACGATATGGTCCTAACAAAACTAGTTTTGTCGAATTCTGAGACCGTTTGAAAAATGGCCATTTTCCAATCGATTAAAATCAACTAAAATTGGTCAAATGCGTTTTCCTTTGCCACGCTCACATATTGATTCGAAAAATTATGAAATTTGAAACCTAGCAATAATTTGACACTGCGGATCCAACAAAAGTGGTTTCGTCGAAATCCGAGGTCATTTGCAAAATTTCCATTTTTAAGGGCCTGAATTCCATAGCGACTATTTAGAATTTTCAACTGGACATATCTTTTGATTCCCGCTATGAAATTTTGAATTTTCAGATTCGTTGGAAAGATATTATCAATTAAATACCATTATTTTCGGTTTCACTAAAATCCGAATTGTTTTGTACCCGGTACATTCAATTGAAGTTTGAAATCGAATTATCGAACTACCGCGCCATTTTCAATTCCTTTTATAATTATAAATAATTATTTATATTCTAACGTCGACGTATATAATTTATATACGCTCGAATGCTATTGAAAATAAATTTCTCGTTGATATTATTTAAAATAATTCATTTTAAATAATCAAAATTCGCTAAAATTGCCAAAATAAAAATTTTAAAGTGGCCCAGATTTTCGGGTTGTTACAATCTCCCCCACTTAAAACTTTTCGTCCCCGAAAAGGAACAAAGTCGAAAGTGGTTTGATCAATCAACGCTACGTTCGATCTGGGTTTCATTCTCCAACTTTTCAGTTTCTGAGAATTTTCAAATTTTCAAAAATTTGGCTAACACCCTAAATTTTCGAAAAATTTCGCCATAACCTCCCCTGCACCGGGAGCATCGGGGAATTTCAAATAGCTTCCCCGGTCCTGTAGATCTCAAAAAAACAAAAAAAAAAAAGCCAATAGGCTCATAAAATCATCATCACCCAAACAAAACAGTAAATTATGTAGTAAACATGTACCTATTTGTCGGGCAAACAAATTTTATTCTTCGGCTCTAGCCTCTTTGCTATGACCTGTTCAATATAAGTATATGTATATACAAGCAAATGCGACCAATTTTCAATATAATTCAATATTTGATGCAATTAGGCATAATGGTTCAAAATTAGCAAACAAATAAACAAACAACACAAACATCAATCAATTAGTGAATTAGAGTTTCAAATTCATAATTTTGATACATATAAACAAAATCATGTTTTTGATGCCAATTCACCACAATGTGTTCTAGCTATATAAGTTTTGGTTCTCATACCAGTCAATAGGAAATATATAGATATCACACCTTCGAAACACGAATACCAATTCTGATGATGTTCGAACTATCATCAGAATCATCTCCGGGCGACTAGAGTGTGATTCTATATCTATCCAGTATATTAAAACTTCAAATACATGTTTGCAAGGCGTATAGGCAAAATCTTTATATACTGGATTGTCCTAATCAATACAAATAAATAGTCAAATACGAATAATTGATTTAAATTTTCAAAACAAAATTGTTTCATTTTAAAAATATACTCTTCACACTCGTCCTAGGATACTACTGATCCCATCTCTAACGAGTCATTCCCATTGGATATTACTAACCCAATATCTGATGAATTCTTTCGTACGGTTCTAACGTGTCTTGTTCTCTAGCTTTGTAAACCAAAGCTCTGATACCAACTGTGAAAACCCGTAACTTCCCCGGTTGGGAAAGCGCGGATAGTTCGAGAACAAGTCACAACAGAACGCACACGGAAGAACATTTCATTGTATATTACAACAATGCACCAGAATATAAGAATATACAGAGTATAAATTAATATTACACAGAAATATCAGAGATTTAAATTACATTTAAATACATAGCAGCGGAAAATAATACAATACACAACTAGAAGTAGATATACGGATACAAAGCTTTCCGGATATCGTTCCAGCTGTAAACCAGGATCCTGTGAATATAAATCTGCAAAACCAAAACTACTAACTGCCCGTGTCAAAATAAGGGCACCTAGAGTTTAGGTCAAAAACAATAAACTCCAGGTCAGTCATGTGACTGGTGTGAGAACTAAAACAGTTAATCTTTATTTTTAAAGTTAGGTAAATCAAGGGACCACGCCGTAAAACACGGAACGGGTTTCCTCCCAAGAATACCAGTGCATAAAACAAACAACGCAATGCTAAATAAAGAAAAATAAAGCTGTTATAAGACCCAGGTCCTATCACACAATGCAACGCAAGCCGGGGGATAGGGTTTTCCCTTATAACAGCCAAAGAATGCTTGATACGTTTAAAACAAATCATTTGATACTATTATGAGTGCATATTGTATAAAACAACTTCAAATCATAAGTATTATTCATAGGCGGCATGGGTACCATATATCATGTCGCCATATATAGGTTTACAATTAAAACCGCAAATGTCGTATTGGAAGTTGGGTTATCATTTATGGTATGAACCGAGGCTGGGGCAAGATCCTCACTGATTCGAGACGCTCTAGCCCGTGTCTCAGGAAAGCGCGCAGGCAAGCCTTGGATCGTCAGGGCCGGTCCACCGATGTGGATTATTATGCCTGAACACTACGTTTCCCCGCCCTTTGGGGCGTAAGCCTGGCCCGTCAGCCGACCAGAAGCATCGGCCGAAACCGATATCACGAGGCGCCTCGCTTTTCAGCAAGTAATAATAAGCAACATCCACATGAGTCAAACTCGTCAGCCAGTTCAAGCACTGACGCCACTCCTAACTAGAAAGAAACACATGTCCTCCCTGAGGTCCGTCTCCCATTTTTAGTTCATACCGGGTGTGATACTCGCGAATCAACGTTACACAAAGCTACGCCACACAAGGCCGTGCTTTGATCATCAACCACAAGACTTTGCTTTTCAACAAAAGCCTTGATCCATGCAACTCAGCATGCCACATTATCTGTCCATACTATACCACTGATTTCTGCCAATATATAACCTCTAGGCTCGTACGTCTTAGAGAAGGGTGTATAGCAAGAGAATAAATTCTCTGCCACCAAACAGATATATATTTAGCAGAGATCACCAATATAGTATAAAGGAATACAACGTCAGACACACTATCCATTTACAAGTCCGTTCTGGGTCTGAACGAAACCGGAGGCACTTTCCTTGCATATCCATCCATCTCCAAGTACGTCTGGACGACCACCAACTATTTCCGTCCTCTTGGGTGTACAGCCAAATCAGGATCGTCGGTAATTATCCAAACGATGTGAAGACTTCCGGTCTTCAACCACCGTCTTCATCTTCGACATATCGTCGAATCGATTATTCAAAATGGGTATAAACCCGGCCTTTCCGAACAACCCGCGTATATTAAAAACAAATGTTACATAAACACAACATACGCCTCATTTCAATTCATTCGTTACTAACCGTAAATTAACCAAGAGAATAATTCCCCAATTATTAACCCCGAAGGCCGAAATCAACATCAGATCAATATTCAGAAAACCATTCTGCTTGGCTAACCGACAGTTAGTTTCTAAATTTCACACTCATAGGGAAAGGTTCCCATTAATTTTATCCAAGATAAATTCCTTGAATTTATTCTTTAACCATTTTTGAATATCAATTCAAAACTAGTCGGGATTAGCGAACCTTACCGAAGTAATCATTTGTTTTAATTTCTCAATCCCAACCTATTTATCCCATGAAGTAAAACTGGTTATACTTCATATCTAACACCACGGTGTCATCGGTAAATTCAATTTCCATTTCACGTTCAAATCTAATTAAAGATTTAATTAACGCTTGGAGCAAAACTGGTGATACTCCATTTCGATTATTTCAATCTAATTAAAGACTCATTAAAACTCCACTTACTTTTAATCTTTGACTGGGTTAAAGATTCCGTGTCATTTAAAACACAGTCCACGATAAACCCAAGGTCACATTCATTAATTATCGGGTTAAAGAACAAGTGTTATTTAAAACATTGTTCACGATAAATCCAAAAATCAATATCAATTCAATTTCAATTAAATATTATTTAGTTGGTACACTTCATTAAATCTAAATAAAAAGATTTAATCTTTTCTCAACTGGGTTCAAGAACAGTGTTAGTGAAGACATCATTCACGACAAACCCAAATCACATTTGATATCCAATACAAGGCTTTGAATAGAAAATATATCGGCTTATATTCAATATCAAATTCTACGATTAACAAATGTCGTATTGGAAATAACGTTATAAATATACATCTTTCAAATTTCCTTAACAACATCTATATAATCACGAATTCCAACATCGAAATATTCCGAAGACAATTTCGATTCAAATCCATTCCAATGCAATCATTGGAAATTTTGGTTATTTTTAAAACCCTTTTCAAATTCAATTTATTTATTTAAAAAAAATAGAATTATAATTCTAGCTCAAAACTAGTTCATTTCGATAAAAATCTATTTTTATCTTTTCAAATATGGAGTTTTTCATCTCAATTCTTTCTAAATCATTTCTTATGATTTTACACAAATTATTACTATTTTTAATAATTTTATCAAGGCCCGTACAGTCGATTTCCGTCAATGGCCATAGAACTGCACTTACAACGACCTTTTTCAAATTTGATTTGGACGTATCCCCAAATCCAACCATTAGATTTCGAATTTCTAATATTCGTTAGAAAGCTCTTTTCGATACGAACCCAACGGTTCCGGTTTTAGGAGAATCCGACGGTCGGATCTCCCGCAATATCCGTTCGAAGTCAATGGTCGAAATTCGCGAACTGCCGCGGCGCGGCGCGTTCTATTCAGGCCATTATATTATATATATAATATATATAATATTTGTTTCGTCGATTTCTATTTAAAACGAATTATATAAATAGTTTTAAAATTCATTTCAAAAGCAATTTCAACTTCCATTTCAATTCAAATCAAAATTGAATTCTTCTTTATAAATTCGTTTTAAAATTCATTTCTATTCAATTCAAATTTCAATTCAATTTGAATTCATTTCAATTCTCTTTCAATTCAATTTGAATTCGTTTTCAATTCATTTCGAAATCGTTTCCAATTCAATTCATTTCAAAATCGTTTTCAATTCGATTCATTTCGAAATCGTTTTCAATTCAATTTGAATTCGTTTTCAATTCATTTCGAAATCGTTTTCAATTCAATTCATTTCGAAATCGAATAAAATCGATATAAATATCGTTCTCATCAAAATGGCGTCAAACTAATCAACACGGCTTCATATATTCCTTTATTCTATTCACCAAATGAATATTTATTTTTGTCAACACACGACTAATCTCAATGAATGAGTACTGTCCACGTGTGACTATTTTTGTTAAATTATTTCGTTCAACACATGACTAATCTCACGAATGAGTACAATCAACACATGAACCTTTACTTTATAATATTCTTTATTCTCTAAATTGGAATGAGGCCCAATCAATCACCATATAAAATTAATTATATGGATTTTCATACAACACACACGCATATAATAGTATTGAAAATAATCAACCATCAACCAAAGTGCACTACACTGCATAAGCATCAAATATAGATATTCAACGCTTATAACAGCCTGTCAATCAATCGATCGACATATTTAATCAATCAGGATGAGTGAACTTCAAATTTCATCCCAACACCCGTGTGTGGTTTCAAACAATCAAACACAAATTTTAGTTGTGCAGTTGGGCGATGTGTAAAATTTATCATCCCAATCAATGTCCTTCAAATAGGTGTACATAAACAAACCGTCCGGTTTGTAAATGAATATTTTATTTTATTCACTTCCACATTAAAACTATATTTTTAACGATAAAATATTTTATTTAACCTATGAATGTTCTATTCAGTTCATTTATTCAATAAAATGATATTTTTATTTTTCTAACATATTTTAGAAAATTTCGGCGGCATAACGGCACGATACTAGAAACTGGACGAGGCCTAGCCTTATCCCCGGTCTAGTGAAGGCCCACGCCATTCACATATCAATCAAATTAATTTCAATTCACCCAACAGTCAAATTCAGCTCAAATAATCCAACTAATCTATGCAACCAAACAAACAAGTCCATGGTCTGTGGACGATTGTGTCGGGTGCTACTAAGCACCGTCTGCATCCTAGTATATATATATATATATATATAACTAAAAAAGAAATTGAAAGGTGAGAAATTCTCACCAATAGCTATCCAATCCCATGACTCTTCATTTATAGAAATCTTCGTCGTTTCCGCCTTTTTGTCATCTTCGTTGCCCGTATTCTCTACATATGTTAAAAATCGAATTTTTACCTCGCTATTCAATATATAAAAATCGAATTGTTACTTCGCTATTCAATATATAAAAATCGAATTTTTACTATGCTATTCAATATATAAAAATCGAATTTTTATTTCGCTACATACATAAAGATTTCGCCTTTTCAAATATAAAGATTATATTTTTCTCGAAGTAAAAATCATATTTTTACTTCACTACTCATATCAAAATATCGTCTTTTCATATTTAAAAATATGATTTTTATTTTGCTACCTATACAAAGATGTTATTTCTAATATTCCTACAATGCAAAGATCATATTTTTATCTTTCTTCAATATATAAGATTATATTTTTACTACTTTAAAAATATAAAAATCATATTTTTAATACTTTAAAACATAAAAATCATATTTTTACGATATTAAAAATCATATTTTCCTAAAATGAAAAATATAATCTTCTCTTACATTATTTATATGGAAAATAAATAAGCTAAATTAAAATAAATACTTACTTTAGTTCAGCGAAGGGGGGGTCTTGGGAGCATCGAATTCAGGGAGGGGAGGGGGTTTACTGACGGAATTGGTGGAGGGGTGGGGCTGTCAGGCCGGCGGCATCGCTCAGGGGCGGTGCTGGTCTACTTGGTGGAGGAGGAGAAGTCGAAGGAGGAGCGGAGGATAGAGGCGGTGGGTACAAGAAGGTGGCGGCGGCGGAATCAGGGCTTGGGGCCTTCGCGGGGTCATTGAATCAGGGAGAGATGGATGGACTGGGGAGAGAGGGCGATGGAGGAGGTGCGGCTATCGGAGGGGAAGGCGCAGCGGTGGCAGACCGTTGAAGGCGGGTTTTTTTTCTTTTTATTTCGATCTGTAGAAATGATGAATTGGGGGGGCCAGAACCAATAAAGGGGAAGAATTATATATATATATATATATATTTAATTATTTAATTCGAAAAAAAGTTGACCTTTACATACGAACTCGAAACAAGGCCCACCGCCTGTCGTCCATAGCGTTTCACCCCCATTCCGAACACAATGGGACATGTATCGTAAGCCGATTCGGCTGTTACAATCAATTTCCATTAAATTTACATTTAAATCGTTATATTGAATTTTAAACGTACATTTCAAATTACCAGGGTCACATACTAACTCTAAAAATTCTCGAAAAAATATTTTCTAGCTTCGTATTGACGATACGGTCCTAACAAAACTAGTTTTGTCGAATTCTGAGACCGTTTGAAAAATGGCCATTTTCCAGTCGATTAAAATCAACTAAAACTGGTCAAATGCGTTTTCCTTTGCCACGCTCACATATTGATTCGAAAAATTATGAAATTTGAAACCTAGCAATAACTTGACACTGCGGATCCAGCAAAAGTGGTTTCGTCAAAATCCGAGGTCATTTGCAAAATTTCCATTTTTAAGGGCCTAAATTCCATAGCGACTATTCAGAACTTTCAACTGGACATATCTTTTGATTCCCGCTATGAAATTTTGAATTTTCGGATTCGTTGGAAAGATATTATCAATTAAATTCCATTATTTTTGGTTTCACTAAAATCCGGATTGTTTTGTACCCGGTACATTCAATTGAAGTTTGAAATCGAATTATCGAACTACCGCGCCATTTTCAATTCCTTTTATAATTATAAATAATTATTTATATTCTAACGACGACGTATATAATTTATATATACTCAAATGCTATTGAAAATAAATTTCTCGTGGATATTATTTAAAATAATTCATTTTAAATAATCAAAATTCGCTAAAATTGCCAAAATAAAAATTTTAAACTGGCCCAGATTTTCGGGTTGTTACAGCGCGCCCATCACATTCATCCTAGATTGGTACTTCTATCCAATCTCTGAGGGTTAGAGTTAGCCTGGCAAATAGTCGGAAAATGTTTGCAGAAGCTTTACGTTCCTCCGATCAATATATTGGAGGAGTGATTGGCACCGAACTTCGGGCACCTGCATCATTCATATCGCATGAATTAGTCATGTCAATAATTCAGGAAGCATGTAAGAGTAATATGCATGATTGAAAAGTAAGCATATCAAGGGGCAGTGCTGCCTCCTTTATTTGGATTCATGTAATTTGATGGCGTCAAACATAGAACTGAGCCATGTAGACGGTCGAATTGCATCTATCTAAAATCGGATTCCATCTTTAAAGTGCAAAAGTCAATGCATAATTACCTTTATGTCTGCCACGTATGAGCCAAGGAGTGGGTAGTCATCTTGGATCCGCCTTGAGCTATACAACTTCTTTCAGGCGAAGGGCGTGGCTTTGTAAACGAGCTGTTCAGTTAAGCTCGTCATGGTATTGCTCAATAACTCTATATGCAGGTGTTAGAAATCTGATCAGTATCAAATCCTGGGTACCTACACCATCCACATATTAATTCATCTGAGTTAATTACATCAGTAGCTCATAAAGGATGCAAATATAAGAGTCATGGTTAAAGAGTAGTCCTGTTAAAGGAATGAATATGATTCTATGTGAAAATGGCATTGCATGCTATCTGTAGGTCCATTTTGCCTCGCCCAATCTCTGTTAGGGGATGGCTTGATTATGGTCTTGGAGTGACAAAGGCAATTAGGTAAATACTGTAAGCAAATGACGAGGTTGTGTCTCCTTTGAGTCGCCTTTTTGCCCCCATGCTAAGGGCAAGGGTTGAATGTCATGGAGTTATGTATGCATATTATGTATCAGCCTTGAATTAGATGATGTAATCATAAGCGATCGACGTTCGAATCTCCGGTTGCACCCAATGTCTGGGACATGAGTTACTTGACTAATCCTCGATGATTGGAGTGAAATTGTAAATCTTCACTTTCAAACTCCAAAACGTCGTTTTTCAAAAGTTTCATTTGCATTTATCTCCCATCTAGCGGGAGGCTGATTAGTGATTTTGTCCAATAATTTAGGGCGGTGAATTCAGGAATGAGGATCATTGGTGTCTTTCTTGGGACAACCTTGCAAGGGAAATAAGCATTTTTGCATTGCAAGTCATATCTCAAGGCATAAAGAGCGATGGCACGGCTTCCACTTCTCCTTGTTAAATGCATTCCGTGCTGCAGGAAGTTCATCATGGGGTTGTCTATGACTCTCTTCTGAGTTGTCGGAACTATCTAACTTAGCCGGATTATTGACCTTTTGATTTTCCGTTCGTAGGACGTAAGATATGCTGTAACGTTCCAATCCATCCAACAGCTCCTTCACCTGTTCTAGGTAAGCTACGAGTTATAGTCCCTTCATCTGGAGTTTCCTTCGAATCAATACATCTCCAACGCCAGGTCTTCGATCATTCACTGCACCGTTGGTATACAATAACGGGTGCTTGTATTCATTTTTCGTTTTGAAGGGCCATCTTCTTCTTCATCTAACACATCCTCTTCGGGAATGGTAAATTTAGCGATGGATTCGGCTAATGTTCGGAGAATGAGCAGTAGACACTAGGTTGCAATGTAAGCTCCAAATTCTGTTGTAGCCAGTCAGTCTAGACTTTAATCAGATAAACTTGAGTATGATTGCATAGCTTGCGAGACTTTGAGTAATATTCATGCGTTATATCACAATGGAAATAAGAAGTAGAGAGCTAATGGTAGGTTCATATTTGCTTTAATCTCGAGCTCTCATCATTTGACCAAGGTCGTATGGTGGCTGGTGAGCAGTCAAGTTGCTATAATCCAGGAAAGGATCCATAGACCCAATCATAGCGTGTGGTGGTTCAACTAGTACCTAACTCTGGGCAACAAAGTATGTTGAATAAACCCTTATTCGATGGAAATCAGTCTACCTCGATGCAGTTGACAGCAAACAACAATTGCAGAGGTTCGCCAAGTTCTTCGGAAGGTGAACCACAGGACATATTTCATTCATCACTTCATACAATTGAAGTGTATCTTGGGGATGTTGAGATCCTTATCTTCTTTCTGGTATCCACTTATTGACAATCATGGTAACTAAGATCACATAAATTATCTTCGAAGTAGTGCTCGGATTGTTCCATATAACCATCATTCGATGCCCCGCCGATTCAACAAGTTTAAGTCGCATAAATAAGATGGTCACTACTCGTTAGCGAGCAAGATCGGTTGCATCGGTGAAATCTATACACTATCAGAACTAAGGAAGAGGAAGCTTATATGAGACAATCATTGTCCTGTATACTGTCCTTGATAACAAGCCGAATCTGATCGATAGCTCCTCAAATTTGCTTACTGATGTAAATAAGTGTCATGGCTCTAGGAGGAATCCTATTCGTTGCCAAATTGCTGCGATATTTTCAAACTATCCTCTAATCTTCATTGACAAGCTTAGAAAACTATTGTTAGCCAAAATGTACGCCGAGCCGAAGGCGAGTTCGTGCTCCAAGCCGAAGGCGAGTTCGTGCTCCAAGCCGAAGGCGAGGCCGTCAGCGGGTCCGGGCGCAGCGTCGGTGGGGGTCCGGGTTCCACAGTCCCAGCGGCGATCGACCTTTTATGGAATGAACCAAAAAACATATTTTTTCCAAAAATAGCCGTACTGGGTCAGATTGGAATTTGCCTTCAAGTTGCGGTTCGGGTCTGTCATCGAATTGGGTATGTGATCGGATCGGGTATGTCATCGGATCAGATCGGATCGGATCGGGTATGTCCTCGAGTTGGATCGGGGGTACATCATCAGCAAGTGGCTGGCTCGGATCTCCCCCTCTGGTTCGGGTCGGAGGTTCTTTTTCAGGTCTGGTAGGACCCCATCCGACCAACTTAGGGATATTATCCTGTGCTTCGTCTACATCCGATCCAAGGGCTTCATCTGCATCTGACCCGGTCTCTTCATTTGCAACCGACCCATTCACTTCGTCTGAATCCGATCCAGAAGATTTGCTGGACTCTATTTTCGATCTTCAACAATTGCATCTACATGGCACGGTGGTGACTTCACTAAAATAATTTTTTACGGTTATTTATTTTATAGCTACATATATGAACTGCTCCCCGTCGTCCACAGACCATGAACGACTTGTTTGTTTGATTGTATTGTGAAATTTGATTGTGATGTGAAATGGGCTATATAAAATATATGAATAATAAAAATATCATTTTTATTGTAGAAATGGACTGTACAAAATATTCGTGTGTTGAAATAAATATTTTATGGTTAAATTTTTTTTTACGTGTATATGAATAAACTAAATATCCATTTAAAAACCGGAAGGTTTGTTCATGTACAATTATTTATCTAATATGGATTAGGACGATAAATTTTATACATCGCCCAACTGCACAAATAAAAACAGAATTTGTTGTTTGAAAACCCCACACGGGTATTGGGACAATATTTGACATACGCTAATCCCAATAATTAGTGGTATGTCAATCGATGGGTTGATAGACTATATAAGCGTTATTTATTTATTTTAATGCTTGTACAATTGCAAAATGCACTCTGGGTGTTGTATGAATTTTTAATGATGGTTGCTAGACCAAAAAATGGCACTAACACCCAATTATATAGGATTTGTGAATAATATCAAAGAATAGTAATCTAAAAACAAAGAAAAAGCAATCAAGACACGAGATTTATAGTGGTTCGGCATTAACAAGCCTACATCCACTTTGTAGTTCTTTATTCAATAGAGAATTACTACTACAACGAATACATTCACTCAAACACTCGGATTCAATGAATAATTCTCTCTGAATTCATTGTATTTTCATTGGAGAAGATGGTTCTCTCTTGAACGGGGTGCGGCCATGGCAGATCTCAGGAACCAAAATGACAAAAATCGCTTTCGTTTGCTGCATTATGATGTATTTATAGGCTGGAATTAGTGAGCGGTTAATGGTACACATGGCAGCATCTAGAAGGCTTCGGAGTTTGTTATAAGAGAGTGGAGAACGTGGGGAGAAGTGGAGATGGTAGCTCCTCTTTTGCAGGCTAGAAAATAGGCCATGCTATGGAGCAGCAGGCGATGGGCGGATCAGATGGGGGCACCCCGATCTGGTCCGAATGGGGGATCCGATCCAATACCAATGAGGGGATCCGATCCGATCCGAAAGGGGGATCCTATCCAGTGACATCTTTATGTATAATTCAAGTTTTCCAGCCTTCTATCACTCCATCCAAGTGATCTCGAATCAATGTACGTTCATACTCAAGTCCCTGGCTTTGGGTAGCCTGATATCTGCCATGGCCGCACCCCCTTCAAGAGAGAACCTTCTTCTCCAATGAAAATACAATGAATTCAGAGAGAAATATTCATCGAATCCGAGTGTTTGAGTGAATGTATTCGTTGTAGTAGTAATTCTCTATTGAATAAAGAACTATAAAGTGGATGTAGGATTGTTAATGCCGAACCACTATAAATCTCATGTGTTGATTGCTTTTTCTTTGTTTTTAGATTACTATTCTTCGATATTATTCACAAATCCTAGATAATTGGGTGTTAGTGCCAATTTTTGGTCTAGCAATGGTTTATTGTTATTGTTGTATATATGTGATGTTGAAATCCGTATAACTAAAATTATATGGTAATGGGTTGAGTATCATTCCTGTTCAGAATTAACGAATATTTTAAAATAATATTCAGTAATATTGAAAGGTCAAGCCGTGTTGAGTAGTCAAAGGCCATTTTGACAAAAACGGGAATTTTGTCGATTTTATTCATTTTATAATGAATATCGAAAAGTGAATTCAAAATTTGATATTTTGAAAATATTATCAAAATAATATTGAAATGATATAAAATATTCGATTTGAAATGAATTTAAAATGAATGGAAATTGAATTAAAATCGATTTAAAAAGAATTTAAAATGAATTTAAATTGAACTGAAATCATTTTGAAATGAATTTAAAATTGAATTGAAATGAAATCGATTTGAAATGAATTTAAATTGGAATAAAAGTTAATTGAAATTGATTTGAAATGAATTTGAAACGAATTGAAATTGAATTGAAATTGTTTTAAAAATGAACTTGAAATGAATTTAAAAGGAAAATTTTAATTTTGATTTGAAATTGAAATGGAAGTGGAGATCGTTTTGAAAACGAATTTAAAACGATTTATAAAATTCATTTTAAATGGAAATCGATGAAATATAAAAAATATATATATTATATATATTATAATGGCGTGAATAGAACGTGTCGCACAACGACCGTTCGTGAATTTCAACCATTAACTTCAAACTGATATTACGGGAGATCCGACCGTCAGATTCTCCTAAAACCGGAATCGTTGGGTTCGTATCGAAAAGATCTTTCCAACGAAAATTGACTGTACAGGCCCTGATAAAATGGTTAAAAGTATGAATAATTTGTGTAAAATCATAATAAATGATTTGGAAAGAATTGGGATGAAAAATTCCATATTTTAAAACATAAAAATATATTTTTATCGAAATGAACTAGTTATGAACTCGAAGTATAATCCAATATTTTTAAATAAATAAATTGGATTTGAAATGGTTTTAAAAATAAGTAGAATTTCCAATGTATGAATTGGAATGGATTTGAATCGAAATTATCTTCGGAATATTTCAATATGGGATTCAAAGATTATACAGACATTGTGAAGGAATTTGGAAGATATATACATCGTTATTCCAATACGATATTTGTTGATTTCGGAATTTGGTATTGAATATATAAGCTGATATATTTTCTATTCAGAGCCTTGTGTTTGATATCAAATTGGATTTTAGATTTGTCCTGAACGGTGTCTTCATTAACACTATTATTAAACCCCATGTGAAAAAAAAAATCTTTTAATTAAGCTTTAAAGTAGAAGTTTACCGATTAATTAATATTTAATTGGAATTGAAGTTTCTTTTTGGGTTTATTGTGAACCGTGTTTTAATTGACACTAGTTCTTTAACTCGGTTAACAATGCAAATGAGATTTTGGGTTTGTCGTGAATGGTATCTTTAAAAATATTGTTCTTAAATCCAATGGCGTTAAGAAAATTAGAAACTAACTGGAGATTAGCTAAGTTGAATGGTTTCCTGGATATTGATCCGATGTTGGTTTTGGCATTTAGGATTAATACTTAGGGAATTGTTCTCTTACTAATTTACTGTTAGAGACTGATGGAATGGAATGTGATTTTCTGATAAGATAAATTTCTCAGCTTTGAACAATGATTAATATTGATTTTTGGGAAGGTTAAAACTAAATGGAGTTTTAATATTAAATATACCTCTGCCTGGTGAAGGGGAATTTACTCCCCTACTTCACCCTTCTATGAGACGTACGGGATCAGAGGTTATATATCTATAGACATCAGTCGCATGGCTTAAATTGCCTATATGGTACGCCTGAGTGGAAAATGATCATGGCTTCTGTTGAAAAGTAGAGTCTTGTGGTTGATGTTCAAAGCACACTTTAATATAGCACAATTTTTTGTAGCGTTAATTCGTGGGCCTCACACACCAGTATAGTGGTAAACTGATGGTTAGATCGGTTTGCTTTTGAGGTGAGGATAGACACCTTAGTGGTGTCATGGATTCGGATGACCGAGGTGAGGGATAGGGCACACCTCCCGATTCCCTGATGGACAGAGTCAGCAGTGTTTTCGCATGCCTGCGACGTAAGACGCGGTAACTTGTTTCCTGGATAGGGAGGTTGTGCATTACGGTGCTTTCGCAAGCCTGCGACATAAGTCGTTGGGAATTGTACTACGCGATCTTTCGAATCAGTAACCACCATGATGGAAATCCAAACTTCCAATACGACATTTTGCGGTTTTTTTTGCATACTGTATATGGCGACATAGTGGTATGGAACATTCGTGCCTCCTATGATTGATACATTTATATTTTAAGTTGATTTCTTCACTTAATGTAATAATAAAAGACAAATTTCACGTACCAAGCATTATTTGGCTGTTATAAGGTAAAACCCTATCCTCTGGCTTGCGTTGCATTGTGTAATGGGACCTGGGTCTTACAATAGCTTCATTCTTCTTTATTTAGCATTGTGCCATTTGTTATCTGCACTGGTATCCTTAGGGGTAAACCCATTCCGTATTATACGGCGTGGTCCCTTGTTTACCTAACTTTAAAAATTCAAAATAATAACTGTTTTAGTTCTCACACCAGTCATATGATTGACCTGGAGTATATTGACTTAACCTAAAATTTAGGTGCCCTTATTTTCCATATGGGCAGCTAGTAGATGGGTTTTGCAGATATTGTATTCACAGGATCCTGGTTTACAGCTGAAGTGATATTCGGAAAGCTCTGTATTGGCGTATTTCTTTCAGTTGTTTTATGTATTATTTTTCCATTGCTATGTATTTAAATGTAATTTAAATCTCTGATATTTTTCTGATGTATAATATTTATTCATACTCTGTTATATTCGTGTATTCTAGTGGTATTGTTTTAATAAGAAATGAAATGTTCTTCTGTTTTTGTTCTGATTTGTCGGGTTCTCAAAGCAATCCGACCATTCTCTTCTCTTCGGAGACCGGGAAAGTTCAGGTTGTCATAGTTTTTGCAGCACCCAATCCAAACGATTCATCATCTTTCATATTGTCGATCTACCCCTACTATGCTTAAACTACCCCTACTCCTTTAATACTTCACAAAACAACACTTCTTTTTAATCCTACCCCTAATTCCCTAAATAGCCATTACTTGCAACAATTACCCCAATCTTTTTACCATCGTGAAGTGTTGGTTTTTGCAGCACCCAATCCAGACGATTCATCATCTTTCATATTTGTCGATCTACCCTTCCTATGCTTAAACTACCCCTACTTCTGTTAATACTTCAAAAACAACCCTTCTTTTGAGTCGTATCCCTAATTCTCTAAATAGCCCTTACAGCCAACAATTATCCCTATCTTTTTACTTCTGTGAAGGGTTGGTTTGGCATCACCCAATCGAAACGATTCATCATCTTTCATACTTGTCGGTCTAACCCTCCTATGCTTAAACTACCCTTACTTCTCTTAATACTTCAAAACATCCCTTATTATTAATTGTGTCCCTAATTCTCCAAATAGCCCATACTTCCGACAAATACTCCTATTTTTTAACTACTGTGAAGAGTTGGTTTTTAGAGCACCCAATCCAAACAATTGATCATCTTTCATATTTGGCGATCTACCCCTACTATGCTTAAACTACCCCCACACCTCGTAATACTTCACAAAACAACACTACTTTTTAATCCTATCCCTAATTCTCTAAATTGCCCTTACTTCCCACAATTACCCCTATCTTTTTACTATTATGAAGGGTTGGTTTTTGCTGCACCCAATCCAAATGATTCATCATCTCTCATATTTGTCGATCTACCCCTCCTATGCTTAAACTACCCCTACTGCTCCAAATACATCAAAACAGCCGTTTTTTTAATCGTACCACAAATTCTCTAAACAACTCTTAATTCCAAAAATTACCTCTACTTTTTAACTACTGTGAAGGGTTGGTTTTTGCAGCAACCAATCCAAACGATTCAACAACTTTTATATTTGTCGATCTGCCCCTACTCCTCTTAATACTTCACAAAATAGCCCTTCTTTTTAATCCTATCCCTAATTCTCCTAATAGACCTTACTTCAAACAATTACCCCCGTCTTTTAACTAATGTGAAGAATTGGTTTTTGCAGCACCCAATCCAAATGATTCATCATCTTTCATATTTGTCGGTCTACTCCTATTATGCTTAAACTACCCCTACTTCTCTTAATAATGCAAAACAACCCTTCTTTTTAATCGTATCCCTAATTCTCTAAATAACCCTTACTTCCAACAATTACCCCTATCTTTTTGCTACGGTGAATGGTTGATTTTTGCAGCACCCAATCCAAACGATTCATCATCTTTCATATTTGTCGATCTACCTCTACTTCTCTTAGTACTTCAAAACAACCCTTCTTTTTAATCGTACCACTAATTCTCTAAATAGCCTATACTTCCAACAATTATCCCTATTTTTTAACTACTGCGAAGTGTTGGTTTTTTGAGCATCCAATCCAAACGATTCATCATCTTTCATATTTGTCGATCTAACCCTTTTATGCTTAAACTACCGCTACTGCTCATAATAATTCACAAAACCGCACTTCTTTTTAATTCTATCCCTAATTCACTAAATAGCCCTTACTTCCAATAATTACCCTTATCTTTTTACTACTGTGAAGGGTTAGTTTTTGCAGCACCCTATCCAAATGATTCATCATCTTTCATATTTGTCGATCTACCCCTACTATGCATAAACTACCCATAATCCTCTTAATACTTCACAAAACAGCCCTTCTTTTTAAACCTATCCCAAATTCTCTAAATAGCCCTTACTTCCAACAATTACACCTATCTTTTTACTAGTGGGAGGGGTTGGTTATTGCAGAACCCAATCCAAACGATTCGTCATCTTTTATATTTGTCAATCTACCCCTAATTCTCTTAATACTTCAAAAAAGCCCTTCTTTTTAATCCTACCCCTAATTCTCTAAACTGATCTTGCTTTAAACAATTACCCCTATTTTTTAACTATTGTAAAGGACTGGTTTTGCACCAACCAATCCAAATGGTTCATCATCTTTCATATTTTCCGATCTACCCCTACTATTCTTAAACTACCCCAACTTCTCTTAATAATTCAAAACAATACTTCTTTTAAATTGTAGCCCTAATTCCCTAAATAGCACTTACTTCCAACAATTACCCCTATCTTTTTACTACTGTGTAGGGTTGGTTGTTGCAGCATCCAATCCAAACGATTCATCATCTTTTATATATGTCGATCTACCCCTACTATGCTTAAACTACACCTACTTCTCATAATACATCAAAATGGCCCTGCTTTTTAATCATACACCTAATCCTCTAAATAGCCCTTACTTCCAACAACTACCCCCATTTTTTAGCTACTGTGAAGGGTTGGTGTTTGCACCACCCAATCCAAACGATTCAACATCTTTCATATTTGTCGATCTACCTCTACTGTGCTTAAACTACTCCTGCTTCTCTTAATACTTCAAAATGGCCCTTCTTTTTATTCCTATACCTAATTCTCTAAATAGCCCTTACTTTGGACAATTACTCCTATCTTTTTACTATTGTGAAGGGTTGGTTTTTGAAGCACTCAATCCAAATGTTTCATCATCTTTTATATTTGTCGATCTACCACTACTATGCTTAATCTACCCATACTTCTCTTAATACTTCAAAACAGCATTCTTTTTAATCCTACCCCTAATTCTTTAAATAGACCTTCCACTAAACAATTACCCGTATTTTTTTATCTATTGTGAAAGATTGGTTTTTGCAGCACCCAATTCAAATGATTGCTCATCTATCATATTTGTCGATCTACCCCTAGTATGCTTAAACTACCCTTACTTCTCTTAATACTTCAAAACAACCCATCTTTTTAATCCTTCACCTAATTCTCTGAATAGCTCTTACTTCCAAAAATTACCCCAATTTTTTACCTTTTGTGAAGGGTATGTTTTTGTAGCACCCAATCCAAGTGATTCATCATCTTTCATATTTGTCGATCTACCCCTACTATGCTTAATCTACCCCTACTTCTCTTAATACTTAAAACAATCCTTCTTTTAATCCTACCCCTAATTCTGTAATTAGCCCTTACTTCCAACAATTACCCCTATCGTTTTACTACTGTGAAGGATTGGTTTTTGCAGCACCTAGTCCAAGCGATTCATCATCTTTCATACTTGTCGATCTACCCCTACAATGCTTTAACTACCCCTACTTATCTTAATACTTGAAAACAACCCTTCTTTTTAATCCTACACCTAATTATCTAAATAGCCCTTCCTTACAACAATTACCCCTATTTTTTAACTATTGTGAAGGATTGGTTTTTGCAGCACCTATTCCAGACGATTCATCATCTTTAATATTTGTCGATCTACCCCTACTATTCTTAAAGTACCACTACTTCTCTTATTATTACAAAACAATCCTTCTTTTTAATCCTTCCCTAGTTAACTAAGTAGCCCTTACATCCAACAATTACGCATATCTTTTTACTACCGTGAAGGGTTGGTTTTTCCAGCACCCAATCAAAATGATTCGTCAGCTTTCATATTTGTCGATCAACCCCTACTATGCTCAAACTACCCTGAATTTTCTTAATACTTCAAAACAGCCCTTCTTTTTAATCCTACCCCTAATTCTCCAAATAGCCCTTACTTCCAACAATTACCCCTATTTCTTAACTACTATGAAGTGTTGGTTTTTGCAACACCCAATCCAAACGATTCATCAACTTTCACATTTGTCGATGTACCCCTACTTTTCTTAAACTACCCCATCGCCTCTTAATACTTCAGAAAGCATCCCTTCTTTTTAATCCTATCCCTAATTCTCTAAATAGCCCTTACTTCCAACAATTACCCCCAAACTTTTTACTACTGTGAAGGGTTGTTTTTTGCAACACCCAATCCAAATGATTCATCATCTTTCATATTTGTCGATCTACCCCTCCTATGCTTAAACTACCCCTACTTCTCTTAATACTTCAAAAAAGCCCTTCTTTTTAATCGTCTCCCTAATTCTATAAATAGCCCTTACTTCTGTAGCAACACAGAAAACCAGAACCAATTTTTAGTTTTTATTTTGGTGATTTTAACAGATTTTGAATATTTAAAATGATTTATTTTAATTAATAACGAGTAAAATATTATTTTCGACGAAATTAAAATGAATAAATTTATTTTGATTATAAAACGAGCCTAAAATTGCGAGGTAGTTTGAAAATTTGATTTCTAAATTCAAATGAATATACAAAATTCAATATAAGTCACAATTGGACGAAATAAGAAGTATATGAATCTGTTTAATGATATCTTTCTAATGGATGTAAGAAATTGAGATTTCGTTTTATAAGTTGTATGTTACGTCCAGTTTAAAATTCAGATAAGTCATTGTGGAATTTATATATATCTTAATATATATAAAGCCCTTAAAAATAGCGATTTTGGCAAACAACCTCCGTTTTCGACGATAGCAATTTTGTTGAATCCGGAATGTCAAATTATTGCTAGATTCCAATTTTTATAATTTTTGGAATCAATATGTGAGCGTGGAGGATTTAAACATGTTTGGTCAATTCAATTTGAATTTAATCGACTGAAAAATGACCGTTTTTCAAACGGTGTCCAAATTCGACGAAATCGGTTTTGTAAGGACCGTATCATCAAAACATAGGCAGATTTATTTTTCATCAATTTTTGGAGTCAGTGTGTGGCTCCGATAAATTAAAATATACGTTGAAATCAATTTAGAATGTTCAATTAATTTATATTTTAATTTCAATAAAAACTGATTGAAATAGTCGAACTGGCTTACATGACATATCGCATTGTGTTCGGAATGGGGTTATTTAGCTAGGGACGACAGTCGTTGGGTCTGATTTGGAGTTCGAATTAGAAAGTGACTTTTGGAGAATTAAAATAATTAAATATATATTTATTTATAGGGTCAACCATTTATTATCTCTCTCTTCCCATCATTATTCTCAGATTGAACAAAATAGAAAAACTGAAGAAAGACGGCCGCTCCCTCTAATCTCGTCTCCCTCTCTTTTTTGTCGCATGCGCCCCCTTACCCCGCCATGTCCACCTCAGCCCCCTTCCCTCGAACCAGTGTCGCCGCCAAGACCACAACCTCCGCCACCAAAATGGACCACCTCCGCCACCAAAATGGACCACCTCTGCCTCCAGCGCTTGGCCTCCATCTCCCGACCACCAGCGAAGCTAAGCCCCCTCCTCCGATCAATTAAATGTGAGTTTTCTGATTTTAATTATATGAAAAATCAAATTATTATTTATAAAAAAACCGGTTTTTTATTTGTGAGAAGATAAGATTTTTATCAATGAAAAAATATGATTTTTCTTTGTATAAGACTAAAATAAAGAAATTGATTTTTCTATGCATAACATCGTTATAAAAAATGTGTTTTTTCTATGCATAACGTCGTTATAAAAAATTGATTTTTCTATGCATAACATATATAAAAAAAGTTGATTTTTCTATGCATAACATCGCTATAAAAATTTGATTTTTCTATGCATAACATCGTTATAGAAATGTGATCTTTCTATGCATAACATCGTTATAAAAATGTGATCTTTATAATGTAAACGTCGTTATAAAAATGTGATTTTTTTATTTATATAAAAGCATTTTAAAGATACGAATTTTATAATAAAATAGCGGTTTAAAAACATGATTTTTATCATATGAATAGCAATAAAAAAATTCGATCTTTATATATGAAATAGCGATATAAAAATATAATTTTTATATAGAAAGTAGCGTCGTAAAAATATGATTTTTATATATGTAGAGAAAATAAAAATATAATTTTTATATATGTAGCAAAATAAAAATATGATTTTTATGTACATAGAAACAATATAAAAATGTGATTTTTAAATATATGTAGCATTGTTGAAAATATGATTTTAACATATACCGCGTGAAACAGATTGCAGTGGAACTGTTGGGAAACAATTTCAAATACAAACCGTTCAGAAATAAAGAATGGAGGAGTGGATCCCAAAGGTGAGAACTTCACACCTCAAATTTTATTTTCTAGTTAAAATATATACTAGGATGCAGACGGTGCTTAGCAGCCCCCGACACCGTCGTCCATAGACCATCGACAACTTATTTGTTTGGCTGTGTAGACAAAAAATTGGCACTAACGCCCAAATCTAATACGAATACCTCACAATCACATATCAATACAGAAAAGGAAGTAAAATAAAAGAGGACACACGAGATTTTTATAGTGGTTCGGCTCAATCCAAGCCTACGTCCACTTTATAGTTTCTTAAATCCCAAGAAGCTATTACAATGCTGTTTGCTTGCGGTTTATACACGAAATCCTCGTGTTTACAATGAAGAATAGGAGATGAAAGGGAAAATTATACATGATAGCCTCGTGTTGTAATATGAAATTTGACTCCTAGGTTATGCAGCAGCCTTGCGAAGAACCATAGTAGAAGCCATGAAAAGTTAGAGTCCAAAAAAGTCCACTCAAACGACCATGTGAGGGTGTATTTATAGGCGTAGAGGAGAGGTGGTCTTCAGATCGTGCTAGGATAAGTGGAGCTCGATCCATAAGAGTAGGAGTGATGCAAGCCAAGAGAATAGGTCAAAGCAGTAGTGTGTGCATAAACAGGTCCAGCCGGTTCGGATCGGATCCGAACCGAACCGGCCTTTCGAGCTGAGCGCATGTGTGAACTTCTATGCAGATGTCCAAAGCAGGTCAGGTCTTCCTATCCCTATCCGAACTGAAGTGATCTAAGTTTCCTAGGCCAAGCTACTTCGTTGTTTGCTTTTGTGTAATCCGAACCGACCCAACGGCGGTGATCCGATCCGAACCGATGCGTGGTGATGGTAACTCCAAAATCCATGTCTCCAGTTCTGTATGCGTTCACGGAAATGGGCGTAACTTTCAAACCGTAAGTCCGTTTTAGCCAAACGAAAGCTCGATTCGAAGCTAATTCAGAGAGCTGCAAGAGTTACTGAGCTCATCTCCATCATTGTTGTTTTCAGGCCCAAAAGAGGTCTCCTGATAGGAGTTTCGGGCCAATCTTTGTTTGTGACGCGGCTTCAACCAAATCCCTTCATGTCTTCTGATGATATTCCCAATACATGAGTGCATTGTTTACTAGAAATTCTTGTGTTACTGCTTCGACTAAAAAGCGGGTCAACATTTTGCCCCCCAGAACATATCTTGCTGGTTGAAGCAAGATGTGTTCTAGATAATCCAAGGCCACGCCGGGCCTGCCAGCTGCAAGTATAATCCAAACCTGCGAAGAAAAGAGAGCAAAAAGTTGTGTCAAATTCTGAAAAAATTGATTACACTTTCGAGCATAAACCATGCTTGGGTGTTTGTTTGAGCATAAACCATACTCGAGGGACGTTTGAATCATCCTGCCAAAACCTGGCCAGGGACCTAACCTTCCGGGTATATGCCATACCAGGAAGTTCAAACTGAGCATAAGCCATACTCGAGTTTTATTGAGTTTCTTTGCCCAATCCTGACAAGATCGTTTTTCGTTCCGGTGTATAATCCATACTTAGGCATCCTAGTGAGTATAATCCATACTCATGTCGGGATAGAGCTATACTTGCCAAAACCTGAAAAGACAGTCTGTCCCTAGGCATAATCCATGCCTAGGGGTCCGAGATAAGTATAAGCCATACTTTAATTGAGATTGAGAATCCTACCACAACCTGACAAGACACTTAAATTCGCCAAACATAATCCATGCTCGGAAAGTCCTTCCTTATTCAATTCAAAACACAAAACCGAAGCAAATCCTGATTGGTTTGTTACTGAGTCCAGAACACGCTTTGGAGTTAAATCCTAACCCCGAACGTGTGTACTCCAATTTAACCAATCGGAAAACCTAAAGAAAGCAATGAAACATATCTTAAATCCTAAGAAATGCAGGAAATCTAGGCTGATCTCATCCAGATCAGTTGATGATGAGCCTGCGAGAGCTCGATCCAGGGTCATTCCCTCTCCAGAGAGTAGGTGGTGGTAACACAGGTGCTGGCGCTGTTGGTTGTTTCATATACTCGGGTAGCTCTCCACGTCTAACCCATTCCTCAATCAAGTCTCGCAAATGTCAACGATCATTTGTGTCATGACCGTCCATATCATGAAACATGAAGTATTTTCCAGAATCGCATTCTCTTTGCGATGGCTCCCTCCTAGGAGGCTTTAGATAGGAGACGTCACTGTTTGTGTTCACGTAGATGTCAGTCAAGGTTGAATTAAGTTCGGTGTACTTCTCATATCTTGGCCCTCTCCGGGGCTGAGCGTTGCGGTCATTCTTGACAGCAGCTTTCCCTTTGCCTTTACCAAAATCAGACGGTTCTCTGGCTTTGAGCATGTTATCATCGAGAATTTTCTTTTCGGACATCGCCTCTTCTTCACGCAGGAACCTATCCGATTCAAGGTAGAATTAGCTAAGATTCCGTGGTTGGTCTCGGTACAAGGATTTTTTGAAGTCTGAGTTGTCTAGAACGCCAGATACTGCCGACATCAATACCATAGATGGCTCAGGTTGATCAACTGATGCTGCTGCAACGTTGAACCATTCCAGAAATGATCGCAGAGTTTCTTTAGGCCTCTGCTTGATTGTGGTGAGAGACATGACATTCTTAGCTCGAGTAATATGGACCCGAAATTGTTCAATAAAGCAAGCGACCAACATGTCCCAGCTGTCGATCGATTCAGATTCCAGCAGCCGAATCCACATAGCAGCAATATCAGTCATGAAGAGAGGGAAGCATTTTGCCATGACGTTTTCTGACGCCGATTGAACTTCCATATGACGTTTGTAGCGCATCAAGTGCACGGTAGGATCCGTCCTGCCGTTGTATGGCTCTAGTTTTGGAAGTTTGAAATCTTGAGGATTGCGGGAATACCTGATTTCCTATGTGAATGGATTGTGATTGACATCATCCATGTCTTTCTGATAAGTGCGGCCTCTTGAGAGGCGTTCAACGAGGTTGGCGAGCCGGTCGCCCTCAAAGAGCTGTTGCAAGCTGCTAAGGTCAGAGGCGGTGCCCCCACCGTTGTGTCCAGAAGGGTTTGGAAATGTATGGGGTGCAAGTAGGACCATCCGGTTCGGTTCGGAGGTATCCCCCCGCGATGGCTCGGAGAAGTAACGAGGTTCTTGGTAACGACCACGGTTCAGGTCAGGTGTTCCGATCCGACCCGGTTCTGGGCCTCTGTTCCAAGCAGTTTCCTGTTGCCATTGAGCTAGAGGGGGTGGCTGAATGTCCATTTGGACCGGAGCAGAGGAAGGTCGTGCTTGACCCGAGCCTGTCTATCCATCCAAAACACTGAGTGTTGCCGCTGCAGATGGTTGAGGGGGATTGCCCCTTGTTCCCACCGTGCCCCCGTTTCGGATCAGAATTCGTTCTATGATCCGGATCGGATCATATCCGATCCGGTTTGCTGCTCCTACTGGGGCTGATTCCATGTTATTTCCAGCGAGTTGTGTATCACCGCTAGGCCTGCCTTCCATCCGAGCGAAGAATGCATCCATCATCTCCTGTTGTTTCTGCAAGAGATTGTCTTGCCCTGCCATTTGCGTTCTCAATTCAGCAAGAACGCCATCCATCTCTTCTCTGGTTATGTATGCTGATGGATTTTCATGACTTGCCTTGTTTCTCGTGCCTTCATCCTCAGGACGGGGAAGTTTTCGTTTGGCCATTAATCCAATAGCCAATAAATCCGCTTCCTTTCAAGCTAGTAGAAGAAGTTGTATCGTGTGCCCCCCTTCCTGGCACGCCAAAATGTCAGACCAAAAATTGGCACTAACACCCAAATCTAATACGAATACCTCACAATCACAGATCAATACAGAAAAAGGCAGTTAAATAAAAGAGGACACATGAGATTTTTGTAGTGGTTCGGCTCAGTCCAAGCCTACGTCCACTTTATAGTTTCTTAAATCCTAAGAAGCTGTTACAATGTTGTTTGCTTGCGGTTTATACACGAAATCCTCGTGTTTACAATGAAGAAGCGGAGATTAAAGGGAAAAATATACATGATAGCCTCATTTTGTAATATGGAATTTGACTCCTAGGTTATGCAATAGCCTTGCGAAGAGCCATAGTAGAAGCCATCAAAAGTTAGAGTCCAAAAAAGTCCCCTAAAATGGCCATGTGAGGGTGTATTTATAGGCGTAGAGGAGAGGTGGTCTTCAGTTCGTGCTAGGACAGGTGGAGCTCGATCCGGAAGAGTAAGAGCGATGCAAGCCAAGAGAATCGGTCAAAGCAGCAGTGTGTGTAGAAACAGGTCCAGCCGGTTCAGAACGGATCCGAACTGAACCGGTCTTTCGAGCTGAGCGCATGTGTGCACTTCTGTGCAGATGTCCAAAGCGGGTTGGGTCTTCCTATCCCGATCCGAACTGAAGTGAGCTAATTTTCCAAGGCCAAGCTACTTCGTTATTTGCTTTTGTGTCATCCGAACCGACCCGACGGGGGTGATCCGATCCGAATAGATGCGTGGTGATGGTAACTCCAAAATCCATGTCTCCTGTTCTGTATGCGTTCACGGAAACGGGCGTAACTTTCAAACTGTAAGTCCGTTTTAGCCAAACGAAAGCTCGATTCGAAGCTAATTCAAAGAGCTACAAGAGTTACTGAGCTCATCTGTGTAATTGCTGTTTTCGGGACCAAAAGAGGTCGTCTGATAGGAGTTTCTGGCCAATCTTTGTTTGTGATGCGACTACCACCAAATCGCTTCATGTCTTCTAACGATATTCCCAATACTTGAGTGCATTATTTACTAGAAATTGTTGTGTAACTGCTTCGACTAAAAAGAGGGTCAACAGGTTGTGTGGTCGATTGGATTATTTGCTTGAATTTTGTTGTTCGGGTGAAATGAATTGATTAGAATGGGTATGTACATGGCGGGAGCCGTTAATAGGCGAGGGATAAGGCTAGACTTTATTCCGGTTCTAGTATCGCACCGTTCTGCCGACGGAATTTTCTAAAAATATTAGAACAATAAAAATATCATTTTTATTGCATAAATGAACAGTATAATATATTCTTGATTCGTAATAAATATTTTATAGTTGAAAATATAATTTTTAACGAGTATATAAATAAAACAAATATTCATTTACAATTTGGACAATTTGTTTATGTACACTGACTGATATGGATTGGGACGATATATTTTACACGCCCAACATCGCCCAATTGTTTTGTGGTATGTCGATCATTTGGTTGACAGACTGTGTAAGCATGAATTATTTATATTTAATGCTTATGCAGTTGTGTAGTGCACTCTGGATGATGGTTGTTTTTTATCATTGTTGTTATGTACATGTGTTGTATGAAATCCATATAAATTACATTATATGGTAATTGACTGTGTCTGGTTCCAGTTTAGAAAGAAGGAATATTTTAAAATAACGAATATTTTAAAATAATATTTAGTAAAAGATCAAAATCTCATTTTGATGACCGATTTAGGATGGACACGAATATATTTAAATATATAAAGTTGTGCTGATTAGATTAACGCCATTTTGACGTTGTTAGACCAAAAAGTGGTTCTAACACCCAAATTGACTAAAAAACTAATGAAATGAGATTAAAAATAGAAAAGAGACACGAGATTTATAGTGGTTCGGTGTTAAAGAGCCTATTTCCACTTTATATCACTTTGTTTGATGATGTAGATGAAAGTACAACAAGGTATTCAATCAATCTCACTCACTTTTCATATACTTTCAATTAATTATACTCAAATTATACTTTGAATAATGATTTGGATTGTTTGGGAGTACTGAAATTTGGCTCTCAATAATGCTATAACTCTCAAAGTGCCAAAAGATTCCTTCAAATGACCCTTGGGGGTCTATTTATAGGTGGAAATTCACCCAGAATCCGGTTCGGATCGGAGCTACGTGGCTCTTATTCCATCATTCTCGGGCTCAGATGGATTTCAGTGTTGACAGCGCACCAGGTCAGTGGTCAACATAGGTAGGAAATAGTTGTAACTACCCCGAATGTCCTGGAGATCATGGGGTGAAGCAACATGCTATACTGGGTTCGGTTCGGAGGGGCAAGCAGAAGGGGTTCAGATCGGGGCATCCGATCCAGTCCGACCTGTGTTGAACTTGAGCTCTTCTCCATTCTGCTTGGTTCCGTTCAGGTCTAATAGTGGCCTTCCGATCCGATCCGATGCTTTTTATGAAGAAGTGTTCTTCAATGCTTGACATCTCGACTTTTTGTTGCCTAGTTCACAAAGTAGGCTAACATTTTGCCCCCTCAAAGGATGCTTTTGTTGGAGACGGAGCATGCTTGATGTCATCTACACAGTGCCTTTCTAAAATTGAATTGTTGAAAAGTCGTTTCTATTCGTTTGTGAAGATGCGTTTCTTTATGAAGTTGTGTCTTCTATCGCTTATATATATGTTGTAGAATACACGATCTATTTTCTTCATTTCAAAACAATCTTAAGGACTCTTCTCGGTGCCCAGTGATTCCTCCAGGTATGATTTTCCTTTTATTTTTCTTCTTTAAGTCTGATTTAATTTAAACGCCGAGGAAATATATAAAATTCCATCCGGTTCGGATTTCGATCCGAATGGTTTCCTCTCTTCTTTCACTTAGCACTGGGTCAACAGGCCAAAAAGAGTTATTGGGCTCACATTCTGGTCCGAGCGGGGATACGAGTAGCCACCATGTATCTATATAAACCCAGCCTTCATCTTCCTCCCACTTTCTTTTTCTTTCATTACATTCGTTTGATAAGTCTTACTTCGAAACCCTAGATCCAAAAAGAAAGTTCTTACAATTCTCGTGCTAATCTTCAAATAAAACACCTTGGTAGGTTTAAATCCTCTATTAACTTCATAATAACTAATTTCAATACAAATTTACAGTCAATTCGACCGATTTGGGTATGGCTTCAACGCTAGAGCCTCCTCCTCCTTCGTTATCGTCGCTGGTGGCTCAGTTACCACTTCTAGGCATTGGAAGAGGAAGCCTTATATGCGTCCAACTTTCCTTCAAGCAACAACTTCTCAACTACATCTCTCAAGTGTCGATATTCGTTCGTTGAATGTCCGTGGGTTCCGTCGAATAAACAAAACTTTCCGGTAGCAACTTCTTTCTCTGTCGAATCTCGTGGCGGTGGCTTCTTGTATTGCAAAACATTATACGTGTCCAAATAGATGTTCTCCCACATATCATTCAATGGCGAATAATTTTCAAATGTCTGAAACTGGGGTCTTTTGTCAGAATTACTCCCTCGGTTCTTGTTCCTCCAGTTACCATTCCCATTACGGTTGTTGTTGCCCCCGCTTCCACCATTATTATTTCCATTCTTGTTTCCAACATTCACTTCGACTTTTCCAGAACTTTCTCCAGACTGTTTTACAGCAACGTTACTGTTAACGGCTTCTTTTGAAGCCGCTCCGGTCTTCCTCTTTCTGTTTGCCCGTGCTTCCTCCCGTCTTAACTGAATATTGGTGTTCTCATAAAACAATTCTCTTGTGGGAGGCGGCTTTCCAGAAAGATAATCTCCAAACTCTGATTCAAGGTCAACTCCCTCCATTAAGGCCATCAAAATGGTAGGCACATGAGGGTCGCTGACTTCTGTTACAACTAAATTGAAACGGTCTAGATACGACTTCAAGGATTCACCCGACGCTTGCTTAATTCTCGATAATTCGATAACAGTCTTAGACTTTCGGGAATGAATTCGGAATTGATTCATAAAATGTTCACTCAATTCTGTGAAATTCGATACTGATCGAGCAGGAAGTCGGGTGAACCATAGTAATGCTACATCTTCCAAGTAAATTGGGAAATCCTTACACTTCACAGCGTTAGGGGCAGCTGCAGCATTCATAAACAATGTATATCACATTAGATATTGTCCCGGGTCAGTCCTCCCTTTATATCTGTCCATTTGCGGCAAATTAAATCATTGGGGGAGCTGGAAGTCAAGAATTTCATCGGTCAAGGGAGTATGGCTTCGCTCAATACCATAATCTACATTGGTGTAATTTCGACTCTCAGACATAATTTGGTGCACCATAGCCCATACATCAGCATTGGTCAAAGGTCATTTAGGCTCCCTAGCCCTGATATTCGGGTTTACTCTGGGCTCCTGATCAGGGGGCGCTCTCCTTCTTCTAGTAGTTTCTGCTCTGCTTTGCTCCCTACGTTCCCGATCGATCTCGGGAGGTAGGGGCCGAAGCGTCGGTCCCTGGGTGGGGTTGGTAAGGTTAGGATCTCTAGGCAAAACACGAGCAATATCTTCGCGGGATCCCAGGGATCCGAAAGTCATTTGTTCGAAATTCTGAGGTCGTTCAAGCGGCCTTCTTTCACGGGGTCGCTCTTCCTTTGAAGAAGAAGACTGATCCACTGCAGTATGATGAACTGGGGAAGGGGTCCTTCGCCTGCGGATCTCACCAATCTCCCTGCTCATGGTTCTCATATTCTCCTGCATCATAAGGTTAGTGCGCTCGTGAATTCTCATAGCCTCCCTAGTGCTCTCAAGCATGTCGAGAAGGCGCGAAAAATCTCCTTGTGTGACAGGCGCAGACTGATTAATCTGGTCATTGGTCCTGGTGGCTGGAGTCAGAGCATTTGCAGGGGCTCGGGTAGAGATTCCAGCATCACCTAGAGTCGGATCGGATCGGAGCAATGTAACTTGGTCGGATTGGTTCGGATTGGGGGAGCGCACTTCTTCAACATCTCCAACTCGGTTCGGATCGGAGCTCTCACTCTGCGATCGATTCGGATCGGAGCTCTCCCTCTGCGACCGGTTCGGATTTCTTGAGCCGATCCAATCTGCTCTTGAGCTCTGCCCCCGAGACCTCGTCACAACTGCGTTTTGCTGATCTTCACCAACTTCGTTCCCTCGACTGGTTTGAACTTCCTTGCCTTTTCCTTTGGCCATAATTCTTCAACAATCAACCAACAAGTACTTAACAACGTCGAAAATTGGGGATTAACTTCTCTGAACTCAACGGTCCAGAAAGTAGAAAGATAATCCAGAAAAACAGAGAATTCAAATGATTCTCAGTGAAAGCACCATAAATGTTAGACCAAAAAGTGGTTCTAACACCCAAATTGACTAAAACTCTAATGATATAAGATTAAAAATAGAAAAGAGACACGAGATTTATAGCAGTTCGACGTTAACGAGCCTACTTCCACTTTATATCACTTTGTTTGATGATGTAGATGAAAGTACAACAAGGTATTCACTCAATCTCACTCACTTTTCATATACTTTCAATCAATTATACTCAAAATATACTTTGAATAATGATTTGGATTGGTTGGGAGTACTAAAATTCGGCTCTAAAGAATGCTCTAACTCTCAAAGTGCAAAAAGATCCCTTCAAATGTCCCTTGGGGGTCTATTTATAAATGGAAATTCACCCAAAATCCGGTTCGGATCGGCGCTACGTTGCTCTTATCCCATCATTCTCGGGCTCAGATGGATCCAAGTGTTGACAGCGCACCAGGTTAGTGGTCAGCAGGGGTAGGAAATGGTTGTAACTACCCCGAATATCCAGGAGACCGTGGGGTGAAGCAACAAGGTATACTGGGTTCGGTTCGGAGGGGCAAGTAGAAGGGGTTCTGATCGGGGCATCTGATCCGGTCCGACCTGTGTTGAACTTGAGCTCTTCTCCATTCCACTCTGTTCTGTTCTTGTCTGATAGTGGCCCTCCAATCCGATCCGATGCTTTTTAGGAAGAAGTGTTCTTCAACGCTTGACATCTCGACTTTGTGTTGCCTAGTTCACAAAGTAGGCTAACAGACGTGAACGATATTTATACCGATTTTATTCATTTTTATAATGAATATCGAAAAGGAAATGATTTCGAAATCTGATATTTTGAAAATATTATCATTTATATATTATAATGATAAGGAATATTCAATTTTGATTTAAGATTGAAAATGAAGCTAGAATACTTATTAAAACAAAGTTAAAACGATTTATAAAATACGTTTTAAATGGAAATCGACAAAATATACATTATATATATTTAATGGCCTGAATAGAACGCTCTGCACCGCGGTAGTTCGCGAATTTTGACCATTAACTTCGAATTGACGTTACAGGAGATCCGACCTTCGTATTCACCTAAAACCACAACCGTTGGGTGCGTATCGAAAAGAGCTTTCCAAAGAATATAAGGGATTTGAAATCTAACGATTGGATTTGGAAATATGTCCAAATCAAATTGGGAAAAGATTGTTGTAAGTGCAGTTCGATGACCGTTTATGGAAATCGATTTAATGGGCCTTGATAAAATTATTAAAAATATTAATAAGGTGCCTCCGGTTCGTTCAGAGCAAGATATGCAAGGACATCTCTCCTGTATTGGACATATGGGACGAGGAATAAGGTGCCTCCGGTTCGTTCAGACCTAGAACGAACTTGTAAATGGACTGTGTGTCTGACATTGGATTTCATTCTGTGTGATTGATAGACGTTAGTTACATAGCGTGAATTGCCTATGTGGCATGCTGAGATGCAAATGATCAAGGCTTCAGTTGAAAAGCAGAGTCTTGTGGTTGATGATCAAAGCAGGCTTTAAGATAGCATAGCTTTGTGTAGTGTTAATTCGCGAGCCTCACACCCCGGTGTGAACCAGAAACGGGAGAGGACCTCAGGGAGGACATGCGTTTCTTTCAAGCTATGAGTGATGTCAGCGTTGGCAAGCCCTGACATTTTATTTATGTGGATAATTGAAAGCATGGTGCCTCGGATATATCGGCACTGCGGAGCCGATGGATGGTTTTGTCGATATATGACCAGTTTACACACCATAGGGCGGGGAAACGCATCGTTCAGGCATTTTAATCCACTTTGTGTAGACCGACCCTAACGATCCAAGGGTCGATGCATTCTGATCCTGAGACATGGGCTGGATTGTCTCGAAGCGGTAAGGACGATCCCTTGCGTTGGTTCACAGATAGAAATCCAACTTCCTATACGTGACTTTGCGGTTTTAATTGTAGAACTAGTATAACGACATGATATATGGTACCCATGCCGTCTATGATTGATACGTTTATATTTGAAGTTGTTTTCTTCACTTATAGTAATAATAAAAGATTAATTTTGTGTATCAAGCATTATTTGGCTATTATAAGGTAAAACCCTATCCTTCGTCTTGCGTTGCACTATGTGATGGGACCTGGTTCTTATAATAGCTTCATTTTCATTAATTAGCATTGCGTTGTTTGTTTTATGCACTAGTATTCTTGGTGGTAAACCAGTTCCATCTTATATGGCATGCTCCCTTAATTTACATGAATTTAAAATTAGATTAATAACTGTTTTAGTTCTCACTCCACTAACATGACTGATCTGGAGTTTATTGTTTTAACCTAAACTCTGGGTGCCCCTATTTTCCACACGGGCAGCTAGTACTTTTAGTTTTGCAGATTATTTCTTTTTCCACGATCCTAGTTTACAACTGGAGCTATATTCGGAACGCTCTATATCCATGTATTTGTTTCTGTTGTGTTTTGTATTATTTTTTCACTACTGTGTAATTTAAATCTCTGATGTGTAATATTTATTCATAATCTATTATATACTTTTAATCTGATGTAATTGTTGTAATAAGCAATGAAATGTTCTTCTATTTGTATTCTTATTTGGCGTGTTCTCAACTCAATCCGGACTTTCCTTTACAGGGAAGTTTGGGTCGTTTCATTTTGGTATCAGAGCTTTGGTTTACAGAGCTCAAGAACAAGGCACATTGGAACCAAATGAAATAATTCATCATAGATTGGATTGGTAATATCCAATGAGAATGACTCGTTAGAGATGGGATCAGTAGTGACCTAGAACAAGTGTAAAGGGTGTTGTTTTTAAAATAAGATTGAAAACAAATTTTTTTCGAAAATGTAAACTTTTTTATTCGTATTTGAATATTAATTTTAAATATATTTTGGACAATCAAGTATATAGAGAATTTGAATATACACGTAATTAACGTGTATTCGAAGCCTCAAATATACTAGATGGATATAGAGTCACACTCTAGTCGCTCGGGCATGATTCTGATTATTGACACATCATCACCAACATTTATTTTCGTGCTTCGAAAGTGGGATATCTATATATTTCCATTAGACTGGTGTGAGAACCAAAACTAGATAGGGTTATTGTCGTGAACTAGCATCAAAAACATGATTTTGCAAACATATATCAAAGTTATGAATTTGAAAATTTATCAACTAATTGATTGCTAGTTGTGTTGTTTGATTAATTAAAATTTTGAACAATTTATCCAAATTGAACAAATATTGAACTGAATGGAAAATTATGTGAAATTGCACACATATGTGCATGTATATATTGAATAGGTCATAGCAAGGAGGCTAGAGAAGAGGAATAAAATTGTATGCCCGACAAATAGGTACATGTTTACTAATTTATTGGGTTTGGAAGATTTTATGGGCCAATTGGCTAGCCGCTTGGCTTTTTCTTTTTCTATTTGAGATGAAAGGGCCTGTGTGGTGGTTTGGAGATTTTCCCGTTGCTCCTCGTACAAAGGAGGTTATGGCGAAATTTTTAGAAAATTTAGGGTGTTAGGCAAATTATTGAAAAAAATTGAGAATTCTTAGAAACTGAAAAGTTGAAGAATGAAAGCCATAATGAAAGTTGAGTTCGTTAGTTAAACAACTTTCAGCTCCGTTCCTTTTCGAGGATGAAAAGATTTTAAGTGGCGGAGATTGTAATAACCCGGATAATCAGAACCAATTAAAAATATTTATTTTGGTGATTTTAATAGATTTTGAATATTTAAACTGATTTATTTTAAATGATAATGACGAAAAATTTATTTTCGACGAAATTAAAATGAATAAATTTATTTTAATTGTAATCGGGCCTGAAATGGCATGGCAGTTTGAAAATTCTATTTCTAAGTTCAAATGAATATAAAAAATTCAATATAAGTCAGAATTAGACGAAACAAGAAATATTTGAATATGTTTAACGATATCTTTCTAACGGATGTAAGAAACTGAGATTTCATATTATAAGTTGCAAGTTACATCCAGTATAAATTCAGAAAAGTCGCTGTGGAATTTATATTTTTAATATATATAAAGCCTTTAAAATAGCGATTTTGGTAAATGCCTTCAATTTCGACGAGACCACTTTTGTTGAATCCAGAATGTCAAATTATTGCTAGATTCCAATTTTCATAAATTTTTGGAATCAATATGTGAGCGTGGAGGATTTAAACATGTTTGTTCAGTTTTGTTTAAAATTAATCGACTGAAAAATGACTTCAAACGGTCTGCAAATATGACAAATCGGTTTTGTTAGGATCGTATCGTCAAAACATAGCTAGATTTATTTTTCTGGATTTTTTGGAGTCAGTACGTGGCTCCGATAAATTGAAATGTACGTTGAAATCAATTTAGAACGTTAAATTAATTTATATTTTAATTTCAATAAAAACTGATCGAAATAGTCGAATTGGCTTGCGGGACATATCCCATTGTGCCCGGAGTGGGGGTATTTAGCTGGGGACGACAGTCGTCAGGTTTGATTTGGAATTCGAATCAGAAAGTGACTTTTTGGAAAATTAAAACAATTAAATATATATTTATTTACAAGGTCAACCCTTTATTCTCTCTCCCCTCCCATAGTTATTCTCAGATCTAACAAAATAGAAAAATTGAAGAAAGACCGTCGCTCCCTTTAATTTCGTCTCCCTCTCTTTTCTATCGCCTGCGCCCCCTTCCTCCGCCATGTCCACCTCAGCCGCCATCCCCCACCCCCACCCCCCCAAGCCTCCGACGTCATCTCCTTCTCCATCCTTTTCTCCAAACCACCACAGCCCAAAACACTACCCAAATCGAACCAGTGCCATCGTAAAGGCCACAACCTCCGCCACCAGAACGGACCGCCACTGCCTCCAGCGCTTTGCCTCCATCTCCCCACCACAAGCGAAGCTAAGCCCCCTCCTCCGATCAATTAAATGTGAGTTTTCTGATTTTAATTATTTGAAATAGCAGATTTTTATTTATAAAAAAATCAGATTTTTATTTGTGAGAAGATAAGATTTTTATCTATGAACAAATATGATTTTTCTTTGTTTAACACTAAAATAAACGTATTTATTTTTCTATGCATAACATCGTTATAAAAATGTGATTTTTCTATGCATAACATCGTTATAAAAAAATTATTTTTCTATGCATAACATATATAAAAAATTTGATTTTTCTATGCATAACTTTGTTATAAAAATTTGATTTTTCTATGTATAACATCATTATAAAAATGTGATTTTTCTATGCATAACATCGTTATAGAAATGTGATTTTTTTTATATGAAATCATTATAAAGATATGATTTTTATAATAAAATAGCGGTTTAAAAAAATGATTTTTATCATATGAATTGCAATATAAAAATTCGATCTTTATATATGAAGTAGCGATATAAAAATATAATTTTTATATAGAAAGTAGCGTTGTAAAAATATGGTTTTTATATATGTAGAGAAAATAAAAATATGACTTTTATATATGAAGAGAAATAAAAATACGATTTTATGTACATAGCAGCAATATAAAAATGTGATTTTTAAATATATGTAGCGTTGTTAAAAATATGATTTTAACATGTACCGCGTGAAACAGATTGCAATGGAACTGTTGGGAAAAAAAATTCAAATCCAAACCATTAAAAAAAAAGAATAGAGGACTGGATCCTAAACGTGAGAACTTCTCACTTTAAATCTTATTTTCTTGTTAAACTATATACTAGAATGCGGACGGTGCTTAGCAGCACCCGACACCGTCGTCCACAGACCATTGACGACTTGTTTGTTTGTGTGGTTGATTGGATAATTTGTTTGAATTTGGTTGTTTGGGTGATATGAATTGATTAGAACTGGTATGTACATGGCGCGAGCCATTAGTAGGCGAGGGATAAGGCTAGATCTTATTTCGGTTCTAGTATCACACCGTTGTGTTGTTGGAATTTTCTATCATTTTTATTGCATAAATGAACTGTATAAAATATTCATGAGTTGAAATAAATATTTTATAGTTGAAAATGTAATTTTTCACGAGTATATCAATAAAATAAATATTCATTTACAAATCTGTCAATTTGTTTATGTACACATATTTGACTTATATGGATTGGGACGATATATTTTACACATCGCCCAACTGCACAAATAATATTCAGAGTTTGTTGATTGAAACCGCACACGGGTATTGGGATGATATTTGACGTACACTAATCGCAATTGTTTAGTGGTATGTCGATCATTTGGTTGACAGACTGTAGCAACCCGCATTTTACCTATCGAAAGATCGTAAAATATTTTTATTTTATTCCCTGAGGGTTGGATCATTCTCATCTTTTGATATATTGCTTATGGGG
Source organism: Allium sativum (assembly GCA_030737875.1). Classification (NCBI taxonomy): domain Eukaryota; kingdom Viridiplantae; phylum Streptophyta; class Magnoliopsida; order Asparagales; family Amaryllidaceae; genus Allium; species Allium sativum. The sequence goes on from CM060925.1 coordinate 503,921,018, forward strand.
ATGTGTGACATGTCCATAATTTTTACCGATTTTGTTTGTGACCATTTTGCCCCTGTCAGTCTTGTACTGGGCATAACTTTTGACTCAGGTCGAATCAGAGGGTGAGACCTGTCCACTGGAAAGGAATTGATGATTCCCTTTCCGTACAGTGGTTACATTGAGGATTTGGTTCAGCGGTTTGGGAGAAATCGCTGTTTTAAGGTTTTTCAGGTTGTTGTTCAGGTTTTGGAAGGCTAATGGGCTGATTTGGAGAAGGCCCATTAGAGGGTGGGTGGAGACTATAAATAGGGGGTAAGGGGTATGGAGAAAGGTTGGCATTTTCCATTCTCTTATGGGGAGGCTTTGATCTCCTTCTACCTCTAACATCTTTCCACCATTAAAATTCCAAAATCCAAGGAGGGAAATCGAAGATCTACACCATAAGAGGCTAGATCTACATCGTCTCAAGGGCGAATTCATCGGATTGAAAAGTTTGATTCGAAGTGTTCGCTGTCCGGATTGCGTTTTCATTGCTTTTGCTTAGATTTGGATAATTGGTGAGTGATTTACATCTCTCATTCGGATTCATGCAAGTATATGGGTTTTAGGATGTCAATTTCATCATTTCCATGTTATTTTCCTTAGATCCACACCATGCTAAGTCCATTTTATATATGAATCACCTTAGGATCTGATCTAGATAATTTAAATGGTTAATTTTATTATTTTTCTCAAGATTATGCAAGTTAGATCCGTTTTTATGTTCATATGATTCACTTATCATGTTTTGGGTAATTTATGTGTTTTGATGGAAATTGTTAGATTGATGATATTGTTGGTTGCATAACATGTTTGTGATTGCGTTTGGATGAATCGGATAAGCTGGTTTCATCGGATTCGTCGTTTGGCGAAGTTTTGGTCGAAATCGGAGTCGAATTGGAGATGTGCAGGTTTCTAGTCGTCCTGGAGTTGGTCGGGTCGGTCTGGAATGAGGTGGTCGGTCATAGTATGGCTTGGGAAGCAAGTCAGGGAGCTGGTCGGTTTAAGCTGGTCGGTCCAGAAGGAGCAGAAGTGTTTCTGGTCGGTTTCAGATGGTGGCATTCTGGTCGGTTTCAGATGGTAGCATTCTGGTGGGTTTCAGATGGTGGCATTCTGATTGGTTTTTACTGGAAGCAAATCCTGGTCGCTCTGAAGGAGCTGGTCGGTCAGGTGGAGCAAAATCTGGTCGGTCTTGACGGGGTCGATCCAAAGCTGGTCGATCCCAAGGAGGTCGAGTCGATCCAAAGCTGCAAGGAGGTCGAGTCGATCCAAAGCTTCATGGAGGCGGGTCGTTCTGGAGCAAGGCTGGTCGGTTTTTGGCGGGTCGTTCTGGAGCAAGGCTGGTCGGTTTTTGGCTGGTAATTCTGGAGCAAGGTTCTGGTCGGTTTTGACAGGGTCGTTTTCTGAAAAAGTACGTTTTCGGGTACGACTCGGGTACAAACCAAAAAGGTCTGAAAAAGTACGTTTTCGGGTACGACTCGGGTAAGCAGCGCAGTGATGTGTTTTGGTTCGGTGATGGCGTGACTTCGAGGTGATTCAAGTAGGAAGACTCGAAGTGATGAATGTGTTCGTTGATCAAGGTGGAACAACGAATGCGAAGACAACTCAAAGGTCATGAGTTGGTGGATAATGGCTGCTCGAGAAGGTTGCTTGAGCTATGAAACATCGTCAAGGTTGGACGATTAGATATGCGAAGGCCGAGAAGTCATCGTTGTCGTAAGTTCTAGCAGGCTCAAAGCAGGGGTAAGATGGGTATCGTTGAAAGGCCCAAAAGACCGGTTGTTGATCGAGTACCCTGGGTCTTTCTGGTTGGGGAAAGGCCTAGTGTCAAGGTTGGACATTGACAAGGTTGGGCTTATGGAGTTCATGCTAGAACTGGGGTTATCATTAGCCCTTGACATATGGAAAGGTTGGTCGTCATACGATAATGATGGTTTCGAAGCAGGATTGGCAGTGATAGCCAGAGTCAGTCATGGATGATTAGTTGTTCTGTTTGTACCATCTCACATAGATTATCCAAAGTCGAGGGAGACGTTCTTTGAGTGCTTAAGTGATATTGGTCTAGGCCTCTGGCGAGGGTACTTGAGGAATGTTAAACTCGATTAGGGTTGTCTGTGTGAGACTTATATAATCTGGATGTTATGTGTGTTCTCTATGATTGAATGGGTGTTCTGGTTTCTATGGATGAATGGTTGAAATGCTTGGTGTAAAGGCTATCACTGTTCGATGTGGGGAAGATAAGGTTGAGTTCTTCTCTGGTGATGTGGGTAGATAAGTTGTTCATTTACCCATTCTCATATGCTTTCTTGTTGAAGTTTGTTAGCTGTATTATCGCTCACTAAGACTATTGTCTGACTCAAGGTTTTATGTCTCCTCTTATTACCTTGGGTTGTTCAACCGGTTGTGGATGGGCAGACTAAGTAGCAGGTTACAGGTAATGGAGCTTAGTGATACGAGGAAGCTGAGCGATGACGAGCAGGAGGCTGGCGTACCAGTTTTATTCTATCAAGTATTTCTGTTTCCGCTGTTTGAGTTGCTTGAGAGTTGTAGTGAGGCCTTATGTACAAACTTGGATATCAGTTGGATAATCTTTCTGGATGTTGAAAGAGTTTCAAAAGTTTGCTATATGATACCTCATTACTATCACCTGTTGTATATGTTCTATTATATTTTATCCTTGCGCTGTGAGTTCTACGACAGGTTTCGATGTGTTCACTTACTATGATGATCGTTCATAGCAGCCTGGCACGCCTTTCAGCGCATTATTCCTCTTGTTTAGTGCAGGGGTTATGGGCGGTCGTCACACAGACTGTATAGGCGTGAATTATTTATATTTAATGCTTAAGCAGTTGTGTAGTGCACTCTGGATGATGGTTGATTGTTTATCATTGTTGTTATGTACGTGTGTTGTATGAAATCCATATAAATAACATTATATGGTAATTGACGGTGTCTGATTCCAGTTCAGAAAGAAGGAATTTTTTAAAACAACGAATATTTTAGAATAATATTGAGTAAAAGATCAAATTCTGATGTTGATGTCCGATTTAGGATGGATACGAATATATTTAAATATATAAAGCCATTTTGATTAGATTAACACCATTTTGACTTGAGTGATATTTAAATCAATTTTATTCATTTTTATAATGAATACCGAAAAGGAAACTATTTCAAAGTCTAATATTTTGAAAATGTAATCATTTATATATTATAATGATAAGGAATATTCAATTTTGATTTAAGATTGAAAATGAAGTTATGATCATTTGTAAAACGAAATTAAAACGATTTATAAAATACGTTTTAAATAGAAATCAACAACATATATATAATATATATATTATATATATTTAATGGCCTGAATAGAACACACTCCGCCGCGGTAGTTCGCAAATTTCGACCATTAACTTCGTATCCAAGTTATGGAAGATTCGACCGTCGAATTCCCCTGAAACTGGAACCGTTGGGTTCGTATCAAAAAGAGCTTTCCGACGAAAATAAGTGATTTGAAATCTAACGGTTGGATTTGGAATTATGTCGAAATCAAATTTGGAATAGGTCGCTGTAAGTGCAGTTCGATGACCGTTTATGGAAATCGATTTAACGCGCCTTGATAAAATTATTAAAAATATTAATAATTTGTGTACAATCATGATAAATGATTTGGAAAGAATTGGGATAAAAGATTCCATATTTGAAAAGATAAAAATATATTTTTATGGAAATGAACTAGTTATGAACTAGAATTATAATCCAATATTTTAAATAAATAAATTGGATTTGAAATGGTTTTAAAAATAACCCGAATTTCCAATATATGAATTAGAATGGATTTGAATCGAAATTGTCTTCGGAATATTTCGATATTGGACTCCGAGAATATACAGACATTGTAGAGGAATTTGGAAGATATATATATCATTATTCCAATACGATAATTTTTTATTTCAGAATTTGATATTGTATATAAACTGATATATTTTCTATTCAGATCCTTGTATTTTCTATCAAATGGGATTTTGGGTTGGTCGTGAACGGTGCATTCACTAACACTCTTCTTAAACCCAGTTGAGAAAAGATTAAATCTTTTTATTACGATTTAATGAAGTTTAGCAATTAATTAATGTTTAATTCGAATTGAATTGAATTGAATTTTGGGTTTGCCATGAATGGTATCTTTAAAAATGCTGTTCTTAAACCCATTGGAGTTAAGAAAATTAGAAACTAACTGGAGATTAGCTAAGTTGAATTGTTTCCTGGGTATTGATCTGATGTTGGTTTCGGCCTTCGGGATTAATACTTAGGGAATTTTTCTCTTACTAATTTACGGTTAGTGACTGATGGAATGGTGTCTTCAATAACACTGTGTTTAAAACAACACTTGTTCGTTAACCCCACTTATAGTGAAAAGGGATTTGGAATATAAAAATCTTTTATTAAGATTTAATGGAAATTTTCCAAAGTAAAGTTTTCCAATTTAATAAAATAAACAGGAATGGAATGGAATTCGATTTGGGAATAATCGAAGTGAGCTTCTGTGGAGGAAGACTGTTAATATATATGGAATTTAAAAAGGCTTGGTCGTTATTCGATTCATATTATTAGTCGGACACGGAATTTGACATCGATTATATATTGATATGTTTTCTATTAAAATTCCATAATTAATGGATTGGGATTTTGGGTTTATCGTGAGCTGTGTTTTAAATGATTAAGTAATGATTTTCGAGATTAAAACTGAATTGGAGTTTCGATGAATCTTTAATTAGATTTAAATGTGAATCTGATAATTTAAATAATCAAATTCCGAAAATAATCGAGAATGGAGTACCACCAGTTTTACTCCAAGAGATAGTTAAATCTTTAATTAGATTTGAATGTGAAACAGTAATTAAATTTACCAATAACACCGTGGTGTTAGATATGAAGTATTACCAGTTTTGCTTCATGTGATGAATAGGTTGGGAAAGGGAAAGTAAATAAAGGATTACTTCGGTAAGGTTCGTTATTCCCGACTAGTTTGGAAAACCTTAATATGGTTGAACTTGTGAAATGAATACTTGGATAAAAGAATATTCTGGATTTGTATGAGGCGTATGTTGTGTTTTTATAGCACTTGTTTATTATATACGCGAGTTATCCAGAAATTCGTATGATTTATCCCATTCTGAATAACTAAATCGACGATGAGTCGACAATGAAGGCGGTGGTTGAAGACCGGAGGTCTTCACATCTTTTGGATGATTACTGATGTCTTGATTAGGCTGTACAACCAAGACGAGGTAAAAAGTGGTGATCGTCCAGACGGACTTGGAGATCGACTGGATATGCGAGGACCTCTCTCCTGTATTAGACATATGGGCCAAGGAATAAGGTGCCTCCGGTTTTGTTCAGACCCAGAACGAACTTGTAAATGGACTGTGTCTAACATTGGATTTCATTCAGTGCGGTTGATAGATGTCAGTTGCATTGTGTGAATTGTCTGTGTGGCATGTTGAGATGCAAATGATTAAGACTTTTGTTGAAATGCAGAGTCTTACGGTTGATGATAAAATCACGGCTTTAAGATAGTATAGCTTTGTGCAACGTTAATTCGCGAGCATCACACCCCGGTGTGAACCAGAAATGGGAGAGGACCTCAGGGAGGACATGCGTTTCTTTCTAGCTGGGAGTGGTGTCAGCATTGGCAGGCCCTGAAATTTTACTAATGTGGATGATGGAAAGCAAGGCGTCTTGTATATATCGGCACTACGGGGACGAGGGATGGTTTGGTGGATATATGACCAATTTATGCCCCGTAGGGCGGGGAAATGCATTGTTCAGGCATTTAAATCCACTTTGTGAGGATCGCCTCTGACGATCCAAGCATCAATGCGTTCTGACCTGAGCCATGGGCTAGATTGTCTCGAAGCGGTAAGAATGATCCCTTGCCTTGGTTCACAGATGGAAATCCAAATTGCAATACGTGACTTTGCGGTTTTAATTGTAGAACTAGTATGGCGACATGATATATGGTAACCATGCCGTCTAAGATTGATACATTTAAGTTTGAAGTTCTTTTCTTCGCTTATAGTAGTAATAAAAGATTAAATTTCACGTATCAAGCATTATTTGGCAATTATAAGGCAAAACACTATCCTCCGGCTTGCGTTGCATTGTGTGATGGGACCTAGGTCTTATAATAGCTTTATTTTCTTTAATTAACATTGCGCTATTTGTCTTATGCACTGGTATTCTTAGGGGTAAACCCATTCCGTGTTATACGGCTTGGTCCATTGATTTACCTGACTGTAAAATCATATTAATAACTGTTTTCGTTCTCACACCATTCACATAACTGATCTCGAGTTTATTGTTTTAACCTAAACTCTGGGTTCCCCTATTTTCCACATGGATAGCTAGTAGTTTTGGTTTTGCAGATTATTTCTTTTTCAAGATTCTGGTTTACAGCTGGAGTTATATTTAGAACGCTCTGTATCCGTGTATTTAGTTCAGTTGTGTTTTGTACTATTTTTCCGCTGCTATGTAATTTAAATCTCTTATGTGTAATATTTATTCATACTTTGTTATATTATTGTACTCTGATGTAATTGTTGTAATAAGCATTGAAATGTTCTTCTGTTTCTATTTTGATTTGTCGTGTTCTCAACTCAATCCGGGCTTTTCTTTACAGTGGAGTTTTGGTAGTTTCAACTTCCAACAATTACCCATATCTTTTTAATACTGTGAAGGGTTGGTTTTTGCAGCACCCAATCCAAACGATTCACCATCATTCATATTTGTCGATCTACCCTCCTATGTTTAAACTACCCCTACTTCTCTTCATGCTTCAAAACATCCCTTCTTTTTAATCGTACCAATAATTCTCCAAATAGTCTTTACTTCCTACAATTACCACTATTTTTTAACTATAGTGGAGGGTGGGTTTTTGCAGCACCCAATCCAACGATTCATCATCTTTCATATACTTCCGACAATTACCCCTATCTTTTTACTACCGTGAAGGGTTGGTTTTTGCAGCACCCAATCAAAACGATTCATCGTCTTTTATATTTGTCGATCTACCCCTACTATGCTTAATCTACCCCTACTTCTCTTAATACTTCAAAACAACCCTTTTTTTAATCCTACCACTGATTCTCTAAATAGCCCTTCCTTTCAACAATCACCCTATTTTTTAACTATTGTGAAGGATTGGTTTTTGCAGTGCCGAATCCAAACGATTCATCATCTTTCATATTTGTCGATCTGCCCCTACTATGCTTAAACTACCCCTACTTTTCTTAATATTTCAAAACAACCCTTCTTTTTAATCCTTCTTCTCTAAATAGCCCTTCTTCCAACAATTACCCCTATTTTTTACCTTTTGTGAAGGGTTGGTTTTTGTAGCACCCAATCCAAATGATTCATCATATTTCATATTTGTCGATCTACCCCTACTATGCTTAGTCTACCCCTCCTTCTCTTAATACTCAAAAACAGTCCTTATATTAATCCTACACCTAAGTCTAAAAATAGCCCGTACTTCCAACAATTATCCCTATCTTTTTTATAATGTGAAGGGTTGGTTTTTGCAGCACCCAATCCAAACGATTCATCATCATTCATATTTGTCGATCTACCCTCCTATGCTTAAACTACCCCTACTTCTCTTAATGCTTCAAAACAGCCCTTCTTTTTAATCGTACCAATAATTCTCTAAATAGTCCTTACTTCCTAAAATTTCCCCTATTATTTAAGTACAATGGAGGGTGGGTTTTTGCAGCACCCAATCCAACGATTCATCATCTTTCATATTTGTCGATCTACCCCTATTATGCTTAAACTACCCCTACACCTCTTAATACCTCACAAAACAACCCTTCTTCTTAATCCTATCCCTAATTCTCTAAATAGCCCTTACTTCAAAAATCACCCCTATCTTTTTTCTACCGTGAAGGGTTTGTTTTTGCAACACCCAATCCAAAGGATTCATCATCTTTCATATTTGTCGATCTACCCCTCCTATGCTTAAACTACCCCTACTGCTCTTAATACTTCAAAACAGCCCTTCTTTTTAATTGTACCACTAATTCTCCAAAAATCCCTTACTTCCAATAATTACCCCTATTTTTTAACTATTGTCAAGGGTTGGTTTTTGCAGCACCCAATCAAAATGATTCATCATCTTTCACATTTGTCGATCTACCCCAACTATGCTTAAACTACCCGTACTCCTCTTAATACTTCACAAAATAGCCCTTCTTTTTAATCTTATCCCTAATTCTCTAAATAGCCCTTACTTCCATCAATTACCCCTATCTTTTTACTACTGCGAAGACTTGATTTTTACGGCAACCAATCCAAACAATTCATCATTTTTATATTTTTCAATCTACCCCTACTATTCTTAATCTACCCCTACTTGTCTTAACAATTCAAAACAGCCTTTCTTTTTAATTGAACCTATAATATTCTAAATAGCCCTTCCTTTCAACAATTTCCCCTATTTTTTAACTATTGTGAGGGATTGGTTTTTGAAGCACCCAACCCAAACGATTCATCATCTTTGATATTTGCCGATCTACCATTCTGTGCTTAATGTACCCCTACTTCTCTTAATACCTCAAAATAGTACTTCTTTTAAATCGTAACCCTAATTCTCTAAATAGCCCTTACTTCCAACAATTACCCCAATTTATTACTACAATGAAGGGTTGGTTTCTACAGCACCCAATCCAAACTATTAATCATCTTTTACTTGTCGATCTACCCCTACTATGCTTAAACTACCCCTACTTCTCTTAATACTTCAAAACATCCCTTCTTTATAATCATACCCCAAATTCTCTAAATAGCCCTTCCTTCCAACAATTACCCCTATTTTTTAACTATAGTGAAGGGTTGGTTTTTGCAGCAACCAATTTAAACGATTCATCATCTTTCGTACTTGTCGATCTAACCCTACTATACTTAAATTACCCGAACTTCTCTTAATACATCAAAACAACCCTTCTTTTTAATCCTATCTCTAATTCTCTAAATAGCCCTTACTTCCGATAATTACCTCTATCTTTTTACTACTCTGTAGGGTTGGTTTTTGCAACACCCAATCAAAACGATTCATCGTCTTTTATATTTGTCGATCTACCCCTACTTTGCTTAATCTACCCCTACTTCTCTTAATACTTCAAAACAGCCCTTTTTTAATCCTTAAAATAATTCTCTAAATAACTCTTTCTTTCAACTATCGCCCCTATTTTTTAACAATTGTGAAGGATTGATTTTTGCACCACCCAATCCAAACGATTCATCATCTTTCATATTTGTCGATGTACCCCTACTATGCTTAAACTACCCCTACTTTTCTTAATACTTCAAAACAACCCTTCTTTTTAATCCTTCCCCTAATTCTCTAAATAGCCCTTCTTCCAATAATTACCCCTATTTTTTACCTTTTGTGAAGGGTTGGTTTTTGTAGCACCCAATCCAAATGATTCATCATCTTTCACATTTGTCGATCTACCCCTACTATGCTTAGTCTATAGCTACTTCTCTAAATACTCAAAAACTGTCCTTATTTTAATCCTACCCCTAATTCTGAAAATAGCCCTTACTTCCAACAATTACCCCTATCTTTTTACTATGGTGAAGGGTTGGTTTTTGCAGCACCCAATCCAAACGATTCATCATCAATGATATTTGTCGATCTACACTCCTATGCTTAAACTACCCCTACTTCTCTTAATACTTTAAAACATCCCTTCTTTTTAATCGTACCAATAATTCTCTAAATAGTCCTTACTTCTGACAATTACCCCTATTTTTTAACTACTGTGGAGGGTTGGTTTTTGCAGCACCCAATCCAACGATTCATTATCTTTCATATTTGACGATCTACCCTTATTATGCACATACTACCCCTACTCCTCTTAATACTTCACAAAACAGCCCTTCTTTTTAATCCTATCTCTAATTCTCTAAATAGCCCTAACTTCAACAATTACCCCTATCTTTTTTCTACTATGAAGGGTAGGTTTTTGCAGCACCCAATCAAATGATTCATCATCTTTCATATTTGTCGATCTACCCCTCCAATGCTTAAACTATCTCAACTGCTCTTAATACTTAAAACAACCCTTATTTTTAATTGTACCACTAATTCTCCAAAAATCCCTTACTTCCAATAATTACCCCTATTTTTTAACTATTGTGAAGGATTGGTTTTTGCAGCACCCAATCAAAACGTATCATCATCTTTCACATTTGTCGATCTACCCTAACGATGCTTAAACTACTCGTACTCCTCTTAATACTTCACAAAATAGCCCTTCTTTTTAATATTATACCTAATTCTCTAAATAGCCCTTACTTCCATCAATTACCCCTATCTTTTTACTACTGTGAAGGTTTGATTTTTACTGCACCCAATCAAAACAATTCATCATTTTTATATTTTTCGATCTACCCCTACTATTCTTAATCTACCCCTACTTCTCTTAACAATTCAAAACAGCTTTTCTTTTTTATTTAACCTATAATATTCTAAATAGCCCTTCCTTTCAACAATTTCCCCTATTTTTTAACTATTGTGAAGGATTGGTTTTTGAAGCACCCAGCCCAAACGATTCATCATCTTTGATATTTGCCGATCTACCATTCTGTGCTTAATGTACCCCTACTTCTCTTAATACCTCAAAATAGTACTTCTTTTAAATCGTAACCCTAATTCTCTAAATAGCCCTTACTTCCAACAATTACCCCAATTTATTACTACTATGAAGGGTTGGTTTCTGCAGCACCCAATCCAAACGATTCATCATCTTTTACTTGTCGATCTACCCCTACTATGCTTAAACTACCCCTACTTCTCTTAATACTTCAAAACATCCCTTCTTTATAATCATACCCCAAATTCTCAAAATAGCCCTTCCTTCCAACAATTACCCCTATTTTTAAACTATGGTGATGGGTTGGTTTTTGCAGCAACCAATCTAAACGATTCATCATCTTTCGTACTTGTCGATCTAACCCTACTATGCTTAAACTACCCAAACTTCTCTTAATACATCAAAACAACACTTATTTTTAATCCTATCTCTAATTCTCTAAATAGCTCTTACTTCCGACAATCACCTCTATCTTTTTACTACTCTGAAGGGTTGGTTTTTGCAGCACCCAATCAAAACGATTCATCGTCTTTTATATTTATCGATCTATCCCTATTTTGCTTAATCTACCCCTACTTCTCTTAATACTTCAAAACAGCCCTTTTTTTAATCCTTCCAATAATTCTCTAAATATCTCTTCCTTTCAATAATCGCCCCTATTTTTTAACAATTGTGAAGGATTGATTTTTGCAGTGCCCAATCCAAACGATTCATCATCTTTCATATTTGTCGATGTACCCCTACTATGCTTAAACTACCCCTACTTTTCTTAATACTTCAAAACAACCCTTCTTTTTAATCCTTCCCCTAATTCTCTAAATAGCCCTTCTCCCAACAATTACCCTTATTTTTTACCTTTTGTGAAGGGTTGGTTTTTGTAGCACCCAATCCAAATGATTTATCATCTTTCATATTTTTCGATCTACCCCTACTATGCTTAGTCTATAGCTACTTCTCTAAATACTCAAAAACTATCCTTATTTTAATCCTACCCCTAATTCTGAAAATAGCCCTTACTTCCAACAATTTCCCCTATCTTTTGACTACGGTGAAGGGTTGTCTTTTGCAGCACCCAATCCAAACGATTCATCATCAATGATATTTGTCGATCTACACTCCTATGCTTAAACTACCCCTACTTCTCTTAATACTTTAAAACATCCCTTCTTTTTAATCGTATCAATAATTCTTTAAATAGTCCTTACTTCCGACAATTACCCCTATTTTTTAACTACTGTGGAGGGTTGGTTTTTGCAGCACCCAATCCAACGATTCATCATCTTTCATATTTGACGATCTACCCTTATTATGCACAAACTACCCCTACTCCTCTTAATACTTCAAAAAACAGCCCTTCTTTTTAATCCTATCCCTAATTATTTAAATAGCCCTAACTTCAACAATAACCCCTATCTTTTTCGTACTAAGAAGGGTAGGTTTTTGCAGCACCCAATCAAACGATTCATCATCTTTCATATTTGTCGATCTACCACTCCAATGCTTAAACTATCTCAACTGCTCTTAATACTTTAAAACAACCCTTATTTTTAATTGTACCACTAATTCTCCAAATAGCCCTTACTTCCAACAATTACCCGTATTTTTTAACTATTGTGAAGGGTTGGTTTTTCCAGCACCCAATCAAAACGATTCATCATCTTTCATATTTGTCGATTTACCCCTACTATGCTTAAACTACCCCTACTCCTCTTAGTTCTTCACAAAACAACCCTTCTTTTTAATCCGATCCCTAATTCTCTAAATAGCCCTTACTTCCAACAATTACCCCTATCTTTTTGCTACTGTGAAGGGTTGGTTTTTGCTACACCCAATCCAAACAATTCATCATCTTTCATATTTGTCGATCTACCACTCCTATGCTTAAACTACCCCTACTTCTCTTAATACTTCAAAACAGCCCTTCTTTTAAATCGTACCCCTAATTCACTAAATAGCCATTACTTCCAAAAATTACCCCAATTTTTTACTACTGTGAAGGGTTGGTTTTTGCAGCACCCAATCCAAACGATTCATCATCTTTTATTTGTCGATCTACCCCTACTATGCTTAAACTACCCCTACTTCTCCTAATACTTCAAAACATCCCATCTTTTTAATCATACCCCTAATTCTCTAAATAGCCCGTGCTTCGAACAATTACCCCTATTTTATAACTACCGTGAAGGGTTGGTTTTTGCAGCACCCAATCCAAACGATTAACCTTCTATCATATTTGTCGATCTAACCCAACTATGCTTGTACTACCCCTACGTCTCTTAATACTTCAAAACAACCTTTCTTTTTAATCCTATCCCTATTTCTCTAAATAGCCCTTACTTCCGACAATTACTCCTATCTTTTTTCAAGTTTGAAGGGTTGGTTTTTCAAGCACCCAATCAAAATGATTCATCGTCTTTTATATTTGTCGATCTATCCCTACTTCCCTTATTAATTCAAAACAACCCTTCTTTTTAATCCTACCCATAATTCTCTAGATAGCCCTTCCTTTCAACAATCACCCCTATTTTTTGACTATTGTGAAGGATTGGTTTTTGCAGCACCCAATCCAAACGATTCATCATCTTTCATATTTTTCGATCTACCCCGGTTATGCTTAAACTACCCCTACTTTTCTCAATACTTCAAAACACCCCTTCTTTTTAATCCTTCCCCTAATTCTCTAAATAGCCCTTCTTCCAACAATTACCCCTATTTTTTACCATTTGTGAAGGGTTGGTTTTTGTAGAACCCAATCCAAATGATTCATCATCTTTCATATTTGTCGATTTGCCACTACTATGCTTAGTCTACCCTTACTTCCCTTAATACTCAAAAACAGTCCTTATTTTAATCCTACCCCTAATTCTGTAAATAGCCCTTACTTCCAACAATTACCCCTATCTATTTACTATTGTAAAGGATTGGTTTTTGCAGCACCTAATCCAAACGATTCATCATCTTTCATATTTGTCGATCTACCCCTACTATGCTTAAACCTCTACTACTTATCTTAATACTTCAATACAACCCTTGTTCTTAATCCTACACTTAATTCTCTAAATAGCCCATCCTTCCAACAATGACCCCTATTTTTTAACTATTGTGTAGGATTGGTTTTTACAGCACCCAATCCAAATGATTCACCATCTATAATATTTCTCTATCTACCCCTACTATGCTTAAAGTACACTTGCTTCTCTTAATATTTCAAAACAAACCTTCTTTTTAATCCATCCCCTAATTCTCTTGTTGAAAGGGAGGGCTATTTAGAGAATTAGGGGTAGGATTAAAAAGAAGGTACGTTTTGAAGTATTAGGAGAAGTATGGGCAGATTATGCATAGTATAGGTAGATCGACAAATATGAAAGACGATGAATCATTTGGATTGGGTGCTACAAAAACCAAGTCTTCACAAAAGGTAGATAATAGGGGTAATTGTTGGAAGTAAGTCCTATTTAGAGAAATAGGGTAGGACTAAAAAGAAGGGCTGTTTTGAAGTATTAAGAGAAGTAGTGGTAGTTTAAGCATAGTAGTGGTAGATCAATAAATATGAAAGATGATGAATAGTTTGGATTGGGTGCCGCAAAAAAAATACTTCACAATAGCTAAAAAATAGGCGTAATTGTTGGAAGTAAGGGCTACTTAAACAATTAGGGGAAGGACTAAAAGAAGGATCATTTTTGGAATTAAGAGAAGTAGGGGTAGATTAAGCATAGTAGGGATAGGTCGACAAATATGAAAGATGATGAATCAGTTGGATTGGTTGCTACAAAAACCGACCTTTCACAAAAGGTAAAAATAGGTGTAATTGTTAGAAGTAAGGGCTATTTAGAGAATTACGGGTAAGATTAAACAGAAGGGTTGTTTTAAAGTATTAAGAGAAGTAGGTATAGTTTAACCATAGTAGGGGTAGATCTACAAATATGAAAGATGATGAATCGTTTGGATTGGGTGCTGTAAAAACCAACCTTTCACCTTAGTTAAAAAATATGGGTAATTGTTGGAAGTAAGGGCTATTTAGAGAATTACGGGTAAGATAAAAAGAAGAGCTGTTTTGAAGTATTAAGAGAAGCAGGGGCAGTTTAAGCATAGGAGGTGTAGATCGTCAAATATGAAAGATGATGAATCGTTTGGATTGGGTGCTGGAAAAACCAACCATTCACAGTAGTAAAAAGATAGGGGTAGTTGTTGGAAGTAAGGGCTATTTAGAGAATTAGGGGTAAGATTAAAAAGAAGGGCTGCTTTTTGAAGTATTAAGAGGAGTAGGGGTAGTTTAAGCATATTAGGGGTAGATCGACAAACATGACGGATGATGAATCATTTGGATTTGGTACTACAAAAACCAACCCTTCACAGTAATTAAAAAAATAGGGGTAATTGTTGGAATTAAGGGCTATTTAGAGAATTGGTGGTACGATAAAAAAGAAGGGCTGTTTTGAAGTATTTAGAGAAGTAGTGGTAGTTTAAGCATAGTAGGGGTAGATCGACAAATATGAAAGATGTCGAATCATTTTGATTGGGTGCTGCAAAAACCAACCCTTCATAGTAGTAAAAAGATAGGCGCAATTGTTGGAAGTAAGGGCAATTCAGAGAATTAGGGGTAGGATTGTAAAGAAGGGTTGTTTTGAAATATCAAGAGAAGTAGGGGTATGTTAGCCTGCATTGTGACCAGGCTACCCAAAGAAAAGGATTTGAGCATGACCATGCATTGATCATCAATCGTTTGGATGAAGTGGCAGAATATGGAAAAATCTGGATTTTGGCACTTTTGAAGATCGGTTCGTGACCACCCCCAGGGTCGGATCGCAGACATATATGCTAACCGATTCAGATCGTGATCATGTATGCTAACCGATTCGGATCGTGATCATGTACGCTAACCGATTCGGATCGTGATCACGTACGCTAACCGATTCGGATCGTGACCATGTATTCTAACCGATTCGGATCGTGACCATCACCATCACGACCATCACCAGCTCACCACCCCGGCTCATGAACCATGACCACGAACCGCGACCAGGACCTGCTACTACACATGTAGATTTTGACATATTCTCAAGGCTATGACCGCTCCTACTTTCCCGGATCGGGTGCCATGTGTCCTACCACGACCTGGTCACCAAATGGGCTTTCCTACAGCTATAAATAGACCTCCAGAGGGCATTTTCAAGGGGCTTTTGGCATCTCTTTGTTCATGGCAGCCATGACCAACACTTCTCCATGAATAACCACCATCTTCCTCAATAAGAATCAATGAATTCAGAGAGAATTATTCATTAGATTCATATGATTGAGAGACAATATTCATTGTAATTATAATCTATGAGTGAAATGAGAAAATATGAAGTGGACGCAGGCTCGTTAACGCCGAACCACAATAAAAATCCTATTGTCTTACTTATTCTCTATATTTACGGGTACTTCTTCATATCCTATGCTCGAAACATGACGATTTGGGTGTTAGGACCATTTTTTGGTCTAACTTTTTGGTGCTTTCACTGAGAACTGAATTCTCATCTTATCAGATTGTTACTCTACTATTTGGATTTAAAAGTCCGAAGAAAACAGTCCGCCTTCCTATCATTTTTGAATATTTTTGGTGATTTCAGAAAATCATAGCTTCGTGCCATCTAAGAAAGAAAAGGAATCGCCAGCTTCGTGATCGAATGAAGAATGAATAGATAACGCGCAGGAGCAGGTGATTGGCTCGCGGATCGCTGGGGAGGCCACGAAACAAACCATGGAGCAGCAACGACCCTTAGGGCGACAGCGACCCGGAGAGTTGCCTGGTTCACGATCCGACCTGGTGTAATCTCCATGATCCGGTCCCAAAGAGCCTTCACGACCCGACCGAGTAAGGAAATCACGATCCAACCCGGTGATACCTCAACGACCCGACCTAGAGCAACTGTTATGGACATATCCACGAACCGATCTGAAGCTGGAAGGTAGGAGGGTCCCGATCGCCAAGCAGGACCACGAACCGGATGGACTGCCGAGCCACGACCTGAAGTGATTTGCGAAGCCCGATCCAAAGGGATATGTATGATCCGCGACCCAGCGAACAAGGGTCGCGACCCGATCCAAAAAGCGACATTTTTTGGAAAAAATACAATTTTCAGGTCGATCGCCGCCGGGACTGCGGGTCCCCGGACCCCAGCCGGCGCTGCGCCCAGACCCGTTGGCGGCCTCACCTTCGGCTCGGAGCACGGCCTTGCCTTCGGCTTGGAGCATGGCTCATCTTCAACTCAACATATATGTTGGCCAACATCATTCATCAAAGCTTGTCAATGAAGAATAAACGGATTGTCAAAGAATTTAACAACGGAATGGCGACGACTGGAATTCCTCCAGAAGCCATGATCTCTATCTACCGGTGTTATTGAATGTGAGGAGTTATTGAAATGATTCGACAGGCTGGCTATGGCAGTATACAAAATAATGATGGTCTCATAACAGCCTCCTCTTCTAGAGTTCCGATGGTGTATTGATTTGGCCAATGCAACTGATGTTTTTCAAGAACGGGTAGTGATCACCTAGTTTACGTGACTTAAACCTGTCCTACAGGAAAAATCCCAGATGACATTGACATAGAACAATCCGGATACTATTCTGAGGATGACTCAGAAGATCCCAATGACCATGATTCTCAATAATGGGATACCCGACAGCAATTACGGATCCTAGCACTACAAAGTTACCCTTCGTTTGAATGGGGTGGTGAAAAATATATGTCCCACGGTTCACTACTTGAAAAGCTTAGCTAACATTTGCAATGCCTATTTGTCGTCAACCGCATCGAGGAAGACTGATTTCCATAGAATAAAGGGTAGATCAATGTACTTTGGTGCCCAGAGTTAGGTACTAATTGAACCACCGAAGGCCATGATTGGGCATATGGATCCTCACCCGTATGATAACAACTTGACTTCTCACCAGCCATCATATGACCTTGGTCAAGAGATGAGAGTTCGAGATCAAAGTAAATATGAATCAACCATTAGCTCTCTACTTCTTCCTTTCGTTGTGACAGAACACATAAACATTACTTGAAGCCTCATAAGCAATGCTTTCATGTTCAAGCTTATCTAATCAAGGCCCAGACAGACCAGCTTCAATGGAATTCAGAACCTACATTGCACCCTAGTGCCTATTGCTAAATATCCCAACCGAAGAAGGAGTGGAAATTGTCTACGGTGGCCAACTTATTGGAGAAGGCGACTATTTGGCTGGATGGAATACGCTACGCAACAGAGATGGCATGAAACCCGACCCTTCAGACGAAATGGAGTGTGAAGGTGGTGTTAGTATTGTGAATAAAGGGAGCATCGCAAAGGGAATTGCCCGATGATCTGCCCGAAGATATAGATCACATAGAGGATGAAAATTCAGGATGCAGGAGTGCGACATCTAATGTAGCAACTGCCCAAAGTTGGAAAAGCATGCTTAAAGCTCATTCATTGTTTTGACAAAACTCCGCCACTATTGACATTCACCTGATTGTGATACACATTAATTAGATACTACGACAGGTCCTACAACAACCTGAGGCTTTTGGAAGACAGCTCGAATGGGACATAGAGCTGAACCAGTTTGATCTCAATTTCATCCTAAAGAAGTCCATATGAGGAAAAGCATTAGCCAACTTCATCGCTAAATGTACCACTCCCGAAGAGGATGTGGCAGATGTAGAAGATGCAACTGGAAGATGTAATCAAATGGTGCAAAGAATGATTGATTGTCCGACACCGGTGTCTTATTAATAACCCCTAAAAGGACGGTCAATTTACTATGCCTTACGGTTGAAATTCTTCGCTGCTAACAACGGCTCCGAAGAAGACACCCTGATTATTGAATTGAAACTCGCTAAGGAGTTGGGGATAGTGGCACTAAACATATTTTCTGACTTTCACACTGTTGTTCGCCAGGCTCAAAAGGAATTCCAGACGAAGGAACCACCACTCGCAGCTTACCTAGAACTGGAAGAAGGGCTTTTGGATGTATTAGAATGTTACAACATATCTCATGTCCTATGTGCAAAAAATCAGAAGGCGGATAATCTGACCAAGTTAGAAGGGTCCGACAATCTAGAAAAGATAGAGATGATCCCCATCAAGACACTATGAAATACAACCATTGATCAGATGGAAGTGGATCCAACGTTGGAGACCGAACCCGGAAGAGAGTCATGGTTAACTCCATGATAAACTTCCTACAGCACAGAAAGCATCTAACAAGGTGAGGTGAAAGGCATGCAATCGTTCGTTATTCCTCGAGATATGACATGCAATTCGACATTGCCTATTTTTCTTGGAAGGTTGTCCCAAAACAAACACCAACGATTGCAATTTCCGAATTCACTACCCTGAATGATTCGACCAAATCACCAATCAGCCACCCATTAGATGGGAGATGTACATGAATGAAACTACTGGTGAACGGCGTTCTGAAGTTAGAATGTGAAGACTCATACTTCCACTCTTTTCATCGATTATCTGCCAAGTGACTCACTCCCCTAAGGCTGGGGGCAACTACAGATTTGAGCATAAATTGCTTGAGATTACATCATCTAATTCAGAGCTGATACATCAAGAATTTGCCTGGCCAATTGACTTAGTCTTACCTGTAAGTTAGCGAGTTGAAGATCTAGAATGCTTACGCATGAATGCTGGTTGATTGTCGGTGCACCAACCCTTGTCCCCGATATGGGATCGAGGGTATATCAGCAAATTTATGTGATATGATTATCCTACCAGCAGTAATATCCTATTTCCTAGCATGGAAAGTGCAAAAATTTCTATAAGCATGAATCCATTGTTCTCATACTAATTTACAACCTAACACCAATGCAAAGATGTGCTACCATTAGCAATCCAGTCATGACTTCCTGACACTCTATCTTTACCCTCAGCACGAGGGCAAAAAGGCGATCTGAAGGAGATGTGACTTCATCACTCGCTTACAGTACCTACCTAACCGCCTTTTCCATCCCAAAACCTCTATCAAGGCCAATTCATTCTTGGAACTGCCGCCTCACAATAATTTGAAGAAGCATTCGTCATCAACTTGAAATATTGGCAGTCATCCCTTGGCGGTGACATGACAATAATAAATGGACTTGCAAAGAACCTACAATGCCATTTCTGCTCCAAATGATATTCATTCCTTTAATAGGATCATTCTCCAACCATGACTCTTATATTAGCATGTTTTGTGAGTTGTTGATGTAATTAACTCAGATGAACTAATGTGTGGATTATGGATGGTATTGGTACCTCGGATTTGATACCGATCAGATTTCTAACACCCGCATATGGAATTATGGAATAGAACCATAACGAGCTCGATTGAACTGCTCATCTACAAAGCTACGCCCTCTATCTAAAGAAAATCGTATAGCTCAAGGTGGATCCAGAATGACATACCTATACTTGGCTCACACGTGGCAGACTAAAGAACAATCGTACACAAATCATTGAATCGCAAAGTCGTAGTCCGACTCCAGATGAACTCGGTGTGACCGCCTACATGGCTTGATCCTATGCTCGACGCCACCAGATTACATGAATTCAAATAAAGGAGGCAACACTGCCCCTCGATATGCATACTTTTCAATCATAAAATTTGCTTCTACATGCCTCTTGAGTTATTGACATGACTAATTCGTGCGATATGAATGATGCAGGTCCCCAAAGTTTGGTGCCAACCATTCCTCCCATTGATTATTCGGAGGAATGCAAAGCCTTGGCAAACGTTTTCCAACCGTTTGTCGGAGCGATTTTAATCCTCAGAGCTTGGATTAAAATATAAACCTGGGATGAGCGTGATGGGCACGCATGATTGAAGACCGCTCGATCCGTGACTCTGACTCTCAAGATTCGAGATAGAGTATAAAAGATGCGAAGATGACATCCGCAAGGAGTGAAGGTGCACCATAATAAGAGCCTCCTTGACGAAACACTAACCTTGGCGACCGCCAGGAGAGTATAAAAGCGTCCATGATTAGGCGCTGAGAAAGGGCCTCACCCCGCTAAAGGATTGGGGAGCGATTGAACAGTTGAGTCTGAACTCTAACCTTGGCGACCGCCAGGAGAGTATAAAAGCGTCCATGATTAGGCGCTGAGAAAGGGCTCTCACCCCGTTGAAGGATCGGGGAGCGATTGAACAACTGAGTCTGAATTCTAACCTTGGCGACCGCCAGGATAGTATAAAAGCATCCATGATTAGGCGCTGAGAAAGGGCTCTCACCCCGCTGAAGGATCGGGGAGCGATTGAACAGCTGAGTTCGCACTCTAACCTTGGCGACTGCCAGGAGAGTATAAAAGAGCTATAGATTTAGCGCCCCCCAGAATTTCTGCCTCGCTGAAGGATCGGTGAGCAGATCACGAAACGAACTCGGACTCTAATCCACTAAAGGATCGAGAGAGTATAAAGGCGCTAGAGACTTAGCACTCCCAGAACTCCCTCCCCGGTGAAGGATTGGGGAGCAGAATGAAAAAAGATCCTGAACCACTCATTTTCGGGAATGGGGGCAACACACACTTGACTCTAATCAATCCTCAATAAGCCCGGGTCAGGCACCATATTAATGAATGATTGGGGGCACACCCATACACATATATGCACACAGAAATGTAGTGCAGAAATTTTAAAAGTTTTATTGCTAGAATGGTTCATGATTTGAGTATTTATGTTCGTAACTAAATATGATAAACTTGCAGGAACACAGCAGTGTAAAAAGAAATAGAATTTCATTCGCTAAGCACAGGCTCACAAAACATAGCTGGACAAAATGCGAGACCCGAACTCGCACAACAACAGCAGACCAGTAGTAAATAACTAAAGGGGGCACGTCCAAAAGGATGATGTGGGTGTACAATTCTAAACTACCTGTGCGACTCAAGGCGATGACAGAAAAGTGGCCTGGATAGTGAATTTTTCAGCGATATGTTATACGACTTGGTACTCGCAACTGGAAGGACCCGGCGAGGCCCTGAAATTTTTAGATGTCTACCCTGCATTAATATGATCGCTTGAATTCTGAAAGAAACTTCCTCTCCACATGCATACATGTCTGAATTCGAAAGGATTTTTGAAGACCAGGAAACAAACGAAAAGGGAACGTCCAACCATTGGAGCCTGGATAAGAGATGAGAGATTAGCATGGATCGCATACCAACAACTCGATTTGCACTCAACTCCGACTCATTATGCAAGGAGTGAATATGAATTCAAAGAAGATATGGATTTGAAGCGTATTACTCAAAAAAAAATCCTGTGGATATGGGGCACCAGCGCTAATTTGGAAGGATGAGCAACAACCATCAACTCGGGATGAACATGAACCAATCAGCAGGCGTGCGGCATGCGGCTTTGATTCATAACATCATGGATGGAAACATGGACAATGTAACAGCTACCTGCAACATCCTAGATGAGAATGCAAGAATTGTAACAAACTCAGGTTATGCACGACCATCTTTAGTCAGACGACCCGAACTTCCCCGGTCTCCGAAGAGATGAGAAAGAACGAATTACTGTGAGGACAAGACAAATCAGAACGCAGACGGAAGAACATTTCATTGCTATTACAACAATTCCATCAGATGCAAGAATATATAGAGTATAAATGAATAGATTACATTCGATAAATATCAGAGATTATAATAAATTACATAGCAGCGGAAAATAATACAAAGCACAACTGAAGGTGATATACGAATACAGAGCTTTCCGGATATCATTCCAGCTGTAAACCAGGATCCTGTGAATATAAATCTACAAAACCAAAACTACTAGCTGCCCGTGTAGAAAATAGGGGCACCCAGAGTTTAGGTTAAAACAATAAACTCCAGGTCAGTCATGTGACTGGTGTGAGAACTAAAACAGTTATTTAAACTTTACTTTAAAAGAGAGTAATTCAAGGGACCACGCCGTATAACACGGAACGGGTTTCCTCCCAAGAATACCAGTGCATAGGATAAACAACGCAATGCTTTTTCAAAAAATGAAGCTGTAACACCCCGTATTTTGAATAACTTGGTGTAATATAAAACAGGGCAGAATTAAATTTTAAAATCTGAATCAGAGGAAACGGGCTATGCCATTGCGTTCGTCTCGGAAAAATACGTGAAATAGAGTCCGAGTTTTCGAAAATCGGAGTCTGTATGACCCAGTTAAGGCCCGAAGAAGTTTTTAGAAAATTCAAAACAGATTTAAAATACTCAGATTTCAGATTTCAGAAGAGGGGGGAAAATTCCCGCTAGACTGGAGGTGTCGACCCTAGGGTCGACATGGGTGTCGACCCCCCCTATCGGTCTATGTGACCGGGGTGCAACCTGATGGGGTTTGGGCTATGTTTTAGGGCTTGTGACGTAATCTGACGGCTCTAACCTAATCTAGGGTTAATCTAAGGGCCTAAACTACATCCTAATTCTATAAATACACCCTAAGACTATCCTAATTCATACTAAAAATAGATACAACGTCGTTATGCTGTCAAATTGCAACTTGAAGGAGCCTCCATCAAATTGTAGAAGAAGACAGCTTCTCAAATCAACTTCTAATCAACTCTAGCAACTTAATCTTCTTCATATGAGTGCTAATCAACAAGTTGTGAGTTTCTATAGCCTTAATGACCAATTGTTGAAATGATTACGATAGGATATAATGAGGTTATGGCTATGAATGTGGATCAATGCAAGTTATGTTATCATATGCTATGTATTCATGATGTTATGCAAGTTATGCAAGTTATATGCTATGTGTTTATGATGTTATGCAAGTTATGCAAGTCCTATGCTATGTCTTATGCAAGTTATGCAAGTCATATGCTATGTGTTATGCAAGTTATGCAAGTCATATGCTATGTGTTATGCAAGTTATGCAAGTCATATGCTATGTGTTATGCAAGTTATGCAAGTCATATGCCATGTAATCATGATGTTATGCAAGTTATGCAAGTCATATGCTATGTGATCGTGATGTTATGCAAGTTATGCAAGTCATATGCTAGGTGATCGTGATGTTATGCAAGTTATGCAAATTTTAGGCTATGTGTTCATGATGCTAGTTATGCAAATCGCTATGATAAACATTGATCCATTATGACACCATGTTATTCAAGTTTGGTGTTTGATTATATGCAAGTTCATATATGATATGTTATGCAAGTTTGGTGTATGATTATATGCAAGTTCATATATGACATGTTATGCAAGTTTTGTGTTTGATTATATGCAAGTAACATGTGCAAGTTTACACCTTTATATGAGATGCATACATATGCAAGTTAACCCCTTTATATGCCATACATACATATGCAAGTTTACCCCTTTGTATGACATAATTAGCTTATGCAAGTTAACCTCTTTATGACATATGTGATTCATGCAAGTTTGGGTTGATTATTTATGCTAGTTGGGTTTGATGCTATATGCATGTTGACACCTTTAAAACCCTTGTTGATGCTAATGTTATGAAAGTTGAACCCATTGTATGTGTGATGAATCTTCCCTTTTAAGTATGTCATGTTAGCGAATTACGTGGGGAACGATGGGGTTAATATTCATGTTAATGAAATGGTGTGAAGTTGGTATGATTATGGATACCATAATGTGGATGGACATAATTGAGTCAATTATGTACATCGTTAAATTTGTAATTAATTAGGTATAATTAATACAAATTATGGGGGTGATTAATTAGGTGTAATTAATCAACTAAGACACGAGGTTGGACCCTTTTGTAGCATAAGACTGCCCGGAACCGACCGGCAAATCCAGCGGCTACAAATGATTGGCCCAATGTGAGAGGTCTTAGGCATAAACTAAATACGTGACAAGTGTAAAGACACGAGGTTAGACTCGGTTATGGCGTAAGGGTTCCCGGACCCGACCGGCAAATCCAGGTGCCATAAAAGATAGTCTAATGTGAGAGGTCTTTAAAAAGGTTACGGTCTTAATCAATTAAGAAACAATTAACCATATTGGCATGTAGAGGGACATGAGGGGTTAAGTGGGTGCCTTGGGTGGCATGTGGAGAAATCTAGTGGGTTGCCTTGGGTGGCAATAGAAAATACGATTATAATACTTAACCAAAGTGGAACATGTAATTAAACATGATTAAAGGGTTAAGTAAGTGCCTTGGGTGGCATGTGGGAAAATCTAGTGGTTGCCTTGGGTGGCAATGGAAAATACGATTAGAATACTTAACCATAGTGGAACATGTTATCAAACATGATTAAAGGGTTAAGTAAGTGCCTTGGGTGGCATGTGGAAATCTAGTGGGTGCCTTGAGTGGAAATCGAAATATGATTAGATGACTTAACCAAACTTTGAACATATAAGTGGACATGATTATTAAAAAGGGTTAAGTGGGATACATTAGAAGGGACAAGCTTAGGTGGGTAGCTTGTGGGGGCCCATTTCAACCAGTAACCCATATGTATCTTATTGGGCTCGACCCATGTCGAGGACGGGACACGCGTACTGGGCTTGACTGTAAGAGGCCAAAACGGGTTAGCGGTGGCAACGCAAGTCCAACGGGTTTCATATACGCGTGTGGACCCGGGCTGGTAGGTAAGACGTTGTTGCACCGTGTAGGTATAAGCCGTGCACCATTGGTTGTATCGGATTGCCACTTTGGGGAGTGATGCACCCCACTGTGGGGCCAGCACGGGTATCTACGTTAGGGAGCCGATCGAATGGGAGTAGTGGGTACACCTAGTGGAGATAGGGGCAGACGGCACCTATGTAGTCGGCTAGGGGTACACGAGACTACTATTAAGATTACTAAGTACACTTAGTGGGATCAATTTTTAAGTTAGAAATTACCCTTGGGTGGGTAGATCTGGTGTGGTGCAGTGTAGGAATTACCCTTGGGTGGGTAGATCTGGTGTGGTGCAGTTTAGTATTACCCTTGGGTGGGTAGATGCGTCTTAACCGTTATCTTAGTTCATCCTAAGTCTAGTTGGCTGCTTAGTGTAGTCATTTATCCCCAGTTGTACTGTACCAGGTTTATATCATACCCTAATTATTTTAATGATTGTATTGTTAAGGTTATAGGACTCGCTCAGACTTATGTCTGACCCCGTTGTTTTTATCTTTTTCCCAACCCTCAGGTTCTCAGAGTGGGCCTAGTGCTAGTGGACTTTGATCAGATCGCTTTATCCGTCTTTTGGAGCTTGGACCATTGATATGAAGCTCAGCTTATCTTTTCTTTTATGGCTATTAGTTTATGAAGTGGGATTATGTACTTTTGTTTTATCAAGATGGATATTATGTACTTGACTCTTGTTTATGGTTTTGTGATGTAACCAAACATGTTTTACTTTCCGCTGCAATGAAATGATGTTTTAAATTCTCAAGTATTACTTATACATGTCTTGTTGTAACTTTTCTGTTCTATATTCACTTAAGATACTCCACTGATGCTATGGCATTCCCTTAGTGAGTGACCATAGCGGGTGTGGGGGGTTACACGTGGTATCAGAGCTTAAGGTTACCAGAACAGATAAAACTTTTAGAAAAACTATTTTTCTAAAAACATTTTTGGAGGAAGTATTTTCAAAAACATGTCTTTTAAGAGAAAAGTTTTTGAAAGAAAAGAACAAAATCCCCAAGAGCCATATATCCTTTCTTCGATTCTCCGTTTTGAATCTCTTCCTCTTTCTCTTTTTGAATTTCCCCTCCGTGTATAGATGTCTTTTTAAGATAAATAAGAACTTCCGTATGTAGGACGGAAGAACCACTTCAAAGGACTTAGACGTTTGTCGGGCTAAGAAGTTAGTCCAAGGAGGTGGAGGGCTTGTGGGTACCTTTATGATGGACAAGGGAAGAAGATTCAAATAGCTGTTAGGTAATTAAAGGACGAAACCTCATCGTGGTGAGAAGGTCACGAAAGGAAAATGCGAAGGAGAAGGCTAGTTGTTTTGGAGAAATAGGACACCTTATTAGGATTGTCCAAAGAGGTAAGGACAAAGTACAGGATCTTCTGGAGGGTAGATATATTACCTCACGGCTAGTATACCTGATGGGGGTAGGACCGTCTAGGTTGAAATTTGGTTCTCTCGATCATCCTGTTCGAACTTTATTCGACTCTGGCGCATCACATTCGTTTATCTCATCATCATTAGTTGAGTCACTGCACCTAGACACCAGTTTAGTAGATGATCCCTTGGTTGTTTCAAAACCAATTGGGGGCTCCACTTATTTGTCCATGATGTTTGGGTTTGAAGATTTCCATACTTAGCATTGAGTTTAGAGGTGATGCTTTTGTTTTGGGCTTCATGGGCTATGGGTTGATTTCGGGCATGGACTGGTTATCCGGTAATGGTGCCGTTCTTGACTGTGAAAGGGGAGTTGTTAGGCTTATGACCCGCTTGGGTAACACTCTCGAGATCTTTTTGAAATCCCATGGATTCTATTATGCTAAGTTCTCTTGAATCGCTTGACGCTTCGGTCGAGAGTTTGCGATCTGTTAGAGTGGTCCGGGAGTACTCGGATGTGTTTGAGGAGGTGAAGGGCTTACCTCCAAAGCGGGAGATAGACTTCCGAATATATCTAGTGGACAATGCTAAACCAGTATCTTTACCAGTCCGCCACATGGCTCCTCGTGAGAGGATAGAACTCCATAAGCAAGTAGGGGAGTTGCTTGAGAAGGGGTTCATAAGAAGAAGTATATCGGAGTGGGGTGCTCCAGTAGTTTTTCCACGAAGGCAGATGGGTCCCTCAGTCTTTGTGTAGACTATAGAGACTCAACAAGCTCATAAAGAAGAATAAACACCCATTGCCGAGGATTGATGATCTCTTTGATCAGTCGGTTGGCGCCTCAGTGTTTCGCAGTTGGACTTAGCCACGGGGTTTCATCAGTTGGGAGTGGCTGAGGATAGTATAGAGAAGACCGCCTTTAGGACTCCAGATGGTTTCTATGAGTGGCTTGTGATGCCATTTGGTTTGACGAACGCCCCCGCATACTTTGTTGATTTGATGAGTAGGGTGTTCAGGGAGTACCTAAATAACTTCGTAGTGGTCTTTGTGGATGACATCTTGGTCTTTTCTAAGAGCGAAATAAGTTTTCGTATGTGCTTCATAGGTTAAGCAAAGCCGGTTATTTGATCAACGGTGGTTTTGTAGAGAGACTGGCAAGGACATCTAGAGTTGGACAAGTGCTTAATTATTTAGCCGTTTTTACCAGTATCATCTCACGTAAGTCGTCTGAATTCGAAGGAGGTATCCCTTAGGTGTTTGTCTGATATTGGTTTAGGCCTTTGGGGCTTGCACTTGGGGAATGTCGAGTTTGACAAGGATGGTCTGCGTGAGAGATGGATAGTTGTGACGATTTTGCATGGGAGAATATCCTGGTTTTCTCTAGAAGTGGAGAATAGCATGCCCTACATCTTAGGGAAGCGTTGGAGACTCTTCGAGCGCATAGTCTTAAGACAACAAAGGTGGATGGAGTTCTTAGCATCCTATGATTTCGAGATAGTGTATACCCCTGGCAAGGGTAACGTGGTGGCGGATGCCTTAAGCAGAAAAATGTTGTCCTTGAGTTCATTGCTCGTGGAACGACGAAGCTTGGAATTTATCTCGATGTTTGATTTCAGACCTTCCGTTGACTTTGTACCCGGTTTGCTTGCATCCTTAGAGGTCAGACCTACTCTTTTGGGATGGATTGGTGAGGCACAGCGGGACGACCCACAGTTGGTTGAGTTGGTAGAGATGCTCATAAGGGGGTGACTCGTCCAGCCATTTGAGTAGGTACACCCTAGACGATAGGGGGTGCTTGCGTAGAGACGGTAGACTTTGCGTACCGCAAGACGAGGGTTTGAGGAAGGCTATACTTGATGATGCGCATCGTTCAAAGATGACCATTCATCCCGGTGGGGACAAGACGTACCAAGACATG
Organism: Allium sativum; assembly: GCA_030737875.1. Classification (NCBI taxonomy): domain Eukaryota; kingdom Viridiplantae; phylum Streptophyta; class Magnoliopsida; order Asparagales; family Amaryllidaceae; genus Allium; species Allium sativum. Next base: position 503,949,598 of record CM060925.1, read on the forward strand.
AAGCGAGTTTTCTACTGGGCCGGTATAAAGAAAGATGTGGCCGAGTATGTCGCTAGATGCTTGGTGTGCCAACAAGTGAAAGCGGAGCAAAAGAAACCTGGTGGGTTGCTTCACCCATTGGATGTTCCGCAATGGAAGTGGGATAGCGTCTCGATGGATTTTATTGATGGGTTACCAAGATCGAGGAAGGGTAATACGGGAATTTGGGTTGTGGTAGACAGACTTACTAAGAGCGCCCATTTCATACCCGTGAAGAGCCAGAGGACTGCTCCATGGCTAGTTTCAGTTTACCTTCGAGAGATAGTTCGATTGCATGGGGTACCTTCTAGCATAGTGAGTGATCGAGATCCTATCTTCACTAGCGAGTTTTGGAAGAGTTTGCAAGAGGCGGTAGGGGCTTAGTTGTGTTTGAGCACCGCATATCATCCTCAGACGGACGGTCAGACCGAGAGGATGAATCGTGTTCTAGAAGACCTTTTGAGGCTATGTATCTTAGATTTTGGAGGTACATGGGAAGAGCATCTTCCATTGGTGGAGTTCTCGTATAATAACAGCTTTTAGTCTAGTGTTGGTATGGCTCCTTTCGAAGCTCTTTATGGAAGGCCTTGTCGATCACCTACGTGTTGGTGGGAATCTACGGATAAGATCTTGCTTGGGCCCGATATGGTTAGAGAGACTTCGGAGAAAATTGACTTGATTCGAAGAAGGATGAAAGCGGCGCAAGACAGACAGAAATCTTACGCGGATAAGAGGAGGACGGATCTTGAGTTTGATGTTGGGGACATGGTCTTTGTCAAAGTATCTCCATTAGGGAATGTTGTTCGCTTTGGGTCCGTTGGGAAGATAGCACCCAGATTTGTAGGACCATTTCCTATTAAGGAAAGGATTGGAAGGATGGCATATAGAGTGGATTTACCCGATAGACTTAGTGGGGTACATGATGTATTCCATGTGTCACATTTGAGGAAGTGCCTACATGAGACCGCAGAGGTGGTAGAGCCGAGCTTGCTTAGAGAAGTGGAGGTAGAGCGTGATGCGACTATTCGACGAGCTCCTACCCGCATCCTTGGGTCAGAGATTAGGAAGTTGAGAAACAGAGAGGTTCGACTAGTCAAAGTGCAAGGGGGAGAAGATGAGAGCAATGCTACTTGGGAGACAGAAGCGAAGATGCGTTCATTGTACCCATTCCTTTTTGAGAGTATGTCTTTTAACTTCTCCTTTATCGTTTGTCTAGTACTTATCTTATCTTTAGTATGTCCTCTCATTAGTACCTTTGACCTTTAGATAGGGTAAACCTATGGTTGAAACATGTGTTTGAGACATGTTATGTTTAATGGATGCGTGTGGATGCAAGTGGTTGCTAGTGGTTGCTCGTGGAAGCATATACACAGACTTTAGACACTAGATCGGCTCAGTCACTTCATATTGCATATAACTGTGTGTAGGTAGCTATATTAATGGATGTATAATGGTTGTGTTGTCATATGGATGATGCATTTTGGTGTATGATTGCACACACATATAGAGATAGTATGTGTAGATAGGGTTCTTTCGCATACATATTGGATGCATGGCACTGTCATGGTTTGCATTAAGGAGGTCAACTAAATCAGTAGTCCGCCTGATTTTGCATTAGACAAGGAACATATACACACACTTTTTGCATATGTTCATACAGCATTAGAAAATTTAAGGACAATGGATGCCAGTGTTTGATGGTTTGAGTAGATGGTTGTTTGGTTGGTAGGATACGTTCTTCTTGACTTAGAGATTTCGGGGACGAAATCCTTAAGTAGCGGAGAATGTAACACCCCGTATGTTGAATAACTTGGTATAATATAAAACAGGGCAGAATTAAATTTTAAAATCTGAATCAGGGGAAACATGCTATGCCATTGCGTTCGTCTCGGAAAAATACGTGAAATAGAGTCCGAGTTTTCAAAAATCGGAGTCCGTATGACCCAGTTAAGGCCCGAAGAAGTTTTTAGAAAATTCAAAACAGATTTAAAATACTCAGATTTCAGATTTCAGAAGAGGCGGGAAAATTCCCGCCAGACTGGAGGTGTCGACCCTAGGGTCGACATGGGTGTCGACCCCCCCTAGGGGTCGACCCAGGGGTCGACCCCGGGGTCGACCCAGGGGTCGACCCCCCCTATCGGTCTGTGTGACCTGGGTGCAACCTGATGGGGTTTGGGCTATGTTTTAGGGCTTGTGACGAAATCTGACGGCTCTAACCTAATCTAGGGTTAATCTAAGGGCCTAAACTACATCCTAATTCTATAAATACACCCTAAGACTACCCTAATTCATACTAAAAATAGATACAACGTCGTTATGCCGTCAAATTGCAACTTGAAGGAGCCTCCATCAAATTGTAGAAGAAGATAGCTTCTGAAATCAACATCTAATCAACTCTAGCAACTTAATCTTCTTCATATAAGTGCTAATCAACAAGTTGTGAGTTTCTATAGCCTTAATGACCAATTGTTGAAATGATTATGATAGGATATAATGAGGTTATGGCTATGAATGTGGATCAATGCAAGTTATGTTATCATATGCTATGTATTCATGATGTTATGCAAGTTATGCATGTTATATGCTATGTGTTTAGGATGTTATGCAAGTTATGCAAGTCATATGCTATGTGTTATGCAAGTTATGCAAGTCATATGCTATGTGTTATGCAAGTTATGCTAGTCATATGCTATGTTTTATGCAAGTTATGCAAGTCATATGCTATGTGTTATGCAAGTTATGCAAGTCATATGCTATGTGATCATGATGTTATTGAAGTTATGCAAGTCATATGCTATGTGATCATGATGTTATGCAAGTTATGCAAGTCATATGCTAGGTGATCATGAAGTTATGCAAGTTATGCAAGTTTTAGGCTATGTGTTCATGATGCTAGTTATGCAAATCGCTATGATAAACATTGATCCATTATGACACCATGTTATGCAAGTTTGGTGTTTGATTATATGCAAGTTCATATATGATATGTTATGCAAGTTTGGTGTATGATTATATGCAAGTTCATATATGACATGTTATGCATGTTTGGTGTTTGATTATATGCAAGTAACATGTGCGAGTTTACTCCTTTGTATGAGATGCATACATATGCAAGTTAACCCCTTTGTATGCCATACATACATATGCAAGTTTACCCCTTTGTATGACATAAGTAGCTTATGCAAGTTACCCTCTTTATGACATATGTGATTCATGCAAGTTTGGGTTGATTATTTATGCTAGTTGGGTTTGATGCTATATGCATGTTGACACCTTTAAAACCCATGTTGATGCTAATGTTATGCAAGTTGAACCCATTGTATGTGTGATGAATCTTCCCTTTTAAGTATGTCATGTTAGCGAATTACGTGGGGAACGATGGGGTTAATATTCATGTTAATGAAATGGTGTGAAGTTGGTATGATTATGCATACCATAAAGTGGATGGACATAATTGAGTCAATTATGTACATTGTTAAATTTGTAATTAATTAGGGATAATTAATACAAATTATGGGGGTGATTAATTAGGTGTAATTAATCGACTAAGACACGAGGTTGGACCCTTTTGTAGCATAAGACTGCCCGGAACCGACCGGCAAATCCAGCGGCTACAAATGATTGGCCCAATGTGAGAGGTCTTAGGCATAAACTAAATACGTGACAAGTGTAAAGACACGAGGTTAGACTCGGTTATGGCATAAGGCTGCCCGGACCCGACCGGCAAATCCAGCTGCCATAAAAGATAGTCTAATGTGATAGGTCTTTACAAAGGTTACGGTCTTAATCAATTAAGAAACACTTATCCATATTGGCATGTAGAGCGACATGAGGGGTAAAGTGGGTGCCTTGGGTGGCATGTGGAGAAATCTAGTGGGTTGCCTTGGGTGGCAATAGAAAATACGATTAGAATACTTAACCAAAGTGGAACATGTAATTAAACATGATTAAAGGGTTAAGTAAGTGCCTTGGGTGGCATGTGGGAAAATCTAGTGGTTGCCTTGGGTGGCAATGGAAAATACGATTAGAATACTTAACCAAAGTGGAACATGTAATTAAACATGATTAAAGGCTTAAGTAAGTGTCTTGGGTGGCATGTGGAAATCTAGTGGGTGCCTTGAGTGGCAATCGAAATATGATTAGATGACTTAACCAAACTTTGAACATATAAGTGGACATGATTATTAAAAAGGGTTGAGTGGGATACACTAGAAGGGACAAGCTTAGGTGGGTAGCTTGTGGGGGCCCATTTCAACAAGTAACCCATATGTATCTTATTGGGCTCGACCCATGTCGAGGACGGGACACGCGTACTGGGCTTGACTATAAGAGGCCAAAACGGGTTAGTGGTGGCAACGCAAGTCCAACGGGTTTCATATGCGTGTGTGGACCCGGGCTGGTATGTAAGACGTTGTTGCACCGTGTAGGTATAAGCCGTGCACCATTGGTTGTATCGGGTTGCCACTTTGGGGAGTGATACACCCCACTGTGGGGCCAGCACGGGTATCTACGTTAGGGAGCCGATCGAATGGGAGTAGTGGGTACACCTAGTGGAGAGAGGGGCAGACGGCACCTATGTAGTCAGCTAGGGTACACGAGACTACTATTAAGATTACTATGTACACTTAGTGGGATCAATCTTTAAGTTAGGAATTACCCTTGGGTGGGTAGATCTGGTGTGGTGCAGTGTAGGAATTACCCTTGGGTGGGTAGATCTGGTGTGGTGCAGTTTAGTATTACCCTTGGGTGGGTAGATGCGTCTTTACCGTTATCTTAATTCATCCTATGTCTAGTTGGCTGCTTAGTGTAGTCATTTATCCCCAGTTGTACCGTACCAGGTTTATATCATACCCTAATTACTTTAATGATTATATTGTTAAGGTTATAGGACTCGCTCAGACTTATGTCTGACCCCGTTGTTTTTATCTTTTTCCCAACCCTCAGGTTCTCAGAGTGGGCCTAGTGCTAGTGGACTTTGATCAGATCGCTTTATCCGTCTTTTGGAGCTTGGACCATTGATATGAAGCTCAGCTTATCTTTTCTTTTATGGCTATTAGTTTATATAGTGGGATTATGTACTTTTGTTTTATCAAGATGGATATTATGTACTTGACTCTTGTTTATGATTTTGTGATGTAACCAAACATGTTTTACTTTCCGCTCCAATGAAATGATGTTTTAAATTCTCAAGTATTACTTATATCTGTCTTGTTGTAACTTTTCTGTTCTATATTCACTTAAGATATTCCACCGATGCCACGGTTTTCCCTTAGTGAGTGACCGTAGCGGGTGTGGGGGGTTACAGAAGCTATTATAAGACCCAGGTCCCATCACACAATGCAACGCAAGCCGGAGGATATGGTTTTCCCATATAATAGCCAAACATGCTTGGTACGTTTAAAACAAATCATTTGATACTATAATAAGTGTATAGTTTGAAAACAATTTCAAACATAAATATAAATCATAGACGGCATAGGTACCATATATCATGTCGTCATACTAGTTCTACAATTAAAAGCGCAATACACATATTGGAAATTGGTTTTCCGTCATGAATCGAGGCAATGGGCAAGCTCCTCTCCGCTTTGAGACACTCTAGCAAATACCTCGGGACTACACACTCTGGGTAACCCCTGGATGCCTCAGGGTCGGTCCTCTCTTATGTTTGAGGATTAATTATGCCTGAACACACGTTTCCCGGTCCTTACAGACCTAAAATTGAGGCGCCTCATCCAACAACCACATAGGTGAAAATTATATAAATGTCAGGGCCGGTAAGTCACTGACACCACCAAACCTAGAAAGAAACGTCGTGCTCTCCCTGTAGTCCTTATCCCATTTTTAACTCATACCGAGGTGTGAGGCTCGCGAATTCACGTTATACACAAAGCTGCCACGTAGGCCGTGCTTTGATCATCAACCACAAGACTTTGCTTTTCAACAGAAGCCTTGATCCATGCAACTCAGCATGCCACACAGGCAATTCATGCCATGCGATTGATATCGATCGATATATAACCTCTAAGCTCGTACATCTCAAAGAAGGGCGTTATGCAAGAGAATAAATTCTCCGCCGCCAAACAGATATATATTTAACAGAAATCAATCAACACAGAATAAAATCCAATGTCAGACACACAATCCATTTACAAGTTCGTTCTGGGTCTGAACGAAACCGGAGGCACTTTCCTCGCATATCCATCGATCTCCAAGTACATCTGGACGATCACTAACTGATTCCCTCATCTTGGGTGTATAGCCCAATCAAGATCATCAGTAATCACACAAACGATGTGAAGACTTCTAGTCCTCAACCACCGTCTTCATCTTCGACATATCATCGAATCGGTTATTCAGAAAGGGTGTAAACCCGGCCTTTCCGAACAACCCGCATATATTAAAAACAAATGTTACACAAACACAACATACGCCTCATTCCAATTCATTAGTCACTAATCGTAAATCAGTAAGAGAGCAATTCCCCAAATATTAACCCCAAAGGCCGAAACCAACATCGGATCAATACCCAAGAAACCATTCTTCTTAACTAACCTACAGCTAGTTTCTAAATTTCACATTCTTAGGGAAAGGTTCCCATTAATTTTATCCAAGATAAATTCTTTGAATTTTCTTTAATCCTCCTTTGGATGTCATTTCAAACCAAATTACGGTTTTCCAAACTAGTCGAGATTAGCGAACCATACCGAAGTAATTATTTATTTTATTTCCCAATCCCAACCTATTCATCCCATGAAGCAAAACTGGTAATACTCCATATCTAACACCATGGTGTTGTCGGTAAAACTTATTACCATTACACGTTCAAATCTATTTAAAGATTTAACTATCGCTTTGGAGCAAAACTGGTAATACTCCATCCTCGCTGATTTTCCAAATTTGATAATTTAGATTATCAATTCAAATTTCAATCTAATTGCAGATTCATTAAAACTCCTTTTACTGGGTTAAAGAACTAATGTCATTTAAACACAGTTCATGACAAACCCAAATCACATTCTATTTATTATCGGGTTAAAGAACTAGTGTTATTTAAAACACCGTTCACGATAAACCCACAAATCACTTCTAATTTAATTTCAATCCAATATATTAGAAATTCCAATTATTTAAAACCCCTTTTTAAATCTAATTTATTTAAAAATAGTTGGGTTTTAATTTTAGTTCAAAACTAGTTCATTTCGATAAAAATCTATTTTTATCTTTTCAAATATGGAGTTTTTCATCCCAATTTTTCCCAAATCACTTCTTATGATTTTACACAAATTATTACTATTTTTAATAATTTTATTAAGGCCCGTACAGTCGATTTCCATCAACGGCCATCGAACTGCACTTACAGCGACCTTTTCCAAATTTGATTTGGACGTATCTCCAAATCCAACCGTTAGATTTCAAATTTCCAATATTCTTTAGAAAGCTCTTTTCGATACGAACCCAACGGTTCCAGTTTTAGGAGAACCCGACGGTCGGATCTCCCGTAATGTCCGTTCGAAGTCAATGGTCGAAATTCGAGAAATGACGTGGCACGGCGCGTTCTATTCAGGCCATTATATTATATATATATAATATATAATATATATATTTCGTCGATTTCCTTTTAAAATGAATTTTATAAATCGTTTTAATTTCGTTTTGAAAACAAATTCAACTTCCTATTCTATTTTGAATCAAAATTGAATATTCCATATTATTCGTTTAAATTGATTTCAATTCGAATTCATTTCTATTCAAATTCGTTTTCTATTCAATTCAATTCGAATTCGTTTTCTATTCAATTCAAATCGAATTCATTCTATATTCAATTCAATTCGACTTTGGTTTATATTCAATTCAATTCGAAATTGTTATATATTCAATTCAATACGAAATCATTTCTTATTCAACTCAATTCGAAATCGTTTTCTTTTCAATTCAATTCGAATTCGTTTTCTATTCAATTCAAATCAAATTCGTTTTCTATTCAATTCAAATCAAATTCGTTTTCTTTTCAATTCAATTCAATTCCAATTCGTTTTCTTTTCAATTCAATTCGAATTCGTTTTCTTTTCAATTCAAATCGAATTCGTTTTCTTTTCAATTCAAATTCAATTCGTTTTCTATTCAATTCAAATTAAATGTAAAAACGAATATAATCAATATAAATATCATTCGCGTCAAAATAGCGCATCTCTAATCAATACGGCTTTATATATTTCAATTATCCCATTATTCTATTCAACAAATGAATCTACATTTTTGTCAACACATGACTAATCTCAACGAATGAGTACTGTCCACGTGTGACTATTTTTGTTATTTAATGTATTTTATAAAAATTATGGTATCTATCGTTTGATTTCAAATCAGACTCCAACCGTAAATTAGTAAGAGAACGATTCCCTAAATATTAACCCCGAAGGCCGAAACCAACATCAGATCAATATCCAGGAGACCACTCATCTCATCTATTTTCCAGTCAGTTTCTAATTTTATATATGATAAAGATGTAAATTTTATTATTAAAATATTTCGATCAAAACATGACTAATCTCAACGGATATGTACTGTCAACACATGAACCTTTATTTTATAAAGATAAAGATGTAAATTTTATTGTTAAAATATTTCGTTCAACACATGACTAATCTCAATGGATGAGTACTGTCAACACATGAACCTTTATTTTATAAAGATAAAGATGTAAATTTTATTGTTAAAATATTTCGTTCAACACATGACTAATCTCAACGGATGAGTACTATCAACACATGAACCTTTATTTTATAATAAACTTTATTTTCCCGATTGGAATGAGGCCCAATCAATTACCATATAATGTTAATTATATGGATTCCATACATACATGTATATAATAGCAACGATAAATAATCAACCATCATCCAAAGTGCACTACACTGTATAAGCATCAAATATAGATATCTAACGCTTATAACAGCCTGTCAATCAATCGATCGACATACGACTAATTATTGGGATTAGTGTATGCCGTATTTTATCCCAATACCCGTGTGGGGTTTCAAACCATCAAACACAGATTTTATTTGTGCAGTTGGGCGATGTGTAAAATTTATCGTCCCAATCAATGTCCTTCAAATAAGTGTACATAAACAAACCGTCCGGTTTGTAAATGAATATTTATTTATTCACATTCACGTTAAAAATTATTCTTTTAACGATAAAACATTTTATTTCAACACATGAATTTCCATTCAGTTCATTTACACAATAAAATGATATTTTATTTTTCTAACTTATTTTAGAAAATTTCGGCGGCATAACGGCACGATACTAGAAACGGGTCAAGGCCTAGCCTTATCCCCGGTCTAGTGAAGGCCCACGCCATTCACACATCAATCAAATCAATTTCCATTTTCCCCAAACAATCAAATTCAACTCAAATAATTTAACTAATCTATGCAACTAAACAAACAAGTCCATGGTCTGTGGGCAGGGGTGTCGGGTGCTACTTGTGACAACCCAGATTTTCACAACATGCTTAGACAAGAATCAAGGCAGAATTTAATTATAAAATCTGAATCAGGGGAAACGGGCTATTCCATTGCGTTCGTCTCGGAAAAATACACGAAATAGAGTCTGAGTTTTCGAAAATCGGAGTCCGTATGACCTAGTTATGGCCCGTCAAAGTTTTCAGAAAAATTCAAGTTCTAAAACAGTTCGAAATTCAAATCTGGAGCCAAACGAACTGGGCGGGAAAATTCCCGCCCAAGCCCCAGGTCGACTGGGGTGTCGACTGGGGAGTCGACACGCCCAGGGGGCAGGTCGACTGCCCAGTCGACACGGGTGTCGACCTGGGTGGTCTGAACACTTGGGCCTCGGTGCACCTGACTTGTTCCTCAAGACATGTTTTATGGGCCTGTGATGGATTTTGAGGGCTCAGATCTATCCTAGGGTTTATCCTGCGGCCTAACTACACCTAATCTCTATAAAAAAACACTAGGACCTAACCTAAATCACTCAAAATCAATCTAACAATGAAGTGCTGCCCAAATCCCTCTTGATCAGGGCCTCCATCTCCAACTCAAAGAACTTATGCATTCAAATCGGATCCGAATCAAAGGTGCTATCTTGCTACATCAAATCAAGGGTGTGGATTTAAAGTTGCTATGCAAATTTTATGACGATTCTTCAACAAAGGAGCCACCTTTCTTCATCAAGATGATGCATGATCCTTCCCTAATCCTCGATAAGTAAGTTCTAGCTACTTGTAGATTCTAATGGTGGTTCTAATGTGACATGGAATAAAATGCGATGACCTTGGGCTAAGTTTTCCCCTTTTCTGTGATCTATGACCTTGGGCTAAGTTTTAGCGACTTAATCATGCCACTTATGTTATGTTTAACCGTATATCTTGCAAGTTTGAATCTTTATCTACGGAATGTTAGCATGAACCTTTGGGAACCACTTGACTTGTGAAACATTGGCAAAGACTTGACTTCGGGGCTTATGCATGTAAATGAACCCAAACCCCTTATGTTATCAAGCATGTTTGTGGCCAAATTCCCTTATGATACTATGCATGTTTGTTGCCAAATTCCATTATGATATTGTTCATGTTTGTGGCCAAATTTCCTTATGATACTATGCATGTTTGTGGCCAATATGTTGGCTTAATACCCCTACTATGTGACTCTCTTCCACTTGGGTTGGAAATACGTTTGGGTAGCTTAGGAAAAACGTGGATATGACACGAAAAACTTGACATGGGGTTTACATGAGAAAATGACATTCATGATATACTTAAATGTGGTCATGACACGTAGGAAAACATGGAACTTGAAACTAGACACGTATGGGTTGTAAATGTAATATGACACTAGACCAAACATGAAAGTGGCCAACTCGAGGTTGGGTTGAGTTTGTAGCATAAATCTACCCGGACCCGCCCGGCTTAACTAGTGTCTACAAACAATAGGACCCAATGTGAGTAGTTGGTTATATAGCACTTGAAACCCGAGGTTAGACTAGGTTGTGGTATAAGTCTACCCGGACCCGCCCGGCTTAACTAGTAACCACAACAAAGTCTAATGTGAGAGGTTGGGGTGCATTAATCTAATTAATGCCACATGAAAAGGTTAAGTAATTTTGACTAAGGACACTTAACCGATATGACACGAATGGGTAGGTTAAGTGGAACCGGATTTGATTTCTTAATGACACTTAACCATATAAGGCAATTAGGGGATGGGGTTAAGTAATTTACGCTTAACTAATCGAAACACGGTAATTAGATGGGATTAAGTAACCTAGACTTAACTAATCTAACACGGTAATTAGATGGGGTTAAGTAACTTAGACTTAACTAATCAAAACACGGTAATTAGATGGGGTTAAGTAACTTACACTTAACTAATCTAAACACGGTAATTCGATGAGGTTAAATTAAACACTTAACCAATCTAAACTTGGTAATTCAATGAGGTTAAGTAACCAATACTTAACCAACTTAACATGATAATTTAATGGGGTAAAGTAACTTATACTTAACCAATTATACATGATGATTTGATGAGGTTAAGTAACCTATACTTAACCAATCTAATATGCGGACCTGATAGGGTTAAGTCACAAGACCTTTTAAATATACTTAACCATTGTAATACGATTAGTGGATGGGGTTAAGCTAACCCATACTTAACCAATCCGACTCGATAATCTGATGGGATTAATAAAATTTATGCTTAATCAATCTAACACGATAATCTGATAGGGTTAAGACAAACAAATATTTAACCAATTTGACTTGATAGGGTTAAGTCATGAGCTTCTTGGTACACTTAACCAACATGTAGGGCTAAGCCTTGAACTTGAGTACTTAGCCAATCTTGACATGATTCGTAGGCGGGTTAAGTCATGAACTTGAATGACAACACTTAACCCATTAGACAAAACCCTAGCTCAGGGGACTAGGTGGAAAATCGTAGTTAACAAGGATAGTGGGAAGAGAAGCTAAGTGGTAAACCTTAGTTAGGGATAACTAAGTAATAATTCTTAGCCAAGGACATGGGACTAGTTCATAAATAGATGAGTAACCTGATACGGAAGGTCATCGCTTAGTATACGAGGAGGAGCAACTTATCTGACTTGGATAAAAAGCTCCAGCGAACTGGGTGACAATGCGGTAGCTTCGGGGGACGTGAGGGTACTCTTGGTATCCCTCTGTGAGGTGGCAGATGTTCCATGAAACCTGGCCTCACAGAGGTTAAGGTCTGCGGTAGAAGAGCCAAGGTTATGCCTTGGTTGTTGTGCGAGCAACCTAAAGACGGGGATGGATTAGCGTGGAGTCGACGATACTTGATTTTTTGCCCTGGATAGCGCGTCGTCGACTACCTAACATCTTTAGTCAATCGTGTACGAACGGAAAGGCAGAGAACTCCCAACAGACCATGTTCTTGCTATCGAGTCATGGGTGAGGTTGGCCAATAGGGAAGTGGGGCATAGTGGGGCCGGAGTATAGTTCTCGTGCATGACTTTTCTTGGATTCCCTTTCAGTAGTTGAGGGAAGGGTCACGTGGGACCATAGCCACGAATACAAAAACAGACCTTGATATCTGCATCGGCAGATGACTTAAAGCTCCCGACCGAGTTCCGTATTTCTTGATTTGCCCTGACACGGAACTTGGATGGAACATTGAGATACATGTGCGTCTAGACATGGAAAACGATTCACGATACATACATGGGATAAAGGGCGCGGTTGACGGGTGGCATAATCCCTAGTGGCCCTAGGTGGCTTCAACCCAAACCGAGACACGGAAACGTTCATTAGGTAGCATAATCCCTAGGGGTCCTAGGTGGCATAAATCCTAAGTGAACACGCGATAGTTCATGGTAAGAAAACATAAACAGATCAAGGGTAGCAGTCCAAAACAACTTCAAGGATAAAATGGTACTACGTTGAGGTGGTATAGATTTACATGGGAAAGCCCGTACGGCTTACGGCAAAGGACTGAACTTATACATGGAAAGAAATATACGAGTTGGGAAAACCTACGTATGCTATATATTAGGTTGACATGGACAATTACATGACATTGGGCAAGGGACATTCATAGTTAACACATGACGCGGGTTGGGATACTAGTACGAGAGGTGCAGAGCAAATATACATGATAAATACCTTGGGATGTTATACATGATAGATACCGTGGGATGTTATAAATGATAGATACCTTGGAATAGTATACTTGATAGAAACCTGACGAAGTGATACCTTGATTTATCTTGACACCGTAGTTTATCATGATACCTTAGTTTATCTTGCTACAGTAGTTCATCCAGTTACCTTAGTTTAGCTTATCTATCTTGTCGTCATCCTTATGTTTACTTTCAGTTTATGCATGTCATGTTACCTTTACCTGTTTTTATACTGGAAGTAGATAGGACTTACCAGTCTTTATGACTGACTCCGTTTTGTTTCGCCTCTTTGTCTTCCGTTCCCCCCCCCCCCAGGTTTTCAGGGAGGAAACACTGTTATTCAGTTCGGACTTCCTTTGCTTGAAGATCATCATGCATGGCTTGGACTTTTCTTGGCTATGGCTACCTTACTGTTTTACTTGGGGAATAATTTATGAAATGGTTTCTGCTTCTTTACTATTGCAAGACAGGTTTTGATGTATTCTGATGTAAAAAGGCTTTTGACCTTACTATTTTATAAGGTAATGAAATTTGCTTTACTTCCGCTATTTTATATGTTCTGTCTTGTAATACTTCTGTGCATGTTTACCTCGATAATACTTCACCAAACCTAGTGCATTCCCTTTGTGAGCGACCCTAGCGGAGGTGGGGTGTTACATTTGGTATCAGAGCAGAAGGTTACTAGACTGGGCAAAGTTTTTAAAATCTTCTGAAAACTATTTGAGAAACCATTTACAAAGAAGCATTTTTCAAGAAAAGTTTTTAAAGGCTATTCCCCAAAAGCCATTAGCACTATCCTTTGTTTCCTTGATTGAATCTCTTTTCCTTTCTTTTCTCCGTCTGTAGTCACAGTAGTTTTAACTGCGACTAATCCTTGTCTAGCTACGAAGTGTTTTCCGTGAGATGGAGGTGGTTCTCGAAAGGCCTGTTACCGTGTTACAAGGAAGGGTAATAAGAGCAAGGATAAAGGAGACGGACGTAAGGATAAGCAACTTGTTGGTATGGATTAGTCCACGAAGGAAGACAAGGACAAGATCAGCCAGAGGGCAATTGTATGCTCTCACTCCTAGCGTACCTAAGAGGGATGGTATCGTTTCTGTTAAAGGCTTAGCCTTTCTTTTCTATCATCCCGTCCAGACTTTGTATTGATCATCACATCATTTAAGTCTGCTTCGATAGATAATTCTCTGCACCTTAGTACTAGCATGGTAGAGGATCCCATTTTTTTGTCCTAAATCTTGTTGGAGGATCGGTCCATTTATTCGTGACTTGTTTGGAATTGAGAATGTAAATGCCAAGTGTTGAGATTAGAAGCAATGCTTCTATGGTTGAGTTATGGATGGATTCTAGGGATGAAGTGGTTATCGAGTAAGGGATTCCATTCTCGGTTTTTAAAGGAGGGTAGTTAAACTCTTAACTTGCCTTGGTAATACCCTCGAAGTCTCGTGTAGCCTTTTGAGTTCTGTCATGGTTAGTTACCTAGAATCTCTTGATGCATTTATCGTAAATCTCTGATCCGATCGAGCAGCGCTCGCCAATAAGGCGGATGGTTCATTTCGCTTAAGCATGGGTTATAGGAATCACCCTAGTAAGTGCACGTGGTAGCATGGATTGGCATCGGTAAACGAGATCCAGAATTCACTAGTGAATTTTGGAGAGCTAGCATGAGTATGCAGATATGTTTGAGCCGAGCATACTAGGGGAAGAATAAGTAAAAGTGAAACGAGAGGCGATAGTGAAATGAGTTCCAACTCATACCTTGGAAATAGGAATCAAGGAGCTATGAAATCATGAAGTCAAAGGCGGTCAAGGCACAATCGAATTAAGCTCATGGAAATGCGGCTTAGACGCGCGCATCATGTCTCTTTTTAAGAGTATATCGTTGATCCCTGGTTCTCCTGTAGAGCTTGCTTGCATGCTATCGCTTGGTGGATATCCTCTCGGTCCTGTTTCTATTGCAAACCTCGTAAGGAGTTGTCTTGTTTATCTTCTCGATCCTATCTTGGGAACCTTAGGTAGAACCCTATGGATGTAAACATGTATTTGAAACATGTTATGATTGATATGGTTGCAAATGGTTGCAAGTGGTTGCTCGTGGATGCGCGAATACACATTAGATACTAGATTGACGCGGTTACGTTTCATGTTGCATATGCACGAGTATTTATACTTGTTTATGGATGAAATTGAATGTGTTGTCATGTGGATGCTGCATGTGAATAAATGTTTGTGCACACATATAGTGTTTATATGACTAGGACTATTTGCATACATGTTGGACTCATGGCACTAAACATATTTTGCATTAGAAAGATCATTCAGGCCTGATCATTAGCATTAGCTAAGGAACATATATACACACTTTCTGCATGTGCTCATAAAGCATTAGGAGTCTTTGTAAGGACCATGGTTGCCTGTGGATGATGTTTTGAGTAGATGGATGATGGATGGTAGGATACATTCTTCCTAACTTGGTGATTTCGGGGACGAAATCCTTTGAGTTGGGGAGAATGTGACAACCCGGATTTTCATAACATGCTAAGACAAGAATCAAGGCAGAATTTAATTATAAAATCTGAATCAGGGGAAACAGGCTATGCCATTGCGTTCGTCTCGGAAAAATACACGAAATAGAGTCTGAGTTTTCGAAAATCGGAGTGCTTATGACCCAGTTATGGCCCGTCAAAGTTTCCAGAAAAATTCAAGTTCAAAAACAGTTCGAAATTCAAATCTGGAGCCAAATGAACTGGGCGGGAAAATTCCCGCCCAAGCCCCAGGTCGACTAGGGTGTCGACTGGGGAGTCGACACGCCCAGGGGGTAGGTCGACTGCCCAGTCGACATGGGTGTCGATCTGGGTGGTCCGACCACTTGGGCCTGGGTGCACCTGACTTGTTCCTCAAGACATGTTTTATGGGCCTGTGACGGATTTTGAGGGCTCAGATCTATCCTAGGGTTTATCCTACGGCCTAAACTACACCTAATCTCTATAAAAACAACCTAGGACCTAACCTAAATCACTTAAAATCAATCTAACAACGAAGTGCTGCCCAAATCCCTCTTGATCATGGCCTCCATCTCCAACTCCAAGAGCTTGTGCATTCAAATCGGATCCGAATCAAAGGTGCTAGCTTGCTACATCAAATCAAGGGAGTGGATCAACGTTGCTACGCAAATTTCATGACGATTCTTCAACAAAGGAGCCACCTTTCTTCGTCAAGACGATGCATGATCCTTCCCTAAGCCTCGCTAAGTAAGTTCTAGCTACTGGTAGATTCTAACGGTGGTTCTAATGTGACATGGAATAAAATGCGATAAAACATAAGTATGCTAGCCTATGTGAACCTAATTTTGCCCCTTATCTTTGATCTATGACCTTGGGCTAAGTTTTAGCGACTTAATCATGTCACTCATGTTATGTATAACCTAGTATATCTTGCAAGTTTGAATCTTTATCTATGGAATGTTAGCATAAACCTTTGGGAACCACTTGACTTGTGAAACATTGGCAAAGACTTGACTTCGGGGCTTATGCATGTAAATGAACCCAAACCCCTTATGTTATCATGCATGTTTTTGGCCAAATTCCCTTATGATACTATGCATGTTTGTTGCCAAATTCCCTTATGATACTATGCATGTTTGTGGCCAAATTTCCTTATGATACTATGCATGTTTGTGGCCAATATGTTGGCTTAATACCCCTACTATGTGACTCGCTTCCCCTTGGGATGGAAATACGTTTGGGTAGCTTAGGAAAAACGTGGATATGACACGAAAAAATTGACATGGGGTTTACATAAGAAAATGACATTCATGATATACTTAAATGTGGTCATGACACGTAGGAAAACATGGAACTTGAAACTAGACACGTATGGGTTGTAAGTGTAATATGACACTAGACCAAACATGAAAGTTGCCAACTCGAGGTTGGGTTGAGTTTGTAGCATAAATCTACCCGGACCCGCCCGGCAACTAGTGGCTACAACCAATAGGACCCAATGTGAGTAGTTGGTCATACAGCGCATGAAACCAGAGGTTAGACTAGGTTGTGGTATAAATCTACCCGGACCCACTCGGCTTAACTAGTAACAACAACAAAGTCTAATGTGAGAGGTTGGGGTGCATTAATCTAATTAATGCCATATGAAAAGGTTAAGTAATTTTGACTAATGACACTTAACCGATATGACACGAATGGGTAGGTTAAGTGGAACCGGATTTGATTTCCTAATGACACTTAACCATATAAGGCAATTAGGGGATGGGGTTAAGTAATTTACGCTTAACTAATCTAAACACGGTACTTAGATGGGGTTAAGTAACCTAGACTTAACTAATCTAACACGGTAATTAGATGGGGTTAAGTAACTTAGACTTAACTAATCAAAACACGGTAATTAGATGGGGTTAAGTAACTTACACTTAACTAATCTAAACACGGTAATTCGATGAGGTTAAGTTAAACACTTAACCAATCTAAACTTGGTAATTCAATGAGGTTAAGTAACCAATACTTAACCAACTTAACATGATAATTTAATGGGGTTAAGTAACTTATACTTAACCAATTATACATGATGATTTGATGAGGTTAAGTAACCTATACTTAACCAATCTAATATGCGGACCTGATAGGGTTAAGTCACAAAACCTTTTAAATATACTTAACCATTGTAATACGATTAGTGGATGGGGTTAAGCTAACCCATACTTAACCAATCCAACTCGATAATCTGATGGGATTAAGATAATTTATGCTTAATCAATCTAATACGATAATCTGATAGGGTTAAGACAAACAAATACTTAACCAATTTGACTTGATAGGGTTAAGTCATGAGCTTCTTGGTACACTTAACCAACTTGTAGGGCTATGCCTTGAACTTGAGTACTTAGCCAATATTGACATGATTCGTAGGCGGGTTAAGTCATGAACTTGAATGACAACACTTAACCCATTAGACAAAACCCTAGCTCAGGGGACTAGGTTGAAAATCGTAGTTAACAAGGATAGCGGGAAGAGAAGCTAAGTGGTAAACCTTAGTTAAGGATAACTAAGTAATAATTCTTAGCCAAGGACATGGGACTAGTTCATAAATAGATGAGTAACCTGATACGGTAGGTCATCGTATAGTATACGAGGAGGAGCAACTTATCTGACTTGGATAAAAAGCTCTAGCGAACTGGGTGACGAAGCGGTAGCTTCGGTGGACGTGAGGGTACTCTTGGTATCCCTCTGTGAGGTGGCAGATGGTCCATGAAACCTGGCCTCACAGAGGTTAAGGTCTGCGGTAGAAGAGCCAAGGGTATGCCTTGGTTGCTGTGCGAGCAACCTAAAGACGAGAATGGATTAGCGTGGAGTCGACGATACTTGATTTTTTGCCCTGGATAGCGCGTGGTCAACTACCTACCATCTTTAGTCAATCATGTACGAACGGAAAGGTAGAGAACTCCCAACAGACCATGTTCTTGCTATCGAGTCATGGGTGAGGTTGGCCAATAGGGAAGTGGGGCATAGTGGGGTCGGAGTATAGTTCTCGTGCATGACTTTTCTTGGATTGCCTTTCAGTAGTTGAGGGAGGGGTCACGTAGGACCATAGCCACGAATACAAAAACAGACCTTGATATCTGCATCGCCAGATGACTTAAAGCTCCCGACCGAGTTCCGTATTTCTTGATTTTCCCTGACACGGAACTTAGATGGCACATTGAGATACATGTGCTTCTAGACATGGAAAACGATTCACGATACATACGTGGGATAAAGGGCGCGGTTGATTGGTGTCATAATCCCTAGTGGCCCTAGGTGGCTTGAACCCAAACTGAGACATGGAAACGTTCATTAGGTAGCATAATCCCTAGGGGTCCTAGGTGGCATAAATCCTAAGTGAACACGCGATAGTTCATGGTAAGAAAACATAAACAGATCAAGGGTAGCAGTCCAAAACAACTTCAAGGATAAAATGGTACTACGTTGAGGTGGTATAGATTTACATGTGAAAGCCCGTACGGCCTACGGCAAAGGACTGGACTTATACATGGAAAGAAACATACGAGTTGGGAAAACCTACATATGCTATATATTAGGTTGACATGGACCATTACATGACATTAGGCAAGGGACATTCATAGTTAACACATGACGCGGGTTGGGAAACTAGTACGAGAGGTGTAGAGCAAATATACATGATAAATACCTTGGGATGTTATACATGATAGATACCGTGGAATGTTATACATGGATACCTTGGGATAGTATACTTGATAGAAACCTGACGATGTGATACCTTGATTTATCTTGACACCGTAATTTATCATGATACCTTAGTTTATCTTGCTATAGTAGTTCATCCAGTTATCTTGGTTTAGCTTATCTATCTTGTCATCATCCTTATGTTTACTTTCTGTTTATGCATGTCATGCTACCTTTACCTATTTTTATACTGGAAGTAGATAGGACTTACCGGTCTTTATGACTGACCCCGTTTTGTTTTGCCTCTTTGTCTTCCGTTCCCCCCCCCCCCTAAGGTTTTCAGGGAGGAAACACTGTTACTCAGTTCGGACTTCCTTTGCTTGAAGATCATCATGCATGGCTTGGACTTTTCTTGGCTATGGCTACCTTACTGTTTTACTTGGGGAATAATTTATGAAATGGTTTATTCTTCTTTACTATTGCAAGACAGGTTTTGATGTATTCTGATGTAAAAAGGCTTTTGACCTTACTATTTTATAAGGTAATGAAATTTTCTTTACTTCCGCTATTTTATATGTTCTATCTTGTAATACTTCTTTGCATGTTTACCTCGATAATACTTCACCAAACCTAGTGCATTCTCTTTGTGAGTGACCCTAGCGGAGGTGGGGTGTTGCACAACTAAACACCGTCTGCATCCTAGTATATATATAACTAGAAAAAGAGATTTTGCGTGAGAAGTTCTCAACAATAGCAAATCCAATCATCTCGATTCTTCTTAAGTAGAAATTTTCGTCGTTCTTGCCTTTCGTCACTTTCGTTGCCCGTAGCCACTACATATATAAAAATCAAATTTTTACTTCGCTATTCAATATATAAAAATCCTATTTTTACTTCGCTATTCAATATATAAAAATCCCATTTTTACTTCGCTATTCAATATATAAAAATCGAATTTTACATCGCTACTATATAGATAAAAATTCTATTTTTACAACGATGTTACATAGATAAAAATTCTATTTTTACAACGATGTTACATAGATAAAAATTCTATTTTTACACCGCTATTCTATATATAAAAATCATAATTTTACATTGCTACTATATAGATAAAAATTCTATTTTTACAACGATGTTACATAGATAAAAATTCTATTTTTACATCGCTATTCTTCATATAAAGATTTCGCCTTTTCAATTATAAAAAACTAATCTTTTCTATTTTAAAAATCTAATCTTTTCTATTTTAAAAATCTAATCTTTTCTATTTTAAAAATCTAATCATTTCTATTTTAAAAATCTAATCTTTTCTATTTTAGTTTTTATAACCTAATAAAATCTATTTTCCTAACTAAATAAAATCAGATTTTTAACAGTCTTATACACAATTACATTTAAATCAACGCATACTTAATATTTAACCGAAAAAGAAATAGAACTAAATAAATAAAAACTTACGGTTAAAATGGAAGGGGGGGCTGTCGTGGGTGGCTTGGAAGCTGACGAGGTGGTGGAAGCTGTTTTTGGTCGGAGCAGGCGCTGGCACGAAGATTGGCGGCGGTCTCACGAGCTAGGGCTTTGGGGGTCTTCGATTTGGAGTTCGCGCGCTAGGTGGACCGAATAGAGGGTGGCGTGGGGTCGGCGTTAGCAGGGGCGTGCGGGGTCCGGTGGCGTCGACGGCGGTCTAGAGGCAGGGGCGGAGGCGCGATTTGGTTGAGCAGATTATTTTTTTTTTTTTTTTTTTGATTCAATCGGGGGGGGGGGGGAGGGTAATAGGGAGAGGAAAGGAGGAGTTTGTATTTTATTTTATTTTATTTTAATTATTTTAATTTCAAAAGGTTGACTTTCATATATGACCTCTAAACGAGGCCCACCGCCTGTCCTCCATAGCGTTTCACCCCCATTCCGAACACAATGGGATATGTATCGTAAGCTGATTCGATCGTTTCGATCGATTTCCATTAAAATCAACATATGGCTCTATATATTGATTTTGAACGCGCATTTCAATTTACCGGGGTCACATACTAACTCGAAAAATTCCAGAAAAATATTTTCTAGCTTCGTATTGACGATACGGTCCTAACAAAACTAGTTTCGTCCAATTCTGAGACCGTTGGAAAAATGGCCATTTTTCAGTCGATTAAAATCAACTGAAACTGGTCAAACGCGTTTTCTTTTTCCACGCTCACATATTGATTCGGAAAATTATGAAATTTGGAATCTAGCAATAATTTGACATCACGGATCCAACAAAATAGTTTCGTCGAAATCCGAGGTCGTTTGCAAATTGTCCATTTTTAAGGGCCTGAATTCCATAGCGACTATTCAAAATTTTCAACTGGACATATCTTTTGATTCCCGCTATGAAATTTAGATTTTCCGGATTCTTTGGAAAGATATTATCAAATAGATCCTATTATTTTTGGTTTCATTAAAATCCGGTTTGTTTTGCACCCGGTAAGTTCAATTGAAGTTTGAAATCAAATTATCGAACTACCGCGCCATTTTCAATTCCTATTTATAATTATAAATAATTGTTTTATTTTCTAACGACGACGTATATAAATATATGCATTCTAATATATTCAAAATAAATTTCTCATCGATATTATTTAAAATAATCTATTTTAAATATTCAAAATTCATTAAAATTGCCAAAATAAAAATTTTAAACTGGCCCAGATTTCCGGGTTATTACAATCTCCCCCACTTAAAACTTTTCGTCTCGAAAAGGAACAAAGCCGAGAGTGGTTTGATTAATCAGCTCTACGTTCGATCTGGCTTCCGTTCTCCAACTTTTCAGTTTCTGAGAATTTTCAAATTTTCAAAAATTTAACGAACACCCGGAATTTTCGAAAAATTTCGCCATAACCACCCCTGCACCGGGAGCCACGGGAAAATCCTGAAATTGCCATATAGGCCTTCTGATCTCAAAAAGAAAAAGAAAATGCCAAGCGGCTAGCCAACAGGCTCATAAAATCATCATCACCCAAACAAAATAGTAAATTATAGTAAACATGTACCTATTTGTCGGGCAAACAAATTTTATTCTCTGATCTAGCCTCCTTGCTATGACCTGTTCAATGTAAGTATATGTATATGCAAGCAAATGCGACCAATTTTCAATACTGTTCAATATTTGATACAATTAGTCATAATGGTTCAAAAATTATCAAACAAATAAACAAACAACTCAAACATCAATCAATTAGTGAATTAGCTTTTCAAATTCATAATTTGATATATATACAGAAAATCTTGTTTTTGATGCCAATTCACAAAAAATAAATCTATCTATATAAGTTTTGGTTCTCACACCAGTATAATGGAAATATATAGATATCACACCTTCGAAACACGAGAATAAACCACTAATGCCGTACGTCATCAGTGGAATCATCCCCGGGCTACTAGAGTGCGATTCTATATCTATCCAGTATATTAAAACTTCGAATATACGTTCATGACGCGTATATGCAAAATCTTTATATATTGGATTGTCCAAATTCAAAATAAATAAATATTCAAATACATATAAAGCGATTTAAATTTTAAAACAAAATTGTTTTCATTTGAAAAATATACTGTTCACACTCGTTCTAGGATACTACTGATCCTATCTCTAAAGAGTCATTCTAATTGGATATTACTAATCCAATATCTGAAGAATTCTTTCATATGGTTCTAATGTGTCTTATTTTCGAGCTCTGTAAAGCAAAGCTCTGATACCAAATGAGACGACCCGAACTTCCCCGGTCTCCGAAGAGATGAGAAAGAACGAATTACTATGAGGACAAGACAAATCAGAATGCAGACGGAAGTACATTTCATTGCTATTACAACAATTCCATCAGATGCAAGAATATACAGAGCATAAATGAATAGATTACATTCAATAAATATCAGAGATTACAATAAATTACATAGCAGCGGAAAATAATACAAAGCACAACTGAAGGTGATATACGGATACAGAGCTTTCCGGATATCATTCCAGCTGTAAACCAGGACCCTATGAATATAAATCTGCAAAACCAAAACTACTAGCTGCCCGTGTAGAAAATAGGGTCACCCAGAGTTTAGGTTAAAACAATAAACCCCAGGTCAGTCATGTGACTGGTGTGAGAACTAAAACAGTTATTTAAACTTTACTTTAAAAGAGAGTAAATCAAGGGACCACGCCGTATAACCCGGAACGGGTTTCCTCCCAAGAATACCAGTGCATAGGATAAACAACGCAATGCTTTTTCAAAAAATGAAGCTATTATAAGACCCAGGTCCCATCACACAATGCAACGCAAGACGGAGGATAGTGTTTTCCCTTATAATAGCCAAACATGCTTGGTACGTTTAAAACAAATCATTTGATACTATAATAAGTGTATAGTTTCAAAATAATTTCAATCATAAATATAAATCATAGACGGCATGGGTACCATATATCATGTCGCCATACTAGTTCTATAATTAAAACCGCAATACACGTATTGGAAATTGGTTTTCCGTCATGAGTCGAGGCAAGGGGCAAGCTCCTCTCCGCTTCGAGACACTCTAGCAAATGCCTCGGGACTACACACTCTGGGTAACCCCTGGGTGCTTCAGGGCCGGTCCTCACTTACGTTTGAGGATTAATTATGCCTGAACACACGTTTCCCGGTCCTTACAGACCTAAAGTCGAGGCGCCTCATCCAACAACCACATAGGCGAAAAGTATATAAATGTCAGGGCTGGTAAGTCACTGATACCACCAAAGCTGGAAAGAAACGTCGTGCTCTCCCTACAGTCCTTATCCCATTTTTAACTCATACCAAGGTGTGAGGCTCGCGAATTCACATTATACACATAGCTGCCACGTTGGCTGTGCTTTGATCATCAACCACAAGACTTTGCTTTTCAACAGAAGCCTTGATCCATGCAACTCAGCATGCAACACAGGCAATTCATGCCATGCGATTGAGATCTATCGATATATAACCTCTAAGCTCGTACGTCTCAGAGAAGGGCGTTAAGCAAGAGAATAAATTCCCCCCCCCCCCCCCGCCAAACAGATATATATTTAACAGAAATCAATCAACACAGAATAAAATCCAATGTCAGACACACAATCCATTTACAAGTTCGTTCTGGGTCTGAACAAAACCGGAGGCACATTCCTCGCATATCCATCGATCTCCAAGTACGTCTGGACGATCACTAACTGATTCCCTCATCTTGGGTGTACAGCCCAATCAAGATCATCAGTAATCACCCAAATGATGTGAAGACTTCTGGTCTTCAACCACCGTCTTCATCTTCGACATATCATCGAATCGGTTATTCAGAATGGGTGTAAACCCGGCCTTTCCGAACAACCCGCGTATATTAAAAACAAATGTTACACAAACACAACATACGCCTCATTCCAATTCATTAGTCACTAACCGTAAATCAGTAAGAGAGCAATTCCCCAAATATTAACCCCGAAGGCCGAAACCAACATCAGATCAATACCCAGGAAACCATTTTTCTTAACTAACCTATAGCTAGTTTCTAAATTTCACATTCTTAGGGAAAGGTCCCCATTAATTTTATCCAAGATAAATTCTTTGAATTTATTCTTTAATCTTCCTTTGGATGGCATTTCAAACCAAATTGTGGTTTTCCAAACTAGTCGAGATTAGCGAACCACACCGAAGTAATTATTTATTTTATTTCCCAATCCCAACCTATTCATCCCTTGAAGAAAAACTGGTAATACTCCATATCTAACACCACGGTGTTATCGGTAAAATTTATTACCATTACACGTTCAAATCTAATTAAAGATTTAACTATCGCTTTGGAGCAAAACTGGTAATACTCCATCCTCGCTCATTTTCCAAATTTGATAATTTAGATTATCAATTCAAATTTCAATCTAGTTGCAGATTCATTAAAACTCCTTTTACTGGGTTTAAGAACTAATGTCATTTAAAACACAGTTCACGACAAACCCAAATCACATTCTATTTATCATCGGGTTAAAGAACTAGTGTTATTTAAAACACCATTCACGATAAACCCACAAATCACTTCTAATTTAATTTCAATCCAATATATTAGAAATTCCGATTATTTAAAACCCCTTTTTAAATCCAATTTATTTATTTAAAAATAGTTGGGTTTTAATTTTAGTTCAAAACTAGTTCATTTCGATAAAAATCTATTTTTATCTTTTCAAATATGGAGTTTTTCATCCCAATTTTTCCCAAATCACTTCTTATGATTTTACACAAATTATTACTATTTTTAATAATTTTATTAAGGCCCGTACAGTCGATTTCCATCAACGGCCATCGAACTGCACTTACAACGACCTTTTCCAAATTTGATTTGGACGTATCTCCAAATCCAACCGTTAGATTTCAAATTTCCAATATTCGTTAGAAAGCTCTTTTCGATACGAACCCAACGGTTCCGGCTTTAGGAGAATACGACGGTCGGATCTCCCGTAATGTCCGTTCGAAGTCAATGGTCGAAATTCGCGAACTGCCGCAGCGCGGCGCGTTCTATTCAGGCCATTATATTATATATATATATATATAATATATATTTCGTCGATCTCCTTTTAAAACGAATTTTGTAAATCGTCTTAATTTCTTTTTCAAAACAAATTCAACTTCCTATTCAATTTCGATCAAAATTGAATATTCCATATTATTCGTTTAAATTAATTTCAATTCGAATCATTTCTATTCAGTTCAATTCAAATTCGTTTTCTATTCAATTCAATTCGAATTCGTTTTCTATTCAATTCAAATCGAAATCATTCTATATTCAATTCAATTCGACTTTGGTTTATATTCAATTCAATTCGAAGTTGTTATATATTCAATTCAATTCGAATTCGTTTTCTATTCAATTCAAATCAAATTCGTTTTCTATTCAATTCAAATCAAATTCGTTTTCTTTTCAATTCAATTCAATTCGAATTCGTTTTCTTTTCAATTCAATTCGAATTCGTTTTCTTTTCAATTCAAATCGAATTCTTTTTCTTTTCAATTCAAATTCAATTCGTTTTCTATTCAATTCAAATTAAATGTAAAAACGAATATAATCGATATAAATATCGTTCGCCTCAAAATAGCGCATCTCTAATCAATACGGATTTATATATTTCAATAATCCCATTATTCTATTCAACAAATGAATCTACATTTTTGTCAACACATGACTAATCTCAACGAATGAGTACTGTCCACGTGTGACTATTTTTGTTATTTAATGTATTTTATAAAAATTATGGTATCTATCGTTTGATTTCAAATCAGACTCCAACCGTAAATTAGTAAGAGAACGATTCCCTAAATATTAACCTCGAAGGCCGAAACCAACATCAGATCAATATCCAGGAGACCACTCATCTCATCTATTTTCCAGTCAGTTTCTAATTTTATATATGATAAAGATGTAAATTTTATTATTAAAATATTTCGTTCAACACATGCCTAATCCTAACGGATGAGTACTGTCAACACATGAACCTTTATTTTATAAAGATAAAGATGTAAATTTTATTATTAAAATATTTCGTTCAACACATGACTAATCTCAACGGATGAGTACTGTCAACACATGAACCTTTATTTTATAAAGATAAAGACGTAAATTTTATTGTTAAAATATTTCGTTTAACACATGACTAATCTCAACGGATGAGTACTGTCAACGCATGAACCTTTATTTTATAATAAACTTTATTTTCCCGATTGGAATGAGGCCCAATCAATTACCTTATAACGCTAATTATACGGATTCCATACACACATGTATATAATAGCAACGATAAATAATCAACAATCATCCAAAGTGCACTACACTGTATAAGCATCAAATATAGACATCTAACGCTTATAACAGCCTGTCAATCAACCGATCGACATACGACTAATTATTGGGATTAGTGTATGCCGTATTTTATCCCAATACCCGTGTGGAGTTTCAAACCATCAAACATAGATTTTATTTGCATAGTTGGGCGATTTGTAAAATTTATCGTCCCAATCAATGTCCTTCAAATAGGTGTACATAACAAACCGTCCGTTTTGTAAATGAATATTTATTTATTCACATTCACGTTAAAAATTATATTTTTAACGAAAAAACATTTTATTTCAACACATGAATTTCTATTCAGTTCATTTACACAATAAAATGATATTTTTATTTTTCTAACTTATTTTAAAAAAATTCGGCGGCATAACGGCACGATACTAGAAACGGGACAAGGCCTAGCCTTATCCCTGGTCTAGTGAAGGCCCACGCCATTCACAAATCCATCAAATCAATTTCCATTTTCCCCAAACAATCAAATTCAACTCAAATAATTTAACTAATCTATGCAACCAAACAAATAAGTCCATGGTCTGTGGACAGTGGTGTCGGGTGCTACTAAACACCGTTTGCATCCTAGTATATATATATAACTAGAAAAAGAGATTTTGAGTGAGAAGTTCTCACCAATAGCTAATCCAATCATCTCGATTCTTCTTAAGTAGAAATCTTCGTCGTTCTTGCCTTTCATCACTCTCGTTGCCCGTAGCCACTACATATATAAAAATCGAATTTTTACTTCGCTATTCAATATATAAAAATCCCATTTTTAATTCGCTATTCAATATATAAAAATCCCATTTTTACTTCGCTATTCAATATATAAAAATCGAATTTTACATCGCTACTATATAGATAAAAATTCTATTTTTACAACAATGTTACATAGATAAAAATTCTATTTTTACAACGATGTTACATAGATAAAAATTCTATTTTTACATCGCTATTCTATATATAAAAATCATAATTTTACATCGCTACTACAAAGATAAAAATTCTATTTTTACAACGATGTTACATAGATAAAAATTCTATTTTTACAACGATGTTACATAGATAAAAATTCTATTTTTACATCGCTATTCTTCATATAAAGATTTCGCCTTTTCAATTATAAAAATCTAATCTTTTCTATTTTAAAAATCTAATCTTTTCTATTTTAAAAATCTAATATTTTCTATTTTAAAAATCTAATATTTTCTATTTTAAAAATCTAGTCTTTTCTATTTTAGTTTTTATAACCTAATAAAATCGATTTTCCTAACTAAATAAAATCAGATTTTTAACAGTCTTATACACAATTACATTTAAATCAATGCATACTTAATATTTAACTGAAAAAGAAATAGAATTAAATAGATAAAAACTTACGGTTAAAATGGAAGGGGGGCTGTCGTGGGTGGCTTGGAAGCTGACGAGGTGGTGGAAGCTGTCGTTGGTCGGAGCAGGCGCTGGCGCGAAGGTTGTCGACGGTCTCACGATCTAGGGCTTTGGGGGGTGTTCGATTTGGGGTTCGCGTTCTGGGTGGAGCGAATGGACGGTGGCGTGGGGTCGGCGTTAGCAGGGGCGCGCGGGGTTCGGTGGCGTCTACGGCGGTCTTGAGGCAGGGGCGGAGGCGCGATTTGGTTGAGCAGATTTTTTTTTCTTTTTATTTTTCTGATTCAATCGGGGGGGGGGGGGGGGCAGAGGGTAATAGGGAGAGGAGAGGAGGAGTTTTTATTTTATTTTATTTTATTTTAATTATTTTAATTTCAAAAGGTTGACTTTCACATACGACCTCTAAATGAGGCCCACCGCCTGTCATCCATAGCGTTTTACCCCCATTCTGAACACAATGGGATATGTATGGTAAGATGATTCGATCGTTTCGATCTGTTTCGTTAAAATCAACATATAGCCCTATATATTGATTTTGAACGCGCATTTCAATTTACCGGGGTCACATACTAACTCGAAAAATTCCATAAAAATATTTTCTAGCTTCGTATTGAAGATACGGTCCTAACAAAACTAGTTTCGTCGAATTCTGAGACCGTTGGAAAAATGGCCATTTTCCAGTCGATTAAAATCAACTGAAACTGGTCAAACGCGTTTTCTTTTGCCACGCTCACATATTGATTCGGAAAATTATGAAATTTGGAATCTAGCAATAATTTGACATCACGTATCCAACAAAAGTGGTTTCGTAGAAATCCGAGGTCGTTTGCAAAATTTCCATTTTTAAGGGCCTGAATACCATAGCGACTATTCAAAATTTTCAACTGGACATATCTTTTGATTCTCGCTATGAAATTTCGATTTTCCGGATTCTTTGGAAAGATATTATCAAATAGATCCTATTGTTTTTGGTTTTATTAAAATCCGGTTTGTTTTGCACCCGGTACGTTCAATTGAAGTTTGAAATCAAATTATCGAACTACCGCGCCATTTTCAATTCCTATTTATAATTATAAATAATTATTTTATATTCTAACGACGACGTATATAAATATATACATTATAATATATTCAAAATAAATTTCTCGTCGATATTATTTAAAATAATCTATTTTAAATATTCAAAATTCATTAAAATTGCCAAAATAAAAATTTTAAACTGGCCCAGATTTCTAGGTTATTACATTTAGCCCCAACTCGAATGGATATTCGAGCGATATTCCATACTCAGCTCCAAGCAAGAACGCAATAATTCGAAGAACAGGAACCTAGTCGGGTCAAATGACTCGAACCACCACCCGGAGGAAATATCGAAGCGGAAGTAAGAAATCAACAAAGACCCCCTTTGTAACCACAGATTCAATGCTGGGGGCTCCAGTCATGATATTGACGATATGCAGCAATTCATTGATGGAAACCTGCTCGCCAGTTTGATTCAGCGCCTCTCGAGAGGCGGCACTTCTCAGGATGATATGGATATGTAACGACCCAGAAAATCTGAACCAATTTAAAATTTTTAAATTGGCTAAAATAATGGATTTTAAATATTTAAAATAAATATTTTAAATAATGGCGATGAAAACTGAGTTGAAATCGACATTTGAAAACCAATATAATTAATTATAATTATATATAGAATTGAAAATGGCGCGGTAGTTCGATAATTCGATTTCAAACTTCAATTGAATATACCGGGTGCAAAACAATCCGGATTTTAGTGAGACCAAAAATAATGGAATCTAATTGGTAATATCTTTCTAACGAATCTGACCAATCGAAGTTTGATAGCGGGAATCAAAAGATATGTCCAGTTGAAAATTCTGAATAGTCGCTATGGAATTCAGGCCCTTAAAAATGGACATTTTGCAAATGACCTCGGATTTAGACGAAACCCCTTTTGTTAGATCCGCAGTGTCAAGTTATTGCTAGGTTTCAAATTTCATAATTTTTCGAATCAATATGTGAGCGTGGCAAAGGAAAACGCATTAGACCGATTTCAGTTGATTTTAATCAACTGGAAATTGGCCATTTTCCAAACGGTCTCAGAATTCGACGAAACTAGTTTTGTTAGGACCG
Source organism: Allium sativum (assembly GCA_030737875.1). Taxonomy (NCBI): domain Eukaryota; kingdom Viridiplantae; phylum Streptophyta; class Magnoliopsida; order Asparagales; family Amaryllidaceae; genus Allium; species Allium sativum. The sequence goes on from CM060925.1 coordinate 503,980,365, forward strand.
TATCGTCAATACAAAGCTAGAAAATATTTTTCGAGAATTTTTCTAGTTAGTATGTGACCCCGGTAAATTGAAATGTACGTTTAAAATTCAATATAGTGATTTAAATGAAAATTCAAAAGGAAACTGATTGTAACGATCAAATCAGCTAGCGATACATATCCCATTGTGTTCGGAATGGGGGTAAAACGTTGTGGACGACAGGCGGTGGGCCTCGTTTCGAGGTCGTGAGTAAAAGTCAACCCTTTTGCAAATTTAAATAATAAAATAATAAAAAATAAAAAATATAATTTTTAATTTCCCTTCCCCCCCCCCTTTATCTTCGTTCTGCCCCCCCCCCCCTTCATTTCGATTCAGACAGAAAGAAAAAGAAAAAAAAAAAAAGAGAGAAACCCTAACCTAATCGAGCCGCTCCTCCCTCCAGGCATCACCGCCAACACCTCGACGCTGACGACCCATCGCGGAGCATTCCCCCCTCCTTTGAAGCTGCCGCCGACGTCTCGAACACCCCCCCCCCTCGAATCTAATCGAGCCCCCCCTCGCTGGCAATGTCGAAGCCGCCGACGACCTTTTCTTCCCCCCTTTTTTAGCAGCTAATTCGGTGAGCGTTTTTTTTTTATTTTTTTTTTTTTTTATTTTTTTTATTCTGTTAAACTGTTTTTTTGTTGAAAAAGGTTTAAAAACCTGAATTGTTTTTTTTTAGAAAAAAAGATTTAAAAACCTGAACTGGTTTTATAAAAAAAAACTGAAATGGTTTTAAGTATTAAAACTGAAATGTTTTAAAGGTAAAAACTGAATATTTTTAAAAAAGTATAAAACAGATTTTTATAAAAGGATTTTTAAAACTGGATTTTTTTTTAAAAGAAAGAATGAAAACCTGATTTTTTATAAAAGAATAAAACTGATTTTATGAAAGAATTAAAAACTGATTTTTATTTTTAAAAATTTAGAAACTGAAATTGTTTTAAAAATAAAAACCGAAACTGTTTTTTTTTAAATATTTAAAAACTGGTTTTCTTGAAAAGTTAAAAACTGAAATTTTAAAGAATATAAAAACTGGTTTTTAAAATGATTTATAAACTAGAAAACGGATTTTGTTTTAAGTAAAAAATCATATTTTTATATGTTGAAAGCAAAAGTCAAAATTCGATTTTTATATATTGAATAGCATAGTAAAAATTCTATTTTTACATATGCAGAGAATACGGGTGAAAGCGACAAATAGGCGAAGATTTCTATTAAGAAGAGTCTTGAAGTTGGATAGCTATTGGTGAGATTTCTGATTTAAAATTTATATATATATGTGTGAAGTAAAAGTGAATTGCTATATATAAATATATATATATATATATATATATATATATATACGCCCCTCGTCCACAAACCATGGACGATATTTATTGGTTGAAATTGTTGTGGAAATTTGATTGATAGCGATTGATTGTTTGGGATTGTTTGTGATGGATATTGGTTGATTGTGGTTGAAAAATACCCATTTGTGGTTGTGAAATATTTGGTTGAAACCACATAGAATTAGTTTGTGGAAATGAAAAAAATATATACATGCCGCCTGCGTGCGAACTAGATGCATGTTTCCCATTGTCAAAAACCGCGAGGTTTTAAGGTAGAGCGAGGAGCCGTACTAGGGACGGTGCCGGTGTAACTACCCTGCCGTTATGCTGCCGAAATTTTGAATAATATTTGTGTGTTTGAATTATTTTCATCTGCTTAAACTATATTTATTCAATGTATAGAAAACATTCATGTGTTGAATTGATATTCATTCGTTGTTTAGAAATTCATGTGTTGAATGGTATTCATATTTTGAAATAAATTGTTCGATAATAAAAATCACATTTTTATCTATATATAAAAACTATTGAAAACATTCATGTGTTGAATTGATATTCATTCGTTGTTTAGAAATTCATGTGTTGAATGGTATTCATATTTTGAAATAAATTGTTCGATAATAAAAATCACATTTTTATCTATATATAAAAACTATTGAAAACATTCATGTGTTGAATTGATATTCATTCGTTGTTTAGAAATTCATGTGTTGAATGGTATTCATATTTTGAAATAAATTGTTCAATAATAAAAATCACATTTTTATCTATATATAAAAACTATTGAAAACATTCATGTGTTGAATTGATATTCATTCGTTGTTTAGAAATTCATGTGTTGAATGGTATTCATATTTTGAAATAAATTGTTCAATAATAAAAATCACATTTTTATCTATATATAAAAACTATTGAAAACATTCATGTGTTGAATTGATATTCATTCGTTGTTTAGAAATTCATGTGTTGAATGGTATTCATATTTTGAAATAAATTGTTTTATGATAAAAATCCCATTTTTATCACCAACTTGAACTATATAGAAAAATAATGATTTGAAAAGAATTGTTTTACAATAAAAATCACATTTTTATTGTATGTAAGAAATCGTTGAAATGAGAAGTGTTAAAAATAGCCACTTGTTCAAAATAAACATATATGAGTTGAAATATCCATTAATTAGCTAATGAAATGATTTGCACCTATTTATGTAACATTAGAATGAATGGTGTTTTAAACCAAATAGAAATCGAATATGAAGTTGAATAGAAAATGGAAAATGATATGGACTGTATATATATATGTACATGCATATTCATTGAACAGGTTATAGCAAAGGGGCTAGAGAAGAGGAATAAAATTTTGTGCCCGACAAATAGGTACACATTTACTGATTTGTTTGGGTGATGATTTTGAGCCTGTTGGCTAGCCGCTTGGCTTTTTCTTTTTCTTTTTGAGATTAGAAGGACCGGGACGCTATTTGCGATTTCCCGACGCTCCCGGTGCAGGGGAGGTTATGGCGAAATTTTTCCAAAATTTAAGGTGTTAGAAATTTTTTTGAAGTGAAAACGATATAGAAATCCTTGAATGAACTATATTTATATAACTATATAAATATAAATAAAATTAAAACGAAACGAGGCTGTGCAGTTCGTATTTCGAAACCGTGATTTCAAACGACTAGTACGGGAAATCCGACCATTGGATTTTCCCGAAACCTCAACCGTCGGGTTCGCCTTGGAATAATCTTTCCAACGGCACCAACCTTGTAAAAATCCAACGGTTGGATTGTCTGGAATGTTTAATTCAAATCTGAAGAAAAACAGCGCCAGAAACAATTATATTTATTTATATATATAAATAAAATTATATTTAATCGAATAACGACGCTGCAGTTCGTATTTTGAAATCGAAAATTCAAACGATTGTACCGGGAGATCCGACCGTCGGATTTTCCCGAAACTGGAACCGTTGGGTTCGTTTTGAAAAGACCTTTCTAATGATGTAAATTTTGTGAAGATCCAACGGTTAGATTTTCAGATATGTGTAAATCAAATCTGAAGAAAAACAGCGCCACGGCCGCCTTATGGCCCGAAGCGTCGTTTTGAATAAAATGGCTATTTTAAAATAAATAAAAATAGCGATAAATAGTTATAAAATATCGTAAGCGATATGGAATGGAAATAAACTGAATTTGCTTGATTTATGTGAAGTTTGATGGTTGAATGTGTTTGGTGTGAAAACTATATAAAGAACACAATTGGTGTTGTCGAATAATTTAACCATTGAAATAAATCGATTTGAAATTCTAAATATACGTGAATTATTTGAAAAGGCCGAGTTAATTCTCATTTCAAATAATTGACCGACGATTGAAAGTCGAAGATGAAGACGATGGTCGAAGACCGGAGATCTTCACCTCGTTTGGATGGTAACCGAGGTCCTGATTGGGAGGCATCCCGAGATATGGATAATGAGTGGTGATCGTCCAGACGTACGTGTTGATCGAAGGGTTTGCGAGGTATTTAGTGCCTCCGGTTTCGTTCAGACCCAGAACGGACTTGTAAATGGACTGTGTGTCCGACATTGGGATTTGTTCTGTGTGATTGATAGCCATCAGTTGCACGGTATGAATTGCCTGTGTGGCATGCTAAGATGCAGTGATCAGGGCTTCTGTTGAAAAGCAAAGTCTTGTGGTGATGATCAAAGCATCGCCTGTGTGGCGTAGCTTTGTGTATAACGTAAATTCGCGAGCCTCACACCCCGGTAAGAACCTAAAACGGGAGAAGGACATCAGGGAGGGCATGCGTTTCTTTCTAGCTAGGGTGGTGTCAGTGACCTACCAGCCCTGACATTTATATACTTTTCACCTATGTGGTTGTTGCTGTTGCGAGGCGCCTCGGTTTGATCGGACGATCCGGGTCCGATGGAGTCATTCGTTGGCTCGTTTACGCCCCAAAGGGCGGGGAAACGTATTGCTCAGGCATAATAATCCACATCGGTGGACCGGCCCTGACGATCCAAGGCTTGCCTGCGCGCTTGCCTGAGGGGCGGGCTAGAGCGTCTCGAATTCGGTAAGGACTATCTTTTGCCTTGGTTCATGACGGAAATCCAATTTCCAAATACGTGACTGTGCGGTTTTGATTGTATACCTATATATATGGCGACATAGTGGTATGGGGCATTAATGCCGTCTATGATTGATAGTTATGATTTGAAATTGTTTTCAAAACATATAAACACTAGCAATAATATCAAATGCCTTTGTTTTATTCGTATCAATCATATTTTGGCTGTTATAAGGTAAAAACTCTATCCTCCGGTTTGCGTTGCATTGTGTGATGGGAACTGAGTCTTATAACGGCTTCATTTTTATAAAAAGCATAGCGATGTTTAAAAGAAAGATTTGTTGTAAAGCACTGGCAATCCAATGGAGTAAACCCGTTCCACGAAAGTGGCGTGGTCCTGTGATTAGCCAATTATATATGTGTTGAGTAGATTTCTCATACCAGTCCCATGACTGACTCGTAGTTTGTTTCACTCTCAAACTCGGGTGCCCCTTTTTCTACACGGGCAGCCTTGTATTCAGGTTTAGCTGGTTCTTTCTGGATAGCTGGAGCTGAAGATGGATTCTATCATTTATTTCTTTTTATGCTGTTCAGCTCCTATTGTACATATTTTGTTTATTTCCGCTGTAGACATTTATGTATAGCTGAACTGTATTTGTACTAAGTAAGATCCTGTATACGGTGTAACTCTGATGATTACTTTTATCCAGTATATTTTGTTGTTCATTCTGGTGTATTTATTTAATTCTGTTCTGCTATTATCTGTTTCTGTGTTATATTCCAAAAGATAACCTTGTTTCCGTGAGAACGAGAAATCGGGTCGTCTCAACGTGGTATCAGAGCTTTGGTTAAGCTTAGTTCTGGAATATAACATTTGAACGAACTCGTCAGAAATAGAACCAGTAGTGTTCTAGGACGGGTAACTCTACAGATAGGATCAGCAATATCCTAGTAGGAGTAAAGCAGAATGAAATTACACCTCGATAGACACATTTACATTGAAGTATGTGTTTCTATATTTTAAACTATCTTTTCTGTGACCTGACACTTGTTCTGCTAATTGCAGAAGTACTAGAAAATGAGTGACAGGATCAGAAGAGGTAATAGTATGGCCCGACCAGCTAATGAGCCAGTTGTGCTCCCGCAGCCAGAATCCAATATAGAAGTTCTATACAAGAGATTTCGAAATCTTGGTGGATCGCCATTCTTAGGCAAGGAGCCCATTATGGAAACACAAGCTTGGATTCGTTCTGCAGAGAAAATCTTTGAGGGTTTAAAGGTGAGAGACGATCAGAAAAGGTTACTAGCGTCTTGGGCACTCAAAGAAGAAGCTTTGTTTTGGTGGGATTCTGTTATTAAAGATAATCCAGAAGGTAATATCACCTGGGATAGGTTCAAAGTTATTTTCTTGGAAAGATTTACTCCTCCCGAAGCAACTGAGCGATTATGCGATGAATTTTCTTATCTGATACAAGGAGACATGACCATTCCCGAATATCATAAGAAATTCAATGAACTTTCTCACTTTGCCCCTCATCTAATTCAGAATTCAAAGAGGAAAAATATGAGATTTATTCACGGGCTTCAAAGGAAATACCAGAATAAAGTATTGGGGCATGTGAAGCTTCCTTTTTCAGAAATGATTTATATGGCTTATCAGTATGAAGATCTCCATTAGAAAGGAATGTTATGCGACGAAGAAGAGGTTTGTTCTAGTGACAGAGAAAAGTCGGAAACTGATATTCCCGAAGCCAGTACAAGGTCGGAGATCAATAAGAAGCCCAGTGCCAAGAGAAAAAGGGCTGAATCTGGGAACGAACGAATAATGACAGCCACGTGCTCAAGCTGCAATAGAAAAGGGCATTTGGCGATAGGTTGCAAATCTTGGAACCAGCAAAGAAAGAATAAGTTCCCACCCAAGAAAGGATTTCAAGCGAATAGAAAATGCAATCTCTGCCATCAGGCCGGTCATATAAAGCGAGATTGCTGGCTGTTAAGAAAGACCAAAACAGTTCAGGTAAATGAACTAGCAGAAACTTCTGGGCCCGCAGATGTTCTGGAAAGGCCCGATGTGTTAGAAGGCACGCTTACTGTCAAAAACATTCCAGTCAAAGTACTGTTTGACACAGGCGCGTCCCGAAGCTTTACTGCCAAGAGTGCCGCTAAGAAACTAGATGTGAATTTGAGGAAGCTCAAGGAACCAATGACTGTCCAGAATCCGGTCGGGGGTTCCATCAATCTCAGTTGGATTTGTGCAGTACCTGTCTCTTTTTCTTGCTATAAATTCCCTATTATCTCTGTCGTCATGAACTTTGATGAATTCGATCTTATTTTGGGATTGGATTGGTTAACCAAATATGAAGCAGAGGTTAGATGCGCCGAGAGAGTTGTTAGAGCTAAGATTAAATCCGGGAGTTATATAACCATTCCCTGTGAGGGTCAGAATTCTAGTAGAAAGGACTTCTGGGCAGCTTTGAATGTTTCTCCAACCCAAATAGAAAATGTTCCTGAAGTCACAGAGAATATTCCTGACCTCATCAAAGATATTCCTGTCGTCAAGAATTATGCGGATGTGTTTGAGGAAGTTGTTCGCTTACCTCCGCAGAGAGAAATAGATTTCAAAATTGCTTTAATTCCAAATGCAAGGCCGGTAGTTCACGCTATTCGAAGAATGTCCTTGAAAGAGAAGGAGGAATTAGACAATCAAACACGACAGCTAGTATGGAAAGGTTTGATCAGGCCTAGTTTCTCTGATTGGGGTGCAGCCGTGGTATTTGTCCCAAAATCTGACGGTACTCTACGGTTATGTGTGGATTATCGTGATCTGAACAAACAGACGATAAAGAACAAATATCCATTGCCGCGAATAGATGATTTGTTGGATCGATTAAATGGAGCACAAGTATTCTCACGAATGGACCTAGCTACAGGTTTCCATCAACTTCGAATTGCCGAAGAGTGTGTTCCAATGACAGCGTTCAGAGGCCCCGACTTATTCTACGAGTGGTTAGTAATGCCGTTCGGCTTATGTAACGCTCCCGCTTACTTTGTAGATCTAATGAATAGAGTATTCAGAGGAGTATTGAATAAATTTGTCCTGGTTTTTATTGATGATATTCTAATCTTCTCTAAATCAAAGGCCGAACATGAAAAGCATCTTGAACAGGTTCTAGAAATTCTGAGACGGAATGTATTAAAAGCCAAGTTTTCCAAATGTATCTTCTGGCAAGATGAAGTGAAATTTCTGGGCCATGTCGTATCGAAAGATGGAATCGCTGTGGATCCAAGCAAAATCACAGCTATTCAGAATTGGAAACAGCCCAGTACTCCCACTGAAGTCCGCAGTTTTCTTGGATTGGCTAGCTATTACCGGAAGTTCGTTAAAGACTTTTCGAAAATATCTGGTCACTTAATAAAGCTTACAAAGAAGCATTCTAAGTTCAAATGGACTCAAGAGAGTGAGGAGGCTTTCGAAGAGCTGAAGTTGAGATTAATGACAGCTCCAGTGTTAACCATTATCGATGGCAACCAAGATTTAAAAGTCTGGACTGATGCGTCTAGAGAAGGCCTCGGCGCAGTGTTAATGCAAAAAGGCCAAGTAATTGCTTATGCTAGCCGTCAACTGAAGCCACACGAGAAAAACTATGTAACTCATGATCTTGAGTTATTGGCTATCATATTTTCTTTGAAAATCTGGAGACACTATCTTCTGGGCGAGAGATTTGAACTGTTTACAGATCATCAGTCATTAAAGTATCTGTTCACTCAGAAGGACTTGAACCTGAGGCAGCAACGTTGGCTGGAGTTTCTTGCAGCATATGACTTTGAAATTATATACACTCCAGGAAAAGCCAATGTCGTGGCTGATGCGTTAAGCAGAAAGAACGTAATGATCGCCAGCTTTATTATCACAACTTCCTTGATTGACAAAATATCTATTCTTCAGAAGGAGGATAACTTTATTAAAGATATGATCAAAAGGATTCAAAAAGGCGAACCCTCGTGTTTTCAAATAGATAACGACGAGACCTTGAGGTTAAAAGGAAGGATTTGTGTTCCTGACGTTCCTGAGCTAAAAAGGGAAGTGTTAGACGAGTGTCACAAGTCCAAGCTGAGTATCCATCCTGGCGTGGCCAAAATGTATAACGATCTCAAAAGGACTTTCTGGTGGAAGGCTATGAAAAGAGACGTTTCGATATATGTTAGTCGATGCCCTACTTGTCAGCTAGTTAAAAGCGACCAACAGAAATTGGCTGGATTATTACAACCGCTAGAAGTTCCTGGCTGGAAGTGGGAGCATATTTCTATGGATTTCATTGATGGTTTGCCCAGAACCAGAAAAGGAAATGACAGTATTTGGGTGATCGTAGATCGTTTCACGAAGAACGCCCATTTCATACCTGTCAAATCAAATAGAACTGCTCAGAGTCTGGCGCAGATATACTTCAGGGAAATAGTTAGACTGCATGGAGTGCCGCTCAGTATAGTAAGTGATAGAGATACAATATTCACTAGCAAATTCTGGGAAGCATTTCAAGTCGAGCTGGGAACGAAGTTAAACTTGAGCACCGCTTATCATCCTCAGACAGACGGTCAGACTGAGAGGGTGAATCGCATTTTAGAAGACCTATTGCGGGCTTGTGTTATAGATTTCGGTGGATCATGGGAAGACCATCTACATTTGGCTGAATTCTCTTATAACAACAGCTACCAGGCGAGTCTGACAATGTCGCCATTCGAAGCGTTATATGGTAGACCTTGCCGATCTCCTGCTTGTTGGGTCGAGCCTGGAAATAGACTTGTGTTGGGTCCCGATATGATTCGAGAAGCTGCCGACAAAGTCGATTTTATTAAGAAGAGATTACTCGCCGCTCAAAGCCGACAAAAGAGCTATGCCGATAAAAGAAGAAGAGATATATCCTTCGAAGTTGGCGACTACGTATAATTGAAAGTATCGCCGATGAGAGGAGATATCCGGTTCGGTAAAACTGGAAAGTTGGCACCCAAATTCATTGGTCCGTTTCCTATTCTGGAACGGATCGGAACTCTCGCATATAAAGTTAAATTGCCAGACTGGTTGCCTGGAGTGCATGATGTATTTCATATATCTCAACTTCGAAAGCACGTTCATGATCCAGACTTGATCGTGGAAGAAGCAGCTCAGCAGGATATTGAAATTACTCCAGAATTAGCTGTGAGGCGTGAGCCGCTAAAGATTATCGGCAAAGAAACCAAAGAGCTGAGAAACAAGAAGGTTCACTTAGTCAAAGTGCAATGGAGTGGAGATCCGCGAGATTGTACTTGGGAAACTGAGGAGAGCATTCAGAAAGCTTATCCTAGATGCCGAGTAGATATCTTTGATTGACTCTGGTGCAAGGTACATTTAACCTACTTTGCATTACCTTTTAATTCTCTATTCTGTTGCTATTTTCTTCCCATGGATGTGCATTGTTTATTCTATACTCTGAATATTAAAAACAAATTGGTTGTTGTATTGTGGGATTGTAGATTTATCAAACCACTTTCGACTTTATTCCTTTTCGGGGACGAAAAGTTTTAAGTAGGGGAGATTGTAACGACCTAGAAAATCTGAACCAATTTAAATTTTTTAAATTGGCTAAAATAATGGATTTTAAATATTTAAAATAAATATTTTAAATAATGGCGATGAAAACTGAGTTGAAATCGACATTTGAAAACCAATATAATTAATTATAATTATATATAGAATTGAAAATGGCGCGGTAGTTCGATAATTCGATTTCAAACTTCAATTGAATATACCGGGTGCAAAACAATCCGGATTTTAGTGAGACCAAAAATAATGGAATCTAATTGGTAATATCTTTCTAACGAATCTGACCAATCGAAGTTTGATAGCGGGAATCAAAAGATATGTCCAGTTGAAAATTCTGAATAGTCGCTATGGAATTCAGGCCCTTAAAAATGGACATTTTGCAAATGACCTCGGATTTAGACGAAACCACTTTTGTTAGATCCGCAGTGTCAAGTTATTGCTAGGTTTCAAATTTCATAATTTTTCGAATCAATATGTGAGCGTGGCAAAGGAAAACGCATTAGACCGATTTCAGTTGATTTTAATCAACTGGAAATTGGCCATTTTCCAAACGGTCTCAGAATTCGACGAAACTAGTTTTGTTAGGACCGTATCGTCAATACAAAGCTAGAAAATATTTTTCGAGAATTTTTCTAGTTAGTATGTGACCCCGGTAAATTGAAATGTACGTTTAAAATTCAATATAGTGATTTAAATGAAAATTCAAAAGGAAACTGATTGTAACGATCAAATCAGCTAGCGATACATATCCCATTGTGTTCGGAATGGGGGTAAAACGCTGTGGACGACAGGCGGTGGGCCTCGTTTCGAGGTCGTGAGTAAAAGTCAACCCTTTTGCAAATTTAAATAATAAAATAATAAAAAATAAAAAATATAATTTTTAATTTCCCTTCCCCACCCTTTATCTTCGTTCTGGCCCCCCCCCCCTTCATTTCGATTCAGACAGAAAGAAAAAGAAAAAGAAAAAAAAAAAGAGAAACCCTAACCTAATCGAGCCGCTCCTCCCTCCAGGCATCACCGCCAACACCTCGACGCTGACGACCCATCGCGGAGCATTCCCCCCCCCCCTTCGAAGCTGCCGCCGACGTCTCGAACACCCCCCCCCCCTCGAATCTAATCGAGCCCCCCCTCGCTGGCAATGTCGAAGCCGCCGACGACCTTTTCTTCCCCCCTTTTTTAGCAGCTAATTCGGTGAGCGTTTTTTTTTTTTTTTTTATTCTGTTAAACTGTTTTTTTGTTGAAAAAGGTTTAAAAACCTGAATTGTTTTTTTTTAGAAAAAAAGATTTAAAAACCTGAACTGGTTTTATAAAAAAAAACTGAAATGGTTTTAAGTATTAAAACTGAAATGTTTTAAAGGTAAAAACTGAATATTTTTAAAAAAGTATAAAACAGATTTTTATAAAAGGATTTTTAAAACTGGATTTTTTTTTAAAAGAAAGAATGAAAACCTGATTTTTTATAAAAGAATAAAACTGATTTTATGAAAGAATTAAAAACTGATTTTTATTTTTAAAAATTTAGAAACTGAAATTGTTTTAAAAATAAAAACCGAAACTGTTTTTTTTTAAATATTTAAAAACTGGTTTTCTTGAAAAGTTAAAAACTGAAATTTTAAAGAATATAAAAACTGGTTTTTAAAATGATTTATAAACTAGAAAACGGATTTTGTTTTAAGTAAAAAATCATATTTTTATATGTTGAAAGCAAAAGTCAAAATTCGATTTTTATATATTGAATAGCATAGTAAAAATTCTATTTTTACATATGCAGAGAATACGGGTGAAAGCGACAAATAGGCGAAGATTTCTATTAAGAAGAGTCTTGAAGTTGGATAGCTATTGGTGAGATTTCTGATTTAAAATTTATATATATATATGTGTGAAGTAAAAGTGAATTGCTATATATAAATATATATATATATATATATACGCCCCTCGTCCACAAACCATGGACGATATTTATTGGTTGAAATTGTTGTGGAAATTTGATTGATAGCGATTGATTGTTTGGGATTGTTTGTGATGGATATTGGTTGATTGTGGTTGAAAAATACCCATTTGTGGTTGTGAAATATTTGGTTGAAACCACATAGGATTAGTTTGTGGAAATGAAAAAAATATATACATGCCGCCTGCGTGCGAACTAGATGCATGTTTCCCATTGTCAAAAACCGCGAGGTTTTAAGGTAGAGCGAGGAGCCGTACTAGGGACGGTGCCGGTGTAACTACCCTGCCGTTATGCTGCCGAAATTTTGAATAATATTTGTGTGTTTGAATTATTTTCATCTGCTTAAACTATATTTATTCAATGTATAGAAAACATTCATGTGTTGAATTGATATTCATTCGTTGTTTAGAAATTCATGTGTTGAATGGTATTCATATTTTGAAATAAATTGTTCGATAATAAAAATCACATTTTTATCTATATATAAAAACTATTGAAAACATTCATGTGTTGAATTGATATTCATTCGTTGTTTAGAAATTCATGTGTTGAATGGTATTCATATTTTGAAATAAATTGTTCGATAATAAAAATCACATTTTTATCTATATATAAAAACTATTGAAAACATTCATGTGTTGAATTGATATTCATTCGTTGTTTAGAAATTCATGTGTTGAATGGTATTCATATTTTGAAATAAATTGTTCAATAATAAAAATCACATTTTTATCTATATATAAAAACTATTGAAAACATTCATGTGTTGAATTGATATTCATTCGTTGTTTAGAAATTCATGTGTTGAATGGTATTCATATTTTGAAATAAATTGTTCAATAATAAAAATCACATTTTTATCTATATATAAAAACTATTGAAAACATTCATGTGTTGAATTGATATTCATTCGTTGTTTAGAAATTCATGTGTTGAATGGTATTCATATTTTGAAATAAATTGTTTTATGATAAAAATCCCATTTTTATCACCAACTTGAACTATATAGAAAAATAATGTTTTGAAAAGAATTGTTTTACAATAAAAATCACATTTTTATTGTATGTAAGAAATCGTTGAAATGAGAAGTGTTAAAAATAGCCACTTGTTCAAAATAAACATATATGAGTTGAAATATCCATTAATTAGCTAATGAAATGATTTGCACCTATTTATGTAACATTAGAATGAATGGTGTTTTAAACCAAATAGAAATCGAATATGAAGTTGAATAGAAAATGGAAAATGATATGGACTGTATATATATGTACATGCATATTCATTGAACAGGTTATAGCAAAGGGGCTAGAGAAGAGGAATAAAATTTGTGCCCGACAAATAGGTACACATTTACTGATTTGTTTGGGTGATGATTTTGAGCCTGTTGGCTAGCCGCTTGGCTTTTTCTTTTTCTTTTTGAGATTAGAAGGACCGGGACGCTATTTGCGATTTCCCGACGCTCCCGGTGCAGGGGAGGTTATGGCGAAATTTTTCCAAAATTTAAGGTGTTAGAAAATTTTTTGAAGTGAAAACGATATAGAAATCCTTGAATGAACTATATTTATATAACTATATAAATATAAATAAAATTAAAACGAAACGAGGCCGTGTAGTTCGTATTTCGAAACCGTGATTTCAAACGACTAGTACGGGAAATCCGACCATTGGATTTTCCCGAAACCTCAACCGTCGGGTTCGCCTTGGAATAATCTTTCCAACGGCACCAAGCTTGTAAAAATCCAACGGTTGGATTGTCTGGAATGTTTAATTCAAATCTGAAGAAAAACAGCGCCAGAAACGATTATATTTATTTATATATATAAATAAAATTATATTTAATCGAATAACGACGCTGCAGTTCGTATTTTGAAATCGAAAATTCAAACGATTGTACCGGGAGATCCGACCGTCGGATTTTCCCGAAACTGGAACTGTTGGGTTCGTTTTGAAAAGACCTTTCTAATGATGTAAATTTTGTGAAGATCCAACGGTTAGATTTTCTGATATGTGTAAATCAAATCTGAAGAAAAACAGCGCCACGGCCGCCTTATGGCCCGAAGCGTCGTTTTGAATAAAATGGCTATTTTAAAATAAATAAAAATAGCGATAAATAGTTATAAAATATCGTAAGCGATATGGAATGGAAATAAACTGAATTTTCTTGATTTATGTGAAGTTTGATGGTTGAATGTGTTTGGTGTGAAAACTATATAAAGAACACAATTGGTGTTGTCGAATAATTTAACCATTGAAATAAATCGATTTGAAATTCTAAATATACGTGAATTATTTGAAAAGGCCGAGTTAATTCTCATTTCAAATAATTGACCGCCGATTGAAAGTCGAAGATGAAGACGATGGTCGAAGACCGGAGATCTTCACCTCGTTTGGATGGTAACCGAGGTCCTGATTGAGAGGCATCCCGAGATATGGATAATGAGTGGTGATCGTCCAGACGTACGTGTTGATCGAAGGGTTTGCGAGGTATTTAGTGCCTCCGGTTTCGTTCAGACCCAGAACGGACTTGTAAATGGACTGTGTGTCCGACATTGGGATTTGTTCTGTGTGATTGATAGCCATCAGTTGCACGGTATGAATTGCCTGTGTGGCATGCTAAGATGCAGTGATCAGGGCTTCTGTTGAAAAGCAAAGTCTTGTGGTGATGATCAAAGCATCGCCTGTGTGGCGTAGCTTTGTGTATAACGTAAATTCGCGAGCCTCACACCCCGGTATGAACCTAAAACGGGAGAAGGACATCAGGGAGGGCATGCGTTTCTTTCTAGCTAGGGTGGTGTCAGTGACCTACCAGCCCTGACATTTATATACTTTTCACCTATGTGGTTGTTGCTGTTGCGAGGCGCCTCGGTTTGATCGGACGATCCGGGTCCGATGGAGTCATTCGTTGGCTCGTTTACGCCCCAAAGGACGGGGAAACGTATTGCTCAGGCATAATAATCCACATCGGTGGACCGGCCCTGACGATCCAAGGCTTGCCTGCGCGCTTGCCTGAGGGGCGGGCTAGAGCGTCTCGAATTCGGTAAGGACTATCTTTTGCCTTGGTTCATGACGGAAATCCAATTTCCAAATACGTGACTGTGCGGTTTTGATTGTATACCTATATATATGGCGACATAGTGGTATGGGGCATTAATGCCGTCTATGATTGATAGTTATGATTTGAAATTGTTTTCAAAACATATAAACACTAGCAATAATATCAAATGCCTTTGTTTTATTCGTATCAATCATATTTTGGCTGTTATAAGGTAAAAACTCTATCCTCCGGTTTGCGTTGCATTGTGTGATGGGAACTGAGTCTTATAACGGCTTCATTTTTATAAAAAGCATAGCGATGTTTAAAAGAAAGATTTGTTGTAAAGCACTGGCAATCCAATGGAGTAAACCCGTTCCACGAAAGTGGCGTGGTCCTGTGATTAGCCAATTATATATGTGTTGAGTAGATTTCTCATACCAGTCCCATGACTGACTCGTAGTTTGTTTCACTCTCAAACTAGGGTGCCCCTTTTTCTACACGGGCAGCCTTGTATTCAGGTTTAGCTGGTTCTTTCTGGATAGCTGGAGCTGAAGATGGATTCTATCATTTATTTCTTTTTATGCTGTTCAGCTCCTATTGTACATATTTTGTTTATTCCCGCTGTAGACATTTATGTATAGCTGAACTGTATTTGTACTAAGTAAGATCCTGTATACGGTGTAACTCTGATGATTACTTTTATCCAGTATATTTTGTTGTTCATTCTGGTGTATTTATTTAATTCTGTTCTGCTATTATCTGTTTCTGTGTTATATTCCAAAAGATAACCTTGTTTCCGTGAGAACGAGAAATCGGGTCGTCTCAGGATAACAACAGTCAACCCTTACACGTGGGACATCAGGATCCCCTGTTATTCCACTAGACTTTAAATTTTCTCTCTAACGAGAGTTGCTTAGAAGCTTTGATGAATTCAACCCTGAGGTGGACATACTTCTATAACAAGAAGGTGTTAATGTCAAGATAGAAAATCTCAATGCTTTTATGATAAAGGATGGAGCACTATCCGACTCCCGAACTGATAAGGATAAAGAAAAAACCTTGGAAATGAATGATTAGAATGTGCAGTTCTAAAGAGAATCTATATCACTTATCGGGCCCACGATATTGTTTGTTAAGCTCAATTGAACCGATCTTGACGAAGAGATTCAACAATATTATGAAGACCATTTTGGATTATCTTGAAGTATGAACGGAGGGGCTCGACTAATTCGCTTACATCTTTGGCGAGCCTATTTATCCCCGTGATTGATCGGATAAGAGTACTAATGTTAGCTAACACCAAATGAGTAAATTCCCGCCTTCTGACTAAAGCGAAGGGATGATATCAAAGAAAATGTTATTCGATCATTCGCATGTACAACTCGAACTCTTGCTGACTCAAGAAGAGCACAGGACAACTTGGGTCAACTAGAATTGCTGAACTTGCAACTCATCTACGGCCTGAATCAATTGCAGAGAGTATAAGAGCTTAAAGACCGTATGCCCCATTAACTTAGCTCAACCCCACTGATGCTGGGGGCATGAGTACTGACTTTGCTTATCCTCTGATAGCACTAAGAGCACAAGTGTCGATTCATAGACTAACCTTGAAGACAATCCCGGCATGGAACGGATTCAAAGCATGTACATCATGCCTCCGGAGTACGACCTTACTTATCCTCCCTGACCAAGCGAGCAAGCCTGTTGATCAGATGTTAACTTAAAGACTCAAACAACACCGGATGGAAGGTGTGACAAACCTATCTATTACCTTACGATGGAAATGATCATATAGGTGCTGGTGCACATGATTTTAACAACATCCCTTATTGACTACTTCATATATGATTATTGGAAAACGAAGCGATCCAGAGCGATTATGGATTTCTTTGACCACGATCCAGAGTGATCATGTCTTTCAGATTCCTTACTATTACAATTCAACGTAATTTTAAGATCCTGGATCAATATCAACATATCAAGCTAGTCCAAACTTGGGTATAAATTAAAAATTCATATGTTGATTCTAATGTGCTTAGTCCCGGCCATCCAGATACCGACACAAAGCTCGAGGATTCTTGAATTACTCAATGAATTGGATGGCTACTTTGTACATTGACCCATATGTAAATGAAAATCTGGCCGACGATACACTCGACTTGCGAAAAATGATAAAATTGTTTGGCAATGACCTGTGCGTGTAGAATCACGCTCGAGAGCCAACGATTTAGCATGACTTTTGACGAATAAACTAGACCTTTCGATTCGACAAGCTTTAGACAGTTACTTGATCATCTCGAATGCTCCTTCCATAGAACTTGGGCTGACTAGCTCCCAGGGAAGCATTGCAACAATTTGATAAAGCCTCCCTAAGGATGAATGACGTTCCGGAGAGACTTAGCTCAACACATTCAAAGCACATCTCATCTGCGATAAAATATACTTTGGGGGGAAAATGTTAGCCTGCTTTGTGACCAGGCTACCCTAAGCACAGGATTTGAGTATGAGCATGCGTTGATCATCAATCGTTTGGATGAAGTGGCAGAATATGGAAAAATCTGGATTTTGGCACTTTTGAAGATCGGTTCGTGACCACCCCCCAGGGTCGGATCGCAGACATATATGCTAACCGATTCGGATCGTGATCATGTATGCTAACCGATTCGGATCATGATCATGTATGCTAACCGATTTGGATCGTGATCATGTACGCTAACCGATTCGGATCGTGACCATGTATGCTAACCGATTCGGATCGTGACCATCACCATCACGACCATCACCAGCTCACCACCACGACTCATGAACAATGACAATGAACTGCGACCAGGACCTTCTACTACACATGTAGATTTTGACCTATTCTCAAGGCTATGGCTGCTCCTACTTTCCCGAATCTAGTGCCATGTGACCTACCACGACCTGGTCACCAAATGGGCTTTCCTACAGCTATAAATACACCTCCAGAGGGCATTTTCAAGGGGCTTTTGGCATGTCTTTGTTCATGGCATCCATGACCAACACTTCTCCATGAATAACCACCATCTTCCTCAATAAGAATCAATGAATTCAGAGAGAATTATTCATTAGATTCATATGATTGAGAGACAATATTCATTGTAATTATAATCTATGAGTGAAATGAGAAAATATGAAGTGGACGTAGGCTCGTTGACGCCGAACCACAATAAAAATCATGTTGTCTTACTTTTTCTCTATATTTTCAGTTACTTCTTCATATCCTATGCTCGAAACACGATGATTTGGGTGTTAGGACCATTTTTGGTCTAACAGGGTACTTTAAGCATAGTAGGGGTAGATCGACAAATATTAAAGATGATGAATCATTTGGATTGGGTGCTGCAAAAACCAATCCTTCACAATAGTTAAAAAATTAGGGTAATTTTTGAAAGGAAGGGCTATTTAGAGAATTAGTTGTTGGATAAAAAAGAAGGGTTGTTTTGAGGTATTAAGATAATTAGGGGGAGTTTAAGCATTGTACGGGTAGATCGACAAATTTGAAAGATGAGGAATCGCTTGGATTAGGTGATGTAAAAACCAATCCTTCCTAGTAGTAAAAAGATAGGGGTAATTGTTGGAAGTAAGGGATATTTACATAATTAAGGGTAGAATTAAAAGTACTGTTTTTAAGTATTAAGAGAAGTAGGGGCAGACTAAGCATAGTAGCGGTAGATCGACAAATAAGAAAGATGACGAATCATTTGGATTAGGTGCTACAAAAACCAACCCTTCAGAAAAGGAAAAAAATTGGGGTAATTGTTGGAAGAATTCCTATTTAGAGAATTAATGGAAAGGTTAAAAAGAAGGGTTGTTTTGAAGTATTAAGAGAAGTAGGGGTAGTTTAAGCTTAGTAGGGGTAGATCGACAAATATGAAAGATGACGAATCGTTTGGATTGGGAGCTGCAAAAACCAATCCTTCACAATAGTTAAAAAATAAGGGTAATTGCTGGAAGTAAGGTCTATTTACAGAATTAGGGGTAGGAATAAAATAAGGACTATTTTTAAGTATTAAGAGAAGTAGGGGTAGATTATCCATAGTAGGGGTAGATCGACAAATATGAAAGGGTATGAATCATTTGGATAGGGTAGGACAAAAACCAACCCTTCACAAAAGTTAAAAAATAAGGGTAATTGTTGGAAGTAAGGGCTATTTAGAGAATTAGGGGTAGGATTAAAAAGAATAGTCGTTTCGTAGTATTAAGAGAAGTAGCGGTAGTTTAAGAATAGTAGGGGTAGATCGACAAATAAGAAAGATGATGAATATTTGGATTGGGTGCTGCAAAAACAAATCCTTCACAATAGTTAAAAAATAGGGGTAATTTTTGAAAGGAATGGCTATTTAGAGAATTAGGGGTTGGATTAAAAAGAATGGTTGTTTTGAAGTATTAAGAGAACTAGAGGTAAATTATGCATAGTACGAATACATCGACAAATATAAAAGATGATGAATCTTTTGGATTGGGTGCTGCAAAAACCAACTCTTCACAGTAGTAAAAAGATAGGGGTAATTGTTGGAAATAAGGACTATTTAGAGAATTAGGGATATAATTAAAAATAAGGGTTGTTCTGAAGTATTAAGAGAAGTAGGGGTAGTTTAAGCATAGCAGGGGTAGATCGACAAATACGAAGGATGATGAATCATTTGGATTGGGTGTTGCAAAAACCAACCCTTCACAATAGTTAAGAAATCGGGTTAATTGTTGGAAGTAAGGGCTATTTTGAGAATTAGGGGTACGATTAAAAAGAACGGTTGTTTTGAAGTATTAAGAGAATTAGGGGTTGTTTAAGCATAGCAGGGGTAGATCGACAAATATAAAAGATGATGAATCGTTTGGATTGGGTGTTGCAAAATCCTACTCTTCAATGGAGTAAAAAGACAAGGGTAATTGTTGGAAGTAAGGGCTATTTAGAGAATTGGGGATATGATTAAAAAGAAGGGTTATTTTGAAGTGTTAAGATAAGTAGGGGTAGTTTAAGCATAATAGGGGTAGATCGACAATTATGAAAGATGATGAATCGTTTGGATTGGGTGTTGCAAAAACCAACCCTTCACAGTATTTAAAAAATAGGGGTAATTGTCGGAACTAAGGGATATTTAGATAATTAGCGGTACGATTATAAATAAGGGCTGGTTTGTGAAGTATTAAGAGAAGTAGGGGTAGTTTAAGCATAGTAGTGGTAGATCGACAAATATAAAAGATGATGAATCGTTTGGATTGGGTGTTGCAAAAACCAACCCTTCACAATAGTAAAAAGATAGGGGTAATTTTTGTAAGTAAGGGATATTTTGAAAATTAGGGGTAGGATTTAAAAGAAGGACCATTTTTAAGTATTAAGAGAAGTAGGGGCAGTTTAAGCATAGTCGGGGTAGATCGACAAATATAAAGTTGAAGAATCGTTTTGATTGGTTGCTGGAAAAACCAACCCTTCATAGAAGTTATAAAATAGGGGTAATTATTGTAAATAAGGGCTATTTAGAGAATTAGTGGTACGATTAAAAAGAAGGGTTGTTTTCAATTATTAGGAGTAGGGGTAGTTTAAGCATAGGAGGGGTTGATCGACAAATATGAAAGATGATGAATCATTTGGATCGGGTGCTGCAAAAACCAACCCTTCACAGTGGTTAAAAAATAGGGGTAATTGAAGGAAGTAAGGACTATTTAGAGAATTAGGTATACGATTAAAAAGAAGGGCTGTTTTGAAGTATTACGAGAAGTAGGGGTAGTTTAAGCATAAGAGGGTAGATCGACAAATATGAAAGATGATGAATCATTTGGATTGGATGCTGCAAAAAATAACCCTTCACAGTAGTAAAAATATAGGGGTAATTGTTGGAAGTAAGGGCTATTTAGAGAACTAGGGATAGGTGTAACACCCCACATCTGTTAAGGTCACTCACAAAGGGAATGCCTTAACTTCAATGGAGTATTATGGGTAGTGGAACAGAAATATTACACGACAGACATATATAAAACAGCGGAAAATAAAGTGGAAGTACTTCAAATCATTTATTAAATATAAATGCTTACAAGAAAAGCCCATCAACTCCCAATACCCAACTTCATAGTTAAAATATCTATCTTGCTCAAAAACAAAGAAGCATAAAAACAAACTGCAGTATTCCCCAATAAAGCAAATCAAGCCATATCCAAGAGAAATCCAAGCCATACATGAAAGAGCCTTGGAGCTTGGTAAGATCCGAACTAAGATGTATTCCCACCCTGTGAACCTAGGGGGGGGGGACGGAAGAAAAAGAGGCAAAACAAAGCGGGTCAGTAATAAAGACTGAGAAAGTCCTAGTGACTTTCAGCATAAAAATAGGTAAACATAACATGGCATGAATAAACTGAAAGTAAACATAAGCATGATGACAAGGTAGGCAAGATAAACTAAGATAACAAGATAAACTATGCTAACAAGATAAACTAAGGTAACAAGATAAACTTCGGGCACGATGAATCAAATATAACATCCCATAATTCCTGTCAAGTATCACATCGCATAGTTTCTATCAAGAATATCATCGCAAGGTTTCTATGCTTCACCATTAAAATGATATCTATTTGCTCTGCACCACCTAACTAGCAACCTCATAAGTGTCTTACATGGAATGATCTGTACTCCTACTAGTATCCCAACTACTGTCATGTGTAACAAGGATCCGTACCCCCTACTAGTGTCCCAACTAGTAGCCCGTGTTATATAATAATTACAACGTGATCCCAATCCCCGCAATTATGGTAGCCTTCCGGTGTGCATTGATTATGAGGATTCCACCTCGATCACCCGAATGGCCATGTATAAATTCGATCCACACTTACTACCTTATCGATCGGCTCCCTACTTGACCTAGTTCTCGTTTGTGTCACGCGGCCCCCTACTTGTAGATACCTATGCTGGTCCCACCATGGGGTGTATCAAGTCCCATGGTGGCAACCCTGACACAATCAAGATGCACAGCTTTATACCTACTGATGCCCAGTGGCTAAATTTTCTGCGCCGAAGTGTGTGCACGCCCGCACTCCGTTAGAACCTGCACTGCTGCACCAACCGCCGCTAATTTGACCTCTTATAATAAGCCCAGTAATCGTGCCCCACCATGCCTAGCTCTGGGTTCCGTTGATACCTAATGTGGGTTACTGCTGAAATGGGTCCCCGTTACTTGGTTTTTCTAATGGTTATGTCTGTGGGCCTATATTCTCTGATATTACCCACCGACCCTGATGTGTACTTAACCCCGCTACTGATTCAAGCATGTGTATTTAATGGTTAAGTGTATGTGGGCCTATATTTACTAATATTACCCACCAACCCTGATGTGAATTTAACCTCGCTACTGGTTATGTTACCATTGCTAAGTGTTTACCTTAGTTAACATAACCTTTCTCGCTTATTATGTTTGATTGGTTAAGTGTGGTTTATTAACTTAACCCCGTTCGTCTATCTGGTTACATTGGTCAAAAAATTTCTTGTTAACTTAACCCCATGTGTTACTTAACCCTACCACGCATTACATCAGA
This sequence comes from Allium sativum, assembly GCA_030737875.1. Taxonomy (NCBI): domain Eukaryota; kingdom Viridiplantae; phylum Streptophyta; class Magnoliopsida; order Asparagales; family Amaryllidaceae; genus Allium; species Allium sativum. Next base: position 504,002,884 of record CM060925.1, read on the forward strand.
TTGGTTAAGTGCATGTTAACTTAACCCCATCCACTAGTCATATTACAATGGTTAAGTGTTATCAACTTATTCAAGTTAACTTAACCCACACGCTTGTCCTGTTATGTTGGTTAAGTGTTACTACTTAACAGCAACCACTTGTCTAATTGACCCATTGTATTAGTTAAGTGTTCTCATTAACTTAACCTCACTCTCTAGTCCAGTTTAATCATGTTATAATGGTTAAACATTTGCTTAACCTTACCCACTCCCGTAGTCAACATATTAAATTGGTTAAGTGTCCAGATTAACCTAACCCTACCGACCAATTTAGTTAACATGTTAAAATTGGTTAAGTATTACTATTCGTATTTCCACATGTCACGCACAGGTCACCCACTTAACCCCCATGTCCCGCCACATGTTTATCTGGTTAAGTATTTCTTAATTCATTAAGGCCGCAACCTTATAAAGACCTCTCACATTGGACTGACATTTATGGCAGCTGGATTTGCCGGGCGGGTCCGGGCAGTCTTACAACATAAAAGAGTCTAACCTCGTGTCTTTACAACTGTTACGATTTTAATTTGAGCCTTGGACCTCTCACATTGGGCTGACAATTGTGACTACTGGATTCGCCGAGCGGTTACGGGCAGGTTTACGTCACAAATGAGTCCAACCTCGTGTCCTAAGCATAGATTATAACTTATAATCTTTTACCCCAATTTGAATTTATTTCCCTATTCAAATTATCATTTAATTCCTAATTTAACGATGTCCATAATTGACTCAATTATGTCCATCAATTAATGGTATGTAAAATCATACCAATTTTACCACAATTTATCTTATGCCATTAAAGGCAACTTATCTCAATTTATATTTATGCCTCTTTTAAGGCTATTACATGCCAACTACCCAAAACACACTTAGGCGTGTTCATATTAGCTCTTTACCAAGTCAAAAATTATCATATGTTTTTCAACTACAATTCTCACATAATTAACATATGCCCAAGATCTAAATTACATGTCAGTTTTACATATGTCCAGTTCATACCAAATTTACATATGTTCTATTCATGCCTATTTACATGTATGCCAAATATATATATGCTTAATCTTAGACAATTTACATATATACCAAGTTTCATGCCTTTTTATGCATATATCAAGATTCATAGTTTACATGTTTACAAAGCTATGCCCAATTCACATAGACCAATTTTTAGCCAAATATATGTATCAATATTCTTGCCATATTTTACATAGGTCAAGTTTCATACCTAAATCCGATGATTCATGATGTAGTTATCCCAAGCTATAATCTTTTTGTTTCAATACAAGCTAGTTGCCCAAGTTCATAAACATTTTTATGCCAATTATAAAGTTAACAATCTCTTTCATGCTCAAATTCCCAAATCTACATATGCCTAATTAACATAAGCCTAATCTTTTGATTTAATTTACATAGATCCAATTGGTGTTGAACTCCATGTATATAATATTTATGCAAATTTTATCATAACAAGATTATACCAAACTTTACAGATCTACCCCAAACTTCCAAATTAAATGATAATAACCAATTTCATATTGCCAATTATTAATCATATCCATATAGGCAATAATCCCATATTTCCCCCGTATACATCTCGTATGCGAATCGCGATTTTAGGCCAAGGTCCGAAGTTGACCAAGGTTCATCAAAAGAAAATAAATAGGGGGAGGTAGGAATTTGCATAATAAATAGATCAGAGAGAAAAACAACATCATGATAACCATAAAGATTAGAACTTGATGATAACATCATTACGAATCAAGAAAACTGCTGAATAAATCACAAACTTATCATGAGAATAAATGTAGACAAGTCTCAAAACTAAGGATTCAAAAAGCAACAGGAATAGATCTGAATCGATAAACGTACTTAGATTCAACTCCACTTTATTTCATGCCCATATTAAAATTAAATATTTAGATCCGAAAATAACTAGCACTTTGTAACGACCCGGATTTTCGGCGACTTTGGTTATCGATGTAAGCACGACGTCGATAACCAAAACATCGAAAAATCCCTGTTGTTAATGAAAGAAATTAGAAGGTGAGAATAGATAAGATAGAAACTTAGAATAGAAGAAGAAGAACATAACATCAGAGTAACACGAACCTCACAGCGGAACGAATAACATATAATAGATAACATAACTTTGAAATATAACAGTTATGTATACAATAGCACTTATCAGAGTACAGCACTTACAACACAGCGGAAATAACTATAGCTATATGATCTTGAAGCCCCCTGCTCCAAGCTCTTCCAATATATCTGTAAAACCCGACTACTCGACTTCCCGTACAAAATTAGGCACCCAAGAGTTTAGGGAAAATAACAAATAAACTCCGGGTCAGTCATGGGACTGGTGTGAGTAAAACAGTTTAAACAGGTATATGAACAAGTAAACGATATCTCATAAGACCACGCCGCGGAACGGAGCGGGTTTTTCCCTTATGAGAATCCAAAATATCTTTATATCAAAACCTTTTGATATTAATGTAATGTCTATGTACAAATAGATATCAACTAGCAGAAACGCTTTCATCTCACGTTCTACATATATAGTTGTTAGATCGAAATTTGGACCTAACACCCAAATTATTATGAACAGTAGAGAATTTCGGATGAAGAACAAGGAAAAAGAAAATAACACTCAGAATTTATAGTGGTTCGGCGTTAACGAGCCTACGTCCACTTTATATGTTATTGAATATGCTTTAGAAGCTAATACAACAATAGTTTCACTCAATATTTCAGTAGTTTGACAACAATGGCGGATTCAGTACTCAATATTGCCAAAAGGATCCCAAAAAATGCCAAGCTCTGGGCTATTTATAGCTGATTTTGTCAGGCGGATCGCGGACACGTGGCACGAATCCCGAGAACCTCGGGTCGGATCGCCGCCGTTGGAGAAATGGTCAAATTAGCCGTTGTGGACAGGTGCCGTGATTTGATTGAACATCGGATCGTGCAGATGGGGAGAATCGGTCTAAGTGACGGTTAGGGACACGCGTCGCCAGATCCGCACGATTCGGATCGCTGAAGACTAGCTCGTGCTTGAACAGGTCAGAGGGTTCGCCATGCACCAGGAGATCGGATCGGTTCGCTTGGGATAACAACGTGAGTTCGGATCGGATCGCCTAGTGGTATCGTTCGCTAATGAAGAGGGGCGATCCGACATTGGGCGAGACGATGGTACGCGAATCGATCTTTGGCGAGACGATGGTGCGCGATTCGATATCGAGCGAAACGACGATGCGCGATCCATTCCTTCATGTTCTTAGATACTGTGGTTTCCTGCTTTCCTCTTACGAATGATCCTGGGTGGCTTGGTCAAAAAGCGAGCCAACATTTTGCCCCCTCGAAGTATGTTTTATCGATGATGGAACATGCTTCGAAGATTCCCATTTACCTTCTCCTGAAGGGACGTAAATCATCAGTCGCATTGGTTCAAATCGACACATGTATGAATCGGATTGCCATAGGGCGACACGGTCCGATTTGGTCATCTGCTCGTCTCGTGCCGAGTACCTAGGCCTTTGTGCGAAACGGGACATATTTTCCTTCGAGCCGTGTCGGGCTTTGAGTTTTGTGGGCCATTGTTTCAAAGCGGTCCGCGGGCTTCCATGCGATTCCATCTTTGGATCGTGGCCTGCATAGTGCTTCGTGGTTCGAATAAGACAAAGAAGGGGAGGCAAACGGTCACCTTCTTTGCCTATATAAGCCGACCCCCTCCCCTTCATTCTCCTTCTTCTTTCTTCTCAACCGAATCGTTTCGCCTACATTATCCAGGAGCGAACCCAAATCTTTTGACCCTTCGAAAATCCAAGCATTCTTTCAATTCTTAGAAAGGTAACTCCAATAAAAGCATTCTTATTTGCGAACGCCGCTCTTCCACGAACTTTCTTAACTGGAAACGGTGAGAATTCGTGCTTTTCTGACGAGATCATCAAAATGCCATGGCCAAGTGACGTAGAGCTCGGAGTTCGAAGAAGGAACGGAGAGGAAGAAAACGGAGGAGGAAGAAGAAGAAGAAGACAGAAGGCCGTTTCTGTAACGACCCAGGGATTTTCGACTCCGAAAATCGACCCAAAACCCAACGTCGACTGTTCAGACATCGAAAATACCGAATCATTAATAGAAAGAAATTAGAGGGTGAGATAGAAAAGATAGAACTAATAGAATAGAAGAAGAAGAAGAAGAACACAACTGAGCATAATCAGAGTAAACACGAATCTCACAGCGGAACGGATAAAATATATTATATAACATAACTTTGAAATACAAATCTGTTTGTGTATACATACCATATCAGAGTACAACATAACATTTGATGCAGCGGAAATAACTCTAAATAATCAATAGTGGAAACTTCGTCTTCAATCTCCTCCAAGTGTATCTGTAAAGCCTGAAACACTTGACTGCCCGTACAAATTTGGGCACCCAAGAGTTTAGGGAAAAACAAACAAAATAAACTCTGGGTCAGTCATGGGACTGGTGTGAGTAAATTCCAACCATTCGGTTTAACTTTAAAAATCTTTTTTGAAACAAAAGGATAATAGTAAGACCAGCCCACACATAAACACGGACGGTTTTTACCTTACTATAACCCAAAACACTTTGACATCAAAATCCAGTGATATTATAATAATGTCTAATCAAGTAAATAACCAAATAGTAGAACGCTTGCATCTCACGCTCTACATACATAATAAAAATCAAAACCCGCAGGGCGCTTATTGGGGATTGGATTCCAACTATGACAAGGTATGGGACCACCTTCCGATAGTGTATCTCTAGAGGCGAATACACAGGGTTCAACAAGAACATCTTGTAACCCGGCCCACACATGACCGACCACTCATTTCGCTTGAGTGTATCGAATGTATATCACCAACGGTTGGACTCAAACCACCGTTTCCCGAATGGGCAGAATCGATAGATTTAGAAACAAAAGGAATTTCTCTAGATAGGTGATTATACACCCTAATGGGAGCGACCCACATAGCCATGCTGCCTGCCCGATTTTTTGTCATTTCCCGGTTGTGAAGCTTGAGGCTACGCCTACCTTTTAGAACATCTGGCCACCATACACTTTGACTGCCACATCGTCAAACCCGTCAAATCACTAGTTGATCTTCCCAAAAATATAACGGGTATAAAAGCTAAGAGAAACGAATTTCTCCGCCACCAGACGTAATACCTTGAAAAGAACGTCTTATGTGACCGTTAGGAGTACTCCGTCAGACATTCGTCCATACAAGTTGTCCTGGGACTGGACAAACAGAAAGCACCATTCTGAAATAGGACGACCCTTGCATTTCACTCCGTCTTCAACTTTCTTCAGCATAATCAACTCGCAGTGCTTATGCCTATACGGAGTGGTTCTCGGATATTAAATCCAACCGGTCTCTCCGTATCGACAACGATGGTCAAAACACTTCGATAGTCGGTTATTTACTATCGAAGTAAAAACAACATCCATTAAAAGGTTCAACTAAACATCTCACAACAACGGGCACTTTATTTAACATTCGTCATCATCGAATTTTATTTCCCATTTCTAATAGTGTTATTTAACTCTAATCATATTTCAAACATCGAAATGATGTCATCGTTTTCCTGAAACGATCCTCCACTACTCGTTCTTTTATTTCTTTGAATAATCATCGTTACTTATTACTTTAGAATAAGTGGATTTCAAAACAAAACTGTTTACATTTCCTAGGGAGTAGTGCTATATAAAACTCATGCTTATGCTTAGCCAACAGCGTTAATTTAACGTTATAGTTCAAAACTTGTCATACGCTGTAATATTCCCATTTTTAACTAATCTCGACACAACAGTCACGCCTAAACCTCAACAGCGTTATTTTATCGCTATAGTTCACAGACTTGCAATATGCTATTATACTCCACTTTATAATTAATCTCAACGCCTCTTTCCGTTACAAAAAGTCTTGATATCTTTTTCCGTTACAAAAATCTTGGCATTTATTTCCGTTACAAAAATCTTGGCATTTATTTCCGTTACAAAAATCTTGGCATATTTTAAATATGATTTTATGATGTCATATCCTTATTTGAAAACTCGGTTTAAAATTATTTACATTGGTCATTAACCCTTCACTCCATCTTCCTTAAACATTTCTCTTAAACTTCTCTTATCTAAACTCGATCACGTTCTTTGTCTTTTTGGCAATTTACTTCTTATTCGTATTATTATACCCAATTAATAAAACATCTCAATACAACTTAATACCAGTTTATAATAGAATTTCTATTATAATTTAAACCTCGCTTTAATTATAAAAATAAAAATTTTATAATTGCCTTCGTTGATTTGTCTGACAGTCAACAAATTTCTTAACAAAATGGGTTTATGGTTGACTGTCGCTGATATCTTTTATTTACCAAATCAATATAACGTTGAATTCCCATTCAACATGGTTCAAACAGTGCACAAACAGTACATCTAAATATTTAGGAATCCGGTTGAGTTCCTCCAACCGATTTCCGCATCCATAGGTGTTATTCAAATCAGTATCCAACCAATGATGTGTGCATATGCAATGACATATATTTATTTCAACCAATTTAACTGTAATTTATCTAATCAACCATCACACAGCATTCAACCATTATTCAAAATATAATTAAAATATTTTAAATAAAACAAAGTTAGTGAATTTACTCACCTTGGCGCGTTAACCGTTAAATAACGATTTGCGTCGGTTGATCCGATCAGACGTTCTAATCAACTGTAATTTCTGACGATGTCCAAATGGTTCCAACTCCGCTTCACAACGTCGTCTGCCTTCGTACAGTTCAGGCGAATCAGATTGCTTGATCGTAAACCTTTCTCGGATGGTCTAACTTCACAAAGACCAATTCACACGGTTCATATCCCTTCCCTAACCATAAAATCAAACAACTCCATACGTGATTCCTGAAACAAACCCAAGTGTGGTCCTTCCTTCCGTGCGATCACCTCTACAAACATACAGTACCACGTCTCCACTGTCCAAGTTTTCCACCACATAAGCAAATAGTTGATCCTTGTTTTATTTTAGAAAATGGTATTCACGGCCCCATTACCAATGAATGCTCCCACTCTCTTTTCGCGTTTTACCCCTCCTGTACATGAACCTTCACTTCAATTACTATCATCGCGAAAGTCCTCTTTTGTACACAGTTACACCAATTCTGCATGGTTTCATCCATACACCATTTCCACAGCTTGCTCCACTTCGTTGCTATAAACTCCACGCCAAACTCACAGCTTCCTTCCTTCGCCACTTCTCAAAATCCAACACTCAACTACCGCATTTCTTCCCCATTTAACTCCACTCACAGTCCCTCTTCCACCGCTCTGTTCACCATTTTATCCTCCCATGCACTCACGTCTCCTCACACAGAACGCCACTTCATCAACTCTCCTCCTACCAAACCGATCCCGTCCACACTCTACTTCGAATATCTACTCCAATTTCTCGCCTGGTAGAACCCTATGCACGCTAATATATTATGGCGGCGACCAGTAGGTGCTTGAGTGCTCCGAAATCCATACCAAGGTGAAGAGCATCAACTAGGATCGCAAGTATATATGTGTCAAAATCTCAGAGGAGTACTTTGTTTTTATTTAAATTTTTATTGCCATTAGACTTAAGCTGGAGGCTTGCTAAGTGAGAAAAAAAAAAAAGAAACAATGGGCGTTCTTATAGGATCCGTTGCCTTGGCACTCAAGTAGTAGACTTTAGGGTAGCATTACTGTATAGTTTCTTAGGCATGTGGTTGCCTTGAATTTCTAGCCTCTGCACAAAATGTTAAGCCTGCGTTTGACGGCTGAGGCCTTTGATTTAACAATTTATGTGTGACGCAAGTGCTTATGAGGGTCTGCACAAATTTTCTTCTAGGTCTGCGTTGCTCTAAAAATAAGCTGCTGAGGTCCTATAGCCATGTGCAACGGGTAGGTAGGAAATACTTAGTTTCGAAGGAGTAGGTACATCGTTGATATGAAGTCACATTTCCACGTGATGCTAGTGATATTGTAGGCGGCGTGTGTATATACATAAATCTAGGGTACGTACTATTTAATAAGAATGGGGTGGGAAGGATTTATTCTATATGTTTGGTCCAAACATTAGTATGGGATTGGCTCGGTAGCCATAAAGTCCATTTAATTTGATGAAGATAAACTAAGGAATCGATATGGGTTTCATTTAATGTCCATAGATATCTTTTAATGTGTATGTGGTGACGATGGAATAAAATTTCGTTCATTTACTGGCCGCCGCGGACAGAGATAAAAATACCGTCGTGTCCAGTGAGGGGCCACGATCCCAAATATATAATAATATCGGTAGGTTAACTCATATTTTGAAACCCCAAAATATTGATGTAGGGTGCAAAATACTTCAAATGAAAAGTTGCTTATTAAATTAATTAAAAATTATAGTAAAATTCTAAAAATTAAATTATCACTACGCCTCAAAAGAGTTTTATCCAGATTTTCAACCGATATCTAGTTATATCAATTAAACTGTTATGGTCGATAAACGGTTCTATAGCGACTTTTCGAATATTTGATTTTGACATATCTTGCAATCTATACGACGAAATCTCAATATTTCACTTCCATTAGAGAAATGTAGTTCAATAGATTTGACCGTTTCTTGTTTCGCAGAAATCCGACTTATAAGGAGTCCTGTATGCTCAGTTGAAGTTCAAAACGTTAAATTACGAACTGTAGCGTCGTTATGAGCTCGATTAAAATTAATATATATTTTTATACGTTTAACTTCGTTCAGATTAATATTTAAATCTACTTATATTACGAATTCAATATTTAAACTGATTTAAATATTCAAATATAAACCGATAAAATGCGGGACATTACATTCCTTCCCCCTTAAAATAATTTCGTCCTCGAAATTGCTAAGATGTGGAAAATGCTATAATTCTCTGTTGAAAACAGGTTAAAAATCTTTTTGGTTTACTTCATAATTTCAGTTCCAACTGAACTGATCAAAATTTTCAAAATTCTGAAAATTTTTCTAACACTTTAATTTTCGGAGAATTTCGTCAGCCTCTCTGCTGCACGGTTCATTCGGTACTACTACCACACGCCACTCTGGGCCTTCTCCCTTTATCGGCATCTAACTTTCTCGCTTCCATTTGCAATCCATTTAGCATACCCGAATACATCTCCAACTGATCTCGAGTGAGTTTATCTTCAATCAATAATTTTCTTATATCCCGACTCAAATTTCTTTTTCAAACTCCAGTTCAATTCCAATTCCAAATAATCAAATTTCCCAACCAAGTTCGGTTCCATTCCTAATCTCAATTCACAACTCACTATTTTATCAAGTCAAATCCTTATTCTAGTACGTTTTCCCCTTACTTGGCTTTGATTCAACTCCACTTTTATTTGACTTATTTAAATTCGCTGTTTATTTACTTCATAAGTAAAAATTTCAAAATTCAAATCCCTGGGATTTTTTTTTCCCAAATCAGTTTGAAATCATATATTTATTTGAAACATAGAAATTCAAAATATTTGAATATTCGAACAACTTATTTCAAACAAAATCTTTGGTAGTAATCACTCACTTAGAAATTCGAAAATGAACACCGATAATGCCGCGGTTCATCATCGGAATTTATTTCCCAGCGATCAAAGTGAGTTCAATACTATACCACTTTCCAAAATTCATATTCAAATACTTTTATTTGAAATTACTTCCAAAAATATCTTTTCGAACCTTGGATAATATTTCAAAATTCCCCAGGATCTTAAAATTCCATATACTTAATTCAAAATTCATTTACAAACAATTTCATGTTTCAGAATTTTAATTCCAATTCTGGTTTAAATTTCAGATTTAATTCATCTGATTTTATACCTTATACTCATATAAATTTCGATTGGTTATTTACATAACGAACCCACATATAACCTTATTTGATTATAATAACGATCAACACACCCTATATACTATAATGATCTCAAGATATATAGCTCTTTTTATATCAAAATATATTTTGGGTAAAATTATCCCATTTACCCTCTATTTAAAACATACTGTGTCGAATTATTCTGTTCAAGAGTTTAGAAACACCTATCGACACAGTTTGCATTACTGTTTCGACCAGAATTCATAAACCACTTGCCAAACCAATCAACACAATATAAAACAGTTTTTATATTAATTCACAAATACGCGCTCATATATATACACTCAAACTCAATCTAAGGTACTGCTAACCTTATCTCTATTGAGTCACGCCACAGAGCCAAGGTAATCACTTAACCTTATGCTCTGATACCAACTGTAACGACCCAGGGATTTTCGACTCCGAAAATCGACCCAAAACCCAACGTCGACTGTTCAGACATCGAAAATACCGAATCATTAATAGAAAGAAATTAGAGGGTGAGATAGAAAAGATAGAACTAATAGAATAGAAGAAGAAGAAGAAGAACACAACTGAGCATAATCAGAGTAAACACGAATCTCACAGCGGAACGGATAAAATATATTATATAACATAACTTTGAAATACAAATCTGTTTGTGTATACATACCATATCAGAGTACAACATAACATTTGATGCAGCGGAAATAACTCTAAATAATCAATAGTGGAAACTTCGTCTTCAATCTCCTCCAAGTGTATCTGTAAAGCCTGAAACACTTGACTGCCCGTACAAATTTGGGCACCCAAGAGTTTAGGGAAAAACAAACAAAATAAACTCTGGGTCAGTCATGGGACTGGTGTGAGTAAATTCCAACCATTCGGTTTAACTTTAAAAATCTTTTTTGAAACAAAAGGATAATAGTAAGACCAGCCCACACATAAACACGGACGGTTTTTACCTTACTATAACCCAAAACACTTTGATATCAAAATCCAGTGATATTATAATAATGTCTAATCAAGTAAATAACCAAATAGTAGAACGCTTGCATCTCACGCTCTACATACATAATAAAAATCAAAACCCGCAGGGCGCTTATTGGGGATTGGATTCCAACTATGACAAGGTATGGGACCACCTTCCGATAGTGTATCTCTAGAGGCGAATACACAGGGTTCAACAAGAACATCTTGTAACCCGGCCCACACATGACCGACCACTCATTTCGCTTGAGTGTATCGAATGTATATCACCAACGGTTGGACTCAAACCACCGTTTCCCGAATGGGCAGAATCGATAGATTTAGAAACAAAAGGAATTTCTCTAGATAGGTGATTATACACCCTAATGGGAGCGACCCACATAGCCATGCTGCCTGCCCGATTTTTTGTCATTTCCCGGTTGTGAAGCTTGAGGTTACGCCTACCTTTTAGAACATCTGGCCACCATACACTTTGACTGCCACATCGTCAAACCCGTCAAATCACTAGTTGATCTTCCCAAAAATATAACGGGTATAAAAGCTAAGAGAAACGAATTTCTCCGCCACCAGACGTAATACCTTGAAAAGAACGTCTTATGTGACCGTTAGGAGTACTCCGTCAGACATTCGTCCATACAAGTTGTCCTGGGACTGGACAAACAGAAAGCACCATTCTGAAATAGGACGACCCTTGCATTTCACTCCGTCTTCAACTTTCTTCAGCATAATCAACTCGCAGTGCTTATGCCTATACGGAGTGGTTCTCGGATATTAAATCCAACCGGTCTCTCCGTATCGACAACGATGGTCAAAACACTTCGATAGTCGGTTATTTACTATCGAAGTAAAAACAACATCCATTAAAAGGTTCAACTAAACATCTCACAACAACGGGCACTTTATTTAACATTCGTCATCATCGAATTTTATTTCCCATTTCTAATAGTGTTATTTAACTCTAATCATATTTCAAACATCGAAATGATGTCATCGTTTTCCTGAAACGATCCTCCACTACTCGTTCTTTTATTTCTTTGAATAATCATCGTTACTTATTACTTTAGAATAAGTGGATTTCAAAACAAAACTGTTTACATTTCCTAGGGAGTAGTGCTATATAAAACTCATGCTTATGCTTAGCCAACAGCGTTAATTTAACGTTATAGTTCAAAACTTGTCATACGCTGTAATATTCCCATTTTTAACTAATCTCGACACAACAGTCACGCCTAAACCTCAACAGCGTTATTTTATCGCTATAGTTCACAGACTTGCAATATGCTATTATACTCCACTTTATAATTAATCTCAACGCCTCTTTCCGTTACAAAAAGTCTTGATATCTTTTTCCGTTACAAAAATCTTGGCATTTATTTCCGTTACAAAAATCTTGGCATTTATTTCCGTTACAAAAATCTTGGCATATTTTAAATATGATTTTATGATGTCATATCCTTATTTGAAAACTCGGTTTAAAATTATTTACATTGGTCATTAACCCTTCACTCCATCTTCCTTAAACATTTCTCTTAAACTTCTCTTATCTAAACTCGATCACGTTCTTTGTCTTTTTGGCAATTTACTTCTTATTCGTATTATTATACCCAATTAATAAAACATCTCAATACAACTTAATACCAGTTTATAATAGAATTTCTATTATAATTTAAACCTCGCTTTAATTATAAAAATAAAAATTTTATAATTGCCTTCGTTGATTTGTCTGACAGTCAACAAATTTCTTAACAAAATGGGTTTATGGTTGACTGTCGCTGATATCTTTTATTTACCAAATCAATATAACGTTGAATTCCCATTCAACATGGTTCAAACAGTGCGCAAACAGTACATCTAAATATTTAGGAATCCGGTTGAGTTCCTCCAACCGATTTCCGCATCCATAGGTGTTATTCAAATCAGTATCCAACCAATGATGTGTGCATATGCAATGACATATATTTATTTCAACCAATTTAACTGTAATTTATCTAATCAACCATCACACAGCATTCAACCATTATTCAAAATATAATTAAAATATTTTAAATAAAACAAAGTTAGTGAATTTACTCACCTTGGCGCGTTAACCGTTAAATAACGATTTGCGTCGGTTGATCCGATCAGACGTTCTAATCAACTGTAATTTCTGACGATGTCCAAATGGTTCCAACTCCGCTTCACAACGTCGTCTGCCTTCGTACAGTTCAGGCGAATCAGATTGCTTGATCGTAAACCTTTCTCGGATGGTCTAACTTCACAAAGACCAATTCACACGGTTCATATCCCTTCCCTAACCATAAAATCAAACAACTCCATACGTGATTCCTGAAACAAACCCAAGTGTGGTCCTTCCTTCCGTGCGATCACCTCTACAAACATACAGTACCACGTCTCCACTGTCCAAGTTTTCCACCACATAAGCAAATAGTTGATCCTTGTTTTATTTTAGAAAATGGTATTCACGGCCCCATTACCAATGAATGCTCCCACTCTCTTTTCGCGTTTTACCCCTCCTGTACATGAACCTTCACTTCAATTACTATCATCGCGAAAGTCCTCTTTTGTACACAGTTACACCAATTCTGCATGGTTTCATCCATACACCATTTCCACAGCTTGCTCCACTTCGTTGCTATAAACTCCACGCCAAACTCACAGCTTCCTTCCTTCGCCACTTCTCAAAATCCAACACTCAACTACCGCATTTCTTCCCCATTTAACTCCACTCACAGTCCCTCTTCCACCGCTCTGTTCACCATTTTATCCTCCCATGCACTCACGTCTCCTCATACAGAACGCCACTTCATCAACTCTCCTCCTACCAAACCGATCCCGTCCACACTCTACTTCGAATATCTACTCCAATTTCTCGCCTGGTAGAACCCTATGCACGCTAATATATTATGGCGGCGACCAGTAGGTGCTTGAGTGCTCCGAAATCCATACCAAGGTGAAGAGCATCAACTAGGATCGCAAGTATATATGTGTCAAAATCTCAGAGGAGTACTTTGTTTTTATTTAAATTTTTATTGCCATTAGACTTAAGCTGGAGGCTTGCTAAGTGAGAAAAAAAAAAGAAACAATGGGCGTTCTTATAGGATCCGTTGCCTTGGCACTCAAGTAGTAGACTTTAGGGTAGCATTACTGTATAGTTTCTTAGGCATGTGGTTGCCTTGAATTTCTAGCCTCTGCACAAAATGTTAAGCCTGCGTTTGACGGCTGAGGCCTTTGATTTAACAATTTATGTGTGACGCAAGTGCTTATGAGGGTCTGCACAAATTTTCTTCTAGGTCTGCGTTGCTCTAAAAATAAGCTGCTGAGGTCCTATAGCCATGTGCAACGGGTAGGTAGGAAATACTTAGTTTCGAAGGAGTAGGTACATCGTTGATATGAAGTCACATTTCCACGTGATGCTAGTGATATTGTAGGCGGCGTGTGTATATACATAAATCTAGGGTACGTACTATTTAATAAGAATGGGGTGGGAAGGATTTATTCTATATGTTTGGTCCAAACATTAGTATGGGATTGGCTCGGTAGCCATAAAGTCCATTTAATTTGATGAAGATAAACTAAGGAATCGATATGGGTTTCATTTAATGTCCATAGATATCTTTTAATGTGTATGTGGTGACGATGGAATAAAATTTCGTTCATTTACTGGCCGCCGCGGACAGAGATAAAAATACCGTCGTGTCCAGTGAGGGGCCACGATCCCAAATATATAATAATATCGGTAGGTTAACTCATATTTTGAAACCCCAAAATATTGATGTAGGGTGCAAAATACTTCAAATGAAAAGTTGCTTATTAAATTAATTAAAAATTATAGTAAAATTCTAAAAATTAAATTATCACTACGCCTCAAAAGAGTTTTATCCAGATTTTCAACCGATATCTAGTTATATCAATTAAACTGTTATGGTCGATAAACGGTTCTATAGCGACTTTTCGAATATTTGATTTTGACATATCTTGCAATCTATACGACGAAATCTCAATATTTCACTTCCATTAGAGAAATGTAGTTCAATAGATTTGACCGTTTCTTGTTTCGCAGAAATCCGACTTATAAGGAGTCCTGTATGCTCAGTTGAAGTTCAAAACGTTAAATTACGAACTGTAGCGTCGTTATGAGCTCGATTAAAATTAATATATATTTTTATACGTTTAACTTCGTTCAGATTAATATTTAAATCTACTTATATTACGAATTCAATATTTAAACTGATTTAAATATTCAAATATAAACCGATAAAATGCGGGACATTACAGTTTCGGTTCGTGGTCAAAGATGGAAGACGAACGCGATTGGCGAGACGACAGATCGAGGCGGCCACGAAGGGACGGATCGCGGGAGTCGCAACGGTTCATGAAGGGGCGACCCCTTCATCCGGCGATTCGATGGGGGGCGATTCCTATGCTCCGCGAGTCGAAGAGGGGGGGCGATCCCTATACTTTGTGACCCGTCCTACAACTAACGATAGGAAGAAATTTCAGACTTTAATCAACACCTTGTCACCATAAAACTTTGAACAGTTAGGCTAGAACCGCGACGTTGGACTTTCTGGACTAAATGACTTCATGATTTGACTGCATATGACGACTAACGACTTCTGATAACCTTGACTGCTTTCATGCTTTATTATTATTTTTAATAATACGCACACATAAGCACACACACCGGCACTTGCACACACGGGGGACGGGTAGTGTTAATCTTATTGTTCATATTTTCTCGTCCTAGCAGCAATGTCGAACGATCACTCTTCCTCAAGATCTGTAGCAGAAGCGGAATCCGAGACTCCTGAACAGTATAATCCTCAAATTCCTCCAATCAATCCGGGAGGTGAAGATTCTGGATCTGAGTATGAAGCCACAGAATCAGATCCGACAGAAAGTACTTCATCCAGCGACAAATCTGAGTTTGACGAGCGAGCTCCGGACGAAATCCCAGGCGCAGTCGGGATAGATAAATTCTCTGATTCTTTAGCGTCCAAGCTTGACGAGATAAAACTCAAGAGAATCTGCTTAAGACACGGCATTCCTTGGGACGACGTCCTGACACCCGGAAGCGAAGATAGACCCCATCTAGCACCGGAAGGGTATATGGCGATTAGTCGAACAATGTGTCTGGTAGGAGCTATTCCTCCGTTCCCTCCGATTACCATCGAGACTTTAAGACGGCTGGGCATCGCTCCGAGGCAGCTCCATCCAAACGCCTACGCAACGTTATACACCTTGTACATTGCTCATGCAGAGATCTTACATGCCGAGCTTAAATTTAGAGATTTGACGTTCTTCTTTCTTTTCAAGCACCATTCTTCGGCAACTCCAAACTTCTCCTTCTTTGAGTCGGTGGCGAATAGGAAGGTCTTATACGATGGGTACAGCAATATAGGGGATCCCAAATCAGACTGGTTTTATATCAAGAGACAGGCCGGATGCTCACGAAGATGGCTTAAATCAAGTAAGCTTCGATCACATAATCGAATATCTTGCCCGAGGAGTCTAAGTACTAATATTCTTCCGCTTTTTCCTTCGTTTTGAACAGATCATGTCATCCCGAAAACGGAGGGTCCTCTATACAGCAATCGGTTAGCCATTCTTTCACAAAGCAGATCCGACTTTCTAAGGATCAAAAAATGCATTACTGACGACAATCTCCATAAGCATCGCCTCCTAGACAGAAGATTTGGACTTGGCACCGGCGGCAAACCCTATAAGTACTTGCCCCCAGCAGAGGGAGAGGGAACTTCACAAGCGGTAGAAACAACTAGACTTCGCAAAAGTCCTTCTCCGATAGTCATCCAAGACGACGAAGACTTGAATATATACAGAGGGGACGAGTCCCGTGGTGATGTGTCGAAGGAAATCCATACCTCTGCCCCAATGGAAACTATTGGCGATGACGACTTGACAGAAGAACAGTTATTTGACGAACTGAATAAAATTCCTCTACCCGATATCGAATATACAGAAAAAGACTTCGGCGAGGAGCCTTTCTTTTCTGCTCCCGAACAGGCGATTGCTTCAACAATGGAACGGGAAACGGGTCAGATGAGCCTGTCTCCAGGCCCGGGTCTGTTAGGGGGAATTATATGGGATGCACACCTCACACACACTACCTGACCTTGCACTATTATATCGTGAATATTCAAAGTTATAATATGCTCTTCTTTTCTTTTTACAGGAGCAATGTCTCGCAGGAAGTCTTATTCGTACCGTTCTCTCCGCGAAGGCAGCCCCAGCCTTCGTCCGGGTACTGAGCGCCCTCGCGGTCCTCCTCATAGGCCGAGCTCCTCACAACCTCGATCTCCACCCAAATCAACCTCTACCAGGCCTTCGAGTCATCCGACAATTCCGACCGGGGGAAAGACGCTTCCAAAAGAGTTGACTCCTCCAAAGAGTGCGCCTTCCCACAGTCGGTCGTCCAAAAGGCGTCACGAATCCAAAGATTGGGACAGAGATTCATCGAAAGAAGCTGAGCAAGAAAGAAGTGACATTGTCCCCACCAGCCAACCAGAGTTAGCTGCCCCTGGTTCACGGGATTACGTCCATGGTCCCGAGATCCAAGGTAGGCTGGAAAAGCTACGGGAACAATTTCCAGACATATTCTTTGATAGGATGGTCTTTGTTCCTGCCTTGGAACCGGTTCCTAAAAACTGGGATAGTGAAGTTATCGGGCACATTCGTCATGTGGCCAAGCAGTACGAGATGATGAAAAAGCATGCCGTTAACCTTTCGGAAGTCATCCGGACACTTGAAATTGAAGCGCACAGATCCAAAGCAAAACTCGAAAATAATGAAAGGGCTAGGACGAAATTGGATAAGGATCTGGAAGACGCTCAGGCCCAGCTTGCTCTAGCACAGAGGGACGCTGCAAATTATAAGACTGAATTGGAAAATGCCAAGCAGCGCTTTCATTCAGAACTGGATTCCAATAGCCAAGAAAAATGGCTTTAAAAAAGGAGGTTGAAGATCTCAAGGTGGCCAATATCGAGTTGAAAACAGCACGAGATCATTTCGAAGCTGAGAAGGCTGCTTGGGAGGCGGAAAAAGCGAGCTTGAAAGAAAGTTTAGCCCTGGCAAAAGAAGAAACGGTGATTTTGAACGACCAGGTTTCAGATGCGGAAAGGAGGGCAGCCCTAGCCGAAAAGAATGTTGAAAGTGCCCTCGAATTGGCCACTGCTTCTAACAACAAGCTCCTCGAAAGAGAGAAAGAAATCGAGGGGTTTGAGGAGATGATTTTTGATTTCCTTAGCCAGGTTCTCAAAACTCGCAATATCTCATGGATCCCAGATTATCATGTTACTTTGGCCAACTTATGGGATGCCATTGTGGAAGGCGAAAAACATAGACTGGGGGTCGAAGAGATCAATGAGGATGATTTGATGAAGAGCATCCTAAGAGACAACGAGCCTGAGGACCTGGCGGAGGGTCGTCGCCTAATCCTGGCGGAAATGGAAAAGGAAAGAACCTTGGCTAAAGGTAAAAGAAAAATTGACGAAGGTTCCAGTTCTGCCACGAAACCTAAAACCTCCGGAGTCGAGGAGTACCATCCTGATGATCCGCTAATCCCTTTGGGCCTAACTCCCGTGGTTGTTGGAGCATCCGGAACTGCTCAAGAGGGAGGATCTGCTGAAGGTATCTCTCTCCTTTCCCCGCAATTTGTTAAAGCAATTACGAATTGTCGTCGTCTGGCAGGACAACCAATTGAGTTAGTAATGTGTGTCTCTCATAATGCAGGTGGTGAGCCCGTTGATAAGGGTGCTGAAAAAGAGAGAGAAGTGGAGAAGGAGGCTGTCCTGCCGGGTGCTGGTACCGATGTCTCAGAGCGGGTCGAGGTCACAACAGTAGAAGGAAGCATCCCGGCAACTAGCACCGATGTTCCCAAGGATGCCGAGACCATCGAAGCTTTAAAAGACATGGATGGTCGCCATGTGGATGACGAAGAGGACATTACCGGCTCCAAAAAGGCCGATGATGATGATGATGAGGAACCCCTGGCCAGCCGAAAAGCCAGACAAGAGAAAGAGTTGGCTTCAAAGAAGGTGGGAGATGAGGCTTTGGACGTGGTCCCTCTTGCAGAGTTCGATCCCAAAACTGGGATGATTATGAAAATCCAGTCCAAGTCCATCAGCCGACAGCTTCACTTCGCAAACCCCGATGACTTCCCGGCTTCCCTTTCCAGCAGAAGCAAGAGAAAAGAGGTGGAAGAGGAAACTTCAGAAGAATCGGATGTTCCCCTCGTAGATAAGCGGAAGAGGAAGAAAGGGGACCCATCTGAAGCCGACAAGGAGAGGCTGGAAAGGCAGAAGCAAGAGAAGAGGGCTAAGCGTAAATAGGATGTTTGTTGATGTTTTGCCTTTAGGTTTTCCACTGGCCAGGAAGTGTAATTGTGAGACTGGTCCTCACTTTTTGTTTCTAGGTTGTTCTTTCATTTTGTTGATTCGCAGTACATGAGCAACGGTTTATCTCTCCTTGCATCATTGTGTACCTGTATTCAGATAAACTTTCTATGTTTAATCATTAGCTAACTAATAATAATTACAAAGTAATCAAATGACAGATAGCCAAAGGAGAATTTTCATATTGCGTTGCTGTATTAAAGTTCCGTATATGCATGCGAGCATAAGTGCCCCCAATCAGTTGTTATCATGACGTCTGATGGGGGTTTACTAGGAATCGGATAGCCTTATTGGTAGGTTGCCCCCTATTTCTGAATATGGGGGACTTAGAAGATTTCATAGGATAGTTGTTTGACACCGAATTCCTAATACCTTGATCAATGCTTAATCGGAAACGCTTTTATACTCTCTCTCTCTCTGGAGAGTTAGAGTTCGAGCTCAGCGATTCACTCGCTTCCCGATCCTTCAGCAGGAAAGGAGCTTTTTCTCAGCGCTCAATCGGAGACGCTTTTATACTCTCTCTCTCTAGAGAGTTAGAGTTCGAGCTCAGTGATTCACTCGCTTCCCGATCCTTCAGCGGGAAAGGAGCTCTTTCTCAGCGCTCAATCGGAGACGCTTTTATACTCTCTCTCTCTCTCTGGAGAGTTAGAGTTCGAGCTCAGCGATTCACTCGCTTCCCGATCCTTCAGCGGGAAAGGAGCTCTTTCTCAGCGCTCAATCGGAGACGCTTTTATACTCTCTCTCTCTGGAGAGTTAGAGTTCGAGCTCAGCGATTCACTCGCTTCCCGATCCTTCAGCGGGAAAGGAGCTCTTTCTCAGCGCTCAATCGGAGACGCTTTTATACTCTCTCTCTCTCTGGAGAGTTAGAGTCACAGATCAAGCAACCTGCAATCATGCATTCTCATCAAACTCATCCTTGGGGCATACTTTGACCCATACTCCGTGGATTAAAGCTAGTCGGACAAGCAGTTGGAGCCTTTGCCAAAGCTTTGGGTTTTTCTGATTAGGCTATGGGAGAAACGGTTGGTACCAGACTTCGGGTACCTGGATTATTCACATTGATTTTCATAAAAACAAATAGGCAAATAAATAAAGATGCAAATAAAGATAAATAACACACGATAGTTTTATAGTGGTTCGGTCGAATCATGACCTACGTCCACTTTTTAATCTCTTGCTTTAAGGAATCAGACTATTCTAGGAAATTCATGCCCTGTACATAGTTTTTTAACAAAGCAAAAGAATAGATTTAAAACTCTCATGTCAAATATGGCCGTAAATGTAGGGCATTCCACACTCTGGTGATTTCCCTTCCATCTACGGTTGCAAGCTTGAAGGTTCCATTATCAAGCTTGCTCAAAATAGAGTACGGTCCTTCCCACTTCGCTCCCATATGAGTTGGGGGTGGAAAGACACGTTTCAGAACCAAGTCTCCGGGTTCCCAGGTTCGGACTCGGACCTTTCTGTTGTAATATCGGGCGACCTGTTGTTTGCATCTCAGGGCACGCAGGTCTGCTTCATCCCTCTTTTCTTCGATCATATCTAGGGACTCAAGGAGCAATTCATTATTGGTCATCGGATCATAATAATTCACCCGATGAGAAGGTACCTTTATCTCAACCGGGATGACTGCCTCTGTTCCAAAAGCAAGGGAGAACGGGGTATGTCCCGTTGCCGATTTATATGTTGTCCTGTAAGCCCATAGTGCCAAGGGCAATTCATCAGCCCACATGGCTCTGGCCCGCTTCATTCTTCTTTTCAGAATGGACTTAATTACTTTATTTGCCGCTTCGACTTGCCCGTTCGATTGTGGGTGCGCCACGGAGGTATACCGATTCTCGATGTGGTATCTTTGGCAGAAATTTCTGAATTCAGCACTATCGAATTGAGTTCCGTTGTCTGTTATCACAATCTTTGGAATCCCAAATCGACAGATGATGTTTCTCACGATGAAGTTGATCACTCGTTTAGTTGTGATAGTAGTTAGTGGTTCTGCCTCGACCCACTTAGTGAAATAATCTACGGCCACAATAGCGAACTTTGCTCCGCCTCTTGCTATGGGGAGGCTTCCTATGATATCAATTCCCCACATAGCAAAAGGCCACGGACTCATCATTGTTTTTAACTGACTCGGAGGTGCTCTGGGTATCTTTGAGAATCTCTGGCACGCATCACATCGTCGTGCATATCTCACTGCATCCTTGTTTATGGTAGGCCAGAAATAACCATGCCGCAACACCTTTTTTGCCAGATTTTGCCCTCCAGTGTGGTCGCCACATTCACCTTCATGGACTTCTTGCAGCACACGTTTGATGTCATCGTGGGCTATACACCGAAGGAGGGGCATTGAAAATCCTTGTCTATAAAGAACTTCGCCTTGCAGAACGTATCGGGTGGCTTTACGAATCACTTTACGCCTCTCGCTTTTCTTGGTCGGAAGCATTCCATCAATTAGGAAATTCTTTATAGGGGTCATCCAGGACTCCCTTTCTGGTTCCGTTTCTAGTACTAGGTCGACTTCCATCTGATCTATGCTAGGAGACCGAAGTACTTCAACGGGGGCCAGCCCAGTTACTTCAGGATCGCTAGAACTAGCCATCTTTGCCAACTTGTCTGCCTGCTGGTTCTCTGTCCTCGGAATATGAGATATGCTGTAGTGATCAAAATCATTCAGCGGTTCTTTGACTTTCTTTAAGTATAGAACCAATCTTGCACTTTTAGCTTGGAATCTTCCAGTGACTTGATTCACAACTAACTTGGAGTCGCAGAAAATGTTCAGCTTTGTGACTTCTAGTTCCTTTGCAATCTTCAATCCGGCTATCAAAGCTTCATATTCTGAATCATTGTTAGTGGCCTGAAACTCCATTCGGATGGCATAGGTTATCAATCGTTTCTCGGGGGTTTCAAGCACTATTCCAGCGCCGGATCTTTCGTCGTTTCTAGCGCCGTCAGTATACAATCTCCAGGCATTAAGATCGAAAAGTAACTTCGAAGGTTCCACTTCTTCGCCTGCTATATCTTCTTCAGGAACAGTGAACTCTGCTATGAAGTCGGCTATCACTTACCCTCGAATTGACCGTCTGGGCTGAAAGTTCAAGTCAAATTGACTTAACTCAATATTCCATTTGAGTAACCTTCCAGATGCCTCCGGTCTCTGCAAAACTTGCTTGAGTGGATGATCAGTGTATATGGTGATAGGATGTGCCTGATAGTAGTGCCGAAGTTTTCGGGAGGCAATCTGTAAACTATAAGCCAGCTTCTCTATCCGTGGATAATTACGCTCTGCTGCTGTCAATTTCTTGCTCACATAATACACAGGTCTTTGGACCTTATCCTCTTCCCTTACCAATGCTGAGCTGATCGCATGGGACGATACTGCCAAATACACGAATAAATCCTCGTGATCTACTGGTTTAGATAGAATCGGAGGTTTCTCCAAGTGCCTGAGCAAATTCTGAAACGCTTCTACGTAGTCAGGTGTCCATTTAAAGTGGCGTTTTCCTCGCTTTATTAATTCAAAGAACGGAATGCACTTGTCCGTAGACCTGGAGATAAATCTGCTTAATGCGGCCACTTTTCCGGCAAGGCTTTGCACATCCCTAATTTGCCTAGGTTCCTGAATGTTTCTAATTGCCGCGATCTGGTCTGGATTAATCTCGATACCGCGGGAACTGATAATGAATCCCAAGAATTTTCCAGAAGCAACACCGAACGAACATTTGGTCGGATTAAGTTTCATTCCATACTTTCGTAGAATGCCGAACATCTCTGCCAAGTAAGCAGTGTGCTGAGAAGATTGTTTGGACTTAACCAACATATCGTCAACGTATACTTCCATCGTTTTCCCGATCTGGTTATAAAACATCCTGTTGACCAAACGCTGATATGTAGCGCCCGTATTCTTCAAACCGAAGGGCATTACCACATAACAATATAACCCCAGATCGGTAATAAAACTATTGTGCTCTTGATCTGGAACATGCATCGGAATTTGGTTGTATCCTGAATAAGCATCCATAAATGAGAGAAGCTCGTGACCTGCCGTCGAGTCTACCAACTAGTCAATTCGAGGTAATGGGAAACTATCTTTTGGACAAGCTTTGTTCAAATCCGAAAAGTCGATACACATTCGCCACTTCCCGTTGGCCTTCTTTACCAGGACTGGGTTCGAAATCCAGTCTGGGTAGGTTGAATCTCTGATAAACCCATTACTCTTTAGCTTTCCAACCTATTCTTTCAAGGCAGCGGACCTCTCTGGGCCCAGCGTTCGCCTTTTTTGCTTTACTGGAGGATGTTTGGGATCAATGCTCAAAGAATGGCTCATGATTGATGGGGATATCCCGCACATGTCCGCGTGGGTCCAAGCAAATACATCCAAGTTATTCTTTAAGAAATTCGTGAATTCTTTAGCAAGATTCGGGCTTAACTGGGATCCAATCTTAAGGACCTTCTCCGGGTCACTGTCATCGATTGGTACATCCATAGTTGCCTCGTTGGGAGTCGCCATTCTGCCCCCGGGCTCTTGATACTCTCTGGGATCTATGTCCTCGGGCATCCCTCTGGGCAACTCCCCAACGATTGTCCGCTTTGGTTGCTATAAGGTCTCCGCCCCCGAAGGGGGAGAAGTGCCTTTAGTTTCGATATCCCCTCCATTGCGAAGTAACTTTAGTTCGGCAACATAACATGCTCGCGCAGCAACTTGATCCCCTCTGACGATACCAATGCCAGCTTCTGTGGGGAATTTCAGTAACAAGCACCAAGGGCCTATACAGGCTCTGAACTTTGCGAGGGCCGGTCGGCCCAAGAAGGCATTGTATGGCGATTCAACATCCAAAACCACAAAGGGAAGGATTCTCACTCTCTGGCGTTCTCCTTCCCCAAGTGTAACTGGCAACTCTACATAACCCATTGGAGCGGTGGATGCTCCGTTGAATCCACGGATCCACCCCTGGCAGGGCTTCAAGTCTTTTATTTCAAGATTCATCTGGTCAAAGGCCTTTTTGAAGAGAATATTAACGGAACTCCCGTTGTCCACCAGGACCTTATGAACAGTGGCTGGCCCAATGGGTATTGTAATTACAAGTGGATCTTCAGTTGGAGCATGGACTCCGATGCTTTCTCGTTCTCGAAAAACAACATCATCAGTCATCGTCTTCTGCTGCTTCACCGGGATACTGTCCTCGGGGTTGCTACATTCCCCTACCTCGAGGTGTTGTTTAGCCGCATTGACGTATTGATCTAACGCTTTGGAACTATGCCCAGCAAGATAGAGTCCTCCGATCACGGTATTGATAACAATATTCTTTCCTTTTTGCTAAGCAGTCGGCCGAGCAGCAAGTTGATTTTGATTCTGATTCGGGGCCTGCACTGCTTGCCCCATGTCCCTAGGCGCTACTCTGTATTCATCTAGCTTCCCTTCTCGAAGCAGCCTTTCGACCACGTCCCTCAGGTGACGGCACTCATTCGTCGAATGACCGTGAATTTGATGAAAGAGACAAAACTTTCCTGTCTCACGCTCTTTTTTTGTCGATTCTCTAGGAGGTGGCCTCTTATTTTGGAGGACTTCGTACGCATCCATGAAAATATTCTCCAAAGTATCATTGATGGGTGTATAACTTTCAAAGGCCCTGGGACGAGTCCTTCTCTGGGAATCGTTCCCTCGGCCCCTCTTCCGGTTGTTGCCGTTACCATTGTTATTGTTGTTACCCGGCTGACGGCCACCCTGATTCTGATTTCCGACGTTAACTTCAACTTTCCCCGAGCTGTCTCCAGTCTGTTTGATGGCGACATTGCTCTGAATTTCCTCCTTATCAGTTGTTTTAACCTTTCGGTTTGCGTATACCTCTTCCCGGCGCAGATGTACGTTGGCTTTCTCATAGAATAACTCTCTGGTGTGGGGTGGTTTGCCTGCCAAGTACCTCCCAAATTCAGTGTCCTTATCTACTCCGTCAATCAGTGCTGCGACGATGGTCGGTTCATGAGGATCTTTGACCTCAGTGGCGGCAAAATTGAAACGATCCAGATACGTCTTTAGGCTCTCGCCTGGTCGTTGTTTAACAAGGAATAAATCGATCACGCTTTTTGTCTTCTGTGCATAGATACGGAATTGTTCTACGAACTTCTCGCTCAGTTCCCTGAAGCTAGAAATCGATCTTGCCGGCAGGCGAGTGAACCATAGCAAAGCCACGTCTTCCAGGAATATGGGAAATGCTTTACACTTAACCGCGTCAGAAGCGGCGGCAGCAGTCATCGACAAAGAGTATCTCATCAGGTGTTGAACAGGATCAGATCTTCCCGCATATCGATTCATTTGTGGCATGTTGAAGCGCCTTGGAAAAGTCGCATCCAAAATATCGTCAGTAAAAGGAGTACGACTGCGGTCAATCCCCCAATCTTCGTTCCGCTGTCCGCGGCTGTCGGCGAGAATCTGGTGAACCATGGCTGCAACATTTGCGCTGGTCAAAGGAGGTTCAGGGTCAGTGCCTCTAGCCCGACGAGGTTCTCTGATCTCTCTTCGGGAAGCAGCCACAAAATCCGGGGCTCGGACAGGGCTTCGCTGCCCCCTGTTATCATGAGTATGTATGCGGCGACGGGGCTGAGGTGGTCTGTTATGCACAGGACTATCCACATTACGGTTTGGGGATCCCGCCCCTAGTTCCTCTTCTTGTGAGGGCAGGGTTCCGAACCGAAGCTGTTCTATGTTTTCGGCTCTCTCATATGGTCGCCGCGGAGGTCTCGGCGATTCTTCAGACGAAGAAGAATATACTGGGGTGAGTGGACGAACCGGTGATGCCCTTTGCCTTGCTAGTTCGTCAAGTCTTCTATCCATAGCCGTCAGATTCTGCCGCAGGATGGAACTTTCCTGCCTTTGGGCTGCCAACTCATCAAACAACCTATCCCACATTTCGGCGAAGCGAGAGAGATCCCCCTCAGTGACAGGAGCAGCAGGATCATAATGGTCATCATCACTCTCTCTTATACGCAAAGAGCTTTAACCGGGTCGAGCGGAGGCTCCGGGACGATAGGAATGGGTCATAGGTTCTTTTCCAGGTCGTGTTGTAGTCTGACCATCAGTTCGGATAGCTGCGGTTCATGGAGGGCGATTCGCTGCGCCCCCCTGAGATCGACTCGTGGTCGTGGTACGTGGAGGCTGCGAGGTGTTGCCTCGGGATCGAGTGACAACCCTTTCAGTGGCACGGATCGTCTCGTTCCCATCGACTCGGAACGAGGTGTCTTCGTCGGATCGGATCGCCCCCTGCGCTCCGCGATCCAGAATTACTTCGTTGCCCAGTTCGTGTACACTCTCCTCAATCGTTTCGTTGGTCTGCGAAGCTTTAGATCTTTTTCCAGCCATGATATCCGAATCGCTGGAATCCTCAAAGAAGCGAATAGTGAAACTTTAAGACTGAGTTTCTCAGTGAAAGCACCAAAAATGTTAGATCGAAATTTGGACCTAACACCCAAATTATTATGAACAGTAGAGAATTTCGGATGAAGAACAAGGAAAAAGAAAATAACACTCAGAATTTATAGTGGTTCGGCGTTAACGAGCCTACGTCCACTTTATATGTTATTGATTATGCTTTAGAAGCTAATACAACAATGGTTTCACTCAATATTTCAGTAGTTTGACAACAATGGCGGATTAAGTACTCAATATTGCCAAAAGGATCCCAAAAAATGCCAAGCTCTGGGCTATTTATAGCTGATTTTGTCAGGCGGATCGCGGACACGTGGCACGAATCCCGAGAACCTCGGGTCGGATCGCCGCCGTTGGAGAAATGGTCAAATTAGCCGTTGTGGACAGGTGCCATGATTTGCTTGAACATCGGATCATGCAGATGGGGGAGAATCGGTCTAAGTGACGGTTAGGGACACGCGTCGCCAGATCCGCACGATTCGGATCGCTGAAGACTAGCTCGTGCTTGAACAGGTCAGAGGGTTCGCCATGCACCAGGAGATCGGATCGGTTCGCTTGGGATAACAACGTGAGTTTGGATCGGATCGCCCAGTGGTATCGTTCGCTAATGAAGAGGGGCGATCCGACATTGGGCGAGACGATGGTACGCGAATCGATCTTGGGCGAGACGATGGTGCGCGATTCGATATCGAGCGAAACGATGATGCGCGATCCATTCCTTCATGTTCTTAGATACTGTGGTTTCCTGCTTTCCTCTTACGAATGATCCTGGGTGGCTTGGTCAAAAAGCGAGCCAACAATAGTATACAATCAAAATCGCAAGCACGTACTGGATAATGGATTTCCAACTATGACAAGGTATGGAATCACCTTCCGATCAGTGTACTCTAGGAACGATACACTAGAGTTCAACAAGAACATCTTGCAACTCAGCCACACATGACCGACCACTCATTTCGCTTGAGTGTATCGAATGTACATCACCAACGGTTGGGATCAGCAACCGTTCCCGTATATATATATGGGACAGCATTGATAGATTAAAGAAACAAATGAATATTCACTAGATAGGTGATTATACACCCCACTTCGGTGCGACCGACTTAGCCATGCTGCCTGCCCGATTTCTGTCATTTACCGGTTGATGAGGCTAGAAGCTACGCTTTATCATCACATCAGATTCACTTTGAATGCCACATGGTCAGATCCATCGAAAATCACTAATTGACGTCTACAACAACACATTACGTGTCAGCTAAAAGAAGTTTCCTTCTCCGCTTCCACTCTTGGTACGGTTGAAGAAATCAATGTACGTGACCTTTCTGGAAATACTATGTCAGACATCCATCTTCATTCACTTAGAAATGTCACATCGTCATACCCGCCAAATCACAAATTGACTTATCCAAAAATAACACGGGTATACAGCTAAGAGAAACGAATTCCTCCGCCACCAAACGTGAATACGTTTGAACAGATCAACTTACGCGATCCATTGGATATACTCTGTCAGACCTTCGTCCATACAAGTTGTCCTGGGACTGGACAAACCGAAGGCACTATTCTGTAGACAGGATAGTCCTTGCATTTTACTCCGTCTTCAATTATCTTTGGCATATATGATTCGCGACGCTTATTCCAATATAGAGTGGTTCTATGGATAATAATCCAACCGGTCTCTCCATATTAACAACGTTAAAATGGTCAAAACTTCGATAGTCGGTGAGTTAACTATCAAAGAAAAACAAGTGTACAAACAACGATATTATTTCCAGGTGGAAATAATATCAATCAAACATCATTTAACTCTTATCTCATTTAGTTCATTTATTTACTTATCTCCTATTTCCCTATATTCTAAATTCTTATTTTTCTTTTATCAGAAAACATTTCTGATTCTCGTTTGGAAAACATTTCCAAAACTCCTTTACGATCAAACCTTACCATTTCTTAGTTAAGAAGGAAGTCACTCAAGTTGGGGTATAATTACCTCTCAGACCTTGACTGAACAACGTTATAACTTCGAAATGGTCAAAGTTTATCTTTTAATCTTTAACAACTTCTTTACGCCTTTCTCGGATTCAATTTTACTAGTACACTTCTATATTTAAAACATTGGTTATAACGATAACGTTATAATCCCTACTTTCGAATTATCTAACTTTAATTATAACTTCTATTCTTATTAGTGAATAATTAACCTAACACTTATTTATTTATAAATAAATAAATCTCTATTTAGACACTGGAAAGTATAAGTACTTTCCCGAATTCGATATAATCGAATTTGCCGATTAATTCTCTTCGAGAAATCTCTATTTGATTAACTCTTCTTCGAATAACCTATATTCGATTACTCCTTCTCGAATAAACGATATTCGATAATCTCTCTTCGAATAACTAATATTCGATAACTCTTCCTTTCAAATATCTCATATTTAAAAATCTTACTTCGATTAAACTATAATCGATAACTCCCTTCGATGAAACTACCATCGATAACTCATTTCGATGAAACTAACATCGATAACTCCTTTCGATGAAACTAACATCGATAACTCCTTTCGATGAAATTAACATCGATAACTCCTTCCGATGAAATTAACATCGATTTATTTAACTCGACGAACTTAACTCGACTAACTTAACTTGACTCGACTAACTCGACTTACTTGGTTCGAACAATTCGATTCGATTAACTAGGCTCGACTAACTTGACTAATTTAACTCGACTTACTTGGTTCGACCAATTCGATTCGATTTACTAGGCTCGACTAACTTGGTCGAACCACCTGATCAACTCAACTTATTTAACTTAACTGGTTTTACTTTGTTTGACTAACTCAATTTATTAACTCGACTGACTAATTCAACTCGATTAACCTAACTTGATTTACTTATCTCGATTAATTGGACTAATGACTTTGATTAACTCGACTAATTCACTTTGGTTAACTTAACCAATTCACTTAACTAATTCACTTAGTTTAGCTTAACTAATTCACTTAACTCCTGTCGAATAAACTATATTCGATAACTCCTTTAACTCTATTCGAATAAACTATATTCGATTAACTCTTTTTCCCTTATTCGAATAATCTATATTCGATTAACTAACTTCGAATACCATATTCTATTAACTAACTTCGAATACCATATTCGATTAACTAACTTCGAATACCATATTCGATTAACTAACTTCGAATACCATATTCGATTAACTAACTTCGAATACCATATTCGATTAACTAACTTCGAATACCATATTCGATTAACTAACTTCGAATACCATATTCGATTAACTAACTTCGAATACCATATTCGATTAACTAACTTCGAATACCTATTCGATTTCTTTATTCACTTTATAAAGATTTCCTTTTTTAACAACGTTTTATTCATTGGAAAAGATTTACTTTTAAATAACGGTTCTACCCTTTAAAAATGATTTCCCTTTTTAAAATGTTTCCTTTCCAATTCTATTTGTAAATGGTTTACAAATATTACCCTTTCAAATTTATTCTTGAAATATTCTAACTCCTTAAATTCCCGGGAAAATTCGCCATAACCTCCTTTGTATCGGGAGCATCGGGAAAATCCCCAAACTCGCCACACAGGCCTTTCCATTCAGAAAGAAATGCTTTGAATTTATTTCCTTTTTAAAATATCTCCTATTTATAAATATCCCAATTTATAAATATTCCTTATTTATAAATATTCCACTTTATAAATATCGCTTATTTATAAATATCCCATTTTATAAATATGCTATTTTCAATATCACTTTGAAAATTCCCTTATCAACATTTCGATATGTTATGGTATTCAATCATATCAAATCACGATGTTCAATATCGTTCAACCACATATAATCGCCAACAGATTATATATCACATTATATATCACAATATATAAATCACAGTAAAATAACTGTTGAGGAATCCAGTTGGATTCCTCCAACCTGTTTCCCTGCATCCACAGATGTTACACAGTATAATATACATCAATTTCATCCCAACATGAAATATACTGATAATCAGAATCCATATTTGATTGACGGTTTTATATATATAACTATATCTACGTTTTCAATCAAATCTATTTAACAGTCCAATTTAAGAGTGTGACGATCCCAAAACCCCGTGACACGGTGTTAAGGATAATCATTGGAATATAACACATTAATCATCATTAGCAGATCACAGATAATAGCATAAACAGAAAATAGAATAATTTACACACATATGACAGCGGAATCATATAGATAACATCACATCAGAGAAGCACAGTACAGGATACAACTTAGTGCATAATGATACATAATCAGTCACCATCGCCTGAGGCGGAATCATACATAAAGAGTACACAAAAGGAATATCAGTCTACATCGCCAGTGGCGAAATCATAATATAGATACAATAATGGCGGAGAAAATCCAAGTCAGCACGGTGTAGTCAAGCCTCGCCATGAGCCAAAAGGTGCGTCAGAAACCTGTAACTAGGCTGCCCGTGTGAAAATAAGGGCACCCGAGTTTGCAAGGTGAAACAAACTACGAGTCAGTCATGGGACTGGTATGAGAAATCTATTCAACTTATTAACAACAATAATAAGGCAAATCAAAGGACCACGCTACTTTCGCGGAACGGGTTTACTCCAATGAGTGCTAGTGCATGAAATAAAGTAAATGATTAAATCAACGCAATGCTTTTTCTAAAATGAAGCCATTATAAGACTCAGGTCCCATCACACAATGCAACGCAAGCCGGAGGATAGAGTTTTTTCCTTATAATGGCCAAAGATGCTTCATACGAATAAAACAAAAGTTCTTGATATTATTACTAGTGTATATATGTTTCAAAAGCACATTCAATCATAAATATCAATCCTAGGCGGCAGAGCTACCATCTACTATGTCGCTGTACTAGTAATACAATCACATCCTCAAATTTCGTATTGGAAATTGGATTCCTTCATGAGTCGAGGCAAGGGGCAAGCTCCTCTCCGTTCGAGACACTCTAGCAAATGCCTCGGGACCGCACACAGCAATCCCCTGGATCCTCCAAGGCCGGTCCTCTCTTACTTTTGAGGATTGGCAATTCCTGAACACACGTTTCCCGGTCCTTACAGACCTATAATCGAGGCGCCTCGCATTCCAACAACCACACAGGTGAAAAGTAGATATAAATGTCAGGGCTGGGAGGTCACTGACACCACCATAGCTAGAAAGAAACGTCGTGCACTCCTTGGGTCCTTCTCCCGTTTTTGACTCATACCGGGGTGTGAGGCTCGCGAATTCACGTTATACACAAAGCTACGTCACACAGACTATGCTTTGATCATCAACCACAAGACTTTGCTTTGCAATAGAAGCCTTGATCATATGCCACTTAGGCGTGCCACACAGGCAATCCACTCCATGCGACTGATTTCTGTCAATACATAACCTCTAAGCTCGCACGTCTCAGAGAAGGGCGTTAAGCAAGAGAATAAATTCTCTGCCGCCAAACAGATATATATTTAACAGAGATCAATCAACACAGAACAAAATCCAATGTCAGACACACAGTCCATTTACAAGTCCGTTCTGGGTCTGAACGAAACCGGAGGCACCAATTCCTTGCATGTCCGTACAATCAACAATATGTTCGGACGACTACTACTTCAATTCCTTCATGGTAGCTACTCCAATCACGAGTATCAGTAGCGCCCATCCATCCAACGTGGAGATCGTCGGTCTTCAGTCATCTTCGACTCTTCGACTTCTCAACGTCGATCGATTATTTGAAATGAGATAAACTCGGCCTTTTCAAATAACCCACGTATTTAGATTTTCAAACCAATTAATCACAGGGTTGAACTATTCAACATTCACATTTCAGTTGTTTAGTTATAATTTTCACGTCAAATACATTCAACCATCACATATCAAGCAAACACAACAAAATTGGTTTATTTTCACTTTATATCGTCTATAGCACTTAATAACGATATATCGCCATTTTTATTTAATTTAAAACGGCCATATTTAATTAAACGACGTTTCAGGTCATGTCGATGCACTGGCGCTGCTTTCCACAAATTTGGTTTTACACTTATAGAAAAATCTAACCGTTGGATCTTCACAAATTTTACATCATTAGGAAGGTCTTTTCAAAACGAACCCAACAGTTCCAGTTTTGGGAAAATCCGACGGTCGGATCTTCCACACTAACCATTTGAAGTTACGATTTCAATTTACGAACTGCAGCGTCGTTATTCGATTTAATTTAATTATATATATATATATATATATATAAATATAATCGTTTCTGGCGCTGCTTTTCACTAATTTTGAATTAAACATTCCAGACAATCCAACCGTCGGATCTTCACAAAGTTGGTGCCGTTGGAAAGATATTTCCAAGGCGAACCCAACGGTTGAGGTTTCTGGAAAATCCAATGGTCGGATCTTCCGTACTAGTCGTTTGAAATCACGGTTTCAAAATATGAACTGCACGGCCTCGTTTCGTCTTAATTCTATTTATATTTATATATTTATATAAATATAATCCATTCAATAATTTCTATATCGTTTTCACTTAAAATATTTTTCTAACACCTTAAAATTTTGGAAAATTTCGCCATAACCTCCCCTGTACCGGGGGCATCGGGAAATCGCAAATAGCGTTCCCGGTCCTTCTAATCTCAAAAAGAAAAAGAAAAAGCCAAGCGGCTAGCCAATAGGCTCATAAAATCATCACCCAAACAAAACAGTAAATGTGTACCTATTTGTTGGGCACAAAATTTTATTCCTCTTCTCTAGCCCCTTTTTGCTTTAACCTGTTCAATAGATATGCATGCACATATATACAATTTCTGACATTTATCATTTTCTATTCAACTTCATATTTGATTTGCTTTGGTCTAAGAATACCATTCATCCTAATATCGCATGCATAGGCTAAAATCATATCATTAGCTAGTTAATGTATATTTCAACTCATGCACGTTTATTTGAACAAGTGGATATTCTTAACACTTCACATTTCAAAGATGATAATTTTGGCGAACTAAAATAGATTTCAACACATGACTATTTTATTTAGTTCCTATGCATGTTAGAAATAATATTTCTATCACAAATATTTGTTTCAACGTCTGCATATCTTTAGCATATCACACATATGATAAAAATGATATTTTTATCATTTAAAATATTTATTCAACCAATGTATGGTTTCAACACTTCATAGTTTCAATAAAAATGTAATTTTTATCGTTCAATCTTTTTATTCAACACATGAACCTTTCCACTACACACATTTCTCAACAAATGAGTATTTCCACACATGGACAATTTATTTATGTTGTTCATATTAGAAAGATGGGATTTTTATGATTGAAATTATTCATATAAGGCGAATATTTTTCATACTTCATATATATATAAAAATGTGATTTTTATTGTTTATACACTTCATTCATTCACAAATGAATTTTATTTTCACACAACACTTTTCAACACATGAACATTTCCACACATGGACATAGTTTCAATATATGGCTTTAATTTCTATGCATGTAAATAATTTCAACATATGAAAATAATTCTAACACACAAAGATTATTCAAAATTTCGGCAGCATAACGGCAGGGTAGTTAAACCGGCACCGTCCCTAGTACGGCTCCTCGCTCTATCTTAAAACCTCACGGTTTTTGACAATGGGGATCATGCATCTAATTCGCACGCAGGCGGCATGTTTATATTTATTTCATTTCCACAAACTAATCCTATGTGGTTTTCAACCAAATATTTTCCAATCACCAACGGGTATTTTTCAACCACAATCAATTCAATATCAACCACAAACAATCCCAAACAACAATTTGCCGTCAACCAATTTTCACAACAATTTCAACCAATAAATATCGTCCATGGTTTGTGGACGAGGGGGCGTATATATATATATATATAAATATTTATATATAGCAATTCACTTTTATTTCCACACATATATATATATATATAAAAAGAAATTGAAGAATGAGAATTTCTCACCAATAGCTATCCAATAACACGACTCTTCCTTTATGGAAATCTTCGCCTATTTCGTCTTCTTGTCGCTTTCGTTTCCCGTATTCTCTACATAGGTAAAAATCGAATTTTTACTATGTTATTCAATATATAAAGATCATATTCTAAAAACAAAGATTATATTTTTAATATTCTTATGATGTAAAAATTATATTTTTATTACTTTAAAAATACAAAAATCATGTCTTGCTCCTTCTACCTAATAAAAATCCCGTCTTTCTCTTTTTAAAAATATGATCTTTATTTTTGCAAGTTCAAATCTTTTTCTACTAAAAGATTAAACCTTTTTCTATTTCAAAGTTTAAACCTTTTTTCCTATTTCAAAGTTTAAACCTTTTTTTTTCTATTTTAAACCTTAAAATAAAATCAGTTTTTATTTTCTTTAAAAATCAGTTCTTAAAATTCTCTTTTCAAATCAGTTTTTAAATTCAAAAAAAAAATTCATTTTTAAAAATTACTAAAAATCAGTTTTAAAAATTCATAAAAATCAGTTTTAAAAATTCCTAAAAATCAGTTTATGCAACTTAAAAAAAAACAGTTTTTACATCGTTTAAAAATTCGGTTTTTACATCTAAAAAAAAACCAGTTTGTAAATTCGAAAATAAAAATAAAAAAATAAAATAAAATGGCTCACCGATAGCTTGCGGAAAAAAGGGGGGAAAGGGAAGAAGAAGCGTCGGCGGTGTGGTGTGGTGCGTTGTTGCTTCGGGGTGTCGGCTGCAGGGCGTTCGAGGGTTGCTCGATGGTGTCGGCGTTGTCTGGAGGGAGGAGGTCTGACGGAGGGGGGCGTCGAAGTCTTCGTCGGCGGCTCGTGGGTAAGGCGGCGGCACGATGAGTTAGGGTTTTTTTTTTCCCTTTTTTTTCGTTTTCTGATAACTGAATCGGGGGGGGGGGGGGGCCAATGAAGAAGAAAAGGAGGGAGTATATTTTTTTTATTTTATTATTTAATTATTTAATTATTTAATTTTGCACAAGGGTTGACTTTTACATACGACCTCGAAACGAGGCCCACCGCCTGTCGTCCATAGCGTTTTACCCCCATTCCGAACACAATGGGATATGTATCGTAAGCTGGTTTGATCGTTACAATCAGTTTCCATTGAAATTTACATTTAAATCCTTATATTGAATTTTAAACGTACATTTCAAATTACCGGGGTCACATACTAACTAGAAAAATTCCAGAAAAATATTTTCTAGTTTCGTATTGACGATACGGTCCTAACAAAACTAGTTTCGTCGAATTCTGAGACCGTTTGAAAAATGGCCAATTTCCTGTCGATTAAATTCAACAGAAACTGGTCAAACGCGTTTTCTTTTGCCACGCTCACATATTGATTCGAAAAATTATGAAATATGAAACCTAGCAATAGTATGACATCCCGGACCCGACAAAAGTGGTTTCGTCGAATTTCGAGGCCATATGCAAAATATCAATTTTCCAGGCCTATATATTCTATGTACCGACTCTTCTGAAAATTCATTCGGCCATAACTTTTGATTCCCGTTATGAAACTTCGATTTTTCAGATTCGTTAAAAAGGTATTGACTAACAGATTTAAATATTTTTGGTCTCACTAAAATCCGCTATATTTTCCACCATGCATAGTCGATCAAAGTATGAATTCAAATTTTCAAACTGACTTACTATTTCTAATTCACTAATTTATTGAGATATTCTATTTCAATGGTTCAAATTGCTTTGAAATAATCAATTTAAAAATTTTAAATTGACTTGTATTTTCTGTAACACCCCGAATTTCAGTTAGTGCTAAAATTCACTAATTACAGAATAAATAATCTCAGATGTGGGAATTGGGGGAAACGGGCTGCGTCATTGCGTTCGTCTCGGAAAAATACGTGAAATAGAGTCCGAGTTTGCGTAAAACGGGCACCGTATGAAAGAGATATGGACGAACGAAGTTAGGAAGAAAACCAGAAACAGGCCAGAAATGCACTGGCGCACTTGTGAAGTGCGCCAGTACAAAGATACACTGGCGCACTTGGGAAGTGCGCCCGTGCCGAGCCAAAAAACCTGCACAGTTTCTAGAGAGTTCTGTGGTTGGGTGCACCAGGTTGCACCAGGTTGGGTTTCAGGCTGGCTAGAAGGGCTGGTTCTAGAGATTTCCTAAATCTAAGGGTCCTAATCTAATCTAGGGTTAATCTAAGGGTCTAAAATGCAACCTAATCCTATAAATAAGACCCTAACCCTACCCTAATTCATTCATAATTAGATCTAGTAACTAAACTATGGCAAAATGAAACTTGATCATGGCCACCACAAATCAATGAAGAGGAAAGCAAGCTAATCAACCTCTCTAATCAACCTCCAATCCATTTTAAGCGTCTTAATCTTCTTCATTTGGAGTGCAAATTGCTAGTTGTGAGTTTCTATGGCTTTAATAATCAATTGTTAAATTGATTATGGTAGGATGTGGTAAGACATGGCTATGTTTGTGGATAAATGTATTTATGCAAGTTTGTAT
Organism: Allium sativum; assembly: GCA_030737875.1. Taxonomy (NCBI): domain Eukaryota; kingdom Viridiplantae; phylum Streptophyta; class Magnoliopsida; order Asparagales; family Amaryllidaceae; genus Allium; species Allium sativum. The sequence goes on from CM060925.1 coordinate 504,040,219, forward strand.
GATATGTGATTTGCAAGTTTGGGGTTAAATGCAAGTTTAAGGCCATGTTTTATGATGTAAAACACCATGTTAAACATTTATGCATATGTGACATGTTATGCAAACTATATGTGAGAATATATGCAAGTTATGCATGTGATTTTATGCATGCTAGGTAGTTGGTGTTATGCATGTTAAGTATTTGATGTTATGCATGTTAAGTATTTGATGTTATGCATGCTAAGTATTTGATTGTATACATACTAAGTATTGGGTTTTATGCATGACAAGTGTTTGGGGTTTATGCAAGTTAAGTGGTGGGTTTATGCATAATAAGTATTTGATTTCATGCATGATAAGTAAGTGGTTTTATGCATGCTAAGTGTTTGGTATTATGCATAAATCATAACATGCAAGTTTACCCTTTTAAATATGATGCATACATATGCAAGATGATACCCTTATATGTTATGCATGTTTATCCTCCTTTAAGATGCAAGTTCATATGCAAGTTATGTGAATGGTGTTATGCAAGTTATGTGTATAAGATTATGCAAGTTATGTGCATGATGCTATGCAAGTTATGTGTATAAGATTATGCAAGTTATGTGCATGATGCTATGCAAGTTATGTGAATGCTTATACACAAGTTCAACATGTTATGCAAGATATGTGTATGATAATATGCAAGTTCATATGCAACATGTTATGCAAGTCATGTGTATGATGATATGCAAGTTTGGGGTTAAATGTAGTTGGGTTAATATATGCTCATATATGCAAGTTGACATCCTCTTAACCCATGACAAAGTTATATGCTAAGCCCATGATATTTGTGATGGATCTTCCCCTTTATTATGTCATGAAGTGAGAACGATTTACGTGGGGAACGATGGGGTTGGAAAATATGTTAATAAATGTATGATTGGGTATGATTAAGCATACCATAAAAATAAATTACCATAAGTGGGAATTTACCTATTGAGTTAGGTCTACCCCATGGGAATTTACCTATTGAGTTAGGTCTACCCATGTTATGGAAAACTTGATATTAATTAGGGATAATTAATATGGGGGCGGATTAATTAGGTGTAATTAATCGACTAAGACACGAGGTTGGACTCATTTGTAGTGTAAAACTGCCCGGACCCGACCGGCTTAACCAGTTGCTACAAATGTCAGCCCAATGTGAGAGGTCTTAGCCATAAATTAAATACGTGATTAAAGTAAAGACACGAGGTTAGGCTCTGTTATGACGTAAGACTGCCCGGACTCTACCGGCTTAACCAGGCGGTCATAACAGCCAGTCTAATGTGGGAGGTCTTTATGGGAGATCACGGTCTTAATTAACTAAGAAACACTTAACCAAATTAGCATGTAGTGGGACATGAGGGTTAAGTGGGTGCCTTGGGTGGCATGAGGAAACTAGGGGGTTGCCTTGGGTGGCAATAGAAAATACGATTAGAATACTTAACCAAAGTGGAACATGTAATTAAACATGATTAAAGGGTTAAGTAAGTGCCTTGGGTGGCATGTGGGAATCAAGTAAGTGCTTTGGGTGGCATGTGGAAATCTAGTGGGTGCCCTTAGTGGCAAATTGAAATATGATTGATGACTTAACCAAACCTTAGCATGTAAGGGGGCATGATTATAAAAAAATAAAAGGGGTTAAGTGGGATGCACTAGATTGAACGACAAGCTTAAGTAGTAGCTTGTGGGGGCCCATTTCAACCAATATCCCAAACGTATCTTTGTGGGCTCGACTCAAGTCGAGTGACGGGACACGCATTTTTGGCTTGACTATAAGAGGCCAAAACGGGTTAGCGGTGGCAACGCGGGACCAACGGGTTTCATATGCGTGTGTGGGCCCGGGCTGGTTGGTAAGTCGTTGTTGCATCGTGTAGATATAAAGCCGTGCACCGTGATATTATCTGGTAGCCACTTTAGGGGAATGATACACCCCAATCGTGGGACCAGCACGGGTATCTACGGTAGGGAGCCGATCGATGGGTAGTAGTAGGTACACCTAGTAAAGATAGGGGCAGACGGCACCTGTGTAGGGGTACACGAAACTACTGGGTAAGATTACTAGGTACACCTAGTGGATGTAGGGGCAGACGGCACCTACGTGGTCAGTTATACACCTAGTGAATGTAGGGGCAGACGGCACCTACGTGGTCAGTTATACACCTAATGGATGTAGGGGCAGGCGGCACCTACGTGGTCAGCTAGAAGTACCAGAAACTACTAGTTATATTTTCTAAGACTTTAGATGGGATCAACCTTTAAGTAGGAATTACTCTTGGTGGGTAGAACTGGTGTGGTGCAGTGTAGGAATTACCCTTGGGTGAATAAGTCTGGGGTGGTGTAAGAATTATCCTTGGGTGGATAAATACGTCTTTTCGGTTATCGTAATACATCCGGTGTTTAGTTGGCTACTTAGTGTAGTCATTATCCCCAGAGGTACCGTACCTTATTTATGTCATACCCTAATTACTTTAATGGTTGTATTGTTAGGGTTATAGGACTCACTCAGACTTATGTCTGACCCAGTTGTTTTTATTTTTTTCCCAACCCTCAGGTTATCAGAGTGGGCCTAGCACTAGTGGGCTTGGATCAGACCGCTATATCTATCTTTTGGGCTTGGATCGGAGAAGTAAAGCTCGGTTTATCTTTCCTATTATGGCTATTGTCTAGAGAGTGAGATTATGTACTTCTTTATTTTGACAGATATTGTACTTGACTTTTATCATGGCTTTATGATGTAACCAGACATGTTTATTTCCGCTGTTATGAGATGATGTTTTAAATTTCAACTACTATTTATATCTGTCTTGGTGTAATTTTTCTGATCTATATTCACCAAAATACTCCACCGATGCTATGGCATTCCCTTAGTGAGTGACCATAGCGGGTGTGGGGTATTACACGTGGTATCAGAGCTTAAGGTTACCGGAACAGATAAAATTTTTAGAAAAACTATTTTCTAAGAATATTTTTGGAAAGGAGTATTTTCAAAAACATGTCTTTTAAGAGAAAAGTTTTTGAAAGAAAAGCATAATCCCCAATAGCCATATTTATATCTTTCGAATTCTCCATTTTGAATCTCTTCATTTCTCTCGTTTTGAGTTTCCCCTCCGCGTATAGATGATCTTTCTAGGATAGATAAGGATGGAAAACCATTTCAAGGGACTTAGATGTTAGTCGGATTAGAAGTTGGTTCAAGAAGGAGGAGGACTGGTAGGTATCTATTGGATAGACGATGGGAGGAAGGCTCAAATAGTTGTTTGGTTAATGAAGGATGAAATCTCATTGGTGGGAAGTTACGAGTGGGGAATAGGGAAGAAGAAGGCAAGTGGTTATCCTTTTGAGAGGAATAGGACACCTTATTAGGATTGTCCAAAGAATCAAGGGCAAGGTATGGAATCTTCTGGAGGGTAGTTGTATTCCCTCACGACTAGGGTACCAGATGGGGATAAGACCGTCTAGATTGGAGGTTGGATTTCTTTATCATCCAATTCGAACTTTATTTGATTCTGACGCATCGAGTTCGTTTATCTCATCATTGTTAGTTGAGTCACTGCACTTAGACACCAGTTTGGTAGATGATCCCTTAGTTGTTTCAAACCCAATTGGGCTCCATGATGTGTTTGGGTTTGAAAGTTTCTATACTTAGCGTTGAGTTTAGGTGTGATGCTTGTTGGGCTTCACGGGCTATGGGCTAGTTTTGGGCATGGACTGTTTATCCAGTAGAGGTGCCGTTCTTGGTTTTGAAGGAGAGTTGTAGGCTTATGACCCGTTTGGGTAACACTCTCGAGATCTCTTGTAATCCCATAGAATCTGTCATGCTAAGTTATCTAGAATCGCTTGACACGACGGTCTAGAGTTTGCGATCTGTTAGAGCAGTCCGGGAATACTCGGATGTGTGTGAGGAGGTGAAGGGCTTACCTCCGGAGCGGGAGATTGACTTCCGAAAATATCTGGTAGATAATCCCAACCCAGTATCTTGGCCAGTGTGCCACACGGCTCCTCGTGAGAGGAGGGAGCTCGATAAGCAAGAAGGTGGTTTGCTTAAGAAGGGGTTCATAAGACGAAGTATATCGGAGTGGGGTGCTCCAGCAGTTTTTGCTGCAAAGGCGGATGGGTCCCTCAGACTTTGTGTAGGCTAAAGAGAACTGAATAAACTCACAAAGAAGAATCGACACCCGTTGCCGAGGATTTAAGATCTCTTTGATCAGTTGGTGGGCGCCTCAGTATTTGTGCAGTTAGACTTAGCCACGCGGTTTCGTCACTTGAGAGTGGCTGAGGATAGTATAGAGAAGACTGCCTTTAGGACTCCGGATAGATTTTATGAGTGGCTAGCGATGCCATTTGGTTTGACAAACGCCCCCGCATACTTTGTTGATTTGATGAGAAGGGTGTTCAGGGAGTACCTAAATAAGTTCGTGATGGTCTTTGTAGATGACATCTGGGTCTTTTCTAGGAGCGAAATAAGTTTTCGTATGTGCTCAATAGGCTGAGCGGAGCCAGTATAGGATAAACGACGGTTTTGGAGCGAGACTGGCGAGAACATCCAGAATTGGTCAAGGGCTTAATTATTTAGCCATTTTTATTTGTATCATCTCACGTAGGTCGTCTGAATTCGAAGGAGGTATCCCTTGGGTGTTTGTCTGATATTGGTTTAGGCCTTTGGGGCTTGCATTTGGGGGATGCCGAGTTCGACTAGGGTGGTCTGCGTGGGAGACAGTTGTGATAATTTTGGATGATATCCTGGTGGAGAAGAGCATGCCCTACATCTTAGGGAAGTGTTGGAGACTCTTCGAGCGCATAGTATTAGGACAGCAAAAGTGGATGGGATCCTTAGCATCCTATGAGTAAGGGTAACATAGTAGCGGACACCTTAAGTAGAAAAAGGTTGTCCTTGAGTTCATTGTTTGTTGAACGACGGAGCTTAGAGTTTATTTCTAAGTTTGACTTTAGACCTTCCTTTGACTTTGTACCCGGTTTGCTAGCCTCCTTGGAGGTTAGACCTACTCTTTTGGGGCGGATTGGAAGAGCACAGAGGGACGATCCACAGTTGGTTGAGTTGGTAGAGAAACTCATAAGGGGGGAAGTCGTCCAGCCATTTGAGTAGGAACACCCTAGACGATAGGGGTGTTTGCGTAGTGACGGTAGACTTTGTGTACCGCAAGACGAGGGTTTGAGGAAGGCTATTCTTGATGACGCACACCGTTCTAGGATGACCATTCATCCCGGTGGGGATAAGATGTACCAAGACATGAAGAGGGATTTCTTCTGGGCCGGTATGAAGAAAGATGTGGCCGAGTATGTCGCTCGATGTTTGGTGTGCCAGCAAGTGAAAGCGGAGCAAAGGAAACCAGGTGGGTTGCTTCACCCATTGGAGGTTCCGCAATGGAAGTGGGATAGCGTCTCGATGGATTTTATTGACGGGTTACCCAGGTCGAGGAAGGGTAATACAGGAATGTGGGTGGTGGTAGATAGACTTACTGAGAGCACCCATTTCATACCTGTGAAGAGCAAGAGGACTGCTCCATGGCAAGCTTCAGTATATCTTCGAGAGATAGTTCGATTACATGGGGTACCCTCTAGTATAGTAAGTGATCGAGATCCTATCTTCACTAGCGGGTGCTGGAAGAGTTTGCAAGAGGCGGTAGGGACTCAGTTGTGTTTGAATACCGCATATCATCCTCAGACGGACGGCCAGACCGAGAGGGTGAATCATGTCCTAGAAGACCTTTTGAGGCTTTGTATCTTAGATTTTGGAGGTACATGGGAAGAGCATCTTCCATTGGTGGAGTTCACATATAATAACAGCTTTCAGTCCAGTATTGGTATGGCACCTTTCGAAGCTCTTTATGGAAGGCCTTGTCGATCACCTACACGTTGGTAGGAATCCATGGATGAGATCTTGCTTGGGCCGATAAGGTTAGCAAGTACGAAGAGGAAAAGATTGATTTGATTCAAAGAAGGATGAAAGCGACGCAAGATAAACAGAAATCTTATGCGGACAAGAGGAGAACAGAGCTTGAGTTTGATAATAGGACATGCTTTTTATTAAGATATCTCTGTTACGGAATGTGGTTCACTTTGGATCTGTTGGGAAGTGAGTACCAAGGTTTGTTGGACCGTTTCCTATTAAGGAAAGGATTGGACAGATGTCATATAGAATGGAGTGGCCCGACAGGCTTAGTGGTGTACATGATATATTCCATGTGATATATTTGAGGAAGTTCCTACATGAGACCACAGAGGCGGTAGAGCCGAGCCTGCTTAGAGAAGTGGAAGTAGAGCATGATGCGACGATTCGACGAGCTCCTACTTGCATCCTTGGGTCAGAGATTTGGAAGTTGATAAACAGAGAGGTTCAACTAATCAAAGTACAAAGGGGAGATGAAGAGAGTGACGCTACATGGGAGACGGAAGCGAAGATGCGTTCGAGGTACCCTTTTCTTTCGGAGGGTATGCCTTTTGCTTCTCCTTCATCGCAAATCTTGTGCTTATCTTATCTTTAGTATGTCCTCTCGTTAGTACCTTTGACCTTTAGATAGGGTAAACCTATGGTTGAAACATGTGTTTGAGACATGTTATGGTTGATGGATGCAAGTGGATGCAAGTGTTTGCTAGTGGTTGGTCGTGGATGCATATACACACACTCTAGGCACTAGATCGGCTCAGTCACTTCATATTGCATATTGCATAAAATTGTGTGTAGAAAAATATATTTATGGATGTATAATGGTTGTGTTATCACATGGATGATGCATTTTGGTGAATGATTGTGCACTCATGTAGATATTGTATGTGTCGATAGGGTTTTCTCGCATACATAATGGATGCATGGCACTATCATGGTTTGCATATGTTCATACATTAGATAGGGGACATATACACACACTTTTTGCATATGCTCATACATCATTAGAAATTGTTCTAAGGACAATGGATGCCGTGTTTGATGGATTGAGTAGATGGTTGTTTGGATGGTAGGATATTCATTCTCCTTAGCTTAGAGATTTCGGGGACGAAATCCTTTAAGGAGGGGAGAATGTAACACCCCGAATTTCAGTTAGTGCTAAAATTCACTAATTACAGAATAAATAATCTCAGATGTGGGAATTGGGGGAAACGGGCTGCGTCATTGCGTTCATCTCGGAAAAATACGTGAAATAGAGTCCGAGTTTGCGTAAAACGGGTACCGTATGAAAGAGATATGGACGAACGAAGTTAGGCAGAAAACCAGAAACAGGCCAGAAATGCACTGGCGCACTTGTGAAGTGCGCCAGTACAAAGATACACTGACGCACTTGGGAAGTGCGCCCGTGCCGAGCCAAAAAACCTGCACAGTTTCTAGAGAGTTCTGTGGTTGGGTGCACCAGGTTGCACCAGGTTGGGTTTCAGGCTGGCTAGAAGGGCTGGTTCTAGAGATTTCCTAAATCTAAGGGTCCTAATCTAATCTAGGGTTAATCTAAGGGTCTAAAATGCAACCTAATCCTATAAATAAGACCCTAACCCTACCCTAATTCATTCATAATTAGATCTAGTAACTAAACTATGGCAAAATGAAACTTGATCATGGCCACCACAAATCAATGAAGAGGAAAGCAAGCTAATCAACCTCTCTAATCAACCTCCAATCCATTTTAAGCGTCTTAATCTTCTTCATTTGGAGTGCAAATTGCTAGTTGTGAGTTTCTATGGCTTTAATAATCAATTGTTAAATTGATTATGGTAGGATGTGATAAGACATGGCTATGTTTGTGGATAAATGTATTTATGCAAGTTTGTATGATATGTGATTTGCAAGTTTGGGGTTAAATGCAAGTTTAAGGCCATGTTTTATGATGTAAAACACCATGTTAAACATTTATGCATATGTGACATGTTATGCAAACTATATGTGAGAATATATGCAAGTTATGCATGTGATTTTATGCATGCTAGGTAGTTGGTGTTATGCATGTTAAGTATTTGATGTTATGCATGTTAAGTATTTGATGTTATGCATGCTAAGTATTTGATTGTATACATACTAAGTATTGGGTTTTATGCATGACAAGTGTTTGGGGTTTATGCAAGTTAAGTGGTGGGTTTATGCATAATAAGTATTTGATTTCATGCATGATAAGTAAGTGGTTTTATGCATGCTAAGTGTTTGGTATTATGCATAAATCATAACATGCAAGTTTACCCTTTTAAATATGATGCATACATATGCAAGATGTTACCCTTATATGTTATGCATGTTTATCCTCCTTTAAGATGCAAGTTCATATGCAAGTTATGTGAATGGTGTTATGCAAGTTATGTGTATAAGATTATGCAAGTTATGTGCATGATGCTATGCAAGTTATGTGTATAAGAATATGCAAGTTATGTGCATGATGCTATGCAAGTTATGTGAATGCTTATACACAAGTTCAACATGTTATGCAAGATATGTGTATGATAATATGCAAGTTCATATGCAACATGTTATGCAAGTCATGTGTATGATGATATGCAAGTTTGGGGTTAAATGTAGTTGGGTTAATATATGCTCATATATGCAAGTTGACATCCTCTTAACCCATGACAAAGTTATATGCTAAGCTCATGATATTTGTGATGGATCTTCCCCTTTATTATGTCATGAAGTGAGAATGATTTACGTGGGGAACGATGGGGTTGGAAAATATGTTAATAAATGTATGATTGGGTATGATTAAGCATACCATAAAAATAAATTACCATAAGTGGGAATTTACCTATTGAGTTAGGTCTACCCCATGGGAATTTACCTATTGAGTTAGGTCTACCCATGTTATGGAAAACTTGATATTAATTAGGGATAATTAATATGGGGGCGGATTAATTAGGTGTAATTAATCGACTAATACACGAGGTTGGACTCATTTGTAGTGTAAAACTGCCCGGACCCGACCGGCTTAACCAGTTGCTACAAATGTCAGCCCAATGTGAGAGGTCTTAGCCATAAATTAAATACGTGATTAAAGTAAAGACACGAGGTTAGGCTCTGTTATGACGTAAGACTGCCCGGACTCTACCGGCTTAACCAGGCGGTCATAACAGCCAGTCTAATGTGGGAGGTCTTTATGGGAGATCACGGTCTTAATTAACTAAGAAACACTTAACCAAATTAGCATGTAGTGGGACATGAGGGTTAAGTGGGTGCCTTGGGTGGCATGAGGAAACTAGGGGGTTGCCTTGGGTGGCAATAGAAAATACGATTAGAATACTTAACCAAAGTGGAACATGTAATTAAACATGATTAAAGGGTTAAGTAAGTGCCTTGGGTGGCATGTGGGAATCAAGTAAGTGCTTTGGGTGGCATGTGGAAATCTAGTGGGTGCCCTTAGTGGCAAATTGAAATATGATTGATGACTTAACCAAACCTTAGCATGTAAGGGGGCATGATTATAAAAAAATAAAAGGGGTTAAGTGGGATGCACTAGATTGAACGACAAGCTTAAGTAGTAGCTTGTGGGGGCCCATTTCAACCAATATCCCAAACGTATCTTTGTGGGCTCGACTCAAGTCGAGTGACGGGACACGCATATTGGGCTTGACTATAAGAGGCCAAAACGGGTTAGCGGTGGCAACGCGGGACCAACGGGTTTCATATGCGTGTGTGGGCCCGGGCTGGTTGGTAAGTCGTTGTTGCATCGTGTAGATATAAAGCCGTGCACCGTGATATTATCTGGTAGCCACTTTAGGGGAATGATACACCCCAATCGTGGGACCAGCACGGGTATCTACGGTAGGGAGCCGATCGATGGGTAGTAGTAGGTACACCTAGTAAAGATAGGGGCAGACGGCACCTGTGTAGGGGTACACGAAACTACTGGGTAAGATTACTAGGTACACCTAGTGGATGTAGGGGCAGACGGCACCTACGTGGTCAGTTATACACCTAGTGAATGTAGGGGCAGACGGCACCTACGTGGTCAGTTATACACCTAATGGATGTAGGGGCAGACGGCACCTACGTGGTCAGCTAGAAGTACCAGAAACTACTAGTTATATTTTCTAAGACTTTAGATGGGATCAACCTTTAAGTAGGAATTACTCTTGGTGGGTAGAACTGGTGTGGTGCAGTGTAGGAATTACCCTTGGGTGAATAAGTCTGGGGTGGTGTAAGAATTATCCTTGGGTGGATAAATACGTCTTTTCGGTTATCGTAATACATCCGGTGTTTAGTTGGCTACTTAGTGTAGTCATTATCCCCAGAGGTACCGTACCTTATTTATGTCATACCCTAATTACCTTAATGGTTGTATTGTTAGGGTTATAGGACTCACTCAGACTTATGTCTGACCCAGTTGTTTTTATTTTTTTCCCAACCCTCGGGTTATCAGAGTGGGCCTAGCACTAGTGGGCTTGGATCAGACCGCTATATCTATCTTTTGGGCTTGGATCGGAGAAGTAAAGCTCGGTTTATCTTTCTTATTATGGCTATTGTCTAGAGAGTGGGATTATGTACTTCTTTATTTTGACAGATATTGTACTTGACTTTTATCATGGCTTTATGATGTAACCAGACATGTTTATTTCCGCTGTTATGAGATGATGTTTTAAATTTCAACTACTATTTATATCTATCTTGGTGTAATTTTTCTGTTCTATATTCACCAAAATACTCCACCGATGCTATGGCATTCCCTTAGTGAGTGACCATAGCGGGTGTGGGGTGTTACATTTTCCGGGTTATTGCAATCTCCCCTACTTTAAACTTTTCGTCCTCGAAAAGGAAACAACAGTAAAGTAGGAAATAAAATGTAAATGCAAAGTATGGTAAAGGTACCTTGCACCGGAGTTAGTCAGAGATATCCACTCTGCATTTGGGATAAGCTTGCTTAATGCTTTCCTCAGTTTCCCAAGTACAGTCTCTAGGATCACTGCTCCACTGCACTTTAACTAAATGAACCTTTTTGCTTCTGAGTTCTCTAGTTTCTTTGCCAACAATTTTTAATGGCTCTCTTCTGATTGCTAATTCTGGAGTTATCTCCACATCCTGTTGCGCTGCTTCTTCTACAACAAGATCCGGATCATGCACATGTCTCCTAAGTTGAGATACGTGAAATACATTGTGCACTCCAGGCAACCAATCTGGCAATTGAACCCTATAAGCAAGAGTTCCAATTCGCTCAAGTATAGGAAAGGGACCAATAAATCTCGGTGCCAACTTCCCAGTCTTGCCAAATCTGATTACTCCCCTCATCGGAGAAACTCTTAAATAAACATGATCACCAACAGCAAATGTCAAATCTCTCCTTCTAGAGTCTGCATAACTTTTCTGTCGGCTTTGGGCGGTTTTCAATCGCTTCTTGATGAAGTCAACTTTATCAGATGCTTCCCTAATCATATCGGGTCCTAGTACAAGTCTATTGCCAGGTTCTACCCAACATGCAGGAGATCTGCAGGGTCTGCCATATAATGCTTCAAATGGTGACATCTTCAAACTTGATTGATAGCTATTGTTATATGAGAATTCTGCCAAATGCAAATGATCTTCCCATGACCCACCAAAATCGATTATACAAGCCCGCAATAAATCTTCTAGAATTCTATTCACCCGCTCAGTTTGGCCATCTGTTTGTGGGTGATAAGCGGTGCTCATATTCAGTTTTGTCCCCAATTCTGTCTGGAAAGCCTCCCAGAATTTGCTAGTAAATAGGGGATCTCTATCACTGACTATGCTGATGGGAATTCCATGCAGCTTAACAATTTCCTTGAAATATATCTGCGCTAGACTTTGGGCAGTTCGATTGGACCTGACAGGTATAAAATGGGCAGTCTTCGTGAAGCGATCTACGATTACCCAAATACTGTCATTACCTTTCTTGGTTCGCGGCAAACCAACTATGAAATCCATGGAAATCTGTTCCCATTTCCAACCTGGGACTTCCAACGGTTGCAACAGTCCAGCTAGCTTTTGTTGGTCACTCTTGACCAATTGACAAGTAGGTCATCTGCTAACATACAAAGAAATATCTCTTTTCATTGCCTTCCACCAGAAAGTGCGTTTGATATCGTTGTACATTTTACTCACCCCAGGATGGATGCAAAATTTGGATTTATGGCATTCATCTAGCACTTCTCTTCGAAAGCCTGGAATATTTGGGATGCAAGTTCTGTTATTTAACCTGAGAACCCCCTTATTGTCAATACGGAAACTCGTGGTTTCACCTTCCTGGACTCTCTTACTGATTCTCTGAATGAATTCATCTTCTTTCTGATGGGCTGAAATCCTATCAATCAATCCAGGTGTAATTATAAGATGGGCAACAATTGCGGTTTTTCTACTAAGTGCATCCGCTACTACGTTAGCTTTTCCCGGCGTATACAGGATATCAAGATCATACGCTGCAATAAATTCTAGCCAACGCTGCTGTCTCAGATTCAGATCTTTCTGGGTATATAAATACTTCAATGATTGGTGATCTGTGTACAGTATAAATTTCTCACCCAATAAGTAATGCCTCCAGATTTTCAAGGCAAATACGATGGCTAGCAACTCAAGATCATGAGTCACATAATTCTTCTCATGCGGTTTCAATTGGTGGCTTGCATAAGCGACTACTTGGCCTCTCTGCATTAACACTGCACCAAGACCTCTAATAGAAGCATCTGTCCAAACCGTTAAATCTTGATTGCCATCAATAATAGTTAACACTGGAGCGGTGGTCAGCTTCGATTTCAATTCCTGGAAAGCTTCTTCACAGTCGGAAGTCCACTTAAACTTCTCATGTTTCTTTGTGAGCTTCGTTAACGGACCGGATATCTTCGAAAAATCCTTAACGAACTTTCGATAATAACAAGCCAATCCCATAAAACTTCTAACTTCTGTGGGAGTAGTGGTTGTTTCCAGTCTTGAATCGCTATTATTTTGCTTGGGTCAACAGAAATTCCTTTCCCTGACACGACATGGCCAAGAAATTTGACTTCTTCTTGCCAGAAGACACATTTAGAGAATTTGGCTTTGAAAACGTTCTTCCTTAGAATCTCCAATACTTGTTCTAAGTGTTTTTCATGCTCGGGTTTTGATTTGGAGTAGATTAAAATATCATCGATGAATACGAGGACAAATTTATGCAGAACTCCCCTGAACACTCTATTCATTAGATCGACAAAGTATGCTGGAGCGTTACATAGGCCAAACGGCATTACTAACCATTCATAAAATATGTCTGGGCCTCTGAAAGCGGTCAAAGGAACACACTCTTCTGCTATTCTCAATTGATGAAAACCTGTAGCTAGGTCCATTCGGGAAAATACTTTCGCCCCATTCAATTGGTCTAGCAAATCATCAATACGGGGTAATGGATATTTGTTTTTAAGCGTCTGTTTGTTGAGGTCTCGGTAATCAACACATAATCTAAGAGTACCGTCTGACTTCGGGACAAACACAACAGCTGCACCCCAATTAGAAAAACTCGGTCTGATTAGACCTTTCCACAATAGTTGACGAGTTTGATCGCCTAATTCTTCTTTTTCTTTCGGAGTCATTCTACGAATTGGATGTACCATGGGTCTGGCATTAGGAATTAGATCGATTCGGAATACTATTTCTCTCTGCGGAGGTAAGTTTTCAACTTCTTCAAACACATCCGCATAGTTGCTAACAATCAGAATCTTTTCTATGGAAGTGGGGATAAGTTCTAATGCTGACCAAAATTCTTCTCTATTCGGATTCGAACCATGACAAGGAATATATATATGTCCAAGCTCCGTTCGGATTTTAACGATTCTTTCCGAACACTTCACTTCAGCTTCATATTTCGTTAACCAATCTAGCCCGAGAATAATATCGAATTCGGGAAAATCCATAACGATTAAATCAAAAGAAAATTTATAGAAAGAATAGGAGATTGGCACTCTACAATATAAACCGAGAGTAACAGGACCCCCTATTGGGTTATGAACTTCAACCGATTCTTTAAGCTTTCGCTGTTTTAACTTTAATTTGTGCACTGTGTTTCTAGCAATAAAACTACGCGATGCACCTGTGTCAAATAATACAGAAACAGGAATATTTTTAATTGTAAGGGTACCTCCCAAAACATCGGGTTTACCTGCTCCATCGGAAGCAGCTGGCGGGCTAGACCCGTCATAGACATGAGCTACAGTAGCTTTCTTTAGCAAAGGACAGTCTTTGACCAGATGGTCGGTCTTGCGACAGTTGAAGCACGAGCGAGGGTTCTGAGAGCCTTGGCTCGAGCCTTGAGAGTTTGTTTTCTGCCTCTTCGGAGCTGTGCAGACGTTTGAGTAGTGCCCCGGCTTACCACAGTTAAAGCAATTTCCTCTTGGCGGCTTGCCAGTCTGAGGCTTTGAAGATGCTGCTTGGCTTGACTTGCCCTGATTTACAGTAGGCTTGCGCTTGTTTCCTGCTTGACTTCTAGCGCGATCCTGATCCAGATGCCTTTGATCAAGGTCTTCATAGTTGCATGTCATTTCCACTAGCTCGTTGAAATCCAGCTTGACATGGGCCATGGCTCTATCATGATATTGTCTTCTTAGTCCAAAGATAAATCTCTTATTTTTGGATTTCGCGGTAGCAACAAGTTCTGGAGCATAGGGCGATAGCATTGTGAATTTGTTCAGATAATCTTGCACGGAAAGATCCCCTTGCTGGAGATTGGCGAAGTCATCGTGCATTCTTTCTAGAGCTTGTTCTGGGACATATTTCTCCTTAAAGAGTTCTTTGAATCCATCCAATGTTCTTCCGGCTTCTCTATTCCCGGCGGTAAGAGATTCTCACCATAATTCGGCTTGTTCCTGCATAAGCCAGGCGCCCATAGTAGCTTTGTCTTCGCTTCCTAGCCTTAGGCCTTCAAGAATTTTCTCGCATGTTTTGAGCCATGCAAGGGCCTCTATTACGGTGCCAGTCCCCGAGAAGGTCTTGCCTCCTAAGTTCTTATATCTCTTAGCTACACGGTCGAGCTCGAAGTATTGAGCTGCCGGAGGTTGTATCAAAGGTCCTTCTTGAGCTGGGATTTCTCCCCTTCCTCGGCCTCGGCCGGCACGGCCTCCTCTAGCAGCGGCTCCTCTGGTAGCCATTTGTCAAATTCTATATAAGTAACGAAAAAGTCAGTTAACAGAAATGATAGTCTATTGCATAGTTAAGCAGAAATTCCTACGGAAAGATAACGATGGACTGATCAATTGTTTTTGCTATTCTGCTCAGCTCATTCTAGGACTTTACTAGTCCTATCTCTAATGAGCGACTCGCCTTAGAATACTACTGATTCTATCTTGACGAAGTGTTTAATGTGTTAGACTCCAGAACTAAGGTTAACCAAAGCTCTGATACCAGCTGTGACGATCCCAAAACCCCGTGACACGGTGTTAAGGATAATCATTGGAATATAACGCATTAATCATCATTAGCAGATCACAGATAATAGCATAAACAGAAAATAGAATAATTTACACACATATGACAGCGGAATCATATAGATAACATCACATCAGAGAAGCACAGTACAGGATACAACTTAGTGCATAATGATACATAATCAGTCACCAGCGCCTTAGGCGAAATCATACATAAAGAGTACACAAAAGGAATATAAGTCAACATCGCCAGTGGCGGAATCATAATATAGATACAATAATGGCGGAGAAAATCCAAGTCAGCACGGTGTAGTCAAGCCTCGCCATGAGCCAAAAGGTGCGTCAGAAACCTGTAACTAGGCTGCCCGTGTGAAAATAAGGGCACCCGAGTTTGCAAGGTGAAACAAACTACGAGTCAGTCATGGGACTGGTATGAGAAATCTATTCAACTTATTAACAACAATAATAAGGCAAATCAAAGGACCACGCCACTTTCGCGGAACGGGTTTACTCCAATGAGTGCTAGTGCATGAAATAAAGTAAATGATTAAATCAACGCAATGCTTTTTCTAAAATGAAGCCATTATAAGACTCAGGTCCCATCACACAATGCAACGCAAGCCGGAGGATAGATTTTTTACCTTATAATGGCCAAAGATGCTTCATACGAATAAAACAAAAGTTCTTGATATTATTACTAGTGTATATATGTTTCAAAAGCACATTCAATCATAAATATCAATCCTAGGCGGCATAGCTACCATCTACTATGTCGCCGTACTAGTAATACAATCACATCCGCAAATTTCGTATTGGAAATTCGATTCCTTCATGAGTCGAGGCAAGGGGCAAGCTCCTCTCCGTTCGAGACACTCTAGCAAATGCCTCGGGACCGCACACAGCAATCCCCTGGATCCTCCAAGGCCGGTCCTCTCTTACTTTTGAGGATTGGCAATTCCTGAACACACGTTTCCCGGTCCTTACAGACCTATAATCGAGGCGCCTCGCATTCCAACAACCACACAGGTGAAAAGTAGATATAAATGTCAGGGCTGGGAGGTCACTGACACCACCATAGCTAGAAAGAAACGTCGTGCACTCCTTGGGTCCTTCTCCCGTTTTTGACTCATACCGGGGTGTGAGGCTCGCGAATTCACGTTATACACAAAGCTACGTCACACAGACTATGCTTTGATCATCAACCACAAGACTTTGCTTTGCAATAGAAGCCTTGATCATATGCCACTTAGGCGTGCCACACAGGCAATCCACTCCATGCGACTGATTTCTGTCAATACATAACCTCTAAGCTCGTACGTCTCAGAGAAGGGCGTTAAGCAAGAAAATAAATTCTCTGCCGCCAAACAGATATATATTTAACAGAGATCAATCAACACAGAAAAAAATCCAATGTCAGACACACAGTCCATTTACAAGTCCGTTCTGGGTCTGAACGAAACCGGAGGCACCAATTCCTCGCATATCCGTACAATCAACAATATGTTCGGACGGCTACTACTTCAATTCCTTCATGGTAGCTACTCCAATCACGAGTATCAGTAGCGCCCATCCATCCATCGTGGAGATCGTCGGTCTTCAGTCGTCTTCGACTCTTCGACTTCTCAACGTCGATCGATTATTTGAAATGAGATAAACTCGGCCTTTTCAAATAACCCACGTATTTAGATTTTCAAACCAATTAATCACAGGGTTGAACTATTCAACATTCACATTTCAGTTGTTTAGTTATAATTTTCACGTCAAATACATTCAACCATCACATATCAAGCAAACACAACAAAATTGGTTTATTTTCACTCTATATCGTCTATAGCACTTAATAACGATATATCGCCATTTTTATTTAATTTAAAACGGCCATATTTAATTAAACGACGTTTCAGGTCGTGTCGATGCACTGGCGCTGCTATCCACTAATTTTGTTTTACACTTATAGAAAAATCTAACCGTTGGATCTTCACAAATTTTACATCATTAGGAAGGTCTTTTCAAAACGAACCCAACGGTTCCATTTTTGGGAAAATCCGACGGTCGGATCTTCCACACTAACCATTTGAAGTTACGATTTCAATTTACGAACTGCAGCGTCGTTATTTGATTTAATTTAATTACATTTATATATATATATATATAAATATAATCGTTTCTGGCGCTGCTTTTCACTAATTTTGAATTAAAAATTCCAGACAATCCAACCGTCGGATCTTCACAAAGTTGGTGCCGTTGGAAAGATATTTCCAAGGCGAACCCAGCGGTTGAGGTTTCGGGAAAATCCAATGGTCGGATCTTCCGCACTAGTCGTTTGAAATCACGGTTTCAAAATATGAACTGCACGGCCTCGTTTCGTTTTAATTCTATTTATATTTATATATTTATATAAATATAATCCATTCAATAATTTCTATATCGTTTTCACTTAAAATATTTTTCTAACACCTTAAAATTTTGGAAAATTTCGCCATAACCTCCCCTGTACCGGGGGCATCGGGAAATCGCAAATAGCGTTCCCGGTCCTTCTAATCTCAAAAAGAAAAAGAAAAAGCCAAGCGGCTAGCCAATAGGCTCATAAAATCATCACCCAAACAAAACAGTAAATGTGTACCTATTTGTTGGGCACAAAATTTTATTCCTCTTCTCTAGCCCCTTTTTGCTTTAACCTGTTCAATAGATATGCATGCACATATATACAATTTCTGACATTTATCATTTTCTATTCAACTTCATATTTGATTTGCTTTGGTCTAAGAATACCATTCATCCTAATATCACATGCATAGGCTAAAATCATATCATTAGCTAGTTAATGTATATTTCAACTCATGTACGTTTATTTGAACAAGTGGATATTCTTAACACTTCACATTTCAAAGATGATAATTTTGGCGAACTAAAATAGATTTCAACACATGACTATTTTATTTAGTTCCTATGCATGTTAGAAATAATATTTCTATCACAAATATTTGTTTCAACGTCTGCATATCTTTAGCATATCACACATATGATAAAAATGATATTTTTATCATTTAAAATATTTATTCAACCAATGTATGGTTTCAACACTTCATAGTTTCAATAAAAATGTAATTTTTATCGTTCAATCTTTTTATTCAACACATGAACCTTTCCACTACACACATTTCTCAACAAATGAGTATTTCCACACATGGACAATTTATTTATGTTGTTCGTATTAGAAAGATGGGATTTTTATGATTGAAATTATTCATATAAGGCGAATATTTTTCATACTTCATATACATATAAAAATGTGATTTTTATTGTTTATACACTTCATTCATTCACAAATGAATTTTATTTTCACACAACACTTTTCAACACATGAACATTTCCACACATGGACATAGTTTCAATATATGGCTTTAATTTCTATGCATGTAAATAATTTCAACATATGAAAATAATTCTAACACACAAAGATTATTCAAAATTTCGGCAGCATAACGGCGGGGTAGTTAAACCGGCACCGTCCCTAGTACGGCTCCTCGCTCTACCTTAAAACCTCGCGGTTTTTGACAATGGGGATCATGCATCTAATTCGCACGCAGGCGGCATGTTTATATTTATTTCATTTCCACAAACTAATCCTATGTGGTTTTCAACCAAATATTTTCGAATCACCAACGGGTATTTTTCAACCACAATCAATTCAATATCAACCACAAACAATCCCAAACAACAATTTGCCGTCAACCAATTTTCACAACAATTTCAACCAATAAATATCGTCCATGGTTTGTGGACGAGGGGGCGTATATATATATATATATATATATATATATATATATATATATATATATATATATATATATATATATATATATATATATATTTATATACAGCAATTCACTTTTATTTCCACACACACACATATATATATATATATATATATATAAAGAAATTGAAGAATGAGAATTTCTCACCAATAGCTATCCAATAACACGACTCTTCCTTTATGGAAATCTTCGCCTATTTCGTCTTCTTGTCGCTTTCGTTTCCCGTATTCTCTACATAGGTAAAAATCGAATTTTTACTATGTTATTCAATATATAAAGATCATATTCTAAAAACAAAGATTATATTTTTAATATTCTTATGATGTAAAAATTATATTTTTATTACTTTAAAAATACAAAAATCATGTCTTGCTCCTTCTACCTAATAAAAATCCCGTCTTTCTCTTTTTAAAAATATGATCTTTATTTTTGCAAGTTCAAATCTTTTTCTACTAAAAGATTAAACCTTTTTCTATTTCAAAGTTTAAACCTTTTTTCCTATTTCAAAGTTTAAACCTTTTTTTTCTACTTTAAACCTTAAAATAAAATCAGTTTTTATTTTCTTTAAAAATCAGTTCTTAAAATTCTCTTTTCAAATCAGTTTTTAAATTCAAAAAAAAAAATCAGTTTTAAAAATTACTAAAAATCAGTTTAAAAATTCATAAAAATCAGTTTTAAAAATTCCTAAAAATCAGTTTATGCAACTTTAAAAAAAAACAGTTTTTACATCGTTTAAAAATTCAGTTTTTACATCTAAAAAAAATCAGTTTGTAAATTCGAAAATAAAAATAAAAAAAATAAAAAAAATAAAAAAAAATGGCTCACCGATAGCTTGCGGAAAAAAGGGGGGAAAGGGAAGAAGAAGCGTCGGTGTAACAACCCGTATTTTCAATAACCTGTTATAACATAAATGGAGGCAGAATTAAACTGAAAAATCTGAATCAAGGAAAACGGGCTATGCCATTGCGTTCGTCTCGGGAAAAATACGCGAAATAGAGTCCGAGTTTTCGAAAATCGGAGTCCGTATGACCAAGATATGGCCTCGCGAAGTTTCACGAAAAATTCCCAAATTAAAGTATACTTAATTAAGTGAAATGTGTTGCGCAGAGAAATATATATATATTGATATATATATATATATATATATATATAATTGAAAATTAAATAAATAAATATGCAAAAATGTTCAAAACAGCGAATTGGGAGAGGGGAATAACCGAACCGGCCGATTTTTGAGGTCGACCCGAGCCCGCTGGGTCGACTAGGGGTTAATCCAGGGTGTTTGGCTGTCAACCCGTGGGCCGATTCGCTCAAATGCAGATTTTGCATTTGGATGGTTCTCATTGTTCATCTTTAATCTAAAGGCCCTAGATGGTTCCTACACTTGACTTCTTCCCCAAGACATGCTTTGATGGCTTGGATTGAATCTAGGTTTAATCCTATGGCCTAAAACACTTGCCTAATCTATAAATAAGACCCTAACCTATCCTAAATCCTCATTATTCATTCATGCAACTAAACTATGGCAAAATTTCTACTCTCATGGCCTCCACTCAACTATCCTAGCCTCCACTTCATTTCTATGAAAGGTTCCATGATCATGAGAGTGTTAGAGAGTCCCTATGTTAGTATGAGAGCCTCTCAAGTTGATTTCAAGGCAAAAGCTTTGATCTTTGTTCATAAAGATGGTATTTTTGTTGATTTGGGGCATCCATCTTTGGGTTTTTGGGTGATGGCATGCATAGGCTTCCTCACAAGCTTTAGTTTAATCGATTTAGGCCTTCAAAGCAATGTAAGCCCTTTCCCTACTCTTAGATATTAACTATGAAGTTAAATGTTCATGTTGCAAGTTTGGGTTTGATCATTGAGAATGATACATGCTATCATGTTATGCAAGTTTATGAAGTCATCATCTTGATCTTATGAGCTAAAAGCTACAACCTTTATGTTGAAATGTTGCATTATGCAACATGAGAACCTTCATAATCATTATGTCAACTTGCATATGAGGTCATAACCCTTATATGATGATATATGCAAGTTTCTAGTCATCATTCCATGTCTTTTGTCACCATGATTCGCTTATGTGCCAAGTTTGGGTTTATGCATGTTTTTTAGGCTTAAGAATGTAACATGCAAGCTAATGAACACATTTGTGCCTCATTTGCCACCATGATTAACTTGTGGCTTAATATCCATTTTTGTCATGCTTTTGTCAAGTCTCTTCTTTTAGTCCATCACGTTGTTGCGAACGTACATGCGAGTTTAAAAGCGTTGGGGTCACATTATGAGGAAAACATAATGACTTGAACATGATTTGGGTAAATGGGTATAAACATGACAACGTGTAACATTAAATATGACATTTGTTTATACTTGAAAACATGACTTGAAATATAACATGGAAGTGACATGTAAGTATGCATAAAAACATAAGCTTGGGAATTTACCTATTAAGTTAGGTCTACCCATTGGGAATTTACCTATTAAGTTAGGTCTACCCAATTGCTTGAAAACTTGAATATGAACATGACACTAGTCTAAACATGAAAGTGGCCAACTCGAGGTTGGGTTGAGTTTGCAACATAAAGCTACCCGGAACCGACCGGCCTAACTAGTAGTTGCAAACAATAGGACCCAATGTGAGAAGTTGGTCATGTTGTGCTTGAACCCGAGGTTAGACCAAGTTGTGGTGTAAAGCTACCCGGAACCGACCGGCTTAACTAGTAACCACAACAAAGTCTAATGTGAGAGGTTGGGGTGCATTAAGTAATTAATGCCACATGATAGGGTTAAGTTAATTTGATTAATGACTCTTAATCAAATATGACATGGACAAACGGGTTAAGTAAATTGATTAGGCTAATGATACTTAACAAAACATGACAGGGTTGGGTAGGTTAAGTAACTTGATTTGCCTAACGACACTTGACCATTTTTATACGACGAGGGGACGGGATTATGTTAACCAACACTTAATCAATCCAACACGATAACTTGGTAAGGTTAAGTAAATTTTCTTCGTAACACTTAACCGTTTAATACAGTTAATGGATGGGGTTAAGTCAACTCAGACCTAACTAATCTAAACATGGTAATTGGACGGGGTTAAGTTAATTTACACTTAACTAATCCAACTCATTAGTTTGATGTGGTTAAGTGACCTATACTTAACCAATCTAACGTGAAAACATGATAAGGCTAAGTCACGAATCAGTTGAATACGCTTGACCGATTTGACTCGGTAATTTGACAAGGTCAAGTTAATTTATATAATTAACCAATCTAAAATGATAATTAGACGAGGTTAAGTTATGGATTGCTTAATATACTTAGCCAACTTGACACATGGTTTGTAGGGTTAATTCTTGGACTTGGATACTTAGCCAATTTTGACATGGTTTGTAGACGAGCTAAGTTATGAACTTAAGTGACACTTAACCCATTAGATAAACCCTAATTCGGAGGATTAGGGAAATAACCATAGTTAACAAGGATTATGGAAATAAGGCTAAGTGGTAAACCTTAGTTAAGGGAAACTAAGTAATAATTCTTAGTCAAGGAAATTTGGACCATTTCTTAGATAGATTAGTAACCCGATACGTTAGGTCAACGTTTAAGTATGCGTGTAGGAGCAGGCTATCTGATTTAGATAAAGGCTCCAACGAACTGGGTAACGAAGCAGCGGCTTCGGGGAACGTGAGGATATTCTTGGGATCCCTCTGTGAGCTGCCAGGTCATTATACTAGGCTCACGAGAGGTTGAGGTCTGCGGTAGAAGAACCAAGAATATGCCTTGGTTGCTATGCGAGCGACCTAAAGACTGGGGTGGATAGCAGTGAGTCGACGAATACATAAGGTGCCCGAGATAGCAAGTTCGTCGATCATCTACCATCTTGAGTCAAGAGTGTACGTACGGAAAGGCAGGGAACACCCAACAGACCATAATTGCTATCTAATTATGGGTGAGGTAGGCCGTAGGGTGTGGGCTGGCCGGAGTGTAGTTCTCATGCAAGATTTTCTCTTGTGTTGCCTTTCACTAGTTGAGGGAGGGGTCTCGTGGGACCATAGCCACATGTAGAAAAGCAGACCTTAGTATCTGCATCGGCAGATAAATCTAAAGCTCCCGACCGAGTCCTGTATTTCTTGTTTTGCCCTGTGACAGGACTCGGATGGCACGATGTGATACATGTGCATACAGTTATAGAAAAACGATTCACGATGAATGCGTGGGAAAAAGGGCACGGTTGAGGGTTAGCGTAATCCCTAGTGGCCTAGGTGGTTTAACCCAAACTGAAATACGAAAGCGTGCAATAGGTAAGCGTAATCCCTAGTGGTGCTAGGTGGCGTAAGTCCTATTAGTTCAAACGATGATTCATAGGGAAGAGCCTAGCTAGAACAAGGGTGACAGTCCAAACGATTTCAAGGATAATACGACATGAGGAAGCCCGTACGAGGTACGGCAAAGGACTGAACTTATATAAATGGAAAGAAACATATGATTTGAGTAACCTATATATGCGATATATTAGGTTGACATGGACCATTACACGACTTTTGAGTAAGGGTCATTCACGGATAGCACGTGGTACAGTTGGGATACTAGTACGGTAGGTGCAGAGCGGGCATACAGGATAGATACCATGGGATGTTATACGTAATAGATATCTTGGGGATATTATACTTGATAGAAACCTGACGATGTGATACCTTGTTTTATCTTGACATCGTAATTTATCATGACACCTTAGTTTTCTGAGTTCAGTAGTTCATCCTGTTATTTTGATTTAGCTTATCTATCTTGTTATCATGCTTATGTTCATCTCAGTTTCTCATGTCAGTTAACTTTACTAGTTTTTATGCTAATAGTAGATAGGGCTTACTCAGTCTTTTTGACTGACCCGTTTTGTTTCGCCTCTTTTCTTCCGTTTCCCCCCAGGTTACAGGGAGGAAATACTGTTGTTTAGTTCAGACTTCTTCTGCTTGAAGGTCATCATGGATGGCTTGGACTTTTCTTGGCTAATAGCTACTTTACCGTTTTTACTTGGGGAATAATTTATGAAAATGTCTTTATGCTTCTTTAGTATTGCAAGACAGGTTTTGATGTACTCTGATGTAAAAGGCTTTAGACCTTATTTATTCATGTTATGAAAGTTTGATTTCACTTCCGCTATTTTATATGTTCTGTCTTGTGATATTTCTGTGCATGTTTACCAATAATGCCCCTCTAAAGCTAGTGCATTCCCTTGCGAGTGACCCTAGCGGAGGCGGGGTGTTACAGTCGGCGGTGTGGTGTGGTGCTCGGTGGTTCAGGGAGGTGCGGTGTTGCTTCGGGGTGTCGGCGGCAGGGCGTTCGAGGGTTGCTCGATGGTGTCGGCGATGTCTGGAGGGAGGAGGTCTGACGGAGGGGGGCGTCGAAGTCTTCGTCGGCGGCTCGTGGGTAAGGCGGCGGCACGATGAGTTAGGGTTTTTTTTTTCGTTTTCTGATAACTGAATCGGGGGGGGGGGGGGGGCAATGAAGAAGAAAAGTAGGGAGTATATTTTTTTTTTATTATTTAATTATTTAATTTTGCACAAGGGTTGACTTTTACATACGACCTCGAAACGAGGCCCCACCGCCTGTCGTCCATAGCGTTTTACCCCCATTCCTAACACAATGGGATATGTATCATAAGCTGGTTTGATCGTTACAATCAGTTTCCGTTGAAATTTACATTTAAATCCTTATATTGAATTTTAAACGTACATTTCAAATTACCGGGGTCACATACTAACTAGAAAAATTCCAGAAAAATATTTTCTAGTTTCGTATTGACGATACGGTCCTAACAAAACTAGTTTCGTCGAATTCTGAGACCGTTTGAAAAATGGCCAATTTCCTGTCGATTAAATTCAACAGAAACTGGTCAAACGCGTTTTCTTTTGCCACGCTCACATGTTGATTCGAAAAATTATGAAATTTGAAACCTAGCAATAGTTTGACATCCCGGACCCGACAAAAGTGGTTTCGTCGAATTGCGAGGCCATATGCAAAATATCAATTTTCCAGGCCTATATATTCTATGTACCGACTCTTCTGAAAATTCATTCGGCCATAACTTTTGATTCCCGTTATGAAACTTCGATTTTTCAGATTCGTTAAAAAGGTATTGACTAACAGATTTAAATATTTTTGGTCTCACTAAAATCCGTTATATTTTCCACCCTGCATAGTCGGTCAAAGTATGAATTCAAATTTTCAAACTGACATACTATTTCTAATTCACTAATTTATTGAGATATTCTATTTCAATGGTTCAAATTGCTTTGAAATAATCAATTTAAAAATTTTAAATTGACTCGTATTTTCCGGGTTATTACAAACAGTCCAATTTAACAATCAATACACAGCAATCAATCATTAAAAATAAAGTACAGTTTATACAAATATAAACTGAACAAAGTTAGTGAGATTTACTCACATTTGCAGTTCATCGTTAAAGAACGGTAAACTGTTGTTTGATTTGGATCAAACAGTTTAATTCGCCGTAATTTCAAACTAGCTCCAATCCACTCCCCGTCAGTTTCCATTGGGTAGTGTCCGTCCATACGATCCTATCGGATCCGGTTTCGTCAAGTTCTGATATTGTATGATACGGTTATACATTATTCAAGTTAACATATAATATTGAATTAAAAAAAAAAAACCAATTTAATTCACATCGGGCCTTAACCTTTTCCTTTATCTCCTTTCGGCCCATTTAGCATATACTGGCCCAACACCTCCCTTAAAAACCAAGGCCCGCTCCATATCACTTTTCCTTCTTCTTCGTTTATCCTGGTATCGAACTCCTGCTCTTAGAAAGACATTCCAGGACCCAAAATCAATCCATGTTTCCACAAATCCTTCACCGACTATCAAGCTAAAACCACCGTCGTACTTGTCTACACCTCCTCTACACCCTCACGTACTCCCCCTTAAACTCGATCCCTAAAATCTCTCGCGACCTGGAGCTTCAATTCGCCGCCTACAGTGAAACGGCGACACCTTTAAACTTCGAACCTCACCAGAATCTTCCTGGAAACTCTATACAACCCCACAATACCAAAGCTCAACTCGAATTCGGGTGTTAAAGCTTGAATCTCTCTCGATTACCAACCCTAGGTCTTACTGTAAAACCGCACCCTTGCCAAAATGACGTCGAGCTGCGAAAAACTCACGCAGAAATGAAGTTTTTGTGTTGCCAAATCCATGTATGTGTGTAATAGGATTTTAGGAATTTTATATAGTTTGATTTTGAATTTATTTCTTTGCGTTTTGTGTTTTTTTCTGTTGAATGAGTGTGGCGGCTTAGAATGGTTTTATAACGGTGGTGGGTATGTTGTGTGGTTGTTAACAGGATGATGTGGCTCTTGTTTGACCTCAAAATGAGTTAAGATATTTTCTTTTATTAATTTTATATTCGTTCTAGTCTTCTAAAAATCACTGCGAACACATACGACGCCTAAAAATCATGAAAATTTGCATGTAGCTAGAGTTCGTCATTACGGTCCCAACGAAACTGGTTTCGTCGAATTTCGACTTCTTATGCTCACACAGTGTATTTTTAACTATCGAAATACTAACTATTTTCCACTCTAAAAATCCGTACGGTCACACACTGGCTCTAAAAATCACAAAACTTGGAATCTAACAACTATTTGACATTGCGGATCCAACAAAACCGGTTTCGTCGAAAACGGAGGTCGTATGAAAAACTGGCTATTTTTCAAGCGTTGAACTGACCTTTTAAATACATAAATATATTTAAATATTATTAAATTTAATATAAATAAATTAATATTCTCGTATATATCCACAGATGATGTCATACGGCTTCAGAATATCCTGCCAGAATTTATGACTTGATTTTTAGAAATTCCGATTTGATCGATATTCGGTTCGTATCGAAAAATCGATTTATAACGTATATAAAGCATTGCAAAATATAAAGGAATTCCACAGCGACTTTTCTAAAATTTGATTTGGACATAAATCAAAATCTATACGACGAAATCCCGATTTCTCTCTTCCACTAGAAAGATATACTCCACCAGCTCCACACGTTTCTTGTTTCACTGAAATCCGGCTTAAAACGAATCCTGTACATTCAGTTGAAGTTCAAATCGCCAAATAGCGAACTGCAGCGCCATTTCGAGCTCGTTTATAAATATATTATAAACTATACGTTCAACTGTCGTCGATTCAAAAAAAATCGTTATTATATTTCGAATCGAAACTCCACCAAATCTCGTATGCTATTCAATTCACACGATATTGTGAATTTCACTATTTCTGACTATTTCGACATTATAATATATTTTATTATATTATAATTATTAATTAAATATTCAATATTATTTAATTCACGTTCTCGATATCGATAAATCAATATTAAATAATTAAATAAATTAATTGTTCAGCAGCAAAAAATGCGGGTCACTACATTCTTCCCCACTTAAAATAATTTCGTCCTCGAAATTGCTAAGCTAGGGGACGACCCTATCTACTGGGTAAAAAATTATCTGTTTACCTCTTATCCCCGGTTTCAACTGAACCAATTAATATTGACTAAAATATTAATTTATTCCGACTAACTTAATTTTCAAAAATTCTGAAAATTTTCTAACGCCTTAACTGTTCGAAAAATTTCGCCAGCACCTCCTTTGTATTGGTCGATATCTCAAATCCCAACTCGCCTCTCTGGGCCTTCTTTAACCCAAAAGAAAATCAAACAGCCAAGCGGCTTGCCAATTCGTCTCATCAAAATTTCAAACTCATATCAAATATAAACTGGTACCTTTTTGTCGTGCATATCATTATATCCCTTCAATCTGTTATCATTTCAACATATACCGATGTCATTCCAATCAACTCAAATCGATTTATTATCAAATCCAATCATTCGGTTATATCCAAACCAAATTCCATTCAAACTCCAATATCAATTTCAAATTCTTAACTCATCAATGAAATTCCATTTTAGATTATTCTCTTATCACCCCAGTTTTACTTAACTTAACAAGTTAAATTTTAAATTCTAGAATTTAAATCCCTGGGCTCTTATTTCAAGTCAATTTGAAATCATAATACCGATTCAAAACAATTGAATTCTTAAACAACTTGTTTTCGCAAAACAAATTTGAAAATAAAATCTTGGGTAGTAATCCGTCACTTACAACTCGAAAATCACACTGATGATGTGTACACCATCATCAGAATTATTTTCCAGCGATCAAAGTGAGTTCAATACTATATTCATTTTCAAAATCATTACCAAATACTTCCATTCTGAAAACATTTCAAAATCTCCCAGGAACTTAAAATTTCCTTATTTTAATCCCAAATCTGATTTAAATTCAGATTTTTCTTCATTTTATTTCATATACTTTACTTATATGATTCTGATTAGTTTTTTTTATAATCATTTCACTTTTATAACCTTACTCGATTATAATAACAACCAATATATCAAATATATATCAAAATATACTTTGGGTAAAATTATTTTCATTTACCCTCTTTTTAAAACATATCGTGACGACCCATCGTATTCGAGTGTTTACAAACTCCTACCGATACAGTGGATCAAACTGATCGACCAGAATCCCCAAACTACTCAACCAATAAATCTCCACAATATAAACAAATTTTTATATCAAATACAAATATGCACTCGCATATATATACTCAAACTCAATCTAGGGTATTACTAACCCTATCTCTACCGAGTCACGCCACAGAGCCAAGTAATTCTTAACTTAAGCTCTGATACCAACTGTAACGACCCGGATTTTCGGCGACTTTGGTTATCGACGTAAGCACGACGTCGATAACCAAAACATCGAAAAATCCCGGTTGTTAATGAAAGAAATTAGAAGGTGATAATAGATAAGATAGAAACTTAGAATAGAAGAAGAAGAACCTAACATCAGAGTAACACGAACCTCACAGCGGAACGAATAACATATAATAGATAACATAACTTTGAAATATAACAGTTATGTATACAATAGCACTTATCAGAGTACAACACTTACAACACAGCGGAAATAACTATAGCTATATGATCTTGAAGCCTCCTGCTCCAAGCTCTTCCAGTATATTTGTAAAACCCGACTACTTGATTGCCCGTACAAAATTAGGCACCCAAGAGTTTAGGGAAAATAACAAATAAACTCCGGGTCAGTCATGGGACTGGTGTGAGTAAAACAGTTTAAACAGGTATATGAACAAGTAAACGATATCTCATAAGACCACGCCGCGGAACGGAACGGGTTTTTCCCTTATGAGAATCCAAAATATCTTTATATCAAAACCTTTTGATATTAATGTAATGTCTATATACAAATAGATATCAACTAGCAGAAACGCTTTCATCTCACGTTCTACATATATAGTATACAATCAAAATCGCAAGCACGTACTGGATAATGGATTTCCAACTATGACAAGGTATGGAATCACCTTCCGATCAGTGTACTCTAGGAACGATACACTGGAGTTCAACAAGAACATCTTGCAACTCAGCCACACATGACCGACCACTAATTTCGCTTGAGTGTATCGAATGTACATCACCAACGGTTGGGATCAGCAACCGTTCCCGTATATATATATGGGACAGCATTGATAGATTAAAGAAACAAATGAATATTCACTAGATAGGTGATTATACACCCTACTTCGGTGCGACCGACTTAGCCATGCTGCCTGCCCGATTTCTGCCATTTACCGGTTGATGAGGCTAGAAGCTACGCTTTATCATCACATCAGATTCACTTTGAATGCCACGTGGTCAGATCCATCGAAAATCACTAATTGACGTCTACAACAACACATTACGTGTCAGCTAAAAGAAGTTTCCTTCTCCGCTTCCACTCTTGGTATGGTTGAAGAAATCAATGTACGTGACCTTTCTGGAAATACTATGTCAAACACCCATCTTCATTCACTTAGAAATGTCACATCGTCATACCCGCCAAATCACAAATTGACTTATCCAAAAATAACACGGGTATACAGCTAAGAGAAACGAATTCCTCCGCCACCAAATGTGAATACGTTTGAACATATCAACTTACGCGATCCATTGGATATACTCTGTCAGACCTTCGTCCATACAAGTTGTCCTGGGACTGGACAAACCGAAGGCACTATTCTGTAGACAGGATAGTCCTTGCATTTTACTCCGTCTTCAATTATCTTTGGCATATATGATTCGCGACGCTTATGCCAATATAGAGTGGTTCTATGGATAATAATCCAACCGGTCTCTCCATATTAACAACGTTAAAATGGTCAAAACTTCGATAGTCGGTGAGTTAACTATCAAAGAAAAACAAGTGTACAAACAACGATATTATTTCCAGGTGGAAATAATATCAATCAAACATCATTTAACTCTTTTCTCATTTAGTTCATTTATTTACTTATCTCCTATTTCCCTATATTCTAAATTCTTATTTTTCTATTATCAGAAAACATTTCTGATTCTCGTTTGGAAAACATTTCCAAAACTCCTTTACGATCAAACCTTACCATTTCTTAGTTAAGAAGGAAGTCACTCAAGTTGGGGTATAATTACCTCTCAGACCTTGACTGAACAACGTTATAACTTCGAAATGGTCAAAGTTTATCTTTTAATCTTTAACAACTTCTTTACGCCTTTCTCGGATTCAATTTTACTAGTACACTTCTATATTTAAAACATTGGTTATAACGATAACGTTATAATCCCTACTTTCGAATTATCTAACTTTAATTATAACTTCTATTCTTATTAGTGAATAATTAACCTAACACTTATTTACTTATAAATAAATAAATCTTTATTTAGACACTGGAAAGTATAAGTACTTTCCCGAAATCGATATAATCGAATTTGCCGATTAATTCTCTTCGAGAAATCTCTATTTGATTAACTCTTCTTCGAATAACCTATATTCGATTACTCCTTCTCGAATAAACGATATTCGATAATCTCTCTTCGAATAACTAATATTCGATAACTCTTCCTTTCAAATATCTCATATTTAAAAATCTTACTTCAATTAAACTATAATCGATAACTCCCTTCGATGAAACTACCATCGATAACTCATTTCGATGAAACTAACATCGATAACTCCTTTCGATGAAACTAACATCGATAACTCCTTTCGATGAAATTAACATCGATAACTCTTTTCGATGAAATTAACATCGATTTATTTAACTCGACGAACTTAACTCGACTAACTTAACTTGACTCGACTAACTCGACTTACTTGGTTCGACCAATTCGATTCGATTAACTAGGCTCGACTAACATGACTAATTTAACTCGACTTACTTGGTTCGACCAATTCGATTCGATTTACTAGGCTCGATTAACTTGGTCGAACCACCTGATCAACTCAACTTATTTTACTTAACTAGTTTTACTTGGTTTGACTAACTCAATTTATTAACTCGACTGACTAATTCAACTCGATTAACCTAACTTGATTTACTTATCTCGATTAACTGGACTAATCACTTTGATTAACTCGACTAATTCACTTTGGTTAACTTAACCAATTCACTTAACTAATTCACTTAGTTTAGCTTAACTAATTCACTGAACTCTTGTCGAATAAACTATATTCGATAACTCCTTTAACTCTATTCGAATAAACTATATTCGATTAACTCTTTTTCCCTTATTCGAATAAACTATATTCGATTAACTAACTTCGAATACCATATTCTATTAACTAACTTCAAATACCATATTCGATTAACTAACTTCGAATACCATATTCGACTAACTAACTTCGAATACCATATTCGACTAACTAACTTCGAATACCATATTCGATTAACTAACTTCGAATACCATATTCGATTAACTAACTTCGAATACCATATTCGATTAACTAACTTCGAATACCATATTCGATTAACTAACTTCGAATACCATATTCGATTAACTAACTTCGAATACCATATTCGATTAACTAACTTCGAATACCATATTCTATTAACTAACTTCGAATACCATATTCGATTAACTAACTTTGAATACCATATTCGATTAACTAACTTTGAATACCATATTCGATTTCTTTATTCACTTTATAAAGATTTCCTTTTTTAACAACGTTTTATTCATTGGAAAATATTTACTTTTAAATAACGGTTCTACCCTTTAAAAATGATTTCCCTTTTTAAAATGTTTCCTTTCCAATTCTATTTGTAAATGGTTTACAAATATTACCCTTTCAAATTTATTCTTGAAATATTCTAACTCCTTAAATTCCCGGGAAAATTCGCCATAACCTCCTTTGTTTTGGGAGCATCGGGAAAATCCCCAAACTCGCCACACAGGCCTTTCCATTCAGAAAGAAATGCTTTGAATTTATTTCCTTTTTAAAATATCTCCTAGTTATAAATATCCCAATTTATAAATATTCCTTATTTATAAATATTCCACTTTATAAATATCGCTTATTTATAAATATCCCATTTTATAAATATGCTATTTTCAATATCACTTTGAAAATTCCCTTATCAACATTTCGATATGTTATGGTATTCAATCATATCAAATCACGATGTTCAATATCGTTCAACCACATATAATCGCCAACAGATTATATATCACATTATATATCACAATATATAAATCACAGTAAAATAACTGTTGAGGAATCCAGTTGGATTCCTCCAACCTGTTTCCCTGCATCCACAGATGTTACACAGTATAATATACATCAATTTCATCCCAACATGAAATATACTGATAATCAGAATCCATATTTGATTGACGGTTTTCTATATATAACTATATCTACGTTTTCAATCAAATCTATTTAACAGTCCAATTTAACAGTCCAATTTAACAATCAATACATAGCAATCAATCATTGAAAATAAAGTACAGTTTATACAAATATAAACTGAACAAAGTTAGTGAGATTTACTCATATTTGCAGTTCATCGTTAAAGAACGGTAAACTGTTGTTTGATTTGGATCAAACAGTTTAATTCGCCGTAATTTCAAACTAGCTCCAATCCACTCCCCGTCAGTTTCCATTGGGTAGTGTCCGTCCATACGATCCTATCGGATCCGGTTTCGTCAAGTTCTGATATTGTATGATACGGTTATACATTATTTAAGTTAACATATAATATTGAATTAAATAAAAACAAAACCAATTTAATTCACATCGGGCCTTAACCTTTTCCTTTATCTCCTTTCGGCCCATTTAGCATATACTGGCCCAACACCTCCCTTAAAAACCAAGGCCCGCTCCATATCCCTTTTCCTTCTTCTTCGTTTATCCTGGTATCGAACTCCTGCTCTTAGAAAGACATTCCAGGACCCAAAATCAATCCCTGTTTCCACAAATCCTTCACCGACTATCAAGCTAAAACCACCGTCGTACTTGTCTACACCTCCTCTACACCCTCACGTACTCCCCCTTAAACTCGATCCCCAAAATCTCTCGCGACCTGGAGCTTCAAGTCGCCGCCTACAGTGAAATGGCGACACCTTTAAACTTCGAACCTCACCAGAATCTTCCTGGAAACTCTATACAACCCCACAATACCAAAGCTCAACTCGAATTCGGGTTTTAAAGCTTGAATCTCTCTCGATTACCAACCCTAGGTCTTACTGTAAAACCGCACCCTTGCCAAAATGACTTCGAGCTGCGAAAAACTCACGCAGAAATGAAGTTTTTGTGTTGCCAAATCCATGTATGTGTGTAATAGGATTTTAGGAATTTTCTATAGTTTGATTTTGAATTTATTTCTTTGCGTTTAGTGTTTTTTTTTCTGTTGAATGAATGTGGCAGCTTAGAATGGTTTTATAACGGTGGTGGGTATGTTGTGTGGTTGTTAACAGGATGATGTGGCTCTTGTTTGACCTCAAAATGAGTTAAGATATTTTCTTTTATTAATTTTATATTCGTTCTAGTCTTCTAAAAATCACTGCGAACACATACGACGCCTAAAAATCATGAAAATTTGCATGTAGCTAGAGTTCATCATTACGGTCCCAACGAAACTGGTTTCGTCGAATTTCGACTTCTTATGCTCACACAGTGTATTTTTAACTATCGAAATACTGACTATTTTCCACTCTAAAAATCCCTACGGTCACACACTGACTCTAAAAATCACAAAACTTGGAATCTAACAACTATTTGACATTGCGGATCCAACAAAACTGGTTTCGTCGAAATCGGAGGTCGTATGAAAAACTGGCTATTTTTCAAGCGTTGAACTGACCTTTTAAATACATAAATATATTTAAATATTATTAAATTTAATATAAATAAATTAATATTTTCGTATATATCCACAGATGATGTCGTACGGCTTCAGAATATCCTGCCAGAATTTATGACTTGATTTTCAGAAATTCTGATTTGATCGATATTCAGTTCGTATCGAAAAATCGATTTATAACGTATATAAAGCATTGCAAAATATAAAGGAATTCCACAGCAACTTTTCTAAAATTTGATTTGGACATAAATCAAAATCTATACGACGAAATCCCGATTTCTCTCTTCCACTAGAAAGATATACTCCACCAGCTCCACACGTTTCTTGTTTCACTGAAATCCGGCTTAAAACGAATCCTGTACATTCAGTTGAAGTTCAAATTGCCAAATAGCGAACTGCAGCGCCATTTCGAGCTCGTTTATAAATATATTATAAACTATACGTTCAACTGTCGTCGATTCAAAAAAAAAATCGTTATTATATTTCGAATCGAAACTCCACCAAATCTCGTATGCTATTCAATTCACACGATATTGTGAATTTCACTATTTCTGACTATTTCGACATTATAATATATTTTATTATATTATAGTTATTAATTAAATATTCAATATTATTTAATTCACGTTCTCTATATCGATAAATCGATATTAAATAATTAAATAAATTAATTGTTCAACAGCAAAAAATGCGGGTCACTACACACTTACTGAGAACGGCTAATGAATTAGGGAGTGAATTTGTCGTAGAAAGTTGCAGTGTCATTGATCTATCCTCTTGAATTTGTTGTAGAAACATTGATCTTTGACTTGATTTGAGTTTGAACGCTTAAGCTTTAATTTGGAGACGGCGGCCATGGCTCAAGAGAGATTCCAGCAGCATTTAGGTGTAAGAATGATTTGTTATGAATTAGGTTAGGCCTTAAGTTGTATTTATAGATGTAGGAGCTAATTTAGGCCCTTAAATAAACCCTAGAACAGATCTGAACCCTCAAAATCTGTCGTAGGCCATCAGAACAGAGCACAAGACCAAGCAGGTGCACCCAGGCCATCTTGGCCGGACCACCCTGGTCGATAGGGCAGTCGACATGGGGGGGTGTCGACTGTGCAGTCGACACCCCTATCGACTTGACCTGGGCAGGAATTTTCCCGCCCTGCCCCCTATGTGTTTGAATTCGAATTTGGCTCTAGTTTTAAACTGTTTTGAACTTGAAATTTTCTGAAAACTTTGACGGGCCATAACTTGGTCATACGGACTCCGATTCTCGAAAACATGGACTCTATTTCGCGTATTTTTCCAAGACAAACACAATGACACAGTCCATTTCCCTTGATTCAGATTTTAATATTTAATTCTGCCATGATTTCTTGTTTTAACATGTTATAAAATTCAGGTTGTTACATTCTCCCCACCTTAAAAGATTTCGTCCCCGAAATCTCTAAGTTAGGGAGGATGTGTCCTACCATCCAATCGTCCATCTACTCAAAAAATCATCCACAGGCAACCATTGTCCTTAAAAGATTTCTAATGCTATATGAACATATGCAAAAGGTGTGTGTATATGTCCCTTATCTAATGTAAATGATCATGCCTGATTGATCTTCTAATGCAAAATATGTTAAGTGCCATGAGTCCAACATGTATGCAAATAGTCCTAGTCACATAAACACTATATGTGTGCACAAACATCCATCCATATGCAACATTCACATGATAACACATTAAATTTCATCCACAAACAAGTGTAAACACTCGTGCATATGCAATATGAAAGGTGATTGAGCCGGTCTAGTGCCTAATGTGTGTAAATGCATCCACGAGCAACCACTAGCAACCACTTGCAGCCACTTGCAACCATCAATCATAACATGTCTCAAACACATGTTTACACCCAATTGTTCCTATCTAAAGATATAGTCGAATGATAGAAGCAAGTTAAAACTTTGTTCCCATTGGGCAATGTCAAAACTGGAAATCTATGCCACATATATACTGATTAGGAGAAGAACTCTCTAAGCATCAGCCCCGAAGACCGAAATCAACATCAGACTGACACCTAAAGAATTACTCAACCCAACCAATAAATATGTTTCTAGGGAACTGAGCATGATGGACTTCTTTTAGGTCACAAGAAAATCCCTTCCTAAAACCAACCCGTATCCTCTAAAACCTAAAAAGTTTAGTCAACCCAACGAACACCATCAAGCCCCAACATGTGTTACTAACAGATGAGTCATACTCCCTATGGGGTTTGCAACAGAAATTAGATTGAGGATAGGACCGAGAGGATATACACAAAAGATAGCATGTGAGTAAGCTCTATAGGAAAAGAGAGATCATGGATATACTCTTAAAAAGAGATATGATGCACGAATCTAGTCTTCAATCTTCTAAGTCGCATTTCTTTGAGCTTAACTCCATTGTGCTTTGACCGCCTTTAACTTCACAATTCCGTAGCTTCTTAATTCTTGTTTCCAAAATATGGGTTGGAATCCATTTCACTTTTGCCTCTCGTTCCACTTTCACTTATTCTCCTCCTAGCATACTCGGCTCAAACATAACTGCGTACTCATGGTTTCTTGCAAGCTCTCCAAAATTCACTAGTGAATCTTGGATCTCGTCCACTTACTATCAGGTATTCCACGCAGAAGAACTATCTCTTAGAAATAAATGCCAACGATGTTGCCAAATGTACTTACTAAGGTGATTCTCTACAACTCATGCATAAGCGAAATGACACATCCGCCTTAGTGGCGAACATTACTTGAGCGGATTACGAATTACCAATAAATGTGTCAAGATATTCTAGGTAACAAATCATGATAGAACCCTAAAGGTTACGTGCGACTTCGAGGGTATTACCGAGGCAAGTCAAGAGTCTAACTACCCCAATTTTTTATTTTTTATTTCAAAACCGAGAAGGTCGCCCTTACTGGATAATCACTCCATTGCTAGAATCAACCCATTGCCCAAAACATAAACATTACTTCTAGACTCAACACTTAGCATAGACATTCTCAAATCCAAACAAGTCATGAATAATTGAGCCGATTTCCCCAACAGGACTTGAGATAAAAATGGGATCCTCTACTATGCTAGTACTAAGGTGAAGAGTCTCAACTTTCGAAGCAGAATTAAAAGGATGTGATGTACAAAAACAAAGTTCTAGTGGGATGATAGAAACGAAAAGCTAAACTTTTAATAGAAACGTTATCACTCTCTTAGGTACGCTAGTAGTGAGAGCATTCAATTGCCCTCTCGATGATCTTGTCCCTTGCCCTTGTCCTATAATACTTAACGGCATGTCCCTTCTCACTAAAGAAACTCTCTCTTGTCATGGGTTTTACTATTCTTTCACTTAGGCCCCTTTCCTTTCACCTTTTTCCTCCTTCGTGGATTAAGCTATAACAACTAGTTCCTTGTTCTTACTGTCCTTGTATAGTTTGTTGACAAGTCTCTCGAAGCTACCTCCAACGCACGGCAACCCTACCCAACTTGAAATAAGATTAGACGCAGATGGAACTACCACGGCTACAGATGGAGGTTGGGCACTTCTTTGCCCTCCGACATATGTCGGATGCCTACGAAACTATGGTGAAAAGAGAGAGAAGAGATTTCAAGAGAGAATCAAAAGATTGAGCATATGGCTTTGGGAAATATGCCTTTTAATCAAAAAAAAAAATTCTTGAAAATTTGCTTCTTTGTAAATGTTTTGAAAACCAGTTCAGAAGGTTTTTGAAAACTTTTGCCCAGTCTGGTAACCTTCTGCTCTGATACCAAATGTAACACCCCACGTCTGTTAAGGTCACTCACAAAGGGAATGCCTTAACTTCAATGGAGTATTATGGGTACTGGAACAGAAATATTACAAGACAGACATATATAAAACAACGGAAAATAAAGTGGAAGTACTTCAAATCATTTATTAAATATAAATGTTTACAAGAAAAGCCCATCAACTCCCGATACCCAATTTCATAGTTAAAATATCTATCTTGCTCGAAAACAAAGAAGCATAAAAACAAACTGCAGTATTCCCCAATAAGGCAAAGCAAGCCATAGCCAAGAGAAATCCAAGCCATAAATGAAAGAGCCTTGGAGCTTGGTAAGATCCGAATTAAGCTGTATTCGCACCCTGTGAACTTGGGGGGAGGAACGGAAGAAAATGAGGCGAAACAAAACGGGTCAGTCATAAAGACTGAGTAATTCCTAGTGACTTTCAGCATAAAAATAGGTAAAGATAACATGGCATGAATAAACTGAAAGTAAATGTAACACCCCGTGAATTCTATAACCGTGAAACTCACAAATTAAAGTATAATTAATTTCAAATCAAAGAACTAAGGGAAACGGGATACGCCATTGCGTTCGTCTCGGAAAAATACGCGAAATAGAGTCCGAGTTTTCGTAAAACGGATATCGTATGAAGAAGTTATGGACGAACGAAGTTGGGCGAAAAACCGGAAAACGGGTCAGAATGCACTGGCGCACTTGGGAAGTGCGCCAGAACAAAAATGCACTGGCGCACCTGTGAAGTGCGCCAGTACATTTTTGACCTGGCGCACCTGCCAAGTGCGCCCAGGTCAAAAATGACCTGCTGGCCAAGTCTGGTCTAGCCCTGGCTGGCCAGGTCTGTGTTTGGCCGATTTTCAGAAGCTTGCTTTGTCATTAGGGCTAGGTGGCGGGTTTTTATTGGTCTCTCTTCCTAATGAATGGCTACGATCTAACCTAGCAACATCAATGGTCCTAATCAATTCCTAACCTCTATATAAACAACCCTAGACTAAACCCTAATCTATTCATTCAAAATAAGATTATAGCCGCCATGTTGCTGAGGAACGACAAAGATTAGCCGCCGACTAGAGAGAATTAGGAAGAAAGTTCTAAAGCCTAAAGCAAATTCAAGCAACCTAAAGCTAATCAATTCAACAAAGGAATCGTGTCTCTTAATTAGAGAATTCGCTGCAACCATTGTAAGTAGAGTATTACTTTGGTATAAATAAACAACTGTGTTGATGTGTATGCTTGAATTGTGGCAATGGAAGTAATTCATGTTTGTGCAAAATTATGTTATTCATTATAAAGAACTACATGCGGTAGTTCTATGCAAAAATACGTTTGGAATATTGCGCAAATTTTGTAATCTATGTTGAAGCTACATGTATGTAGTTGAGTGAAATTTATGCAAGTTTGGGGCTTTGTTATTATGTTGTCATGATGTATATTTTGTGCAAAAATTGTTTTGCAAGCAATTGAGACAAGTTTGGTTGTTATAGTTCATATGAAACTATGTTGGAATTTTGACACCATAATCCATGTATTAAGTCATGCTTATGAATATTGCTAGGCTATGAATGATATTTGGCATAATTGAAATCTATGATTAAGTCTATCTTGTTTAAAAAGAATTATATGATGACATATGTAAGACATGGCTAGGTTAGACTCAAAAATCCCTTTTTGCAAGTTTAAGCAAACACCATGATTAGGAATTTTTATGCTTAAGTATGTTTATACCATCGTTATGTGATTAGACTTAAACCATGATTAAGTTGAACTATGCTTTTGTGTTAGTAACAAAGTATCCCCTTTGTAAACATGTAGAAACCTTATGAACATGACATGTTTATGTTTATGCCAAAAGTATTTATGCCATGCTTATGTTTGACATTATGCTATGCTTATGCTAGAAATATTTATGACATGCTTATGTTTGACATTATGACTAAATAAGAATATAGGTTCATGTTGTAGTTAAACCTATGCAAGTTCACATGCTTTGATTCATGTCACCTATGTTACCACTATGCAAGTACACCAGTTTCTATTATGTATTTCCAACGTCTTATGCAAGTTCATGCGCTCACCTTCCCCTCATTGTGTATACGCCATAAGCCTCCCCTTTCGCATGGCTAAATTGGGCTTTAAAAGGCTAAGCCCAATATATATGAACGGACGTGTAAAACGGGGGAAAATAACGTTGGGTTAAAAATTAATTAATAAATGAAAATATAAAATAGAAGGGCCCAAATTCAAGTATGGGTTGGGCCCATGATTGGTGTAACCTTTACACCATTAACCTAATAATGGGCCGCAAATATTTACATATAATTAAAGAAGAATGACAAGATATGTAAATGTAGAAAATACGATGTGTTTAACCCGAGGTTGGATTGAGTTGTGATGTAAACCTGCCCGGAACCGCCCGGCTGTCCAGTAGTCACAACAATACCTATCCAATGTGGGAGGTTAAACATGGAGCCCAGCAAGGACCCGAGGTTAGACTGAGTTGTGGCGTAAGACTGCCCGGAACCAACCGGCAACAGGCAGCCACAACAATACCTGTCTAATGTGAGAGGTCAGGGCCTTAATAAGACAATTAAGGCTGAGTCAGGATTGTTAGGATTAAGTGGACTAAAGACTTAATCAAAATGGAACATGCTAAACTAAACGGACTGGTGGGGTTAGGTTAGAAACACTTAACCAACTTAGCGTGTTGGCTAGAGATAGAAAACCTAGTAACGGGGGACCCTTTTCAGCAGTAACCCTAAAAGGTGTATCAGGATACCCTGAAACTAGGCAGGGTGGGGCACGATTACTGGGCTGATTGTAAGAGGTCAAAGCGACGGCGGTGGTGTAGCAGTGTAGGTTCTAACGGAGTGCGGGCGTGCACACACTCCGGCGCAGAAAAATAAGGCACTGGACACCAGTAGCATACCTGTGCACTCTAAGGTTGTGTCGGGTTGCCACTATGGGACTTGATACACCCCATGGTGGGACCAGCATAGGTAACTACAGACATCGGGGGCCGTAAGACACATGTAACTATGCGAGTAGGAGCCGATCATCATTGAATGGATCACATCACCCTGATTATGGGGTGCAAATTGGAAACTAGTTTATATGGGTTCAGAGATTAACATGGGGTACGATAGTATATTCGACCCTAGATAACTTAAACAAGTTCATAGTGTTTGCCCACTTCCTGTTTTACTTATCATACCCAGTTCTTTATTCATAGACAAAGTAGTACTAGACTTACTCAGGCTTTATGTCTGACTCTATTTTTCTTTCGTCTTCTTTCTTCCGTTTCCCCCCCCCCCCCCCCCCAGGTCCTCAGGGAGGGAACACAGCAGCTTGACCAACCTCAACATCCAGCTTGAAGAAGAGAAATGTATTGCTTGGACTTTCCGGTTTTGAACTATGGCTTTGGACAATCCACTATGGGGCTTTTGCAGTTTATCTATGTTTTATTTATGCTTCTTTAAATAATGTACTCAAGACAGATTATGAAAGGGTTATGTTATGTTTTTGGAAAGGATGTTGTTGTAACACGTATTTGACTTATTGAAATAAAGTTTGTTGTTCTTCCGCTGTTTACAAATATGTGTTCTTATATCTATCTTGTATATCTGTGACTTGTACTTATAAACCTCCACCAAAATTAGGGCATTCCCTTTGAGAGTGACCCTAACGGAGGTGGGGTGTTTCACTTGGTATCAGAGCATAGGTTTACCAGATAAGATAAAAAAATTTTTGAAAATTATTTTCAAAAAGGAAATTTAAAGAAGCATTTTTAAAAGAAAAATATTATTTTATTCTAAAAAGGCAAAGTCCACTCCCCAAAGCCATATGTATTATCTCTTATCCTTCGTTTTGAACCTATCCTTTTTTTTTGTTTCAGCATGTCCCAAGAACTTAACTTGCCTGAAGGGGTACCCATACCTGGTTGGTTTAGACGTTTCTTAGAAGCAAGGGCCACTCAGCCAGGTCCTACCGTTCCTCCTCCTCCAGCTGAAGGGAATCATCCAGCCGCAGCAGCACCTTTTCCTCCACCTCCTCCACGGGGAAACACATTCGCTAAGATATGTAAAGATTTTAAAGCTATGGGAGGAAGGGATTTCCATGGAACTGAGTCCTTCGTAGCAGCTAGAAATTGGCTGAAAGAAACGGAGGACCTATTCATCATCTTTGAGGTAGAAGATAGACAAAAAGTACAGTTGGCAGTGTGGCTATTGAAGGGTGAGGCTTCCTACTGGTGGGAAGTCACTAATGCTGAAAGACCAGTGGAGACATGGGAGGACTTTAGGGCAAGGTTTGAGACTAAGTTTCTCTCAGATGCGGAAAGAAGTTTGCAGTTGGAGAAATTCTTATTTCTTAAGCAAGGAGACAAGACTGTCAGAGAGTATGTGAATCAGTTCGATGAGCTGGCTAGGTTTGGACTTGACCTAGTCAACACCCCACACAAGAA
Organism: Allium sativum; assembly: GCA_030737875.1. Lineage (NCBI taxonomy): Eukaryota > Viridiplantae > Streptophyta > Magnoliopsida > Asparagales > Amaryllidaceae > Allium > Allium sativum. The sequence goes on from CM060925.1 coordinate 504,082,897, forward strand.
GGCTCTCCGTTTCGTCAAAGGGTTAAATGAGCCATTACACAGTTTGGCCATGACCCATATACCCATGGGGGCCACATATGAAAGATTGGTGCAAATGTCATTGCTGAACGAAGAGGACAAGGGCAAGAAGGAGACCAAGGCAGAAAGCTCTCAAGGGAAGAAAGAGGGTTTGTAGCCTAAGAAGACAGACTTTAAGAAGGGCGGAAAAGGCAACAAAGAGAAGAGGAAGTGTAATTTCTGTGGCAAAGTGGGGCACTTAGTAAAGGACTGCCGGAAGAAGAAGGCTAAGGAGAATGGTGGGTGCTTTTCGTGCGGTCAGACAGGCCACAGGGCTAAGGACTGCCCAAGGAAACGAGGACAGGGGCAGGGCACTGGATCCACCCCAAGGGCACAGGTTCATGTGCTAGAAGCGCCACCATTGCAACAGCGAGGTATAAATACTTCTGTAGAAAGTGTAGTTTATCTTTATGATCACCGCGTTCGCACTTTGTTTGATTCTGGCGCATCACACTCCTTTATCTCGTCTGCTTTAGTAGAATCTCTGCACCTAAAAACTAGTATGGTAGAGGACCCCTTAATTGTTTCAAACCCAATTGGGGGCCCAGCTCATTTGTCTATGATCTGTTTGGATTTGAAGATTTCTATCCTAAGTGTTGAATTTCTATGTAGTGCCTTTGTTTTGGGCTTTTCGGGGTATGGTTTGATTTTGGGTATGGATTGGCTATCCAGTAATGGGGCCGTCCTTGATTGTGAGAAAAGGGTTGTTAGGCTCCTAACCCAGCTCGGTAATACTTTGGAAATTTCTTGTAATCCCTCGTATGCGGTTATGCTTAGTTATCTTGAATCGCTAGATGCCTCTGTTGAAAATTTGAAATCAGTTAGAGTGGTCCGGGAATATCCGGATGTCTTCGAAGAGGTGAAGGGCTTACCTCCGAAGCGGGAAATAGACTTCCGCATATATCTGGTAGATAATGGAAAGCCCGTTGCGTTGCCCGTTAGACATATGGCTCCACGAGAAAGGAAAGAGCTCAGTAAACAGATTAAAGAGCTTCTAGAAAAGGGGTTCATTAGGAGGAGCATTTCAGAATGGGGTGCTCCAGTGGTGTTCGCTACAAAGGCGGATGGTTCACTCCGTCTATGTGTTGACTATAGGGAGCTCAACAAGCTAACGAAAAAGAATAGGCACCCTCTCCCTAGAATTGACGATTTATTTGACCAGCTTGTAGGAGCGTCTGTTTTCTCCCAACTCGATTTAGCAACCGGTTTTCATCAGCTAAGGGTGGCTGAAGATAGCATCGATAAAACGGCTTTCAGAACCCCAGACGGCTTCTTTGAATGGCTTGTCATGCCTTTCGGCTTGACAAATGCACCTGCGTACTTCGTGGACCTGATGAGTAGGGTATTTAGAGATTTCCTCAACAAATTCGTAGTGGTCTTCGTAGATGATATCCTTATCTTCTCAAAGAGTGAAGAGGAACATGCTCAGCACTTAAGGGCAATCATGGAAACTTTGCGAGTCCATCAACTAAAAGCCAAATTCTCCAAATGCCACTTTTGGAGAGAAGAGGTGAGGTTCCTTGGGCACATAGTATCCAAACAAGGGTTAGCGGTGGACCCTGCTAAGGTAGTGGCGGTACAAGATTGGAAGACACCAAGGAATGCAACTGAGGTCCGAAGCTTTCTAGGACTAGCAGGTTTCTATCGAAAATTCATAAGGGATTTTGCGAAAATTTCAGCTCCGCTCACGAAATTGACCAAGAAGAATCTAGTATTCAATTGGGATTTGGATTGCGAGTTTGCTTTCCAACGACTGAAGAGGGCTCTCACAACAGCCCCAGTTTTGACGCTGCCAGATGGGAGCAAGATGTTCACTGTTTATACGGATGCATGTGGGACAGGGCTAGGCGCCGTCTTAATGCAAGAAGGAAGGGTAGTAGCTTATGGCGGGAGGCAGTTGAAGGTGCACGAAAAGAACTACCCAACCCACGATCTAGAGCTAGCCGCCATCGTCTTTGCACTCAAGTCTTGGCGACACTATCTCCTAGGTGAGAAGTTCGAACTTTACACTGACCATAAATCGTTGAAATATCTTTTCTCGCAGAAAGATCTTAACCTGAGGCAACAAAGATGGATGGAGTTTCTTGCCTCGTACGATTTCGAAATCTCCAACACTTCGGGCAAAGGCAACGTAGTGGCAGACGCGTTGAGCCGAAAGAAATTGACCCTAAGCCCGTTGTTTGTTGAAAGACAAAGCCTAGAGTTTATAGCCAGCTTCGACTTTAGGCCTTCCTCCGATTTCATACCAGGCTTGCTAGCATCTCTCGAAGTACGCCCAACTTTAGTAGATTCAGTAGGGGCAACACAACGCGAAGACCCTCAGCTTGTGGAAATAATTGATAGGCTAATTAGGGGTGAGACTTCAAGTCACCTCAACAGATACTCCATTGACGATAAGGGTTTGCTAAGGCGAGACGGAAGACTATGCGTCCCACAGACAAAAGATTTAATAAAGAAGGTTCTCGAGGAAGCACATCACTCCAAGATGACGATACACCCAGGCGGGGATAAAATGTACAAAGACATAAAAAGGACTTTCTTCTGGAATGGCATGAAAAAGGACGTGGCAGAATTCGTTTCTAAGTGTATGGTGTGCCAACAGGTCAAGGCGGAACAGAAAAAGCCTGGCGGACTGCTACATCCTCTGGAGGTCCCGCAGTGGAAGTGGGATAGCATCTCAATGGACTTCATCGATGGGCTGCCTAGGTCTAGGAGAGGCAACACTAGCATTTGGGTAATAGTGGATAGGCTTACTAAAAGCGCCCACTTTTTACCTGTCAAAAATAAGAGAACTGCCTCATCCCTAGCATCACTTTACCTCAAGGAAATCGTTCGACTCCATGAAATACCATCTAGCATTGTTAGTGACCGAGACCCCATCTTCACCAGTGAGTTTTGGCGGAGTCTGCAAGAAGCAGTAGGAACGCAGTTATGCTTGAGCACGGCCTATCATCCCCAAACCGACGGCCAAACGGAGAGAGTGAACAGAGTTTTGGAAGACCTCTTAAGGCTATGCGTCCTTGACTTCGGAGGGACATGGGAAGACCACCTTCCTTTGGTGGAATTTGCCTACAACAACAGCTATCAAGCAACCATAGGAATGGCGCCCTTCGAAGCTTTATATGGAAGACCGTGCCGATCGCCCACTTGTTGGTGGGAGTCCACGGATAAGCTCATACTTGGACCAGACATGATCCGAGAGACTACAGAGAAAGTAGGCTTAATACGAAGAAGGATGAAGACGGCCCAAGACAGACAAAAGTCCTACGCCGACAAGAGGAGGACCGACCTTGAATTCGAAGTTGGAGACAGAGTTTTTCTCAAGGTATCACCGCTAAGGAACATTGTTTGTTTTGGAACCACAGGAAAGCTAGCACCAAGATTCGTAGGGCCATTCCCTATTATCGAGAGGATTGGGAAAATGGCCTATAGATTAGAGCTACCCGAGAAGTTGGCTGGAGTCCACAACGTTTTTCACGTTTCTCATCTCCGAAAATGTCTTCATGAGTCCGCTGAAGTGGTAGAGCCAAATATACTCGAAGAGGCCGAAGTGGAGCGCGAAGCAACCATACGAAAAGTTCCAACCCGCATCTTAGGAACGGAAGTGAAGAAGCTACGCAACCGCGAAGTCAAGCTCGTCAAAGTTCAGTGGAGCGACGCCGAGGGAGACGTGACTTGGGAAACTGAAGCTAGAATCCGTACAGCCTACCCTTTTCTGTTCGAGGGTACATCCTTGATCTTTCTTTTTCCTTAAGTTGCGCTTTTATCTATCTTTTTAGGTATATTTCCTCGACCTTATCTTTTAGGTAGAAATCTTTTGGATGAAAACATGTAATTGAAACATGTTATGTATGGTGGTTGCAAGTGGTTGCAAGTGATTGCTAGTGGTTGCTCGTGGTTGCATATACACACACAATCTAGGTTTTAGATCGGCTCAGTCACTTCATATTGCATATGCATATATGTTTGCATTCGTATGTGGTTGAACTTTAATATGTTGTCATGTGGATGCTGCATTTGTATTGAATGATTGTGCACTCATGTAGAATCAAGAATAGGGAAAATTTGCATACATAATGGATTCATGGCACTTACATAATTCGCATTAAGGAGGTCAACTGAATCAGTAGACCGCCTGATTTTGCATTAGATAAGTACATGTACACACACACTTCGCATATGATCATGAAGCATTGGAAGTCTTTTAAGGACAATGGATGCTCGTGTTTGATGGATGAGTAGATGGATGATTGGATGTTAGGATATACATTCCTCCTAACTTGAAGATTTCGGGGACGAAATCCTTTTAAGTGGGGGAGAATGTAACACCCCGTGAATTCTATAACTGTGAAACTCACAAATTAAAGTATAATTAATTTCAAATCAAAGAACTAAGGGAAACGGGATACGCCATTGCGTTCGTCTCGGAAAAATACGCGAAATAGAGTCCGAGTTTTCGTAAAACGGATATCGTATGAAGAAGTTATGGACGAACGAAGTTGGGCGAAAAACCGGAAAACGGGTCAGAATGCACTGGCGCACTTGGGAAGTGCGCCAGAACAAAAATGCACTGGCGCACCTGTGAAGTGCGCCAGTACATTTTTGACCTGGCGCACCTGCCAAGTGCGCCCAGGTCAAAAATGACCTGCTGGCCAAGTCTGGTCTAGCCCTGGCTGGCCAGGTCTGTGTTTGGCCGATTTTCAGAAGCTTGCTTTGTCATTAGGGCTAGGTGGCGGGTTTTTATTGGTCTCTCTTCCTAATGAATGGCTACGATCTAACCTAGCAACATCAATGGTCCTAATCAATTCCTAACCTCTATATAAACAACCCTAGACTAAACCCTAATCTATTCATTCAAAATAAGATTATAGCCGCCATGTTGCTGAGGAACGACAAAGATTAGCCGCCGACTAGAGAGAGGATTAGGAAGAAAGTTCTAAAGCCTAAAGCAAATTCAAGCAACCTAAAGCTAATCAATTCAACAAAGGAATCGTGTCTCTTAATTAGAGAATTCGCCGCAACCATTGTAAGTAGAGTATTACTTTGGTATAAATAAACAACTGTGTTGATGTGTATGCTTGAATTGTGGCAATGGAAGTAATTCATGTTTGTGCAAAATTATGTTATTCATTATAAAGAACTACACGCGGTAGTTCTATGCAAAAATACGTTTGGAATATTGCGCAAATTTTGTAATCTATGTTGAAGCTACATGTATGTAGTTGAGTGAAATTTATGCAAGTTTGGGGCTTTGTTATTATGTTGTCATGATGTATATTTTGTGCAAAAATTGTTTTGCAAGCAATTGAGACAAGTTTGGTTGTTATAGTTCATATGAAACTATGTTGGAATTTTGACACCATAATCCATGTATTAAGTCATGCTTATGAATATGGCTAGGCTATGAATGATATTTGGCATAATTGAAATCTATGATTAAGTCTATCTTGTTTAAAAAGAATTATATGATGACATATGTAAGACATGGCTAGGTTAGACTCAAAAATCCCTTTTTGCAAGTTTAAGCAAACACCATGATTAGGAATTTTTATGCTTAAGTATGTTTATACCATCGTTATGTGATTAGACTTAAACCATGATTAAGTTGAACTATGCTTTTGTGTTAGTAACAAAGTATCCCCTTTGTAAACATGTAGAAACCTTATGAACATGACATGTTTATGTTTATGCCAAAAGTACTTATGCCATGCTTATGTTTGACATTATGCTATGCTTATGCTAGAAATATTTATGACATGCTTATGTTTGACATTATGCCTAAATAAGAATATAGGTTCATGTTGTAGTTAAACCTATGCAAGTTCACATGCTTTGATTCGTGTCACCTATGTTACCACTATGCAAGTACACCAGTTTCTATTATGTATTTCCAACGTCTTATGCAAGTTCATGCGCTCACCTTCCCCTCATTGTGTATACGCCATAAGCCTCCCCTTTCGCATGGCTAAATTGGGCTTTAAAAGGCTAAGCCCAATATATATGAACGGACGTGTAAAACAGGGGAAAATAACGTTGGGTTAAAAATTAATTAATAAATGAAAATATAAAATAGAAGGGCCCAAATTCAAGTATGGGTTGGGCCCATGATTGGTGTAACCTTTACACCATTAACCTAATAATGGGCCGCAAATATTTACATATAATTAAAGAAGAATGACAAGATATGTAAATGTAGAAAATACGATGTGTTTAACCCGAGGTTGGATTGAGTTGTGATGTAAACCTGCCCGGAACCGCCCGGCTGTCCAGTAGTCACAACAATACCTATCCAATGTGGGAGGTTAAACATGGAGCCCAGCAAGGACCCGAGGTTAGACTGAGTTGTGGCGTAAGACTGCCCGGAACCAACCGGCAACAGGCAGCCACAACAATACCTGTCTAATGTGAGAGGTCAGGGCCTTAATAAGACAATTAAGGCTGAGTCAGGATTGTTAGGATTAAGTGGACTAAAGACTTAATCAAAATGGAACATGCTAAACTAAACGGACTGGTGGGGTTAGGTTAGAAACACTTAACCAACTTAGCGTGTTGGCTAGAGATAGAAAACCTAGTAACGGGGGACCCTTTTCAGCAGTAACCCTAAAAGGTGTATCAGGATACCCTGAAACTAGGCAGGGTGGGGCACGATTACTGGGCTGATTGTAAGAGGTCAAAGCGACGGCGGTGGTGTAGCAGTGTAGGTTCTAACGGAGTGCGGGCGTGCACACACTCCGGCACAGAAAAATAAGGCACTGGACACCAGTAGCATACCTGTGCACTCTAAGGTTGTGTCGGGTTGCCACTATGGGACTTGATACACCCCATGGTGGGACCAGCATAGGTAACTACAGACATCGGGGGCCGTAAGACACATGTAACTATGCGAGTAGGAGCCGATCATCATTGAATGGATCACATCACCATGATTATGGGGTGCAAATTGGAAACTAGTTTATATGGGTTCAGAGATTAACATGGGGTACGATAGTATATTCGACCCTAGATAACTTAACCAAGTTCATAGTGTTTGCCCACTTCCTGTTTTACTTATCATACCCAGTTCTTTATTCATAGACAAAGTAGTACTAGACTTACTCAGGCTTTATGTCTGACTCTATTTTTCTTTCGTCTTCTTTCTTCCGTTTCCCCCCCCCCCCCAGGTCCTCAAGGAGGGAACACAGCAGCTTGACCAACCTCAACATCCAGCTTGAAGAAGAGAAATGTATTGCTTGGACTTTCCGGTTTTGAACTATGGCTTTGGACAATCCACTATGGGGCTTTTGCAGTTTATCTATGTTTTATTTATGCTTCTTTAAATAATGTACTCAAGACAGATTATGAAAGGGTTATGTTATGTTTTTGGAAAGGATGTTGTTGTAACACGTATTTGACTTATTGAAATAAAGTTTGTTGTTCTTCCGCTGTTTACAAATATGTGTTCTTATATCTGTCTTGTATATCTGTGACTTGTACTTATAAACCTCCACCAAAATTAGGGCATTCCCTTTGAGAGTGACCCTAACGGAGGTGGGGTGTTTCAGTAAACATAAGCATGATGACTAGGTAGGCAAGATAAACTAAGATAACAAGATAAACTATGCTAACAAGATAAACTAAGGTAACATGATAAACTTCGGGCACGATGAATCAAGTATAACATCCCATAATTCCTATCAAGTATCACATCGCATGGTTTCTATCAAGAATAACATCGCAAGGTTTCTAAGCTTCACCATTAAAATGATATCTATTTGCTCTGCACCACCTAACTAACATCCTCATAAGTGTCTTACATGGAATGATCTGTACTCCTACTAGTATCCCAACTAGTGTCCTGTGTAACAAGGATCCGTACCCCCTACTAGTGTCCCAACTAGTAGCCCGTGTTATATAATAATTACAACGTTATCCTAATCCCCGCAGTTATGGTAGCCTTCAGGTGTACATCGATTATGAGGATTCCACCGCGATCACCCCAATGGCCATGTATATATTCGATGCACCCTTACTACCTTATCGATCGGCTCCCTACTTGAACTAGTTCTCGTTTGTGTCACGCGGCCCCCTACTTGTAGATACCTGTGCTGGTCCCACCATGGGGTGTATCAAGTCCCATGGTGGCAACCCTGACACAATCAAGATGCACAGCTTTATAACTACCGATGCCCTGTGGCTAAATTTTCTGCGCTGAAGTGTGTGCACGCCCGCACTCCGTTAGAACCTACACTGCTGCACCAACCGCCGCTAATTTGACCTCTTATAATCAGCCCAGTAATCGTGCCCCACCCTGCCTAGCTCAGGGTTCCGTTGATACCTAATGTGGGTTACTAATGAAATGGGTCCCCGTTACTAGGTTTTTCTAATGGTTAAGTCTGTGGGCTTATATTCTCTGATATTACCCGCCAACCCTGATGTGTACTTAACCCCGCTACTGATTCAAGCATGTGAATTTAATGGTTAAGTGTATGTGGTCCTATATTTACTAATATTACCCACCAACCCTGATGTGTACTTAATCCTGCTACTCGTTATGTTACCATGGTTAAGTGTTTACCTTAGTTAACTTAACCTTTCTCGCTTATTATGTTTGATTGGTTAAGTGTGGTTTATTAACTTAACCCCGTTCGTCTATTTGGTTACATTGGTCAAGAATTTTCTTGTTAACTTAACCCCATGTGTTACTTAACCCAATCATGCATCACAACAGATTGGTTAAGTGCATGTTAACTTAACCCCATCCACTAGTCATATTATTATGGTTAAGTGTTATCAACTTATTCAAGTTAACTTAACCCACCCGCTTGTCCTGTTATGTTGGTTAAGTGTTACTACTTAATCGCAACCACTTGTCTAATTGAACCATTGTATTAGTTAAGTGTTCTCATTAACTTAACCTCACTCTCTAGTCCAGTTTAATCATGTTATAATGGTTAAACATTTGCTTAACCTTACCCACTCCCGTAGTCAACATATTAAATTGGTTAAGTGTCCAGATTAACCTAACCCTACCCACCAATTTAGTAAACATGTTAAAATTGGTTAAGTATTACTATTCGTATTTCCACATGTCACCCACTTAACCCCCATGTCCCACCACATGTTTATCTGGTTAAGTATTTCTTAATTCATTAAGGCCGTAACCTTATAAAGACCTCTCACATTAGACTGACATTTATGGCAGCTGAATTTGCCGGACGGGTCCGGGCAGTCTTACACCATAAAAGAGTCTAACCTCGTGTCTTTACATCTGTTACGCTTTTAATTTGAGCCTAGGACCACTCACATTGGGCTGACATTTGTGACTACTGGATTCGCCGGGCGGTTCCGGGCAGTTTTACGTCACAAATGAGTCCAACCTCGTGTCCTAAGCATTGATTATCACTTATAATCTTTTACCCCAATTTTAATTTATTTTCCTATTCAAATTATCAATTAATTCTTACTTTAACGATGTCCATAATTGACTGAATTATGTCCATCAATTAATGGTATGTAAAATCATACCAATTTTACCACAATTTATCTTATGCCATTAAAGGAAACTTATCTCAATTTATATTTATCCCTTTTTTAAGGCTATTACATGCCAACTACCCAAAACCCACTTAGGCGTGTTCATATTAGCTCTTTACCAAGTCATAAATTATCATATGTGTTTCACCTACAAATCTCACATAATTAACATATGCCCAAGTTCTAGATTACATGTCAGTTTTACATATGTCCAGTTCATACCAAATTTACATATGTTCAATTCATGCCTGTTTACATGTATGCCAAATATATATATGCTTAATCTTAGACAATTTACATATATACCAAGTTTCATGCCTTTTTATGCATATATCAAGATTCATAGTTTACAAAGCTATGCCCAATTCACATAAATCAATTTTTAGCCAAATATATGTATCAATATTCTTGCCATATTTTACATAGGTCAAGTTTCATACCCAAATCCGTTGATTCATGATGTAGTTATCCCAAGCTATAATCTTTTTGGTTCAATACAAGCCAGTTGCCGAATTTAATAATACATGTTTATGCCAATTATAAAGTTTACAATCGCTTTCATGCTCAAATTCCCAAATATACATATGCCTAATTAACATAAGCCCAATCTTTTGATTTAATTTACATAGATCCAATTGGTGTCGAACTCCATGTATATAATATTTATGCAAATTTTATCATAATAAGATTATTCCAAACTTTACAGATCTACCCCAAACTTGCAAATTAAATGATAATATCCAATTTCATGTTGCCAATTATTTATCACATCCATATAGGCAATAATCCCATATTTCCCCCATATACATCTCGTATGCGAATTGCGATTTTAGGCCAAGGTCCGAAGTTCACCAAGGTTCATCAAAAGAAAATAAATAGGGGGAGGTAGGAATTTGCATAATAAATAGATCAGAGAGAAAAACAACATCATGATAAGCATAAAGATTAGAACTTGATGATAACATCATTACGAATCAAGAAAACTGCTGAATAAATCACAAACTTGTCATGAGAATAAAGGTAGACAAGTCTCAAAACTAAAGATTCAAAAAGCAACAGGAATAGATCTGAATCGATAAACGTACTTAGATTCAATTCCACTTTATTTCATGCCCATACTAAAATTAAATATTAGATCCGAAAATAACTAGCGCTTACTGAGAATGGATAATGAATTATGGAGTGAATTTGTCGTAGAAATTTGCAGTGTCATTGATCTATCCTCTTGAATTTGTTGTAGAAGCATTGATCTTTGATTTGATTTGAGTTTGAACGCTTAAGCTTTAATTTGGAGACGGCGGCCATGGCTCAAGAGAGATTCCAGCAGCATTTAGGTGTAAGAATTATTTGTTATGAATTATGTTAGGCCTTAGGTTGTATTTATAGATGTAGGAGCTAATTTAGGCCCTTAGATAAACCCTAGAACAGATCTGAACCCTCAAAATCCATCGCAGGCCATCAGAACAGAGCATAAGACCAAGCAGGTGCACCCAGGCCATCTTGGCCGGACCACCCAGGTCGACACCCATGTCGACTGGGCAGTCGACATGGGGGGGTGGTGGTGTCGACACCCCTGTCGACTTGACCTGGGCGGGAATTTTCCCGCCCTACCCCCTGTGTTTGAATTCGAATTTAGCTCTAGTTTTAAACTATTTTGAACTTGAAATTTTCTGAAAACTTTGACGGGCCATAACTTGGTCATACGGACTCCGATTCTCGAAAACATGGACTCAATTTCGTGTATTTTTCCGAGACGAACGCAATGGCATTGCCCGTTTCCGTTGATTCAGATTTTAATATTTAATTCTGCCATGATTTCTTGTTTTAACATGTTATAAAATTCAGGTTGTTACAATAGGATTATAAAAAGGGTTGGTTTGTGGAGTATTAAGAGGTGTAGGGGTAGTTTAAGCATAGCAGGAGTAGATCGACAAATATGAAAGATGCTGAATCATTTGGAATGGGTGCTGCAAAACCCAACCCTTCACAGTAGTTAAAAAAAGGGTAATTGTTGGAAGTAAGGGCTATTTAGATAATTAGGGGTAAGATTAAAAAGAAGGGTTGTTTTGATGTATTACGAGAAGTAAGTGTAGTTTAAGCATAGTAGGGGCAGACCGACAAATATGAAAGCTAACGAATCATTTTGATTGGGTGCTGCAAAAACTAACACTTCACAGTAGTAAAAAGATATGCGTAATTATTGGAAAGAAGGTCTATTTAGAGAATTAGGGGTAGGATTAAAAAGAAGGGTTGTTTTGAAATATTAAGAGAAGTAGAGGTACTTTAACCATAATAGGGGTAGATCGACAAATATTAAAGATTATAAATCGTCTGGATTGGGTGTTGCCAAATCCAATCCTTCGCAATAGTTAAAAAGTAGGGGTAATTATTGAAAGGGAGGGCTATTTTGAGAATTAGGGGTAGGATTAAGAAGGGTTGTTTTGAAGTATTAAGAGAAGTAGGGGTAAATTATGCATATTACGGGTAGATCGACGAATATAAAAGATGATGAATCGTTTGGATTGGGTGCTGCAAAAACCAACCCTTCATAGTTGTAATAGCCCGAATTTGCGTACTCTTTGAGTCAACTAATAACATCACACGTCCAACCCAAAGTGCACAGAAATACGAATCATTATCAGAAAGAAGTTATAGGATGAGAAATAGAAAGAAAGAAATATTAGAATAGAAGAAAATGAAGATCACAAACTCACAGCGGAACGAATAAAATATATTAAGTAACGTAATTTTTGAAATACTAATCATTAATTGTATATACATACCATCATCAGAGCACAAGAGTTATTCCTGGAACAGTTATAACCACCTGTTTCTAGATACAACATAGTAAACAACGGAAAAATATGATAGTCTATAGCTAACTTGTGAAGCCTCTTGCTTCAAACTCCTCCAAGTGAATCTGTAAAATCCCGACTACTTGACTGCCCGTACAAATTTGGTTATCCAAGAGTTTAGGGAAAACAAACAAAATAAACTCTGCGTCAGTCAATGGACTGGTGTGAGTAAACTCCAACAATTTGTTTAACTTTCAAAATCCTTTCGGAAAAAAATGATAATCGTAAGACCGATTCACACGTAAACACGGATGGTTTTTACATTACGATAACCAAAAATATTTTGATATCAAAATCTAGTAATATTATAATAGTGTCTAAATCAAATAAATAACCATCTAGTGGAACGCTTGCATCTCACGCTCCATATATAATATAAAATCGAAGTCCGCAGGGCGCTTATTGGAGATTGGATTTCCAACATGACAAGGCATGGAACCACCATCCGATAGTGTATCTCTATAGGCGAATACACTGGGTTCAACAAGAACGTCTTGCAACCCGACACACACATGGACGACCTCTCATTTAACTTGAGTGTATCGAGCATATTATCACCAACGGTTGTGATCAGCAACCGTTACTGAAAGCATGTAGTAGAGAATAGAATGAGAAGCAAATGAAATTTTCCCTAGATCAGGTGATAATACCCCTAATAGGAATGACCCACATGGCCATGCTGCCTGCCCAATTTCTGTCATTTCCCGGTTAATGAGGCTTGAGGTAACGATTATCCTTCAGCACATTTTGCCATCATTTACTTTGAAGGTCACGTCGTCAAACATTTTTCCATATACGTTGTCCTAGGACTGGACAAACCAAAGGTACCATTCTATTGATCCTTCTTGGGCAATTTCTACCTAGGGTTAACAGAATAGCCCTTTCTCTTTACTACGTCTTCAATTATCTTCAGCACAAGTTGATTCGTAATGCTTATGCCAATACAGAGTGGTTTTCAGATAATAATTCTGATCCCGGTCAATCCATATTGACAACGGAGGGATAAAATAAATCGAAACTTCAATAGTCATGATTTAACTATCAAAGAAACCTCCATACAATCAATGGTCCTACTTCCAATTGGAAAACCTACCGATCAACCATCAACAACACTGACACCTTTTTATATTAATTCCCTATTATATTATCAATTCTAATATCAATTTTTGATCTTCCATAACCTTTTCAAATCTAAATCTCGATTCCTGGAAGACATTTCCAACATCATCATTTATTTATTCGAGAAGATATCCCTTATTCCAATTTGAAAACATTTCTATATATTCATATATTCTTATTTCTATATTTTAGAAAATATACTTTATTAACATTGAAAAAAAGCATTTCCAATATACAAAAAAATATTGGAGTTATCCCTAATTATTTCATTTTCTATACTTAGAAACCACCTCTGATTTACTTTGGAAAATGTTTCCATGACCTTTTCATTTAGTTAAACCCGTGTTACATAATAAACTTCGTTGCCATAACTCAATTCATTAATTATTCATTTACTAATCGGATCCCTAATCAATCTTCCTTACCGAACCTTAGCCATTCCTTAGTTAATTATGAAGTCAATCAAGTTGGGATATAATTACGTCTCAGACCTTTACTGAACAACATTCTTAACTTTGAAATAGTCAAAGCTCATAACTTCAACCAAAATATCGCATACGCGACTCTCAGATTCTGTAACACCCCGCCTCCGCTAGGGTCACTCGCAAGGGAATGCACTAGCTTTAGAGGGGCATTATTGGTAAACATGCACAGAAATATCACAAGACAGAACACATAAAATAGCGGAAGTAAAATCAATCTTTCATAACATGAATACATAAGGTCTAAAGCCTTTTACATTAGAGTACATCAAAACCTGTCTTGCAATAGTAAAGAAGCATAAAGACTTTTTAATAAATTATTCCCCAAGTAAAAACAGTAAAGTAGCCATAGCCAAGAGAAGTCCAAGCCATCCATGATGACCTTCAAGCAGAAGAAGTCCGAACTAAACAGCATTGTTTCCTCCCTGTAACCTGGGGGGGAAACGGAAGGAAAGAGGCGAAACAAAACGGGTCAGTCAAAAAGACTGAGTAAGCCCTATCTACTATCAGTATAGAAACTAGTAAAGTTAACTGACATGAGAAACTGAGATGAACATGAGCATGATAACAAGATCGATAAGCTAAATCAAAATAACAGGATAAACTACTGAACCAAGGTATCATGATAAACTATGGTGTCATGATAAATCAAAGTATCACATCGTCAGATTTCTATCAAGTATACTATCCCAAGGTATCTACCCCGTCTAACATCCCACGGTATCTATTCCGTATGTTCTTCCTGGTTCTAACATGTATATTTGCTCTGCACCCTCCGTACTAGTATCCCAGCCTTGTTATGTGTTAACCATGAATGTCCCTTACTCAAAGTCGTGTAATGGTCCATGTCAACCTAATATATCGCATATATAGGTTACTCAAATCATATGTTTCTTTCCATGTATATAAGTTCAGTCCTTTGCCGTACCTCGTACGGGCTTCCTCATGTCGTATTATCCTTGAAATCGTTTGGACTATCACCCTTGTTCTAGCTAGGCTTTTCCATATGAATCATCGTTTGAACTACTAGGACTTACGCCACCTAGCACCACTAGGGATTACGCTTACCTATTGCACGCTTTCGTATTTCGGTTTGGGTTAAACCACCTAGGCCACAAGGGATTACGCTAACCCTCAACCGCGCCCTTTTTCCCACGCATTCATCGTGAATCGTTTTTCTATAACTGTATGCACATGTATCACATCGTGCCATCCGAGTCCTGTCACAGGGCAAAACAAGAAATACAGGACTCGGTCAGGAGCTTTAGATTTATCTGCCGATGCAGATACTAAGGTCTGCTTCTCTACACGTGGCTATGGTCCCACGAGACCCCTCCCTCAACTAGTGAAAGGCAACACAAGAGAAAATCTTGCATGAGAACTACACTCCGGCCAGCCCACATCCTACGGCCTACCTCACCCATAATTAGATAGCAATTATGGTCTGTTGGGTGTTCCCTGCCTTTCCGTACGTACACGCTTGACTCAAGATGGTAGATGATCGACGAACTTGCTATCTCGGGCACCTTATGTATTCGTCGACTCACTGCTATCCATCCCAGTCTTTAGGTCGCTCGCATAGCAACCAAGGCATATTCTTGGTTCTTCTACCGCAGACCTCAACCTCTCGTGAGCCTAGTATATTGACCTGGCAGCTCACAGAGGGATCCCAAGAATATCCTCACGTTCCCCGAAGCCGCTGCTTCGTTACCCAGTTCGTTGGAGCCTTTATCTAAATCAGATAGCCTGCTCCTACACGCATACTTAAACGTTGACCTAACGTATCGGGTTACTAATCTATCTAAGAAATGGTCCAAATTTCCTTGACTAAGAATTATTACTTAGTTTCCCTTAACTAAGGTTTACCACTTAGCCTTATTTCCATAATCCTTGTTAACTATGGTTATTTACCTAATCCTCCAAATTATGGTTTATCTAATGGGTTAAGTGTCACTTAAGTTCATAACTTAGCCCGTCTACAAACCATGTCAAAATTGGCTAAGTATCCAAGTCCAAGACTTAACCCTACAAACCATGTGTCAAGTTGGCTAAGTATATTAAGCAATCCATAAATTAACCTCGTCTAATTATCATTTTAGATTGGTTAATTATATAAATTAACTTGACCTTGTCAAATTACCGAGTCAAATCGGTCAAGCGTATTCAAGTGATTCGTGACTTAGCCTTATCATGTTTTCACGTTAGATTGGTTAAGTATAGGTCACTTTACCTCATTGAATTACCAAGTTTAGTTTGGTTAAGTGTTTAGCTTAACCCCATCGAATTACCGTGTCGAGATCAGTTAAGTGTCAATTACTTAACCCCGTTTAATTACCGTGTTTAGATTAGTTAAGCCTTAATTACTTAACCCCATCTAATTACCAAGTCGGATTAGTTAAGTGTAAATTACTTAACCCCATCTAATTACCAAGTCGGATTAGTTAAGTGTAAATTACTTAACCTCATCCCCTAATCATCTTGCATGGTTAAGTGTCATTAAGAAATCAAACCCGATCCCACTTAACCTTATCAAGTTATCATGTTGGATTGATTAAGTATTGGTTAACTTAATCCCCGTCCACTAGTCGTATAAAAATGGTTAAGTGTCATTAGGCAAATCAAATCACTTACCCTACCCAACCTTGTCATATTTTGTTAAGTATCATTAGCCTAATCAATTTACTTAACCCCTTTATCCATGTCATATTTGGTTAAGAGTCATTAATCAAATTAACTTAACCCTATCATGTGACATTAATTACTTAATGCACCCCAACCTCTCACATTAGACTTTGTTGTGGTTACTAGTTAAGCCGGTCGGTTCCGGGTAGCTTTACACCACAACTTGGTCTAACCTCGGGTTCAAGCACAACATGACCAACTTCTCACATTGAGTCCTATTGTTTGCAACTACTAGTTAGGCCGGTCGGTTCCGGGTAGTTTTACGTTGCAAACTCAACCCAACCTCGAGTTGGCCACTTTCATGTTTAGTCTAGTGTCATGTTCATAGTCAAGTTTTCAAGCAATTGGGTAGACCTAACTTAATAGGTAAATTCCCAATGGGTAGACCTAACTTAATAGGTAAATTCCCAAGCTTATGTTTTTATGCATACTTACATGTCAAATTCCATGTTATATTTCAAGTCATGTTTTCAAGTATAAACACATGTCATATTTAACGTTACATGTTGTCATGTTTATACCCATTTACCCAAGTCATATTCATGTCATTATGTTTTCCCATAATGTGAACCCAACGCTTTTTAAACTCGCATGTACGTTCGCAACCACGTAATGGATTAAAAGAAGAGACTTGGCAAAGGCATAACAAAAATGGATATTAAGCCACAAGTTAATCATGGTGGCGAATGAGGCACAAATGTGGTCATTAGCTTGCATGTTACATTCTTAAGCCTCACAAAAACATGCATAAACCCAAACTTGGTACATAAGCGAATCATGGTGACAAAAGACATGGAATGATGACTAGTAACTCGCATATATCATCATATAAGGGTTATGACTTCATATGCAAGTTGACATAAAGATTATGAAGGTTCTCATGTTGCATAATGCAACATTTCAACATAAAGGTTGTAGCTTTTTGCTCATAAGATCAAGATAATGACTTCATAAACTTGCATAACATGATAGCATGCATCATTCTCAATGATCAAACCCAAACTTTCAACATGAACATTTAACTTCATAGTTAATACCTAAGAGTAGGGAAGGGCTTACATTGCTATGAAGGCCTAAATCGATTAAACTAAAGCTTGTGATGAAGCCTATGCATGCCATCACCCAAAAACCCAAAGATGAACCCTCCAAATCAACAAAAACACTATCTTTATGAACAAAGATCAAAGCTTTTGCCTTGAAATCAACTTGAGAAGCTCTCATACTAACATAGGGACTCTCTAACACTCTCATGATCATGAAACCTTTCATAGAAATGAAGTGGAGGCTAGGATAGTTGAGTGGAGGCCATGAGAGTAGAAATTTTGCCATAGTTTAGTTGCATGAATGAATAATGAGGATTTAGGATAGGTTAGGGTCTTATTTATAGATTAGGCAAGTGTTTTAGGCCATAGGATTAAACCTAGATTCAATCCAAGCCATCAAAGCATGTCTTGGGGAAGAAGTCAAGTGTAGGAACCATCTAGGGCCTTTAGATTAAAGATGAACCATGAGAACCATCCAAATGCAAAATCTGCATTTGAGCGAATCGGCCCACGGGTTGACAGCCAAACACCCTGGATTAACCCCTAGTCGACCCAGCGGGCTCGGGTCGACCTCAAAAATCGGCCGGTTCGGTTATTCCCCTCTCCCAATTCGCTGTTTTGAACATTTTTGCATATTTATTTATTTAATTTTCAATTATATATATATATATATATCAATATATATATTTCTCTGCGCAACCCATTTCACTTAATTAAGTATACTTTAATTTGGGAATTTTTCGTGAAACTTCGCGAGGCCATATCTTGGTCATACGGACTCCGATTTTCGAAAACTCAGACTCTATTTCGCGTATTTTTCCGAGATGAAAGCAATGGCATAGCCCGTTTCACTTGATTCAGAATTTAAAATTAAATTCTGCCTTGATTCTCGTCTTTAATCATGTTATCGAAATACGGGTTGTTACATTCTCCCCACCTTTTAGGATTTCGTCCCCGAAATCTCCAAGTTAGGAAGAACATATCCTACCATCCATCATCCATCTACTCAAAACATCATCCACAAGCAACCATTGTCCTTAGATGATTTCTAATGCTGTATGAATATATGCAAAACGTGTGTGTACATGTTCCTTAGCTAATGCTAATGATCAGGCCTGAATAATCTTTCTAATGCAAAAATATGTATAGTGCCATGAATCCAACATGTATGCAAATAGTCCTAGTCGTATAGATACTATATGCGTGCACAATCATTCATTCATATGCAACAACCGCATGATAACACATTCAATTTCATCCATAAACAAGTATAAATACTCGTGCATATGCAATATGAAATGTGACCGAGTCGAGCTAATATCTAATGTAAATTCGCGCATCCACGAGCAACCACTTGCAACCATATCAACCATAACATGTTTCAAATACATGTTTACATCCATAGGGTTCTACCTAGGATTCCCTGAAACAGGGTCGAGAAGATAAACAAGACAAACTCCTTACGGGGTTTGTAACCGAAAATAGGACCGAGAGGATGTCCACAAAAGATAGCCTACAAGTAAGCTCCACAGAAACAGGGATCAAGGATATACTCCCAAAAGAGATATCATGCGCGCATCTAGTCTTTGATCATCAAAGTCGTATTTCCTTGAGCTCAATTCCATCGTGCCTTGACCATCCTTTAGCTTCGCGATTTCGTAGCTTTTATTTCCTATTTCCATAACATGAGCTGGAGCTCATTTCTTCGTCGCCTCTCGTTCTACTCGCACACTTGGCGCAAACCTGACTGCGTACTCATGATCTCATGCAAGCTTTCCAAAATTCACTAGTGAATCTCGGACCTCGTACCATAAGGTATTCCACGTAGAAGAACTTTCTCTTGAAAGTAAACAGATGCCAACCAGGTTATCAAGCGCACTTACTAGGGTTATTTCTATAACCCATGCATAAGTGAAATAAACCATCCGTCTTATCGGCGAACACAACTCGATCGGGCTTCAAATTTCCAATAAAGGTATCAAGGGATTCTAGGTAACTAATCATGACCGAACCCAAAAGGTTCCACGAGACTTCGAGGGTATTACCAAGTCTAGTCAAGAGTCTAACTACCCTCCTATCAAAACCGAGAGTGGCACCCCTTACTGGATAACCACTTCATCCCTAGAATCCATCCATAACCGAGGCATGTCATTCTCAAATCCAAAACAAGTCATGAATAAATGGACCGATTCTCCACAGGACTTGAGACAAAAATGGGATTCTCTAATACGCTAGTACTTAAGGTGCAGAGACTCAACTATCGAAGCAGACTTGAATGATACGATGATCAAACCAAAGTCCTAACGGGATGATAGAGAAGAAAAGCTAAACCTTTAACAAGATCGTTACCCTCCTTCCGAGGTACCCTAGAAATGAGAGCATACTACTGCCCTCCCGATGATCTTGTCCTTGTCCCATGATACTTAACTATCCGCCCCGTTTCACCCTACCAAAGGTACTCTCTCGTCATGGGTTTCCTTGTTCATCTTTCTCTCTCATTCTGAGTTGAGCCATACCAACAAGTTGCTCATCCTTAAACTCGTATCCTTTATCCTCTTTCTCACTATCCTTTCTTATAACGCGGCCACTGGTCTCCCGGGAACAGCCTCCATCGCATGGAAAGCACTTTCGAAGATAGAAAAGACTAGTCGCAGTTAAAACCACTGTGACTACAGATGGAGGAAAGAAAGGAAAAGAGATTCAATCAAGGAAACCAGGATAGTGCTAATGGCCTTTGGGGAATAGCCTTTTTCTTTTTAAAAGAAAATTTTCTTGAAAAATGCTTCTTTATAAACGATTTTCAAATAGTTTTCAGAAGGTCTTTAAAAACTTTTGCCCAGTTTGGTAACCTTCTGCTCTGATACCAAATGTAACACCCCGCCTCCGCTAGGGTCACTCGCAAGGGAATGCACTAGCTTTAGAGGGGCATTATTGGTAAACATGCACAGAAATATCACAAGACAGAACACATAAAATAGCGGAAGTAAAATCAATCTTTCATAACATGAATACATAAGGTCTAAAGCCTTTTACATCAGAGTACATCAAAACCTGTCTTGCAATAGTAAAGAAGCATAAAGACTTTTTAATAAATTATTCCCCAAGTAAAAACAGTAAAGTAGCCATAGCCAAGAGAAGTCCAAGCCATCCATGATGACCTTCAAGCAGAAGAAGTCCGAACTAAACAGCATTGTTTCCTCCCTGTAACCTGGGGGGGAAACGGAAGGAAAGAGGCGAAACAAAACGGGTCAGTCAAAAAGACTGAGTAAGCCCTATCTACTATCAGTATAGAAACTAGTAAAGTTAACTGACATGAGAAACTGAGATGAACATGAGCATGATAACAAGATCGATAAGCTAAATCAAAATAACAGGATAAACTACTGAACCAAGGTATCATGATAAACTATGGTGTCATGATAAATCAAAGTATCACATCGTCAGATTTCTATCAAGTATACTATCCCAAGGTATCTACCCCGTCTAACATCCCACGGTATCTATTCCGTATGTTCTTCCTGGTTCTAACATGTATATTTGCTCTGCACCCTCCGTACTAGTATCCCAGCCTTGTTATGTGTTAACCATGAATGTCCCTTACTCAAAGTCGTGTAATGGTCCATGTCAACCTAATATATCGCATATATAGGTTACTCAAATCATATGTTTCTTTCCATGTATATAAGTTCAGTCCTTTGCCGTACCTCGTACGGGCTTCCTCATGTCGTATTATCCTTGAAATCGTTTGGACTGTCACCCTTGTTCTAGCTAGGCTTTTCCATATGAATCATCGTTTGAACTACTAGGACTTACGCCACTTAGCACCACTAGGGATTATGCTTACCTATTGCACGCTTTCGTATTTCGGTTTGGGTTAAACCACCTAGGCCACAAGGGATTACGCTAACCCTCAACCGCGCCCTTTTTCCCACGCATTCATCGTGAATCGTTTTTCTATAACTGTATGCACATGTATCACATCGTGCCATCCGAGTCCTGTCACAGGGCAAAATAAGAAATACAGGACTCGGTCAGGAGCTTTAGATTTATCTGCCGATGCAGATACTAAGGTCTGCTTTTCTACACGTGGCTATGGTCCCACGAGACCCCTCCCTCAACTAGTGAAAGGCAACACAAGAGAAAATCTTGCATGAGAACTACACTCCGGCCAGCCCACATCCTACGGCCTACCTCACCCATAATTAGATAGCAATTATGGTCTGTTGGGTGTTCCCTGCCTTTCCGTACGTACACGCTTGACTCAAGATGGTAGATGATCGACGAACTTGCTATCTCGGGCACCTTATGTATTCGTCGACTCACTGCTATCCACCCCAGTCTTTAGGTCGCTCGCATAGCAACCAAGGCATATTCTTGGTTCTTCTACCGCAGACCTCAACCTCTCGTGAGCCTAGTATATTGACCTGGCAGCTCACAGAGGGATCCCAAGAATATCCTCACGTTCCTCGAAGCCGCTGCTTCGTTACCCAGTTCGTTGGAGCCTTTATCTAAATCAGATAGCCTGCTCCTACACGCATACTTAAACGTTGACCTAACGTATCGGGTTACTAATCTATCTAAGAAATGGTCCAAATTTCCTTGACTAAGAATTATTACTTAGTTTCCCTTAACTAAGGTTTACCACTTAGCCTTATTTCCATAATCCTTGTTAACTATGGTTATTTACCTAATCCTCCAAATTAGGGTTTATCTAATGGGTTAAGTGTCACTTAAGTTCATAACTTAGCCCGTCTACAAACCATGTCAAAATTGGCTAAGTATCCAAGTCCAAGACTTAACCCTACAAACCATGTGTCAAGTTGGCTAAGTATATTAAGCAATCCATAACTTAACCTCGTCTAATTATCATTTTAGATTGGTTAATTATATAAATTAACTTGACCTTGTCAAATTACCGAGTCAAATCGGTCAAGCGTATTCAAGTGATTCGTGACTTAGCCATATCATGTTTTCACGTTAGATTGGTTAAGTATAGGTCACTTAACCTCATTGAATTACCAAGTTTAGTTTGGTTAAGTGTTTAGCTTAACCCCATCGAATTACCGTGTCGAGATCAGTTAAGTGTCAATTACTTAACCCCGTTTAATTACCGTGTTTAGATTAGTTAAGCCTTAATTACTTAACCCCATCTAATTACCAAGTCGGATTAGTTAAGTGTAAATTACTTAACCCCATCTAATTACCAAGTCGGATTAGTTAAGTGTAAATTACTTAACCTCATCCCCTAATCATCTTGCATGGTTAAGTGTCATTAAGAAATCAAACCCGATCCCACTTAACCTTATCAAGTTATCATGTTGGATTGATTAAGTATTGGTTAACTTAATCCCCGTCCACTAGTCGTATAAAAATGGTTAAGTGTCATTAGGCAAATCAAATCACTTACCCTACCCAACCTTGTCATATTTTGTTAAGTATCATTAGCCTAATCAATTTACTTAACCCCTTTATCCATGTCATATTTGGTTAAGAGTCATTAATCAAATTAACTTAACCCTATCATGTGACATTAATTACTTAATGCACCCCAACCTCTCACATTAGACTTTGTTGTGGTTACTAGTTAAGCCGGTCGGTTCCGGGTAGCTTTACACCACAACTTGGTCTAACCTCGGGTTCAAGCACAACATGACCAACTTCTCACATTGAGTCCTATTGTTTGCAACTACTAGTTAGGCCGGTCGGTTCCGGGTAGTTTTACGTTGCAAACTCAACCCAACCTCGAGTTGGCCACTTTCATGTTTAGTCTAGTGTCATGTTCATAGTCAAGTTTTCAAGCAATTGGGTAGACCTAACTTAATAGGTAAATTCCCAATGGGTAGACCTAACTTAATAGGTAAATTCCCAAGCTTATGTTTTTATGCATACTTACATGTCAAATTCCATGTTATATTTCAAGTCATGTTTTCAAGTATAAACACATGTCATATTTAACGTTACATGTTGTCATGTTTATACCCATTTACCCAAGTCATATTCATGTCATTATGTTTTCCCATAATGTGAACCCAACGCTTTTTAAACTCGCATGTACGTTCGCAACCACGTAATGGATTAAAAGAAGAGACTTGGCAAAGGCATAACAAAAATGGATATTAAGCCACAAGTTAATCATGGTGGCGAATGAGGCACAAATGTGGTCATTAGCTTGCATGTTACATTCTTAAGCCTCACAAAAACATGCATAAACCCAAACTTGGTACATAAGCGAATCATGGTGACAAAAGACATGGAATGATGACTAGTAACTCGCATATATCATCATATAAGGGTTATGACTTCATATGCAAGTTGACATAAAGATTATGAAGGTTCTCATGTTGCATAATGCAACATTTCAACATAAAGGTTGTAGCTTTTTGCTCATAAGATCAAGATAATGACTTCATAAACTTGCATAACATGATAGCATGCATCATTCTCAATGATCAAACCCAAACTTTCAACATGAACATTTAACTTCATAGTTAATACCTAAGAGTAGGGAAGGGATTACATTGCTATGAAGGCCTAAATCGATTAAACTAAAGCTTGTGATGAAGCCTATGCATGCCATCACCCAAAAACCCAAAGATGAACCCTCCAAATCAACAAAAACACTATCTTTATGAACAAAGATCAAAGCTTTTGCCTTTAAATCAACTTGAGAAGCTCTCATACTAACATAGGGACTCTCTAACACTCTCATGATCATGAAACCTTTCATAGAAATGAAGTGGAGGCTAGGATAGTTGAGTGGAGGCCATGAGAGTAGAAATTTTGCCATAGTTTAGTTGCATGAATGAATAATGAGGATTTAGGATAGGTTAGGGTCTTATTTATAGATTAGGCAAGTGTTTTAGGCCATAGGATTAAACCTAGATTCAATCCAAGCCATCAAAGCATGTCTTGGGGAAGAAGTCAAGTGTAGGAACCATCTAGGGCCTTTAGATTAAAGATGAACCATGAGAACCATCCAAATGCAAAATCTGCATTTGAGCGAATCGGCCCACGGGTTGACAGCCAAACACCCTGGATTAACCCCTAGTCGACCCAGCGAGCTCGGGTCGACCTCAAAAATCGGCCGGTTCGGTTATTCCCCTCTCCCAATTCGCTGTTTTGAACATTTTTGCATATTTATTTATTTAATTTTCAATTATATATATATATATATATATAATCAATATATATATATTTCTCTGCGCAACCCATTTCACTTAATTAAGTATACTTTAATTTGGGAATTTTTCGTGAAACTTCGCGAGGCCATATCTTGGTCATACGGACTCCGATTTTCGAAAACTCGGACTCTATTTCGCGTATTTTTCCGAGATGAACGCAATGGCATAGCCCGTTTCACTTGATTCAGAATTTAAAATTAAATTCTGCCTTGATTCTCGTCTTTAATCATGTTATCGAAATACGGGTTGTTACAGATTCAATCTAAGAATCCGCTTTCTTTTGCGGAATAACATTGATTATAACGGTAGCGTTATAATCGCTGTTTCCAAATATTTGATTTATAAGACATTTATTATAACGACAGCATTAAAACCACTGCTTAGATTTACAAAAAAATATATTATAATACAGTGCTAAAATCGCTGTTTAGATTTATACACATTTATTATAATGGCAGCGCTAAAATCGCTGTCTAGATTTATAAACATTTATTTTAACGGCACCATTATAATCTCTATTTAGATTTATCGAATATTTATTATAATAGTAGCGTTATAATCACTGTTTTGAATAAAGTACCGTGTGCGACGCACACGCTTCCATTGCTCATTTTCAAAAGATAGTCAAAATGTCCGGATTTACACAATGCAGACATATACCGTTTTGTTATATTCCTAACGACATCAATTCCAATAGTTATATTCCTAACGAAATCAAATCCATAATGTGACTGGTTCCCTTTAATTCTGATAACAGAAAAAGTTATTCACGATTTAAGTTTATACGATTTAAATTAACTACTAATTTTCTTAACTAACTAATTAATTAAATTAAATTGTTCATTATTAACAAATACCGTTAACTCATGGTTAGGCTTGTAACATACGGTTTCCTTCCACCCAAGTTTGCAAACCTATCTTCCCGTCTTCCTCATTATGGGCTAAAACTACACTACTTTTTCTGATCACTACGACTGTCCTATCATGCAAAACCAAACTCCACCGTAAAATGTTTTCTTCTTTTCCTTTGAATACTTTGTTCAATTATTGCTGCTCCTCCGTTCAATAAAACAACTTAAACTCCAGTAACCATAACTCATGTCAGCTCTCCACCAAGCTCCTTATTCACTTCACCGTTCCTTAGACCAAAAGCATGCATTGTTATTAACTTTTCCACCCAACTGACATGTTAACTTCAACATTTCTTCAATCCAAAATGTGTATCAATGTATTCCATCACAAAATAAATCCCCAGTTCAAACATACTCTCTCCTAAACTGTTCGAAATAATGAGAACCAAAAACCCTCTTCTCTGTAATACCCTCCTCCTTCCTTTTTCTTGAAACCAAACGATATGGCCAGCAATGGACTCCTCCGTATTTCCATTTAGAACTACTGCCAGTTCCTATTGAATCCAGACATCAGCAATTATGCATCTTCCCAATATCAGTATTGAACCACACACAACTCCATACTCTCCTTCCATCACATCAACACTCCCGTACTATAATTAACCAAATTTATACCCTTTCCTATTCTATTTTGAATTCATCGTATTGTTTTTTCTAAATCCAGATCTCAACTCCAAACTCCTACCCATCGCCTCTCCATGGTTCTCGGACCCAAGACCACCATCGATCTCTCCTTTCAAAGCTCAACACTACTGTACCCACCAATTTAAAGATCACACTCCACTCCCGAATGCAATGTCAACCTCCACGTGTTGTCCCCTCGATCAACCTGTTTACACATGCGGTGCTTCTTCTCCATCTTGTGTTTACGGAATCAGTGAAACTACCTACTGCCGTCTAGTTACCACGTCGGAGCTCCGCCAGTTTGCCTCCCTGCGACGACCATGATGATCGCTCCCAACGCCCACCTTTTCGCATCATTCGATGCCAGATCGAGGTCCACAAAACCTTACCAAAACAACAATGAATGGAGCGTCCGCGAAATCGAAAATCTTTGACCACCTGCGACGCCTGACAATACCACAATGATGCGACTTCCTCCTCTCCACTCACTCTCGAGGTGGCAATGCACCCTTCAACCCCAGTTCACTAGAATCCTCCCATAACCGACGCGACTTCACGACGAGACAGACCTCCCAAAATACACTCAAATATTATTACGTGGGATTCTATTGGTTTCTATTTAACTTACTATTGATTTTTAATTGATTTTTTGATTGGTGATTTTCATTTCTTAGTGGAAGAATGAGCAAAAGAAAACTGAAATGGGGAATTCCTGTATTTAAAAGATGAAGTAGTTTGCGGGGCACGCCAGGTAATAGTACCTTGGGAAGCACGAAATTAAATTTTCTTGGTAAGCACGGAGTTGAATTTCCTTGGTACACACGAAAATGGAAAGCATCCAGAGCACGCTGCTCTAAAGTGTACAGATAAAGCTACTAATATATATATATTTGTAAAATGGGTCAGCAACGAAAGTACTGACTGATGTGCACATGTCTTTGTCGGACATTGGAAAGGCTGAGGTTTTTTTATACGTGGTAAACGACATAAGCATCATCAAATTGTATTTTAGGATCCAACATCACATATATGGGTACGAAGAAGGATCTGTTGTAAGGGTACTCCGTTATACTGAATCTCATTCACTTACGGACTGAAATGACTTTGTGAATTTTCTTGTTCTTTATTTCTGGAAATGATATTATCAAAAACAACCCTTATTTTATAAATTAAATATTCAAAAATATTGAATTCAAGTCAATTAAATTAATAAACCACTATTTAAAATAATTGAATAAATTTATTATTCAGTCGCTAAAAACCGGGATGTTACATTCCTTCCCCCTTAAAATAATTTCGTCCTCGAAATTGCTATGCACTAAACATGTTATAAATCTAACTCCGCACAACCTACTTAGTTGAAATCTTATACTTCATATCTTCATAAGCCAGTTCTTATCCGACCTACGAATTCTCATACCAATACTCGACCATTCATAATTCTTTCCAATTGATTTGTCCACCATTTTTGGACGATCAATCATCGCTTTCTTGTCTTCAATCCATATGCTCTTCTGCATATCCACACCCATTCCAATTGATTTTAAATCCATTTATCAATTTCATTATTCCACTTGAAATTTTATTAACCAATTCTGGTTTTCTTATTTCAATTACAATTAACAACTTGATTTTAAATTATCAAAAATTTCTTGAAAATTTTCCAACTCTTTAAATTTTTGAAAAATTTCGCCAGCATCTCCTTTGCACGACTTAATCGGTACAACCACAACCCGCCTTTCTATGCCATCTCCAATCCAAAATAAAATCAAAAGGTCAAGCAGCTTGCCCATAGGCTGATAAAACCATCAAACCCAAGTAATATTGTAAACATGTACCTTTTTGTCGGGCATCCCACTCTATATCATTCATTTGCTTCCATACAATACCTACTCAACACATGTATATATTTCCATATCGGTACCAAATCAATTCAAACTTTGGTCTTTAACTTTTCTAATCAACTTTCTAATTAGTTCACTTATATTCATTAATCCAAACTGATTTATATTTAAATCAATTAATTTATTATATTTGAATCCAAATTTATCACAATTCAATTTCAATTAACAACATCCAATATATATTCAACTGGCTTATTAGTTAGTTGAATTCATATTAATAATTCGAATCTCAACATTTTCCTTTATATAATTTCACTTGGAATTATTTCTAATCCAATCCAATTTTATTTGAGTTAAATTGCAATTCATTGGATTCATTTTTACCATTTCAATCTATTGATCTTATACAAGTCAAAATTTAATTTCAGAATTCAAATTACCAGGTTTTATTTCAAATTAGTTTGAAATCATAAATATTTATATACATATATTTGTAATTAGCTTAGTTCAAAACATTTGGATTTCTAAAACATCTTTTCCATTACAAACAAATTTTTCATTCCCAAATTACTATGGTAGCAATCCGCTACTCAGAATCTTGAAAATGAATACTGATAATGTCGCGATCCATTATCAGAATTATTTTCTCGCCACTGAAGTGATTTCAGTGCTTAATCCCTTTCAAAACCCATTCAAAACCATTCTTATTAAAAAATACTTTAAAGTAATGTTATATTACTTTTATAATATTCCACAAAATCGGAATTTAAATTCCAATTCTGTTTGAACTTAATCTTGGTTTATTTCATTTGTATACATTATCCGTATACAAACTATATAACCATTTCAATATTTCAAAATCCATTCAATTGTAATGACAATCAGCACATTCATATATAATAATTCAGAAATTATTCCTTTTATATCAAAATAAATATTTTTTCTGCAAATTTTTTCATTTACCCATTTTAAAACAGTATTGTACTGAACTGCTTTGTTCGAGAGTTTAGAAACACCTATCGATAAGTTGTACATCCTGTATCGACCAGAATTCATAAAATACTCAACACACCAACCAATACAAAACGATTTTTATAATAATCCACAAATATGCATTCATATATATACACTCCAACTCAATCTAGGGTATTACTAGTCCTATCTCTATTGAGTTACTCCATAGAGCCAAAGTTACTACTCAACCTTCAGCTCTGATACCAACTGTAATGACCCGAATTTCCATACTATTTGAGTCAACTAATAGCATCACACGTCCAACCCAAATTGCACAGAAATACGAATCATTATTAGAAAAAGTTAGAGGATGAGAAATAGAAAGAAAGAAATATCAGAATAGAAGAAAACGAAGATCACAAAATCACAGTGGAACGAATAAAATATATTAAGTAACATAACTTTTGAAATACAAATCAGTAACTGTATATACATACCACCTTCAGAGCACAAGAGTTATTCCTGTAACAGTTATAACCACCAGTTTCCAGATACGACATAGTATACAACGGAAAAATATGATAGTCTATATCTAACTGGTGAAGCCTTCTGCTTCAAAGTCCTCCAAGTGAATCTGTAAAATTTCGACTAATTGACTGCCCGTACAAATTTGGGCACCGAAGAGTTTAGGTAAAACAAACAAAATAAACTCTGGGTCAGTCAAGGGACTGGTGTGAGTAAATTCCAACCATTTGTTTAACTTTCAAAATCCTTACGAAAAAAGATGATAATCGTAAGACCGATCCACACGTAAACATGGATGGTTTTTACCTTATGATAACCATAAATATTTTGATATCAAAATCTGGTGATATTGTAATAGTGTCTAAATAAAATAAATAACCTTGTAGTGGAACACTTGCATCTCACGCTCCATATATAACATAAAATCGAAAACCGTAGGGCGCTTATTGGAGATTGGATTTCAAACATGACAAGGTATGCAACCACCTTCCGATAGTGTATCTCTAGAGGCGAATACACTGGGTTCAACAAGAAGTCATGCAACCCGGCCCACACATGGCTGACCACTCATTTAATTTGAGTGTATCGAGCATATTGTCACCAATGGTTGTGCTCAGCAACCGTTACCGAAAGCATACAGCAGCGAATGGAATGAGAAGCAAATGAAATTTTCTCTAGATAAGGTGATAATACACCTAATGGGAATGACCCACATGGCCATGCTGCTTGCCCGATTTTTGTCATTTCCCGGTTGATGAGGCTTGAGGTCACGATTATCCTTCAGCACATTTTGCCATAATTTACATTGAATTTCACGTCATCAAACATTTGTCCATATACATTGTCCTTGGACTGGACGAACCGAAGGCACGATTCTTTTGATCCATCTTGGGCAATTTCTACATACGGTTAACAGAACAGCTCTTTCTCTTTACTCCATCTTCAATTATCTTCAGCACAAGTGGATTCGTAACGCTTATGCCAATACGGAGTGGTTTTCAGATAATAAATCTGATCATGGTCTCTCCATATTGGCAATGAAGGCATAAAATAAATTAAAACTTGGATAGTCGATGATTTACCTATCAAAGAAACATCCATACAATCAACGGTCCTACTTCCAATTGGAAATCCCACCAATCAAACATCAACAACACTGGCCCCTTTTTATATTAATTCCCTATTATATTGCCGATTCTAAAATCCATTTTCAATCTTACACGTCCTTTTCAAATCTCAATCTCGATTCTTGGAAGACATTTCCAATGTCATCATTTCTTTATTCGAGAAGATATCTCTTTTTCCAATTTGAAAACATTTCTATATATTCAATATTCTTATTTCTTTATTTTATAAAACATGCTTTATTAACATTGAAAAAAAACATTTCCAATATACAGAAAAATATTGGAGTTATACCAAATCATTTCATTTTCTATACTTACTAACCACCTCTGATTTACTTTGGAAAATGTTTCCAAGACCTTTTCATTTAGTTAAACCCATGTTACATAATAAACATCATTGCTATAACTCAATTCATTAATTATGCATTTACTATTCGGATCCCTAATCAATCTTCACTACCGAACCTTAACCAATCCTTAGTTAATTATGAAGTCAATCAAGGTGGTGTATAATTACCTCTTAGACCTTAACTGGACAACATTCTTAACATTGAAATAGTCAAAGCTCAGAACTTCAACCAAAACATCGCCTATGCGACTCTCGGATTCAATCTAAGAATCCACTTCCTTTACGAAAAAACATTAATTATAACGGTAGCGTTATAATCGCTGTTTCCAAATATTAGATTTATAAGGCATTTATTATAACCACATCGTTAAAATCGCTGTTTAGATTTACAAAAGAAATTACTATAATACAGTGCTAAAATCGTTGTTTAGATTTATAAACATTTATTACAATGGCAGCGCTAAAATTGCTGTTTAGATTTAAAAACTTTTATTTTAACGGTAGAATTATAATCGCTATTTAGATTTATAGAATATTTATTATAATAGTAGCGTTATAATCGTTGTTTTGAATAAAGTACCATGTTCGATGCACACGCTTCCGTTGCCCATTTTTAAAACATAGTCAAAATGTCCGGATTTACACAATGCAGACATATACCATTCTGTTTGTCGAAACCATAAGATAAAGGGTATATAAGGATAAAAATACGCTTTCCACCTTCTTTGCAACAAGACCTCCTTACTTGGATTTTATTTCGAAAATCTATTTATCAATGTTTAACTTAAAACTATCATTTGTGTTTTCCT
Organism: Allium sativum; assembly: GCA_030737875.1. NCBI lineage: Eukaryota > Viridiplantae > Streptophyta > Magnoliopsida > Asparagales > Amaryllidaceae > Allium > Allium sativum. The sequence goes on from CM060925.1 coordinate 504,114,972, forward strand.
TTGCATTTAAATTTTTTATTTCAATTACAGTGCTTTGCTTAATTCAATTAAAGTCATCATTTTGGTTTTAAAAACCTCATTTGGACCTTGTTTGGATTCATCACTTATACTAATCCGTTTACCATCTTTTCACCACTTAGCTTAGATTTCATTCTAAAACTATTAACACATTTTAGTCTTTTATTAACCTATTAACCATCTGCCTTAAAAGTTTCATTCCATTGAATTTTCTTTACTTAATTTAAAAATTAAGAAAAAGCCTTATTTAAATCTCTGCATTTACCGAAATTTACAAATCTCATTTAAAACATGGATTACAAATCCCTTTATGAACCTCTTATCACCTCCTTGATTAAACTATAATGCCACTTAAACTTAATTGAATCTCCAAATAAAATCATCGTTTTAATTGTTATTAATTCAAATAACAATTAATTTTATTATTTATTATATTAAAAATTGTTGACTTTGCTAAAAATGTAGTATAATTATCACTTTTAAAAGTTTATTGAATGATAGTTAACTTTATTAACACTAACCAATTCGATAATTACTTTAGTTATAGTTAATCGAAGATTAACTAATATTTAACACCCTTCGTTAAATTTAAATTAGTTTCAAATATTGGTTTCAAAACCATTTTCCATTTTTCCATATAAATTCAAATTTGAATTTCTATTAAAATTTATTAAATGATAAATAGTTCACTTAATTTAAACTCTCGTTTATATACAAATTCTTGTTTTTTCCATTTACATGTTTTTAGTTTCAACTCTGTTCGAAATTACATTTCTATTTTTGGAAATAAATTCCCTTTTTAAAACTAAAATTTCATTTTCTATATTCAAAAATATTTTATGGTATTTGAATACCAAAATTCTAGGGCTAGTGATAATTAAACACATAAGACTAATCATGGCATATGTCACAATCAATGCAAACATAATAATATAAATGTAGAGGAATCCTGTTGGATCCCTCCGACCTGTTTCCCTGCATCCATAGATGTTAATCAATATCAATAATATTATTTCCACATCAGTATGAAATATCATGGTGAACAAAATTTTTAAACGATCAATGATATGACTATATCAACCAATTCAACAATTTTATCAACCGATCGACCATCACATGGTATAAAATTATTATAAATAAATTAGAAGCTTGTTTATATAAAAATATAAACGAGTTGGAGTTAGTGAGTTTACTCACCTTGTTGATTCTTCTTTTAAAACCAAACAAGCTCTTAATTGTCACGAAATTCCAATAGCTCTATTCCTAACGACACCAATTCCATAATGCGACTGGTTCCCTTTAGTTCTGATAACACAAAAAGTTATTCACGATTTAAGTTTATATGATTCAAATTGACTACTAATTTCCTTAACTAACTAATTAATTAAACTAAATTGTTCATTATCAACTAATACCGTTAACTCATGGTTAGGCCTGTAACATACGGTTTCCTTCCACCCAAGTTTGCAAACCCGTCTTCCCATCTTCCTCGTTATGGGCTCAAACTACACTGCCTTTTTTTGATCACTACGACTGTCCTGTTATGAAAACCAAACTCCACCGTAAAATGTTTTCTTCTTTTCCTTTGTATACTTTGTTCAACTAGTGCTGCACCTACCTTCAATACAACAACTTCAACTCCATCAACCATAACTCACGCCAGCTCTCCTCCAAGCCCCTTATTCACTTCACCGTTCCTCAGACCAAAAGCATGCATTGTTATTAACTTTCCCAACCAATTGACATGTTAACTTCAACATTTCTTCGATCCAAAATGTGTATTAACGTACAAACATACTCTCTCCTAAACTGTTCAAAATAATGAGAACCAAAAACCCTCTTTTCAATAATACCCACCTCCTTCCTTTTTCTTAATACCAAACGATATGGCCAGCAATGGACTCCTCCGTATTTCCATTTAGAACTACCCCCAGTTCCTATTGAATCCAGACATCAGCAAGTATGCATCTTCCCAATATCAGTATTGAACCACACACAACTCCATACTCTCCTTCCATTACATCAACACTCCCGTACTATAATTAACCAAATTTTTACCCTTTCCTTTTCTATTTTGAATTCACCGTATTGTTTGTTCTATATCCAGATCTCAACTCCAAACTCCTACCCATCGCCTCTCCATGGTTCTCGGACCCAAGATCACCGTCGATCTCTCCTTTCCAAGCTCAACACTACAGTAACCACCAATTTAAAGCTCACGCCCCACTTCAGAATGCGATGTCAACCTCCATGTATTGTCCCCTCGATCAACCTGTTTCCACATGCGGTGCTTCTTCTTCATCTCGTGTTTACAGACTTAGTAGTATAACTTGAAACCACCTACTGTCGTCTAGTTACCACGTCGGAGCTCTGCCAGTTTGCCTCCCCGTGACGACCATGTTGATCGCTCCCAACACCCAGCTTTTCGCATAATTCGATGATAGATCGAGGCCCAAAAAACACTACGAAAACAATGTTGAATGGAGTGCCAGCAAAACCGAAAATCTCTGACCACCTGTGACGCCTGACCACACCACAACGATGCGACTTCCTACTCTCCGCTCTCTCCTGAGGTGTCAATGCACCCTTCAACCTCAGTTCACCAGAATCCTCCCGCAACCGACGCGACTTCGAGATGAAACAGACCTCCCAAAATACACTCAAATATTATTACGTTGGATTCTATAGGGTTCTGTTTAACTTGTTATTGATTTTTAATTGCATTTTTGATTGGTGATTTTCATTGCTTCGTGGAAGAACGAACAAAAGAAAACTGAAATGGGGAATTCCTGTATTTAAAAGATGAAGTAGTTTGCGGGGCACGCTAGGTAATAGTACCAAGGGATGCACGGAATTCGATTTGCTTGGTAAGCACGGAGTTGAATTTCCTTAGTACATACGGAAATGGAAAGTGTCCATACCACACTGCTCTAAATTGTAAAAATAAAGCTACTAATATATATATATATATATATATATATATATATATATATATGTATATATTTGTAAAATGGGTTAGAACCGAAAGTATTGACTGAAGTGCGCATGTCTTTGTTGGACATTGGTAAGGCTGAGATTTTTTAAATGTGGTAAAGGACATAAGCATCATCAGAATGTATTTTAGGATCCAACATAACATATATGGGTATGAAGAAGGATCTATTGTAAGGGTACTCCGTTATACTGAATCTCATTCACTTACGAACTGAAATGACTTTATGAATTTTATTGTTCTTTATTTCAGGAAACGATATTATCAAAAACAAACCTTATTTTATAAATTAAATATTCAAATATATTGAATTCAAGTCAATTAAATTAATTAACCAATATTTGAAATAATTGAATAATTTATTATTCAGTCGCTAAAAACTGGGACGTTACAACAATAGTAAAAATATAGGGGTAATTTTCAGAAGTAAGGGATGTTAAGAGAATTAAGGATAGGATTGAAAAGAAAATCAACCCTTCATAGTAGTTAAAAAATAAGGGTAATTTTTGGAAGTAAGGGCTACTTGGATAATTAGGGTAGGATTAAAAAGAAGGGCTATTTTGAAGTATTAAGAGAAGTAGGGGTAGTTTAAGCATAGTAGGGGTAGACCGACAAATATGAAAGCTGACGAATCGTTTTGATTGGGTGCTGCAAAAACCAACCCTTCACAGTAGTAAAAAATAGGCGTAATTGTTAGAAGTAAGGGCTATTTAGAGAATTAGGGGCAGGATTAAAAAGAAGGGTTGTTTTGAAATATTAAGAGAAGTAGAGGTACTTTAAGCATAGTTGGGGTAGATCGACAAATACGAAAGATGATGAATCGTTTGGATTGGGTGCTGCAAAAACAAATCCTTCACAATAGTTAAAAAATAGGGATAATTGTTGGAAGGAAGGGCTATTTAGAGAATGAGGTGTTGGATTAAAAATAAGGGCAGTTTTGAAGTATTAAGATAAGTAGGGGTAGTTTAAGCGTAGTAGGGGTAGATCGACAAATATAAAAGATGATGAATCGTTTGGATTAGGTGCGGCAAAAACCAAACTTTTAAAAAAGGTAAAAATAGGGGTAATTGGTGGAAGTAAGGGATATTTAGCGAATTAGGGGTAAGACTAAAAAGAATGAAACGACCTGAAATCCCCCATACGGGAAATCACGGATTGCTTTGAGAACAAGCCACATCAGAACCCAAACAAAAGAACATTTCATTGTCGTTTACAACAATTTCATCAGATTACAAGAATATACAGAGTATAAAGAAATATTACACATCATAAAATATCAGAGATTACAATACATTACATAGCAGCGGGAAATAATACAAACACAACTGAAGGAGATATACGGATACAAAGCTTTCCGAATATCATTCTAGCTGTTAACCAGGTTCCTGTGAAGATAAATCTGCAAAACCAAAACTACTAGCTGCCCGTGTCGAAATAGGGGCACCTAGAGTTTAGGTTAAAACAATAAACTCCAGGTCAGTCATGTGACTGGTGTGAGAACTAAAACAGTTATTAATCTTTATTTTAAAGTTAGGTAAATCAAGGGAACACGCCGTATAACACGGAATGGGTTTCCTCCCAAGAATCCCAATGCATAAAACAACAGCGCAATGCTAAATAAAGAACAATGAAGCTATTATAAGACCCAGGTCCCATCACACAATGCAACACAAGCCGGAGGATAGGGTTTTACCTTATAATAGCTAAAGAATGCTTGATACGTGAAATTTCATCTTTTATTATTACTATAAGTGAAGAAATCAATTTCAATCATAAGTATCAATCATAGGTGGCATGAATTCCGCATACCACTATGTCGCCATATATAGGTTATACAATCAAAACCGCAAAGTCACGTATTGGATGTTGGAGATGCTCTAGTCCATGTCTTAGGAACTGTCATGACTTCCCCTTGGATCGTCAGGACCGGTCCACCGATTTGGATTAAAATGCCTGAACACTGCGTTTCCCCACCCTTTCGGGTGTCAATGAGCCAAATGACTCCATCAGACCCGGATCGTCCGATCTAACCGAGGCGCCTCACTATCCATCATCCACATAAGTAAAATGCCCGGCCGCATAAAACACTAGCACCACTCCTAACTAGAAGGAAATGCATGCCCTCCTTGAAGTCCTCTCCCTGTAACACCCCGTGTATTCTATAACGTTAAGCTTCACGAATTAAAGCATAATTAATTATAAATGATGAAATCGAGGGAAATGGGTTACGCCGTTGCGTTCGTCTCGAAATTATGCTTGAGATAGAGTCCGAGTTTGTGTAAAACGGATATCTTATGAAGAAGATATGGATGAACGAAGATGGGCGAAAAACCAGAAAACGGGTCAGAATGCACTGGCGCACTTGGGAAGTGCGCCAGAACAAAAATGAACTGGCGCACTTGGGAAGTGCGCCAGAACAAAAATGAACTGGCGCACTTGGGAAGTGCGCCAGTACAATTTTTAGCCTGGCGCACCTGCAAAGTGCGCCCAGGTCTGAATGACCTGCTGGTCAGGTCTTGGCTGGCCTGATCAGGGTCTCGTCGAATTTCTGAGCCTTGCCTTATCACTAGGGCTAGGTGTCAGCTCCTGGTTGTTCTCTCCTTCAAATGAACAGCTAATAATAATCCAATCTCCATCAATGGTCCTAATCAATTCACAAACTCTATAAAAAGGACCTAAGACTCACCCTAATTCACACAAACAAAAATGGAGATGAGACCGTCATGCTGCTGAGGAAAGACTAGGAATATCCGTCAGAAATTGAGAGACAATTAGGAGATAATTCAAAAGCTTAAAGCAACGACAACTAAATCAAAACAACGCCTTCAAAAAAGGATAGCATCTACAAATTAAGAACTCAGATTCCTGAATTGAAGATTCGTCATACGTTGTAAGTAGAGTGCTATTCCGATGTGAATAAATAATTGTGTTTTGATTTGTGTAAAGTAAGAAATGGAATTGTGGCGATAATAATCTATATTTGTATGTTGCTTTGATTCTAAACGATTTGGAAATGTTGTGGTATACGATTGGATATTCTCAAGCAAATGATTCATGTTGAAAACTACATGTTTGTGGTAGTTTATTACAACACCTATTTGATGATTGCAAGTATATGATTCATGTCGAAAGTAACAACTATATGTTGTGGTAGTTTATTTGAGATTCATGCAAGTATATGATTTACTATTATTCCTACATGATGTATAATTTTATGGTCATCTTTAGTGTAATTGGATCCATTTGAGTATTATGATTCATATAAAGTTATGTTGGAATTGGCATAATGGTTCAAGTATAAAAACCATGCTTTTGTATTAGTGACAAAAGCATGCATCTTTGTGAACTTGTATTAATTCTATGAACATGACTAAACTATGTTTGTTGTTATGCCTAATTGAAAAACATGTTTTAGGCCTATGCTGTTATCAAAATCATATGATAATATATGTGACACATAAGTTACATTAGAATTACATTCCACTTGCAAGTTTACATAGATAGATTAAGAACCATGATTCAAGTTTAGGTATGTTTATGCCATATTCTATGAATAGAATAAAAACCGTGATTCATGTTTGGGTATGTTTATGCCATAATTATATGCTATTACAATGCAAGTTCACAAGTGCCTAATTTATGTTAATTAGTTCGCTATGTTGCAAGTTCATGTGTTCACACTCCCCTTTTTATGTTACTTAGAATATATAAACACCATGTTATAAGCCTCCCCTTTTTCGTGTGGCTAAGTTGGTTTTAAATGTTAAAGCCAACATATGTTATATTGTAGCAAACGTATAAAACGGGGGTAATGGCGATTGGGTTAAAATATAAAACATATGTGTTGGCATGTTTGACGCATGCCAACGACTTTGAAAAACAATTAAGTGGTGTAAATTAATTTCACCCAATAAAGATGAATTTGAATAATTGGCCGCAAATATTTAAATATAAAAAGAAAAGAGACAAAATATGTAAATGTAGAAAATATGATGTGTTTAACCCAAGGTTGGATTGAGTTGTGATGTAAACCTGCCCGGAACCGCCCGGCTGTCCAGTAGTCACAACAATACCTATCCAATGTGGGTGGTTAAACACAGAGCCCAATAAGGAACCGAGGTTAGACTGAGTTGTGGCGTAAGACTGCTCGGACCCAACTGACAACAGGCAGCCACAACAATACCTGTCTAATGTGAGAGGTCGAGGCTTTAATAAGACAATTAAAGCTGAGTCAGGATTAATAGGATTAAGTAAATTAAATTAATACTTAATCAAAATGGAACAAGCTAAACTATACAGACTGATTGGGGGTTAGGTTAACAAAACACTTAACCAACTTAGCATGTTGGCTAGAAATAGAAAACCTAGTAGCGGGGGACCCTTTTCAGCAGTAACCCTACAAGGTTTATCAGGATACCCTGAACTAGGCAGGGTGGGGCACGATTTCTATTCTGACTGTAAGAGGTCAAATCGACGGCGGTGGTGCAGCAGTGTAGGTTATAACGGGGTGCGGGCGTGCACACACTTCGGCACTGGGCACCATTAGCATACCTGTGCATCCGAGGATTGTGTCGGGTCGCCACCATGGGACTTGATACACCCCATGGTGGGACCAGCATAGGTAACTACAACAACGGGGGTCGTAAGACACATGTAACTAGTGAGTAGGAGCCGATCATCAGAAATGAATAACTTCACCCTGATTATGGGGTGCCTCTTGGGAACTAGTTTATATGGGTACAGAGATTGATATGGGGTACGATAGTATATTCGACCCTAGACAACTTAACTTAGTTTAGGGTGCTTTCCCATTTCCAGTTTATACTTATCATACCCAGTTCTTTATTCATAGACTGGGTAGTCCTAGACTTACTCAGGCTTTATTTCTGACTCTACTTTTCTTTCGTCTTCTTTTCTTTTGTCCCCCTCCCCCAGGTCCACAGGGAGGGAATACCGCAGCTTGACCAGCTTTCACATCCAGCTTGAAGAGAAAGAATGTATTGCTTGGATCTTTTTCGTTTTGGACTATGGCTTTGGACATCAATTATGGGACTTATGCGGTTTATTTATGTTTTCTTTATGCTTCTTTAAATAATGTAATCAAGACAGTTATGAAGATGTTATGTTTTTGGAAGTATTGTAAGACAAATTATGACATGGTTTGTGTAACACGTATTTTGTTGAAATAAAAGTTGTTGTTGTTTTTCACTGTTCAAAAATATGTGTTCTTATATCTGTCTTGTATATCTGTGATTTATACTAATAAACCTCCACCAAAATTAGGGCATTCCCTTTGAGAGTGACCCTAACCGAGGTGGGGTGTTTCACTTGGTATCAGAGCATAGGTTTACTAGATAAGATAAAAAGTTTTGAAAATTTATTTTCAAAATAAAATTTAAAGAAGCATTTTTAAAGTAAAAATATTATTTTATTTTAAAAAGGCATAGTCCCCCCCAAAGCCATAGGTACTATCTTTTATCCTTCATTTTGAATCTATCCTTTTTTTTCAGCATGTCCGAGGAACTTAACATGCCAGAGGGTATACCAATACCCGGTTGGTTTAGACGATTCTTAGAAGCAAGGGCCACTCAGCCAGGTCCTACCGTTCCCCCTCCTCCAGCTGCGGGAAATCATCCAGCTGCAGTAGCACCTCTTCCTCCACCTCCTCCACGGGTAATACTTTTGCTAAGATATGTAAAGATTTTAAAGCTATGGGAGGAAAGGACTTTCATGGAACCGAGTCCTTCGTGGAAGCCAGGAATTGGCTGAAGGAAACCGAGGACTTATTCATCATCTTTGAGGTAGAAGATAGGCAGAAGGTACAACTGGAAGTATGGCTACTTAAAGGCGAGGCTTCCTACTGGTGGGAAGTCACCAATGCAGAAAGGCCAGTGGAAACATGGGAGGACTTTAGGGCAGGGTTTGAGGCTAAATTTCTTTTAGAAGCTGAAAGTAGTCTTCAGTTGGAAAAATTCTTATTTCTTAAGCAAGGGAACATGACAGTCAAAGAGTATGTTAATCAGTTCGATCAGCTGGCTAGGTTCGGACTGGACCTAGTCAACACTCCGCACAAGAAGGCTCTTCGCTTTGTCAAAGGATTGAATGAGCCATTACATAGTTCGGCCATGACCCATGTACCCATGGGAGCTACGTATGAAAGGTTGGTGCAGATGGCATTGCTGAACGACGAGGATAAGGGAAAGAAGGAGATAAAGGCAGAAAGCTCTCAAGGGAAGAAAGAGGGTTTACAGCGTAAGAAGACAGACTTTAAGAAGGGCGGGAAAGGAAACAAAGAGAAGAGGAAGTGTAATTTCTATGGCAAAGTGGGGCACTTAGTGAAAGATTGCCAGAAAAAGAAGGCCAAGATGAATGGTGGGTGCTTTTCTTGCGGTGAGACGGGCCACATGGCTAAGGATTGCCCAAAGAAACGAGGGCAGGGGCAGTGGGCTGGATCCACCTCAGGGGCACAGGTTCATGTGCTAGAAGCGCCACCTCTGCAATAGCGAGGTATAAATACTTCTGTAGAAAGCGTAGTTTATCTTTATGATCACCCAGTTCGCACTTTATTTGATTCTGGCGCATCACACTCCTTTATTTCACCTGCTTTAGTAGAATCTCTGCACCTAGAAACTAGTATGGTAGAGGACCCCTTAATTGTTTCAAATCCAATTGGGGGCCCAGCTCATCTGTCTATGATCTGTGTGGGATTGAAAATTTCTATTCTAAGCGTAGAATTTAGATGTAGTGCCTTTGTTTTGGGCTTTTCGGTATATGGTTTGATGTTGGGCATGGATTGACTATCCAGTAATGGTGCCATCCATGATTGTGAGAAAAGGGTGGTTAGGCTTCTGACCCAACTCGGTAACACTCTGGAAATTACTTGTAATCCCTCGTATGCGGTTATGCTTAGTTATCTTGAATCGCTAGATGCCTCTGTTGAAAGTTTGCAATCGGTTAAAGTGGTCCGGGAATATCCGGATGTCTTCGAAGAGGTTAAGGGCTTACCTCCGAAGCGGGAGATAGACTTCCGCATATATCTTGTAGATAATGCAAAGCCCGTTTTGTTGCCCGTTAGACACATGGCTTATGGGAAAGGAAAGAGCTCAGTAAACAGATTAAAGAGCTTCTAGAGATGGGGTTCATTAGAAGGAGCATTTCAGAATGGGGCGCTCCAGTGGTGTTCGCTACAAAGGCGGATGGTTCACTTTGTCTGTGTGTTGATTATAGGGAGCTCAACAAGCTAACGAAAACAATAGGCACCCTCTCCCCAGAATTGACGATCTGTTTGATCAGCTTGTAGGAGCATCTGTTTTCTCCCAACTCGATTTGGCAACCGGTTTTCATCAGCAAAGGGTGGCTGAAGATAACATCGATAAGACAACATTCAGAACCCCAGACGGCTTCTTTGAATGGCTTGTCATGCCTTTTGGCTTGACAAACGCACCCTCTTACTTCGTGGACCTAATGAGTAGGGTGTTCAGAGATTTCCTCAACAAGTTCGTAGTGGTTTTCATAGACGATATCTTGATCTTCTCAAAGAGTGAAGAGGAGCATGCCCAGCACCTAAGGGCAATCATGGAAACTCTGCGAGTCCATCAACTAAAAGCCAAATTCTCCAAATGCCACTTTTGGAGAGAAGAAGTGAGGTTCCTCGGGCACATAGTATCCAAAGAAGGGTTAGCTGTGGACCCTGCTAAGGTAGTAGCGGTGTAGGATTGGAAGACACCAAGGAATGCAACTGAGGTCCGAAGTTTTCTAGGACTAGCAGGTTTCTATCGAAAGTTCATAAGGGGTTTTGCGAAAATATCAGCTCCTCTCACAAGGCTGACCAAGAAGAATCTAGTGTTCAATTGGGACTTGGATTGCGAGTTTGCTTTCCAACTGCTAAAAAGGGCTCTTACAACAGCCCCAGTATTGATGTTGCCAGATGGAAGCAAGATGTTCAAAGTTTATAAAGATGCATGTGGGACAGGGTTAGGCGCTGTCTTAATGCAAGAAGGAAGGGTAGTAGCTTATGGCGGAAGATAATTGAAAGTTCATGAAAAGAACTACCCGACCCACGATCTTGAGTTAGCCGCCATCGTCTTTGCACTCAAGTTTGGCGGCACTATCTCCTAGGTGACAAGTTTGAACTTTACACTGACCATAAATCGTTGAAATATCTTTTCTCATAGAAAGATCTTAACTTGAGGCAATAGAGGAGTTTCTTGCCTCGTACGATTTCAAGATCTCCTACACTCCAGGCAAAGGCAACGTAGTGGCAGATGCGTTGAGCCGAAAGAAACTAACCCTAAGCCCGTTGTTTGTTGAAAGACAAAGCCTAGAGTTTATAGCCAGCTTTGAATTTAGGCCCTCCTCCGATTTTGTACCGGGCTTGCTAGCATCTCTCGAAGTACGCCCGACTTTAGTGGACTCAATAGGGACAGCACAACGCGAAGACCCACAGCTTGTGGAGATGATTGATAGGCTAATTAGGGGTGAGACTTCAAGTCACCTCTGCAGATACTCCGTCGACGATAAGGGTTGGCTAAGGCGAGACGGAAGACTATGCGTCCCACAGACAAGGGATTTAGTAAAGATGGTTCTCGAGGAAGCACATCACTCCAAGATGACGATACATCCAGGCAGAGATAAAACGTACAAGGACATAAAGAGATCTTTCTTTTGGAGCAGCATGAAGAAAGACGTGGCAGAATTCGTTTCAAAGTGTATTGTTTGCCAACAGGTTAAAGCGGAACAAAAAAAGCCTGGCGGTCTTCTCCATCCTCTAGAGGTCCCGCAGTGGAAGTGGGATAGCATCTCAATGGACATCATTGATGGGCTGCATAGGTCTAGAAGAGGCAACACTAGCATTTGGGTAATAGTGGATAGGCTTACTAAAAGCGCCCACTTTTTACCTGTCAAGAGTAAAAGAACTGCCTCATCCCTAGCATCTCTTTACCTCAAGGAAATTGTTCGACTCAATGGAATACCCTCCATCATTGTTAGTGAACGAGACCCTATTTTCACAAGTGAGTTTTGGCGGAGTCTGCAAGAAGCGGTAGGCACACAGTTATGCTTGAGCACAACCTATCACCCCCAAATCGACGGCCAGACGGAAAGAGCGAACAGAGTTTTGGAGGACCTTTTAAGACTGTGCATCCTTGACTTCGGAGGGACGTGGGAAGACCATCTTCCTTTGATGGAATTTGCCTACAACAACAGCTACCTAGCCACCATCGGAATGGCGCCCTTCGAAGCTTTATATGGAAGACCGTGCCGATCGCCCACTTGTTGGTGGGAGTCTACTGACAAGCTCATACTTGGACCAGATATGATACGAGAGACTTCAGAAAAAGCAGAATTAATACGGAGAAGAAAGAAGACAGCCCAAGACAGAAAAAAATCCTACGCCGACAAGAGGAGGACCAACCTTGAATTTGAGGTTGGGGACAGAGTTTTTCTTAAGGTATCTCCGCTATGGAACGATGTTCGTTTTGGAACCACAGGAAAGCTAGCACCAAGGTTCGTATGGCCATTCCCTATCATCAATAAAATTGGGAAAATGGCCTATAGATTAGAGCTACCTGAAAAGCTGGCCGAAATTCACAACGTTTTTCATGTTTCGCACCTCCGAAAATATCTACGTGAATCTTCTGAAGTGGTAGAGCCAAATATCCTAGAAGAAGCTGAAGTGGAACGCGAAGCAACCGTAAGGAAAGTTCCAACCCGCATATTAGGAACAGAAGTGAAGAAGCTACGCAACCGCGAAGTCAAGCTCGTCAAAGTTCAGTGGAGCGATGCCGAGGGAGACGCAACTTGGGAAACTGAAGCTAGAATACGCACAGCCTACCCTTTTCTCTTCGAGGGTACATCTTTGATCTTTTTCCTTAAGTTGCGCTTTTATCTATCTTTTTAGGTATATCTCCTCGACCTTATCTTTTAGGTAGAAACTCTTTTGATGAAAACATGTAATTGAAACATGTTATGGATGATGGTTGCAAGTGGTTGCAAGTGATCGCTAGTGGTTGCTCGTGGTTGCATATACACACACAATTTAGGTTTTAGATCGGCTCAGTCACTTCATATTGCATATGCATATATATATGTTTGCAATCATATATGGTTGAAGTTTAATGTGTTGTCATATGGATGTTGCATTTGTATGAATGATTGTGCACTCTTGTAGAATCATGAATAGGAAAATTTGCATACATAATGGATTCATGACACTTACATAATTTGCATTAAGGAGGTCAACTGAATCAGTAGACCGACTGATTTTGCATTAGATAAGTACATGTACACACACTTCGCATATGATCATGAAGCATTATAAGTCTTTTAAGGACAATGGATGCTCGTGTTTGATGGATGAGTAGATGGATGTTTGGATGTTAAGATATACATTCTTCCTAACTTGAAGATTTCGGGGACGAAATCCTTTTAAGTGGGGGAGAATGTAACACCCCGTGTATTCTATAACCTTAAGCTTCACGAATTAAAGTATAATTAATTATAAATGATGAAATCAAGGGAAATGGGTTACGCCATTGCGTTCGTCTCGAAATTCTGCTTGAGATAGAGTCCGAGTTTGCGTAAAACGGATATCGTATGAAGAAGATATGGACGAACGAAGATGGGCGAAAAACCAGAAAACGGGTCAGAATGCACTGGCGCACTTGGGAAGTGCGCCAGAACAGAAATGAATTGGTGCACTTGGGAAGTGCGCCAGAACATTTTTTAGCCTGGCGCACCTACCTAGTGCGCCCAGGTCTGAATGGCCTGCTGGTCAGGTCTTGGCTGGCCTGATCAGGGTCTGGTCGAATTTCTGAGCCTTGCCTTGTCACTAGGGCTAGGTGTCAGCTCCTGGTTGGTCTCTCCTTCAAATGAACGACTAATATTAATCCAAGCTCCATCGACGGTCCTAATCAATTCACAAACTCTATAAAAAGGACCTAAGACTCACCCTAATTCACACAAACAAAAATGGAGATGAGACCGTCATGCTGCTGAGGAAAGACTAGGAATAGCCATCAGAAATTGAGAGACAATTAGGAGATAATTCAAAAGCTTAAAGCAACGACAACTAAATCAAAACAATGCCTTCAACAAAGGATAGCATCTCCAAATTCAGAACTCAGATTCCTGAATTGAAGATTCGTCATACATTGTAAGTAGAGTGCTATTCCGATGTGAATAAATAATTGTGCTTTGATTCGTGTAAAGTAAGAAATGGAATTGTGGCGATAATAATCTATATTTGTATGTTGCTTTGATTCTAAACGATTTGGAAATGTTGTGGTATACGATTGGATATTCGCAAGCATATGATTCATGTTGAAAACTACATGTTTGTGGTAGTTTATTACAACACCTATTTGATAATTACAAGTATATGATTCATGTTGAAAGTAACAACTATATGTTGTGGTAGTTTATTTGAGATTCATGCAAGTATATGATTTACTATTATGCCAACATGATGTATAATTTAATGGTCATCTTTAGTGTAATTGGATCCATTTGAGTATTATGATTCATACGAAGTTATGTTGGAATTGGCATCATGGTTCAAGTATAAAAACCATTCTTTTTTACAAAAGAAAGCATCTTTGTGAAGTTGTATTAATTCTATGAACATGACTAAACTATGTTTGTTGTTATGCCTAATTGAAAAACATGTTTTAGGCCTATGCTGTTATCAAAATCATATGATAATATATGTGACACATAAGTTACATTAGAATTACATTCCACTTGCAAGTTTACATAGATAGATTAAGAACCATGAATCAAGTTTAGGTATATTTATGCCATAATTCTATGAATAGGATAAAAACCATGATTCATGTTTGGGTATGTTTATGCCATAATTATATGCTATTACAATGCAAGTTCACAAGTGCCTAATTTATGTTAATTAGTTCGCTATGTTGCAAGTTCATGCGTTGACACTCCCCTTTTTATGTTACTTAGAATATATAAACACCATGTTACAAGCCTCCCCTTTTTCATGTGGCTAAGTTGGGTTTAAATGTTAAACCTAACATATGTTATATTGTAGCAAACATATAAAACTGGGTAATGGCGATTGGGTTAAAATATAAAACATATGTGTTGGCATGTTTGACGCATGCCAACTACTTTGAAATACAATTAAGTGGTGTAAATTAATTTCACCCAATAAAGATGAATTTGAATAATGGGCCGCAAATATTTACATATAAAAAGAAAAGAGACAAAATATGTAAATGTAGAAAATATGATGTGTTTAACCCAATGTTGGATTGAGTTGTGATGTAAACCTGCCGGAACCGCCCGACTATCCAGTAGTCACAAAAATACCTATCCAATGTGGGTGCTTCAACACATAGCCTAATAAGGACCTGAGGTTAGACTGAGTTGTGGCGTAAGACAGCCCGGACCCAACCGACAACAGGCAGCCACAACAATACATGTCTAATGTGAGAGGTCGAGGCTTTAATAAGACAATTAAAGCTGAGTCAGGATTAATAGGATTAAGTAAATTAAATTAATACTTAATCAAAATGGAACATGCTAAACTATACATACTGATTGGGGGTTAGGTTTACAAAACACTTAACCAACTTAGCATGTTGGCTAGAAATAGAAAACCTAGTAGCGGGGGACCCTTTTCAGCAGTAACCCTACAAGGTGTATCAGGATAACCTGAACTTGGCAGGGTGGGGCACGATTACTGGGCTGACTGTAAGAGGTCAAATCGACGGCGGTGGTGCAGCAGTGTAGGTTCTAACGGGGTGCGGGCGTGCACACACTCCGACGCAGAAAAATGAGGCACCGGGCACCAGTAGCATACCCGTGCATCCTAGGATTGTGTCGGGCCGCCACCATGGGACTTGATACACCTCATGGTGGGAACAACATAGGTAACTACAACAACGGGGGCCGTAAGACACATGTAACTACGCGAGTAGGAGCCGATCATCAGAAATGGATCACTTCACCCTGATTATGGGGTGCCTCTTGGGAACTGGTTTATATGGGTACAGAGATTGATATGGGGTACGATAGTATATTCAACCCTAGACAACTTAACTTAGTTTAGGGTGCTTTCCCATTTCCAGTTTATACTTATCATACCCAGTTCTTTATTCATAGACTGAATAGTCCTAGACTTACTCAGGCTTTATGTCTGACTCTACTTTTCTTTCGTCTTCTTTTCTTTCGTCCCCCCCCCCCCCCAGGTCCACAGGGAGGGAATACCGCAGCTTGACCAGCTTTCACATCCAGCTTGAAGAGAAAGAATGTATTGCTTGGATCTTGTTCGTTTTGGACTATGGCTTTGGACAGCAATTATGGGACTTATGCAGTTTATTTATTTTTCCTTTATGCCTCTTTAAATAATGTAATGAAGACAGTTATGAAGATGTTATGTTTTTGGAAGTATTGTAAGACAAATTATGACATCCTTTGTGTAACACGTATTTTGTTGAAATAAAAGTTGTTGTTGTTTTCCGCTGTTCAAAAATATGTGTTCTTATATCTGTCTTGTATATCTGTGACTTATACTTATAAACCTCCACCAAAATTAGGGCAATCCCTTTGACAGTGACCCTAACGGAGGTGGGGCGTTTCACTCCCATTTCCGGTTCACAACCGGGGTGTGAGGCTCGTGAATTAACACTACACAAAGCTACGCCACAAAGGTCGTGCTTTGATCATCAACCACACCACTCTTCTTTTCAACAGAAGCCTTGATCATTTGCATCTTAGCATGCCACACAGGAAATTCACGTTATGCAACCGATATCAATCACCACAGAATGAAATCCGATGTCAGACACACAGTCCATTTACAAGTCCGTGCTGGGTCTGGACGAAACCGGAGGCACATTGTACCTAGCGTATCCATCGATCTCCAAGTACATCTGGACGATCACCAACTGATTCCCTCCACTTGGGTGTATAGCCCAATCAAGATCGTTAGTAATTATCCAAACGATGTGAAGACCTCCGGTCTTTGACCACCGTTGTAACGATCCGGATTTTGACGATCTTGATCATCCGATATACAACACATATTGAACATCCAAGGATAAAAAATAACTGAATGGTTAATGAAAGAAGTTAAAGGGTGAAGGGTAGATAAGATAGAACTATTAGGATAGAAGAAGACGAAGAACATCATCATCAGAGTAAACAAGAACCCGAGCTGCTGTAAACACTAACTTCGACGGGAATAGAATCGCACCCAGTAAAATCATCACGAAAATGAAGAGAATGTTCTCGGTAACACAAAGAAATCACTCACGAGATTTATGGATTTTTCCGTGAATGGTTTCGATTTTGAAATGGTACGATTTGAGTTTTTGAGAAAATGTTTGGCGGCAGATATTTTGATGTTTGTTGAAGACGCTGGATTAGGTTTTAAGGGATTTAGAAGGTATATTTATAGGGTAGTTTAGACATATTTTTATATCGCCATTAACATAAAAATCACATTTTTGCTCCTTCCACATAATAAAAATCATATTTTTATATCTCCTACATAATAAAGATCGAATTTTTATTATCTATATAATATAAAAATATTGCCTTTCTTATAACAAAAATCTCATTTTTATTAGCATAAAAATCGAATTTTTTTGTTCACATAAATAATATATAAAAATCAGATTTTTATTTGCATGAATAAATAAATAAGAATTTAAAACTTACGGTGTTAATCGGAGGAAGGGGGCGCTTCAAGTGGTCGCGGCGTCGATGTAGTTGCTCGGCGTCCTTGCTGTTGGCATTTAGTGGAGATTCAATTGGAGTTTGGGTGGCTTTTGGGGAGGAGGGTGGAGGGGCTTTCATAGGGGCGGACCCGGACTTGGGTGGTGGCAGGGGAGGTGGAATGGTGGCTCAGGGAGTGGCACGGCGAGGCCGGAGCCACGGATTAGTCTAGGGTTCACTTTTGGGGAAAGAGGAGGCCGGAGGAGCGGAGGGGGTCGATGGGGCTGTTGGAGGTGGAAGGGGGGGTGGTGCGCCACCAATCGGCGGCGGCTCGGTGTGGTAATGGCGACGAACTCCAGGCCTGGCGCAGCGACGAGGTCGCATAGTTTTTTTTTCTTTTTTTTATCCGAATTTGTTAAGGGAGGAATGGAAAAGAAAGAAAGGGGGGCCATATGTAAATATAAATATTTTATTATTTTATTAATTTCAAAAAGCACCTTTTTATTTTGAACTCGAAATCCAACCCACCGACTGTCGTCCCTAGCTAATTACCCCCATTCTGAACACAATGGGATATGTATCGTAAGCTGATTCAATCGTTTCGATCAGTTTTCATCAACATCCAAATACAACTCTATATATTGAATTTGAACATGCATTTTAATTTACTGTGGTCTCATACTAACTCGAAAAATTCCAGAAAAATATATTCTAGCTTCGTATTTACGATACGGTCCTAACAAAACTTGTTTCATCAAATTCTGAGACCGTTTGAAAAATGTCCATTTTCCAGTCGATTAAAATCAACTAAAACTGATCAAACGCGTTTTCCTTTGCCACGCTCACATATTGATTCGAAAAATTATGAATTTTGGAATCTAGCAATAACTTGACATCACGGATCCAACAAAAGTGGTTTCGTCGAAAACTGACGTCGTTTGCAAAATTTCCTTTTTTTAAGGGCTAGAATTCCATAGCGACTATTCTGAATTTTCAACTGGACATATCTTTTGATTCCCGCTATGAAATTTCAATTTTTCGGATTCGCTGGAAAGATATTCTCAATTAGATTCTAATATTTTTGGTTTCGCTAAATTATGGTTTATTTTGAATCATGTACATTCATTTGAACTTCGAAATCGAATTATCGATCTACCGCGCCATTTTCAACTCCTTTTATAATTTAAAATAAATATTTATATTCTAATGACGATCTGCATAAATATATAAGTTCTAATTCTATTCAAAATAAATTTCTCGTCGTTATTATTTAAAATAAATCATTTTAAATATTCAAAATTCATCAAAATTGCCAAAATAAAAAATTTTAATTGGCTCAGATTTCTGGGTTGTTACAAAGAAGGGTTGTTTTGAAGTATTAAGAGAAGTAGGGATAGTTTAAGCATAGTAGGGGTAGATCGACTAATATAAAAGATGATGAATCGTTTGGATTGGGTGTTGCAAAAACCAACCCTACACAGTTGTGAAAAAATTGGGACAATTGTTGGAAGTAAGGGCTATTTAGAGAATTGGTGGTACGATTAAAAAGAAGGGCTGTTTTGAAGTATTAAGTGAAGTAGGGGTAGTTTAAGCAAAGGATGGGTAGATCGACAAATATGAAAGATGATGAATCGTTTGGAATGGGTGCTGCAAAAACCAACCATTCACAGTAGTAAAAAGATAGGGGTAATTGTTGGAAGTATGGGCTATTTAGAGATTTAGGGATAGGATTAAAAGAAGGGATGTTTTGTGAAGTATTAAGAGGAGTACTGGTAGTTTAAGCATAGTAGGGGTAGATCGACAAATATGACAGATGATGAATCGTTTGGATTGGGTGTTGCAAAAACCAACCCATCAGAGTTGTTAAAAAATTGGGGTAATTGTCGGAAGTAAGGGCTGTTTTGAAGTACTAAGAGAAGTAGGGGTAGTTTCATCGCAGTTGGGGTAGATTGACAATTATGAAAGCTGACAAATCTTTTTGATTGGGTGCTGCAAAAACCAACCCTTCACAGTAGTAAAAAGATAGGCGTAATCGTTGGAAGTAAGGGCTATTTAGAGAACTAGGGGTAGTATTAAAAAGAAGGGTTGTTTTGAAATATCAAGAGAAGTAGGGGTAGATTAAGCATAGTAGGGGTAGATTGACAAATATGAAAGATGATGAATCATTTGGATTGGATGCTACAAAAACCTACTCTTCACAAAAGGTAAAAAGGGGTTATTTTGAAAGTAGGGGCTATTTAGAGAATTAGGGTAAGGATTCAAAAGAATGGTTGTTTTGAAGTATTAAGAGAAGTAGTGGTAGTTTAAGCATAGTAGGGGTAGATCGACAAATATGAAAGATTATGAATGGTTTGTATTGGGTGCTGCAAAAACCAATCCTTCACAATAGTTAAAAAATAGGGGTAATTGTTGGAAGTAAGGGCTATTTATATAATTAGGGGAAGGATTAAGAGAAGGACTATTTTGTTGAATTAAGAGAAGTAGGGGAAGATTAAGCATAGTAGGGGTAAATCGACAAATATGAAAGATGATGAATCATTTGGATTGGTTGCTACAAAATCCAACCTTTCACAAAAGGTAAAATATAGGGGCAATTGTCGGAAATATGGGCTATTTAGGGAATTAGGGGTAAGATTAAAAAGAAGGGTTGTTTTGAAGTATTAAGGGAAGTAAGGGTAGTTTAAGCATAGGAGGGGAAGATCGACAAATATGAAAGATGATGAATCATTTGGATTGGGTGCTACAAAAACCAACCATTCACAGTAGTAAAAAGATAGGTATAATTGTTGGAAGTAAGGGCTATTTTGAGAACTAGGGATAGGATTAAAAAGAAGGGTTGTTTTGTTAAGTATTAAGACGAGTAGGGGTAGTATAAGCATAGTAGGGGTAGATCGACAAATATGACAGATGATGAATCGTTTGGTTTGGGTGTTGCAGAAACCAACCCTTCACAGTAGTTAAAAAATAGGGGTAATTGTTGGAAGTAAGGGATGTATAGATAATTAGTGGTACGATAAAAAAGAAGGGTTGTTTTGAAGTATTAAGAGAAGTAGGGGTAGTTTAAGCATAGTAGGGGTAGATCGCCAAATATGAAAGCTGACAAATCGTTTTGATTGGGTGCTGGAAAAACCAACCATTCACAGCAGTAGAAATATAGGAGTAATTGTTGGAAGTAAGGGCTATTTAGAGAATTAGGGGTAGGATTAAAAAGAAGGGTTGTTTTGAGGTATTAAGATAAGTAGGCGAAGTTTAAGCATAGTAGGGGTAGATCGACAAATATGAAAGATGATGAATCGTTTGGATTAGATGCTGTAAAAACCAATCCTTCACTTTAGTAAAAAGATAAGGGTAATTGTTGGAAGTAAGGGCTATTTACAGAATTAGGGGTAGGAATAAAAGAATGACTGTTTTTAAGTATTAAGAGAAGTAGGGGTAGACTAAGCATAGTAGCGGTAGATCGACAAATAATAAAGATGATGAATTATTTGGATTGGGTGCTACAAAAACAAACCCTACACAAAAGGCAACAATTTGGGATACTTGTTAGAAGAAGGCATATTTGGAGAATTAGTGGAAGGATGTAACAACCCGAATTTTGATAACATGTTAAAACAAGAAAACAAGGCAGAATTATATTTTAAAACTAAGAATAAGGGAAAATGGGTTGCGCCATTGCGTTCGTCTCGGAATTCTACATGAAATAGAGTCCGAATTTTCGAAAATCTTAGTCTAGATGATGAAGTTATGGCCTTCAGAAGATTGAGCAGATTTCAGGAAGCACTGGACCAAGGTGTCGACCATAGGGTCGACCTACCCCCCCCCCTCCCCAGGTCGACCATTGTAACACCCCACTTCCATTAAGGTCACTCACAAAGGGAATGCCTTAACTTTGGTGGAGCTTTTTAGTAAACAGAACAGAAACTTACAAGACAGATAAAATAGTACTTGAAAATTTTTAACTTTATTACAGCGGAAACAGAAATCAATATGGTTACATCCTTTCAAATCTTAGAATTCAAGTACAAAATATCAGTCTTGTACAAAAGCCTTCAAAATGCATGGTTTAAAATCATAATCCCTATAGAACGGAAGCTATACAGAGCCAAGCCATACTTCAAGCACTTCAAGCAAAGAGAAATCCGGATCAAGCTAATGTATTCCCTCCTTAGATAAACCTAGGGGGGGAACGGAAGAAAAGAGGCGAAACAACAAGGGTCAGACATAAAGTCTGGCAAGTCCAGTGACTTTCAGCATATGAACAGATAATAATAATATGACATGAACATAAAACTGGATGAGAGATAACTGTAACAGGTGTAGCAGATATAACAGAAGAAAAGAATGACATAAACTATTGCTTTACACTTCTCTGCACTAATACTAGTATAACAGAATTAGGTGCCACCCTAATGTCTAAAAAGAAACGTATACAGAATAATTTAACAGAAACAGATTGCTACTAATGGGCCTTTACTACCCGATCAGAGACAGACAGAAGCAGAAACAGATTAATCCCTATGGAAACAGAATGTAGAATTAGGTGTACACTAGTAATGGGCCTTTACCACCCGAACAGACGGTACCACATAGAAACAGACAGGTGTTACCACCCAACAAAAACAGACAGTACCAACAGAAAAAGACAGAACTAAGTGTACCCTAAAACCCTACCCCAAGCGATCAGCTCCCTAATACATAAATATCCTGTGTCGACCCCACAGTGGGGTGTATCACTCCGTAAAGTGACAACCAATTGGCACAGACCTATTTACAGATGTCACGGCGTCTTACATCCTCAGAGGGAGACCAGGATCCATGCACGTACATGACCCGGTTGGAACGCACCATCAACACCACTCGCCATTATCAGAATGAACCACTTATAATTAGTTCAGTAAGCGTGCCCGGACCCTACCTACTGTTGGGTCAAAGTTTTGATACCAGAAAGGGTTACTGACTAATATGGGTCCCAAACAACAGATGACACAAGTAATTCCCCTCCTAACCTTGTGTCCCCAGACTAACAGATCTCAGATTAACTTGTTTACAAGTTCAGACATACAGAATTCAGATTTACTAGTTCACAGATTAAGTAAACAAGTTTTCAGACTAACAGATCAGATGTACAGATTTTTTTTTTAGATTTGTCTAACTTTGTATTGGGCCTACAGATTCATGGACGGGTTTACTACACCTATTAATCCAGTTGGTTTAACCCTATTTCCCCCAATACGTTTTAGACGTCATTCTTATCTTTGATTTGCATTAATTAATTATTAATGCCCAGACCTCTCACATTAGGTCGCTAGCTTGTGGCCACTGGATGGGCCGGGTGGTTCCGGGCAGACTTCTGCCACAAGCCAGACCTAACCTCGTGTCTTAAGCAGGTTATGACTAACTTCTCACATTAGAACCTATTGTTTGCGGCCACTGGATGTGCCGGGCGGTTCCGGGCAGAATTACGCCGCAAACTCATTCTAACCTCGAGTTAGTCACGTTTATCTTTGCGGCCAATTAATTAATAATTTATCGTTTATGCGCACGCCCTATATATATGCCAATTCAGATTATATCAATAGCAGGATGATTATATCAACACAGCAGATAACAGATTTTAGCAGATAACAGATTTTCCAGATTATATGACTTAACAAATTTAGAAACTTAGCAGATTTTGGCATATAACAGGTTAGGGATTTCAACCGACAAATTTAACAGATTAGGCACTTCAATCTAATTAGCAGTCTAGGCAATATAACAAAACTAGCAGTTTAGGCAACTTGGCAAATTAGCAGATTTAGCAAATTTAATATTTCTAAAGGTTCTATTTACATGCCTTGCCTAATCATAAATTAGGCCTAAATTCATATGCCTACATAATTGTCATGATTCACAATATGAACATATATTCCATGTTTGCATAAATTTACGTAGCTCAGAATATGGACATAATTTACCATATAACATATATTCCAATTTTTGTTAAACTAGCCTTATACATCAGATTCACATATAAATTATACCAAGTATGATCATTAATTACAATGCATGCCATATATGCAAAAATCCCTATTTAGGAGTAATCACAATAATAGATATCCTAATTAATGTAAATCTTTACATCTAAGTTTCCATATTCTTCTTCTTTTCAAGTCATGAATCATTATGCAAACTATACCCAACAATCTAAATCTTTAAATCACATCTTCTAAAAATTAGATCTTGACTTTTATATGCATTTTGTCCAAAGTCTCAAATCATATGTAATCATATAATGGTTCCTCTTTTCTTTTATCATAGAATATGCATAGATCCAAATCTAGTTTACAACATATGCTCATCTTTTTCTAATTAATTACAGATCTAAATAACAACATACACTATGCATACAACATATATAAATTATATGTTCATAGTCAAATTTATGCATCCAATCCCTAGTCACATGTCCAATATATTTTATGCCTCAGACCTAAAGTCATACATTCAATTCAGTCTTGTCAAATTTCGCATCATTCAATATTTATCCCAAAATTTGCGTTCATACATTCATCTCTTCTGAGATTAGGCACAGGCTCGTGGTAGCCTGGCTATAGCAACAGAAAAGAAGAAAGGAATACAGAACAATCACAGAAAACTGATCTAACAGAATAGAATATATATACAACCTCAAACTCAGATTTAAAAGCATATCAAAATTATAATTAACGTTTATAGCGGTGAATAACTGTACTTGCCTTGGTTGGATTTTAAATGGAAAAGGTGTTGTAGTTGTTCTCTTTTAGTCCTAATCAGAATTGGAGGAAGAAGAAGCACAAGTCCTAGCTTAGGTTTCAGCAGAGTAGATACGCCATTGATTTATTTTTATTTTTTGGGGAGAAAGAGAGCAATGGAGTCTAGAGAATTGTATATGAGATTTAGGTTTAGGTTAGGGATGTATATATAGGTGTAGGAAGTTATTTAGGACCATTAGATTAACACTGAATCATGAGAACCATTCAAATGCAAAATCTGCATTTGAGCGAATCGGCTCACGGGATGACAGCCAAACGCCCTGGATTAACCCCTAGTCGACCCAATGGGGCTTGGGTCGACCTCAAAAACGGGCCGGTTCGGTTATTCCCCATCCCAATTTGCTGTTTTAAACCTTTTTGCATGTTTATTTATTTAATTTTTATATATATCTATACGTATTTCTCTCATATGCATATAAACTTTAAGGCTTAATAACTTCTTCATAATTAACCATTTTTTTTATATATTCTCAGAAAATACGGGGTGTTACATTCTCCCCTCCTTAAAGGATTTCGTCCCGGATATCTTCAAGTTAAGAAGAATGTGTCCTACCATTCAATCACCCATCTACTCAACCATCAATCACTGGCATCCATTGTCCTTAGGGATTTCTAATGCTATATGAACATATGCAAAATTGTGTGTATATGTTCCTTATCTAATGCAAAGATCAGGCGGTCCACTGATTCGGTTGACCTCCTTAATGCGAATTATGTCAGTGCCATGAGTCCAACATGTATACAATTTTCCTATTTGATACATATCATTTCTATATATGTGCGCAACCATTCATCCATATGCAACATCCATGTGATGAGCCAATCATTTTGCATCCATTGAAAAATGCACACACATCCATATGCAGTATGAGAGTGCTCTTGAGCCGATCTAGTGCCTAGTGAGTGTATATGCATCCACGAGCAACCACTAGCAATCACTTGCATCCACTTGCAACCATCAAACATAACATGTCTCAAACACATGTTTACATCCATAGGATTCCTATCTAATGGTCGAAGACTCGATCGATAGGATACAGTCGAGGGATGGAAGCGAGTACAGATAAAACAAAAACTTGGTTCCCATTAGACATTGGTTGAGAAAATAATTCCCCTAAGTATCAACCCCGAAGACCGAAATCAACATCAGATTGACACCCAGAGGATTACCCTCTTTAGACAATGTCAAAACTGGAAATCAGAATTATTCAGATATTTACAGACAGACTACTGATACAGATCAGGTTCCCTAATGATTCTTAGGAAGCTAAGCATGATAAAATCATATCCCACAAAAACTCAGAATATATGTGTTATATTTGACGCCTAACACAGATATCCCTCAAACCTTAATCTCAAACAGATGAGCCATAACCCTTATGGGTCTGAGCCTACAGCGGAATTCAGAAATAATACTAGTATTAAAGTGCAGAGTATCGATTACAAAATCAAAATACCAGAATCAGAAAAAGTCTTAACTCCATAATCAGATAAAGAAATTAAACGTACTATAGAAATTTTCCTATTTCTATCCTAGCCACTAGCCTCAAGATTATTCGCCTGCCCTCCTTGTCCTCATCTCTTCGGGCAGTCCCTAGTGAAGTGTCCCATCTCCCCACAGTTGAAGCAAGCACCCTTCCTTTTTCTGCAATCCTTGTTCAAATGAGTCGAGCTTCCACAAGTAAAGCACTTTTTCCCTTTCTTATCTTCAGACTTCTCATCCTTCTTTTGTGTTTCCTTTTTGGGCCCCGCTTTCTTATTCTGTGGTTCTTCCTTCTTTGGCTCTTTCGGGCCCTTGTCTTCCTCGTGCAGTAGTGCCATGTCCACCAATTTCTCGTAAGTCGCTCCCATGGGTACATGGGTCATGGCTAGGCTGTGCAGTGGCTCGTTCAATCCTTTAACAAAGTGGAGAGCCTTTTTATGCTGAGTGTTGACTAAATCCATCCCGAACCTAGCTAGTTGGTTGAACTGGTTGACGTATTCCTTGACCGTCATACTTCCTTGCTTAAGAGATAAGAACTCTCAACCGGCCTCTCGGCATTAGTGACTTCCCACCAGTAGGAAGCTTCGTCTTTGAGCAGCCATACCGCCAACTGTACCTTCTGCCTATCGTCCACCTCGAAGATAACGAATAGATCCTCAGTTTCTTTGAGCCAATTCCTCGCTTCTACGAATGATTCAGTCCCTTTGAAATCCTTCCCACCCATGGCCCTAAAATCTCTACAGATCTTTGAGAAAGCAATTGCACGAGGAGGGGGTGGGGGAGGGGGATCATTTGCTGGACCTGCAGCGGCGGTCCTAGCCTCAAGATATTGACGAAACCAACCGGGTACATGGACACCCTCTGGTATCTCAGATGCTTCAGACATGCTGAAACGAAAAAGGAAAGGTTCAATACAAAAAGGACTGAAAGAAAGATATATGGCTCTTGGGGATCATGTTTTTCAAAATAAGCCTTAATTTTGAAAATACTTCCTTTTAAAACCTTTTTGAAAATAGTTTTCAAAAACTTTTATCTAATCTGGTAACCTTTAGCTCTGATACCAAGTGTAACACCCCACTTCCATTAAGGTCACTCACAAAGGGAATGCCTTAACTTTGGTGGAGCTTTTTAGTAAACAGAACAGAAACTTACAAGACATGTAAAATAGTACTTGAAAATTTTTAACTTTATTACAGCGGAAACAGAAATCAATATGGTTACATCCTTTCAAATCTCAGAATTCAAGTACAAAATATCAGTCTTGTACAAAAGCCTTCAAAATGCATGGTTTAAAATCATAATCCCGAAAGAACGGAAGCTATACAGCGCCAAGCCATACTTCAAGCACTTCAAGCAAAGAGAAATCCGGATCAAGCTAAAGTATTCCCTCCTTAGATAAACCTGGGGGGGGGAACGGAAGAAAAGAGGCGAAACAACAAGGGTCAGACATAAAGTCTGGCAAGTCCAGTGACTTTCAGCATATGAACTGATAATAATAATATGATATGAACATAAAACTGGATGAGAGATAACTGTAACAGGTGTAGCAGAAATAACAGAAGAACAGAATGACATAAACTATTGCTTTACACTTCTCTGCACTAATACTAGTATAACAGAATTAGGTGCCACCCTAATGTCTAAAAAGAAACGGGTATAGAATAATTTAACAGAAACAGATTGCTAATAATGGGCCTTTACTACCCGATCAGAGACAGACAGAAGCAGAAACAGATTAATCCCTACGGAAACAGAATGTAGAATTAGGTGTACACTAGTAATGGGCCTTTACCACCCGAACAGACGGTACCACACAGAAACAGACAGGTGTTACCACCCAATAGAAACAGACGGTACCTACAGAAATAGACAGAACTAAGTGTACCCTAAAACTCTACCCCAAGCGATCAGCTCCGTAATACATTAATATCCTGTGTTGGCCCCACAGTAGGGTGTATCACTCCCTAAAGTGACAACCAATTGGCACAGACTTATTTACAGATGTCACGGCGTCTTACATCCTCGGAGGGAGACCGGGATCCATGCACGCACATGACACGGTTGGAACGCACCATCAACACCCCTCGCCATTATCAGAATGAACCACTTATAATTAGTTCAGTAAGTGTGCCCGGACCCTACCTACTGTTGGGTCAAAGTTTTGATACCAGAAAGGGTTATTGACTAATATGGGTCCCAAACAACAGATGACACAAGTATTTCCCCTCCTAACCTTGTGTCCCCAGACGAACAGATCTCAGATTAACTTGTTTACAAGTTCAGACATACAGAATTCAGATTTACTAGTTCACAGATTAAGTTAACAAGTTTTCAGACTAACAGATCAGATGAACAGATTTTTTTCCAGATTTGTCTAACTTTGTATTGGGCCTACAGATTCATGGACGGGTTTACTACACCTATTAATCCAGTTGGTTTAACCCTATTTCCCCCAATACGTTTTAGACGTCATTCTTATCATAGATTTGCATTAATTAATTATTAATGCCCAGACCTCTCACATTAGGTCGCTAGCTTGTGGCCGCTGGATGGGCCGGGCGGTTCCGGGCAGACTTCTGCCACAAGCCAGACCTAACCTCGTGTCTTAAGCAGGTTATGACTAACTTCTCACATTAGAACCTATTGTTTGTGGCCACTGGATGTGCCGGGTGGTTCCGGGCAGAATTACGCTGCAAACTCATTCTAACCTCGAGTTAGTCACGTTTATCTTTGCGGCCAATTAATTAATAATTTACCGTTTATGCGCACGCCCAATATATATGCCAATTCAGATTATATCAATAACAGGATGATTATATCAACACAGTAGATAACAGATTTTAGCAGATAACAGATTTTCCGGATTATATGACTTAACATATTTAGAAACTTAGCAGATTTTGGCATATAACAGGTTAGGCATTTCAACCGACAAATTTAACAGATTAGGCACTTCAATCTAATTAGCAGTCTAGGCAATATAACAAAACTAGCAGTTTAGGCAACTTGGCAAATTAGCAGATTTAGCAAATTTAATATTTCTAAAGGTTCTATTTACATGCCTTGCCTAATCATAAATTAGGCCTAAATTCATATGCCTACATAATTGTCATGATTCACAATATGAACATATATTCCATGTTTGCATAAATTTACGTAGCTCAGAATATGGACATATTTTACCATATAACATATATTCCAATTTTTGTTAAACTAGCCTTATACAGCAGATTCACATATAAATTATACCAAATATGATCATTAATTACAATGCATGCCATATATGCAAAAATCCCTATTTTAGGTGTAATCACAATATTAGATATCCTAATTAATGTAAATCTTTACATCTAAGTTTCCATATTTTTCTTCTTTTCAAGTCATGAATCATTATGCAAACTATACCCAACAATCTAAATCTTTAAATCATATCTTCTAAAAATCAGATCTTGACTTTTATATGCATTTTGTCCAAAGTCTCAAATCATATGTAATCATATAATGGTTCCTCTTTTCTTTTATCATAGAATATGCATAGATCCAAACCTAGTTTACGACATATGCTCATCTGTTTCTAATTAATTACAGATCTAAATTACAACATACAATATGCATACAACATATATAAATTATATGTTCATAGTCAAATTTATGCATCCAATCCCAAGTCACATGTCCAATATATTTTATGCCTCAGACCTAAAGTCATACATTCAATTCAGTCTTGTCAAATTTCGTATCATTCATTATTTATCCCAAAATTTGCGTTCATACGTTCATCTCTTATGAGATTAGGCACAGGCTCGTGGTAGCCTGGCTGTAGCAACAGAAAAGAAGAAAGGAATACAGAATAGTCACAGAAAACAGATCTAACAGAAGAGAATATATATACAACCTCAAACTCAGATTTAAAAGCATATCAAAATTATAATTAACATTTATAGCGGAGAATAACTGTACTTGCCTTGGTTGGATTCTAAATGAAAAAGGTGTTGTAGCTATTCTCTTTTAGTCCTAATCAGAATTGGAGGAAGAAGAAGCACAAGTCCTAGCTTAGGTTTCAGCAGAGTAGAGACACCATTGATTTATTTTTATTATTTTGAGAGAAAGAGAGCAATGGAGGCTAGAGAATTGTATATGAGATTTAGGTTTAGGTTAGGGATGTATATATAGGTGTAGGAAGTTATTTAGGGCCATTAGATTAACCCTGAATCATGAGAACCATTCAAATGAAAAATCTGCATTTGAGCGAATCGGCCCACGGGATGACAGCCAAACACCCTGGATTAACCCCTAGTCGACCCAGCAGTGCTCGGGTCGACCTCAAAAATGGGCCGGTTCGGTTATTCCACCTCCCAATTTGTTGTTTTGAACCTTTTTTGCATGTTTATTTATTTAATTTTTATATATATCTATATATATTTCTCTCATATGCATATAAACTTCAAGGCTTAATAACTTCTTCATAATCAACCATTTTTTTATATATTCTCTGAAAATATGGGGTGTTACAACCATAGTGTCGACCTCCCCCTTTACAGGTCGACCTGGTCGGCCTATTTCGCCCTCAAAACCCATTTTTGAAGCCCGATATGTGTTTTGATGGTCCAAATTGACTCTAGGGTTGATCTCAGGGCCTAAATAAGTTCCTACATCTATAAAAACACCCTAAGACTTAACCTAATTCATAACAAATCATTTCTACACCTAAATGCTGTTGAATTCCCTCTTAAATCATGGCCATCGTCTCCAAATCAAAGTACAAGCATTCAAACTCAAATCAATTCAAAGAACAAAGCTTCAACAATGATTCAAGACAATAGATCAAAAAATTTCAGTTCTTAATTCGCTAGCCATGCTCTGTAAGTTCTAGTTAATTTCAGATCTAAACATTTAAATTTAATATGGACATGTGATTAAGTGAAATTGGACTTTTGATTCAAGTTTATTCTTGTTCCTTCTTGGATCTTGATTTTGGTAACATGTCTATCTTTATTCCCATGTCTAGTTTATGATCTATTCAGCTTGTTGTAAATCAGTTTTATTGATTAATGCTGATATTATTATCAAGTTGTAATGTTCATGCATGTGATGGTGTTTTTCCCTCTGATCTTATTTTTATGCAAAGTCCTACCTTCCCCTATTTATTTTCTTTTCATGAACCTTGGTCAATTTCAGACCATGGCCAAAAATGGCGATTTGCGTACGAAAATTATACGGGGGAATTATGGGATTATTGCCTATATGAATATGATGTAATAATTAGCAACATGAAATTGGATATTATCATTGTATTTGCAAGTTTGGGCTTGATCTGTAAATTTTGGTATAATCTTGTTATGATAAAATTGGCATAAACATTATATACATGGAATTTGGAACATATTGGATCTATGAAATGTAACATGAAATTTGGTATATAACATGTATGTAATTTGGCATAAATATTAAATCAAAAGATTTGGCTTATGTTAATTAGGCATATTTAGAATTGGGAATTTGAACATGAAAGCAATTGTAAATTTGATAATTGGCATAAACATGTATTATGAACTTGGGCAACTGACATGTATTGTAATGAAAAGATTATAGTTTAGGATAACTACATCATGAATCATTATTGGGGTTTATTGGGTATAAAACTTGGTACATGTAATTTTGGCTAGAACTTGACATGGTAAAATGGCATAAAAATTGGCATACATGTAAAATGGCATGAATTGAACATACGTAAATTTGGTATGAATTCGGCATATGTAAAACTGACATGTAACCTAGAACTTGGGCATATGTTAATTATGTAAAATTTGGAGTAGAAACATATATGATAATTTATGACTTGGAGAAAGTTTAATATGAACGCGCCTAAGTTGGGTTTTGGGTAGTTGGTATGTATTGGACATCTAGAAGGCACGTAAGCATGCTTATGAACTTGAAACATGAATTGGTTGGGAATATGAATCATTAACTTGATAATAGGCATAAGTGAAAACATGAAACTTGACATGAAACTCGCCATGAAACTAGACTCGAACTTGACATGAATCTTGAACAGGGACGTGACATTAGAATGAACTTGAAAACGGCTAACTCGAGGTTGGGTTGAGTTTGTAGTGTAAATCTGCCCAGAACCGCCCGGCGAATCCAGTGACTGCAAATAATAGGATCCAATGTGGGTAGTTGGTCTTATCGCGCTTAAGACCCGAGGTTAGACTAGGTTGGGGTGTAAATCTGCCCGGAACCACCTGGCGAATCTAGTGACCACAACAACTAGTCTAATGTGAGAGGTTGGGGTGCATTAATGAATTAATGCCACATGATAGGGTTACGTCATGAACCGCTTGAATATACTTAACCAATTTGACACGATGACTTGATAGGGTTAAGTCATGAACTGCTTGAATATACTTAACCAATTTGACACGATGATTTGGTAGGGTTAAGTCATGAACCGCTTGAATATACTTAAACCAATTTGACATGATGACTTGATAGGGTTAAGTCATGAACCGCTTGATTATACTTAACCAATTTGACACGATGATTTGGTAGGGTTAAGTCATGAACCGCTTGAATATACTTAACCAATTTGACACGATGACTTGATAGGGTTAATTCATGAACCGCTTGAACATACTTAACCAATTTGACACGATGATTTGGAAGGGTTAAGTCATGAACTGCTTGAACATACTTAACCAACTTGACACATGATTCGTAAGGCTGAGTCAATAACTTGAATGACAACACTTAGCCAATTTGACATGACACGTAGACGGGTTAAGTCACGAACTTGAATGGCCACACTTAACCAACTTGACATGCTAGACTGATGGGGTTAAGTCTCGAATTTAAATGACAAAACTTAACCTGCTGGACGGAAACCCTAGTTACGCTGTCCTTTTCAGCAGTAACCCACTAGATGTATCATGGTACCCTGGAACTAGGCAGGGTGGGGCACGATTACTGGGCTGATTGTAAGCAACTAGAACGACGGCTGAGTTGGTGCGCCATTATAGGTTCAGGAGGACTATGGTCGTGCACGTAGTTCGGAGTTGAAAAAGCAGGCAATGGGCACCAGTAGGTTTACACTGTGCGTGCTTGATTCGTGTCGGTGCTTGGCACCCTAGGGCTTGATACATCCCACGGTGGACCTAGCACAAGTGACTACATTCGGGATAGGGCCGTATGACACAGACACATGAACGAGATAGGACTTGTAGGGAGCCGATCGATTAATAGATCGTTTCGTAAGACCAAGTAATGGATCATTTCATGACATTGGGAAAGGGATCATTTTATATTCAACACATGGAACGGGTTGGGATATTAGTACGGGCGGTGCAGAGAAAATAGATATTATAGAAATATTTTAAATGGTGAAACAGAGAAATCTTGCGATGTTTGATAGAAATCTAGCGAAATTATACATGGTTCATCTTGAATGGGAACCTCGCAATGTTATACATGACAAAAATCGTATGATGTTATTCTTAGTGATCGTGCCTATAACTCATCTTGTCATCATGCTTATGTTTACTTTCAGTTTATTCATGCCATGTTATCTTACCTGTTTTTATGCTGAAAGTCACTAGGACTTACTCAGTCATTATGGCTGACCCATTTTGTTTCGCCTTTTTCTTCCGTTCCCCCCCCCCACCCAGGTTCGCAGGGTGGGAATACAGCTTAGTTCAGATGTTACCAAGCTCTAAGGCTCTTTCATGTACGGCTTGGATTTCACTTGGCTATGGCTTTCTTTGCTTTACTGGGGAATATCACAATTTATTTTTATGCTTCTTTGTTTTTGAGCAAGACAGATATTTTAGCTATGTAATTGGGTATTGGAAGTTGATGAGCTTTTATTGTAAACAATTATATTTACTAAATGATTTGAAGTACTTCTACTTTACTCTCCACTGTTTTATATATGTCTGTCTTGTAATATTTCTGTTCCAGTACCCATAATGCTCCATTGAAGTTAAGGCATTCCCTTTGTGAGTGACCTTAACGGATGCGGGGTGTTACATTTGGTATCGGAGCAGAAGGTTACCAGACTGGGCAAAAGCTTTTAAAAACCTTCTGAAACTATTTTCAAAACGTTTACAAAGAAGCATTTTTCTAAGAAAAGTTTTGTTTTACGAAAGGCATATTCCCCAAAGCCATATGCACTATCTTTTTATTCTCTCCTTGAGTCTCTTCTCTCTTTCTTTTTCACTATAGTTTTGTAGGTGTACGACACATGTAGGAGAGAAAAGTAGTGCCCAACCTCCATCAGTAGCCGTAGTAGTTTTATCTACAAATAATCTTACTTCAAACTTTGTATAGTTGTTGTGCGATGGAGGTAACTTTCGAGAGACTTGTCAACAAGCTATACAAGGATAGTAAGAACGAGGATAAAGAACACAAGCCTAAGGAGGAGAAATTTGTTGATATGGCTTAATCCACGAAGGAGGAAAAGGTGAAAGGAAAGAGGTCAAAGTAAAAGAATAATAAAAACCATGACAAGAAAGAACATCGTTGGTATGGTAAAAAGGGACATGTAGTCAAGTATTATAGGACAAGGACATGGGCAAAAAACAATATCGTCGAGAGGGCAATTGTATGCTCTCACTACTAGTGTACCTAAGAGAGGTGGTAGCGTTTCTTTTAAAGGTTTAGCTTTTCTTTTCTATCATCCCGTTAGAACTTTGTTTTTTCACATCGCATCCTTTTTAATTCAGCTTCGATAGTTGAGTCTCTGCATCTTAGTACTAGCGTAGTAGAGGATCCCATTTTTGTCTCACATCCTATTGGGGAATCGACTCCTTTATTTATGACTTGTTTGGATTTGAAAATGGTTATGCTTATTGTTGAGTTTAGAAGTAATGCTTATGTTTTTTTGGGCAATGGGTTGATTCTAGGGATGGAGTGGAGTAATAACCCGAGTTCTTACAACGTACTAGGACAAGAATCAAGGCAGAATTTAATTATAAAATCTGAATCAGGAGAAACGGGCTGTGCCATTACGTTCGACTCGGAAAAATACGCGAAATAGAGTCCGAGTTTTCGAGAATTGGAGTACGTATGACCCAGTTATGGCCCGTCAAAGTTTTCAGAAAAATTCAAGTTCAAAAACAGCTCGAAAATTCAAAACTGGAGCCGAATAGATTGGGCGGGAAAATTCCCGCCCAAGCCCCAGGTCGACTGGGGTGTCGACTGGGGAGTCGACACGCCCAGGGGCCAGGTCGACTGCCCAGTCGAAACGGGTGTCAACCTGGGTGGTCCGACCACTTTGGCCTAGGTGCACCTGCTTGGCCTTGTGCTCTGTTCTGATGGCCTATGACGGATTTTGAGGGTTAAGATCTATCCAAGGGTTAATAAGGGCCTAAACTACTCCTAATCTCTATAAGAACACCCTAGGACCTAACCTAAATCACTAAAAATCATTCTAGCAACTAAGTAATGCCAAAATCTATCTTGATCATGGCCTCCATCTCCAACTCCAAGGGCTTATGCATTCAAATCGGGTTCAAATCAAAAGGTGCAAGCTTTCTACATCAAATCGTGGAAGTAGATCAACGTTGCTACGCAAATTTCATGACGATTCTTCAAAAAAGGAGCCACCTTTCTTCTGTGAAGAAGATTCATGCTCCTAGCCCTCTTGCCACGCTATGTAAGTTCTAGCTACTTGTAGATTCTAACGGTGGTTCTACTGTGAAATGGAATAAAATGCGATGAAACATAAGTATGCTAGCCTATGTGAACCTAATTTTTCCCCTTTTCTATGATTTATGACCTTGGGCTAAGTATTAGCGACTTAATCATGCCACTTATGTTATGTTTAACCTAGTTTATCTTGCAAGTTTGAATCTTTATCTATGGAATGCTAGAATGAACCTTTGGGAACCATTTGACTTGTGAAACATTGGCAAGGACTTGACTTTGGGGCTTATGCATGTAAATGAACCCAAACCCCTTATGTTATCATGCATGTTTGTGGACAAATTCCCTTATGATACTATGCATGTTTATGGCCAAATTCCCTTATGATACTATGCATGTTCGTGGCCAAATTCCCTTATGATACTATGCATGTTCGTTGCCAATTCCTTTTTGGCATCGTGCATGTTTTGAGGCCAATATTAGTATAGTATCCTTACTATGTTGACTCGCTTTTACTTGGGTTGGAAATACGATTTGGGGTAGGCTAGACGAGCGTGATTATGACATGATAATTTGACATGGGATTTCACGAAAATATGACACTCACGATTCACCTAAATATGGACATGACATGTGGGGTAAACATGGGACTTGAAACTAGACACGTACGGGTTGTAAGTGTAATATGACACTAGACCAAATATGAAAGTGGCCAACTCGAGGTTGGCTTGAGTTTATTGCATAAATCTACCCGGACCCGCCCGGATTAACTAGTGGCTACAAACAATAGGACCTAATGTGAGTAGTTGGTCATATAGCACTTAAAACCCGAGATTAGACTAGGTTGTGGTGTAAAGCTACCCGGACCTGCCCGGCTTAACTAATAACCACAACAAAGTCTAATGTGAGAGGTTGGGGTGCATTAATCTAATTAATGCCACATGAAAAGGTTAAGTAATTTTGACTAATGACACTTAACCGATATGACATGAATGGGTAGGTTAAGTTAAACCGGACTTGATTTCTTAATGACACTTAACCATATGAGACAATTAGGGGATGGAGTTAAGTAATTTACACTTAACTAATCCGACTTGGTAATTAGATGGGGTTAAGTAACTTAGACTTAACTAATCTAAACACGGTAATTAGATGGGGTTAAGTAACTTAGACTTAACTAATCTAAACATGGTAATTAGATGGGGTTAAGTAACTTAGACTTAACTAATCTAAACACGGTAATTAGATGGGGTTAAGTAACCTACACTTAACTAATCTAAACACGGTAATTCAGTGGGGTTAAGTTAAACACTTAACCAATCTAAAGATGGTAATTCAATGAGGTTAAGTAACCAAAACTTAACCAACTTAACATGATAATTTAATGGGGTTAAGTAACTTATAATTAACCAATTATACATGATGATTTGATGAGGTTAAGTAACCTATACTTAACCAATCTAATATGAGGACCTGATAGGGTTAAGTCACAAGACCTTTTAAATATACTTAACCATTGTAATACGATTAGTGGATGGGGTTAAGCTAACCCATACTTAACAGATCCGAATCGATAATATGATGGGATTAAGATAATCTATGCTTAATCAATCTAACACGATAATCTGATAGGGTCAAGACAAACAAATACTTAACCAATTTGACTTGATAGGGTTAAGTCATGAGCTTCTTGGTATACTTAACCAACTTGTAGGGCTAAGCCTTGAACTTAAATACTTTTCCAATCTTGACATGATTCGTAGGCGGGTTAAGTCATGAACTTGAATGACAACACTTAACCCATTAGACAAAACCCTAGCTCAGGGGAGTAGGTTGAAAATTGTAGTTAACAAGGATAGCGGGAAGAGAAGCTAAGTGGTAAACCTTAGTTAAGGATAACTAAGTGATAATTCTTAGTCAAGGAAATTGGACCAGTTCACAGATAGATGAGTAACCCGATACGGTAGGTCATCGCTTGAACTCACGTGGAGGAGCGAATTATTTGACTTAGATAAAGGCTCCAACGAACTAGGTGACGAAGCGGTAGCTTCGGGGGACGTGAGGATACTCTTGGTTTCCCTCTGTGAGGTTGCAGATGATCTGCCTGGGCTCACAGAGGTTAAGGTCTACAGTAGAAGACCCAAGAGTATGCCTTGGTTGCTGTGCGAGCAACCTAAAGACGGGGATGGATTAGCGTGGAGTCGACGATACTTGATTTTTGCCTTGGATAGCGCGTCGTCGACTACCTACCATCTTTAGTCAATCATGTACGTACGGAAAGGTAGAGAACTCCCAACAGACCATATACTTGCTATCGAGTTATGGGTGAGGTTGGCCAATAGGAAAGTGGGGCTATAGTGGGGTCGGGATGTAGTTCTCATACATTATTTTTCTTGGATTGCCTTTCAGTAGTTGAGGGAGGGGTCACGTGGGACCATAGCCATGGATACAAAAACAGACCTTGATATCTGCATTGGTAGATGACTTAAAGCTCCCGACCGAGTTCCGTATCCCTTAATTTGCCCTGGCACGGAACTCGGATGGCACATTGAGATACATGTGCGTCTAGACATGGAAAACATTTCACGATACATACGTGGGATAAAGGGCATTGTTGACGGGTGGCATAATCCCTAGTGGCCCTAGGTGGCTTGAACCCAAACCGAGACACGAAAACGTTCATTAGGTAGCATAATCCCTAGTGGTCCTAGGTGGCATAAATCCTAAGTGAACACGCGATAGTTCATGGTAAGAAAACATAACCAGATCAAGGGTAGCAGTCCAAAACAACTTCAAGAATAAAATGGTACTACGTTGAGGTGGTATAGATTTACATGTGAAAGCCCGTACGGCCTACGGCAAAGGACTGAACTTATACATGGAAAGAAACATACGAGTTGGGAAAACCTACATATGCTATATATTAGGTTGACATGGACCATTACATGACGCGGGTTGGGATACTAGTACGAGAGGTGAGGAGCAAATATACATGATAAATACCTTGGGATGTTATACATGATAGATACCGCGGGATGTTATACGTGATAGATACCTTGGGATAGTATACTTGATAGAAACCTGACGATGTGATACCTTGATTTACCTTGACACCGTAGTTTATCTGGATACCTTAGTTTACCTTGCTACAGTAGTCCATCCAGTTATCTTGGTTTAGCTTATCTATCTTGTCGTCATCCTTATGTTTACATTCAGTTTATGCATGCCATGTTACCTTTACCTGTTTTTATACTGGAAGTAGATAGGACTTACCAGCCTTTATGACTGACCTCGTTTTGTTTCGCCTTTTTGTCTACCGTTCCCCCCCCCCCAGGTTTTCAGGGAGGAAACACTGTTATTTAGTTCGGACTTCCTCTGCTTGAAGGTCATCATGCATTGCTTGGACTTTTCTTGGCTATGGCTACCTTACTGTTTTACCTGGGGAATAATTTATGAAATGGTTTATGCTTCTTTACTATTGCAAGACAGGTTTTGATGTATTCTGATGCCAAAGGCTTTTGACCTTACTATTTTATAAGGTAATGAAATTTGCTTTACTTCCGCTGTTTTATATGTTCTGTCTTGTAATATTCCTGTGCATGTTTACCTCGATAATGCTTCACCAAACCTAGTGCATTCCCTATGTGAATGACCCTAGCGGAGGTGGGGTGTTACATTTGGTATCAGAGCAGAAGGTTACCAGACTGGGCAAAAGTTTTTAAAACCTTCTGAAAACTATTTGATAAACCGTTTACAAAGAAGCATTTTTCAAGAAAAGTTTTTTTTTAAAGGCTATTCCCCAAAAGCCATTAGCACTATCCTTTGTTTCCTTGATTGAACCTCTTTTCCTTTCTTTCCTCCATCTGTAGTCACAGTAGTTTTAACTGCGACTAATCCTTGTCTAGCTACATAAGTGTTTTCCTGTGCGATGGAGGAAGTTCTCGAGAGACCTGTTACCGAAGTTATAAGAAGGGATAATAGGAGCAAGGATAAAGGACACGAGCTTAAGAATAAGCAACTTGTTGGTATGGCTTGATCCACAAAGGAAGATAAGGACAAGATCAGCGAGAGGGCAATTGTATGCGCTCATTTCTAGCGTACCTAAGAGGAATGGTACCGTTTCTATTAAAGGCTTAGCCTTTCTTTTCTATCGTCCTGTCTAGACTTTGTTTTGATCATCGCATCATTTAAGTCTGCCTCGATAGTTAAGTCTCTGCACCTTAGTACTAGCATGGTAGAAGATCCCACTTTAGTCCCAAAATCTGGTTAGAGAGTCGGTCCATTTATTCATGACTTGTTTGGATTTGAGAACGTCTATGCCAAGTGTTGAGATTAGAAGCAATGCTTCTATTGTTGAGCTACGGATGGATTCTAGGGATGAAGTAGTGATCCAGTAATGGATGCCATTCTCGGTTTTGAAAGGAGGATAGTTAAACTCTTAACTTGCCTTGTTAATACCCTCGAAGTCTCGTGTAACCTTTTGGGTTCTGTCATGGTTAGTTACCTAGAATCTCTTGATGCATTTGTCGGAAATCTCTGATCCAATCGAGTAACGTTCGCCAATAAGACGGATGGTTCATTCCGCTTGAGAATGGGTTATAGGAATCACCCTAGTAAGTGCACGTGGTAACATGGATTGGCATCGGTAAACAAGATCCATAATTCACTAGTGAATTTTGGAGAGCTTGCATGAGTACGCAGATATGGTTGAGCCAAGTATACTAGGGAAAGAATAAGTGAAAGTGGAACGAGAGGCGATAGTGAAATGAGTTCCAACTCATACCTTGGAAATAGGAATCAAGGAGCTATGAAATCATGAAGTCAAAGGCGGTCAAGGAACAATGGAATTAAGCTCATGGAAATGCGTCTTAGACACGCGCATCATGTCTCTTTTTAAGAGTATATCTTTGATCCTTGGTTCACCTATAGAGCTTACTTGCATGCTATCGCTTGGTGGATATCCTCTCGGTCCTGTTTCTGTTACAAACCCCGTAAGGAGTTTGTCTTGTTTATCTCCTCGATCTTATCTTGGGAACCTTAGATAGAACTCTATGGATGTAAACATGTATTTGAATCATGTTATGATTGATATGGTTGCAAATGATTGCAAGTGGTTGCTCGTGGATGCGCGAATACACATTAGATAATAGATTGACTTGGTCACGTTTCATGTTGCATATGCACGAGTATTTATACTTGTTTTTGGATGAAATTGAATGTGTTGTCATGCGGATGTTGCATATGCATGAATGTTTGTGCACGCATATAGTGTTTATATGACTAGGACTATTTGCGTACATGTTGGACTCATGGCACTAAACATATTTTTCATTAGAAAGATTATTCAGGCCTGATCATTAGCATTAGCTAAGGAGCATATACACACACGTTCTGCATATGTTCTTATGACATTAGAAATCGTCTAAGGACACTGGTTGCCTTTGGATGATGTTTTGAGTAGATGGATGATGTATGGTAGGATACGTTCTTCCTAACTTGGAGATTTCTGGGACGAAATCCTTTAAGTTGGGGAGAATGTAACAACCCGTATTCTTACAATGTGCTAGGACAAGAATCAAGGCAGAATTTAATTATAATATCTAAATCAGGAGTAACGGGCTTTGCCATTGCGTTAGTCTCGGAAAAATACGCGAAATAGAGTCCGAGTTTTCGAGAATCGGAGCCCGTATGACCCAGTTATGGCCCGTCAAAGTTTTCAGAAAAATTCAAGTTCAAAAACAGCTCGAAAATTCAAAACTGGAGCCAAACAGATTGGGCTGGAAAATTCCCGCCCAAGCCCCAGGTCGACTGGGGTGTCGACTGGGGAGTCGACACGCCTAGGGGGCAGGTCGACTGCCCAATCGACACGGGTGTCGACCTGGGTGGTCCGACCACTTTGGCCTGGGTGCACCTGCTTGGCCTTGTGCTCTGTTCTGATGGCCTGTGATGGATTTTGAGCGTTCAGATCTATCCTAGGGTTAATCTAAGGGCCTAAACTACTCCTAATCTCTATAAAAACACCCTAGGACCTAACCTAAATCACTAAAAATCATTCTAGCAACTAAGTGCTGCCAAAATCTATCTTGATCATGGCCTCCATCTCCAACTCCAAGGGCTTATTCATTCAAATCCGGTTCAAATCAAAAGGTGCAATCTTTCTACATCAAATCGTGGAAGTAGATCAACGTTGCTACACAAATTTCGTGATGATTCTTCAACAAAGGAGCCACCTTTCTTCGTCAAGACGATTCCTGCTCCTAGCCCTCTTGCCACGCTATGTAAATTCTAGCTACTTGTAGATTCTAACGGTGGTTCTAATGTGACATGGAATAAAATGCGATGAAACATAATTATGCTAGCTGTTAGACCAAAAAGTGGTTCTAACACCCAAATTGATTAAAAGCAAAATGAAACGAGATCAAAATTATAAATGAACACACAGGATTTATAGTGGTTCGGCGAAGAAATGCCTATGTCCACTTGTCTTTTGCTATATTCAATGATTCAGTTGTAAATACAATGAAATATTCACTTGATTTCTCTCACAACTCACTTGCAATCACTCAATTGGCTAAAAACAAATAATGAAAGAAGATTTGGATTCTCCGGGAGTGCTGGAACTCGGATTATGAAGGTGGTTGAACTCTCAAAGTTCCAGAAAAAAGATCCTTTTCTTTGTCTCCAGACGGGGTATTTATAAGTGTGAATTTGCTCAG
Source organism: Allium sativum (assembly GCA_030737875.1). Classification (NCBI taxonomy): domain Eukaryota; kingdom Viridiplantae; phylum Streptophyta; class Magnoliopsida; order Asparagales; family Amaryllidaceae; genus Allium; species Allium sativum. The sequence continues at coordinate 504,157,296 of CM060925.1, forward strand.
AACCCGATCCGGATCGGAGCCACGTGTCATCCATCCCATCTGCCTCGGGTTCGGATGGATTTCTATGTTGACAACGCATCAGGGTAATGGACGTTGTGGGCAGGAACTGGTCATAGCCGATCCGGATATCCAGGCGCTCATGCAGGGGAGCAATGTGAAAAATGGGTTCGGATCGGAAGAGTAGTCTCCGGGGGTTCGGATCGGTACCTCCGATCCGAACAGGATTAAGTGAGGACCAATTCTCTCTTCTTTTTACTCTGCTCCGCTCCGCTCCGACCTATCTCTGTAGCAATCGGGTGGCTTTCCGATCCGACTGGAAGTAGATTCCCCTCCGACCCGAATAGCTGTGCTTCTTTAATTCCAAGAGTAATAGTTCACCGATCCGAACAGCAGACTTTACCCTATCCGAACCGCTATCCGGCTCCGATCCGACCCGCTTCAGAGTTTTTCAAGTTCTTCAATATTTCATGTCTTGACTTTGTGTTGCCCAGTTCACAAAGTGGGCTAACATTTTGCCCCCTCAAAGGATGCTTCTATTGGAGACGGAGCATGCTTTGACCATCAATGCATAGCGCTCTTCGAGGTAATTTCCCTTTTGATTTTCCTTGCGTTTTTATCTTTTTCTTCAAATTTCAATTCAGTTTGTTGCTGAGCTAAAGAACTCGGTTCGGTTCGGAATCTGATCCGAACAGACCCCCTCTTCTCTCTATCTTTCACTGGAGTATTGGGCCAAGCTTTATTTCTGGACCACCGATCCGGCCCGAACGGGGAGACGAATAGTCACCCTGTTTTCCTATATAAGCCTAGCCTTCACCCTCCTCTACCTTTCTTTCTTTATTGCTCTTCGCCTGACCGATTTCACTCTGAAACCCGAACTTTCATTATCTTTAAAAACCTGAAATTATCTCGCCAATCTTCGATTTAAACACCTCGGTAGGTTCTGAAACTTCAATCAATTTTATAACAACGGGTTTCAATTGAGATTCACGGTTAATTTTGAATGGTTTGAACATGACTCCTCTCTTGCTTCGATATTGCGTCTCCCTCCTCCCTTGCCGTCGTCGTGGGTGGTTCTACCACCATCTCGAGGCGCTGAGAGGTTAAATGGGGGATGCGCTCGTCTTTAACTGGAGCTTTGGACATGGACGTGGATTTGACTGTAATAAAGGAAGGGGAAGAAGAAGAAGAGGATTAATGGGATCGGTTCGGGTTGGAGTATCGAGGGTGGATGAGAGGGAAAAGAAAAGTGGTTCAGGAAGTCGGATCGGGTCAGGGCAAGGCAAGTAAAGAAAGGGAAAAAGAAAGGAAATTCAGTAGATCGGATCGGGTCGGGGCAAGTATTTAAGAAAAAGGGGGGAAAAGAGCTTTCCTAACCGGATCGGGTCGGACCGTAAGATGATGGAGGAGAAGTATAACTACGTGATCCGATCCGAACCGTTAGGGGACTCTGCCTCCGAACCGATCCGATTTTGATTTCTGAGTTTGAATGAGATATCCAAGCCTAAGGCCATGCCCCCGATCAGATCCCAATGAATGCACCTGAACCAAACCGAAGCACAGTCTACTTTAACGCATAAAAACTCGTCTAACTGGCCTAATCAACTTGTGGCATGACCTTCAATTTGATGGACAGTTAGGATAGTGCCTTGTGAACGTGACTAGACATCCAGAATTACTTCAACTCTTTATATCTTGCCAAACTTTTGCGTCGCACTTTTAAACATTTACTTTGCACTTTCCGTATACACTGTTCACACCTTAGTTTACACACACGCATGGGGGGATACGGGCTAATTTGCTCTAATTTGTGCTATTGCTTCTTCAATAGTTATATGACCATGAGACCCAGACGTTCTTCCAGACTAGCTGAGAGGAAAGAAGCCCCGGAAACCTCTAACAAAATCACTCTCGAGGACATATCTTCTCCGTCGGATCCAGAATGGGACAATGAGGGTCCAGACTACGGGGTTGGAAATCGGGAAAGCAACGAGGTGTCTTCAGAGAATGAAGTTTCTCTGGGTTTTAAGGAGGAAGGAGGGATTGGTGACGATCGAGCCCCCGATGAATTTGAATCGGCCGTTATATTGGAATCACCTCCAGATTCCGTTGAATCAACAATCGACAACGATCGACTTATCCGAATTTGCTTAAAGTACGGGATAATGAAAAGAGACACTCTAGTGCCTTCAAGCTCTGACCGCCCCCACAACCCTCCAGAAGGATATATGGAGGTCACTCGGTTGATGTGTATGGTCGGCGCTATCCCTCCATTCTCTCCCTTCATCGTTGACTTTTTAAGACAAATGCGGATTGCCCCCATGCAGCTGCATCCCAATTCGTATGCCTATTTGCACACTTTGTACATAGCATATCGTGAGATCTTAGGCATAGAGCTCACGTTCGATGACGTTCACTTCTTCTATAACTTCAAGCATCGGACTCGAGAGACTCCATCTTTCTGCTATTTTGAGTCAATTCCAAAAAGGAAGATAATCTCGGCACCATTCAGCAGTAAAGCTGGAGATTCCAGACTGGAATGGTTCTATGTGAAGCGACAGCCCGGATGTGCCAGGAGGTGGACAAAATCAAGTAAAGCACCGATTTCCTAAATCCGGGCTCTATACACTTGAATCATCACCTTAACTTGTTTTCTTTTTTGTTTGCAGTCGACAATCCCGAACAAATATCAGATCAAGTGTTCTTTGACCGGATGCACCAACTTATTTATGGCGATCAGAAATTCTTGACCATCGATGAAGTCCTTAAAGACGAATATCTTCACTTTCATGGGCTGTTATCCGTTTTTCGTAGCATTGGCCATGGGACGGCTCCATATGTATATATTCCTCCAGTGGAGGTAGTCCCAGAGACAGGAGAAGGCTCGGGAGTTCCTACAGTGCCTCTTCAAACTTCACCTTCTCCATCTTCTACACAAGATGACGAATTGGCTAACCTGGCCGAAAAGCATCGTGTAGGATATACTGCCCCCGAGGAGGCTACTTCTCTGGAAAAGTCAGCATCCTCCCAAGAGTCGCCACTTAATGCTTCCGAGGGGGATGTCCCTAGTACCGATGACCAAATATTTCAGGGTTTGGGGGATCTCCCCTTACCTGAAACTATATACACTTCAGAGGATTTTAGGAAGGTTCCTTTAGTCTTCACCTCTTCTGAAGAGACCACTCCTGCTAAGGCCAAAGAGCCTGCCCGTACTATTCTAGCTTCAGACTCGGGTTGGTTGGGGGGAAACACACCACTTAGGACACACTTTATACAACAGCATTAGCATTCATTGCACCTCTTTCTCCGTGAATCCATTAATTCTAAATTTCGTTTGTCTTATTACGCAGGTACGATGTCTCGATCCTACTATGATATCAGGAAGCTTCGCCGCAGCCTGTCCAATCCACCTCAGGATATCGAGTATGTTCGCTGTGATGATCGTGGTAGGGATGAGAGAAGGCCCTATGATCCCTATCGTTCTCGACCCTCACGTTCTCGCTCACCCGTTCGGCCAAAACAAGAGAAATACAAAGGTTATCAAAGCCGTAGGGAACAGGACAGACCACAATCTAAAGACTCCACTTCTTCCCATGAAAAGCGCAGTAGAGAGAGAAGTCCTCCAAAAGAAACCGGGTCTCGAAGTAAGCACAAGGTCCCTACTACTAAACGACCTAGGACAGACAAAGAAACTACCGAATCCTCCTCGCATAGGGACACCGAATTGACAATCCCTGCTTCTCCCCCACTAGATGCGGAAACTGCAGTAAAGCGAGCATATTTGGAGGAACAATTTCCCGAACACTACTTCGAGACTTTGACTTTTTTACCTGCCCTTGAACCTATTTCTTCTAAGTGGGCAGATGAGGCCAAAGCAAAATAGATGCGGTGGAAAAACAGTATTCTGAGATGTTTAAATATTCACGCAACCTTTCCAGAATCATCCGCACTCTAATCACAAATACCGACTCAATGCAAAAGACCGCGGAGGAGGATGCCAAGGCTTTAAAAGCTCTAGGAAAAGATTTGGAAGACACTCAAGCTCAGCTAGCTGTCGCTCAAAGGGACGTTTCTAACTTCAAACAAAAATTTGAGGACATGCAAAAACGTTATCATGACTTGCTTGAATCTCACACTCAAGAGCGTTCTGAGTTAAAAAAGCAAGCTGATGAGGCTAAGTCAGAAGCTGCTAAGACACGCCTTGCTTATGCTGACCTCGAACGAAAAAATGCCGAGTTAGCAAAGAGGAGTGCTGAGTTAGAAAAGAAGAATGCTGAGTTGGCTTCAAAGCTATTAGAGGCAGAGACCAGAGCTGCCCTGGCTGTGGGCAATGTTGAGTGTGCTATCAAATCTGCGGAGGAAGCCCGCAAACAGCTGTCAGAGGCGGAGGCTGATATTCAGGGTTTTCGCGAATTAATGATTGAATTATTCGCACATATCATCCGTCGCCGAAACATTTCTTGGATCGAGGATTATCCATCCACTCTAGCTCAAGTATGGAATCAGATCGTCGAGTGGGGAAAAGAGGAGATCAAGGTCGATTCCATCGATGAAGATAAGCTAATGGAGAAATACTTGAGGGATGATGAGCCAGAACGCCTAGCTAAAGGGCGTCGCCTCATTGCTGAGGCCATGGAAGAAGAGAGACGGAAGTCTAAACAGAAGAATGTTCTCGAATCTGGTTCCTCTTCTGCTGCCCTGCAACTTCTGAAGTAGAGGGTTATGATCCTAAAAATCCGAGAATTCCCCAAACAACTCTGCTATCCCCTATTCCTGAAACAACATCAGAGGCAGTAGTTACCCCTGCCGAGAAATCTTCGGAAGGTATCCCCACCTTTTCTCCTCAATTTGTCAAGGCTATTTCTACCTTTCGCCACATGATTGAGCAATAGATGAAAAACCCATTGTTTTCGCCTGAGTTGATAAATGTTGCTTCTCATTCTGTAGGTATTGAGCCATCCGGAAGAGCAGATGTGACTCAAGCCACCGCTGGGGTAGAGCCTATGGAAAAGGCAAAAGGAGGGGAGGACAAGGCTGCTCCTATAGACTTGGGAGAAGGAAGTGAGCCGACTAAGGCCGACACTCCCTATGATGAAGAAATGATAGCAGCTTTAAAGGATGATGGCGGTGACGGAGGTCATGAGGAGGAACCAGAAGTTGCAATAGTCGGGGAGTCAAAAAATGCTGATGGTGTTACTTTGGCTGCGATGAAAGCTGATCAAGACAAACGCTTGCAATTAAAAGCCGAAGAACTAGACCCTGAAGTCCTCAAGCCCCTCGCAGTTGTGGATGCTGGATCAAGGTTAGTTGTTAAGCTCTCAACTAGATCTATTACAGAGGAACTCGCTAAAAAATCTTCTCTTGATTCCAGCGCTCCGCCATCCGGGAAGAAGTCAACAGGCTCCAGCACCGCATCATCAGGAAAGAAGAAATCAAAACGAATCTTGACAGAGGCCGAGAAAGAAGCAAAGGATGCGGAGAAAGCCGCCAAGAAGTCAAAGGCTCACTCAAAATCTAAATAGTGGATTGCCTTGTGTCATTTTAGCATTTAGTGAACCAACAATTGCTGCTACAAGAGCGGCTCTTGCACCTTCTTTTTTAGCTACTTTCCTGTACAAATTCATTCGTTCGTAAATAAATAAAAGATAATTCATTTTATGCAATGTCTGTTTGTCAATAGTTCAGCACTTACGTAAAAATGCATGTCTTACTATAGTTATGAAATGAAGTTACGGAGGGAGGATATATGCATAAACATATATGCCCCCAGTCAATTCCCACAAATCATTCAATGCTTAATCAAGCCATCCGAATGTTCCCGATTTTCTGATGGGATAGCATTTCCTGTGTCATCAGTGCCTTTCGTTTTTTCTTGCATTTCTTTTATACTCTCCTATCTTATACTCAGGTTAGAGTTCTTACTGAGGCGGTCCCTTGTCTGGGTACACCTTCATGCCTTAGAGGACGTCGTCTTCCCGTCCTTTTATACTCTCTCTCTCTGGAGAGTTAGAGTTAGAGTTAGGGGAAGGATTTCTTTCTCGGCGCTCAGTCGGAGATGCTTTTATACTCTCTCTATCTCTGGAGAGTTAGAGTTAAGAATGTCGTTTTCTCATTCTTTTATGTCTTGTCGCACAAATGGCCGTTGTGCTTTTTCTTATGTTTAAACTGTCTTCAACATTTTCTGGTTTTGAATCATCCTGTATTCCATAATCATAATAGAATAATCAATGAATATATATATATATATATATATATATATATGATGCATAAAAGTAAATAACACACAATATTTTTATAGTGGTTCGGCTAAGTCATAGCCTACATCCACTTTATAGTCCTTTATTCATATCATCAGATTTTCCCAAGGCAAGTCGTGCCATATTACAGAGTTCATAAGAAAATTAACAAAGAGTACAACATTTCTAATCCAAATATCGCATTAAGTGTTGGGCATTCCATGCTCGAGGGACTTCTTCGCCATCTACGGTCGTTAACTTGAAGGTTCCTTTTTCGAGTTTCCATTGGATGACAAAGGGTCCTTCCCACTTTGGACTGAGGTGAGGAAGGGATGGAAAGACTCTCTTTAGCACCAAATCTCCTGGTTCAAAAGTTCTGAGGCGAACTTTTTTGTCGTAATAGCGTGCCATCTGACGTCGATGTCTTGCCGCACGCAAATCTGCTTCGTCCCTTTTTTCTTCGACTTCATCAAGAGACTCAAGCAAGAGCGCCCGATTCGTCATCGGGTCATAATATGTCACCCTGTGGGAAGGAACTTCCAGTTCAACTGGAATTACTACTTCTAAGCCAAAGGAGAGAGAGAAAGGGGTTTGACCGGTGGCCGTCTTAAATGTTGTTCGATATGCCCACAAAACTAGTGGCAATTCGTCAACCCATTTTGCCTTTGCACGCTCTAACCGTTTCTTGAGGATGGATTTTATTACTTTGTTTATTGCCTCTACTTGCCCGTTCGACTGCGGATAGGCAACTGCAGTATATGGCTTGTCAATCTTATACTTCTGGCAGAAATTTCTGAATTCAGTACTATCAAATTGGGTTCCGTTGTCAGTTATAATCATCCCTGTGATCCCGAATCGGCATATAATATTTCTGACCACGAAACTTATCACCTTTCTTGCCGTGATCTTGGTCAAGGGCTCAGCTTCCACCCATTTCGTAAAATAGTCCACGACCACTATTGCATATTTCGCTCCTCCTTTAGCAATCGGTAGAACTCCAATGATATCAATTCCCCATGTGGCAAATGGCCAAGGACTCACCATTGATTTAAGTTGGGTCGACGGTGCTCTGGGGATTTTGGCGAATCTCTGGCACTTATCGCAGCGTTGTGAATAATCAGCTGCATCTTTATTAATTGTAGGCCAGAAGTATCCATATCGCAATATCTTTTTTGCTAAAGTCTGACCTTCTGTATGATCTCCACACTCACCTTCGTGTACTTCTCTTAGTACACGCTTGATGTCGTCGTGTGCTATACATCGTAACAGGGGCATAGAAAATCCTTGCCTATAAAGAGTATCATCTTGTATGACATATCTGGTAGCCTTGCGAACTACAGCCCTTTTCTCACTCTTCTTTGATGCGAGTGTCCCATTCTTAAGGAAGTTCTTAATTGGAGTCATCCACGACTCCTTCTCCGGTTCTGCTTCGAAAGCGAACTCAACTTCCATCGACTCAAAGCTTGGCGATTCCAACGTTTCAATTGGAATTATTTCAGTCTCTTCTGGATTTTCGGAACTAGCCAGCTTTGCCAGCCTATCCGCCTTCTGGTTTTCGGCTCTTGGGATGTGTGTTATATCGTACCGCTCCAAGCTACTCAATAGCTCTCTCACTTTCCTGAGGTAGGCGATAAGTCGAGGTCCCCGAGCCACAAATTCCTCTCGTACTTGGAAAACAACGATTTTAGAGTCACAGAATATGTCCAATGTTTTTATTCCGAGGTCTTTAGCAAGCTTCAGCCCGGCAATCAGGGCTTCGTATTCAGAGTCGTTGTTAGTCGCCGAAAATTCTAATCGTAGAGCATAATATAACGACCGTCCTTTAGGAGTAACTAAGACGATTCCAGCTCCAGACCTTCGGTCGTTCTTAGCTCCGTCGGTGTATAACTTCCATGGATCTATCTTCAACTCATCTTCGGACTTGACCACTCTGTCATCGATTATTTCCCCCTCTGGGATGGTGAACTCCGCAATAAAGTCTGCCAAAGCTTGCCCCCTGATCGACTTTCGTGGTTGAAAATTTAAATCAAATTGGCTTAATTCTATATTCCATTTGATCAACCTCCCCGATGCTTCGGGCCTCTGCAAGACCTGCCTCAAGGTCTGGTCGGTGTATATGGTTATTGGATGAGCTTGGAAATAATGACGAAGCTTTCGGGATGCGATTAGGAGGCTGTAAGCGAGCTTCTCAATCTTTGGGTAGTTGCGCTCTACCGCTGCTAATTTCTTGCTTACATAATATACTGGCCTTTGTACTTTATCTTCTTCTCGAACCAGGGCTGTGCTAACGGCGTGAGCCGAGACTGCCAAGTAAACAAACAATTCTTCGTGATCCACTGGCTTTGACAAAATCGGAGGTTTCTCTAGCAGTTCCAGTAAATTTCGAAAGGCCTCAACACAGTCCGGAGTCCACTCGAAGTTCTTCTTTCCGCTTTTAATCAACTCAAAAAACGGAATGCATTTGTCTGTAGCTTTGGAGATGAATCCACTCAACGCGGCTACTTTCCCTACAAGACTTTGGACGTCTTTAATTCTCCTCGGCTCTTCAATGTTTCTAATCGCTGCTATCTAGCTAGGATTGATTTCAATTCCTCGTGAGCTCACAATGAAGCCTAGGAACTTTCCCGATGCCACTCCAAATGAGCATTTCAGAGGATTCAACTTCATCCGATACTTTCGTAGGATACCAAACATTTCCGCCAAGTCTTGCGTATGGCTGGAGGACTGTTTCGATTTGACAAGCATATCATCCACGTAAACTTCCATAGTCTTCCCTATTTGATTATAAAACATTATATTCAACAAGCGCTGATAAGTGGCTCCGGGATTTTTCAATCCAAACGGCATTACGACATAACAAAATAATCCCAAATTCGTAATGAAGCTCGTATGCTCTTGGTCTGGAACGTGCATAGGAATTTGGTTGCACCCAGAATATGCATCCATGAAAGAGAGAAGTTCATGACCTGCTGTCGAATCTACAAGCTGGTCAATTCTGGGAAGTGGGAAACTATCTTTAGGGCAGGCTTTGTTCAAATCTGAAAAATCAATACAAGTCCGCAACTTTCCATTCGGCTTCTTTACCAAGACGGGATTCGATATCCAGTCGGGATATGTCGAATCTCGAATAAATCCATTCTGCTTCAACTTCTCCGCTTCCTCTTTGAGAGCAGCCGACCTCTCTGGGCCCAGCATGCGTCTCTTTTGCTTCATAGGCGGATGTTTCGGGTTTACATTCAATTTGTGACTTATAATGGATGGCGATATCCCACACATGTCAGCGTGGGTCCAGGCAAACACGTCCAAGTTTGCCTTTAAGAAGTCCGTTAGTTCTTTAGCTCGACGTGGATCCAATTGAGACCCAATCTTCAAGACTCTTGTCGGATCAGCGTCATCAATGGGAATTTCCACTGTCGCTTCATTAGGAGTTGCATTCCTAGCCTCTGGTTCCTCGTCTTTTCTGGGATCCAGGTCTTCGGGCGTTCCTTTGGGCAACTCCTTCGGGGTCAATCTCTCTAATTGCTATGCCGAGCCCCCCATTGAGGGAGACGAGGCATCTTTACTCTCGATGTTAAGTCCTTTCATCAACATCTTTAATTCGGCTACATAGCAGGCCCGTCCGGAAACTTGAACCCCTCTCATTACTCCAGTTCCGGCTTCGGTCGGGAACTTAAGCAATAAACACCAAGGGGCGATACAAGCTCTGAATTCAGCAAGGGCAGGCCTCCCCAAAAATGCATTATAACGCGAATCTACGTCCAGTACTACGAACTGAAGCATCTGCACTCTTCTGCGTTCTCCTTGCCCCATAGTCACGGGAAATTCTATGTATCCCATGGGAGCTATTGACGCCCCGTTGAAGCCTCTGATCCACCCTTCACATGGCTTCAAATTTTCAGATTCCAGCTTCATCTGATCAAATGACTTTTTAAACAAAATATTAACGGAACTTCCGTTGTCTAGTAATACCTTATGAACCAAGGCCGGCCCAATGGTGGTAGTAATAACCAACGGATCATCAGTGGGTGATTGGATCCCAGTACTATCTCTGTTGCGGAACACCACGTCGTCAAACATCGTCTTCTGTTGTTTTATGGGGTTGATATCTTCCAGATCATCACCTTCATTAACATCTATGTGCTTGGCAGCATTTACATATTGACCCATTGATCTGAAACTACGGATTGCCGGGTGAGGTCCGCCCACTATCGAGTTGATAACAATTCCTTTACCTTTCTTATGCGCTGTAGGCTTGGGAGTAGGTAGAATCTGTTTTGGAGCCTGCTCTCCTTGCCCCCTGTCCCTCGGGGCAACCTTGTATTCATCCAACTTCCCTTCACGCAGCAGCTTCTCAATCACATCCCTCAAATGCCGACATTCATTGGTTGAATGCCCATGAGTTCCATGAAACAAACAAAACTTACCTGACGCCATTTCTTTCTTGGTCGAATCACGAGGTGGTGGTCTTTTGTACTGCAAAACATTGTACGTATCCAGGTAAAAATTCTCCAGGGTGTCGTTCAATGGTGTATAATTCTCGTAGGTCTGGAATCGGGGTCTTTTGTTAGGATCACTTCCCCTATTTCTGTTTCTTCTGTTACCCTTCGCATTACGGTTATTGTTGTTGCCCCCGTTTCCAGCATTGTTGTTTCCACCCTTGTTACCCACATTTACTTCAACTTTTCCGGAACTTTCCCCAGACTGCTTCACGGCGATGTTACTCTGTACATTTTCTTTTGATGCCGCTTCAGACTTTCTCTTCCGATTTGCCCTGGCTTCCTCTCGTCTTAAATAAATATTGGCCTTTTCATAGAATATTTCTCTCGTGGAGGGCATCTTTCCAGAAAGGTAGTCCCCGAACTCGGATTCAGGATCGACTCCTTCTTTCAATGCCATCAGAATAGTGGGCTCATAAGGATCACTAACTTCAGTCACAACTAAGTTGAAGCGGTCAAGATACGACCTCAAAGACTCTCCTGGCGCCTGCTTAATTCTTGACAATTCAATAACACTTTTGGACTTTCGGGCATGGAGTCGGAACTGATTCATAAAACGTTCGCTCAGTTCCCTGTAATTCGAAATCGAACGAGGGGGATGTCGGGTAAACCAGAACAGCGCCACATCTTCTAAATAGATTGGGAATGCTTTACACTTCACTTCATCAGGGGCAGCAGCAGCATTCATGAGCCACGAGTATCGCATCAAATGCTGTCCCGGATCAGTTCTCCCGTTGTACTTGTCCATCTGTGGCAGGTTAAAACGCCGGGGAAATTGGAAGTCGAGGATATTATCGGTGAAAGGAGTATGGCTTCGCTCAATGCCATAATCTTCATTTGTATAGTTCTGGCTCTCGGACATGATCTGGCGCACCATTGCCTGTACATCAGCATTAGTTAGGGGCCGCTCAGGTTCCCTGGCCCTAGTATTCGGGTTGCTTCTGGTCTCTTGTTCGGGAGATGCCCTTCTTCTTCGAGCTGCTTCTGCTCTATTCCATTCCCTACGCTCCCGGTCGATCTCGGGAGGAGGGGACTGGTGCCTTTGCCCCCGAGCGGGGTCATTGTTTCCTAGTGCTCGTGCAATATCCTCACGAGACCCCAAAGATTCGAATGTCAGCTGCTCCACATTCTGAGGTCGTTCTAGTGGCCTTCGTTCACGGGGCCACTCTTCCTCGGAAGATGAAGACTGATCCACTAGGGTGTGACGAACCGGTGATGGGGTTCTCTGTCGACGTAGTTCGCTAATCTCCCTGCTCATGAGCCTCATATTTTCCTGCATCATGAGATTAGTGCGCTCGTGGACTTTCATAGCCTCCCTTAGTACTCTCGAGCATGTCAAGTAAGCGCGAGAAATCTCCTTGAGTAATGGGCGTAGATGGATTGACCTGGTCACTGACCCTGGTGGTTGGAATCGGAGCATTTGTAGGGACTCGAGTAGAGGTTCCAACATCACCAAGAGTTGGATCGGATCGGAGATGGGAGGTCGGTTCGGTTCGGAGCTGGGGAGCCTGTTCGGATCGGTACATGGCCAGCTGCTCGGGTCGGTTCAGATTGGGGGAATGCACTGGTTCAGAATCTCCTACCCGGATCGGATCGGAGCTCTCCCCCTGGAGGCGGTTCGGATTTCCTGCATCGGTTTGTCCTGCTGTTGAACTCTGCCCACGAGACCTTGTCATAACCGCATTTTCTTAATCTTCGCCAGCTCCATTTCCTCGACCAGCTTGAACTTCTTTTCCTTTTCCTTTGGCCATGATTCTTCGACAATCACTTCAACAAATATCCAAGGACTTTGAAACTTGAGGATTAACTTCTTTGAACTCAGCGGTCCAAAAAGTAGAATGATAATCCCGAAAAACAAAGAATTCAGACGAATTCTCAGTGAAAGCACCAAAATGTTAGACCAAAAAGTGGTTCTAACACCCAAATTGATTAAAAGCAAAATGAAACGAGATCAAAAATATAAATGAACACACAGGATTTATAGTGGTTCGGCGAAGAAATGCCTACGTCCACTTGTCTTTTGCTATATTCAATGATTCAGTTGCAAAAACAATGAAATATTCACTTGATTTCTCTCACAACTCACTTGCAATCACTCAATTGACTAAAAACAAATAATGAAAGAAGATTTGGATTCTCCGGGAGTGCTGGAACTCGGATTATGAAGGTGGTTGAACTCTCAAAGTGCCAGAAAAAAGATCATTTTCTTTGTCTCCAGACGGGGTATTTATAGGTGTGAATTTGCTCAGAACCCGATCCGGATCGGAGCCACGTGTCATCCATCCCATCAGTCTCGGGTTCGGATGGATATCTATGTTGACAACGCATCAGGGTAATGGACGTTGTGGGCAGGAACTGGTCATAGCCGATCCGGATATCCAGGCACTCATGCAGGGGAGCGATGTGAAAAATGGGTTCGGATCGGAAGAGTAGTCTCTAGGGGTTCGGATCGGTACCTCCGATCCGAACAGGATTAAGTGAGGACCAATTCTCTCTTCTTTTTACTCTGCTCCGCTCCGCTCCGACCTATCTCTGTAGCAATCGGGTGGCTTTCCGATCCGACATGAAGTAGATTCCCCTCCGACCCGAATAGCTGTGCTTCTTTAATTCCAAGAGTAATAGTTCACCGATCCGAACAGCAGACTTTACCCTATCCGAACCGCTATCCTGCTCCGATCCGACCCGCTTCAGAGTTTTTCAATTTCTTTAATATTTCATGTCTTGACTTTGTGTTGCCCAGTTCACAAAGTGGGCTAACACTAGCCTATGTGAACCTAATTTTGCCCCTTTTCTATGATCTATGACCTTGGGCTAAGTTTTAGCGACTTAATCATGCCACTCATGTTATGTTTAACCTAGTTTATCTTGCAAGTTTGAATCTTTATCTATGGAATGCTAGCATGAACCTTTGGGAACCATTTGACTTGTGAAACATTGGCAAAGACTTGACTTTGGGGCTTATGCATGTAAATGAACTCAAACCCCTTATGTTATCATGCATGTTTGTGGCCAAATTCCCTTATGATACTATGCATGTTTGTGGCCAAATTCCCTTATGATACTATGCATGTTTGTGGCCAAATTCCCTTATGATACTATGCATGTTCGTGGCCAATTCCTTTTTGGCATCGTGCATGTTTTGAGGCCAATATATAGCATAGTATCCTTACTATGTTGACTCGCTTTTACTTGGGTTGGAAACACGATTTGGGGTAGGTTAGATGAGCGTGATTATGACATGATAATTTGACATGGGATTTCATGAAAATATGACACTCGTGATACACCTAAATGTGGACATGACATATGGGGTAAACATGGGACTTGAAACTATACACGTATGGGTTGTAAGTGTAATATGACACTAGACCAAACATGAGAGTGGCCAACTCGAGGTTGGGTAGAGTTTGTAGCATAAATCTACCCGGACCCACCCGGCTTAACAGTGGCTACAAACTATTGGACCCAATGCGAGTAGTTGGTCATATAGCACTTAAAACCCGAGGTTAGACTAGGTTGTGGTGTAAAGCTACCCGGACCCGCCCGGCTTAACTAGTAACCACAACAAAGTCTAATGTGAGAGGTTGGGGTGCATCAATCTAATAAATGCCACATGAAAAGGTTAAGTAATTTTGACTAATGGCACTTAACCGATATGACACGAATGGGTAGGTTAAGTTAAACCGGACTTGATTTCTTAATGACACTTAACCATATGAGACAATTAGGGGATGGTGTTAAGTAATTTACACTTAACTAATCCGACTTGGTAATTAGATGGGGTTAAGTAACTTAGACTTAACTAATCTAAACACGGTAATTAGATGGGGTTAAGTAACTTAGACTTAACTAATCTAAACATGGTAATTAGATGGGGTTAAGTAACTTAGACTTAACTAATCTAAACACGGTAATTAGATGGGCTTAAGTAACCTACACTTAACTAATCTAAACCCGGTAATTCAGTGGGGTTAAGTTAAAGACTTAACCAATCTAAACATGGTAATTCAATGAGGTTAAGTAACCAATACTTAACCAACTTCACATGAAAATTTAATGGGGTTAAGTAACTTATAATTAACCAATTATACATGATGATTTGATGAGGTTAAGTAACCTATACTTAACCAATCTAATATGCGGACCTGATATGGTTAAGTGACAAGACCTTTTAAATATACTTAACCATTGTAATACGATTAGTGGATGGGGTTAAGTTAACCCATACTTAACCGACCCGACTCGATAATCTGATGGGATTAAGATAATCTATGCTTAATCAATCTAACACGATAATCTGATAGGGTCAAGACAAACAAATACTTAACCAATTTGACTTGATAGGGTTAAGTCATGAGCTTCTTGGTATACTTAACCAACTTGTAGGGCTAAGCCTTGAACTTAAATACTTAGCCAATCTTGACATGATTCGTAGGCGGGTTAAGTCATGAACTTGAATAACAACACTTAACCCATTAGACAAAACCCTAACTCAGGGGACTAGGTTGAAAATCGTAGTTAACAAGGATAGCGGGAAGACAAGCCAAGTGGTAAACCTTAGTTAAGGATAACTAAGTGATAATTATTAGTCAAGGAAATTGGACCAGGTCACAGATAGATGAGTAACCCGATACGGTAGGTCATCGCTTGAACACACGTGGAGGAGCGAATTATCTGACTTAGATAAAGGCTCCAACGAACTGGGTGACGAAGCGGTAGCCTCGGGGGACGTGAGGATACTCTTGGTATCCCTCTATGAGGTTGCAGATGATCCGCCTGGGCTCACAGAGGTTAAGGTCTATGGTAGAAGAACCAAGAGTATGCCTTGGTTGCTGTGCGAGCAACCTAAAGACGGGGATGGATTAGCGTGGAGTCGACGGTACTTGATTTTTGCCCTGGATAGCACGTC
Organism: Allium sativum; assembly: GCA_030737875.1. Lineage (NCBI taxonomy): Eukaryota > Viridiplantae > Streptophyta > Magnoliopsida > Asparagales > Amaryllidaceae > Allium > Allium sativum. The sequence continues at coordinate 504,172,934 of CM060925.1, forward strand.
GTCGACTACCTACCATCTTTAGTCAATCATGTACGTACGGAAAGGTAGAGAACTCCCAACAGACCATATACTTGCTATCGAGTTATGGGTGAGGTTGGCCAATAGGAAAGTAGGGCTATAGTGGGGCTAGGATGTAGTTCTCATACATGATTTTTCTTGGATTGCCTTTCAGTAGTTGAGGAAGGGGTCATGTGGGACCATAGCCACGGATACAAAAACAGACCTTGATATCTGCATCGGCAGATGACTTAAAGCTCCCGACCGAGTTCAGTATCTCTTGATTTGCCCTGGCACGGAACTCGGATGGCACATTGAGATACATGTGCATCTAGACATGGAAAACGATTCATGATACATACGTGGGATAAAGGGCGTGGTTGACGGGTGGCATAATCCCTAGTGGCCCTAGGTGGCTTGAAACCATGAGTACATAGTCATGTTTAAGCCGAATGTACTAGAAGAAGAATAAGTAAAAGTGGAATGAGAGGCAACAGTGTAATGAGTTCCAACTCATATTTTGGAAACAAGAATTAAGAAGCTACAAAATTGTGAAGTTAAAGACGGTGAAAGCACAATGGAGTTAAGCTCAAGGAAATGCGACTCTGAAGATTGAAGACTAGATACGCGTATCATATCTCTTTTTAAGAGTTTATCCTTGATCCCTCTTTTCCAGTAGAGCTTATTTGCATGCTATCTTTCAAGTATATCCGCTCGGTCCTATTCTCAATCCCATTTCTGTTAGAAACCCCATAGGGAGCATAACTCATCTGTTAGTAATGCATGTTGGGGCTTGAGGGTGTCCGTTGGGTTGACTAAACTTTTTGGGTTTTATAGGATACAGGTTTTTTTTAAGAAGGGCTTTCCTTGTGACCTAAAAGGAGTCCATCATGCCTTGTTTCCTAGAATCATATATAGTGGTTGGGTTGAGAAATTCTTTGGGTGTCAGCCTGATGTTGATTCCGGTATTCGGGGCTGGTGCTTAGGGACTTCTTCCCCTAATCAGTATATATGTGACGTATATTTCCAGTTCTGACATTGCCTAATGGGCACAAAGTTTTTACTTGCTTCTACCACTGGAATATACCTTTAGGTAGGAACAACTGGGTGTAAACATGTGTTTGAGACATGTTATGATTGATGGTTGCAAGTGGCTGAAAGTGGTTGCTCGTGGATGCATTTACACATTAGGCACTAGATCATCTCAGTCACCTTTCATATTGCATATGCATGAGTGTTTATACTTATTTATGGATGAATTTGAATGTGTTATCATGTGGATATTGCATATGGATTGATGTTTGTGCACACATGTAGTGTTATTTTGACTAGGACTATTTTCATACATGTTGGACTCATGGCACTGGACATATTTTGCAAAAAGAAGATCAATAAGGCATGATCAGTAGCATTAGACAAGGAACATATACACACACTTTCTGCATATGTTCATACAGCATTAGAAATCTCTTAAGGACGATGGATGCCTGTTATTGATGATTGACTAGATGGATGATTGGATGGTAGGACACATTCTTCTTAACTTGAAGATTTCGGGGAAGAAATCCTTTAAGGAGGGGAGAATGTAACAACCCAAATTTTGATAACATGTTAAAATAAGAAAACAAGGCAGAATTAAATTTTAAAATAAGAATCAGGGAAAACGGTTGCGTCATTGTGTTCGTCTCGGAATTCTACATGAAATAGAGTCCGAGTTTTTGAAAATCGGAGTCCGGATGAAGAAGTTATAGCCTTCAGAAGATTGAGCAGATTTCAGGCAGCACTGGACCAGGGTGTCGACCACAGGGTCGACCTACCTCCTCCCCCCCCCCCCCCCCCAGGTCGACCATAGTGCCGACCTCCCCCCAACAGGTCGACCTGGTCGGCCTGTTTTGCCCCAGAACCCATTTTTGAAGCCCGGTACGTGTTTTGATGGTCCAGATTGACTCTAGGGTTGATCTAAGGCATAAATAAGTTCCTACATCTATAAAAACACCCTAAGACTTAACCTATTTCATAACAAATCATTCTTGCATCTAAATGCTGTTGAATTCCCTCTTAAATCATGGCCGCCGTGTCCAAATCAAAGTAAAAGCATTCAAACTCAAATCAATTCAAAGAACAAAGCTTCAACAATGACTCAAGACAATAGATCAACAAATTTCAGTTCTTAATTCGCTAGCCATGCTCTGTAAGTTCTAGTTATTTTCAGATCTAAAAATTTAAATTTAATATGGACATGTGATGAAGTGAAAATGGACTTTTGATTCAAGTCTATTCTTGTTCCTTCTTGGATCTTGATTTTTGGAACTTGTCTATCTTTATTCCCATGTCTAGTTCATGATCTATTCAGCCTGTTGTAAATCAGTTTTATTGATTCATGCTGATATTATTATCAAGTTGTAATGTTCATGCATGTAATGGTGTTTTTCCCTCTGATCTTATTTTTATGCAAAATCCTACCGTCCCCTATTTATTTACTTTTCATGAACCTTGGTCAATTTCGGACCATGGCCAAAAATCGCGATTTGCGTACGATATGTATACGGGGGAATTATGGGATTATTGCCTATATGAATATGATGTAATTATTGGCAACATGAAATTGGATATTATCATTGTATTTGCAAGTTTGGGCTTGATCTATAAATTTTGGTATAATCTTGTTATGATAAAATTTGCATAAACATTATATACATAGAATTTGGCACATATTGGATCTATGAAATGTAACATGAAATTTGGTATATAACATGTATGTAATTTGGCATGAATATTAAATCAAAAGATTTGGCTTATGTTAGTTTGGCATATGGAGAATTGGGAATTTGAACATGAAAGCAATTGTAAATTTGATAATTGGCATAAACATGTATTATGAACTTGGGCAACTGACATGTATTGTAATAAAAAGATATAGTTTGGGATAACTACATCATGTATCATGATTTGGGTTTATTGGGTGTAACACCCTACGTCCATTAATGTCACTCACAAAGGGAATGCATTAACTTCCATGGAGGTTTTAAGTGAATATAGAACAGTAAAATTACAACAAGACAGATATAAAATAGTACTTGGAAATTCAAAAACTTTATTTCATTGTAGCAGAAGTCAAAACATGTTTGATTACATCATAACACCATATTCAATGTCAAGTACAATATCTATCTTGATAAAACAAGTACATAATCCCATTACATGAATAGCCATTAAAAAGAAAGATAACAAGCCGGACTTTACTTCAGCAGTCCAAGCTTTCCAGAAGATAAGCAATCCAACTAGACTCCACTAGAACTTGGCCCAACCTGCGGACCTGAAGGGAGAAAAAGGATGGAAAAGAGGGGGTCAGACATAAAGTCTGGTGAATATGATAATTCTACAATACTATTACCAAAATAACTGGACTAAGGCATAAGCTGGAAAACAAGAAAATGTCTTTGAAGAGCAGATTAAGGACATAGACAATCGCTAAAGGCAACGTTATAGGCGCTCCTAAATACTAAAGGATAAACACTATACTGCACCACACCAGTCACCCTAAAGATTCATCCCACTTAGCTTCACTTAGAAACTTTCCCAATGGCTTTACGTACCCCTAGCTGACTACATAGGTGCCGCCTGCCCCTATCTCCACTAGGTGTACCCTACTTCCCATTATTCGATCGGCTCCCTAACTCGTAGATACCCGTGCTGGCCCCACAGTGGGGTGTATCACTCCCCTAAAGTGGCAACCTGATACAACGGACATGCACGGCTTATACCTACACGATGCAACAACGTCTTACCTACCAGCCCGGGTCCACACACGCATATGAAACCCGTTGGACTTGCGTTGCCACCGCTCCCTGTTTTGGCCTCTTATAGTCAAACCCAGTATGCGTGTCCCGTCCTCGACTAGGGTCGAGCCCACAAAGATACGTTTTGGGATACTGGTTGAAATGGGCCCCCACTATTTACCACAAGCATTCCACCTAAGCTTGTCCCCATTAGTCCATCCCACTTAACCCACTTAGTCATTTTCATTTACATGTGTGTTTGGTTAAGTCTAATCGTATTTCAAATGCCTCTAAAGGCAACCACCAGATTCCTCATGCCACCCAAGGCACCTACTTAACCCCCATGTCCCACCTTACATGATTATCTGGTTAAGTATTTCTTAGTTCATTAAGGCCATAACCTCATAAAGACCTCTCACATTAGACTGGCATTTATGGCAGCTGGATTTGCCGGGCGGGTCCGGGCAGTCTTACACCATAAAAGAGTCTAACGTCGTGTCTTTACAACTGTTATGCTTTAGTTTGGGCCTAGGACCTCTCACATTGGGCCGACATTTGTGACTACTGGATTTGCCGGGCGGGTCCGGGCAGGTTTACATCACAAACGGGTCCAACCTCGTGTCCTAAGCATTGATTATTAATAATAATCCACTTTCCCCCAATTTTAATAATTCCCTACTTGAATTATTAATTACTTCCAATTTTTAACAATGTCCATAATTGACTCAATTATGGACATTCATTCATGGTATGCAACATCTTACAAAATTGCACCCAATTTATTAATTCCTAGTATTACCCCTACCCCACGTTTGAACGTTTATTCGCAAAATATATGTTAGACTCGAATAGCCTAACTCATAGCATAAAAGAGATTATCATAATAACAACATGTATATGTGACCAAATGAATCATAATAAGGGGTGAAACTTGCATATGTCCAACTTGCATAGATTATACATGTCATGTATCTAAAGGTGTCAACTTGTTCAAAATTCACCTAATATGATCTCAATCAATTTTCATAAACTTACATATGAACATGTGTGAATCAACATCATCTAATTTTTTAACAACATGGTTTTATATGGGTACACCTAACTCAATAGGCAAATTCCCATAATCAAGTTTTATTTAATTATAGTTTCAAGTTTATGGGTACACCTAACCTAATAGGCAAATTCCCATAAACAAGATCCATTTAAATTAAGAAAAAAACATAACTTTAAGCATGATCCAACAACATCATGATTTTTCAACATAATATAGCATGATTTATAACATGGCATAGTATGATAGTATAACATAGCTTGACATGATTCTCAACATAGCACGACATAGCATAAGAGAATTTACAACATAGCATGACATAGCATATATAATTTACATCATACGACAACATAATAACATAATAAGAGATCCACAATATATAGAATTTACAATTACAAATCACATCACTTTCTAGTGATCCATTCATAACTGAGTCAAATTAGTTTGTAATAGTCTTGTGAGAATCATCATACTCACCAACAAAAGAAAATAATTAGAGAAAGAGAGATCTTTTGATTTGATTTGTGTAGATTTAGTTGTAGATGATTAGGCTTCCTCTTCTTAGTTTGTGACGGCTATGCTGAACTCCATGGCAGCAGCATGACGGTAGCTTCTCTAATTTTACAAGTGATTCAGGTCTAGGGTCTACCCACTTATTTATAGATTTTAGAATTCATTTAGGCCATTAGATTTAACCTAGAAATAACCGCAGCCGTTCAGACAAGATGGGGTTTATCTTGTTGACTCAGCAATGAGTCAGAAGTGACTCAGCAAACACTCAGCAAATTAATAAACTTCTATTCATGTTTGCATTAACGGCCCATATATATATATATATTCTACAATGTACACATTAGATACATCCCCCCCTTTTACACACTTATTATTGTTTTTATATACATATTAGATACATCCCCTCTCTTACACACTTATTAATATTTTTATATTCATATTAGATACATCCCCTCTCTTACATACTTATTAATATTTTTATATTCATAATAAATACATCCCCTCTCTTACATACTTATTAATATCTTTATATTCATATTAGATACATCCCCTCTCTTACATACTTATTAATATTTTTGCAACTTTAGTGTTGATAGAAAAGTCGGGGTGTTACATTCTCCCCTCCTTTTAGGATTTCGTCCCCGAAATCTTCAAGTCTGGAAGAATGTACATCCTACCATCCAAACGTCCATCTACTCATCCATCATACACAGGCATCCATTGTCCTTAAAAGACTTCTAATGCTTTATGATCATATGCAAGTGTGTGTACATGTCCTTACCTAATGCGAAATCAGGCGGTCTACTGATTCAGTTGACCTCCTTAATGCAAATTATGTAAGTGTCATGAATCCATTATGTATGCAAAAGATCCTAATTGCTTACATACTACTTCTATATGCGTGCACACCCATTCAACCGAATGCAGCATCCATATGATGGTACAACCATTATACATCCATTATACTAAATACATCCATATATATATGCAATATGCAATATGAAGTGACTGAGCCGATCTAGTGCCTAAAGTGTGTGTATATATGCATCCACGAGCAACCACTAGCAAACACTTGCATCCATTTTGCATCCATCATACATAACATGTCTCAAACACATGTTTCAACCATAGGATTATCCTAACTAAAGGTCAAAGATACTAATGAGAGGACATACTAAAGATAAGATAAGATAAGCTAAGCGATAAAGGAGAAATTAAAAGACATACCCTCAAAAAGAAAAGGGTACAACGAACGCATCTTCTCTTCTGTCTCCCAAGTTGCGTTGCTCTCATCATCTCCCCATTGCACTTTAACCAGTCTGACCTCTCGATTCCTCAACTTTTTGATCTCCGACCCAAGAATGCAGGTAGGAGCTCGTCTAATTGTTGCATCACGCTCTATTTCCACCTCTTTAAGCAAGCTCGGCTCTACCACCTCCGCGGTCTTGTGCAAACACTTCCTCAAATGTGATACATGGAATACGTCGTGTATTCCACTAAGTTTCTCAGGCAACTCCACCCTATATGCCATCTTCCCAATCCTGTTTTTTACAGGAAACGGCCCTACAAACCTTGGTGCTAATTTCCCCACGGACCCAAAGCGAACAACATTCTGTAACGGAGATACTTTGATAAAAACCATGTCCCCAATGTCAAACTCAAGATCTGTCCTCCTCTTATCAGCATACGATTTTTGCCTATCTTGTGCTGCTTTCATCCTCCTTCGAATCAACTCAATCTTCTCCGAGGTTTCCCTAACCATATCGGGCCCAAGTAGGATTTTATCGGTAGATTCCCACCAACATGTAGGCGAACGGCAAGGCCTTCCATAAAGAGCTTCGAAAGGTGCCATGCCAATACTAGACTGAAAGCTATTATTATATGCGAATTCTACTAACGGAAGGTGCTCTTCCCATGTACCCCCAAAGTCTAGGATACAAAGCCTTAAAAGATCCTCTAGAATGCGATTCACCCTCTCGGTCTGGCTATCTGTCTGAGGATGATATGCGGTGCTCAAACATAGCTGAGTCCCTACCGCCTCTTGTAAACTCTTCCAAAATTCGCTAGTAAAGATGGGGTCACGGTCGCTTACTATACTAGAAGGAATACCGTGCAAACGAACTATCTCCTTAATGTATACAGAAGCCAAACACGGAGCAGTCCTCTTACTTTTCACGGGAATAAAATGGGCGCTTTTAGTAAGTCTATCTACTATAACCCAAATCCCCGTGTTACCCTTCCTTGATCTTGGTAATCCATCCACAAAATCCATTGAGATGCTTTCCCATTTCCATAGTGGAACTTCTAATGGGTGAAGCAACCCACCGGGTTTCTTTTGTTCTGCTTTAACTCGTTGGCACACCAAGCATCTAGCGACGTACTCGGCCACATCCTTTTTCATACCGGCCCAAAAGAAAACCCGCTTCATATCTTTGTACATCTTATCCCCGCCGGGATGAATGGTCATTTTTGAGCGATGAGCATCATCAAGAATGGCCTTCCTTAAGTCTTCGTCTTGTGGTACACAAAGTCTATTATCCCTTTGTAACCAACCCTTATCGTCTAGGGTATACCTACGAAGATGGCTTGATGACTCCCCCCCTTTGAGCTTTTCTACTATCTCAACCAACTGTGGGTCGTCTCGCTGTGCCTCACCAACCCGTCCTAGAAGTGTAGGTCTAACCTCCAAGGATGCTAACAGACCGGGTACTAAGTCAACGGAGGGTCTAAAGTCAAACGTAGAGATGAATTCTAAGCTTTGTCGTTCAACAAACAACGGACTCAAGGACAACCTTTTCCTACTTAAGGCGTCTGCCACCACGTTACCCTTGCCCGGGGTATATGCTATTTCAAAATCGTAGGAGGCTAAGAATTCCATCCACCGTTGCTGCCTTAAATTCAAATCCTTCTGAGGGAATAAGTATTTTAATGATTTGTGGTCAGTGAACAGTTCGAATTTCTCACCTAGAAGATAGTGACGCCAAGACTTAAGCGCGAAAACAATTGCGGCTAGCTCTAAGTCATGCGTGGGGTAATTCTTTTCATGAACCCTCAACTGCCTTCCACCATAGGCTATTACTCTTCCCTCTTGCATGAGGACCGCGCCAAGTCCCGTCCCGCAAGCATCAGTATAGATGGTAAACGGTTTATTCCCGTCTGGCAGCACTAAGACTGGGGCTGAAGTTAAGGCTCTCTTTAAACATTGGAACGCATCATCGCAATCTTTGTCCCACGTAAAAACCAGGTTCTTCTTCGTTAACCGTGTTAATGGAGCTGATATTTTTGCAAAGTCTTTGATAAACTTCCTATAATAGCCAGCCAACCCCAAGAAACTTCTTACTTCGGTTGCATTTTTAGGGACCTTCCAATCTTGGATGGCCACCACCTTTGCGGGATCCACTGCTATCCCTTCTTTGGAAACCACGTGCCCTAAGAACCGTACTTTCTTCCTCCAGAAGTGACACTTAGAAAATTTTGCCTTAAGGTTATGCGCTCGAAGGGTTTCCAACACTTCCCTAAGATGTAAGGAGTGCTCTTCTTTATTCTTAGAAAAGACTAAGATGTCATCCACAAAGACTACCACGAATTTGTTAAGGTATTCCCTAAACACCCTACTCATCAAATCAACAAAATATGCAGGGGCGTTTGTCAAACCAAAGGGCATCACTAGCCATTCATAGAATCCGTCAGGAGTCCTAAAAGCAGTCTTATCTATACTATCCTCAGCCACTCTCAGTTGATGAAAGTCAGTGGCTAAGTCCAACTGCGAAAACACTGAGGCGCCAACTAACTGATCAAAGAGATCGTCAATCCTCGGCAGTGGGTGTCGGTTCTTTTTAGTAAGCTTGTTTAGTTCTCTATAGTCCATACAAAGTCTAAGAGACCCATCCGCCTTTGTGGCAAAAACTACTGGAGCACCCCACTCCGATATACTACGTCTTATGAACCCCTTCTCAAGCAACTCCTTTACTTGCTTATTGAGTTCCCTCCTTTCACGAGGAGCCATGTGGCGCACTGGCAAAGATACGGGTTTAGCATTATCCACAAGATAAATTCGAAAGTCTATCTCCCGCTTTGGAGGTAAGCCCTTCACCTCCTCAAACACATCCGGATATTCCCGGACCACTTCTACCGATCGCAGGTTCTCTACAGACGCGTCAAGCGATTCAAGATAACTTAGCATAACGGAATTTATGGGATTACAAAAGATGTCGAGAGCATTACCAAGGCGAGTCACAAGCCTAACTACTCTCCTTTCACAATCAAGAATGGCCCTATTTCTAGACAACCAATCCATTCCTAAAATTAGCCCATAGCCCGTGAAGCCCAATACATAAGCATCACATCTAAATTCAACGCTAAGTATAGAGATTTTCAAATCCAAACATATCATGGTCAAATGAGCTGAACCCCCAATTGGATTTGAAACGACCAAGGGATCCTCTACTAAACTGGTGTTCAAGTGTAGTGATTCAACTAATGATGCAGAGATAAACGAATGAGATGCGCCAGAATCGAATAAGGTACAGACAGGATGATCAAACAGAAAAACTAAGCTTTCAACAGAAATTGTTCTACCTCTTTCTTGCAGCGGTGGGGCCGCAATAGCCTGAACTTGCCCCCTTGCCTGCCCTGGTGCCATAAGAGCCTGCACCTGTCCTCCCGAGGTAGACCCTGCCCTCTGCCCCTTCTTTGGACAGTCCTTCACTAAATGTCCCGCATCTCCACAATGAAAACAACCAGTCTTCTTTTTCTTTCTACAATCTTTGCTGAGATGGCCAGGCGTCCCACAATTGAAGCATTTCTTCTTCCCTTTGCCATTATTGTTTTTACCACCCTTCTTATTTTGCTGTTGGGGTTTCTTCTGATCCCCTTTCTTTTCAACTGCCTTATCCTCATGCATAAGTGCCATTTCTACTAGCTTTTCAAAGGTGGCTCCCATAGGGATGTGGGTCATAGCCAACCCTTGCAACGGTTCATTCAAGCCTCTAACGAACCTCAAAGCTTTCTTCTCTGGCGTGTTCACCAACTCCAAGCCAAACCTTGCTAACTGATTAAATTTATTGACATATTCCTTTACTGATGAGCTCCCTTGCTTTAGTGCCAGGAATTTTTCCATATTTAAGTTCTCCTCTGCCCTTGAAAGAAACTTTGCCTCAAACCTTCTTCTGAAATCCGCCCATGAATCAACTGGACGTTCCCCGTTAGTGACCTCCCACCAAAACGAGGCCTCTCCCTTCATTAACCAAGCAGCTAAACGGACTTTCCTCCCATCTTCCACTTCAAAGATATCCAACAATTCCTCAGTCTCCTTAAGCCAATCTCTGGCCTCCACAAACGTCTCAGTCCCTTGAAAGGTTTTCCTCCCATAGCCTTGAATTCCTTGCACGTCTTTGCAAAAGTGTCAACACGAGGAGGAGGAGGAGGAGGAGGAATGGGTGCAACTAGGAGTGGAGGAGTATCCGCTGGGCCTGCAGTGGTGGCCCTAGCCTCCAAGTATCTCCTAAACCACCCTGGAATCGTCACACCTTCTGGGAGATTAAGATCTTCAGCCATGCTGAAACGAAAAAGGAAAGATTCAAAATGGAGAATTCGAAAGATAAAGATAAGGATATGGCTATTTGGGATTATGTTTTTCATAAAAACTCTCTTTAAATAACATTTTTTTTTGAAAGCACTTCTTCCAAAAATACTTTAGAAAAAAAAAAATTCTAAAAAAAATTTTTATCTGTTCTGGTAACCTTATGCTCTGATACCACGTGTAACACCCCACGTCCATTAATGTCACTCGCAAAGGGAATGCATTAACTTCCATGAAGGTTTTAAGTGAATATAGAACAGTAAAATTACAACAAGACAGATATAAAATAGTACTTGGAAATTCTAAAACTTTATTTCATTGTAGCAGAAGTCAAAACATGTTTGATTACATCATAACACCATATTCACTGTCCAGTACAATATATATCTTGATAAAACAAGTACATAATCTGATTACATGAATAGCCATTAAAAAAAAAGATAACAAGCTGGACTTTACTTCAGCAGTCCAAGCTTTCCAGAAGATAAGCAATCCAACTAGACTCCACTAGAACTTGGCCCAACCTGCGGACCTGAAGGGAGAAAAAGGATGGAAAAGAGGGGGTCAGACATAAAGTCTGGTGAATATGATAATTCTACAATACTATTACCAAAATAACTGGACTAAGGCATAAGCTGGAAAACAAGAAAATGTCTATGAAGAGCAGATTAAGGACATAGACAATCGCTAAAGGCAATGTTATAGGCGCTCCTAAATACTAAAGGATAAACACTATACTGCACCACACCAGTCACCCTAAAGATTCATCCCACTTAGCTTCACTTAGAAACTTTCCCAATGGCTTTACGTACCCCTAGCTGACTACATAGGTGCCGCCTGCCCCTATCTCCACTAGGTGTACCCTACTTCCCATTATTCGATCGGCTCCCTAACTCGTAGATACCCTTGCTGGCCCCACAGTGGGGTGTATCACTCCCCTAAAGTGGCAATCTGATACAACGGACATGCACGGCTTATACCTACATGATGCAACAACGTCTTACCTACCAGCCCGGGTCCACACACGCATATGAAACCCGTTGGACTTGCGTTGCCACCGCTCCCTGTTTTGGCCTCTTATAGTCAAACCCAGTATGCATGTCTCGTCCTCGACTTGGGTTGAGCCCACAAATATACGTTTTGGGATACTGGTTGAAATGGGCCCCCACTATTTACCACAAGCATTCCACCTAAGCTTGTCCCCATTAGTCCATCCCACTTAACCCACTTAGTCATTTTCATTTACATGTGTGTTTGGTTAAGTCTAATCGTATTTCAAATGCCTCTAAAGGCAACCACCAGATTCCTCATGCCACCCAAGGCACCTACTTAACCCCCATGTCCCACCTTACATGATTATCTGGTTAAGTATTTCTTAGTTCATTAAGGCCATAACCTCATAAAGACCTCTCACATTAGACTGGCATTTATGGCAGCTGGATTTGCCGGGCGGGTCCGGGCAGTCTTACACCATAAAAGAGTCTAACCTCGTGTCTTTACAACTGTTATGCTTTAGTTTGGGCCTAGGACCTCTCACATTGGGCCGACATTTGTGACTACTGGATTTGTCGGGCAGGTCCGGGCAGGTTTACATCACAAACGGGTCCAACCTCGCGTCCTAAGCATTGATTATTAATAATAATCCACTTTCCCCCAATTTTAATAATTCCCTGCTTGAATTATTAATTACTTCCAATTTTTAACAATGTCCATAATTGACTCAATTATGGACATTCATTCATGGTATGCAACATCTTACAAAATTGCACCCAATTTATTAATTCCTAATATTACCCCTACCCCACGTTTGAATGTTTATTCGCAAAATATATGTTAGACTCGAATAGCCTAACTCATAGCATAAAAGAGATTATCATAATAACAACATGTATATGTGACCAAATGAATCATAATAAGGGGTGAAACTTGCATATGTCCAACTTGCATAGATTATACATGTCATGTATCTAAAGGTGTCAACTTGTTCAAAATTCACCTAATATGATCTCAATCAATTTTCATAAACTTACATATGAACATGTGTGAATCAACATCATCTAATTTTTTAACAACATGGTTTTATATGGGTACACCTAACTCAATATGCAAATTCCCATAATCAAGTTTTATTTAATTATAGTTTCAAGTTTATGGGTACACCTAACCTAATAGGCAAATTCCCATAAACAAGATCCATTTAAATTAAGAAAAAAAACATAACTTTAAGCATGATCCAACAACATCATGATTTTTCAACATAATATAGCATGATTTATAACATGGCATAGTATGATAGTATAACATAGCTTGACATGATTCTCAACATAGCACGACATAGCATAAGAGAATTTACAACATAGCATGACATAGCATATATAATTTACATCATACGACAACATAATAACATAATAAGAGATCCACAATATATAGAATTTACAATTACAAATCACATCACTTTCTTGTGATCCATTCATAACTGAGTCAAATTAGTTTGTAATAGTCTTGTGAGAATCATCATACTCACCAACAAAAGAAAAGAATTAGAGAAAGAGAGATCTTTTGATTTGATTTGTGTAGATTTAGTTGTAGATGATTAGGCTTCCTCTTCTTAGTTTGTGACGGCTATGCTAAACTCCATGGCAGCAGCATGACGGTAGCTTCTCTAATTTTACAAGTGATTTAGGTCTAGGGTCTACCCACTTATTTATAGATTTTAGAATTCATTTAGGCCATTAGATTTAACCTAGAAATAACCGCAGCCGTTCAGACAAGATGGGGTTTATCTTGTTGACTCAGCAATGAGTCAGAAGTGACTCAGCAAACACTCAGCAAATTAATAAACTTCTATTCATGTTTGCATTAACTGCCCATATATATATATATATATATATATTCTACAATGTACACATTAGATACATCCCCCCTTTTACACACTTATTATTGTTTTTATACACATATTAGATACATCCCCTCTCTTACACACTTATTAATATTTTTATATTCATATTAGATACATCCCCTCTCTTACATACTTATTAATATTTTTATATTCATAATAGATACATCCCCTCTCTTACATACTTATTAATATCTTTATATTCATATTAGATACATCCCCTCTCTTACATACTTATTAATATTTTTGCAACTTTAGTGTTGATAGAAAATTCGGGGTGTTACATTGGGTATAAAACTTGATACATGTAATTTTGGCTAGAACTTGACATGGTAAAATGGCATAAAAATTGGCATACACGTAGAACGACATGAATTGTACATATGTAAATTTGGTATGAATTGGGCATATGTAAAACTGACATGTAACCTAGAACTTGGGCATCTGTTAATTATGTAAAATTTGAAGTAGAAACATATATGATAATTTATGACTTGGAGAAAGTTTAATATGAACGCGCCTAAGTTGGGTTTTAGGTAGTTGGTATGTATTGGACATCTAGAAGGAACGTAAGCATGCTTATGAACTTGAAACATGAATTGGATAGGAATATGAATCATTAACTTGATAATAGGCATAAGTGAAAACATGAAACTTGACATGAAACTCGCCATGAAACTAGACACGAACTTGACATGAAACTTGAACATGGATGTGATATTAGAATGAACTTGAAAATGGCCAACTCGAGGTTGGGTTGAGTTTGCAGTTTAAATCTGCCCAGAACCGCCCAGCGAATCCAGCGACTGCAAACAATAGGATCCAATGTGGGTAGTTGGTCATCTCATGCTTAAGACCCGAGGTTAGACTAGGTTGCGGTGTAAATCTGCCCAGAACCGCCCGGTGAATTCAGTGACCAAAACAACTAGTCTAATGTGAGAGGTTGGGTTGCATTAATGAATTAATGCCACATGATAGGGTTAAGTCATGAACCGCTTGAATATACTTAACCAATTTGACACGATGACTTGATAGGGTTAAGTCATGAACCGCTTGAATATACTTAACCAATTTGACACGATGATTTGGTAGGGTTAAGTCATGAACCGCTTGAATATACTTAACCAATTTGACACGATGACTTGATAGGGTTAAGTCATGAACCACTTGAATATACTTATCCAATTTGACATGATGATTTGGTAGGGTTAAGTCATGAACCGCTTGAATATACTTAACCAATTTGACACGATGACTTGATAGGGTTAAGTCATGAACCGCTTGAATAAACCTAACCAATTTGACATGATGATTTGGTATGTTTAATTCATGAAACACTTGAACATACTTAACCAACGTGACACATGATTCGTAAGGCTAAGTCATGAACTTGAATGACAACACTTATCCAATTTGACATGACATGTAGACGGGTTAAGTCACAAACTTGAATGACCACACTTAACCAACTTGACGTGCTAGACTGATGGGGTTAAGTCTCGAATTTAAATGACAACACCTAACCTGTTGGACGGAAACCCTAGTTACGCGGTCCTTTTCGGAAGTAACCCACTATATGTATCATGGTACCCTGGAACTAAGCAGGGTGGGTCATGATTACTGGGCTGATTGTAAGCGACCAGAACGACGGCTGAGTTGGTGTGCCATTGTAGGTTCAGGCGGACTATGCGTGCACGTAGTCCGAAGTTGAAAAAGCAAGCATTGGGCACCAGTAGGTTTACACTGTGCGTGTTTGATTCGTGTCGGTGGTTGGCACCCTAGGGCCTGATACACCCTATGGTGGACCTAGCACAGGTGACTACATTCGTGATAGGGCCGTATCACACAGGCGCATGAACGAGATAGGACATGTAGGGAGCTGATCGATTAATAGATCATTTCGTGAGACCAAGTAATGGATCATTTCATGACATTGGGCAAGGGATCATTTTATAGTCAACACATGGAACGGGTTGGGATATCAGTACGAGTGGTGCAGAGCAAATAGATATTATAGAAATATTTTAAATGGTGAAACAGACAAATCTTGCAATGTTTGATAGAAATCTTGCAAAATTATACTTTGTTCATCTTGAATGGGAACCTCGCAATGTTATACATGACAAAAATCGTATGATGTTATTCTTAGTGATCGTGCCTGTAGCTCATCTTGTCATCATGCTTATGTTTACTTTCAGTTTATTCATGCCATGTTATCTTACCTGTTTTTATGCTGAAAGACATTAGGACTTACTCAGTCTTTATGACTGACCCGTTTTGTTTCGCCTCTTTTTCTTCCATTCCCCCCCCCCTCCGGTTCGCAGGGTGGGAATACAGCTTAGTTCGGATGTTACCAAGCTCCAAGGCTCTTTCATGTACGTATTAGATTTCATTTGGCTCTGGCTTGCTTTGCTTTACTGGGGAATATCACAATTTATTTTTATGCTTCTTTGTTTTTGAGCAAGACATATATTTTAGCTATGTAATTGGTATTGGAAGATGATGGGCTTTTATTGTTAACAATTATATTTAATAAACAATTTGAAGTACTTCTACTTTGTTATCCGCTATTTTATATATGTCTATCTTGTAATATTTCTGTTCCAGCACCCATAATGCTCCATTGTAGTTAAGGCATTCCCTTTGTGAGTGACCTTAATGGATGTGCGGTGTTACAAAGGATTAAAAATAAGCATTGTTTTGAAGTATTAAGAGAAGTAGGGGTAGTTAAAGCATAGTAGGGGTAAATCGACAAATATGAAAGATGAAGAATCGTTTGGATTGGGAGCTGCAAAAACCAATCCTGCACAATAGTTAAAAAAAGGGTAATTGTTGGAAGTAAGGGCTATTTACATAATTAGGGGTAGGAATAAAAGGACTTTTTTTAAGTATTAAGAGAAGCAGGGGTAGATTAACCAAACTAGGGGTAGATCGATAAATATGAAAGATGATGAATCATTTGGTTTGGGTGCTACAAAGACCAACCATTCACAAAAGGTAAAAAATAGGGGTAATTGTTGGAAGTAAGGTCTATTTATGGAATTAGGGGTAGGATTAAAAAGAAGGGTTGTTTCGAAGTATTAAGAGAATTAGCGGCAGTTTAAGCATAGTAAGGGTAGACCCACAAGTAAGAAAGATGATGAATCGTTTGAGTTGGCTGCTGCAAAAATGATCCTTCACAATAGTTAAAAAATAGGGGTAATTGTTGAAAGGAAGGGCTATTTAGAGAATTAGGGGTAGGATTGAAAAGAATGGATGTTTTGAAGTATTAAGAGAAGTAGAGGTAAATTAAGCATAGTATGGGTACACCGACAAATATAAAAGATGATGAATCATTTGAATTGGGTGCTGCAAAAACCAACTCTTCATAGTAGTAAAAAGATAGGGGTAATTATTGGAAGTAAGGGCTATTTAGAGAATTAGGGATATGATTAAAAAGAATGGTTGTTTTGAATTATTAAGAGAAGTAGGGGTAGTTTAAGCATAGTAGGGGTAGATCGACAAATATGAAAGATGATTAATCGTTTGGATTAGGTGCTACAAAAACCAACCCTTCATAGTAGTTATAAAATGAGGGTAATTATTGGAAATAAATGCAATTTAGAGAATTAGTGGTACGATAAAAAAAGGGTTGTTTTGAATTATTAAGAGAATTTGTGGTAGTTTAAGCATAGAAGTATTAGATCGACAAATATGAAAGATGATGAATCGTTTGGATTTTGTGCTACAAAAACAAACCCTTCACAATAGTAAAAAGATACGGGTAATTGTAGGAAGTAAGAGACATTTAGAGAATTAGGGATACGATTAAAAAGAAGGGTTGTTTTGAAATATTAAGAGAAGTAGGGATAGTTTAAGCATAAGAGGGGTAAACCGACAAATATGAAAGATGATGAATCGTTTGGATTGGATATTGCAAAAACTAACCCTTCACAGTAGTAAAAAGATAGGGGTAATTGTTGGAAGTAAGGGATTTTAGAGAACAAGGGATAGGATTAAAATGAAGGGCTGGTTTGTGAACTATTAAGAGGATTAGGAGTAGTTTAAGCATAGTAGGGGTTGATCGACAAATATGAAAGATGATGGATCATTCGGAATGGGTGCTGCAAAACCCAACACTTCATCGTAGTTAAAAAATAGGAGTAGTTGTTGGAAGTTAGGACTATTTGGAGAATTAGCGGTAGGATTAAAAAGAAGGACTATTTTAAAGTATTAACACAAGTAGGGGTAGTTTAAGCATAGTAGGGGAAGACCGACAAATATGAAAGCTGACGAATCATTTTGATTAGGTGCTGCAAAAACCAACCCTTCAAGTGAAAAGATAGGTGTAATTGTTGGAAGTAAGGGCTATTTAGAGAATTAGCGGTAGGATTAAAAAGAAGGGTTGTTTTGAAATATTAAGAGAAGTAGAGGTACTTTAAGCATAGTAGGGTTAGATCGACAAATACAAAAGAGGATGAATCATTTGGTTTGGGTGCTGCAAAAACCAATCCTTCACAATAGTTAAAAAATAGTGGTAATTGTTGGAAGGAAGGGCTATTTAGAGAACTAAGTGTAGGATTAAAAAGAAGGGCCGTTTTGAAGTATTAAGATAAGTAGGGATAGTTTAAGCATAGTAGGGGCAGATCGACAAATATGAAAGATGATGAATCGTTTGGATTAGGTGCGGCAAGAACCAAACTTTCACAAAAGGTAAAAAATAGGGCTAATTGTTGGAAGTAAGGGCTATTTAGCGAATTAGGGGTAAGACTAAAAAGAAGGGTTGTTTTGAAGTATTAAGAGAAGTAGGGATAGTTTAAGCATGGTAGGGGTAGATCGACAAATATAAAATGTGATGAATCCTTTGGATTGGTTGCTGCAAAAACCAATCCTACACAGTAGTAAAAAAATACGGGCAATTATTGGAAGTAAGGGCTATTTAGAGAATTAGTGGTACAACTAAAAAGAAGGGTTGTTTTGAAGTATTAAGAGTAGGGGTAGTTTAAGCATAGGAGGGGTAGATCGACAAATATGAAAGATGATGAATCGTTTGGAAAGGGTGCTGCAAAAACCAACCATTCACAGTAGTAAAAAGATAGGAGTAATTGTTGGAAGTAAGAGCTATTTAGAGAATTAGGGATAGGATTAAAAAGAAGGGCTGTTTTGTGAAGTATTAAGAGGAGTACGGGTAGTTTAAGCATAGTAGGGGTTGATCGACAAATATAATAGATGATGAAACGTTTGGATTGGGTGTTGCAAAAACCAACCCTTCACAGTAGTTAAAAAATAGGGGTAATTGTCAGAAGTAAGGGATATTTATAGGATTAGTGGTACGATAAAAAATAACGGCTATTTTGAAGTATTAAGAGAAGTAGGGGTAGTTTAAGCATAGTATGGGTAGATCGACAAACATGAAAGCTGACGAATCGTTTTGATTGGGTGCTACTAAAACCAACCCTTCACAGTAGTAAAAAGATAGGTGTAATTTTTGGAAGTATGGGTTATTTAGAGAATTAGGGATAGGATTAAAAAGAAGGGTTTTTTTTTTGAAATATCAATAGAAGTAGGGGTACTTTAAGCATGTAGGGGTAGATCGACAAATATTAAAGATCATGAATCGTTTGGATTGGGTGCTGCAAAAACCAATCCTTCACAATAGTTAAAAAACCGGGGCAATTGTTGGAAGGAAGGTCTATAGAGAATTTGGTGTTGGATTAAAAAGTAGTGTTGTTTTGAGGTATTAAGATAAGTAGGGGGAGTTTAAGTATACTAGGGGTAGATCGACAAATATGAAAGATGATGAACCGTTTGGATTAGGTGCTGCAAAAACCTATCCTTCACAGTAGTAAAAAGATAGGGGTAATTGTTGGAAGTAAGGGTTATTTACAGAATTAGGGGTAGGAATAAAAGAAGGACTGTTTTTAAGTATTAAGAGAAGTAGGGGGAGACTAAAAATGGTAGGGGTAGATCGACAAATAAGAAAGATGAAGAATCATTTTGATTGGGTGCTACAAAACAAACCCTTCACAAAAGGCAAAAAATTAGGGTAATTGGTGGAAGAAGGCCTATTTAGAGAATTAGTGGAATGAATAAAAAGTAGGGTTGTTTTGAAATATTAACAGAAGTAGGGGTAGTTTAAGCATAGTAGGGGTAGATCGACAAGTATGAAAGATGATGAATCATATGGATTGGGAGCTGCAAAAACCAATCCTTCAAAATAGTTAAAAAAGGGGGTAATTGTTGGAAGTAATGTCTATTTACAGAATTAGGGGTAGGATTAAAAGAAGGACTATTTTTAAGTGTTAAGAGAAGTAAAGTTAGATTTATCATAGTAGGGGTAGATCGACAAATATGAAAGATGATGAATCATTTAGATTGGGTGCTACAAAAACCAACCCTTCACAAAAGGTAAAAAAATAGGAGTAACTGTTTGAAGTAAGGGCTATTTAGAGAATTAGGGGTAGGATTAAAAAGAAGGTTTTTTTTGAGGTATTAAGAGAAGTAGCGGTAGTTTAAGCATAGTACGGGTTGATCGACCAATAAGAAGAAGGGTTTTTTTGAAGTATTAAGAGAAGTAGTGGTAGTTTAAGCATAGTAGGGGTTGATCGACAAATAAGAAAGATGATGAATCGTTTGGAATGGGTGCGGCAAAAACAAATCCTTCACAAGAGTTAAAAAAATAGGGGTAATTGTTGAAAGGAAGGGCTATTTAGAGAATTTGGGGTAAGATTAAAAAGAATGGTTGTTTTGAAGCATTAAGAGAAGTAGAGATAAATCAGGCATAGTATGGGTACATCAAAAAATATAAAAGATGATGAATCGTTTGGATTGGGTGCTGCAAAAACCAACTCTTCACAGTAGTAAAAAGATAGGGGTAATTGTTAGAAGTAATTGCTATTTAGAGAATTAGGGATATGAATAAAAAGAAGGGTTGTTTTGAAGTATTAAGAGAAGTAGGGGTAGTTTAGGGATAGTAGGGGTAGATCGACAAATATGAAAGATGATGAATCGTTTGGATTGGGTGCTGCAAAAACCAACCCTTCACAGTAGTTAAAAAATACCTTAATTGTTGGAAGTAAGGCTATTTAGAGAATTAGGGGTACGATTTAAAAGAAGGGTTGTTTTGAAGTATTAAAAGATGTGGGGGTAGTTTAAGCATAGTAAGGGTAGATCTACAAATATAAAAGACGATGAATCGTTGTGATTGGTCTGGAAAAACAATCTATTCATAGTTGTAAAAAGATAGGGGTAATTGTCGAAAGTAAGGGCTATTTAGAGAATTAGGGGTGTGATTAAAAAGAAGGGTTATGTTGAAGTGTTAAGATAAGTAGGGGTAGTTTAAGCATAGTAGGGGTAGATCGACAATTATGAAAGATGATGAATTGTTTGGATTGGGTGCTGCAAAAAGCAACCCTTCATAGTATTTAAAAAATAAGGGTAATTGTTGGAAGCAAGGCTATTTAGAGAATTATTGGTACGATAAAAAAGTAGGGATGTTTTGAAGTATTAAGAGAAGCAGGCGTAGTTTAAGCCTAGTTGGTGTGAATCGACAAATACGAAAGTTGACGAATCGTTTTGATTTGGTGCTGCAAAAACCAACCTTTCATAGTAGTGAAAAGATAGGCGTAATTGTTGGAAGTAAGGGCTATTTAGAGAATTAGGGTAAGGATTAAAAAGAAGGGTTGTTTGGAAATATTAAGAGAATCAAGGTACTTTAAGCATAGTACGGGTAGAGCAACAAATATTAAAGGTGATGAATCATTTGGATTAGGTGCTGCAAAAACCAATCCTTCACAATAGTAAAAAAAATAGCGGTAATTGTCGGAAGGAAGGGCTATTAAGAGAAGTAGAGGGAGTTGAAGCATTGTAGGGGTAGATCGACAAATATGAAAGATGATGAATCATTTGGATTAGGTGCTGCAAAAACCTATCCTTCACAGTAGTAAAAAATACAGGTAATTGTTGGAAGTAAGGGCTATTACAAAATTTGGGGTAGGATTAAAAGAAGCACTATTTTTAAGTATTAAGAGAAATAGGGGTAGACTATGCACAGTTGGGTTAGATCCATATGAAAGATGATGAATCATTTGGATTGGGTGCTACCAAAACCAACCCTTCACAAAAGGCAAAAAATAGGGGTAATTGTTGGAAGAAGGGCTATTTAGAAAATTAGTGGAAGGATTAAAAATAAGGGTTGTTTTGAAGTATTAAGAGAACTAGGGGATGTTTAAGCATAGTAGCGGTAGATCGACAAATATGAAAGATGATGAATCATTTGGATAGGGACCTGCAAAAACCAATCCTTCACAATAGTTAAAAAATACGGTTAATTGTTGGAAGTAAGGGCTATTTTCAATATTAGGTGTAGGATTTAAAGAAGGACAGTTTTTAAGTATTAAGAGAAGTAGGGGTAGAATAAGCATAGTAGGTGTAGATCGACAAATATGAAAGATGAAGAATCGTTTGGATTGGGAGCTGCAAAAACCAATCCTTCACAATAGTTAAAAAATAGGGGTGATTGTTGGAAGTAAGGGCTATTTACATAATTAGGGGTAGGAATAAAAGAAGGACTTTTTTTAAGTATTAAGAGAAGTAGGGGTAGATCGACAAATATGAAAGCTGATGAATCATTTGGTTTGGGTGCTATAAAGACCAACCCTTCACAAAAGGTAAAAAATAGGGGTAATTGTTGGAAGTAAGGTCTATTTATAGAATTAGGGGTAGGATTAAAAAGAAGGGTTGTTTCGAAGTATTAAGAGAAGTAGCGGTAGTTTAAGCGTAGTAAGGGTAGACCCACAAGTAAGAAAGATGATGAATCTTTTGGATTGGCTGCTGCAAAAACCGATCCTTCACAATAGTTAAAAAATAGGGGTAATTGTTGAAAGGAAGGGTTATTAAGAGAATTAGGGGTAGGATTAAAAAGAATGGATGTTTTGAAGTATTAAGAGAAGTAGAGGTAAATTAAGCATAGTATGGGTACACTGACAAATATAGAAGATGACGAATCGTTTGGATTGGGTGCTGCAAAAACCAACTCTTCATATTAGTAAATAGATAGGTGTAATTGTTGGAAGTAAGGGCTATTTAGAGAATTAGGGATATGATTAAAAAGAATGGTTGTTTTGAAGTATTAAGAGAAGTAGGGGTAGTTTAAGCATAGTAGGGGTAGATCGACAAATATGAAAGATGAATAATCGTTTGGATTTGGTGCTGCAAAAACCAACCCTTCATAGTAGTTATAAAATAGGGGTAATTATTGGAAATAAAGGCAATTTAGAGAATTAGTGGTACGATAAAAAAGAAGGGTTGTTTTGAATTATTAAGAGAATTTGTTGTAGTTCAAGCATAGGAGGGGTAGATCGACAAATATGAAAGATGATGAATCGTTTGGATTTTGTGCTACAAAAACCAACCCTTCACAATAGTAAAAAGATAGGGGTAATTTTAGGAAGTAAGGGCCATTTAGAGAATTAGGGATACGATTAAAATGAAGTAGGGATACGTTGGCTAACATTAAGGGAACCTATCTCTTAATTGTATAGCTGTCGCCAAACTATCCCTCAACTAATTGTGTAGCATCATCGGGAGTAATATATTTGTCCCTCAACTAATGAAATATTAAGAGAATTAGGGATAGTTTAGGCATAAGAGGGGTAGGCCGACAAATATGAAAGATGATGAATCGTTTGGATTGGATACAGTAAAAACTAACCATTCACAGTAGTAAAAAGATAGGGGTAATTGTTGGAAGTAATGGCTTTTAGAGAACATGGGATAGGATTAAAAAGAAGGGCTGGTTTGTGAACTATTAAGAGGAGTAGGAGTAGTTTAAGCATAGTAGGGGTAGATCGACAAATATGAAAGATGATGGATCTTTCAGAATGGGTGCTGCAAAACACAACACTTCATAGTAGTTAAAAAATAGGAGTAGTTGTTGGAAGTAAGGACTATTTCGAAAATTAGCGATAGGATTAAAAAGAAGGACTGTTTTAAAGTATTAACACAAGTAGGGGTAGTTTAAGCATAGTAGGCGAAGACCGACAAATATGAAAGCTGACGAATCATTTTGATTAGGTGCCGCAAAAACCAACCCTTCACAGTAGTAAAAAGATAGGTGTAATTTTTGGAAGTAAGGGCTATTTAGAGAATTAGCGGTAGGATTAAAAAGAAGGGTTGTTTTGAAATATTAAGAGAAGTAGAGGTACTTTAAGTATAGTAGGGTTAGATCGACAAATACGAAAGAGGATGAATCATTTGGATTGGGTGCTACAAAAACCAATCCTTCACAATAGTCAAAAAATAGTGGTAATTGTTGGAAGGAAGGGCCATTTAGAGAATTAGGTGTAGGATTAAAAAGAAGGGCCGTTTTGAAGTACTAAGATAAGTACGGATAGTTTAAGCATAGTAGGGGTAGATCGACAAATATGAAAGATGATGAATCGTTTGGATTAGGTGCGGCAAAAACCAAACTTTCACAAAAGGTAAAAAATAGGGGTAATTGTTGGAAGTAAGGGCTATTTAAAGAATTAGGGGTAAGACTAAAAAGAAGGGTTGTTTTGAAGTATTAAGAGAAGTAGGGATAGTTTAAGCATAGTAGGGGCAGATCGACAAATATAAAAGGTGATGAATCGTTTGGATTGGTTGCTGCAAAAACCAACCCTACACAGTAGTAAAAAAATACGAGCAATTATTGGAAGTAAGGGCTATTTAGAGAATTAGTGGTACGATTAAAAAGAAGGGCTGTTTTGAAGTATTAAGAGTAGGGGTAGTTTAATCATAGGAGGGGTAGATCGACAAATATGAAAGATGATGAATCGTTCGGAATGGGTGCTGCAAAAACCAACCATTCACAGTAGTAAAAAGATAGGGGTAATTGTTGGAAGTAAGAGCTATTTAGAGAATTAGGGATAGGATTAAAAAGAAGGGCTGTTTTGTGAAGTATTAAGAGGAGTACAGGTAGTTTAAGCATAGTAGGGGTTGATCGACAAATATGACAGATGATGAATCGTTTGGACTGGGTGTTGCAAAAACCAACCCTTCACAGTAGTTGAAAAGTAGGGGTAATTTTCAGAAGTAAGGGATATTTAGAGGATTAGTGGTACGATAAAAATAACGGCTATTTTGAAGTATTAAGAGATGTAGGGGTAGTTTAAGCGTAGTATGGGTAGATCGACAAATACAAATGCTGACGAATCGTTTTAATTGGGTGCTACTAAAACAAACCCTTCACAGTAGTAAAAAGATAGGTGTAATTGTTGGAAGTATGGGCTATTTAGAAAATTAGTGATAGGATTAAAAAGAAGGGTTGTTTTGAAATATCCAGAGAAGTAGGGGTACTTTAAGCATAGTAGGGGTAGATAGACAAATATTAAAGATGATGAATCATTTGGATTGGGTGCTGCAAAAATCAATCCTTCACAATAGTTAAAAAACAGGGGTAACTGTTGGAAGGAAGGTCTATAGAGAATTAGGTGTTGGATTAAAAAGAAGTCCTTTTTTGAGGTATTAAGATAAGTACGGGGAGTTTAAGCATAGTAGGGGTAGATCGACAAATATGAAAGATGATGAACCGTTTGGATTAGGTGCTGCAAAAACCTATCCCTCACAGTAGTAAAAAGATAGAGGTAATTGTTGGAAGTAAGGGCTATTTACAGAGTTAGGGGTAGGAATAAAAGAAGGACTGTTTTTAAGTATTAAGAGAAGTAGGGGTAGACTAAGCATAATAGGAGTAGATCGACAAATAAGAAAGATGATGAATCATTTTGATTGGGTGCTACAAAACAAACCCTTCACAAAAGGAAAAAAATTAGGGTAATTAGTGGGAGAAGGCCTATTTAGAGAATTAGTGGAATGATTAAAAAAAAGGGTTGTTTTGAAGTATTAACAGAAGTAGGGGTAGTTTAAGCATAGTAAGGGCAGATCGACAAGTATGAAAGATGATGAATCATTTGGATTGGGAGCTGCAAAAATCAATTCTTCACAATAGTTAAAAAATAGTGGTAATTGTTGGAAGTAATGGCTATTTACTGAATTAGGGATAGGATTAAAAGAAGGACTGTTTTTAAGTATTAAGGGAAGTAAGGGTAGATTTACCATAGTAGGGGTAGATCGACAAATATGAAAGATGATGAATCATTTAGATTGGGTGCTACAAAAACCAACCCTTCACAAAAGGTAAACAAATAGGAGTAATTGTTTGAAGTAAGGGCTATTTAGAGAATTAGGGGTAGGATTAAAAAGATGGTTTTTTTAATGTATTGAGAGAAGTAGCGGTAGCTTAAGCATAGTAGGGGTTGATCGACCAATAAGAAGAAGGGTTTTTTTGATGCATTAAGAGAAGTAGCGGTAGTTTAAGCATAGTAGGGGTTGATCGACAAATAAAAAAGATAATGAATCGTATGGAATGGGTACGGAAAAAACCAATCTTTCACAAGAGTAAAAAAATAGGGATAATTGCTGAAAGGAAGGGCTATTTAGAGAATTAGGGGTAAGATTAAAAAGAATGGATATTTTGAAGCATTAAGAGAAGTTGAGGTAAATCAGGCATAGTAGGGGTACATCAACAAATATAAAAGATGATGAATCGTTTGGATTGGGTGCTGCAAAAACCAACTCTTCACAGTAGTAAAAAGATAGGGGTAATTGTTGGAAGTAAGGGCTATTTAGAGAATTAGGTATATGAGTAAAAAGAAGGGTTGTTTTTAAGTATTAAGAGAAGTAGGGGTAGTTTAGGGATAGTAGGGGTAGATCGACAAATATGAAAGATGATGAATCGTTTGGATTGGATGCTACAAAAACCAACCCTTCATAGTAGTTAAAAAATAGGTTAATTGTTGGAAGTAAGGCTATTTAGAGAATTAGGGGAACGATTAAAAAGAAGGGTTGTTTTGAAGTATTAAGAGATGTAGGGGTAGTTTAAGCATAGTTGGGGTAGATCGACAAATATAAAAGACGATGAATTGTTTGTATTGGTCTGGAAAAACAAACTATTCATAGTAGTAAAAAGATAGGGGTAATTGTTGGTAGTAAGGGCTATTTAGAGAATTAGAGGTGTGATTAAAAAGAAGTGTTAAGATAAGAAGGGGTAGTTTAAGCATAGTAGGGGTAGATCGACAATTATGAAAGATGATGAATAGTTTGGATTGGGTGCTGTAAAAAGCAACCCTTCATAGTATTTTAAAAGTAAGGGTAATTGTTGGAAGTAAGGCTATTTAGAGAATTAGTGGCACGATAAAAAAATAGGGATGTTTTGAAGTATTAAGAGAAGTAGGCGTAGTTTAAGCATAGTTGGTGTGGATCGACAAATACGAAAGTTGACGAATCGTTTTGATTGGGTGCTGCAAAAACCAACCCATCATAGTAGTAAAAAGATAGGCTTAATTGTTCGAAGTAAGGGCTATTTAGAGAATTAGGGTAAGGATTAAAAAGAAGGGTTGTTTTGAAATATTAAGAGAATCAGCGGTACTTTAAGCATAGTATGGGTAGATCGAAAAATATTAAAGGTGATGAATTGTTTGGATTAGGTGCTGCAAAAACCAATCCTTCACAATAGTAAAAAAAAAATAGGGGTAATTGTTGGAAGGAAGGGCTATTAAGAGAAGTAGGAGGAGTTGAAGCATAGTAGGGGTAGATATGCAAATATGAAAGATGATGAATCATTTGGATTAGGTGCTGCAAAAACCTATCCTTCACAGTAGTAAAAAATAGAGGTAATTGTTGGAAGTAAGAGCTATTACAAAATTAGGGGTAGGATTAAAAGAAGGGCTATTTTTAAGTATTAAGAGAAATAAGGGTAGACTATGCACAGTTGGGTTAGATCCATATGAAAGATGATGAATCATTTGGATTGGGTGCTACCAAAACCAACCCTTCACAAAAGGACAAAAATAGGGGTAATTTATGGAAGAAGGGCTATTTAGACAATTAGTGGAAGGATTAAAAAGAAGGGTTGTTTTGAACAGTAGTAGGGTTAGATCGACAAATATTGATTGGTCAAGAATGTTCAGTGAAGATATTGATTGGTTTTTCTGTTTTATCATCCGGTCCATACCTTATTCGATTCGGGCGCATCGCATTCATTTATCTCTACATCATTAGTTGAATCACTGCACTTAAACACCAGTTCAGTAGAGGACCACTTAGTTGTTTCAAATCCAATTGGGGGCTCAGCTTATTTGTCCATGATGTGTTTGGATTTGAAAATTTCTATACTTAGCGTTGAGTTTAGATGTGATGGTTATGTGTTGGGCTTCACGGGCTATGAGCTAATTTTAGGAATGGATTGGTTATCCAGTAATGGGGCCGTACTTGATTGTGAAAGGAGAGTAGTTAGGCTCGTGACTCGCCTTGGCAACGCTCTCGAAATCTTTTGTAATCCCATAGATTCCGTTATGCTAAGTTATTTAGAATCGCTTGACGGGTCTGCAGAAAATCTACAATCAGTTAGAGTGGTCCGAGAATATTCGGATGTGTTTGAGGAGGTGAAGGGCTTGCCTCCGAAGCGGGAGATAGATTTTCGAATATATCTTGTGGATAATGCGAAACCAGTATCTTTGCCAGTACGCCACATGGCTCCACGTGAAAGGAGGGAACTCGATAAGCAAGTGAAGGAGTTGCTTGAGAAGGGGTCTATAAGACGAAGTATATCGGAGTGGGGTGCTCCAGTAGTATTTTCCATGAAGGCGGATGGGTCCCTTAAACTTTGTGTGGACTATAGAGAATTTAATAAATTTACTATGAAGAACAGATACCCACTGCCGAGGATTGACGATCTCTTCGATCAGTTAGTTGGCGCCTCAGTGTTTTCGCAGTTGGACTTAGCCTCTGGTTTCCATCAATTGAGAGTGGCTGAGGATAGCATTGACAAGACTGCCTTTAGGACTCTAGACGTTTTCTATGAATGGCTGGTGATGCCCTTCGGTTTGAAAAACGCCCCTGCATACTTTGTTGATTTGATGAGTAGGGTGTTTAGGGAGTACCTTAACAAATTCGTGGTAGTCTTTGTAGATGACATCTTGATCTTTTCTAAGGATGAAGAAGAGCATGCCCTACATCTTAGGGAAGTGTTGAAGACCCTACAAGCGCATAATCTTAAAGCTAAATTTTCTAAGTGTCACTTCTGGAGGAAGGAAGTACGATTCCTAGAGCACATGGTTTCCAAGGAAGGGATAGCTGTGGATCCCACGAAGGTGGTGGCCACCCATGATTGGAAGGTCCCTAAAAATGCTACCGAAGTGAGAAGTTTCTTGGGGTTGGCTCGCTACCATAGGAAGTTTATCAAAGACTTCGCAAAGATATCAGCTCCATTGACACGCTTGACGAAGAAGAACCTAGTTTTCACATGGGACGTAGATTGTGATGATGCGTTCCAACGTTTGAAGAGAGCATTGACCTCAGCCCTAGTCTTAGTGTTGCCAGACGGGAGTAAGCCATTTACCGTTTATACTGACGCTTGTGGGACAGGACTAGGCGCAGTCTTAATGCAAGAGGGTAGGGTAATAGCCTATGGTTGAAGGCAGTTGAGAGCGCATGAGAAAAACTACCCTACACATGACCTAGATTTGGCCGCTATTGTTTTCACGCTTAAGTCTTGGCATCATTATCTTCTTGGCGAGAGATTCGAATTATTCATTGACCAGAAATCTTTAACATACTTGTTGTCTCAGAAGGACTTGAACTTAAGGCAGCAAAGGTGGATGGAGTTCTTAGCATCCTACGATTTCGAAATAGCATATATCCTTGGCAAGGGTAACGTAGTTGCAGATGCCTTAAGTAGAAAAAGATTATCCTCAAGTCCTTTGTTTGTTGAGCGGTGAAGCTTAGAATTCGTCTCTATGTTTGACTTTAGACCTTCCGTTGACTTTGTACCCGGTTTGCTAGCATCCTTGGAGGTCAGACCTACGCTTGGGACTGATTGGCGAGGCACAGCGAGACGACCCGCAGTTGGTTGAGTTAGTAGAAAAGCTCAAAGGAGGGGAGTCATCAAGCCATCTCCGTAGGTATACCCTAGATGATAAGAGTTGGTTACGTAGGGACTGTAGACTTTGTGTACCAAAAGACGGTGACCTAAGGAAGACCATTCTTGATGAAGCGCAGCGTTCGAAGATGACCATTCATCCCGGCGGGGACAAGATGTACATGGACATGAAGCGAGTTTTCTTTTGGACCGGTATGAAGAGGGACGTAGCCGAGTATGTCGCTAGATGCTTGGTGTGTCAACAAGTAAAAGCGGAGCAAAAGAAACCCGGTGGGTTGCTTCACCCATTGGAGGTTCCACTATGGAAGTGGGATAGTGTCTAAAAGGATTTGGGGATGGATTACCGCGATCAAGGAAGGGTAATACGGGAATTTGGGTTAGAGTAGATAGAATTACTAAGAGCGCCCATTTCATTCCCGTGAAGAGTAAGAGGACTGATCCATGGTTAGCTTCTGTATACGTCCGAGAAATAGTTCGTTTGCACGGTGTTCCTTCTAGCATAGTGAGCAACCGCGATCCTATTTTCACTAGCGAATTTTGGAGAAGCTTGCAAGAGGCGGTAGGGACTCAGTTATGTTTGAGTACCGCATATCATCCTCAGACAGACGGCCAGACTGAGAGTGTGAATCGCATTCTAGAGGATCTTTTGAGGCTATGTATCCTAGACTTTGGGGGTACGTGGAAAGAGCATCTTCCATTGGTGGAGTTCGCATATAATAACAGCTTTCAGTCTAGCATTGGCATGGCACCTTTCGAAGCTCTTTATGGACGACCTTGTCGTTCACCTACATGTTGGTGGGAATCCACGGATAAGATCTTACCAAGGCACGATATGATTAGGGAGACTTCAGAGAAGATGGACTTGATTCGAAGGAGGATGAAAGCAGCGCAACATAAGCAGAAATCATATGTGGATAAGAGGAGGACAGATCTCGAGTTTGAGGTTGGGGACGTGGTCTTTGTCAAAGTGTCTCCATTACGAAACGTTGTTCGCTTTGGGTCCGTTGGGAAATCAGCACCAAGGTTCGTAGGACCGTTTCCTATTAAGGAGAAGATTGGACAGATGGCGTATAGAGTGGAGTTGTCTGAGAGACTTAGTGGAGTACACGACGTACTCCATGTGTCACATTTTAGGAAGTGCTTACACGAGACCGCGGAAGTGGTAGAGCCGAGCTTGCTTAGAGAAGTGGAGATGGAGCGTGATGCAACGATTCGACGAGCTCCTACGCGCATTCATGGGTCAGAGATCAAGTAGGTGAGAAATCGAGAGGTCAGAATAGTCAAAGTACAATGGGGAGATGATGAGAACAACGCTACTTGGGAGACAGAAGGGAAGATGCTTTCACGATACCCTTTCCTTTTCGAGGGTATGTCCTTTAATTTCTCCTTTATCGCTTATCTTGTACTTATCTTACCTTTAGAGTATCCTCTCGCTAGTATCTTGGACCTTTAGTTAGGATAATCCTATGGTTGAAACATGTGTTTGAGACATGTTATGTATGATGGATGCAAAGTGGATGCAAGTGTTTGCTAGTGGTTGCTCGTGGACGCATACACACACACTATTAGGCACTAGATCGGCTCAGTCACTTCATACTGCATATTGCATATTAATGGCTGTATTTAGTAAAATGGATGTATGATGATTGTTTTATCATATGGATGTTGCATTCAGATGATGATTGTGCACGCATATAGAGATAATATGTAGCATTAGGGAACTTTTGCATACATAATGGACGCATGGCACTATCATGATTGGCATTTAGGAGGTCAACTGAACCAGTGGGCCGCCTGATTTTGCATTAGATAAGGGACATATACACACACTGTGCATTTAAACATGAAAGCATTAGAAGTCTATAAGGACAATGGACGCCTGTGTTTGATGGTTGAGTAGATGGATGATTGGATGTTAGGATATACATTCTTCTTAACTTGAAGATTTCTGGGACGAAATCCTTAAAGGAGGAGAGAATGTAACACCCCGTGATTCTGTCAATATTAACATTCACAAATTAAAGAATAACTAATCTCAGACGTGAGAATTGTGGGAAACGGGTTGCGCCATTGTGTTCGTCTCGGAATTCTGGTTGAAATAGAGTCCGAGTTTGTGTGAATTGGACTTCGTATGAAGAAGTTATGGCCATCGGAAGTTTCAGAAAATTCAAAACAACTCGCAGGAAATTTAAAATTCAAACTGAAAGTGCAGAAGCGGGCTGGGCGGGAAAAATTCCCTCCCAAGCAGGTCGACTGGGGAGTCGACACTAGTGTCGACCTGCCCCCCCCCCCCCCAGGTCGACTATAGTGTCGGCCTACCCCCCCCCCCCCCCCCCCCCCCCCCCCGCCACCCAGGTCGACTATAGTGACGACCTTGGTGTCGACCTGATCAGTCGGCTACGGTTTTGACTGAGCCCAGTTCTGAGCTGCTGATGTGTATTTAGGGCTGAGTTGGCAAATTAAACGGTTCAGGTTAGTTCTGTGTTGATCTAACGGTCTAAATAAACCCTAAACTCTATAAATACCTAGGTAGTCTCTCACCCTAATTCATAAGAAAAATAGAATAGCTACCATCATACCGCCGCCATGGAACTCAGTCTAGCCATCGCCAACTAAGAAGGAAGAAGCTAATCAAATTCTAGTTCTAATCAACTCTAAAGCAAATCAAGACTCTCTTTTCTTCTCTAATTGTGAGTATGATGATCTTAACAAGATTATTATTATTTTAATTAGGTTAAGTCATGAATGGATTATGAGTAGATGATGTGAATTGTCATATAGGTTGTTGTAAACCTTATGCTATCATGTATGTTATAAATTCTATGATATGTGGTGATGATATCCTATAAGTTGTAAATCATGCTATGATAATATTATGTATGTTGAGAGTTTCTATGCTAAGTTGTGATGAATCATACATGTTAAAAAGCCATGATGTTACTATCTATGCTAATTAGTTCATGTTAATTAATTCATGATGTTGATATTATTTGGGCTATGTTGATCTATATGACAAGTCACATATGCAAGTTTAGGTTGATTACTAAAAGTTATGAACATATGCCATGACATCTATTATGACATCTAGGATTATGCTATGACATATGTGAAATTCCATGTGTAATAACCCGGAAAATCTGAGCCAGTTTAATATTTTTATTTTGGCAATTTTAGTGAATTTTTAACATTTAAAATAGATTTTTTTAAATAATATCGACGAGAAATTTATTTTGAACGGAAATCGAGCGTATATATTCTATACGTCATCGTTAGAATATAAAAAATTATATATAATTATAAATAGAATTGAAAATGGCGTGGTAGTTCGATAATGCGATTCCAAACTTCAATTGAACGTACCGGGTGCAAAACAATCCGGATTTTAACGAAACCAAAAAAATTAGGATCTAATTGATAATATCTTTCCAACGAATACGAAAAATTGAGATTTCATAGCGGGAATCAAAAGATATGTCCAGTTGAAAATTCTGAATAGTCGCTATGGAATTTAGGCCCTTAAAAATGGAAATTTTGCAAACGATCTCGGATTTCGACGAAACCACTTTTGTTGGGTCCGTGATGTCAAATTATTGCTAGATTCCAAATTTCATAATTTTTCGAATCAATATGTGAGTGTGGCAAAGGAAAACGTGTTTGACTAGTTTCAGTTGATTTTAATCGACTGGAAAATGGCCATTTTTCCAACGGTCTAAGAATTCGACGAAACTAGTTTTGTTAGGACCGTATCGTCGATACAAAGCTAGAAAATATTTCTTAGGAATTTTTCGAGTTAGTATGTGACCCCAGTAAATTGAAATGCGCGTTCAAATTCAATATATATAGAGTTATATGTTGATTTTGGTGGAAACCGATCGAAACGATCGAATTAGCTTACGATACATATCCCATTGTGTTCGGAATGGGAGTAATTGGCTATGGACGACAGGCGGTGGGCCTCGTTTAGAGGTCGTATGAAAAAGTCAACTTTTTGAATTAAATAAATAAACAAAATAAAAATATCCTCCTCTCTCCCTCTTCCTTTAACTTCTGCCCCCCCCCCCCCTTTTTCTTAAAACCGATTTTAGCAGAAAAAAAAGAAGAAGACGACGAAGCAGGGGGAGGAGCCGCCGCCCTCCCCGATGACCACCGCGCCGCCGCAGGTGGCGGAGCTGCACCCCCTCCTTCTTCCTTCCCTCGCGACCCTTCTCCTCTACGCTTCCCCCTCTCCTCGATTCTCCTCTCCCTCCTCCGAATGAAGAACGCCGCCGCCGCCCACTCTACTGCTCCGAGCAGCGAACCGCAACGACCCCCCATCGACAACGACACCCCCTGAGCCTCTTCCAACCACCGTCATAAAAAGCAGTAAGTTTTTATTTTATATTTTATATTTTTAATATATAAAAACTGAAATTGTTGGTGTGTTGAAAATTGAAATTGTTGGTGTGTTCAAAATGGAATTGTTAATGTGTTGGAACTGAAATTTTTAGGGTATTAAAACTGAAATTTTTTATTGAATTAAAGCCATGGATTTTACATATGAAAGATATGATTTTTACTATAGAAAAGATTAGATTTTTAAAATAGAAAAGATTAGATTTTTAAAATAGAAAAGATTAGATTTTTGAAATTGAAAAGGCGAAATCTTTATATTGAAAATAGTGATGTTAAAATAGAATTTTTATCTATGTAACATCGAAGTAAAAATTCGATTTTTATATATTGAATAGCGATGTAAAAATTCGATTTTTATATATTGAATAGCGATGTAAAAATTTGACTTTTATATATTGAATAGCGATGTAAAAATTCAAATTTTATATATTGAATAGCGAAGTAAAAATTCGATTTTTATATATTGAATAGCGAAGTAAAAATTCAATTTTTATATATTGAATAGCGAAGTAAAATTTTGATTTTTATATATATAATGGCGAAGTAAAAATGCGATTTTTATACATGTAGTGACTACGGGCAACGAAAGTGGCGAAAGGCGAGAACGACGAAGACTTCTGCAAAAGAAGAGTCAAGATGATTGGATAGCTATTGGTGATAACTTCTCACTCTAAATTTCTTTTTCTAGTTATATATATATACTAGGATGCAGACGGTGTTTAGTAGCACCCGACACCCGTCATCCACAGACCATGGATGGCTTGTTTGTTTAATTGTTGTGTTGTGAAATTTGTTTGTGTTGTTGATGTCAAATCGATAATAAGTGTACGTGGTTGAAATAAATTTATTATCGTTAAAAATATAATTTTTAAACGTGAAAGTGAATAAATAAATAACTATAAATAAATCGGCCGATTTGTTTATATACACTGATTTGACTGATATTGATTGGGTCGATAAATTTTACACATCGCCCAACTGCCAAGTGTTTGATTGTTTGAAACCCCACACGGGTATTGGGACGAAATACGACATACACTAATCCCAATAATTAGTTGTATGTCGATCGATTGATTGACAGGCTGTTATAAGCGTTAGATATCTATATTTGATGCTTATACAGTGTAGTGCACTTTGCATGATGGTTGATTATTTATCGTTGCTATTATATACATGTGTGTATGGAATCCATGTAATTAACTTTATATGGTAATTGATTGGGCCTCATTCCAATCGGGAAAATAAAGAATATTATAAAGTAAAGGTTCATGTGTTGACTGTATTCATCCGTTGAGATTAGTCATGTGTTGAACGAAATATTTTAACAATAAAATTTACATCTTTATCTTTATAAAATAAAGGCTCATGTGTTGACAGTACTCATCCGTTGAGATTAGTCATGTGATGAACGAATTATTTAAACAATATATAAAATATATTGAATAACAAAAATAGTCACACGTGGACAGTACTCATCCGTTGAGATTAGTCATGTGTTGACAAAAATATAGATTCACATATTGAATAGAATAAATATTCATTGTTTGAATTGAATAACGGGATTATTGAAAAATATAAAGCCGTGTTGATTAGAGATGCACTATTTTGACGCGAACGATATTTATATTGATTATATTCGTTTTTAGAATTGAATTGAATATATAACGATTTCGATTTGATTTGAATAGAAAACGAATTTGATTTGAATAGAAAACGAATTTGATTTGAATAGAAAACGAATTTGATTTGAATTGAATATATAACGAATTTGATTTGAACTGAATATATAACGAATTTGATTTGAATTGAATATACAACGTATTTGATTTGAATTGAATAGAAAACGAATTTGAATTGAATTGAATAGAAAATGAATTCGAATCGGATTAAAATCGATTTGAATTGAAATCAAATAGAAATGGAAGTAAAAAGAATTTATTATAGAAAATTCAATTTCGATTTGAATTTGAAATAAAGGTTGAAATTGTTTTTTAAACAAATTTGAATCTATTTATAAAATTCGTTTTAAAGGGAAATCGACGAAATATATATTATATATATTATATATATAATATAATGGCCTGAATAGAATGCGCCGCGCCGCGGCAGTTCGTGAATTTCGACCATTAACTTCGAACGGACATTACGGGAGATCCGACCGTCGGATTCTCCTAAAACCAGAACCGTTGGGTTCGTATCGAAAAGAGCTTTCTAACGAATATTAGAAATTTGAAATCTAACAGTTGGATTTGGAGATACGTCCAAATCAAATTTGAAAAAGGTCGTTGTAAGTGCAGTTCGATGGCCGTTGATGGAAATCGACAGTACGGGCCTTGATAAAATTATTAAAAATGTTAATAATTTGTGTAAAATCATAAGAAATGATTTAGGAAAAATTGGGATGAAAAACTACATATTTGAAACGATAAAAATAGATTTTTATCGAAATGAACTAGTTTTGAACTAAAATTAAACCCGTTTATTTTTAAATAAATAAACTGGATTTGAAATGGGTATTAAACAGAATTGATTTGTGGGTTTATGGTGAACGGTGTTTAAAATAACATTTGTTCTTTAACCCGATAATAATTGGAATGTGATTTGGGTTTATCGTGAACTGTGTTTTAAATGACATTAGTTCTTTAACTCAGTAAAAGGAGTTTTAATGAATCTGCAATTAGATTGAAATGTGAATTGATAATCTAAATTATCAAATTTGGAAAATGATCGAGAATGGAGTATCACCAGTTTTGCTCCAAAATGATAGTTAAATCTTTAATTAGATTTGAACGTTAAATGGTAATTAATTTTACCGATAACACCGTGGTGTTAGATATGGAGTATTACCTGTTTTGCTTCATGGGATGAATAGGTTGGGATTGGGAAATAAAATAAATAATTACTTCGGTATGGTTCGCTAATCTCGACTAGTTTGGAAAACCATAATTTGGTTTGAATTGACATCCAAAGGAAGATTAAAGAATAAATTTTAAAGAATTTATCTTTGATAAAATTAATGGGAACCTTTCCCTAAGAATGTGATTTTCTTTGAATAAAAGGATATTTTGAATTGGAATGAGGCGTATGTTGTGTTTGTGTAACATTTGTTCTTAATATACGCGGGTTGTTCAGAAAGTCCGGGTTTATACCCATTTTGAATAACCGATTCGACGATATGTCGAAGACGAAGATGGTGGCCGAAGACCAGAAGTCTTCACATCGTCTGGATAATTACTGATGATCCTGATTGGGCTGTACACCCAAGAGGATGGAAATAGTTGGTGGTCGTCCAGACGTACTTGGAGATCGATGGATATGCGAGGAAAGTGCCTCCGGTTTCGTTCAGACCCAGAATGAACTTGTAAATGGATTGTGTGTCTGACATTGGATTTTATTATGTGTTGAATGATTTTTGTTAAATATATATCTGTTTGGCGGCGGAGAATTTATTCTCTTGCTTAACGCCCTTCTCTGAGACGTACGAGCTTAGAGGTTATATATCGATAGATATCAATCGCATGGCATGAATTTCCTGTGTGGCACGCTGAGTTGCATGGATCAAGGCTTCTGTTGAAAAGCAAAGTCTTGTGATTGGTGATCAAAGCACGGCCTACGTGGCAGCTTTGTCTATAGCGTAAATTCGCGAGCCTCACACCTCAGTATGAGTTAAAACCGGGATAAGGACTGCAGGGAGAGCACGGCGTTTCTTTCTAGCTTTGGTGGTGTAAGTGACTTACCAGCCCTGACATTTATATACTTTTCACCTATGTGGTTGTTGGATGAGGCACCTTGATTATAGGTCTGTAAGGACCGGGAAACGTGTGTTCAGGAATAAATAATCCTCTAACGTAAGTGAGGACTGGCCCTGAAGCATCCAGGATTGCCCAGAGTGTGTAGTCCTGAGACATTTGCTAGAGTGTCTTGAAAGCGGAGAGGAGCTTGCCCCTTGCCTCGACTCATGACGGAAATCCAATTTCCAGTACGAGATATTTCGGTTTTATTTGTAGAGCCTACTATGGCGAGATGATAGATGGTACCCATGCCGCCTAGGATTGATATTTATGATTGAAAATGTTTT
This sequence comes from Allium sativum, assembly GCA_030737875.1. Classification (NCBI taxonomy): domain Eukaryota; kingdom Viridiplantae; phylum Streptophyta; class Magnoliopsida; order Asparagales; family Amaryllidaceae; genus Allium; species Allium sativum. The sequence continues at coordinate 504,211,176 of CM060925.1, forward strand.
GACACTATACACTTATAATAGTATCAAATGATTTGTTTTAAACGTGCCAAGCATGTTTGGCTATTATAAGGGAATACCCTATCCTCCGGCTAGCATTGCATTGTGTGATGGGACCTGGGTCTTATAATAGCTTCATTTTTCGAAAAAGCATTGCGCTGTTTATTCTATGCACTGGTATTCTTGGGAGAAAACCCATTCCGTGTTATACGGCGTGGTCCCTTGAATTACTCTCTTTTAAAGTAAAGTTTTAAATAACTGTATTAGTTCTCACACCAGTCACAAGACTGACCTGGAGTTTATTGTTTTAACCTAAACTCCGGGTGCCCCTATTTTCCAGGGGCAGCTAATAGTTTTGGTTTTGCATATTTATATTCACAGGATCCTGATTTACAGCTGGAACGATGCTCGGAAAGCTCTGTATCCGTGTATTACTTTCATTTGTGTTTTGTATTATTTTTCCGCTGAAGTACTGTATTTAAATCTCTGATATTTATCGAATGTAATTTATTCATTTATACTCTGTATATTCTTGTATCTGATGGAATTGTTGTAATAGCAATGAAATGTTCTTCCGTTTGCGTTCCGATTTTTCTTGTCCTCACAGTAATTCGTTCTTTCTCATCCCTTCGGAGACCGGGGAAGTAACGGGTCGCTTCATTTGGTATCAGAGCTTTGGTTTACAGAGCTCGAGAACAAGACACATTAGAACCATACGAAATAATTCATCAGATATTGGATTAGTAATATCTAATTAGAATGACTCGTTAGATATAGGATCAGTAGTATCCTAGAACGAGTGTGAAGAATATATTTTTCAAATGAAAACAATTTTGTTTTGAAAATTTAAACCGTTTAATACGTATCTGAATATTTTTTTATTTTGAATTTGGACAATCCAATATATAAAGATTTTGCATATACGCGTCATGAACGTATATTCGAAGTTTTAATATATTGGATAGATATAGAATCACATTCTAGTCGCCCGGAGATGATGTTGATAATGACCATGGCATCATCAATATTTATGTTCGTGTTTCGAAGGTGTGATTTCTATATATTTCCATTACGCTGGTGTGAGAACCAAAACTAATATAGCTAGAATACATTGTTGTAAATTGGCATCAAAAACAAGATTTTTTGTATATATATAAAAATCATGAATTTGAAACGTTAATTCACTAATTGATTAATGTTTGTGTCGTTTGTTTATTTGTTTGATAATTTTGAACCATTATGCCTAATTGCATCAAATTTTGAATTATATTGAAAATAGGTCGCATTTGCTTGCATATACATATACTTACATTGAACAGGTCAAAGCAAGGAGGCTAGAGCAGAGAATAAAAATTTTTGCCTGACAAATAGGTACAAATTTACTATAATTTACTGTTTTGTTTGGGTGATGATGATTTTATGAGCCTATTGGCTAGCCGCTTGGCTTTTTCTTTTTATTTTTGAGATCAGAAGGCCTATATGGCAATTTCGGGATTTTCCAGTGGCTCCCGGTGCAGGGGAGGTTATGGCAAAAAATTTCGAAAATTTGGGGTGTTAGCCAAATTTTTGAGAATTTGGAAATTCTCAAAAATTGAAAAGTTGGAGAATGGAAGCCAGATCGAACGTAGAGTTGATTAATCTAACCACTTTCGACTTTGTTCTTTCTCGGGGACAAAAAGTTTTAAGTGAGGGAGATTGTAATAACCCAGAAAATCTGAGCCAGTTTAAAAATTTTATTTTAGCAATTTTAGTGAATTTTGAACATTTAAAATAGATTATTTTAAATAATATCGACGAGAAATTTATTTTGAATGGAATTCGAGCGTATATATTCTATACGTCATCGTTAGAATATAAATAATTATATATAATTATAAATAGAATTGAAAATGGTGCGGTAGTTCGATAATGCGATTTCAAACTTCAGTTGAACGTACCGGGTGCAAAACAATCCGAATTTTAACGAAACCAAAAACATTAGGATCTAATTGATAATATATTTCCAACGAATCCAAAAATTTGAGATTTCATAGCGGGAATCAAAAGATATGTCAAGTTGAAAATTCTGAATAGTCGCTATGGAATTTAGGCCCTTAAAAATGGAAATTTTGCAAACGATCTCGGATTTCGACGAAACCACTTTTGTTGGGTCCGTGATGTCAAATTACTGCTAGATTCCAAATTTCATAATTTTTCGAATCAATATGCACTACAACAAAATGACCCTATTACAACGGTGGAAAACAGTTGTAAAAGACCTTTTACAACGGTGGAGCAACCGTCGTCTATTAAGAAGTTGTAATAGAGTAAAATCTTTTGCAACGGTTTTGCACCGTTGCAACACGGTTGCGAAATGTATATTTTACAACTGTTTTCCACCGTTGTAATAAAAGCTATTACAACTTTTTTACACCGTTGTAGTAAAAGCTATTACAACTGTTATGCACAGTTGTGACTGTTGAATATCACAATATTATTTTTGTTTGATTATACATTACATCTCATACAGAAATAAATATTTATATTGAATAAAATGTTACTGCATAGAATTTGATACTCAAACGAATATTTTATTTCAATATTAGAAATAGTACAACTTTCTGACCTCTTACAACTTACTACATAATAAAGTCAATTACATATACATTCTTCGCCATAGACTGATACACTCAATTACATACGCACTTCCATATAAATATACATACACATTGTGCACACGCCGAGTTTTTATATGCTTCAACATCTTGTCTAGTTGCCTGTATACCAATCACAAAATTTCTCAGTAAACTAAAACAAAAAATATTTAATTCAAATAAGGATGAAAAATCTAACTGTGTATTATGTGATACATTAATGCCAATATCCCATACTAAGCATAAACCAACAAAATTGAAAAAAACATGATATCACAGGTCACCTGGTTAGTTTTTTGCTAAAGAAGAATCGCCATCGACCCCTGGTCCAGTTTTGGACATGCGAACGAAATCAGTTTGCTTTCTTAACTTTCTTTTCTGATTTCTGAAATGATAATGTTTGCCTTCCTAAATATACATGCCAAGTATATGTTAGAAGAGTGTATTGTAAACATATCAAACATTTAAGAAAAAGACAAAATCAGGTATAAGAGAAAATGATACTCTCAAACACTTTCAAACCTGGGAGAAGATCTTGAAATGTTACAGTTTTATATGTCGAATCCAAAATGGATTGTATTTTATATCTTTCACCTGCAATTATTCCAAATACAACATGAAATTCAAATCAAGATAAACCATTGCAGACTATATACATGTGTTATCAGCATCATGGTTAGCTTTGGAAGGTGTCGTTTTTAAATTGCTTATGCATACATGTTCAACACGATAAACTGATGCAGGGGCGGGGCGATAACAGGGGCGTAGCGCCGCCCACGAGGCGAAGCCCCGCCACGGATGAAGTTGAGTTAGAAACACATACGCATTTCAAGTGAACAATTTTAGAAACAACATACCAAACTTTATATCTTATATCTGTATGACTTTTGTAGATAATGCTGATACATTTTGAGGTATAATGCTTGTTCTGATTAATAAACAATTCTAGAAAATTATTACAGCAGTACTTATATATACCGACATCGCAGGAGACTTACATATATAGTTTCTTATGGTAACTTATGGTAACAATTCTAGAAAATTATTACCGTCTCCATTATTCAAGAAGAAAGGCGCATAAATCCTACAATTAAATGAAGACAACTTAGCCCAAAATCAAACCGAATCATGCATACATACAAATCAAAATAAGACACAGTACAAAGGAAAACTCTAGGCCATATAGTCGACTAGCAATCTGAAGATTCGATCATAAACCAATTCTGCAATCCAAGTTTACTGATGCAGACAGACCTAATCACACAGACAAAACCGAACTTTGCTAACGAAACCACATGATAATGGATTAATGATGTTCAATGTACCAAACACAAGAACGACCACACTAACCCCCAAGTCAAAACACTCACAGCACAAATGACATCCAAGCTCCAACCAAGTCAAACAAACAAACCAACAAAAGCCACCACAATCACAATACCTTAAAGTCCAACAGTGATGCTCCAGTACAATGAAAATATTCACTACATCTGGCACACTGGAATAAGTTTAATCACAGAAAATTCCAAGCTCAATACGCAGTGGAAACAGCCTATCTTTCGGAGAGAGGCCAAGCAACACTAAACAAAAGAGGATTAGAGAATGAACTAGGGATTAGCGTAAGTGACGAAGTTGCGACATCAGTCTAGAAATCGAAAAAGGACGGAACACGGTTTGCAGAAGATGGACTTGGGTAGGCGCAATTAGGGTTAGCTGTGGATGGTATAGGCAGAGCAATGCAGGAAGGAGAACATTTGGAAACGTTAGATGAAGTCCGAAGATGATACAATTCAGATCAGAAATAGGAATTGCCAGATCTGAAGGAGGATTAGTGAGCTACTTAAACCACAGCCGCAAAAATTGGGGAAGGGAAAGCGGTCGAAGAATCTGAAGGAAGGAGAGATGGATCTGAAGGAAGGTGAAAGAGCTGTATTGAGATGAATTGTATCTGGCGGCGGAAAGGGGTTACGGAGGGGTTATTTTCGTTTTGGTCAAGAAGATAAATTTGGGTTTTATCGGGGAGTGATAACAAAAGAGCGGACACGTGACTGAAAGCATGGAGGGAAAATATTTTAGAATTAAAGGCAAAACAATTCAAAAGGCGGAAATTGGAGCCAAACAATTCAAGCAGGCGGGAACGTAGATTTGTGGACCTAACATTAAAACTTGATTTATAAGAAAGTTGACCCATTTAGATGCATATGAAAATGATAATATGCGACTTAATGTTTGCTTCTTCTTTTTCAATTTAAAGCTTTTTAACATTTTAGAATGTTATGAAATTTTGAATATAATTGCTAAATACTAAAAATTATTCTTAATTATTGGTTATTACTTCTTAATTATTGGTTGTTACTTCTTAATTATTTAATAGTAATAATCAAATATAAAATAATAAATATTAACTACTGAATATTAAATATCAGCTACTATATAAAAAAATTCAATAATAACAAATAATTAATTTTTAAATAGTAACTATTTAATAATTATTATATTGGTTATTTAATAGTAATTTTTTACTTTTAAAAGCTTATGTTAATATTAAGTAATAAAGTAGCTAGTTAACATACATTAGCTATTAAAAAATTACTGCTTATTAACTATTAATTATTTAATAATAATTGACAAATGTTATTGATTTCCAAGTTTATTATTAAATATCAATATAATTAGTTATTAAATATAGATATTATAAACATGAAGTTTGCACTAGGCATCTCTATTACAACCAATAAAATGAAAAGTTGTGATATATATGTTTATTACAATAGTGATTATTTCACAGTTGTAAAAAACATTTATTACAACAGTGCGTTTTGCACAGTTGTGAAAAAGCATTTATTACAACTGTGCTTTACGCACCGTTGTAAAATTAAAGTTGTAATATGGTGTTTTTGTTGTAGTGATGTGAGCGTGGCAAAGGAAAACGTGTTTGACCAGTTTCAGTTGATTTTAATCATCTGGAAAATGGCCATTTTTCCAACGGTCTCAGAATTCGACGAAACTAGTTTTGTTAGGACCGTATCATCAATATGAAGCTAGAAAATATTTCTCAGGAATTTTTCGAGTTAGTATGTGACCCCAGTAAGTTGAAATGCGCGTTAAAATTCAATATATACAGAGTTATATGTTGATTTTGGCGGAAACCGATCGAAACTATCGAATAAGCTTACGATACATATCCCATTGTGTTCGGAATGGGGGTAATTAGCTATGGACGACAGGCGGTGGGCCTCGTTTAGAGGTCGTATGAAAAAGTCAACTTTTTGAATTAAATAATTAAACAAAATAAAAATATCCTCCTCTCTCCCTCTTCCTTTAACTTCTGCCCCCCCCCTTTTTTCAAAACCGATTTCAGTAGAAAAAAAAGAAAAAAGAAGAAGACGACGAAGCAAGGGGAGGAGCCGCTGCCCTCAACGATGACCACCGCGCCGCCGTAGGTGGCGGAGCTGCACCCCCCTCCTTCTTCCTTCCCTCGCGACCCTTCTCCTCCGCGCTTCCCCCTCCCCTCGATTCTCCTCTCCCTCCTCCGAATGAAGAACGCCGCCGCCCCCCCTCTACTGCTCTGAGAAGCGAACCGCAACGCCCCCCCTCATCGAAAACGACACCCCCTAAGCCTCTTCCAACCACCGTCATAAAAAGCAGTAAGTTTTTATTTTATATTTTATATTTTCTATATATAAAAACTGAAATTGTTGGTGTGTTGAAAAATGAAATTGTTGGTGTGTTGAAAATGGAATTGTTATTGTGTTGAAACTGAAATTTTTAGGGTATTAAAACTAAATTTTTTTATTGAATTAAAGCCATGGATTTTACATATGAAAGATATGATTTTTACTATAGAAAAGATTAGATTTTTAAAATAGAAAAGATTAGATTTTTAAAATAGAAAAGATTAGATTTTTGAAATTGAAAAGGCGAAATCTTTATATAGAAAATAGTGATGTAAAAATAAAAAAATTTATCTATGTAACATCGAAGTAAAATTTCTATTTTTATATATTAAATAGCGATGTGAAAATTCGATTTTTATATATTGAATAGCGAATGTAAATATTCGATTTTTATATATTGAATAGCGATGTAAAAATTCGATTTTTATATATTGAATAGCGAAGTAAAAATTCGATTTTTATATATTGAGTAGCGAAGTAAAAATTCGATTTTTATATATTGAATAGCGAAGTAAAAATTCGATTTTTATATATTGAATAGCGAAGTAAAATTTTGATTTTTATATATAGAATGGCGAAGTAAAAATGCGATTTTTATATATGTAGTGACTACGGGCGACGAAAGGCGAGAACGACGAAGACTTCTGCAAAAAAAGAGTCAAGATGATTGGATAGCTATTGGTGAGAACTTCTCACTCTAAATTTCTTTTTCTAGTTATATATATATATACTAGGATGTAGACGGTATTTAGTAGCCCCCGACACCCGTCATCCACAGACCATGGATGGCTTGTTTGTTTAATTGTTGTGTTGTGAAATTTGTTTGTGTTGTTGATGTGAAATCGATAATAAGTGTAGATGGTTGAAATAAATTAATTATCGTTAAAAATGTAATTTTTAAACGTGAAAGTGAATAAATAAATAATTATAAACAAATCGGCCGATTTGTTTATATACACTGATTTGACTGATATTGATTGGGTCGATAAATTTTACACATCGCCCAACTGCACAAATAAAATCTGTGTTTGATTGTTTGAAACCCCACACGGGTATTGGGAAGAAATACGACATACACTAATCCCAATAATTAGTTGTATGTCGATCGATTGATTGACCGGCTGTTATAAGCGTTAGATATCTATATTTGATGCTTATATAGTGTAGTGCACTTTGGATGATGGTTGATTATTTATCGTTGCTATTATATACATGTGTGTATGGAATCCATATAATTAACTTTATATGGTAATTGATTGGGCCTCATTCCAATCGGGAAAATAAAGAATATTATAAAGTAAAGGTTCATGTGTTGACTGTACTCATCCGTTGCGATTAGTCATGTGTTGAACGAAATATTTTATCAATAAAATTTTCATCTTTATCTTTATAAAATAAAGGTTCATGTGTTGACAGTACTTATCCGTTGAGATTAGTCATGTGATGAACGAAGTATTTTAACAATATATAAAATATATTGAATAACAAAAATAGTCACACGTGGACAGTACTCATCCGTTGAGATTAGTCATGTGTTGACAAAAATATAGATTCACATATTGAATAGAATAAATATTCATTGTTTGAATAGAATAACGGGATTATTGAAAGATATAAAGCCGTGTTGATTAGAGATGCGCGATTTTGACGCGAACGATATTTATATTGATTATATTCGTTTTTAGAATTGAATTGAATATATAACGATTTCGATTTGATTTGAATAGAAAACGAATTTGATTTGAATTGAAAACGAATTTGATTTGAATAGAAAACGAATTTGATTTGAATTGAATATATAATGAATTTGATTTGAATTGAATATATAACGAATTTGATTTGAATTGAATATATAACGAAATTGATTTGAATTGAATATATAACGAATTTGATTTTAATTAAATATAAAACGAATTTGATTTGAATTGAATAGAAAACGAATTTGAATTGAATTGAATAGAAAATGAATTCGAATCGGATTAAAATCGATTTGAATTGAAATCAAATAGAAATGGAAGTAAAAAGAATTTATAATAGAAAATTCAATTTTGATTTGAATTTTAAATAAAGGTTGAAATTGTTTTTGAAACAAATTTGAATCTATTTATAAAATTCATTTTAAACGGAAATCGACGAAATATATATATTTTATATATTATATATATAATATAATGGCCTGAATAGAACGCGCCGCGGTAGTTCGTGAATTTCGATCATTAACTTCGAACGGACATTACGGGAGATCCGACCGTCGGATTCTCGTAAAACCAGAACCGTTGGGTTCGTATCGAAAAGAGCTTTCTAACGAATATTAGAAATTTGAAATCTAACGGTTGGATTTGGAGATACGTCCAAATCAAATTTGAAAAAGGTCGTTGTAAGTGCAGTTCGATGGCCGTTGATGGAAATCGACTGTACGGGCCTTGATAAAATTATTAAAAATAGTAATAATTTGTGTAAAATCATAAGAAATGATTTAGGAAAAATTGGGATGAAAAACTCCATATTTGAAACGATAAAAATAGATTTTTATCGAAATGAACTAGTTTTGAACTAAAATTAAACCCGTTTATTTTTAAATAAATAAACTGGATTTGAAATGGGTTTCAAACAGAATTGATTTGTGGGTTTATCGTGAACGGTGTTTAAAATAACATTTGTTCTTTAACCCAATAATAATTGGAATGTGATTTGCGTTTATCGTGAACTGTGTTTTAAATGACATTAGTTCTTTAACCCTGTAAAAGGAGTTTTAATGAATCTGCAATTAGATTGAAATGTGAATTGATAATCTAAATTATCGAATTTGGAAAATGAGCGAGAATGGAGTATCACCAGTTTTGCTCCAAAACGATAGTTAAATCTTTAATTAGATTTGAACGTGAAATGGTAATTAATTTTACCGATAACACCGTGGTGTTAGATATGGAGTATTACCAGTTTTGCTTCATGGGAGGAATAGGTTGGGATTGGGAGATAAAATAAATAATTACTTCGGTATGGTTCTCTAATCTCGACTAGTTTGGAAAACCATAATTTGGTTTGAATTGACATCCAAAGGAAGATTAAAGAATAAATTTTAAAGAATTTATCTTTGATAAAATTAATGGGAACCTTTCCCTAAGAATGTGATTTTCTTTGAATAAAAGGATACACTGAATTGGAATAAGGCGTATGTTGTGTTTGTGTAACATTTGTTCTTAATATACGCGGGTTGTTCGGAAAGTCCGGGTTTATACCCATTCTGAATAACCAATTCAACGATATGTCGAAGACGAAGACGGTGGTCGAAGACCGGAAGTCTTCACATCGTCTGGATAATTACTGATGATGTTGATTGGGCTGTACACCCAAGAGGATGGAAATAGTTGGTGGTCGTCCAGACGTACTTGGAGATCGTTGGATATGCGAGGAAAGTGCCTCCGGTTTCGTTCAGACCCAGAACGAACTTGTAAATGGATTGTGTGTCTGACATTGGATTTTATTCTGTGTTGATTGATTTCTGTTAAATATATATCTATTTGGCGGCGGAGAATTTATTCTCTTGCTTAACGCCCTTCTCTGAGACGTACGAGCTTAGAGGTTATATATCGATAGATATCAATCGCATGGCATGAATTGCCTATGTGGCACGCTGAGTTGCATGGATCAAGGCTTCTGTTGAAAAGCAAAGTCTTGTGGTTGGTGATCAAAGCACGGCCTACGTGGCAGCTTTGTTTATAGCGTAAGTTCGCGAGCCTCACACCTCGGTATGAGTTAAAAATGGGATAAGGACTGCAGGGAGAGCACGACGTTTCTTTCTAGCTTTGGTGGTGTCAGTGACTTACCAGCCCTGACATTTATATACTTTTCACCTATGTGGTTGTTGGATGAGGCACCTCGATTATAGGTCTGTAAGGACCGGGAAACGTGTGTTCAGGAATAAATAATCCTCTAACGTAAGTGAGGACCGGCCCTGAAGCATCCAGGATTGCCCAGAGTGTGTAGTCCTGAGACATTTGCTAGAGTGTCTCAAAAGCGGAGAGGAGCTTGCCCCTTGCCTCGACTCATGACGGAAATCCAATTTCCAATAAGAGATATTTCGGTTTTATTTGTATAGCCTAGTATGGCGACATGATAGATGGTACCCATGCCGCCTAGGATTGATATTTATGATTGAAAATGTTTTGACACTATAAACTTATAATAGTATCAAATGATTTGTTTTAAACGTACCAAGCATGTTTGGCTATTATAAGGGAAAACCCTATCCTCCGGCTTGCGTTGCATTGTGTGATGGGACCTGGGTCTTATAATAGCTTCATTTTTCGAGAAAGCATTGCGCTGTTTATTCTATGCACTGGTATTCTTGGGAGAAAACCCGTTCTGTGTTATACGGCATGGTCCCTTAAATTACTCTCTTTTAAAGTAAAGTTTTAAATAACTGTTTTAGTTCTCACACCAGTCACATGACTGACCTGGAGTTTATTGTTTTAACCTAAACTCTGGGTGCCCCTATTTTCCACGGGCAGCTAGTAGTTTTGCTTTTGCAGATTTATATTCACATGATCCTGATTTACAGCTGGAACGATGCTCGGAAAGCTCTGTATCCGTGTATTACTTTCAGTTGTGTTTTGTATTATTTTTCCGCTACAGTACTGTATTTAAATTTCTAATATTTATCGAATGTAATTTATTCATTTATACTCTGTATATTCTTGTATCTGATGGAATTGTTGTAATAGCAATGAAATGTTTTTCCGTTTGCGTTCTGATTTGTCTTGTCCTCACAGTAATTCGTTCTTTCTCATCTCTTCGGAGACCGGGGAAGAAACGGGTCGCTTCACTATGCTAGTTCACACCATCATTATGTTGCCTAAAACCCCATATGCAAGTTTATACATAAATTTGGGTTATGATCATATCATGTAAATTGTGACATTTAACAAGTTGACAGCTTTAGATCCTTAACATGTGTAGTTTATGCAAGTTTCACCCCTATTATGATTGGATCATTTTATTTGTTTATATGTTGTGATAATTTATCTTTGTGCTATGAGTTAGACTATTCAAGTCTAAGGTATATTTTGCGTTGAATAAGCGAACGTATAAACGTGGGGTAGTGGTAATATTAAGGATTTAATAATAAGAAGTTGGGGTGCAATTGATATGATTTTGCATGCCATGAGTGGATGACCATAATTGAGTCAATTATGGGCATCATTAAATTGGAGTTAATTAATAATTTGAATAGGGAATTATTAAAATTGGGGTAAAAGATTATAAGTGATAATCAATGCTTAGGACACGAGGTTGGACTCGTTTGTGACGTAAACCTGCCCGGACCCGCCCGGCAAATCCAGTGGTCACAAATGTCAGCCCAATGTGAGAGGTCCTAGGCCTAAACTAAAGCATAACAGTTGTAAAGACACAAGGTTAGACTCTTTTATGGTGTAAGACTGCCCGGACCCGCCCTGCAAATCCAGCTGCCACAAATGCAAGTCTAATGTGAGAGGCCTTTATGAGGTTATGGCCTGAATGAATTAAGAAATACTTAACCAGGTAAACATGTAAGGTGGGACATGGGGGTTAAGCAGGTGCCTTGGGTGGCATGAGGAATCTAGTGGGTGCTCTTAGTGGCATGTGAAATACGATTAGTAAGACTTAACCAAACACACATGTAAATGAACATGACTAAGAGGGTTAAGTGGGATGTACTAGTGGTGACAAACTTAGGTGGGTAGCTTTTGGGGGCCCATTTCAACCAGTATCCCAAACGTATCTTTGTGGGCTCGACCCAAGTCGAGGACGGTACACGCATACTGGTTTTGACTATAAGAGGCCAAAACGGGGAGCGGTGGCAACGCAAGTCCAACGGGTTTCATATGCGTGTGTGGACCCGGGCTGGTAGGTAAGACGTTGTTGCATCGTTTAGGTATAAGTCATGCATTCTCAAGTTGTATCGGGTTTCCACTTTAGGGGAATGATACACCCCACTGTCGGGCCAGCACAGGTAGCTACGAGTAGGGAGCCGATCGCAAATGGGTAGTGGGGTACACCTAGTGGAGATAGGGGTAGACAACACCTATGTAGTCAGCTAGAGGTACGCAAGGCTATTTATATAGTTACAGTGTGAAGCAAGCGGGATCAACCTTTAGTGTGACTGGTGCGGTGCTGTGTAGTAATGTGCGGTGCAGTGTGGTAATTATTCGTTAGTAGTTAGGTGTGCCTTTAACGTTATCTTAAACGTTATCTTTATTTGCTCTTCCATACCTAATAGTTCATAGACATTTACTTGTCTTCCAGCTTATGCCTTAGTCTAGTTATTTTGATAATAGTATTGTTAGAATTATCATACTCGCCAGACTTTATGTCTGACCCCCTCCATTTCTATCCTTTTTCCCCTCCAGGTCCTCAGGTTGGGCCCTGCTCTAGTGGAGTTTGATTGGATTGCTTTATCTCTCTTGGAAAAGCTTGGACCATTGAAGTAAAGTCCATCTTGTTATCTTCTTTAATGGCCATTTATGTAATGGGATTATGTATTTTGTTTATCAAGATGGATATTGTACTTCACTCTGATTTATAGTTTTATGATGTAATGAACATTTTAAATTCCGCTGCAATAAAATGAAGTTTTAGTTTTCAAGTACTACTTATTATCTGTCTTGTTGTAATTTTTCTATTCTATATTCACTTAAAACCTCCATGGAAGTTAATGCATTCCCTTAGTGAGTGACATTAATGGACGTGGGGTGTTACAACACTGCTTTGGAATGAAGTCACCGGCTCGGTTTGGATGGAGATTGTAGGAACCCGACCCGATCCGCTTTCTCCTTACTACTAAGAGGAGCACGTCGCCTCAGGATTGAAGGCACCGGTTAAGATCGTATAGGGGACCCAATCCAAACCATCTGGGATGAAATATTCTACTGCATACATTCGAGTTTGACCTATTCTTAAGTCTTGTTTTACTCTTACTTCCACGGATCGGACCATACATGGCTTTACACGAACTATAGGAGACTTCCTCCACTTCACCACTACGTCTTAGAAACGCATTGGATTCGTGACGAATGTCATTCATCTTCGAGACTATCAACATCCATAAATACACAGATTCAGGGACTTCTAAAGGATCTTTGGCCTTTCTAACTCTCGGCCTCCACTGAAGAGAACACAAGGACATTGAGGTTCTTCCATGTTAATCTAACACAAGGATTTCGTGTATAAAACCACTCTCTATTCCCCACTTCTTCATTAAAATAAAAGGATGTTGCATGCAAGTGATTCCTATGGATTGTAGGAAGGCATTGTATTTGTAATTTCTATGGACTTAAGAAAATATAAAGTGGAAATAGGCTTGGTTTGAGCCAAACCAGTATAAAAACCCCGTGTGTTCCCTGTTATTTACTGCTTTCCTGCATTTATTCTCTGTGATCCGTGATTGTGAGGACTTCACACTGCATTTTGGTGTTAGTGCCATTTTTTGGTCTAACAGTAAATAATAAACCATAAACCGTAAACCTTAAACAATATACAATAAATCATAAACCGTAAACCATAAACAACAATGTATAAGCAGTGAACTATATTACGTAAAGCATAAACCATAAACATTTAGCAATTAATGACAAATCATAAACAATAAACCATAAAACATAAACAATAAACAGTAAACAGAAACCATAATGCATACACAGTAAACTATATAAAATAAAGCATAAACCATAAATATTAACCCATAAATGATGAATCATAAACAATAAACCGTAAACCATAAACAATAAACCATAAACCGTAAACCATAAAACATAAACCATAAACAATAAAGTATAAACAATAAACTATATAAAATAAAGGCATAAACCATAAACATTAAGCCATAAATTATAAATCATAGACAATAAACCATAAAGCGTAAACCATAAAAAATAACCCATAAACCGTAAACCATAAACAATAAAGTAAAATCAGTAAACTGTATAAAATAAAGCACAAGCAATAAACATTAAGCCATAAATGATAAACCATAAATGTTGACACACTTTTTAGTAAAAGCCGTCACACATGGAATTTCGGGTTAATAATACGCTTAAGTATTTGGAACGTCGTCAGAAGACAAGAAGCGATTTGGTTGAAGTCACATCACAAACAAAGGACGGCTCGAAACTCATAACAGATGACATGTTTTGTACCCGAAAACATTAGTTATGGAGCTTGGCTCCGTAACCCTTGTACCCCTCTGAATTAGCTTCAGGTAGAGCTTCCGTTTGGCTAAACCGGACTTACGGTTTGAAAGTTATGCTCGTTTCCGTGAACGCCCATAGAAATGGAAATGTCTGAATTTTGGCATTGATTAGACTTCGGGTGGGATCGGATGACCCGGATCTGATCGGAAAGGTGTACCGAATGCACTTTCTGCCGCAAAGAAGTGCCCGCTGCTATGGAACGAAGTCACCGCCTCGGTTCGGATGGAGATTGTAGGAACCCGACCTGATCCGCTTTCTCTTACTACCAAGAAGAGCGCGTCGCCTTCGGATTGAAGGCACTGGTTCAGATCGGATGGAGGACCTGATCCGACCCATCTTGGACGAAATATTCTACTGCACACAATCGAGTTTGACCTATTATTAAGGCCTGTTTTACACTTACTTTCACGGATAGGACCATATATGGCTTTGCACGAACTATGGGAGACTTCCTCCACTTACCCAGTACGTCTTAGAAATGCATTGGATTCATGACACATGTCAGTCATCTGCGAGACAATCTACATCCATTAATAAATAGACTCAGGGACTTCTAAAGGGTCTTTGGCCATTCTAACTCTCAGCCTCCACTGAAGAGAACACAAGGACATTGAGCCTCTTCCATGTTAATCTAACACAACGATTTCGTGTATAAAGCCACTCTCTATTCCCCACTTCTTCATTAAAACAAAAGGATGTTGCATGTAAATGATTCCTACGGACTGAAGGCATTGTATTTGTAATTTCTAAGGACTTAAGAAATTATAAAGTGGACGTATGCTCGGTTTGAGCCGAACCACTATAAAAACCCCGTGTGTTCCCGGTTCTTTACTACTTTCCTGCATTTGTTCTCTTTGATCCATGATTGTGAGGACTACACATTGAATTAGGGTGTTAGTGCCATTTTTTGGTCTAACCGTAAACAATAAACCATAAACCATTAACCTTAAACAATAGACAATAAACCATAAACCGTAAACCGTAAACCATAAACAATAATGTATAAGCAGTAAACTATATTATATAAATTGTAAACCATAAACATTTAACCATAAATGAAAAATCATAAACAATAAACCATTAACCATAAAACATAAACGATAGACAGTAAACAATAAACCATAAATTACACACAGTAAACTATATAAAATAAAGCACAAACCATAAACATTAACCCATAAATGATAAATCATAAACAATAAACTGTAAACCATAAACAATAAACCATAATCTGTAAACCATAAAATATAAACAATAAACCACAAACAATAAAGTATAGACAATAAACTCTATAAAATAAAGGTGTAAACCATAAACATTAAGCCATAAATTATAAATCATAGACAATAAACCATAAACCATAAATCATAAACAATAAACCATAAACCGTAAACCATAAACAATAAACCAAAAACCGTAAAGCATAAACAATAAAGTAAAATCAGTAAACTATATAAAATAAAGCACAAACAATAAACATTAAGCTATAAATGATAAGCCATAAATGTTGCCATGCTTTTTAGTAAAAGCCGTCACATATGGAATTTCTGGTTAATAATACGCTAAAGTATTTGGAACATCGTCAGAAGACAGGAAGCGATTTTGTTGAAGTCACATCGCAAACAAATGACGGATCAAAACTCCAAACAGATGACATCTTTTGGACTCGAAAACATCGGTTATTGAGCTTAGCTCTTTAATCCTTGTACCCCTCTGAATTAGCTTCAGGTAGAGCTTTCGTTTACTTACAGTTTGAAAGTTACACTCGTTTCCCTGAATGCCCGCAGAACCGGAAACGTCCGGATTTCGGCATTGATTGGACTTCGGGTCGGGTCGGATGGCCTGGATCGAATCGGAAAGCTGGACCTGAGCCTCCTTCTGCAGCAAAGAAGTGCACGATGCTTTGGAACGAAGTCACCGGCTCGGTTCGGATGGAGATTGTAGGAACCCGACCTGATCCGCTTTCTCCTTACTGCCAAGAAGAGCGTGTCGCCTTTGGATTCAAGGCTCCGGTTTAGATCGGATGGAGGACCCGATCCGACCCGTCTAGGAAGAAATATTCTACTGCACACACTCGAGTTTGACCTATTCTTAAGGCTTGTTTTACTCTTACTTTCACGGATCGAACCGTACATGGCTTAACATGAACTACAGGAGACTTCCTCCACTTACCCGCTACGTCTTAGAAATGCGTTGGATTTGTGACACATGCCATTCATCTGCGAGACTATCTACATCCATAAATACATGGATTCAGTGACTTCTAAAGGATCTTTGGCCATTCTAACTCTCGGCCTCCACTGAAGAGAACACAAGGACATTGAGCTTCTTCCATGATAATCTAACACGAGGAGTTCGTGTATAAAACCACTCTCTATTCCCCACTTCTTCATTATAATACAAGGATGTTGCATGTAAATGATTCCTATGGATTCTAGGAAGGCTGTGTATTTATAATTTCTAAGGACTTTAGAAAATAAAAAGTGGACGTTGGCTTGGTTTGAGCCGAACCACTACAAAAAACCCCGTGTTTTCCCTTTTCTTTACTGCTTTCCTGCATTTATTCTCGGTGATCCGTGATTGTGAGGACTTCACTATGCATTTGGGTGTTAGTGCCATTTTTTGGTCCAACAGTAATCAACAAACCATAAACCGTAAACTTTAAATAATAGACCATAAACCATAAATCATAAACAATAATAAACAGTAAACAATAAACCGTAAACCATAAACAATAGACCATAAACCGTAAACGATTAACAATAAAGTATAAAAAATAAACCATAAACCATAAACTATAAAGTATAAATAATAAACTACATAAAATATAGGGATAAACCGTATACATTAAGCCATAAATTATAAATCATAGACAATAAACCAAAAACCGCAAACCATAAACCGCAAACCATAAACCGTAAACCATAAAAAATAAACCCTAAACTATAAACCATAAACAATAAAGTAAAATCGGTAAACTATACAAAATAAAGCATAAACAATAAACATTAAGCCATAAATGATAAACCATAAAGGTTGACACGCTTTTTAGTAAAAGTCGTCACACACGGAATTTCTGGTTAATATTACGCTCAAGTATTTGGAACATCATCAGAAGACCTAAAGCGATTTGGGTGTTAGTTCCATCTTTGGGACACGAAAACATCGGTTATGGAGCTTAGCTCTGTAACCCTTGTACCCCTCTGAATTTGCTTCAGGTAGAGCTTCCGTTTGGCTAAAACGGACTTACGGTTTGAAAGTTACGCTCGTTTCCGTGAACGCCCGCAGAACAGGAAGCGTCTGGATTTTGGCACTGATTGGACTTCTGGTCGGATCGGATGGCCAGGATCGGATCAGAAAAGTGGACCTGATCCAAATTCTGCCGCACAGAAGTGCATGCTGCTTTGGAATGAAGTCACCGGCTCGGTTCGGATTGAGATTGTAGGAACCCGACCCGATCCGCTTTCTCCTTACTGCCAAGAAGAGCGCGTCACCTTTGGATTGAAGGCACCGGTTCAGATCGGACGAAGGACCCAATCCAATCCGTCTGGGACGAAATATTCTACTGCACACACTTTAGTTTGACCTATTCTTATGGCCGGTTTTAATCTTACTTTCACGGATCATACCATACATGGCTTAACACGAACTACATGAGACTTCATCCACTTATTGACTACGTCTTAGAAATGCATTGGATTCATGACACATGTCATTCATCCGCGGGACTGTCTACATCCATAAATAAATGGATTCAGGGACTTCTAAAGGATCTTTGGCCATTCTAACTCTCGGCCTCCGCTGAATAGAATACGAGGACATTAAGCTTCTTCCATTTTAATCTAACACGAGGATATCGTGTATAAAAGCACTCACTATTCCCCACTTCTTCATTAAAATACAAGGATGTTGCATGTAAATGATTCCTACGGATTGTAGGAAGGCTTTGTATTTGTAATTTCTAAGGACTTTAGAAAATATAAAGTGGACGTAGGCTTGGTTTGAGCCGAACCACTATAAAAAAACCCATGTATTCCTTGTTCTTTACTGCTTTCCTGCACTTATTCTCTGTGTTCCGTGATTGTGAGAACTTCACACTGCATTTGGGTGTTAGTGCCATTTTTTGGTCTAATAGTAAACAATAAACGATAAACCGTAAACCTTAAACAATAGACAATAAACCATAAACCGTAAACCATAAACAATAATGTATAAGAAGTAAATTATATTACACGAAGCATAAACCATAAACATTTAACCATAAATGATAAATCATAAACAATAAACCGTAAACCGTAAAACATAAACGATAAACAGTAAACCGTAAACAATAAAGAATGCACAGTAAACAATATAAAATAAAGCGTAAACCATGAATATTAACCCATAAATGATAAATCATAAACAATAAACCGTAAACCATAAACAATAATCCATAAACCATAAACAATAAAGTATAAACAATAAACCATAAACAATAGAGTATAAACAATAAACTATATAAAATAAAGGCATAAACCATAAACATTAAGCCATAAATTATAAATCATAAACAATAAACCATAAACCGTAAACCATAAACTATAAACCACAAACCGTAAACCATAAACAATAAACCCTAAACTGTAAACCATAAACAATAAAGTAAAATCTGTAAACTATATAAAATAAAGCACAAACAATAAATATTAAGCCATAAACAATAAACCATAAATGTTGACACGCTTTTTAGTAAAAGCTGCCACACATGGAATTTCTGGTTAATAATATGCTCAAGTATTTGGAACATCGTCAGAAGACAGGAATCGATTTGATTGAAGTCGCATCACAAACAAAGGACGGCTCGAAACTCCTAATAGATGACATCTTTTGGTCCCGAAAACATCGGTTACAGAGTTTAGCTCTGTAACCCTTTTACCCCTCTGAATTAGCTTCAAGTATAGTTTCCGTTTGGCTAAAACGGACTTACAGTTTGAAAGTTATACTCGTTTTCGTCAACGCCCCCAGAACCGGAAACGTCTGGATTTCAGCATTGATTGGACTTCGGGTCGGATCGGACCGTAATGGTGGACCCGATCCACCTTCTGCCATACAGAAGTGCACGCCGCTTTGGAATGAAGTCAATGGATCGGTTCGGATGGAGATTGTAGGTACCCAACCCGATCCGCTTTCTCCTTAATGCCAAGAAGAGCACGTCGCCTTCAGATTGAAGGCACCGGTTCAGATAGGATGGAGGACCCAATCCGAACCATCTAGGATGAAATATTCTACTGCACACACTCAAGTTTGACCTATTCTTTTGGCCTGTTTTAATCTTACTTTCACGGATCGGACCATACAAGGCTTTACACGAAAAACAGGAGTCTTCCTCCACCTACCCACTATGTCTTAGCAACGCATTGGATTCGTGACACATGTCATTCATCTACGAGACTGTCTACGTCTATAAATACACGTATTAAGGGCTTCTAAAGGATCTTGGGCCATTCTAACTCTCGGCCTCCACTGAAGAGAACACAAGGAAATTGAGCTTCCTCCATGTTAATCTAACACGAGGATTTCATTTTTAAAACCACTATCTATTCCCCACTTCTTCATTAAAATACAAGGATGTTGCATGTAAATGATGCCTACGGATTGTAGGAAGGCATTGTGTTTGTAATTTCTAAGGACTTCAGAAAAAATAAAGTGGACGTAGGCTTGGTTTGAGCCGAGCCACTATAAAAACCCCGTGTGTTCCCTGTTCTTTACTGCTTTCCTGCATTTATTCTCTATGATCCGCGATTGTGAGGACTTCACACTACATTTAGGGGTTAGTGCCATTTTTTAGTCTAATAGTAAACAATAAACCATAAACGGTAAACCTTAAACAATAGACAATAAACCATAAACCGTAAACCATAAACAATGATGTATACGCAGTAAACTATATTATATAAAGCATAAATCGTAAACAATTAACCATAAATAACAAATCATACAAAAAAACCATAAATCGTAAATCATAAACGATAAACAGTAAATCGTAAACTATAAAGTATACACAGTAAACTATATAAAATAAAGCATAAACCATAAACATTAACCTATAAATGATAAATCATAAACAATAAACCGTAAACCATAAACAATAAACCATAAACCATAAACCATAAACAATAAAGTATAAACAATAAACCATAAACCATAAACAATAAAGTATAAACAATAAACTATGTAAAATAATGGCATATAACATAAACATTAAGCCATAAATTAATCATAGACAATAAACCATAAACCGTAAACCATAAACAATAAACCATAAACCGTAAACCATAAACAATAAACCCCAAACCGTAAACCATAAACAATAAAGTAAAATGAGTAAACTATATAAAATAAAGCTCAAACGATAAACATTAACCCATAAATGATAAACCATAAATGTTGACATGCTTTTTAGTAAAAGCCGTCACATATGGAATTTCTGGTTAATAATACGCTCAAGTATTTGGAGCATCGTCAGAAGGCAGGAAGTGATTTGGTTGAAGTCGCATCACAAACGGTGAATCGAAACGGAGAATCGAAGGAAAGATATATGGCACTTGGGGGTTATGTTTTTAAAACAAACATTTCTCTTGAAAATACTCTCCTTAAAACATATTTTTGAAAGTATTTTTTATAAAATGCTTTTAAAAATTATTTTTTCAAAATCTCATATATGTTTTGGTAACCTTCAGCACTGATACCACATGTAACACCCCACGTCAACTAATGTCACTTACAAAGGGAATGCATTAACTTTCATGGAGCATTATTAGTGTATAGAACAGAATATAACAAGACAGATACATATATTGGTACTTGAAAATTTTAAACCAACTTTTATTGCAGTGGAGAAATAGTTTGATTACATCAACTTCATAAACCAACAGTAAAAAAAATTAAACTTAATATCCATCTTGACAAATTTCTTTCTGAGTACATAAAGTAAAAATCATAACCCAAACACAAGTAGCCATAAAAGAGATGAGCTTAACTTTACTTTCAGCAATCCAAGCACTTCCAAAAGAGAGAGAAAGAGATCCCAGATCAAGCTCCACTAGTATTAGTCCCACCCTAAGAACCTGGTGGGGGGGCGGTGGAGGGAAGGAAGAAAAGTGGCGAAAACAAGTGGGTCAGACATAAAGTATGGCGAGTATAAAAACTTAAACAATATAATTATTAAACTAATAGGATAAGGCATAAACTGGTAGAACAAGGTATGACTATGAAACAAGTGGGCATGACAAAGCAAACAGGAGGAATATTCTAGCGTTAATCTCGTTCCTAATCACCATAGGATAATAACTATGTTGCACCAATGCTAATTACACCACACCATTACCTGCCCCATACTGGAAGTTGATCCCTCGTACTAATCGTAATAATGATAATTATAATAATGGTAGTTTCGTGTACTCCTAGCTGCTATCGTAGGTGCGGCCTGCTCCTACCTCCACTAGTTGTACCCACTACCCTCCCCAGTCTAATTACAACATTTATTCATAATATGGTAGTTTCTTGTACTCTAGATGTTGTCATAGGTGTCGCCTGCCCCTATCTCCGCTAGTCGTACCCACTACCTTCCCCATTCGATTGGCTCCCTGACTCGTAGATACCCGTTCTGGTCCCACAGTGGGGTGTATCACTCCCCAAAGTGGCAACCAGATACGACTAGAGATTCACGGCTTATATCTACAAGATGCAACAACATCTTACCTACCAGCCCGGGCCCACACACGCACATGACCCCGTTGGACTTTCATTGCCACAGCTAACCCGTTTTGACCTCTTACAATCGAACCCAATAAGCGTGTCCCGTCCCCGATCAAGATCGAGCTCACTTAGATACTAAATGTTTTCCTGGTTGAAAAGGGTTCCCATGCTTGACACAAGCTTTCCACCTGTGATTGGTCCCCACTAGGATTTCCCACTTAAACCCCTCTTATTCATGTCTTTTTAGATGTTTCAACTTCGTTAAGTGTTTATAATTATATACCACAGGTCACCCATGTTACCCCCTTATCAAATCAACATGTGTTACTGGTTAAGCTTGTCTTAACCCTATCTTCTGATCAGATCAATATATATATTATTGGTTAAGCTGGTCTTAACCCTATCCACTTATGTATTATTGGTTAAGCTGGTCTTAACCCAATCCACTTATCAGATCAATATATATTACCGGCTAAGATTGTCTTAACCCTATCCACTTATCAAATTAATATATATTATTGGTTATGCAGGTCTTAACCCTAACCACTTATCAAATTATTGGTTGAGCTAGTATTAACACTACCCACTTATCAAATTATTGGTTAAGAAGGTCTTAGCCCTACCCACTTATCAAATTATTGGTTAAGCTTGTATTATCCCTATCTACTTATCAGATTAATATATATTATTGGTTAAGCTGGTCTTAACCCTTCCCACTTATCAAATTATTGGTGAAGGTGGGCTCAACCCTATCCACTTATATATTATTGGTGAAGTTGGTCTTAACCCTATACACTTATCCTGTTTTACTTAATTTACGATTAAGTACCTATTATTTCACAGATACATTGGTTAAGAGAATAACTCTCTAGGTATCAACCCCGAAGACCGAAATCAACATCAGATTGGCACTAAGAGAATTACTCACTCAACCAAACTTCTGTTTGTCATTCATATTCATCTTTGATCAGCATTAATAAATTATTAATGCACATTCCTCTCACATTAAGTCGATTACTTGTGGCCGCTGGATATGCCGGGCCGTTCCGGGCAGACTTCCACCACAAGCCAAACTTAACCTCGTGTCTAAGCATCTTTTAATTATGCCTTTGACCTCTCACATTAGACTACCGTTTGTGGTTTCTGGATTTGTCGGGCGGGTCCGTGCAGTCTTATACCACAAACGACTCTAACCTCGTGTCTTAGGCATTTATTACGCATTTAATTTATGCCTTTGACCTCTCGGATTAGACTACCGTTTGTGGTTGCTGGATTTGCCAGGTGGGTCCGGGAAGTCTTATACCATAAATGAGTCTAACCTCGTGTCTTAGGCATTTATTATTACGCATCTTTATTTAACCCCAAATTGGATTAATGTAACACCCCGAATTTTCTATTAACACTAAAGTTTCTAAAATATTAATAAGTGTGTAAGAGAGGGGATGTATCTAATATGAATATAAAAATATTAATAAGTGTGTAAGAGAGGGGATGTATCTAATATGAATATAAAAATATTAATAAGTGTGTGAGAGAGGGGATGTATCTAATATGTATATAAAAACAATAATAAGTAAAGGGGGTGTATCTAATATGTACATTGTAGAAAATATATATATATTTATGACATGAATAGAAGTTTATTAATATGCTGAGTGTTTGCTGAGTCACTTCTGACTCATTGCTGAGTCAACAAGATAAACCCCATCTTGTCTGAACGGCTGGGGTTATTTCTAGGTTAAATCTAATGGCCTAAATGAATTCTAAAATCTATAAATAAGTGAGTAGACCCTAGACCTAAATCACTTGTAAAATTAGAGAAGCTACCGTCATGCTGCTGCCATGGAGTTCAGCATAGCCGTCACAAACTAAGAAGAGGAAGCCTAATCATCTACAACTAAATCTACACAAATCAAATCAAAAGATCTCTCTTTCTCTAATTCTTTTCTTTTGTTGGTGAGTATGATGATTCTCACAAGACTATTACAAACTAATTTGACTCAGTTATGAATGGATCACAAGAAAGTGATGTGATTTGTAATTGTAAATTCTATATATTGTGGATCTCTTATTATGTTATTATGCTGTCGTATGATGTAAATTATATATGCTATGTCATGCTATGTTGTAAATTCTCTTATGCTATGTCGTGCTATGTTGAGAATCATGTCAAGCTATGTTATACTATCATACTATGCCATGTTATAAATCATGCTATATTATGTTGAAAAATCATGATGTTGTTGGATCATGCTTAAAGTTATGTTTTTTTCTTAATTTAAATGGATCTTGTTTATGGGAATTTGCCTATTAGGTTAGGTGTACCCATAAACTTGAAACTATAATTAAATAAAACTTGATTATGGGAATTTGCCTATTGAGTTAGGTGTACCCATATAAAACCATGTTGTTAAAAAAATTAGATGATGTTGATTCACACATGTTCATATGTAAGTTTATGAAAATTGATTGAGATTATATTAGGTGAATTTTGAACAAGTTGACACCTTTAGGTCCATGACATGTATAATCTATGCAAGTTGGACATATGCAAGTTTCACCCCTTATTATGATTCATTTGGTCACATATACATGTTGTTATTATGACAATCTCTTTTATGCTATGAGTTAGGCTATTCGAGTCTAACATATATTTTGCGAATAAACGTTCAAACGTGGGGTAGGGATAATATTAGGAATTAATAAATTGGGTGCAATTTTGTAAGATTTTGCATACCATGAATGGATGTCCATAATTGAGTCAATTATGGACATTGTTAAAAATTGGAAGTAATTAATAATTCAAGTAGGGAATTATTAAAATTGGGGGAAAGTGGATTATTATTAATAATCAATGCTTCGGACACGAGGTTGGACCCGTTTGTGATGTAAACCTGCCCGGACCCGCCCGACAAATCCAGTAGTCACAAATGTCGGCCCAATGTGAGAGGTCCTAGGCCCAAACTAAAGCATAACAGTTGTAAAGACACGAGGTTAGAATCTTTTATGGTGTAAGACTGCCCGGACCCGCCCGGCAAATCCAGCTGCCATAAATGCCAGTCTAATGTGAGAGGTCTTTATGAGGTTATGGCCTTAATGAACTAAGAAATACTTAACCAGATAATCATGTAAGGTGGGACATGGGGGTTAAGTAGGTGCCTTGGGTGGCATGAGGAATCTGGTGGTTGCCTTTAGAGGCATTTGAAATACGATTAGACTTAACCAAACACACATGTAAATGAACATGACTAAGTGGGTTAAGTGGGATGGACTAATGGGGACAAGCTTAGGTGGAATGCTTGTGGTAAATAGTGGGGGCCCATTTCAACCAGTATCCCAAAACGTATCTTTGTGGGCTCGACCCAAGTCGAGGACGGGACACGCATACTGGGTTTGACTATAAGAGGCCAAAACAGGGAGCGGTGGCAACGCAAGTCCAACGGGTATCATATGCGTGTGTGGACCCGGGCTGGTAGGTAAGACGTTGTTGCATCGTGTAGGTATAAGCCGTGCATGTCCGTTGTATCAGGTTGCCAGTTTAGGGGAGTGATACACCCCACTGTGGGGCCAGCACGGGTATCTACGAGTTAGGGAGCCGATCGAATAATGGGAAGTAGGGTACACCTAGTGGAGATAGGGGCAGGCGGCACCTATGTAGTCAGCTAGGGGTACGTAAAGCCATTGGGAAAGTTTCTAAGTGAAGCTAAGTGGGATGAATCTTTAGGGTGACTGGTGTGGTGCAGTATAGTATTTATCCTTTAGTATTTAGGAGCGCCTATAACGTTGCCTTTAGCGATTGTCTATGTCCTTAATCTGCTCTTCATAGACATTTTCTTGTTTTCCAGCTTATGCCTTAGTCCAGTTATTTTGGTAATAGTATTGTAGAATTATCATATTCACCAGACTTTATGTCTGACCCCCTCTTTTCCATCCTTTTTCTCCCTTCAGGTCCGCAGGTTGGGCCAAGTTCTAGTGGAGTCTAGTTGGATCGCTTATCTTCTGGAAAGCTTGGACTGCTGAAGTAAAGTCCTGCTTGTTATCTTTCTTTTTAATGGCTATTCATCTAATGGGATTATGTACTTGTTTTATCAAGATAGATATTGTACTTGACATTGAATATGGTGTTATGATGTAATCAAACATGTTTTGACTTCTGCTACAATGAAATAAAGTTTTTGAATTTCCAAGTACTATTTTATATCTGTCTTGTTGTAATTTTACTGTTCTATATTCACTTAAAACCTCCATGGAAGTTAATGCATTCCCTTTGTGAGTGACATTAATGGACGTGGGGTGTTACACATGGTATCAGAGCATAAGGTTACCAGAACAGATAAAAAAAAAATTTTAGAAAAATATTTTTTTTTCTAAAGTATTTTTGGAAGAAGTGCTTTCAAAAAAAAAACATGTTATTTAAAGAGAGTTTTTATGAAAAACATAATCCCAAATAGCCATATCCTTATCTTTATCTTTCGAATTCTCCATTTGGAATCTTTCCTTTTTCGTTTCAGCATGGCTGAAGATCTTAATCTCCCAGAAGGTGTGACGATTCCAGGGTGGTTTAGGAGATACTTGGAGGCTAGGGCCACCACTGCAGGCCCAGCGGATACTCCTCCACCCCTAGTTGCACCCATTCCTCCTCCTCCTCCTCCTCGTGTTGACACTTTTGCAAAGACGTGCAAGGAATTCAAGGCTATGGGAGGAAAAACTTTTCAAGGGACTGAGACGTTTGTGGAGGCCAGATATTGGCTTAAGGAGACTGAGGAATTGTTGGATATCTTTGAAGTGGAAGATGGGAGGAAAGTCCGTTTAGCTGCTTGGTTAATGAAGGGAGAGGCCTCGTTTTGGTGGGAGGTCACTAACGGGGAACGTCCAGTTGATTCATGGGCGGATTTCAGACGAAGGTTTGAGGCAAAGTTTTTTTCAAGGGCAGAGGAGAACTTAAATATGGAAAAATTCCTGGCACTAAAGCAAGGGAGCTCATCAATAAAGGAATATGTCAATAAATTTAATCAGTTAGCAAGGTTTGGCTTGGAGTTGGTGAACACGCCAGAGAAGAAAGCTTTGAGGTTCGTTAGAGGCTTGAATGAACCGTTGCAAGGGTTGGCTATGACCCACATCCCTATGGGAGCCACCTTTGAAAAGCTAGTAGAAATGGCACTTATGCATGAGGATAAGGCAGTTGAAAAGAAAGGGGATCAGAAGAAACCCCAACAGCAAAATAAGAAGGGTGGTAAAAACAATAATGGCAAAGGGAAGAAGAAATGCTTCAATTGTGGGACGCTTGGCCATCTCAGCAAAGATTGTAGAAAGAAAAAGAAGACTGGTTGTTTTCATTGTGGAGATGCGGGACATTTAGTGAAGGACTGTCCAAAGAAGGGGCAGAGGGCAGGGTCTACCTCGGGAGGACAGGTGCAGGCTCTTATGGCACCAGGGCAGGCAAGGGGGCAAGTTCAGGCTATTGCGGCCCCACCGCTGCAAGAAAGAGGTAGAACAATTTCTGTTGAAAGCTTAGTTTTTCTGTTTGATCATCCTGTCTGTACCTTATTCGATTCTGGCGCATCTCATTCGTTTATCTCTGCATCATTAGTTGAATCACTACACTTGAACACCAGTTTAGTAGAGGATCCCTTGGTCGTTTCAAATCCAATTGGGGGTTCGGCTCATTTGACCATGATATGTTTGGATTTGAAAATCTCTATACTTAGCGTTGAATTTAGATGTGATGCTTATGTATTGGGCTTCACGGGCTATGGGCTAATTTTAGGAATGGATTGGTTGTCTAGAAATAGGGCCATTCTTGATTGTGAAAGGAGAGTAGTTAGGCTTGTGACTCGCCTTGGTAATGCTCTCGACATCTTTTGTAATCCCATAAATTCCGTTATGCTAAGTTATCTTGAATCGCTTGATGCGTCTGTAGAGAACCTGCGATCGGTAGAAGTGGTCCGGGAATATCCGGATGTGTTTGAGGAGGTGAAGGGCTTACCTCCAAAGCGGGAGATAGACTTTCGAATTTATCTTGTGGATAATGCTAAACCCGTATCTTTGCCAGTGCGCCACATGGCTCCTCGTGAAAGGAGGGAACTCAATAAGCAAGTAAAGGAGTTGCTTGAGAAGGGGTTCATAAGACGTAGTATATCGGAGTGGGGTGCTCCAGTAGTTTTTGCCACAAAGGCGGATGGGTCTCTTAGACTTTGTATGGACTATAGAGAACTAAACAAGCTTACTAAAAAGAACCGACACCCACTGCCGAGGATTGACGATCTCTTTGATCAGTTAGTTGGCGCCTCAGTGTTTTCGCAGTTGGACTTAGCCACTGACTTTCATCAACTGAGAGTGGCTGAGGATAGTA
Source organism: Allium sativum (assembly GCA_030737875.1). Classification (NCBI taxonomy): domain Eukaryota; kingdom Viridiplantae; phylum Streptophyta; class Magnoliopsida; order Asparagales; family Amaryllidaceae; genus Allium; species Allium sativum. Next base: position 504,239,803 of record CM060925.1, read on the forward strand.
TAGATAAGACTGCTTTTAGGACTCCTGACGGATTCTATGAATGGCTAGTGATGCCCTTTGGTTTGACAAACGCCCCTGCATATTTTGTTGATTTGATGAGTAGGGTGTTTAGGGAATACCTTAACAAATTCGTGGTAGTCTTTGTGGATGACATCTTAGTCTTTTCTAAGAATAAAGAAGAGCACTCCTTACATCTTAGGGAAGTGTTGGAAACCCTTCGAGCGCATAACCTTAAGGCAAAATTTTCTAAGTGTCACTTCTGGAGGAAGAAAGTACGGTTCTTAGGGCACGTGGTTTCCAAAGAAGGGATAGCAGTGGATCCCGCAAAGGTGGTGGCCATCCAAGATTGGAAGGTCCCTAAAAATGCAACCGAAGTAAGAAGTTTCTTGGGGTTGGCTGGCTATTATAGGAAGTTTATCAAAGACTTCGCAAAAATATCAGCTCCATTAACACGGTTAACGAAGAAGAACCTGGTTTTTACGTGGGACAAAGATTGCGATGATGCGTTCCAACGTTTAAAGAGAGCCTTAACTTCAGCCCCAGTCTTAGTGCTGCCAGACGGGAATAAACCGTTTACCATCTATACTGATGCTTGTGGGACGGGACTTGGCGCGGTCCTCATGTAAGAGGGAAGAGTAATAGCCTATGGTGGAAGGCAGTTGAGGGTTCATGAAAAGAATTACCCCACGCATGACTTAGAGCTAGCCGCAATTGTTTTCGCGCTTAAGTCTTGGCGTCACTATCTTCTTGGTGAGAAATTCGAACTGTTCACTGACCACAAATCATTAAAATACTTATTCTCTCAGAAGGATTTGAATTTAAGGCAGCAACGGTGGATGGAATTCTTAGCCTCCTACGATTTTGAAATAGCATATACCCCGGGCAAGGGTAACGTGGTGGCAGACGCCTTAAGTAGGAAAAGGTTGTCCTTGAGTCCGTTGTTTGTTGAACGACAAAGCTTAGAATTCATCTCTATGTTTGACTTTAGACCCTCCGTTGACTTAGTACCCGGTCTGTTAGCATCCTTGGAGGTTAGACCGACACTTTTAGGACGGATTGGTGAGGCACAGCGAGACGACCCACAGTTGGTTGAGATAGTAGAAAAGCTCAAAGGGGGGGAGTCGTCAAGCCATCTTCGTAGGTATACCCTAGATGATAAGGGTTGGTTACGAAGGGATAATAGACTTTGTGTACCACAAGACGAAGACTTAAGGAAGGCCATTCTTGATGATGCTCATCGCTCAAAAATGACCATTCATCCCGGCGGGGATAAGATGTACAAAGATATGAAGCGGGTTTTCTTTTTGGCCGGTATAAAAAAGGATGTGGCCGAGTACGTCGCTAGATGCTTGGTGTGCCAACGAGTTAAAGCAGAACAAAAGAAACCCGGTGGGTTGCTTCACCCATTAGAAGTTCCACTATGGAAATGGGAAAGCCTCTCAATGGATTTTGTGGATGGATTACCAAGATCAAGGAAGGGTAACACGGGGATTTGGGTTATAGTAGATAGACTTACTAAAAGCGCCAATTTTATTCCCGTGAAAAGTAAGAGGACTGCTCCGTGGTTGGCTTCTGTATACATTAAGGAGATAGTTCGTTTGCACGGTATTCCTTCTAGTATAGTAAGCGACCATGACCCCATCTTTACTAGCGAATTTTGGAAGAGTTTACAAGAGGCGGTAGGGACTCAGCTATGTTTGAGCACCGCATATCATCCTCAGACAGACGGCCAGACCAAGAGGGCGAATCGCATTCTAGAGGATCTTTTAAGGCTTTGTATCCTAGACTTTGGGGGTACATGGGAAGAGCACCTTCCGTTAGTAGAATTCGCATATAACAATAGCTTTCAGTCTAGTATTGGCATGGCACCTTTCGAAGCTCTTTATGGAAGGCCTTGCCGTTCGCCTACATGTTGGTGGGAATCTACCGATAAAATCCTACTTGGGCCCGATATGGTTAGGGAAACCTCGGAGAAGATTGAGTTGATTCGAAGGAGGATGAAAGCAGCACAAGATAGGCAGAAATCGTATGCTGATAAGAGGAGGACAGATCTTGAGTTTGACATTGGGGACATGGTTTTTATCGAAGTATCTCCGTTACAGAATGTTGTTCGCTTTGGGTCCATGGGGAAATTAGCACCAAGGTTTGTAGGGCCGTTTCCTGTAAAAGACAGGATTGGGAAGATGGCATATAGGGTGGAGTTGCCTGAGAAACTTAGTGGAGTACACGACGTATTCCATGTATCACATTTGAGGAAGTGTTTGCACAAGACCGCGGAGGTGGTAGAGCCGAGCTTGCTTAAAGAGGTGGAAATAGAGCGTGATGCAACAATTAGACGAGCTCCTACATGCATTCTTGGGTCGGAGATCAAAAAGTTGAGGAATCGAGAGGTCAGACTGGTTAAAGTGCAATGGGGAGATGATGAGAGCAACGCAACTTGGGAGACAGAAGAGAAGATGCGTTCGTTGTACCCTTTTCTTTTTGAGGGTATGTCTTTTATTTTCTCCTTTATCGCTTAGCTTATCTTATCTTATCTTTAGTATGTCCTCTCATTAGTATCTTTGACCTTTAGTTAGGATAATCCTATGGTTGAAGCATGTGTTTGAGACATGTTATGTATGATGGATGCAAAATGGATGCAAGTGTTTGCTAGTGGTTGCTCGTGGATGCATATATACACACACTTTAGGCACTAGATCGGCTCAGTCACTACATATTGCATATTGCATATATATGGATGTATTTAGTAAAATGGATGAACGATGGTTGTATTATCATGTGGATGCTGCATTCAGATGATGGTTGTGCACGCATATAGAAGTAGTATGTAAGCAATTAGGATCTTTTGCATACATAATGGATTCATGACACTTACATAATTTGCATTAAGGAGGTCAACTGAATCAGTAGACCGCCTGATTTCGCATTAGGTAAGGACATGTACACACACTTGCATATGATCATAAAGCATTAGAAGTCTTCTAAGGACAATGGATGCCTGTGTATGATGGATGAGTAGATGGACGTTTGGATGGTAGGATATACATTCTTCCAGACTTGAAGATTTCGGGGACGAAATCCTAAAAGGAGGGGAGAATGTAACACCCCGAATTTTCTATTAACACTAAAGTTGCTAAAATATTAATAAGTGTGTAAGAGAGGGGATGTATCTAATATGAATATAAAAATATTAATAAGTGTGTAAGAGAGGGGATGTATCTAATATGAATATAAAAATATTAATAAGTGTGTGAGAGAGGGGATGTATCTAATATGTATATAAAAACAATAATAAGTAAAGGGGGATGTATCTAATATGTACATTGTAGAAAATATATATATATTTATGACATGAATAGAAGTTTATTAATATGCTGAGTGTTTGCTGAGTCACTTCTGACTCATTGCTGAGTCAACAAGATAAACCCCATCTTGTCTGAACGGCTGGGGTTATTTCTAGGTTAAATCTAATGGCCTAAATGAATTCTAAAATCTATAAATAAGTGAGTAGACCCTAGACCTAAATCACTTGTAAAATTAGAGAAGCTACCGTCATGCTGCTGCCATGGAGTTCAGCATAGCCGTCACAAACTAAGAAGAGGAAGCCTAATCATCTACAACTAAATCTACACAAATCAAATCAAAAGATCTCTCTTTCTCTAATTCTTTTCTTTTGTTGGTGAGTATGATGATTCTCACAAGACTATTACAAACTAATTTGACTCAGTTATGAATGGATCACAAGAAAGTGATGTGATTTGTAATTGTAAATTCTATATATTGTGGATCTCTTATTATGTTATTATGCTGTCGTATGATGTAAATTATATATGCTATGTCATGCTATGTTGTAAATTCTCTTATGCTATGTCGTGCTATGTTGAGAATCATGTCAAGCTATGTTATACTATCATACTATGCCATGTTATAAATCATGCTATATTATGTTGAAAAATCATGATGTTGTTGGATCATGCTTAAAGTTATGTTTTTTTCTTAATTTAAATGGATCTTGTTTATGGGAATTTGCCTATTAGATTAGGTGTACCCATAAACTTGAAACTATAATTAAATAAAACTTGATTATGGGAATTTGCCTATTGAGTTAGGTGTACCCATATAAAACCATGTTGTTAAAAAAATTAGATGATGTTGATTCACACATGTTCATATGTAAGTTTATGAAAATTGATTGAGATTATATTAGGTGAATTTTGAACAAGTTGACACCTTTAGGTCCATGACATGTATAATCTATGCAAGTTGGACATATGCAAGTTTCACCCCTTATTATGATTCATTTGGTCACATATACATGTTGTTATTATGACAATCTCTTTTATGCTATGAGTTAGGCTATTCGAGTCTAACATATATTTTGCGAATAAACGTTCAAACGTGGGGTAGGGATAATATTAGGAATTAATAAATTGGGTGCAATTTTGTAAGATTTTGCATACCATGAATGGATGTCCATAATTGAGTCAATTATGGACATTGTTAAAAATTGGAAGTAATTAATAATTCAAGTAGGGAATTATTAAAATTGGGGGAAAGTGGATTATTATTAATAATCAATGCTTCGGACACGAGGTTGGATCCGTTTGTGATGTAAACCTGCCCGGACCCGCCCGGCAAATCCAGTAGTCACAAATGTCGGCCCAATGTGAGAGGTCCTAGGCCCAAACTAAAGCATAACAGTTGTAAAGACACGAGGTTAGAATCTTTTATGGTGTAAGACTGCCCGGACCCGCCCGGCAAATCCAGCTGCCATAAATGCCAGTCTAATGTGAGAGGTCTTTATGAGGTTATGGCCTTAATGAACTAAGAAATACTTAACCAGATAATCATGTAAGGTGGGACATGGGGGTTAAGTAGGTGCCTTGGGTGGCATGAGGAATCTGGTGGTTGCCTTTAGAGGCATTTGAAATACGATTAGACTTAACCAAACACACATGTAAATGAACATGACTAAGTGGGTTAAGTGGGATGGACTAATGGGGACAAGCTTAGGTGGAATGCTTGTGGTAAATAGTGGGGGCCCATTTCAACCAGTATCCCAAAACGTATCTTTGTGGGCTCGACCCAAGTCGAGGACGGGACACGCATACTGGATTTGACTATAAGAGGCCAAAACAGGGAGCGGTGGCAACGCAAGTCCAACGGGTTTCATATGCGTGTGTGGACCCGGGCTGGTAGGTAAGACGTTGTTGCATCGTGTAGGTATAAGCCGTGCATGTCCGTTGTATCAGGTTGCCACTTTAGGGGAGTGATACACCCCACTGTGGGGCCAGCACGGGTATCTACGAGTTAGGGAGCCGATCGAATAATGGGAAGTAGGGTACACCTAGTGGAGATAGGGGCAGGCGGCACCTATGTAGTCAGCTAGGGGTACGTAAAGCTATTGGGAAAGTTTCTAAGTGAAGCTAAGTGGGATGAATCTTTAGGGTGACTGGTGTGGTGCAGTATAGTGTTTATCCTTTAGTATTTAGGAGCGCCTATAACGTTGCCTTTAGCGATTGTCTATGTCCTTAATCTGCTCTTCATAGACATTTTCTTGTTTTCCAGCTTATGCCTTAGTCCAGTTATTTTTGTAATAGTATTGTAGAATTATCATATTCACCAGACTTTATGTCTGACCCCCTCTTTTCCATCCTTTTTCTCCCTTCAGGTCCGCAGGTTGGGCCAAGTTCTAGTGGAGTCTAGTTGGATCGCTTATCTTCTGGAAAGCTTGGACTGCTGAAGTAAAGTCCAGCTTGTTATCTTTCTTTTTAATGGCTATTCATGTAATGGGATTATGTACTTGTTTTATCAAGATAGATATTGTACTTGACATTGAATATGGTGTTATGATGTAATCAAACATGTTTTGACTTCTGCTACAATGAAATAAAGTTTTTGAATTTCCAAGTACTATTTTATATCTGTCTTGTTGTAATTTTACTGTTCTATATTCACTTAAAACCTCCATGGAAGTTAATGCATTCCCTTTGTGAGTGACATTAATGGACGTGGGGTGTTACAATTAATATCCCTATTCAAATTTTCAATAAATTCCAATTTTTATTTATGTCCATAATTGTCACCTAAATTATGTCCATAAATACCAATTATACCAATTAATGTCTCAAATTAATAACATGCCTTTTAAGGCCATTTTATGCCAATTCACAATTATGTATATTCAATATATTCCCATCGTCTCCACGCTTATTCATACGTTTTAATATGGCATATGTTAGACCTGTAATAGTCTAACTTATAAAAGAAAAGCAACGTCACAACGTGCATAACACATAAAATAGATCTAAGAATCATGACATAAGTTTACATAACCAATAACTTGCATATGAACAAACTAGCATATGATTCACATATAAAACTAGCATAGGCAATGGGCATAAATTTGCATAACTATGTACTGCCATGGATCTACATATAGATCTAAACATAAAGGTGTGAACTTGCATATGGATTTAAACATAAAGATGTGAACTTGCATTTGGATCTAAACATAAAGATTAATGTCATATGTTTGCATATAAACTAGCATATGTATTGTTAGATCCAAAATTGGGTCTAATACCCAAATTATTCTAATATGCATAGATTAATACCAGAAAAATGGAAGAAAAGCAGAAAAGTCACAAGATTTATAGTGATTCGACATTAACAAGCCTACGTCCACTTTATATCTATGATTATACTTGGGATTCGAGTACAATCAATGATTTGTCTCTCAATTTCACTTTTACAATGTTGATTCACTAAATGATTTCGAATTAACACTGATAAGAAATAATGCAGAGATAGAAATGGTAGGAACAACACTCAGAACTACCAAGAGATCCTGAAAAATGCCAAGTCTGGGGCTATTTATAGCTGATTTCTTCAGACGGATTGTGGTCACCAGTGGTACAAATCCTGATGATCTTGGACTGGTTCGTAGCTTGATGGAGAAATGGTCAAAATGGCAGTTATGGACAAGTTGCACAAGATCCTTCATCTTCGGATCATGAATGACTTGTTCGTGGCGTTCATCTCTCAGCTTTAGGGGTCGGATCGTGGGGCTCTTGAGAGGACGGATCGGGTCACGGTAGGGATCCGCGATCGGGGGGTAGCAATAGTGTCATGATCCGTCATGGCTTTGGGACCACGAACGGGGTTTGGTAGCTCCTACGAATAAGACTGAGTGGTGAACGTATGTGTGAATCTTTGGTGGCTTGATCCAAAAGCTAGCCAACATTTTGCCCCCTCGAAGTATGTTTTATCATGGATGGAACATGCTTCGAAATTACTGCGCTATCTTTTCATGAAATAATGTGAATCAAAAGTCGTATCTGTCTGAAATGTCGTACTGCTTTAGGAAGTTGCGCTCTTTGATGGGTATAAATATCGGGTTGTATCATCAGTAATTTCTTAGTTCATCGAGTGATTTTCATCTCTTGAATTCCTGGAGATATTGCTATCAAATTGTCCGGTAAGCCTCAAAACCCATCGTAAAAAGTAGCATTTAATAACTCTTGTATTTCTACAAATTTGAAATTCCATCTTCCCGATTCGCCAATCACGTTGGGCCTTAGATCGTCGGTTTACACTGCGGACCGTGGTGAACTATGCAACACGCCTGGATGGGATCGCCTTATGTGCCATGGACCGTTACCCAGAAAAGTTCATATTCGGACCACGGCCGGCTCCTTAGATGCACCGTGGCCCATTAGTCCCACCGGATCGAATGGGACAAAAAAGGGAATACCAAGGGTTTCCTCTTTGGCTATATAACCTGATTTACCCCCGCCCTTTCTTTGCCTTTTACCTTTCTTTTTACCAGCCGCCGTTCTTCTCCCCTTTTGCCATCGAAAACCCTAATTTGACAGATCGAGAATTTTTTTCTTTTTTTTAAAAAAAAAGGTAATTATAATGATAATTTTGCTTGCATCACTTCTCTTCTTTTTTGAACATCTCGATTTCCGTTGGGTTTTTCTTCAATGGCTCGGGATTATGCGGCGGTTCTAAGATCTTTACTGGGTTTGCTACTGCGTACTTGAGCTAGAAGATTTAAGTTGGACAGGAGAGTCGATGAAGAAGAGGAGGAGCAGGTCAGGTCCGATCGTAGATTAGGGTCAGGTTCAGTTCGTGGGGACAGCAAAAAATGGGGGAAAGCAAGATGGAGGTGCAAGCAATGGATCAGACCGCAATATATTGGGGGAGCACTGGTTAGTGGAGTGGTAGAGTGGAACGGATCCGTGGTTCCTTTCACGATATGTTCGGGTAAGGGAGAGTTGGCATGGGCTGGATCGTTCTGTGATACACAGCCTGCATCACGAGTTGATGCTGCCTTATTAGCATAGCTTACCAGCGATCCGACACCCATGATCCATTCCCCGTTCCATGCATTGGCATTTATACCGCGATCCGATCACCTAGACATCAACGAACCATCTTGGTTAACGATCCCGGACAAACATTAACTTAAGCAAAGCAATAAATAAAAATGGATAGTTAGGCTTGACCCTTCGAGACGAACTTTCTTAACTGAACAACAGTACAACTTAACAGCATACAATGGACATTATCTGCTTATCTGATTAACTTCATGCTTTCCTTATTGTATGCACATGCACACTTGCACTTACTCACATGGGGGATTGGGTAATCGTGTTCTAATCTTTATTCGCCAACACAGCTATGTCTGATAAACAAGTGACTGAGACACCGGAGGAAGGTACCGAACCAGAGACATCACTACATCATGATCCTGATGTGCTTCCTTCATATTCAAATGGGGAAAAATCTGACCCCGATTATGAGACGGATACCGAAATAGAGTCAACAACTTCTGAGAGCACATCTCTTGAAGATGTGGATGATCGAGCCCCTGATGAGATTCCAGGTGTTGAAGAAATTGATGAAGAAAAACTCACTGATTCTCTAGCCTCTAAATTGGAATATATAAAACTTAAGAAGATATGTTTGAAACATGGGATTCCTTGGGACGGTGTGAAAACTCCAGAAAGCGAAGATAGACCTCATTCTGCCCCAGAGGGGTACATGAATGTCAGTCGACTAATGTGATGGGTAGGAGCTATTCCTCCCTTCCCTCCGCTTGTTATCGATCTCTTAAGACAATTACACATTGCCCCTATGCAACTCCATCCTAATGCCTACGCGGCTCTGTATACTCTGTACATTGCTTATGCGGAGGTGCTAAAACTGGTCTTACTTTCAAGGATTTGACATTTTACTACCATTTTAAACATCGATCCATAGGAGCTCCAAACTTTTCTTTCTTCGAATCAGTTGCCGGCAGAAAAGTTTTATCGGACAGCCATAGCAATATAGGGGATGTTAAATCTTATCGGTTTTACATCAAGTATCAAGCTGGGTGCACGAGGAAGTGGATGCAATCAAGTAAGGTTTAAATTTCTCAATGCATGCCCTACTTGCATAATTGAAATGCTAATGTGCTCTTTTATTCTATGCAGATCACAATTTTGCAAGAACAGAAGGTCCGATATATGAAGACCGACTGTCCCGTCTTCTCAAAAGCAACTCAAATTTCTTAAGAATAAAGAAGTGCATCACCGACGAGAATCTTCACAAGCACCATCTTATGGGCATAAGATTCGGACCTGCCACGGGCGGTAAACCTTATAAATATGTGCCCCCGACTGAGAGAGAAGGAACTTCTCAAGTCGTAGAGACAACCAACCTTCGCAAGAGTCCTTCGCCGATGGTAAATCAGGATGATGAAGATTTAAATGTATATAAAGGAGACGAGGGCCGAGCTGATGAGCCAAAGGAGGTCCCGACCTCTGACGGGCAGTCTCCCTCAAAAACTTCACCACCGGTTGAGCCTGTCGCTCACGATGAGTTAACGGAGGAACAAATACTCGGAGAATTGAATAAGATTCCTTTACCAGACAATACCTATACACAGGAAGACTTCGGAGGAGAACCATTCTTTCCTCTTTCTAAGTAGGTTAATGCCCCAGTCCTGGACAAAGACGACACAAAGATGAGCCTAGCTCTGGACTCTGGTCTGTTAGCGGGGAATTATATGGGATGCACAAATCACATGCACCACTTGTCGCTACACTCTTTCACCATCGATGTTCATTGTTTTAACATATGTTTGTTTCCTTTGCAGGGGAGATGCCTCGTATACGGTCTTAATCTTATCGCTCCCTATGTGAGGGCACACCAAGTCTTTATTCAAATCTCGAGCACGTTCATAGTGATAGTCGCGGAAGAGATACTCATCGGCCCTGGGACTCTCATCAATATTATTCTGCACGATCTCGATCTCCATCAAAGCAAGGTTCTGGAAAGTCTCGCAGTCGTCCATTTCTACCGGCCGGGGGTAAGGAACTTCCTAGGGATTTGACTCCTCCGAAAGTACGCCTTCACATGTCTAGTCTTCTAAAAAACACCACGAGCCAGAGGACAAAAACAAAGATGAGGGAAAGATCATGGAGAAGGGGAAGGCATCTCTTGTTTCCTCTAGTGAGCAAGGCTTGGATACTACCGCTGCACAGAATATTGCCCCCAATTCTGAAATTCAGGCAAGGCTGGAGCGCTTGTGAAAGCAGTTCCCCAATATTTTCTTTGAAAGAATGATGCTCGTCCCGGATCTCGAACCGGTCCCCGAGGATTGGGACACCGAGGTAATAGGGTACATATGCCATGTGGCCAAACATTATGGGGTGATGAAGAGGCATGTCTTCATCTTTCAGATGCCGTCCGTCGCTTAGAAACGGACACGGCCAGGTCCAGAGTGAAAATCGAGAGTGATGCTTGGGCCAGGAGTAAAATGGAAAAAAGAACTAAAGGATGCACAGGCCCAACTGGCTTTAGCTCGGCGAGATGCAGAAAATTACAAGTCAGAGCTGGAGAGTGGCAGGAAGCGTTTTCGCAGTGAGCTTGATTCGAACAGCCAGGAACGGGTGGCTCTAAAGAAGGAAGTGGAAGATCTTAGGGCAATTGACACTGAACTGAAAACAACACAGGAACATTTTGCTGCTGAAAAAGCTGCCTAGGAGAAAGAGAGGGCGAGCTTAAAAGACGATCTCACTCTTGCCAAAAAAGAAAAAGAAGTTTTAAATGATCGACTTGTCCTAGATGAGGAGTGCGTGGCTCTCACTGAAAGTAACGCTAATAATGCTCTTGAATCGGCCACTGCTGCTGCTGAAAAGCTCGCTGAAAAGGAGAAAGAGATAGCTGGTTTTGAGGAACTGTTTTTCGACTTCTTTGGTCAAGTCATCAAGACTCGAGACATCTCTTGGATTTTGGATTATCATGTTACTCTGTCCAACGTATGAGATGCAATTATCAAAGGCGAGAAGCGGCGATTGATGGTCAATGGGATTGATGAAAACCAGCTGATGCAGACCTTTCTCAGAGGTGAAGAACTTGAGGCTTTGGAGAAAGGCAGACACTCAATCCAAGAAGAGATCTAGAGGGAGAAGACTAAGCTCAAGGGCAAGAATAAGATTGATGAAGGCTCGAGCTCGGTGGTGGAGCCCAAAACCTCTGAAGTTGAGGAATATAATCTTGATGATGCGTTGATTCCCTTGGCTCCAACCCTCCAGTTGTCAGAGCTACCATTACTAATCTGGGCGAGGAGTCGGCTGAAGGCATCTCCATATTCTCTACGCAATTCGTCAAGGCAGTCGTAACTTGTCGTCATCTCACGGGACAGACAACTGAGATGGCCACATCCTCTCCCGATTCACTAACATTTGCTTCTCATGATATAGGTGTCAAACCGGTTGAGAAAGATGCAGAGGAGAAGGTAGTGGAAGAGAAAGTTGATGTCCCTTCGGGCACTGATGTTGAAGTTTCTGAGATTCCAAAGCAAACCAAGGGTACGACAAGTGAGAAGGTCATTATGGCACCAGTGGTATTCGACACTGATGCTCCTGCGGATGCTGAGGTTATTGTGGCTTTGCAAGACAACGAGGGTGGTCATGGAGATGAAGAAGATGATGTGGTCATCACAGATGAAATCAAGAATGATGATAACGAGACCTTGGCCGACATGCAGGCTAGGAAAGAGAAACAGTTGGTTTTGAGGAAGGAGGAGCAAGTCCCTTGGTATGTTCCTCCAATCTCGGAGGTTGTCCCCAAAACCGGGCTGATCATAAAATTCTCCTCCAGATAAATAACTTCATAACGTGCCTCCCAGCCTTCTAGTTCTTTCCCAGAGTCTCTTGTTGATAAGAGGAAGAAGAAGAAGAGTGACCGCTCTGATGCTGACAAAGAGGAGTTGGAGAAACAGTAGAAGGAAAAGAAATCAAAGTCGTCTCCCAAGCGTAAATAGAATGCACTTATTAGCTCATATTTTTGCTTTTAGGCTTTCCACTGGCGAAAAAATGTAGTTGTAAGAGTGGCCCTCACTTTTGTTTAGCTTCTTGTTCTTGTAAACCTGCTTTTAGTGAATGAAAATCTATTTCTTTTGCACCATTGTGTACCTGCAAGTTTACCATGTTTGCAGAGTTTATTATCCTGAATCACAAAACTTAAAAATGATCATAATTGAAACAATCGTAACTAAATACTGAAGTTATGAATGATAATCATTGAAAAGTTTGTGTACTAAGTAAACGTGTAGTGTTCACAAATGTAAAGTATCATATGTGTATGCTTCCAATCAATCATTATTATAATGCCTGGCCAGGGCTTATTGACGATTAACTAGGGTCACGTTTGTGCTGCCGCCATGTCCGGAAATGAGGGGTTTATGTCATTTGGCGGCGTACATCGCTGCGCCTTTATACTTTTCCAACCCTTTGGTTGGGATAAGAATTCTTGTGGAGCTAAATCTCTAGCGCCTTTATACTCTCCTGATCCTTCAGCGGGTTAGACTTCGAGCTCGATTCTTGGTCTGCTCACTGATCCTTTAGCGGGGCAGAAGTTCTGGGGGCGCTAAGTCTCTAGTGCCTTTATACTCCCGATCCTTCAGCGGGTTAGAGTGTTATCAAGGCGGTTTTCTCATGGTGCACCTTCACGCCTTGGGGACGTTATCTTCGCATCCCTTATACTCTCTCCCTAATCTCGAGAGTTAGAGTGCAAGAGTAGTGTGATTTATCTCGCTGCAACTTTTGGAGCTTTAGTTACCGTTAGCCTTCTGATCTGATAGACGACATTTTGAATTAGCTATTTTGAGATAAATGCATAATTTAAAACAAACTTAAAAATGGTAGTGATTTATATTAATCAAAATAGAAGAGCAGAAAAGAAATGGTGCAGGAAAGTTAAATGACACACGATATTTTTATAGTGGTTCGGTCGAATTATGACCTACGTCCACTTTATAATCTTTTGTTCAAGTAACCAGACTGCTCTACGAAAGTCGAGTCTTTTTACATGGTCCTAGCAAACAAAATAGTTAAACTTACAATTTCATGTCAGATAAAGCTGCAAATGCTGGGCGTTCCACTCTGGGGATTTCGTCTCCATCCACTGTTGCTAGCTTGAAGGTTCCATTATCAAGCCTTCGTAGAATGGAATAAGGTCCTTCCCATTTCGAGCCCATATGCTCTTGGGGTGGAAAGACATGTTTCAGAACCAAATCTCTGGGTTCAAAGGTTCAAGCTCGGACTCTTTTGTTGTAATACCGAGCTATTTGTTGTTTATGCCTCAAGGAACGTAAGACGGTTTCATCCCTTTTCTCTTCAACCATGTCCAGGGATTCAAGGACAGCTCATTGTTGGTCATTGGGTCATAATAAGTGACTCGACGAGATGGTACTTCTAACTAGACCGGGATGACTGCTTCGGCTCCGAAAGCGAGGGAAAAGGGTGTGTGACATGTTGCCGACTTTTATGTTGTCCTGTCGGCCCAAAGCGCCAAGGGTAATTCATCATCCCACATGGCCTTGGCTCGCTTCAACCTTTTCTTCAGAGTGGATTTAATCACTTTGTTTTCCGCTTCAACTTGCCCGTTCGCTTGCAGATGTGCCACATAGGTGTTCCTTTTCTCAATGTGGTATTTTTGGAAAAAATCTCTGAACTCACCGCTATCAAATTGGGTTCCATTATCGGTTATGACGAATTTTGGAATCCCAAACTGGCATATAATGTTCTTGACGACAAAATTGATCACTCGCTTGGTTGTGATTGTGGTAAATGGCTTTGCCTTTACCCATTTAGTGAAATAATCCATGGCCACAATATCGAACTTTGCTCCGCCCTTTGCTATGGGAAGGCTCCCAATAATGTCAATCCCCCACATAGAAAAAGGCCACAGGCTCGTCATTGTCTACAACCGGCTAGGTGGCGCCCTAGGTATCTTGGAAAATTTCTGATAAGGGTCACAACGTCGTGCATACTTGGCTGCATCCATGTTTATGTTAGGCCAGAAATGGCCATACCGTAATATCTTCTTCGCCAGCGTTTGCCCTCCAGTGTGATCGCCACATTCGCCTTCGTGGACCTCCTTCAGCACACACTTGATGTCGTCATGAGCGATGCAACGGAGGAGAGGCATCGAGAAACCTTGTATGTATAGGACTTTGCCTTGCAACACATATCGGGAAGCTTTTCATATAACTGCATGCCTCTCACTTTTCTTTGTTGGAAGTGTTCCATTCATCAAAAAACTCTTTAGAGGGGTCATCCATGACTCCCTCTCAGGTTCAATCTCTAGTACCGGATCAACTTCCATTTGATCTATACTAGGAGACTGTAGTACTTCAATTGGGATCAGCTCCGTATCCAGAGGATTATCTGAACTAGCCATTTTCGCTAACTTGCCTGCAATTTGATTCTCCATTAGAGGAATATGAGATATGCTGTAGTGGTCAAAACAATCCAGCAGCTTCTTCACTTTTTTCAAATATGATATCAGCCTTGGGATCTTAGCTTGAAACTGTCCAGTGACTTGGTTTACGACTATCTTTCAATCGCAAAAGATGTCTAGCTTCGTGATACCCAATTCCTTTGCGAGCTCCAGCCCGACAATTAGAGCTTCGTATTCGTAGTCGTTATTAGTGGCCAGCCCAAGAGCGTAATATATTAGTCGTTTCTCTGGAGTTTTAAGAACCACCCCGGCACCAGATCACTGTCATTTTTAGCTCCATCGGTGTATAGTTTCTAGGCATTAGGGTTAAGGAGTAGCTTTGGCAGATCATCCTTTTGAGTTACTACATCATCTTCTGGGATGGTAAACTCTTCTATAAAGTCTGCAAGTGGCTTCCCTCTTATCGACCTTCGGGGTTGGAAGGTCAGGTCGAATTGACTCGGCTCAATGTTCAATTTGAGCAACCTTCCTGATGCTTTTTCCTTCGCAGAACTTGCTTCAGTGGGTGATCAATGTACATAGTAATGGGATGTGTCTGGAAGTAGTGGCGAAGTTTTCTAGACGCAATTAGTAAGCCATACGCCAGCTTTTCTATTTTTGGGTAATTCCTTTCTACGGCCGCCAATTTCTTACTCACATAGTATACCGGTCTTTGCACCTTATCCTCCTCTCTTACCAAAGCCGAAATAATTGCGTGGGATGACACTACCAAGCAAACAAATAAATCCGCATGATCCACAGGCTTATGCAATATCGGTGGTCTTTGAAGATGGTTCAACAGATTCTGGAACACTTCTATACAATCAGGAGTCCATTTAAAGTTGCGCTTGCCTCGCTCTATCAGCTCGAAAAACGCGATGCATTTATCTTTAGCTTTGGAGATAAATCTACTCAGCGCCGCCACTTTTCCAGCGAGGCTTTGGACATATTTAATCTGCTTTGGTTCTTGGATATTTTGGATTATTGAAATTTGATCTCGACTAATCTCGACCCCAAGCGAGCTGACGATAAACCCTAAGAATTTTCCGGATGCTACGCCAAACGAGCACTTCAAAGGATTTAGCTTCATCCCGTAATTCCGAAGAATTTCGAACATTTCTGCTAAATGGGCAGTATGGCCGGATGACTGTCTTGATTTCACCAACATGTTGTCAACGTATACTTCCATCGTTTTCCCGATTTGGTTGTAGAACATTCTATTCACCAATCGCTGATATATAGCTCCGGCATTCTTCAAATCGAAAGGCATCATTACATAGCAGTATAATGCCAAATCTGTAATAAAGCTGGTATGCTCTTGGTCTGGGACGTGCATGGGGATTTGGTTGTACCTTGAGTAGGCATGCATAATAGAAAGAAGCTCGTGACCCACTGTCGAATCTACCAATTGATCAATTCGAGGCAACAAAAATCTATCCTTTGGGCAGGCTTTATTCAAGTCTGAGAAGTCAATGCTTGTACGCCACTTTCCATTTGCCTTCTTAACCAAAACCGGGTTTGAAATCCAGTCCGGGTATTTTGAGTCTCTGATGAACCCGTTACTCCTCAGTTTTTTCAACTTCTTCTTTCAAGGCCGCGGACCTCTCTGGTCCAAGCATTCGTCTTTTCTGTTTGACGGGAGGATGCTTCGGGTTGATACTTAACGAATGACTCATAATTGAGGGAGATATTCCACACAAGTCCACATGGGTCCATGCGAATGCATCCAAGTTAGCTTTCAGGAAATTTGTTAATTCTTTAGCACGAATAGGGTCTAACTGGGATCCAATCTTTAGGACCTTCTCTGGGTCACTATCATCGATTGGTATGTCCACAGTTGTTTCATTGGGAGTAACCATTATGCCCCCAGGCTCTTCATCCTCTCTGGGATCTATGTCCTTGGGCCACTCTCTGGGCGACTCTCCCGAAGGTACTTTCTTTAGTTGCTACGACGATTCCTCCCTCGGAGGGAAAGAACCGCCTTTTGTTTCTACGTTTATTCCTTTGCGGAGCAACTTCAGCTCCGCTATGTAGCATGCTCGTGCAACAACATGGTCTCCTCTAACTATACCTACACCGGCATCCGTCGGGAACTTCAACAATAAGCACTAGGGTGCAATACAGGCCTTGAATTTGGGTAGGGTCGACAGGCATTGTACGGCGAATCAATATCCAGGACCACGAAAGGTATGATCCTTACTCTCGGGCATTCTCCATCTCCAAGAGTCACTGAAAGTTCCACATATCCCATCGGAGCGGTTGAAGCCCAATTGACTCCACGTATCCAACCCTCAAACGGTTTCAAATCCTTTGGCTCGAGTTTCATTTGGTCAAATGTTTTCTTAAACAAAATATTAACCGAGCTCCCGTTATCCACTAGGACTTTATGTACTGTAGCTGGACCAATGGTAACGGTAATCACTAATGGGTCTTTGGTCGGGGAGTGGACTCCAATACTCTCTCGGTCACGAAATATGACATCATCAGACATCGTCTTTTGTTGCTTAATCGTGGCATTATCCTCGGGATTGCTACATTCTCCCACTTCAAAGTGCTGCTTAGCCGCATTCACGTACTGATCCATGGCCCTGAAACTATGCCTTGCCAGGTGAAGACCACCTACTATGGTATTGATAACGATATTATTTCCTTTTTGTTCAATCGTTGGTCCGACAGTAGGTTGACCTTGGTTTGGGGCTTGTGCAGCTTGCCCCCTATCTCTAGGGGTCACCTTATATTCATCTAGCTTTCCATCCCGGAGCTGCTTTTCGACCACATCTCTTAGATGATGACATTCATTTGTGATGTGACCATGGGTTTGGTGAAAAAGACAAAATTTCCCAGTCTCACGTTCCTTTTCCGTCGAGTCTCTTAGAGGAGGCCTCTTATACTGGAGAACATTGTACGTATCCAGGAAGATATTCTACAAAGTATCGTTTAACAGTGTAAAAATCTCAAATGGCCGAGGTTGGGATCTTCTCTGAGAGTCATTTCCTTGATTTCTCTTCCGATTATTGTTATTACTATTCCCTGATTGGCGATCATTGCCTTGATTCTTGTTCCCGACATTGACTTCAACTTTTCCTGAGATATCTCCCGTTTTGCTTGATGGACACATTACTTTGGATATCTACCTTATCAGCAGCCTTCCTCTTTCGGTTGGCGCAAATTTCCTATCAACGCAGGCGGATGTTGGCCTTTTCATACAATGTTTCTCTGGTTAACGGTGGTTTACCGGCCAGGTATCTTCAAACTCAGTATCCTTATCCACTCCATCAATCAAAGCCATCAAAATAGTTTGTTCATGGGGATCTCTAACCTCTGTGACCACTAAATTGAAACGTTCTAAATAGGACCTCAAAGATTCGTCCGGATGTTGCTTAATGAGGCAGAACTCAATAACATTCTTAGATCTCTGGTATGTTACCGGAACTGATTTACAAGCTGTTCAATTAATTCCATGAAAGTGGAGATCGATCGCGCTGGCAAACAAGTGAACCACATTAACGCCATATCATCCAGGAATATCGGGAATGCCTTACACATCACGGCGTCGGAAGCGGCAGCTGCATTCATGTACCATGAATAACTCATCAGGTGCTGGACTGGATCAGCCATACCCGCTTAACGGTTCATAGATGGCATGTTAAACTTCCTTGGGAATAGAACCTCTAAAATATCATTGGTAAAAGGTGAATGACTGCGGCCTATACCCCAATCCTCGGTTCTTTGTCCGTGACTTTCCACCATCATTTTCCTAATCATGGCTTCGACATCCGCATGGGTCAGGGTGGATTCAGGGTCTGCACTTCTTGCCCGGTGTAACACCCCACCTTCCCTAGGGTCACTCGCAAAGGGAATGCACTAGGTTTGGTGAAGTATTATCGAGGTAAACATGCATAGAAATATTACAAGATAGAACATATAAAATAGCGGAAGTAAAGCAAATTTCATTACCTTATAAAATAGTAAGGTCAAAAGCCTTTTTACATCAGAATACATCAAAATCTGTCTTGCAATAGTAAAGAAGCATAAACCATTTCATAAATTATTCCCCAAGTAAAACAGTAAGGTAGCCATAGCCAAGAAAAGTCCAAGCCATGCATGATGATCTTCAAGCAAAGGAAGTCCGAACTAAATAACAGTGTTTCCTCCCTGAAAACCTGGGGGGGGGAACGGAAGACAAAGAGGCGAAATAAAATGGGGTCAGTCATAAAGACTGGTAATTCCTATCTACTTCCAGTATAAAAACAGGTAAAGGTAACATGACATGCATAAACTGAAAGTAAACATAAGGATGACGACAAGATAGATAAGCTAAACCAAGATAACTGGATGAACTACTGTAGCAAGATAAACTAAGGTATCATGATATACTACGGTGTCAAGATAAATCAAGGTATCACATCGTCAGGTTTCTATCAAGTATACTATCCCAAGGTATCTATCATGTATAACATCCCACGGTATCTATCATGGATAACATTCCACGGTATCTATCATGTATATTTGCTCTGCACCTCTCGTACTAGTATCCCAACCAGCGTCATGTATTAACTATGAATGTCCCTTGCCCACTGTCATGAAATGGTCCATGTCAACCTAATATATAGCATATGTAGGTTTTCCCAACTCGTATGTTTCTTTCCATGTATCAGTTCAGTCCTTCGCCGTAGGCCGCACGGGCTTTCCCATGTAAATCTATACCACCTCAACGTAGTACCATTTTATCCTTGATGTTGTTTTGGACTGCTACCCTTGATCTGGTTATGTTTTCTTACCATGAACTATCGCATGTTCACTTAGGATTTATGCCACCTAGGACCACTAGGGATTATGCTACCTAATGAACGTTTCCGTGTCTCTGTTTGAGTTCAAGCCACCTAGGGCCACTAGGGATTATGCCACCCGTCAACCACGCCCTTTATCCCACGTATGTATCTGTAACACCCCGTATTTTGGTTAATGCTAAAATTCACTAATTACAGAATAAATAATCTCAGACGTGAGAATTGGGGGAAACGGGTTGCGTCATTGCGTTCGTCTCGGAAAAATACGCAGAATAGAGTCCGGAATTTTGTAAATCGGAGTCCGTATGGCCCAGTTATGGCCCAATGAAGTTTGCAGAAAATTCAAAGCTAAAAAACAGATTTAAAAATTCAAATTCAAATTCAGATTTTGAAATAGAACCAGCGGGGCCAGGCGGGAAAGTTCCCGCCCTAGCCATGTCGACAGGGTTGTCGACAGGCCTGTCGACTTGCCTGTCGACACGGGGTGTCGAGCCAGAGGGCCTGGGTGCACCAGGTCTGGTTTTCTGGCTAGGGTTGGGCTGTGTTCTAGAGATTTCCTAAATCTGACGGACCTAATCTAATCTAGGGCTAATCCGATGGTCTAAAATACACCCTAATCCTATAAATATACCCTAATGCAAGCCTAATCCATACTAAAAATAGAAATGATGGCATCATGCCGCCAAAATTAAATTTAGGAGGAGCCTCCACTAGTTTATGAAGGAAGTTGCAAGCTAATCAACCTCTAATCATTATCTTCTTCAATTATAGCAATTAGTTCTACTTCATAAGTTTGCTAATCTTGGTTTTGGTGAGTTTCTATCACTTCTACAACCAATTGCTAAATTAAGTAGATGAGATATGATGAGATCATGCGGTTTTGTATGCGGATTAGTGGGTTTTAAGTCATATGATATGATGTTAGTTTGCTAATTTATGTTTAATGTTAACCCTATGTTTATGCAAGTTAAGTATGTGGGTTTATGCAAGTTAAGTATATGGGTTTATGCAAGTTAAGTGGTGGATTTTATGCATGCTAAGTGTTTGATTATATGCATGCTAAGTATTTGATTTTATGCATGCTAAGTGTTTGATTATATGCATGCTAAGTATTTGATTTTATGCATGCTAAGTGTTTAGTTTTATGCATGCTAAGTGTTTGGTTTTATGCATACATTATGACATGCAAGTTTACCCTTTTGAAATAAGATGCATACATATGCAAGATGATAACTTTGTATGCTATGCATGCATATGCATGTTTACCCTATTTATGATGCAAGTCACATATGCAAGTTCACCCTTTTTGTGTAACCTATGAACACTTATGCAAGTTCCCATTTATATGACATGTGATGAAAACAAGTTACGTGGGAAACGATGGGGTTAATATGCATGTTAATAAAAATGTGTATAACATAAAAGGAATGGACATAATTGGGAATTTACCTATTAAGTTAGGTCTACCCATATTATGGAGTTGGGAATTTACCTATTAAGTTAGGTCTACCCATACTATGGAATTGGGAATTTACCTATTGAGTTAGGTCTACCCATATTCTTAAAAATTGTGTAATTAATTAGGGATAATTAATATAAATTATGGGGGTGATTAATTAGGTGTAATTAATCGACTAAGACACGAGGTTGGACCCTTTTGTAGCGTAAGACTGCCCGGAACCGACCGGCAAATCCAGCGGCTACAAATGATTGGCCCAATGTGAGAGTTCTTAGGCATAAATTAAATACGTGACAAGTGTAAAGACACGAGGTTAGACCCTGTTATGGCGTAAGGCTGCCCGGAACCGACCGGCAAATCCGGCTGCCATAAAAGACGGTCTAATGTGAGAGGTCTTTACAAGGGTTACGTTCTTAATCAGTTAAGAAACACTTAACCAAATAAGCATGTAGTGGGGCATGAGGGGTTAAGTGGGTGCCTTGGGTGGCATGTGGAAATCTAGTGGGTTGCCTTGGGTGGCAATAGAAAATACGATTAGAATACTTAACCAAGCGGAAACATGTAATTAAACATGATAAAGGGTTAAGTGGGATGCACTAGAAAAGAGACAAGCTTAGGTGGGTAGCTTGTGGGGGCCCATTTCAACCAATATCCCAAACGTATCTTAATGGGCTCGACTCTAGTCGAGTGACGGGACACGCATATTGGGCTTGACTATAAGAGGCCAAAACGGGGTAGCGGTGGCAACGCGAGTCCAACGGGTTTCATATGCGTTTGTGGACCCGGGCTGGTAGGTAAGACGGTGTTGCATCGTGTAGGTATTACCGTGCACCATTTGTTGTATCGGGTTGCCACTTTGGGGAGTGATACACCCCATTGTGGGGCCAGCACGGATATCTACGGTAGGGAGCCGATCGCTTGGGAGTAGTGGGTACACCTAGTAAAGATAGGGGCAGACGGCACCTATGTAGGGGTACACGAAACTACTGGGTAAATTTTCTAAGTCCTTGGAAGGGATCAACCTTTAAGTAGGAATGACTGGTGTGGTGCAGTGTAGTAATTACCCTTGGGTGGGTAGATGCGTCTTTGCGGTTATCTTAGTTTATCCTAGGTCTACCAAACTGCTTAGTGTAGCCATTCATCCCCAGACATTACCGTATATCAAACTTATGTCTTCTCTGGTTACTTTAATGATTGTATTGTTAAAGTTATAGGACTCGCTCAGACTTATGTCTGACCCCGTTGTTTTTATCTTTTTCCCAACCCTCAGGTTCTCAGAGTGGACCCAGCACGAATGGGCTTTGATCAGGCTGCTTTTATTACTCTCTTGGAGCTTGGACCCTAGATGTAGAGCTCAGCTTACCCTTTCCTTTTATGGCTATCATTTCATGTATTGGGATTATGTATTTTTATTTAGCAGGATGGATATTTGTACTTGACTTCTATTATGGTTTTGTGATGTAACCAGACATGTTTTATATTCCGCTGCAATTGAAATGATGTTTTAAATTTTCAAGTATTACTTATATCTGTCTTGCTGTAATTACTCTGTTCTATATTCACTCAAAATACTCCACCGATGTTATGGCATTCCCTTAGTGAGTGACCGTAGCGGGTGTGGGGTGTTACACGTGGTATGAGAGCCAGGTTACCGGAATAGATAAAATTTTTAGAAAACTATTTTTCTAAAAACATTTTTGGAAGAAATATTTTCAAAAACATGTCTTTAAAGAGAAAGGTTTTTGAAAGAAAAGCATAATCCCCAATAGCCATATCTTTATCTTTCGAATTCTCCGTTTTGAATCTTTCCTTTTTCATTTCAGCATGGCTGAGGATCTTAACTTTCCGGAGGGTGTGACGGTACCAGTATGGTATAGGAGATTGATGGAGGCTAGGGCCACCACTGCGGGTCCAGCAAATGTCCCTCCACCAACCGTAGCACCCGATCTTCCTCCTCCCCTCCTCCTCGCACGGATACTTTTGCTAAGACTTGCAAGGAATTTAAAGCTATGGGAGGGAAACCTTTTCAAGGATCTGAAACTTTTGTGGAGGCTAGAGACTGGCTTAAGGAGGTGGAAGAGTTGATAGATATCTTTGAGATGGAAGAAGGAAAGAAAGTCAAGTTAGCTGCTTGGTTAATGAAGGGAGAGGCCTCATTCTGGTGGGAGGTTACTAATGGAGAACGCCCCGTTGACTCTTGGGCGGA
The DNA here is from genome assembly GCA_030737875.1 of Allium sativum. Lineage (NCBI taxonomy): Eukaryota > Viridiplantae > Streptophyta > Magnoliopsida > Asparagales > Amaryllidaceae > Allium > Allium sativum. Next base: position 504,263,039 of record CM060925.1, read on the forward strand.
TTTTAGGCAAAGATTTGTGGCAAAGTTTCTCTCAAGGGCGGAAGAAAACTTGTATATGGAAAGATTCTTGACTCTAAAGCAAGGAAATCTCCCAGTGAAGGAGTATGTCAACAAGTTTAATCAATTGGCAAGGTTTGGCCTAGACATGGTGAATACACCGGAGAAGAAGGCTTTGAGGTTCGTGAAAGGCTTGAATGAACCGATGCATGGGTTGGCTATGACTCATATCCCTATGGGGGCCACCTTCGAGAAGCTAGTTGACATGGCACTCATGCATGAAGAAGAGAAGGGTCCCAATGCTAATCAGGCGCCCGAGAAGAAGGGATATCAAAAGAGACCTCAGCAACAACAGCAAAACAAAGGTGGGAAAGGCAACGGTGGCAAGGGCAAAAAGAAGAAGTGTTTCAATTGTGGGACACCTGGCCACCTAAGCAAGGATTGTCGCAAGAAGAAGAAGACTGGCTACTTCCACTGTGGCGAAGCAGGACATCTAGTGAAAGACTGTCCTAAGAAAGGGCAAAGGACGGGGTCTACCTCAGGAGGACAGGTGCAAGCTCTTATGGCACCGGGTCAGGCTAGGGGGCAAGTACAGGCTCTCGCAGTTCCACCGATTCAGGAAAGAGGTAGAACTATTTCCGTGGAAAGTCTGGTTTTTCTATTTGATCATCCTGTCCGTACATTGTTTGATTCAGGCGCATCGCATTCGTTTATCTCATCATCATTAGTTGAGTCACTGCACTTAGACACCAGTCTGGTAGATGATCCGTTGGTTGTTTCAAACCCATTTGGGGGCTCCACTTATTTGTCCATGATATGTTTGGGTTTGAAGATTTCTATACTTAGCATTGAGTTTAGATGTGATGCTTTTGTTTTGGGCTTCACGGGCTATGGGTTGATTTTGGGCATGGACTGGTTATCCAGTAATGGTGCCGTTCTTGATTGCGAAAGGAGAGTTGTTAGGCTCATGACCCACTTGGGTAACACTCTCGGGATCTCTTGTAATCCCAGGGATTCTGTTATGCTAAGTTATCTTGAATCGCTTGACGCTTCGGTCGAGAGTTTGCAGTCTGTTAAAGTGGTCCGAGAATACTCGGATGTGTTTGAGGAGGTGAAAGGCTTACCTCCGAAGCGGGAGATTGACTTCTGAATATATCTGGTGGATAATGCTAAACCTGTATCTTTACCAGTGCGCCACATGGCTCCTCGTGAGAGGAGGGAACTCCATAAGCAAGTAGGGGAGTTGCTTGAGAAGGGGTTCATAAGACGAAGTATATCGGAGTCGGGAGCTCCAGTAGTTTTTGCTACGAAGGCGGATGGGTCCCTCAGACTTTGTGTAGACTATAGAGAACTCAACAAGCTCACAAAGAAGAATAGGCACCCATTGTCGAGGATTGATGATCTTTTCGATCAGTTGGTTGGCGCTTCAGTATTTTCTCAATTAGACTTAGCCACGGGGTTTCATCAGTTGAGGGTGGCTGAGGATAGCATAGACAAGACTGCCTTTAGGACTCCGGATGGTTTCTATGAGTGGCTGGTCATGCCATTTGGGTTGACGAACGCCCCTGCATACTTTGTTGATTTGATGAGTAGGGTGTCCAGGGAGTTCCTTAATAAGTTCGTGGTGGTCTTTGTGGATGATATCTTAGTATTTTCTAAGAGTGAAGATGAGCATGCCTTACATCTTGGGGAGGTGTTGAAGACTCTTCGAGCACATGGCCTTAAGGCGAAATTCTCTAAATGTCACTTCTGGAGGAAGGAAGTGCGATTCTTGGGGCACGTGGTCTCCAAGGAAGGGATAGCTGTGGATCCCGCGAAGGTAGTATCAATTCAAGATTGGAAGGTTCCTAGAAATACTACCGAAGTAAGAAGTTTCTTGGGTTTGGCGGGTTATTATAGGAAGTTTATCAAAGACTTCGCGAAGATATCAGCCCCATTAACCCGCTTAACGAAGAAGAATCTTGTTTTCACATGGGACGTAGATTGTGATGATGCGTTCCGACGGTTAAAGAGAGCTTTAACCACTGCTCCAGTTTTAGTGTTGCCAGATGGGAGCAAGCCATTTGTTGTCTATACCGATGCTTGTGGGACAGGACTAGGCGCAGTCTTAATGCAAGAGGGAAGGGTAATAGCCTATGGTGGAAGGCAGTTGAGGGCACATGAGAAAAATTACCCTACCCATGATTTAGAGTTGGCTGCTATTGTTTTTGCGCTTAAGATTTGGCGCCATTATCTTCTTGGTGAGAGATTCGAATTGTTTACTGACCACAAATCATTGAAGTACTTGTTTTCTCAGAAGGATTTGAATTTGAGACAGCAAAGGTGGATGGAGTTCTTAGCATCCTATGATTTCGAGATAGCGTATACCCCTGGCAAGGGTAACGTGGTGGCAGACGCCTTGAGCAGAAAGAGGTTGTCATTAAGTCCATTGTTCGTGGAACGACGAAGCTTGGAATTTATCTCGATGTTTGATTTCAGACCTTCCATTGACTATATACCCGGTTTGCTAGCATCCTTGGAGGTCAGACCTACTCTTTTGGGGCGGATTGGAGAAGCCCAGAAGGACGACCCACAGTTAGTTGAGTTGATAGAGAAGCTCATAAGGGGGGAGTCGTCCAGCCATTTGAGTACGTACACCCTAGACGATAGGGGGTGCTTGCGTAGAGACGGTAGACTTTGTGTACCGCAAGACGAGGGTTTGAGGAAGGCTATTCTTGATGATGCACACCGTTCTAGGATGACCATTCATCCCGGTGGGGATAAGATGTACCAAGACATGAAGAGGGTTTTCTTCTGGGCCGGTATGAAGAAAGACGTGGCCGAATATGTCGCTCGATGCTTGGTATGCCAACAGGTGAAAGCGGAACAAAAGAAACCAGGTGGGTTGCTTCACCCATTGGAAGTTCCGCAATGGAAGTGGGATAGCGTCTCGATGGATTTTATTGACGGGTTACCCAGATCGAGAAAGGGTAATACGGGAATTTGGTTGGTGGTAGACAGACTTACTAAAAGCGCCCATTTCATACCTGTGAAAAACAAGAGGACTGCTCCATGGCTAGCTTCAGTATATCTTCGAGAGATAGTTCGATTGCATGGGGTACCCTCTAGTATAGTGAGTGATCGAGATCCTATCTTCACTAGCGAGTTCTGGAAAAGTTTGCAAGAAGCAGTGGGAACTCAATTATGTCTGAGCACCGCATATCATCCTCAGACGGACGGCCAAACTGAGAGGGTGAATCGTGTCCTGGAAGACCTTTTGAGGCTTTGTATCCTAGATTTTGGAGGTACATGGGAAGAGCATCTTCCATTGGTGGAGTTCGCATATAATAACAGCTTTCAGTCCAGCATTGGTATGGCTCCTTTCGAAGCTCTTTATGGAAGGCCTTGTCGATCACCTACATGCTGGTGGGAATCTACGGATAAGATCTTGCTTGGGCCTGATATGGTTAGGGAGACTTCTGAGAAGATTGACTTGATTCGAAGGAGGATGAAAGCAGCGCAGGATAGGCAAAAATCTTATGCGGACAAGAGGAGGACGGACCTTGAGTTTGAAGTTGGGGACATGGTCTTTGTCAAGGTGTCACCATTACGAAATGTGGTTCGCTTTGGATCTGTTGGGAAGTTAGCACCAAGGTTCGTAGGGCCGTTTCCTATTAAGGAAAGGATTGGACGGATGGCATATAGAGTGGAGTTGCCCGACAGACTTAGTGGCGTACATGATGTATTCCATGTGTCCCATTTGAGGAAGTGCTTACATGAGACCGCAGAGGTGGTAGAGCCGACCTTGCTTAAAGAAGTGGAAGTAGAGCGTGATGCGACTATTCGACGAGCTCCTACCTGCATCCTTGGGTCAGAGACTAGGAAATTGAGGAATCGAGAGGTTCAACTAGTCAAAGTACAAAGGGGAGAAGACGAGGGCAACGCAACTTGGGAAACGGAAGTGAAGATGCGTTCATTGTACCCATTCCTTTTTTAGGGTATGTCTTTTAACTTCTCCTTTATCGTTTGTCTAGTACTTATCTTATCTTTCGTATGTCCTCTCATTAGTACCTTTGACCTTTAGATAGGGTAAACCTATGGTTGAAACATGTGTTTGAGACATGTTATGTTTGGTGGATGCATGTGGATGCAAGTGGTTGCTAGTGGTTGCTCGTGGATGCATATACACACACTCTAGGCACTAGATCGGCTCAATCACTTCATATTGCATATTGCATAAAATTGTGAGTAGGAAGCTATAATTATGGATGAATAATGATTGTGTTATCATATGGATGATGCATTTTGGTGAATGATTGTGCACTCATGTAGATATTGTATGTGTCGATAGGATTCTCTCACATACATAATGGATGCATGGCGCTATCATGGTTTGCATATGTTCATACATTAGATAGGGAACATATACACACACTTTTTGCATATGCTCATACATCATTAGAAATTGTTCTAAGGACAATGGATGCCCGTGTTTGATGGATTGAGTAGATGGTTGTTTGGATGGTAGGATATGCATTCTTCTTAGCTTAGAGATTTCGGGGACGAAATCCTTTAAGGAGGGGAGAATGTAACACCCCGTATTTTGGTTAATGCTAAAATTCACTAATTACAGAATAAATAATCTCAGACGTGAGAATTGGGGGAAACGAGTTGCGTCATTGCGTTCGTCTCGGAAAAATACGCAGAATAGAGTCTGGAATTTTGTAAATCGGAGTCCGTATGGCCCAGTTATGGCCCAATGAAGTTTGCAGAAAATTCAAAGCTAAAAAACAGATTTAAAAATTCAAATTCAGATTTTGAAATAGAACCAGCGGGGCCAGGCGGAAAAGTTCCCGCCCTAGCCATGTCGACAGGCCTGTCGACTGGGAGGTCGACTTGCCTGTCGACACGGGGTGTCGAGCCAGAGGGCCTGGGTGCACCAGGTCTGGTTTTCTGGCTAGGGCTGGGCTGTGTTCTAGAGATTTCCTAAATCTGACGGGCCTAATCTAACCTAGGGCTAATCCTATGGTCTAAAACACACCCTAATCCTATAAATATACCCTAATGCAAGCCTAATCCATACTAAAAATAGAAATGATGGCATCATGCCGCCAAAATTAAATTTAGGAGGAGCCTCCACTAGTTTATGAAGGAAGTTGCAAGCTAATCAACCTCTAATCATTATCTTCTTCAATTATAGCAATTAGTTCTACTTCATAAGTTTACTAATCTTGGTTTTGGTGAGTTTCTATCACTTCGACAACCAATTGCTAAATTAAGTAGATGAGATATGATGAGATCATGCGGTTTTGTATGCGGATTAGTGGGTTTTAAGTCATATGATATGATGTTAGTTTGCTAATTTATGTTTAATGTTAACCCTATGTTTATGCAAGTTAAGTATGTGGGTTTATGCAAGTTAAGTATATGGGTTTATTGAAGTTAAGTGGTGGATTTTATGCATGCTAAGTGTTTGATTATATGCATGCTAAGTATTTGATTTTATGCATGCTAAGTGTTTGATTATATGCATGCTAGGTATTTGATTTTATGCATGCTAAGTGTTTAGTTTTATGCATGCTAAGTGTTTGGTTTTATGCATACATTATGACATGCAATTTTACCCTTTTGAAATAAGATGCATACATATGCAAGATGATACCTTTGTATGCTATGCATGCATATGCATGTTTACCCTATTTACGATGCAAGTCACATATGCAAGTTCACCCTTTTTGTGTAACCTATGAACACTTATGCAAGTTCCCATTTATTTGACATGTGATGAAAACAAGTTACGTGGGAAACGATGGGGTTAATATGCATGTTAATAAAAATGTGTATAACATAAAAGGAATGGACATAATTGGGAATTTACCTATTAAGTTAGGTCTACCCATATTATGGAGTTGGGAATTTACCTATTAAGTTAGGTCTACCCATACTATGGAATTGGGAATTTACCTATTGAGTTAGGTCTACCCATATTCTTAAAAATTGTGTAATTAACTAGGGATAATTAATATAAATTATGGGGGTGATTAATTAGGTGTAATTAATCGACTAAGACACGAGGTTGGACCCTTTTGTAGCGTAAGACTGCCCGGAACCGACCAGCAAATCCAGCGGCTACAAATGATTGGCCCAATGTGAGATGTCTTAGGCATAAATTAAATACGTGACAAGTGTAAAGACACGAGGTTAGACCCTGTTATGGCGTAAGGCTGCCCGGAACCGACCGGCAAATCCAGCTGCCATAAAAGACGGTCTAATGTGAGAGGTCTTTATAAGGGTTACGTTCTTAATCAATTAAGAAACACTTAACCAGATAAGCATGTTGTGGGGCATGAGGGGTTAAGTGGGTGCCTTGGGTGGCATGTGGAAATCTAGTGGGTTGCCTTGGGTGGCAATAGAAAATACGATTAGAATACTTAACCAAGCGGAAACATGTAATTAAACATGATAAAGGGTTAAGTGGGATGCACTAGAAAAGAGACAAGCTTAGGTGGGTAGCTTGTGGGGGCCCATTTCAACCAATATCCCAAACGTATCTTAGTGGGCTCGACTCTAGTCGAGTGACGGGACACGCATATTGGGCTTGACTATAAGAGGCCAAAACGGGGTAGCGGTGGCAACGCGAGTCCAACGGGTTTCATATGCGTGTGTGGACCCGGGCTGGTAGGTAAGACGTTGTTGCATCATGTAGGTATGACCGTGCACCATTTGTTGTATCGGGTTGCCACTTTGGGGAGTGATACACCCCATTGTGGGGCCAGCACGGATATCTACGGTAGGGAGCCGATCGCTTGGGAGTAGTGGGTACACCTAGTAAAGATAGGGGCAGACGGCACCTATGTAGGGGTACACGAAACTACTGGGTAAATTTTCTAAGTCCTTGGAAGGGATCAACCTTTAAGTAGGAATGACTGGTGTGGTGCAGTGTAGTAATTACCCTTGGGTGGTAGATGCGTCTTTGCGGTTATCTTAGTTTATCCTAGGTCTACCAAACTGCTTAGTGTAGCCATTCATCCCCAGACATTACCGTATATCAAACTTATGTCTTCTCTGGTTACTTTAATGATTGTATTGTTAAAGTTATAGGACTCGCTCAGACTTATGTCTGACCCCGTTGTTTTTATCTTTTTCCCAACCCTCAGGTTCTCAGAGTGGGCCCAGCACGAGTGGGCTTTGATCACGCTGCTTTTATTACTCCCTTGGAGCTTGGACCCTAGATGTAGAGCTCAGCTTACCCTTTCCTTTTATGGCTATCAGTTCATGTATTGGGATTATGTATTTTTATTTAGCAGGATGGATAATTGTACTTGACTTCTATTATGGTTTTGTGATGTAACCATACATGTTTTATATTCTGCTGCAATTGAAATGATGTTTTAAATTTTCAAGTATTACTTATATCTGTCTTGATGTAATTACTCTGTTCTATATTCACTCAAAATACTCCACCGATGTTATGGCATTCCCTTAGTGAGTGACCGTAGCGGGTGTGGGGTGTTACAGTATCGTGAATCGTTTTCCATGTCTAGACGCACATGTATCTCAATGTGCCATCCGAGTTCCGTGCCAGGGCAAATCAAGAAATACGGAACTCGATCGGGAGCTTTAAGTCATCTGCCGATGCAGATATCAAGGTCTGTTTTTGTATTCATGGCTATGGTCCCACGTGACCCCTCCCTCAACTACTGAAGGGCAATCCAAGAAAAATCATGTATGAGAACTACATCCCGGCCCCACTATAGCCCCACTTTCCTATTGGCCAACCTCACCCATAACTCGATAGCAAGTATATGGTCTGTTGGGAGTTCTCTGCCTTTCCGTCCGTACACGATTGACTAAAGATGGTAGGTAGTCGACGACGCGCTATCCAGGGCAAAAATCAAGTATCGTCGACTCCACGCTAATCCATCCCCGTCTTTAGGTTGCTCGCACAGCAACCAAGGCATACCCTTGGCTCTTCTACCGCAGACCTTAACCTCTGTGAGGCCAGGTTTCATGGACCATCTGCCGCCTCACAGAGGGATACCAAGAGTACCCTCACGTCCCCCGAAGCTACCACTTCGTCACCCAGTTCGCTGGAGCTTTTTATCCAAGTCAGATAAGTTGCTCCTCCTCTTATACTAAGCGATGACCTACCGTATCAGGTTACTCATCTATTTATGAACTAGTCCCATGACCTTGGCTAAGAATTATTACTTAGTTATCCTTAACTAAGTTTTACCACTTAGCCTCTCTTCCAGCTATCCTTGTTAACTACGATTTTCAACCTAGTCCATTGAGCTAGGGTTTTGTCTAATGGGTTAAGTGTTGTCATCCAAGTTCATTACTTAACCCGCCTACGAATCATGTGGCTAAATACTCAAGTTCAAGGCTTAGCCCTACAAGTTGGTTAAGTGTACCAAGAAGCACATGACTTAACCCTATCATGTCAAATTGGTTAAGTATTTGTTTGTCTTTACCCTATCAGATTATCGTGTTAGATTGATTAAGCATAAATTATCTTAATCCCATCAAATTATCGAGTCGGATTGGTTAAGTATTGGTTAGCTTAACCCCATCCACTAATCGTATTACAATGGTTAAGTATATTTAAAAGGTCTTGTGACTTAACCCTATCAGGGCCGCATTTTTAGATTGGTTAAGTATAAGTTACTTAACCTAATCAAATCATCATGTATAATTGGTTAAGTATAAGTTACTTAACCCCATTAAATTATCATGTTAAGTTGGTTAAGTATTGGTTACTAAACCTCATTGAATTACCAAGTTTAGATTGGTTAAGTGTTTAACTTAACCTCATCGAATTGCCGTGTTTAGATTAGTTAAGTGTAAGTTACTTAACCCCATCTATTCACCGTGTTTAGATTAGTTAAGTCTAAGTTACTTAACCGCATCTAATTAGCGTGTTAGATTAGTTAAGTCTAGGTTACTTAACCCCATCTAGGTACCGTGTTTAGATTAGTTAAGCGTAAATTACTTAACCCCATCCCCTAATTGCCTTATATGGTCAAGTGTCATTAAGAAATCAAATCCGGTTCCACTTAACCTACCCATTCGTGTCATATCGCTCAAGTGTCATTAGTCAAAATTACTTAACCTTTTCATGTGGCATTAATTAGATTAATGCACCCCCAACCTTTCACATTAGACTTTGTTGTGGTTACTAGTTAAGCCGGGCGGGTCCGGGTAGATTTAGACCACAACCTAGTCTAACCTCGGGTTTCAAGTGCTATATGACCAACTACTCACATTGGGTCCAATTGTTTGTAGCCACTAGATAAGTCGGGCGGGTCCGGGTAGATTTATGCTACAAACTCAACCCAACCTCGAGTTGGCCACTTTCATGTTTGGTCTAGTGTCATATTACACTTACAACCCATACGTGTCTAGTTTCATGTTCCATGTTTTCCTACGTGTCATGACCACATTTAAGTATATCATGAATGTCATGTTCTCATGTAAACCCCATGTCAAGTTTTTCGTGTCATATCCACGTTCTTCCTAAGCTAACCAACCGTATTTCCAACCCAAATGGAAGCGAGTCACATAGTAGGGGTATTATGCCAACATATTGGCCACAAACATGCATGGTATCATAAGGGAATTTGGCCACAAACATGCATAGTATCATAAGGGAATTTGGCCACAAACATGCATGATAACATAAGGGGTTTGGGTTCATTTGCATGCATAAGTCCCAAAGTCAAGTCTTTGCCAATGTTTCACAAGTCAAATGGTTCCCAAAGGTTCATGCTAACATTCCATAGACAAAGATTCCAACTTGCAAGAGAAACTAGGTTAAACATAACATGAGTGGCATGATTAAGTCGCTAAAACTTAGCCCAACGTCATAGATCATAGAAAAGGGGCAAAGTTAAGTTCACATTGGCTAGCATACTTATGTTTCATCGCATTTTATTCCATGTCACATTAGAACCACTGTTAGAATCTACAAGTAGCTAGAACTTACATAGCGTGGCAAGAGGGCTTGTAGCATGAATCGTCTTAACGAAGAAAGGTGGCTCCTTTGTTGAAGAATCGTCATGAAATTTGCGGAGCAACGTTGATCTACCCTCGATTTGATGTAGGAAGCTTGCACCTTTTGATTTGAACCCGATTTGAATGCATAAGCCCTTGGAGTTGGAGATGGAGGCCGTGATCAAGATAGATTTTGGCAGCACTTAGTTGCTAGAATGATTTTTAGTGATTTAGGTTAGGTCCTAGGGTGTTTTTATAGAGATTAGGAGTAGTTTAGGCCCTTAGATTAACCCTAGGATAGATCTGAACCCTCAAAACCCGTCACAGGCCAATAGACCAGACCCAAAAGCATGTCTTGAGGAACAAGTCAGGCACATCTAGGCCAAACTGGCCGACCACCAAAGTCGACAGGGGTGTCGACTGGGCAGTCGACACCACCTGGGGTGTGTCGACTCCCCAGTCGAGTTGGGGGTGGCGGGAATTTTCCTGCCTGTCCTGCTTGGCTGAATTTGAATTCTGAATTCAAATTTGAACTGTTTTTGAACTTGAAATTTTCTGAAAACTTTGACGGGCCATAACTAGGTCATACGGACTACGATTTTCGAAATCTCGGACTCTATTTCGTGTATTTTTCCGAGACGAACGCAATGGCGCAACCCATTTCTCCTGATTCAGATATTATAATTAAATTCTGCCTTGATTCTTGTCTTAGCATGTTGTAAAAATCCGAGTTGTCACATTCTCCCCAACTCAAAGGATTTCGTCCCCGAAATCTCCAAGTTAGGAAGAACGTATCCTACCATCCATCATCCATCTACTCAAAACATCATCCACATGCAACCTTTGTCCTTAGACGATTTCTAATGCCATATGAACATATGCAGAACGTGTGTGTATATGCTCCTTAGCTAATGCTGATGATCAGGCCTGAATGATCTTTCTAATGCAAAATATGTTTAGTGCCATGAGTCCAACGTGTATGCAAATAGTCCTAGTCATATAAACACTATATGTGTGCACAAACATTTATTCATACGCAGCATCCGCATGACAACACATTCAATTCCATCCATAAACAAGTATAAATACTCGTGCATATGCAACATGAAACGTGACCGCGTCAATCTAGTATCTAATGTGTATTCACGCATCCACGAGCAACCACTTGCAACCATTTGCAACCATATCAATCATAAAATGTTTCAAATACATGTTTACATCCATAGAGTTCTACCTAAGATTCCCAAGATAGGATCGAGAAGATAAACAAGACAAACTCCTTACGAGGTTTGCAACAGAAAAAGGACCGAGAAGATATCCACCAAGCGATAGCATGCAAGCAAGCTCTACAGGATAACCAGGGATCAACGATATACTCTTAAAAAGAGACATGATGCGCGCGTCTAAGCCGCATTTCCATGAGCTTAATTCCATTGTGCCTTGACCGCCTTTGACTTCATGATTTCGTAGCTCCTTGATTCCTATTTCCAAGGTATGAGTTGGAACTCATTTCATTGTCGCCTCTCGTTTCATTTTCACTTATTCTTTCCCTAGTATGCTCGGCTCAAACATATCTGCATACTCATGCAAGCTCTCCAAAATTCACTAGTGAATTCTGGATCTCGTTTACCGATGCCAATCCATGTTACCGCGTGCACTTACTAGAGTGATTCCTATAACCCATGCTTAAGCGAAATGAACCATCCGCCTTATTGGCGAGCGCTACTCGATCGGATCAGAGATTTCCGATAAATGCATCAAGAGATTCTAGGCAACTAACCATGACAGAACTCAAAAGGCTACACGAGACTTCGAGAGTATTACCAAGGCAAGTTAAGAGTTTAACTATCCCCCTTTAAAAACCGAGAATGGCATCCCTTACTGGATAACCAATTCATCCCTAGAATCCATCCATAACTCAACCATAGAAGCATTGCTTCTAATCTCAACACTTGGCATTTACATTTTCAATTCCAAACAAGTCATGAATAAATGGACCGATCCTCCAACAAGATTTGGGACAAAAAAATTGGGATCCTCTACCATGCTAGTACTAAGGTGCAGAGACTTAACTATCGAAGCAGACTTAAATGATGCGATGATCAAAACAGAGTCTGGACGGGATGATAGAAAAGAAAGGCTAAACCTTTAATAGAAACGGTACCATTCCTCTTAGGTACGCTAGAAATGAGAGCATATAATTGCCCTCTCGCTGATCTTGTCCTTATCTTCCTTCGTGGACTAATCCATACCAACAAGTTGCTTATCCTTACGTCCGTGTCCTTTATCCTTGCTCTTATTAACCTTCCTTGTAACACGGTAACAGGCCTCTCGAGAACTTCCTCCATCGCACGGGAAAACACTTACGTAGCTAGACAAGGATTAGCCGCAGTTAAAACTACTGTGACTACAGATGGAGGAAAGAAAGGAAAAGAGGTTCAATCAAGGAAACAAAGGATAGTGCTAATGGCTTTTGGGGAATAGCCTTTAAAAACTTTTCTTGAAAAATGCTTCTTTGTAAACGGTTTCTCAAATAGTTTTCAGAAGGTTTTAAAAACTTTTGCCCAGTCTGGTAACCTGGCTCTGATACCAAATGTAACACCCCACCTCCGCTAGGGTCACTCACAAAGGGAATGCACTAGGTTTGGTGAAGTATTATCGAGGTAAACATGCACAGAAATATTACAAGACAGAACATATAAAACAACGAAAGTAAAGCAAATTTCATTACCTTATAAAATAGTAAGGTCAAAAGCCTTTTTACATCAGAATACATCAAAATCTGTCTTGCAATAGTAAAGAAGCAAAAAACATTTCATAAATTATTCCCCACATAAAACAGTAAGGTAGCCATAGCCAAGAAAAGTCCAAGCCATGCATGTTGATCTTCAAGCAAAGGAAGTCCGAACTAAATAACAGTGTTTCCTCCCTAAAAACCTTGGGGGGGGACGGAAGACAAAGAGGCGAAACAAAACGGGGTCAGTCATAAAGACTGGTAAGTCCTATCTACTTCCAGTATAAAAACAGGTAAAGGTAACATAACATGCATAAACTGAAAGTGAACATAAGGATGACGACAAGATAGATAAGCTAAACCAAGATAACTGGATGAACTACTGTAGCAAGATAAACTAAGGTATCATGATATACTACGGTGTCAAGATAAATCAAGGTATCACATCGTCAGATTTCTATCAAGTATACTATCCCAAGGTATCTATCATGTATAACATCCCACGGTATCTAACATGGATAACATTCCACGGTATCTATCATGTATATTTTCTCTGCACCTCTCGTACTAGTATCCCAACCAGCGTCATGTATTAACTATGAATGTCCCTTGCCCACTGTCATGAAATGGTCCATGTCAACCTAATATATAGCATATGTAGGTTTTCCCAACTCGTATGTTTCTTTCCATGTATCAGTTCAGTCCTTCGCCGTAGGCCGTACGGGCTTTCCCATGTAAATCTATACCACCTCAACGCAGTACCATTTTATCCTTGATGTTGTTTTGGACTGCTACCCTTGATCTGGTTATGTTTTCTTACCATGAACTATCGCTTGTTCACTTAGGATTTATGCCACCTAGGACCAATAGGGATTATGCTACCTAATGAATGTTTCCGTGTCTCGGTTTGGGTTCAAGCCACCTAAGGCCACTAGGGATTATACCACCTGTCAACCACGCCCTTTATCCCAAGTATGTATCGTGAATCTTTTTCCATGTCTAGACGCACATGTATCTCAATGTGCCATCCGAGTTCCGTGCCAGGGCAAATCAAGAAATACGGAACTCGGTCGGGGGCTTTAAGTCATCTGCCGATGCAGATATCAAGGTCTGTTTTTGTATTCGTGGCTATGTTCCCACATGACCCCTCCCTCAACTACTGAAAGGCAATCCAAGAAAAATCATGTATGAGAACTACATCCCGGCCCCACTATAGCCCCACTTTCCTATTGGCCAACCTCACCCATAACTCGATAGCAAGTATATGGTCTGTTGGGAGTTCTCTGCCTTTTCGTCCGTACACGATTGACGAAAGATGGTAGGTAGTCGACGACGCGCTATCCAGGGCAAAAATCAAGTATCGTCGACTCCACGCTAATCCATCCCCGTCTTTAGGTTGCTCGCACAGCAACCAAGGCATACCCTTGGCTCTTCTACCGCAGACCTTAACCTCTGTGAGGCCAGGTTTCATGGACCATCTGCCACCCTCACAGAGGGATACCAAGAGTACCCTCACGTCCCCCGAAGCTACCGCTTCGTCACCCAGTTCGCTGGAGCTTTTTATCCAAGCCAGATAGGTTGCTCCTCCTCGTATACTAAGTGATGACCTACCGTATCAGGTTACTCATCTATTTATGAACTAGTCCCATGTCCTTGGCTAAGAATTATTACTTAGTTATCCTTAACTAAGGTTTACCACTTAGCCACTCTTCCAGCTATCCTTGTTAACTACGATTTTCAACCTAGTCCCCTGAGCTAGGGTTTTGTCTAATGGGTTAATTGATGTCATTCAAGTTCATGACTTAACCCGCCTACGAATCATGTCAAGATTGGCTAATTACTCAAGTTCAAGGCTTAGCCCTACAAGTTGGTTAAGTGTACCAAGAAGCTCATGACTTAACCCGATCAAGTCAAATTGGTTAAGTATTTGTTTGTCTTAACCCTATCAGATTATCGTGTTTGATTGATGAAGCATAAATTATCTTAATCCCATCAGACTATCGAGTCGGATTGGTTAAGTATGGGTTAGTTTAACCCCATCCACTAATCGTATTACAATGGTTAAGTATATTTAAAAGGTCTTGTGACTTAACCCTATCAGGGCCGCATTTTTAGATTGGTTAAGTATAGGTTACTTAACCTCATCAAATCATCATGTATAATTGGTTAAGTATAAGTTACTTAACCCCATTAAATTATCATGTTAATTTGGTTAATTATTGGTTATTTAACCTCATTGAATTACCAAGTTTAGATTGGTTAAGTGTTTAACTTAACCTCATCGAATTACCGTGTTTAGATTAGTTAAGCGTAAGTTACTTAACCCCATCTAATTACCGTGTTTAGATTAGTTAAGTCTTAGTTACTTAACCCCATCTAATTACTGTGTTAGATTAGTTAAGTCTAAGTTACATAACCCCATCTAAGTACCGTGTTTAGATTAGTTAAGCGTAAATTACTTAACCCCGTCCCATAATTGCCTTATATGGTTAAGTGTCATTAAGAAATCAAATCCGGTTCCACTTAACCTACCCATTCGTGTCATATCGGTTAAGTGTCATTAGTCAAAATTACTTAACCTTTTCACGTGGCATTAATTAGATTAATGCACCCCAACCTCTCACATTAGACTTTGTTGTGGTTACTAGTTAAGCCGGGCGGGTCCGGGTAGATTTATACCACAACCTAGTCTAACCTCGGGTTCCAAGTGCTATATGACCAACTACTCACATTGGGTCCTATTGTTTGTAGCCACTAGTTAAGCTGGGCGGGTCCGGGTAGATTTATGCTACAAACTCAACCCAACCTCGAGTTGGCCACTTTCATGTTTGGTCTAGTGTCATATTACACTTACAACCCATACGTGTCTAGTTTCAAGTTCCATGTTTTCCTACGTGTCATGACCACTTTAAGTATATCATGAATGTCATGTTCTCATGTAAACCCCATGTCAAGTTTTTCGTGTCATATCCACGTTCTTCCTAAGCTACCCAAACGTATTTCCAACCCAAGTGGAAGCGAGTCACATAGTAGGGGTATTATGCCAACATATTGGCCACAAACATGCATAGTATCATAAGGGAATTTGGCCACAAACATGCATGATAACAAAAGGGGTTTGGGTTCATTTGCATGCATAAGTCCCAAAGTCAAGTCTTTGCCAATGTTTCACAAGTCAAATGGTTCCCAAAGGGTCATGCTAACATTCCATAGACAAAGATTCCAATTTGCAAGAGAAACTAGGTTAAACATAACATGAGTGACATGATTAAGTCGCTAAAACTTAGCCCAAGGTTATAGATCATAGAAAAGGGGCAAAGTTAGGTTCACATAAGCTAGCATACTTATGTTTCGTTGCATTTTATTCCATGTCACATTAGAACCACCGTTAGAATCTACAAGTAGCTAGAACTTACATAGCGTGGCAAGAGGGCTAGGAGCATGAATCGTCTTGACGAAGAAAGGTGGCTCCTTTGTTGAAGAATCGTCATGAAATTTGCGGAGCAACGTTGATCTACCCTCGATTTGATGTAGGAAGCTTGCACCTTTTGATTTGAACCCGATTTGAATGCATAAGCCCTTGGAGTTGGAGATGGAGGCCATGATCAAGATAGATTTTGGCTGCACTTAGTTGCTAGAATGATTTTTAGTGATTTAGGTTAGGTCCTAGGGTGTTTTTATAGAGATTAGAAGTAGTATAGGCCCTTAGATTAACCCTAGGATAGATCTAAACCCTCAAAACCCGTCACGGGCCAATAGACCGACCCAAAAGCATGTCTTGAGGAACAAGTCAGGCACACCCAGGCCAAACTGGCCGACCAACCAAGTCAACAGGGGTGTCGACTGGGCAGTCGACACCACCTGGGGTGTGTCGACTCCCAAGTCGACTCCCCAGTCGACTTGGGGGTGGCGGGAATTTTCCAGCCTGTCCTGCTTGGCTGAATTTGAATTCGGAATTCAAATTTGAACTGTTTTTGAACTTGAAATTTTCTGAAAACTTAGACGGGCCATAACTGGGTCAGACGGACTCCGATTTTCGAAAACTCGGACTCTATTTCGCTTATTTTTCCGAGACGAACGCAATGGCACAACCCGTTTCTCCTGATTCAGATATTATAATTAAATTCTGCCTTGATTCTTGTCTTAGCATGTTGTAAAAATCCGGGTTGTCACATTTGCCCGGTGAGCCTCTCCAGCATTTCTTTGACGTGCGGCAGCAAGGTATGGGTCCTGGGCAGAACTCCCTTGCCCCCTATTACCGCGATCAGTCGCGCAACGAGCATGAGGAATAGGTCAATTCTGAGCAGGATCAATAACGTCTCCATTCCTAGGCGGTAGGATGGGCTCATTTAAGTTACGGTTATTGGTTTCCGGATTAAACGCCTCTATGTTTTCATCCCTTTCCAGTGGTGGCCATCGCCGATTTCTTCGAGGTGCTTCAGACGAGTATTTGTGTTCCGGTGAGAAAGGGTGAGCTGGAGGTGGTGAAACCTGCCCTTGAATATTGTCAATTCGTCTGCCCAGGGAAGTAATATTCTAAAGAAGCAACGAGCTCTCCTACCTTTGAGGGGCCAATTCATTAGTTTTCCTATCTAATGCTTCAATTATGCAAGTCAGATGTCCTTCGGTAACTAGAACAGAAGGGTCGAACTAGTCATCTTCATCTTCTCTTATACGCAAGGAACTCGAACCAGGTTGAGCAGAACTACTAGCACGAGCGGAACGAGCCATAATGTCCTTCCTAGGTCGTGTAGTAGTCTGATTGCCAGTTCGGATCGTGGTTCTCTTAGGCTGATGGATCGTGGTACCCTCTTGACGTCGGTTCGTGGTGGTTCCCTGAGACCAGATCGCAGAAAGATTAGCAGGGACGGTGACGTTATCTTGAGATCGGGTCGCAACACCCTCATTGGATCGGATCGTCCCCTCCTATCCACGATCCGGTGAACGAACTTCGACCTGCTCCTGAGTGCTCTCTTCTACAGCTTCATTTGTAGCTTCATTTGCTTGTGAGACTCGTAATTCTTTAGACTTCTTTCCAGCCATGATATCTGGGCTTTACTGAAATCTTCAAAAATCTAAACGGTGGAGTTTTGGACTGTTTTCTTCGAACTTGAATATCCAAAAAATAGAGCAACAATCCAATATGTTGAGACTTCGGTTCTCAGTGAAAGCACCAAAAAGTTAGATCCAAAATTGGGTCTAACACCCAAATAATTCTAATATGCAGAGATTAATATCAGAAAAATGCAAGAAAAGCATAAAAGACACAAGATTTATAGTGGTTCGGCATTAACAAGCCTACGTCCACTTTATATTTATGATTATACTTGGGATTCGAGTACAATCAATGATTTCTCTCTCAATTTCACTTTTACAATGTTGATTCACTCAATGATTTCGAATTAACACTGATAAGAAATAATGCAGAGACATTAATGGTAGGAACAACACTGAGAACTGCCAAGAGATGCTGAAAAATGCCAAGTCTGGGGCTATTTATAGCTGATTTCTTCAAACGGATCGTGGTCACACGTGGTAGAGATCCTGATGATCTCGGACCGGTTCGTAGCTTGATGGAGAAATGGTCAAAATGGCGGTTATGGACCGGTGGAACAAGATCCTTCATCTTCTTATCGTGAATGACTTGATCGTGGCCTTCATCTCTTAGCTTCAGGGGTCGGATCGTGGGGCTCTTGAGAGGACGGGTCGAATCGCGGTAGGGATCAGCGATCGGGGGGTAGCAATAGTGTCACGATCCGTCAAGGCTTGGTGACCACGACCGGGGTTTGGTAGCTGCTACGAATAAGACTTAGTGGTGAACATATGTGTGAATCTTTGGTGGCTTTATCCAAAAGCTAGCCAACATGTATCTACATGATTCACATATGTTTTAACATCCCAAACTTGCGTAAGATTCACATATGTCTTAATATCCCAAACTTTCATAAGATTCATATATGTTTTAACATTCCAAACATGAATATAATTCATATAACAATATATTGTCCAACATCACAAACTTGCATATATAAGAACATGGAATCCAACATCACAAACTTGCATATAATTCATATAAGAACATGTAATCCAACATCACAAACTTGCATATAATTCAACATCACATGATTCTACATCATATTCTCATAATCCCAATTTTAACTTATCATAATTAAATTAATTAATTATTTTATGAAAGATATTATACTCACAAACAAAAGAATAGTCTTGTCTTTCTAGAATCTATATTCTGAAACTGAATTGCTCGCCTTTGATGTAAACTAATCGTTATTTAGATTTGATTTGATTCTAGCTTCTATCTTGTTTTTGAGTTGAAAGAGACGGTGGGTACTCTAGGTTCTCCATTGACGGCATGGAGGCTCTTGGTACAAATTAGGATGATTTTAGGTTAAGATTTAGGTTGCTTTTATAGAATTTTAATTGATTAAGTGTCGTCTGATTAACCTAGAATCAATCAATACCATCCTGTCAAGATAGAATAACACCTCAGCCCTAACGACTCAACAACAGGTCAAAACAATGTCATCTTTCAGATCTTCCTGGGGGGGCAGGTCGACCCCCTAGTTGACCTGGTCTTGGGCGGGAATTTACCCACCCAGCCTGCTTCCTTATTAGAATTTTGAATTTTTAAATTTTCTGATTCGAGCTGTTTTTAATCTATTTAAATTCTGAAACTTCCGAAGGCCATAACTTCTTCGTACAAAGTCCAATTCACACAAACTCGGACTCTATCTCAAGCAGAATTCCGAGTCGGACGAAATGGCTTGGCCTGTTTCCCTTAATTCTCACATTTGAATTTAAGTATTCTTTAATTTTAATATTTAAAATCACGAGGTGTTACATTCTCCCCTCCTTAAAGGATTTCGCCCCCGAAATCTCCAAGTTAAGGAGAATGAATATCCTAACATCCAATCATCCATCTACTCAACCAAGTTAATCTAACATGAGGATTTCGTGTAAAAAACCACTCTCTGTTCTCCACTTCTTCATTAAAATACAAGGATGTTGCATGTAAATGATTCCGGCTGATTGTAGAAAGGCATTGTATTTGTAATTTCTAAGGACTTAAGAAAATATAAAGTGGACGTAGGCTTTGTTTGAGCCGAACCACTATAAAAATCTCGTGTCTTCCATTTCTTTAATGCTTTCCTGCATATATTCTTTGTGATCCATGATTGTGAGGACTTCACACTGCATTTGGGTGTTAGTGCCATTTTTTGGTCTAATAGTAAACAATAAACCATAAAACGTAAACAATAGACAATAAACCATAAACCGTAAACCATAAACAATAAAGTATAAGTAGTAAACTATATTACATAAAGCATAAACCGTAAATATTTAACCATAAATGACAAATCATAAACAATAAACCATAAACCGTAAAACATAAACGATAACAATAAACCGTAAACCATAAAGTATACACAGTAAACTATATAAAATAAAGCACAAACCATAAACATTAACCCATAAATGATAAATCATAAACAATAAACCGTAAACCATAAACCATAAACCATAAACCATAAACCGTAAACCATAAACAATAAAGTATAAACAATAAACCATAAACCATTAAACAATAAAGTATAAACAATAAACTATATAAAATAAAGGCATAAACCATAAACATTAAGCCATAAACGATAAATCATAAACAATAAAACATAAACCATAAACAATAAACCATAAACCGTAAACCATAAACAATAAAGTATAAACAATAAACCATAAATCATAAACAATAAAGTATGAACAATAAACTATATAAAATAAAGGCATAAACAATAAACATTAAGCAATAAATGATAAATCATAGACAATAAACCATAAACCATAAACAATAAACCATAAACCGTAAACAATAAACAATAAAGTAAAATCAATATACTATATAAAATAGAGCACAAACAATAAATATTAAGCCATAAATGATAAACCATAAATGTTGTCATGCTTTTTAGTAAAAGCCGTCACACCTGGACTTTCTGGTTAATAATACGCTCAAGTATTTGGAACATCGTCAGAAGACAGGAAGTGATTTGGCTGAAGTCGCATCACAAACAAAGGACGATACGAAACTTATACCTTTTGGTCCCAAAAACATCAGTTACTGAGCTTAGCTCTGTAACTCTAGTACCACTCTGAATTATCTTCAGGTTGAGCTTCCGTTTGTCTAAAACAAACTTACGGTTTGAAGGTTACGCTCGTTTCCGTGAACACCCGTAGAACCAAAAACGTTTGGATTTCGGCATTGATTAGACTTCGGGTCAGATCAGATGGCCCAGATCGGATAGGTAAGTTGGTCCCGATCCACCTTCTACCGCACAGAAGTGCACGATGCTTTGGAATGAATTCATAGGCTCGGTTCGGATGGAGATTGTAGGAACCCGACTCGATCCGCTTTCTCCTTACTGCCAAGAAGAGCGCATCGCCTTCAGATTGAAGGCACCGGTTCAGATTGGATGGAGGACCCGAACAGACAAGTCTAGGAGTAAATATTCTACTGCACTCACTCTAGTTTGATCTATTTTTAAGTCTGTTTTACTCCTACTTTCACGGATCGGACCATACATGAATATATACGAACTACAGGAGACTTCCTCCACTTACCCACTACGTCTTAGCAACGCATTGGATTCGTGACAAATGCATTCATCTGGGAGACTCTCTATATCTGTAAATACATGGATTCAGGGACTTCTAAAGGATCTTTAGCTATCCCAACTCTCGGCCTCCACTGAAGAGAACATAAGGACATTGTGCTTCTTCCATGTTAATCTAACACGAGGATTTCGTGTATAAAACCACTCTTATTCCCCACTTCTTCATTAAAATACAAGGATGTTGCACGTAAATGATTTCGACGGATTGTAGGAAGGCATTGTATTTGTAATTTCTAAGAACTTAAGAAAATATAAAGTGGATGTAGGCTGGGTTTGAGCCAAACCACTATAAAAACACCGTGTGTTCCCTGTTCTTTACTGCTTTCCCACGTTTATTCTCTGTTATCCACGATTGTGAGGAATTCACACTGCATTTGGGTGTTAGTGCCATTTTTTGTTCTCACAATAAACAATAAACCATAAAATGTAAACCGTAAACAATAGACAATAAACCGTAAACCATAAACAATAAAGTATAAGCAGTAAACTATACTATATAAAGTATAAACCACAAACATTTAACCAGAAATGACAAATCATAAACAATAAACCATAAACCGTAAAACATAAATGATAAACAGTAAACCGTAAACCATAAAGTATACACAGTAAACTATATAAAATAAAGCATAAACCATAAACATTAACCCATAAACGATAAATCATAAACAATAAACCATAAACCATAAACCATAAACAATAAACCATAAACCGTAAACCATAAACAATAAAGTATAAACAATAAACCATAAACCATAAACAATAAACATTAATTCCATGTTAAACCATAAACAATCCCCTCCTTAAAGTATAAATAGTAAACTATATGAAATAAAGCATAAACCATAAACATTAAGCCATAAATGATAAATCATAAAAAATAAATCATAAACAATAAACCATAAACCGTAAACCATAAACAACAAAGGATAAACAATAAACCATAAGCCATAAACAATAAATATAAACAATAAACCATAAACCATAAACAATAAAGTATAAGCAATAAACAATAAAAAATAAAGCCATAAACCAAAAACATTAAGCCATAAATGATAAATCATAGACGATAAACCATAAACTATGACCCATAAACATTAAAGCATAAATCATAAGCCATAAACAATAAACCATAATTCGTAAACCACAAACAATAAACCGTAAAGCATAAAAAGTAAAGTAAAATCAATAAACTATATAAAATAAAGCACAAACAATAAACATTAAGTCATATATGATAAACAATAAATGTTGACATGCTTTTTAGTAAAAGCCGTCACACATGGAATTTCTGGAAAATAATACGCTCAAGTATTTAGAACATCGTCAGAAGACAGGAAGCAATTTGGTTGAAGTAGCATCACAAACAAAAGACGGGTCGAAACTCCAAGCAGATGACATCTTTTGGACCAGAAAACATTAGTTACGGAGCTTAGCTCTGTAAACCTTGCACCGCTTTGAATTAGCATCGGTAGTGCTTCCGTTTGGCTAAAATGGACTTACGGTTTGAAAGTTATCCTCATTTCCGCAAATGCACGAAGAGCCAGAAACATTTGGATTTTGGCATTGTTGGATTTCGAGTCGGATCGGATGGCCCGGATCGGATCGGAAAGGTGGACCCGATACACCTTCTACCACACAGAAGTGCAGCTGCTTTGGAATGAAGTCACCGGCTCGGTTCGGATGGAGATTGTAGGTACCCGACCCGATCCGCTTTCTCCTTACTGCCAAGAAGAGCACGTCGCCTTCGGATTGAAGGCACCAGTTTAGATCGGATGGAGGACCCGTCCGACACGTCTGGGATGAAATATTCTACTGCACACACTCGAGTTTGACCTGTTCTTAAGGCCTGTTTTACTCCTACTTTCACGGATCGGACCATACATGGCTTTACACGAACTACAGGAGACTTCCTCCACTTACGCACTACATCTTAGGAACGCCTTGGATTCGTGACACATGTCATTCATCTGGGAGACTCTCTACATCTATAAATACACCGATTTAGGGACTTCTACATGATCTTTGGCCATTCTAACTCTCGGCCTCCACTGAAGAGAACACAAGGACATTGTTTTTCTTCCATGCTAATCTAATACGGGGATTTCGTGTATAAAACCACTCTCTATTACCCACTTCTTCATTAAAATACAAGGATGTTGAATGTAAATGATTCCTACGGATTGTAGGAAGGCATTGTTATTGTAATTTCTAAGGACTTAAGAAAATATAAAGTGGACTAGGCTTGGTTTTAGCCGAACCACTATAAAACCCCGTGTGTTACCTGTTCTTTACTGCTTTCCTGCATTTATTCTCTGTGATCCGTGATTGTGAGGACTTCACACTGCATTTGGGTGTTAGTACCATTTTTTGGTCTAACAGTAACCAATAAATCATAAACTGTATACCGAAACAATAGACAATAAACCATAAACATTAAAGCATAAGCAGTAAACTATATTACATAAAGCATAAACCATAAACATTTATCCATAAATGACAAATCATAAACAATTAACCATAAACCGTAAAACATAAACGATAAACTAGTACACCGTAAACCATAAAGTATACACAGTAAACTATATAAAATAAAGCATAAACCATAAATATTAAGCCATAAATGATAAATCATAAACAATAAACCATAAACAATAAACCATAAACTGTAAACCATAAACCGTAAATCATAAACCATAAACCATGACCCATAAACATTAAACCATAAACCGTAAACCATAAACAATAAACCGTAAACCGTAAACCATAAACAATAAACCATAAACCGTAAACCATAAACAATAAAGTAAAATCAGTAAACTATATAAAATAAAGCACAAACAATAAACATTAAGCCACAAATGATAAACCATAGATGTTGACACTCTTTTTAGTAAAACTCGTCACACATAATTTCTGGTTAATAATACGCTCAGGTATTTGGAACATCGTCAGAAGACATATTTGGGACCTAAAAACATCAGTTACGGATCTTTGCTCTATAACCCTTGTACCCCTCTGAATTTGCTTTATGTACAGCTTCCGTTTGGCTAAAACGGACTTACGGTTTGAAAGTTACACTCATTTTCGTGAACGCCCGCAGAACCAGAAACATTTGGATTTCGGCATTGATTGGACTTTGGGTCGGATCAGATGTCCCGGATCGGATCAAAAAGGTGCACCCGATCCACCTTCTGACACACAGAAGTGCACACTTCTTTGGTAATAAGTCACCGGCTCGGTTCGGATGGAGATTATAGGAACCCGACCCGATCCGCTTTATGTTTACTGCCAAGAAGAGCGCATCGCCTTCGGATTGATGGCACCAGTTCAGAACGGATGGAGGATCCGATCCGATCCATCTGGGACGAAATATTCTACTGCACACACTCGAGTTTGACCTATTCTTAAGGCCTGTTTTACTGCTACTTTCACGGGTCAGACCATACATGGCTTTACACGAACTACAGGAGACTTCCTCCACTTACCCACTACGTCTTAAAAACGCATTGGATTTGTGACCCATGTCATTCATCTGGGAGACTCTCTACATCTATAAATACACGAATTCAGGGACTTCTAAAGGATCTTTGGCCATTTAAACTCCCGGCCTCCACTAAAGAAAAACAAGGACATTGTGTTTCTTCCATGTTAATCTAACAAGAGGATTTCGTGTATAAAACCACTCTTTATTCCCCACTTCATCATTAAAATACAAGGATGATGTATGTAAATGATTCCTACGCATTGTAGAAAGGCATTGTATTTGTAATTTCGAAGGACTTACCGAAATACAAAGTGGACGTAGGCTCGGTTTTAGACAAATCACTATAAAAACACCGTGTGTTCCCTGTTCTTTACTACTTTCCTGCATTTATTCTCTGTGATCCATGATTGTGAGGACTTCACACTGCATTTGGTTTTTAGTTCCATTTTTTGGTCTAACAGTAAACAATAAACCATAAATCGTAAACCATAAACATTAAAAAATAAACCATAAACCATAAACAATAAAGTATAAGCAGTAAACTATATTATATAAACCATAAACCATAAAAATTTCACCATAAATGACAAATCATAAACAATAAACCATAAACCGTAAAACAAAAACGATAAACAGTAAACCGTAAATCATAAAGTATACACAGTAAACTATATAAAATAAAGCATAAACAATAAACATTAAGCGATAAATGATAAATCATAAACAATAAACCGTAAACAATAAACCATAAACAATAAAGTATAAACAATAAACCATAAACTATAATGTATAACTAATAAACTATACAAAATAAAGCTAGAAATCATAAACATTAAGCCATAAATGATAAATCATAGACAATAAACCATGACCCATAAACATTAAACCATAAACCGTACACCATAAACCGTATATTATAAACAATAAACCATAAACCATAAACCGAACACCATAAACCGTAAATTATAATCAATAAACCATAAACCATAAATAATAAAGTAAAATCAGTAAAATATATATAATAAAGCATAAACAATAAAGATTAAGCCATAAATGATAAACCATAAATGTTGACACGCTTTTTAGTAAAAGTCGTCACACATGGAATTTCTGGTTAATAATACGCTCAAGTATTTGGAACATCGTCATAAGACAAGAAGTGATTTGGTTAAAGTCCCATCACAAACAAAGGACGGCTCGAAAGTCCTAACATATAACATCTTTTAGACCCGAAAATATCAGTTATGGAGCTTAGCTCTGCAACCCTTGTACCGCTATGAATTAGCTTCAGGTAGAGCTTCCATTTGGCTAAAACGGACTTACGGTTCGAAAGTTACGCTCATTTCCGTGAATGCCCGCAGAACCGGAAACATTTGGAATTTGGCATTTATTGGACTTCGGGTCAGATCGGATGACCTGGATCGGATCAGAAAGGTGGACCCGATCCACCTTCTGCAACACAGAAGTGTTAGCCTCTTTTGAATGAAGTCACCGGCTCGGTTCGGATAGAGATCGTAGGAACCCGACCCGATCTGCTTTCTTCTTATTGCCAAGAAGTGCGCGTCTCCTTCAGATTGAAGGCACCAGTTCAGATTGGATGGAGGTCCCGATAGGACCCGTCTGGGACAAAATATTATACTTCACACACTCGAGTTTGACCTATTTTTAAGGCTTGTTTTACTACTACTTTCACGGATCGGACCATACATGACTTTACACGAACTACAGGAGACTTCCTCCACTTACCTACTACGTCTTAGCAACGCATTGGATTCGTGACACATGTCATCCATCTGGGAGACTCTCTACATCCATAAATAAACGGATTCAGGGACTTCTAAAGGATTTTTGGCCATTCTAACTCTCGGCATCCACTGAAGAGAAAACAAGGACGTTGTGTTTCTTCCATTTTAATCTAACACGAGGATTTCGTGTATAAAACGACTCTATATTCCCCACTTCTTCATTAAAATACAAGGATGTATGCATAACATTCCTAGAAAAGAGATCAAGGGTATACCCTCAAAAGGGTATGATGCGCGTATCTAGTCTTCAGTCTTCTAAGTCGCATCTTCCTCGGCGTTGCTCCATTGGGCTTGACTTCACGGTTGCGTAGCTTCTTGTTCTCCATTTTCAAAATTCACTGGTAAGGATAGGATCTCGACCACTTGCTATGCTAGACGGTATCCAGTGCAGTCGAACTATTTTCCCGAAGTAAACAGGTGTTAACCGTGATACCAACTGTATATACTGAGATGATTAAAGGTGTCTCCTCTACTTAGCTTATCCATCATGTTACTTATCTAGGAGTATAAAGCTGAGGGTTGCTATGTACTCTTTTTACCTCTTTTAAGGTCAGTCTTTTCTTACTTAGGGCGTCTGCCACAACTATTTATCTCTCACGAAAACTATCCTAGTCGAATTCGACACCCCTTAAGTACAAGCCCGAAAGGCCTAAACCAATATCAGACAAGCACCCAAGGGATACCTCCTCCGAATTTGGATGATCTACGTGAGATGATACTAGCAATCAAACAATTGAGCACTTAATCGACTCTGGCTATCCTCACCAATCTTGCTCCAAAACTTTCGTCGATCGTATAACTGGCTTTGCACTGTTAACTAGATATATGCGGAGATCTATCTCGCGTCTTAGGGGGTAAACCCCTAACCTAAACAAAACATCTGCATACTCATGGACTACTCTAACGGATTGCAAACCGTCCATAGATGCATTAAGTGATTCTAGGTAGCCAACCCTAACTGATCCCTTGGGATCGCACGAAATCTCGAGGGTATTCCCGAGGCAAATCGAAAGTCTAACTACTCTTCTTAAAGAATTACTAGCTAACTAACACATGCCTAGAATCAACCCATAGCCCATGGAACCAAAACATAAGCATTACGCTTAAACCCAACGCTTAATATAGCTATCCTCAAATCCTTACAAACAAAAGATAAATGAGCTAAACCACTAATTGGATTTGAGACACAAATGGGATCTTTTACAATTTCTAAGGTGCAGAGACTCAACTATGGTAGTGGATATAAAGAAATGCGAAGCGCTAATATCAAAAGAGTACAAACTGGTTGATCAAAACTAAAAGCTAAACTTTTCCAACAGAGACTTTTACTATCTTCTCTCTCAGGTATTCTGGTGGTGAAAGCATGCACTCGCCCTCCTGAAAATCTTATCCCTCTTCCTTTCCCTTACCCCATTATACTATAATAAAGATATTTCCTTTTTGTCTTAGGTCTTATTCTTTCCTCCTTTATGAACCAAGTCCATATCCATGAGTTTCTTATCCCTGGGTTGTGCTCCTTAGTCAAACTCCTTATCCTCTTCCTTGTGTAATCATGTTGACAAATCTCTCGAAAGCTGCCTCCATCGTACAGAAAACCCCACAGAGCCTGAAAGAAAACTAGCCGTAGGTGAAACTACCACGGCTACAGATGGAAGTCGGGTAGTACTTCGCCCTTCGATAGGTATCGTAGCCTTATCAAGCCTACGGAACCATGCTGCGATGAGGTTACCTCCCAAAAAGCCAGGAGCCCCGATGACTCAAGAATGAAGGGGACAAGAATTCAAATAGAAGATCAGAGGATAGTGCGTATGCCTTTGGGGAATATGCCTTTAAAACAAAACTTTTCTTTTGAAAATGCTTCTTTTATAATCGTTTTGAAAATAATTTTTTTAAATCTTTTATCTGATCCGGTAACCATCAACTCTGATACCACGTGTAACACCCCACATCCGTTAGCTTCACTCACAAAGGGAATGCACTAAGTTCTGTGGAGCATTATAGGTAAAAGATGCAGATAAATTACAAGACAGGCAAATTTAAACATCGGAAAAAAAAATGAAACTTTACTTTATTGATAAAATAGCTTGTACAACAATTGTTTTCCAATACCAGAGTATCTGTCTTACATAAAAATAAAGAAGCATAAAACAACATTTATATTCCCCAATGTAACATGAGCCAGCCATAGCAATGAAGCAACGAGTCCAAAGCAAAATATCACAGAGTCTTCAAGCTTGGAAAGATGAACGGTCCAAACTAAAGCTGCGCTATTCCCTCCCTGACTACCTTGGGGGGGATGGAAGAAAAGAAGACGAAAGAAAAACAGAGTCAGACATAAAGCCTGAGTAAGTCTAGTGACTATTCAGTCTACGAATAATAAAAAAGACATGATAGGTATAAACTGGAAATGGGAAAGCACCATAAACTAAGTTAAGTGGTTTAGAACCGAATTTACTATCGTACCCCATACTAATCTCTACACCATCTAACTAGTATCCCAACTAGTAATTTGTATAAAATGATAACATTACAACGTGATCCCAATCCCCGTAGTTGTGGTAGCCTTCAGGTATACATCTAGTATGAGGATTCCACCTCAACCAGCCCAATTACCGCGAAGATGTTAGATGTACCCTTACTAATCCTATCGATTGGCTCCCTACTTGCTTGCATGTGTCACGTGTGTCACACGGCCCCCTTGAGTGTAGATGCCTATGTTGGTCCCACCATGGGGTGTATCAAGTCCTATGGTGGCGGCCCGACACACTTTCAAGAATGCATAGAGTATACTACTGATGCTTAGTGCCTTATTTTTCAGCGCCGGAGTGCGTGCACTCCTACACTCCGTTATAACCTACACTGCTGCACAAACCGCCATTGTTTTGACCGCTTACAATCAGCCCAGTAATCGTGCCCCACCCTGTCTAGTTTCAGGGTATCATGATACGCCAATGTGGGTTACTGCTGAAATGGGTCCCCGTTACTAGGTTTCCTACAAGTTAAGTTTGTAGGCCTATATATGCTGATATTACCCACCTACCCGTGATTTGCTTAACCCTCCCACCGATTCAAACATGTTTATTAATGGTTAAGTTTGTGGGCCTATATTTACTGATATTGCCCACCAACCCGATATGTACTAAACCCCTCTATTGATTCAAGCATATTTATTAATGGTTAAGTTTGTGGGCCTATATTTACAGATATTGCCCACCAACCCGATATGTACTTAACCCTTCCACATATTATGTCATACCGGTTAAGTGTTTATTTATTCATGTTAACTTAACCCGCCCATTCCTCATATTATTGGTTAAATGTTTGAAATTGTTAACTTAACCCTCCTACTTATCATGTTACTCTGGTTAAGTGTTGCCTCCTTGTGTTAACTTAACCTCACCATCTGTTTAACTAACCGGTTACAACGGTTAAGTGTCTCCTTAGCTGACTTAACCCTACTACTTGTTTAATTAACAGGTTATAATGGTTAAGTGTTGTCCATTCACGTTTAGCTTAACCATACCACAAGTCAAATTATACTGGTTAAGTGTTCTTGTTACTTAACCCTAATCGTTCATGTTATATTGGTTAAGTATTTCTAACTTACTTAATCCTAACCCACTCGTCAAATCAACTTGTTATCATGGTTAAGAGTTCTAATTTTACTTAACCTCAATCACTTGTCTCACTAACTTGTTTCTATTGTTAAGTGTTATAATTAACTTAACCTCACTCTCTAGTCCATTTTAATCATGTTATAATGGTTAAACATTTGCTTAACCTTACCCATCAATTTAGTTAACATGTTGAATTTGGTTAAGTGTTCTAGTTAACTTAACCCTACCAATCCTGGCTTAGCTTTGATTGTCCTATTAAAGCACCAACCACTCACATTAGACAGGTATTGTTGTGGCTGCCTGTATGCCGGGCGGTTCCGGGCAGTCTTACGCCATAACTCAGTCTAACCTCGGGTCTTTATTGGGCTCACTACCTTAACCATCCACATTGGATAGATATTGTTGTGATTACTGGACAGCCGGGCGGGTCCGGGCAGGTTTACACCACAACTCAATCCAACCTCGGGTTAAGCATATTCGTATTGTCTAAATTTACATATTTGTCTCTTTTCTTTCTTATATGTAAATGTTTATGGCCCATTATCCAAATTCATTATTCTTGGGTATAATAATTTATATCGCTTAAATGTCATAAGTCATTGGCATGTGCCTAACACGCCAACACATATATTTTATTTTAAACCCAACGTCATTTCCCCCATTTGTTCGTTCGCAACATTATAACGTATGTTGGGCTCAATATTTCAGCCCAACTTATAAACATAAAAGGGGAAGCCAAGATATGAAATATTCTAAAATACATAAAGGATATGTGTGGCGCATGAACTTGCAATTTAGCGAATTAACTAACATAAATAATGGGTCATGTGAACTTGCATTCAATTAATAATATAACTAAAATAAGTGTTACATGAAATGGCATAATTTTAGACTTGCATAAACATGGGTTAAACATATTTAACTAGGCATAACGTCAAGCACAAAACTAGCATGTTACATGTTCATAAAAATGTCTACTTTTTGACATAACTCAAAGGTGTAGACTAGTTCTAATCATGTAGCCTATTTCATGAAACTAGCATAGTTTGTGTAACCCAAACGGTACTTGCATAAACCCAATTATAACTTGCTAACAAACATAAGAATGTATACATACATTTTTAGTCATATAGGCAAAAAGGCCTCAACATAGAACATGTGTACATAAGTCTTAGACTAAAAAGTATGCATACACTCCATGTTAATGACATAAACATAAAGGTGTCACTTCTAATTTTTACCACAAACTTGCAATTGGCATTAATCCATGTTAATGACATAAACTTAAAGGTGTGATTTAACTTGAATTATGAGGCTTAATTCAACATGAACTTGTATGAATTATGTTACCCAAATGGATCTAACTATACTTGAAATGATCATAAGCATATATATATATATATATATATATATATATATACAAAGATCTGAATCATGTAGGCATAACAGTGAATCATATTTACATAAGTGTCAACTTGGTTGTGGTCAATTTCCAACATGAATCATATACTTGCATGCGGTGTTACTTTTCATTGCTATTTTTCAATAGATCCAATATCATGTTAATTATACCACAACATCCCAAATCCATTCATAATAAAATAATCACAACATACAATTATGAATTAGCATCGTTACAATTACAGTACAATTCCATTTTTCATTCTATACAAGTCAAGTCTTAATTTTTATCCACATCGGAATAGTACTATATTTACAACGTATGACGAACTCGAATTCTGAACTCTGAATTCTGAATTGGAGATGCTTTCCTTTGGGTAGGCGTTGTTTTGATTATACTTAAGCTTTGAATCAACTTTGGATTGTCTCTTAGCTCTCTCTCTCTAACTTGACGGCTATTCCTAGTTTCCTCTCAACAGCATGACGGCTCCTTCTTTATTTTTTTGTGTGAATTAGGTTTGTGAGCTAAGTTGTTTATATAGAATTTGAGATTGATTTGAGCCGTCGGATGATCATAGAGGAATCCAGACCATACACACCAAGAGGAGCCAATTATGTTCACAAATTAAGGGCTGTAAATTACTCCTATTTCAAATTATGTCATAATTAGTTTTCCAATTACATGTAATTTCACGTTTTAGCTTATATATATATATTCTACAATGTACACATTATCAACATTTATTATTTATTGTCAATCCATCAAATATAAATACGTATTTAATAGATACATATCCCCTTTACCGTATACAAGTATCTATGCATAAATCTTTCTTTTTACTGCATGCATCCACACATTTTTATTAAATTTGTACGTTTATGACATAAATGCACATATGCACTAATATGTTAAATATTTGTCATAAATCCAATCAGAGAAGGCCATTTTTAAAAAAACAAATCCTTGACAACCAAAAATGTGCAACGTACGCTACATGATGCGTACACGTCATATATATATATATATATATATATATATTCTTTTTCTTTTTATCTATCTTTCCAATTACCCATTTTCACACTAAACCACCTTTTGAACTGCGTTCAGACTAGGCCATTTTTAAGCCATTCCCCCAAAACAAAAATATAGCGCTAGCGGGGATCAAACTCTGTACCCCTTGTATGCAAGTCACATGTTCTAACCAGATGAGCTACTAAGTCTCTTGCTTATAACCCTTAGAACAATGCTAAACATTGATTCTTTTCTTATTTCATGTTTTGCTACAATATTTAATTTAAAGATATCTTTTTCATACGGAGTCCAATTTACGAAAACTCGGACTCTATCTTAAGCAGAATTCCGAGACGAACGTAATGGCATAACCCGTTTCACCTAATTCTTCTTTTAAAATTTAATTATACTTTAATTTGTTAATTTAGTGTTAATCAGAATATTCGGGGTGTTACAGCTTAAGTGTTAATATTGTAAATGGAATGTTCTATTTTAAATTTTCAATGATGGAGGAGAGAAGGAAAGTATTGGAATCAGACCCGGCAATAATAGGAGGGAAAACTTTTATAATTAAATCTTGGAGTCCATTGGTTGAGAAAGCAAAAGAGCGTGTGCCATCGATTCTAGTTTGGGCTATTTTTACTAAAATTCCTTCGGTGCTACAAACTCTTCCAGGTTTGAATTGGTTAGCAAGTAGAATTGGGAAATTTAAATGTTTCGATGCGAACACGGAGACTAGGAAAATTCTCATCTTTGCTAAGTCCTTGACAGAAATAACCCCAAGTAAGCCATTACCAAATAAGCTCAAAGTAAATATAGAAGGCTATGATTTCTATGTTGATGTTCAATACTCATGGCAACCTGAAATATGCACGAAATGTCACTGCTTTGGGCATCTGCTTGATACTTGTAAGCTTGTTGGTCCTTCTAAGGTTCGATCTCCTCTCATGAAGCCTCTACCCAGTGTTTGGGTGATAAAGAATAAGGTAGATGAAAATATAGTTGATGAAGAACTAGGTAATGATAATGGTTTGAAACTTACGGATTCGGACTGTGACAATGATTTAAAGGAAAATGGGGTGGTAATATCAGATGGGGAAACTAAAGATGATGGGATATGTTGGATGTCAAATGATCGCGCTTAGGTACATGAAGCTTCAGGTATGAGATATGATCCATATGAAAATGAATACTACAAATATGTATCAGACATAGTGGAGGATGCTAGAAGACTGGAAAATCAGATAGTTGGAGATAGCTTTGAGCTTATTCAGGAGGGTATTCTTGGTGAGAAGAACCAGACACTTTTCCATGAATCTACTTGGGATTGGGAATGCGAGTTTCGCAGCCCTAATCTGTGCTTTGTGCCTAACCTCATTGTACTTTTTTCTGAGTATGTCAATGTTATAGGTAGCGATAGTGATACCTCCAGTTATTCCACCTTTGTGGGGGATTAACTTCTAGGTCATTTTTAGTAGTTGAAACTCTGTGTTTCTCTCCTGTACTTTACAGATGGTGTGTTGGCACTTCAAACCAGTTGGAGTTTCTGTGCCTGTGCAGAACTTCACTTCTTCATATGCTTTTCTAATAGAAGTGGTAAGGCCACTATAAAACAGGCTTACCATGCAAAAAAAAATCTCACCTTGCTATTTGGCCAAATATAAAATCAAAGTGGACTCAGAAATTGTTCAAACCAGATCGAGAATGTTGTATTCGACGACACGGTTCCAATGACTCTGAATTCGTCCAATTATAAAATCATACGAATAAAATATGAATTTTATGATCTACTTAACAATTCGCAATGCTTATTAGTGTTAGGATTTAATTAGATTATACCTCAGAAATTAAGGTCGTGTTTTCTTTCAAATTGTTCAATTCTTCTCTTTCGATTTTCAGAAGCTTGAAGGCACGAAACGAGGAGCGCTCAGTTGGGCGTCATCTGGGACGGAGAGACGCACGTGCACCGGAAGGGGGTGGAGTTCGGTGGTGCCGTGGGCCCAGGGCGGAGCCTTGAACGGCGGCAGTTGGCGGAGGTGATTCACGAGCTGTGGTGCTCGGTTTCAGGCGAGTTCGGTGTTGATTGAAAGAAGAGGAAAATTTCAACAGAAAACTCAAAAGGAGGAGGGGCTGAAATTGAGAGGAGATGGAGTTATTTGGTGAGGAAGAATCGATGGTTAATGGCAAATAACGATGGAAGTGGCGGCTGTAAGGTTCGAGAAGAAGGGTTTTGGTTTTTGTTATTCTAATATTTATAATAATATAATATTATTAATTGAACCAATAAGGCCCGTTTCTCCTATTCAAATTTCAAAATAGAATAAGAAAAGGAAAAAATGGGAAGGTATTCAATTGGATAGACATGAATAAAAAGAATAGAAATATACACGTGGGTCCATTACAATTTATATTTATAACCTGCCCATTATGATTTATATTAATAACTTCATTCTTATGTAAATTACTAATTTTCGTCTTAGCCGATTTATGTGAATTCCTATTTGAATCACAATTGTTTAACCATTAGTGTAAATAAATACGAAATGTACAAACTTACATTTTACTAGGTTTCCATTTACAAAATCAACTTGATTATTGTCATTTATTTCTATCTGCCATAAAAATTCAATTTGTCTAATTTAATGACAAGGAAAATATTTAATATGTTTACTAATCAAGTAATCATATTCATTCCAAATTTTAGTTTTCACATTACTGCAAATTCCAACCTATCATGCTTATGCCATTCCCAAGCCAAATTAAATTGTCTAATGCAATTTCTCAAAATATCTACAAATAAGTTTACAGCAATTAAAATAACTGAATATTGCAATTTACATTAAAATTGACCAATCTAATAATTTAATGGAAAATCAAACGATAACGGAATATTTACTAAATGTGAATAATTAAATACACTCACCACGCCATTTCAAACCCTTTTAAAATTAAATAAAATTTATTCGTTTTAACTTCAACTGAAATGATTTTTTATAGTCATTATTATTTAAAATAAATAATTTTAAATATTATAAATTCATTAAAATTTCTAAAATAAAAATTTTAAATTGGCCCCAAAATTACGTGTTGTTACAATCTCCCCCACTTAAAATCTTTTTGTCCTCGAAAAGGAACGAAGCTAAAAGTTGTTTAGCTAATCATTCTATTTCTATTTTTATTGGTTTCAATAATTTTATTATTGATTAACTTTTTAAATATATATAGTTTTTATACATTTAAAAAATATATTTTCTAAGATTGGATTATATATATAATCACAAATACGTTATTTATAAACTTATTACTCTCAACTCATTCTAGGGCATTACTAACCCCATCTTTAATGAGTTTTCTCATTCTAGGATATTGCTGATCCTATCTCTAATGAGTATTCTTATTGGATATTACTAATCCAATCTTTGATGAGTCTTTTGTTCAGTTCTAACGAGTTGTAATTTGCGAAGAAATGTG
This sequence comes from Allium sativum, assembly GCA_030737875.1. Classification (NCBI taxonomy): domain Eukaryota; kingdom Viridiplantae; phylum Streptophyta; class Magnoliopsida; order Asparagales; family Amaryllidaceae; genus Allium; species Allium sativum. The sequence continues at coordinate 504,299,222 of CM060925.1, forward strand.
TTGAAAGCCAAATTCTGCAAATGCATATTCTAGCCAGAAGAGGTGAAATTCATCGGCCATGTTGTATCAAAGGAAGGCATCTCAGTAGACCCAGGAAAGATCTCAGCCATCCAAGATTGGAAGCAACCAAGAACTCCCACAGAGGTCAGAAGTTTCTTAGGACTGGCTGGCTATTATCGGAAATTTGTCAAAGATTTTTCAAGGATAGCTTGTCCATTGACAAACCTGACCAAGAAGCATACAAAGTTCATTTGGACACCCGAATGTGAGGTAGCTTTCCAAGATCTAAAAAGGAGGCTGACCAATGCTCCTGTGTTGACCATTATAGATGGCAATCAGGATTTGAAAGTTTGGACCGACGCTTCTAGACAAAGTTGTTTCTTTTATATAAATCAACATGTCAGAGATAACATTTTCTTTTAATGTCAAATCTCATTTTAACATGTTATTCTTTTATCTGTGTAAGGTATTGGTGCGGTGCTGATGCAAAGGGACAAAGTAGTCGCATATGCTGGTCGCCAGCTGAAACCACATGAGAAGAATTACCCCACTCATGATCTTGAGCTAATGGCCATTGTATTTGCTCTAAAGATATGGAGGCACTATCTCTTGGGTGAGAAGTTCGAACTATATACGGATCACAAATCCTTGAAGCATCTATTTACCTAAAGAAATTTGAATATGAGGCAGCAACGCTGGGTTGAATTTCTTGCAGCCTATGATCTGGATATCCTATATACTCCGGGGAAAGAAAATGTTGTAGCCGATGCACTCAGCAGGAAGAATGCGGACAAGGTCAATCTTATCATCGCAAATTTCATCATTACCCCTACTCTGATTGATAAAATATCTGCTCTTCAGAAGGATGATAAATTTATTTAGAGAATTATCAAAAGAATTCGGAAAGGCGAACGCACGAGTTTCCAAATCGACGACAAAGGGGTTCTGAGGTTAAAAGGCCGAATTTGTGTCCCGAATATTTCTGAGCTCAGAAATGAAGTAATGGATGAATGTCATAAATCTAAGCTTTGTGTTCATCCAGGGGTGAGCGAGATGTATCACGATCTCAAGCGCAAGTTCTGGTGGAAATCTATGAAAAGAGACATTTCCTTTAATGTCAGCAAGTGTTCAACTTGTCAACAAGTCAAGAGTGATCAGCAAAAACCTGCCGGATTGTTACAACCACTACCAATTCCAAAGTGGAAGTGGGATGGAATTTCTTTGGACTTCATTGATGGCTTGCCCCGATCCAGAAAAGGGAATGATAGCATATAGGTGATTGTAGATCGCTTAACAAAGACTGCACATTTCATCCCTGTTAGGTCCAATAGAACAACCTGAAGTTTGGCGCAACTTTATTTTAAAGAGATAGTCAGACTGCATGGAGTTCCCAAAAGCATTGTTAGTGATCGAAATCCAATATTTACTAGCAAATTCTGGGAAGCTTTCCAAGAAGAGCTTGGGACCAAGTTGAATTTGAGCACTGCTTATCACCCTCAGACAGATGGCCAGACTGAGAGGGTGAACTGCATTTTAGAAGACTTGTTGCGAGCGTGCATTCTTGACTATGGCGGTTCATGGGAGGATCACTTGCACTTGGTTGAGTTCTCTTATAACAACAGCTACCAAGCAAGCTTGAAGATGTCACCATTTGAACTATTATATGGCAGGCCATGCAGATCTCCGACATGTTGGGTGGCGCAAGGCAATCGATTAGTCTTGGTCCCCGACATGATTCGCGAAGCATCGGATAAGGTTGATTTGATCAAGAAGCGCCTATTGACTGCTCAGAGCCAACAGAAGAGCTATGCAGATGGGATTCAGAATTCTCTGTTGGCGACTATATTTACTTGAGAGTTTCTCCATTGAGAGGCGTGGTTCGTTTTGGGAAAACAGGAAAGTTGGCACCAAGATTCATTGGTCCATTGCCTATTCTCGAAAGGATTGGTACTCTCGCTTATCGAGTGCAGTTGCCTGACAGGTTGCCAGGGGTGCGTGATGTATTTCATGTGTCTCAACTTCACAAACATGTTCATCATATAGACTTAGTTATGGAGGAAGATGCACAACCAGACTTGGAGATTACCCCGAACTTGACAGTAAAAAGGGAGCCGGTAAGGATCATTGGCAAAGAATCCCGAGTTCCGAGGAACAAAAGAATACATCTAGTCAAAGTGCAGTGGAGCGGAGATCTCAGAGACTGTACATGGGAGACCGAGGATAGCATCAAACAGGCTTATCCCTAGTGCAGAGTGGATATCTCTGACTAGCTCTAATGCAAGGTACATTTACCATAATTACATTTTCCGTTTTGTTTCATACTTTACTATAGTTTCCTTTTCGGGGACGAAAAGCTTTTAAGTGGGGGAGATTGTAACAACCCGGAAAATCAGAATTAATTATCAAAACTTATTTTAAATAATTTGGTTGGCAAATGTGCCAGAATTTAAAATTTTCATCTTTAAATAATATTAAAGCCATTGAAATTAGTCATTTTACAAACGACCTCTGTTTTCACCGACTTAAAGCCCTTGGTTCGAACCCACTTTCTGAAACTGTCTTCCTCAAAGGTGGTTTCGGCGAAAACAGAGGTCGTTTGTAAAATGACTAATTTCAATGGCTTTAATATTATTTAAAGATGAAAATTTTAAATTCTGGCACATTTGCCAACCAAATTATTTAAAATAAGTTTTGTTAATTAATTCTGATTTTCCGGGTTGTTACAATCTCCCCCACTTAAAAGCTTTTCGTCCGCGAAAAGGAAACTATAGTAAAGTAGGAAACAAAACGGAAAATTTAATTATGGTAAATATACCTTGCATTAGAGCTAGTCAGAGATATCCACTCTGCACTGGGGATAACCCTGTTTGATGCTATCCTCGGTCTCCCATGTACAGTCTCTGGGATCTCCGCTCCACTGCACTTTGACTAGATGTATTCTTTTGTTCCTCGGAACTCGGGATTCTTTGCCAATGATCCTTACCGGCTCCCTTTTTACTGTCAAGTTCGGGGTAATCTCCAAATCTGGTTGTGCAGCTTCCTCCATAACTAAGTCTATATGATGAACATGTTTGTGAAGTTGAGACACATGAAATACATGATGCACCCCTGGCAACCAGTTAGGCAAATGCACTCGATAAGCGAGAGTACCAATCCTTTCGAGAATAGGAAATGGACCAATGAATCTTGGCGCCAACTTTCCTTTTTTTCCCAAAACGAACCACGCCTCTCAATGGAGAAACACTCAAGTAAACATAGTCGCCAACAGAGAATTCTAAATCCCTTCTTTGCTGGTCTGCATAGCTCTTCTGTCGGCTCTGAGCAATCAATAGGCGCTTCTTGATCAAATCAACCTTATCTGATGCTTCGCGAATCATGTTAGGGCCCAAGACTAATCGATTGCCTTGCTCCACCCAACATGCCGGAGATCTGCATGGCCTGCCATATAATAATTCAAACGGTGACGTCTTCAAGCTTGCTTGGTAGCTGTTATTATAAGAGAACTCAACCAAGTGCAAGTGATCCTCCCGTGAACCGCCATAGTCAAGAATGCACGCTCGCAACAACTCTTCTAAAATGTGGTTCACCCTCTCGGTCTGGCCATCTGTCTGAGGGTGATAAGCAGTGCTCAGATTCAACTTGGTCCCAAGCTCTTCTTGGAAAGCTTCCCAGAATTTGCTAGTAAATATTGGATCTCGATCACTAACAATGCTTTTGGGAACTCTCTTTAAAATAAAGCTGCGCCAAACTTTGGGCTGTTCTATTGGACCTAACAGGGATGAAATGGGCAGTCTTTGTTAAGCGATCTACAATCACCCATATGCTTTCATTCCCTTTTCTGGATCGGGGCAAGCCATCAATGAAGTCCATAGAAATTTCATCCCACTTTCACTTTGGAACTGGTAGTGGTTGTAACAATCCGGCAGGTTTTTGCTGATCACTCTTGACTTGCTGACAAGTAGAACACCTGCTGGCATAAATGGAAATGTCTCTTTTCATAGATTTCCACCAGAACGTGCGCTTGAGATCGTGATACATCTTGCTCATCCCTGGATGAAAACAAAGCTTAGATTTTTGAAATTCATCCATTACTTCTCTTCAGAGCTCAGAAATATTCGAGACACAAATTCGGCCTTTTAACCTCAGAACCCCTTTGTCGTCGATTTGGAAGCTTGTGCGTTCGCCTTGTCGAATTCTTTTGATTATTCTCTGAATAAATTTATCATCCTTCTGAAGAGCAGAGATTTTATCAATCAGAGTAGGGGTAATGATGAGATTTGCGATGATAAGATTGATGTTGTCCGCATTCTTCCGGCTGAGTGCATCGGCTACAACGTTTGCTTTCCCCAGAGTATATAGGATATCCAGATCATAGGCTGCAAGAAATTCAACCCAGCATTGCTGCCTCATATTCAAATCTCTTTGGGTAAATTGATGCTTCAACGATTTGTGATCCGTATATAGTTCGAACTTCTTACCCAAGGGACTGTGCATCCATATCTTTAGAGCAAATACAATGGCCATTAGCTCAAGATCATGAGTGGGGTAATTCTTCTCATGCGGTTTCAGCTGGCGGCTAGCATATGCGACTACTTTGTCCCTTTGCATCAGCACCGCACCAATACCTTACACAGATAAAATAATAACATGTTAAAATGAGATTTGACATTAAAAGAAAATGTTATCTCTGACATGTTGATTTATATAAAAGAAACAGCCTTGTTTAGAAGCGTCGGTCCAAACTTTCAAATCCTGATTGCCATCTATAATGGTCAACACGGGAGCATTGGTCAACCCCCTTTTTAGACCTTGGAAAGCTACCTCACATTCGGGTGTCCAAATGAACTTTGTATGCTTCTTGGTCAGGTTTGTCAATGGACAAGCTATCCTTGAAAAATCTTTGACAAATTTCCGATAATAGCCAGCCAGTCCTAAGAAATTTCTGACCTCTGTGGGAGTTCTAGGCTGCTTCCAATCTTGGATGGCTGAGATCTTTCCTTGGTCTACCGAGATGCCTTCCTTTGATACAACATGGCCGAGGAATTTCACCTCTTCTTGCCAGAATATGCATTTGGAGAATTTGACTTTCAACACATTTCTTCGCAAATTACAACTCGTTAGAACTGAACAAAAGACTCATCAGAGATTGGATTAGTAATATCCAATAAGAATACTCATTAGAGATAGGATCAGCAGTATCCTAGAATGAGATAACTCATTAGAGATGAGGTTAGTAATGCCCTAGAATGAGTTGAGAGTAATAAGTTTATAAATAACGTATTTGTGATTATATATATAATCCAATCTTAGAAAATATATTTTTTAAATGTATAAAAACTATATATCTTTAAAAAGTTAATCAATAATAAAATTATTGAAGCCAATAATAATGGAAATAGAATGATTAGCTAAACAACTTTTAGCTTCGTTCCTTTTCGAGGACAAAAAGATTTTAAGTGGGGGAGATTGTAACAACCCGGAATTTTGGGACCAATTTAAAAATTTTATTTTAGAAATTTTAATTAATTTAGAATATTTAAAATTATTTATTTTAAATAATAACGACTAAAAAAATTATTTCAATTGAAGTTAAAACGAATAAATTTTATTTAATTTTAAAAGGGTTTGAAATGGTGTGGTGAGTGGATTTAATTATTCACATTTAGTAAATATTCCGTTATCGTTTGATTTCCCATTAAATTATTAGATTGGTTAATTTTAATGTAAACTGCAATATTCAGTTATTTTAATTGCTGTAAACTTATGTGTAGATATTTTGAGAAATTGCATTAGACAAATTAATTTGGCTTGGGAATGGCATAAGCATGATAGGTTGGAATTTACAGTAATGTGAAAACTAAAATTTGGAATGAAAATGATTACTTGATTAGTAAACATATTAAATATATTCCTAGTCATTAAATTAAACAAATTGAATTTTTATGGTAGACGGAAATAAATGACAACAATCAAGTTGATTTTGTAAATGGAAACCTAGTAAAATGTAAGTTTGTACATTTCGTATTTATTTACACTAATGGTTAAACAACTGTGATTCAAATAGGAATTCACATAAATCGGCTAAGACGAAAATTAGCAATTTACATAGGAATGAAGTTATTAATATAAATCATAATGGGCAGGTTATAAATATAAATTGTAATGGACCCACGTGTATATTTCTATTCTTTTTATTCCTGTCTATCCAATTGAATACCTTCCCATTTTTCCCTTTTCTTATTTTATTTTGAAATTTGAATAGGAGAAACGGGCCTTATAGGTTCAATTAATAATATTATATTATTATAAATATGGACAAATTTTCATAATAGCCTTGTTTTTAAAATTAATAGCGGATTTAGGCTAGTTTTGATACTATTTGGAGAAATAGGCTTGTTTTGTCGACATCAGAGCTGAGATGCTCAGTTGTTTAAATAAAAAAACACGTGGGCGCACTTGTGAAGTGCACCCCTTCTAAAAATATAAGAGACAAATTTTCACAATAGGCTTGTTTTTAAAACTAATAGCAGATTTAGGCTAGTTTCGAAACTATTTGCAAAAATAGGCTTGTTTTTAACAACTATTCCAAAAAACAAGCCTATTTTTGCGAATAGTTTCAAAACAAGCCTAAATCTGCTATTAGTTTTAAAAACAAGCCAATTTTGAAAATTTGTCCTATAAATATGAGAATAACAAAACAAAAACCCTTCTTCCTGAACCTTACAGCCGCCACTTCCATCGTTATTTGCCATTAACCATCGATTCTTCCTCACCAAATAACTCCATCTCCTCTCAATTTCAGCCCCTCCTCCTTTTGAGTTTTCTGTAGAAATTTTCCTCCTCTTTCAATCAACACCGACCTCGCCTGAAACCGAGCACCACAGCTCGTGAATCACCTCCTCCAACTACCGCCGTTCAAGGCTCCGCCCTGGGCCCACTGCACCACCAAACTCCACCCCCCTTCCGGCGCACGTGCGTCTCTCTGTCCTAAACGACGTCCAACTGAGCGCTCCTCGTTTCGTGCCTTCAAGCTTCTGAAAATCGAAAGAGAAGAATTGAACAATTTGAAAGAAAACACGGCCTTAATTTATGAGGTATAGTCTAATTAAATCCTAACACTAATAAGCATTTCAAATTGTTAAGTAGATTATAAAATTCATATTTTATTCATACGATTTCAGAATTGAACGAATTCAGAGTCATTGGAACCGTGTCGTCGAATACAACATTCTAGATCTGGTTCGAACAATTTCTGAGTCCTCCTTGACTTTAGATCTGACCAAATAGCAAGGTGAAATTTCTGTTTTTAAGAAAATTAATTAATCAGTTAATTAATTATCGTTGAATTAGATTCATGAATACATGTTTATAATCTCATCTGCTATGCTTTGTGTTTTGGATTTTGTGGTTCTATGATTTGTAATGCTTTGTGATGTCCTGAGATAGCCATGTACGTTTAGATCCATAAATTTTGATGTAATCTTCATACAAGTTCTCATCTTTATTTTATTTTATTTCTTGAAAGTTTGGATCTTTATTTTTAATACATAAAATAAATAAAGTGAAAGTTTGGATCATTTATTTTGATTCATGAAAACTTGATACCAAAATTATATGTTGTTATTGTATGTGTTGACATGAAAACTTGACGCCAGATTTTATTGTATTATCGTAATTTTAGAGCGTTCATGAAAGTAGAAAAATTATCATATTTTTAGAGCGTTTATGAAAGTAGAAAAATTATCATATTTTTAGAGCGTTCATGAATGTAGAAAAATTATCATACTTTTATAGCGTTCATGAAAGTGGAAAAATTATCATATTTTTAGAGCGTTCATGAAAGTAGAAAAATTATCATTTTTTTAGCATATTCATGAAATTAGAATAATAAACATATTTTTGGCGTCTTAGTAGAAATATGAAATTAAGATTATTTTTACCGTTTATGTAGAAATATGAAAATAATCACATTTTGGAAGGCATGAAAATGCATATGAAAATAATCAGATAATCATGAACTGTAACGAGTAGGATTTTACCCGGACTTAATCGATCGCAAAATCGACCAAGACCGTTCAAATCCCGTATACGTTAACTTTGAGAATACAATACATTATAACAAATAACAATAAACTTTTACATCAGAATAACGTAACATCAGAGTACAGAATATTAGAGTACATCGATAAAATACAGCGGATGGTAAATTACAATAAATTTTATACATTACACAGCGAAAGACTTTCTGTGCTTTGAATTACATTATAAAAATGTAACTCTTTTATTTCTTTAATTACATTATAAAAATGTAATTTTTCTATTACATGATAAATGTAATATTCTTCTTTCATTCTTTATTTACATTGTAAGAAATGCAATCTTTTTTTTATTTCATTTCTAATTACATTGAAAAATGTAATATTTTCTTTTCATTTCTAATTACATTGAAAATGTAATTTTAAAATCTATTCTTTTTATCGCATCTTAAATGTAAATAGAGATGTGACTTTTAATCTTATGTTTTTATTTACATCTAAAACGTAAATAAAATGTCACTTTTTAATTCTACTCTTTTTATTGTCCCTAGAATGACAATAAAAATATAACTTTTGATTCTAATCTTTTTATTGTCTCTAATTTGACAATAAAAAAAAACATACGTTAAATTTTTTCTTTTTGATTACATCTAATATGTAAGTCCAAAATGTCACTTTATTTCTATGTTTTTATTTACATCTAAGATGTAAATAAAAATGTAACATCTTCGATTCATGTTTTTATTTACATCTAACATGTAAATATAAATGTACCTTTTATAATCATGATTTTATTTGCAAATAAAATTGTACTTTTAAATTTCATGTCTTTTATTCACATCTAGAATGCGAATGAAATATTCTTTATACATTCATGTCTCTCTAATATCATATAAAAGAATATTTTATGTTAACATTCCTAACCTTTCATATTAACATAAAAAGGATATTTTTATGTTAAATCAATTCTAACATTTCAACAAAAACAAATATAAAGGATAACTTTGTTTTTGTTGACAATTCTATTTCTATAAAAACATATAAAAGTGATATATTTGTTTTGTCGACCACTTTAATTCGAAAAAACATATAAAGGTGATATTTTTGTTTTGTCGACCACTCTAATTCTACAAAAAATATAAAGGTGATATTTTTGTTTTGTCGACAACTCTAATTCAACAAAACAAATAAAAAGTGATATTTTAATCAACTCAACATTTTATAACTAAAATGTTATTTTTATAAATCTAAACATTTTATAACTAGATTGTTATTCTTATCAATCTTAACATTTATAACTAAAATGTTATTTTCTCCAGTCTTAATATTTTATAACTAAAATGTTATTTTCTTCAATCTTAACATTTTATAACTAAAATGTTATTTTTCTCCGATCTTAACATTTTATAACTAAAATGTTATTTTTATTCAGTCTTAACATTTTATAACTAAAATGTTATCTTTATTCAAAAATAACATTTTATATCAGGAAGATCTAAAAAAATGTTTTGCTTAAAGTTAAATTGATTAACTATAAAATCTCTCCAATCTAAACTAATGTTAACGCTAATTAAGCATTTCGTCCAGACATAAAATGCGAAGTCACAGCTGCAAAACAAATGATAATAGTCTTCATCAGCATCACCGCAGAAAACACATCCTCCATCAATATTCATTCCTTTGAACCGCAATCTGCAGATTGTGTTCAATCTATCGTGTATTATCGTCCACATGTGTATCTTTACTTTGGTAGGCGCATTTTTAAAACTCCACATACACTCAAAACCCTGCCATCTTCTTCCCGCAAAATTCATCATCTTACATAAACTGCTTACTTTAAAAGGCTTACTACTTCCTTCCAACATCCATTGAAAAACATCCTCCTGAACATCATCTAAAGTTACATTCTCAATTAACTTAAGCTAGCAACACAATTGTGATAAAGCCCTTCCTGCCACCACTCTACAAAAAGACATATTCCACTTAAACTCAACAGGCTCCATAGAGTACATTTCCCTGAGCGTGTAATGTTTATTGCAAGCAATGCTAAACAGACCATCAAATTCAGACTTCAGTGGAATAGGTATAAGCCAAACATCATGCCAAAAAGAAATTCGACGCCCATTCTTAACTGTAATTCTAGTACCAAGATTAATCCAATGTATATTACTTATAACTCCTCGCCAAAAAGGTGAGTACCTTGAAAAGTCTGCATTCCAATCAAATCTGCCTTCATAACAAGTGTTAATGATCCATTCTTTCCACATCAGCATCTTATCACTAAGCATTACCCACAGCCATTTGCATAATAAAGCGGAATTCATATTCCTTAAGTTTAACACCCCCAAACCTCGTTGATCCTTTGATTTACACACCTGATGCCATGACACAAGACAACAAACCTTCTTTGTTTCTTTAGAACCAGTCCAGAAGAAATTACGACGAATAGCTTCAATCCTTTCAACAACCCAAATAGGACATTTGTAAAAAGATAGCCAATATAAAGGGATATAACATAGCACCGAGTTCACTAACACTAGCCTTCCTGCTTTAGAAAAATAGTTACCCTTCCATCTTACAAGCCTCCTATCAACTTTATCGATCAACGCCAACCAGTCCCACTTTAACAATCTCTTCAGGAGAATGCAAGCACCAAGATAAGTAAGAGGAAACATTTCAGCCTTACAATTGAGCAGTGTAGCGCAATTCCTGTTCAAATCAATGCTACAACCCAAATGTAAACACTGCTCTTATGAAAGTTAATTTTCAAACAAGATAAACTTTCAAAAGCATAAAGCAAAAATTTTAAAGAGGTAATATACTTGCATTTTGGGTTATTGAAGATAATAGTATCGTCATCATATTGTAAAGAATTAAAACCACCAATAATGTGCTCACTACCAAAACTTTGAATGATGCCATTAGCGCTAGCTACCTGAAGAATTCTACAAAAGACATCCGCCGCTAAGTCAAACAACAGGGGAGAGATAGGGTCCCCCTGTCTCAATCCTCTCTTTGAAGCTATGGTAGCACCAGCAATCCAATTTACACAAATATTATATCTACTAGACGATATACTGCAAATCCAATGTACCCATCTTTCAGAAAAATTCCTTGCTTTTAGTAAATCCAGCACAAATCTCCAATCAACTGTGCCAAAAGCTTTGGAAAAATCTAACTTGATAATAGCACAAGGAACATTATGCCTATCGCAATGAGAAATGACTTCCTAAACAAGCACAGCGCCATCCAAAATAAATCTTCCATTAATAAAAGCAGTCTGAGATTTATCAATTAATAAATCCAATTTCTCCTTCAATCTATTGGCTAGGACCTTAGTAATAAGTTTGAAGCTACTATTCAAAAGACTAATTGGTCGGAAATCTGCAGTAGTGACAATACCCTCTATTTTAGGAATTAAAACTACATTAGCATGTCCCAAAATCTCCAGTCTCAAATTACCATTATAAAATTATTTGAAAATATTCGGAATGTCGTTCTTTATCAAATTCAAATATTTCTTGTAAAAAAATTTGGAAACCCATCAGGAGCTAGAGCTTTATCCCCAGGCATCTCATTCAAAGCCGAAGTAATTTCTTCTTCAGTAAATTCAAAATCAAGGCCAGTAAGATCTACACTAAAAGGGTACAAACTATTGCAATCAATGGAAATTCTTCGTTCATTACGTTGCCCGAAAATACTCCTGTAATATTCAGTAAAAGCATCATTAATTTCTACTGATCACAAATCTCTTCATCATCCTTCCAAATACTACATATCGTTTTTGTTCTTCTTCTGCCATTTGCAACTTTATGAAAATAGCTCGTGTTACTATCAGCCAGTTTCAACCATTGTGCTCTAGAGCATTGTTTCCAAACAAATTCCTCCTGATCCATCACTGTAATAAGCTCTTTTTCTTTACTCTTCAACAAAGCCCTCTCAACATCATCTAAACTCCTAGTCTCTTCTAAAATATTCAGCTCCGAAATATCATTTTCCAGTCTTTGCTTCTTAATTCTGATGTTACCAAAGACTTCTCTATTCCATATGGATAAAAATCTACGTAGCAACCTCATTTTTCTATAGAAATTACTAGCTACATCCCGATAATTATGAAATTCCAACCATTTCCGTTGAAGTAGCTCATCAAAATTTGGCTCAACACACCACATATTTTCAAATTGAAAAAACAAAAACCACAGGGCAATGATCAGAAACAAGAGAAGTTAAGCCTTTCTGCATAGAAAGAGGATGCAAGTCTTCAAAATCAGAGTTAATCAAAAATCGATCCAATCTAACTAGCGTAGGAGGAGTCCTACCATCATTCCACGTGTATTTTCTATTATGCATTGGTAAATCAATGAGACCACAATCACCAAAAAAATCACTAAAATCTTCCATATCCCCAATCCCATTAGCCTTCAAAGTGTTTCTCTCAGACGAAAATCTAGTAACATTAAAGTCTCCTCCGATAAGCCATGGACCATACATAAGACTATGAAAATCAATTCCTTCCTTCCATAACACTCTTCTTTCATTTCTAGTGTTGGGATCGTATACATTAGAAAAGAAATATAGTACTTTTGTAACTTTACATCTAAGAGCCACATGCAAACAAAAACTCTGCTTAATCTCTTCTCCAAAGCCCACGAATTACTACTCCAGCCAGTTAAAATACCTCCAGCACTCCCCACAACAGGGATAAAACACCATTCATCAATCACCCCCAACCCAAACATTTAAAAATATTTACACCAGGTTGGTTAAGTTTTGTTTCTTGCAGCATAATAATATCCGGTTTAATAGACTTTAAATAATTCCTAACCCTAAGACACTTATTAAAAGTTCCTAGGCCTCTAACATTCCATGTTACAATGATCATGAGGGAACATTAGCTCTCTCTACTTCTTTATTCTTTATATCATTAATTACATTTTCATTCAAGATAAAACCAGAACTACTAGCAAGTGCATGCAATTGAACACTAGACAAAGAATTAAGAATAGCAGGAATGAAAATGCTACCTGCCGCTGGATGACCCATTCCTCTAGCACTTCTTCGAAGTGTAACAATGCCCTCCTAGTCCATTGCACGCTTACCCTTCCTTTTGGTTGTTGAGCAATCCCCAGTGCTAGATTGAGGAAGAGCCATGTTGCCAGCCATGTTGATATCTTGTGAGCAATTCTCCATAACTTGTTCTTCCACATCAACAACAGCATCTTCATTAGCAACCACATTGATATCTTCACCGCAATGTAGATCATTCAACCCTATACCTTCATCATTATGAATAGAGACAATACCACCAGCAATCATGCCAACCCCCAGAATGTTGCCCCTTGCATCAACTTTGACAGCAACTCCATCATCATAATGAACTATGAAATTCGAAACCTCTCTTTTATTAGCAACCTCCATAACGTTATTAACACCACCTTCACCGCCTAAGTAAACCTCACCACCTTCACCACCCAAATTTGCATCAGAATTAGCTGAAGAAATGACAATGGGATCACTAGCACCACCTTTGTTCAGTGTAACATGCGGAACAACAACATCAACTTTTTCTTTACTAGCAAGAACTTTGAGTTTACCATCTTCTCTTTTAGCAAAAACCTTCTTTTTATTCTCAGCCACATAAATATTAGGGGGGAGTCTTCCTCACACCTTTGAATCTGCACTTCATGCAAAGATTCTTCAACTGGGACAAAATAAAAGGTGGTAAACTAACATCAACATCCTTCGTCAGCATTACCCTTAAACAAGTATAATCCACCGTATGAAAAGTCCGATATTGAAGCCTCTCAACATATCCCACTTCAGCCAAAGCAACTCTGATCACATCCAAATACCGGCATAAAACCGGAATATTCCTCAACAAAACCCAACACGTTTCCTTCTTTTTAGATATACATCCAAATTTTGAGTTCCACCTCCTCAACCTAAGAACACCCTCGTATTGCATAATAGTGAAAGAGAAGTTATCAGACAACAAAGCATTAGGGAATGGAACAATAAAATCATCACTATATCGTTTGACATTCCAATCCCATAAAGATACGCTCTTACCAAAAGTTTCCTTCAACAGTTGCTCGATCCGAGAAATCGAGAAGGATTCGCGATCGATTGAAATCACAACCATCGATCTAGCCCAGCTAAATGATTTAGGAAACGAATCAGAAGTTATGCGAGGCTGATTTGTGCTTGTTGCCATTTTTGGAGAGGAATTGCGGAAGGATTTGCAATTAAATCCTTTATGATCCGATTTTTGACATTTAAAACAAATAGTGGGATTTCTACAAAATCTTGCCCAATGATTTGTTGCTCCACAATTAAACAGACATTTTTTGATTTGATATCACTGCGAATTTCATTATAGCTTTTTGGTAATCAAGGCGTCGGTTTTATGTATGGCTTTTTAATATTATTATTTGAAAACTACTTTACAGATGGCCGAAGGAGAACTTCCTTGAAAGTTGGATATGCACCTACTTTGTCAGTGTTACCAACTCTGCTGTCATTATGTGAAGAGAAAGAGGATGCCAGAAAAGAAAATGCATTTTTGGAATTATCGATGAGGGAACGCCATGTAGAAGACCCATTTGTTTACCGTTTAATAAATTCTTTTTAATTTTGGGTGCCCTTAATAAATTATTTAGAAACAGTTGTTTCTTGCATCTTATAACCGCATTACCAGTGTGAGAAATGTTAATACACTTACCATTACCTATGCTAATACATTGTTTACCTTTGTACTCCCTATATCCAAGATTAAGATTGTCAAATTCTTTGTCATGTGATTTGTAGCACCTGAATTGGGGTACCAATTGTCATCTTGAATATGCTCTACTCCAGCAACTTCAGATTGATTGCATTCTTTGTTACTGCCTTGTGTAGAATCATTCTGTGCCTATGCAATGTTAGCAATAGGATTTGATCCCTTTTGACTGCTTTCAGTTTGGTTTGCAACACAATTTGTGTTGAATCGAAATAACATTTCCTTGTCATACGCCTAATCTTTTCGCAAATCTGACATTTTGGTTTATTATTGGCATTCCATTTACCTCTGCCTCTGCCACGATTCGGATAACCACCTCTCTGATTTGGGTTACCACCTCTGGTAAAACTTTGGCCTATATTTTTATTACTAACAACGTAGTTAAGTGGATAATCTGAATCTGTAGCCCTTTTACTTGCAATCCTTGCTTCATGAGATAACAACATTGCATGCACTTCATCTAAACCTGGTGTGATTTTCTGAGATGTCACTACAGCCACAATGGCTTCATAATCATCATCAAGACCATTAAGTAAACACAATACATGATCTGATTCTTCAATTTTGCTACCTATAGCTTTTAGCATGTCACATATATTTTTGACCTTAGCCAAGATTTCTCTCATACTCATACTGTCTTTCTTGCAATTCCGTAACTGCCTCTTGTAAAACAGTGTCTTGGCAGATGATTTGTGTTGAAATTTATTTCTACAGCAGTCCATATTTCATATGCTATTTTACAGCCAATAAAATGAGATAATATACTTGGTTCTATTGAAGAAAGAAGCCAATCACTGATTAATCTTTCTTGTCTATGGTATTTAGTATAATCTTCATTGCTAAAAACATTATTTTGGTGCACCAGTTACAAATTTTGGAGGAATTGGAATTGTTCCATAAACATACCCTTCAAGTCCATATCCATGGATTGCGGTTTCGAATTGAAGCTTCCAAAGAAGATAGTTATTCTCATCCAATTTAATAGTGATGAGTTGGCCTTGTGGGCTAACAACAGTTTTAATCAACTATTCGGCTTTAGCGGCTTGAGATGTCCATATAGTTGCTGTAGAAGAGAAATTACTATCTTGTGCCCTAGCTGATCCAATATTGATAATATCAGAGAGCTCAGGTATGAAAAACAGTCTCTAATCTTCTTACTTTGAATTGAGAATAGCAAGAATAGATTTGTGGTTTTGACAGACCTTTCTTGAAAGCTTTAAATGATGAATATGTTGAATTTGTTAAATTTAGGTGATACAAAATCACAAATATATGGGAAGTAAATATTTGGTTAATATGGAAATGCATGAATCAATTAATTGCACTTTCACGAGATGGAAAGAAATAAAGGGGACATTAATTTCTTCCATCTATACTAAAGAAACGGATTGATTTACTTTCCATGTTTGCACAATTGTTGCTATGGTAATTTACCTCCATTATACTATTACCATATGTTGGTAATTTGATTGGTGAATCACATACATTTCATTGGCTATATATTGAGGGGAAGACTTTAGTGTAAACCCATCCTGG
This sequence comes from Allium sativum, assembly GCA_030737875.1. Lineage (NCBI taxonomy): Eukaryota > Viridiplantae > Streptophyta > Magnoliopsida > Asparagales > Amaryllidaceae > Allium > Allium sativum. Next base: position 504,315,572 of record CM060925.1, read on the forward strand.
CTTGGAGCCAGTGATCCCCAATGGTGTCTCTTCTAGTTAAGCCCGTTTGAGGTTTTGATATGTAAACTCTTATTTTGTAATCTCTTGTATTCTCTCATATGAAATAAAATCTCTCTCTTTTGGACTGGACGTACACTATCTTATGGATGATAGTGGAACCAGTATAAATATTGTGTCTCTTTGTTTCTTCGTTATAGTTTTTTACTATTTATTTGATGTAATGGAATAATTGCCTATCAGATTAGATTGATGTTCAATTGGCAAATCTAGATTATGTTTATTGTGCTTCCGCATTCGCGCAATCTTCTCGCACAACAGATTGGTATCAGAGCAAGGCGATTTGTTTTAAATTGTGCATTAATTATTTCTATAAAGTTTGGTAGATTCAGCGGTGATTATGCTATTACTATTTTGGGAGAAAATGAGACTTTGGCGGAGAAGATTATGTTGAGAGAAAAGCGTTCCAGGATTGGAACTTTGATGTAATTTGAGCTTTGGATTCTTATTAAGGTGGAGTTATATGTTTGGTTCAGGAATGCGACTTTGTAGATAACATCTTGGAGAAATTGCTTAGAGGTGGTAGCGACCAAAGACGAACAGCTGGAGATGTTAGCGACCTTTCCAAGTGTTTGAGAACTGTATAACTTCATGTTCAGTTGAGAAATGCTCGAATTGTATGAGATTTATGTGATAAAGAGTTTAGTGTGTTGAAGAGATCATTGGGTTTAGAAATTGTATCTGATGTAGCTGATTTTGGTGACGGATTTTGACGCCACGCAGACTTATCGACTTTTTTGATGCCGTCTTGGAGAGTTCAGTTCATAGAGCTGATTTTGGCGGATTTGGTGCCACTGTGAAACATGTCGATTTTGTGATGCCATCTTAAAGGAGGTGCTACATGTAGGTATGTGGAAGGAGATAAAATTTTGCTGCATACAGAGATTTTGATTTTGGCTCTGTATTTGAATTGATGATTGAGAGAAATATTTTTGGCCATGGTGATGTTGAGATTATTTTGGAATCTGCCTTTTTTTTTTATTTTGGATATTTGCAACATTTTGTTGGCGGGCGGGGACGTAGTCTGAGCTCGTTAGCATGATGTGATGGGGGGAAGCTTTGCTAGAACCTATTCGGCAAATATTCATTTTTTTTAATCTCATTCTGAGATTTTGATTTAAGGTGGAGTTTTGCTGAAGAGTTTTATGTTGTGAAGAGAATTTGATTTGAGATGGGGTGTTGAAGATATGTGATTTTGCATCAAGCTGGAGTGTTAAATTTAGGTGATACAAAATCACAAATATATGGGAAGTAAATATTTGGTTAATATGGAAATGCATGAATCAATTAATTGCACTTTCACGAGATGGAAAGAAATAAAGGGGACATTAATTTCTTCCATCTATGCTAAAGAAACGGATTGATTTACTTTCCATGTTTGCACAATTGTTGCTATGGTAATTTACCTCCATTATACTATTACCATATGTTGGTAATTTGATTGGTGACTCACATACATTTCATTGGCTATATATTGAGGGGTTGACTTTAGTGTAAACCCATCCTGGTTTGGAGCCAGTGATCCCCAATGGTGTCTCTTCTAGTTAAGCTTATTCGAGGGTTTGAGTATGTAAACTCTTATTTTGTAATCTCTTGTAATTCTCTCTATTATGTAAAATAAAATCTCTCTCCTTTGGACTGGACGTACACTATCTCGATGATAGTGGAACCAGTATAAATATTGTGTCCCTCTTCGTTTCTCTGTTATAGTTATTTACTATTTTGTTGATGTAATAGAATAATTGCTTTCAGATTAGATTGATGTATAATTGGCAAATCTAGATCTTGTTTATTGTGCTTCCGCATTCGCGCAATCTTCTCGCATAACAGAATTACCTTGAGTTGTCGAAGATAAAACCTTGTTCTGAATGTTTTTGTAACAACCCAAGAATTCTGGACTCTTAAAAATATAAATTTAATTAAGAATTAACGTTGAAACAGATATTTATATTTATAATTTTGTATGTTTTGTGTAATTCAGCTAAAACAGTGTTTGTTTTGGAGAAACGGTTCGTCGTAAGTTGAAATATCAAAACGATTTGTAATTCAGTTGCTAGAAATGATCAGAATTTGAAATTAAATTATAATTAAATATTCATTTCAAATTTTTGTTCATTTCCATTTCGCGCAGTCTTAAAATAGTTTTATAGAATTTTACTGTAATTTTTATTTAGGAAAGTACGCACATATTTTTCTAACGTATTTTAAGGTAACTGTGGTCTCTTTTTACACTTTACAGAATTAATCAACTAGTCTATTTTGTTAGTATTTTGGAATGGTGGCACATCGCTATACACGATTATATTACGAGTTGATATCGTTCGCAGTTAATGATTAAAGTAAAACAAATAATGGCATGATTGATTCTCTACCCACTATACATAAGGTATTCAAGTTGATACATGCATCAGATTTAGATATGTTGCTCTACCGGTTTTGGAAGGAAAAAAGTATTAAAAAAAAATTATATGTGTGGAATTCTTGGATCAAAATGGTACACTTGTTCACTTTACCCTGATGCATGCGATCCGCGTGGCTTCCTCTTGCCTTTTTGCTCATGTGCCTTCTTCCTTCTGCCATAACTTTCCTCCCCTCGTTGGTTTCTCTATTCACCATTTTCATTACCTCCTCACCGTATTTTGCTCCATCAAGAAAAAGAGAAATCCTCTTTCATATAAAAAGAATTTCCACTCCACTTAAACAACATCTCCACTTTCCCTCAGCAAGCCATGTCCACCCCATTTGTGTTGAAGATTTTCCAGCAACATCCATTAGTTTCTCCTCCACCACACCCCTGTTCATGCTCCACCATATTTCCTCTCATGCTCTCTTCTTCTCCAGAAATCTGCTCTCGGCCTCCCCTTTCTTATGATCCAAACCGCACAACACCTCCTCTCCACCGCCATGAACACCACCAGTACAGCCTCCGGCACCACCGAGAGCCACCAGATCCGCCACCTTGTTGCGACTCAGCCTTACACCAAAATTTCCCACTCGTGTTTCACCTTCTGCCATACTAGCCTCCACCGCATCGACGTGATCAGCTCCTTCGCAGCAGTGCCGTGCCGAACCCTGCAGACCAGTCCCGACCTCAGCTTGCATGTCACCCTCCACTCAGACCCGCTTGCTCCCCTTCCTTCCTGAAATTTCTACAGGTAAATAGATGTCCACCTTCGAATCAATAACTAAGTAGGAATGTTTACTCACAATTATTTGCTACTGTTTTCATGCTATTATACTACAGGTATTGCATACAGTTTCCAGATTTCAAGTGTTGGGGTTTCAGGCTTTTGACAAACATAAATATGGTATATGAATGCATCTATATATGTTTGCCTAACATAAAACAATTAGTGAATAAAGGGGACCAAGATTTACTCACATTAAAGGTTCATTGATTTGTGTATTCAGGTTACAGGGTTTCGTCTAAATTATGGTTCTATCATTGTCCTTTTCAATCATAGGTTTGATATGGAAGTATGACGGCTATTTCACAAGTATATATGCATCTATGTATATGTTACCCTCTACCAGAAGATAAAATGGAAGGTTTACTCACTAAAATAGTTCTCTACCAATTATATGCTTGTATCACTCATTCAAATCATTTCAGTCATTTCTTCGGCCAACATTCAGGTTTGTGTCAATATAATTCATATATATATATATATATAGTCTAAGATATAAATAAATACATGGAAACAGTAGGTAAAAACAGTGTTTTAAAGACCCAATCTAACGTCGGTTCGACTGTGGTTAACCTCCGACCTTGGAGCGCCACGGCTCTGAAAGTGAAATAACCTTGCGCGTGCACCGACCCGCGGTTTAATCTCAAAACCCTATAAAAACCTCTGGTCCGACCTCAATTAACCTCTCGGTTCTTCAAATTTGCAAAAAAAAATAATTGCTTCACTCTTCATTATATACGATAATAAATTTAACAGATAATTTCACAGCAATTGTCATTAAATTTTGGATGATATAATTCATTATTATGTATATTTTACGAACTATTACTGAACTAATCTTACTCACTATAAAAAATTAGTAAATTTATAACTTTGTTATGACAAGTTGTTATATAATTATTTCAATTTGGTAGTTTGGACATGGGTGTTTATTATAATTGTTAAATTTTATCCATATTTAAAATAATTTTACGTTTAAATCAGAAAAATAGAAATAAACTATCAGCGCGGTTCTCATGGTCTGACCGGTTGAACCACAGAAATCTTGGATCTTACACTACCACGGTTTAACGTACGGTTCGGTCTTCACAACTATGGGTAAAAATAAATGTCTGCTCACTTGTATTCACAGTTTTGGTCATTTCTAGTTTAGGCTACAGGTTTTCATGTCCACTGGTTTTAGGCTTGCTTCTACCATTTTTGCTCCAGTTTTTATTTCTCTATCATGGTTTTCTCTTCCAGTTTGATTCAAATAAATGCTCACAGGTTTTGCCTTTTCCAGTTTCAGTTTTTTATGGTCTTAAGTTCAGACTTTACAAGCTGTGTTTCTGCCATGGTTTTGTTTCAGATTTGTTTGAATGTGTGAGGGGGTATACAAGGGTATTTATAGGCAAGAACAAACATATAAAATATGGGATAGCCTCTAGCTTGGGTAGGTTTCACAGTGTAGAGTTTTTAGGTTGTCTCTATTGATTGAAAGTGAGGTGCTAAGCTATGTTTCATTCAGTCTTCCCAGCTATATGCTATGGCTCTGTGCCTAAATATGTTTTTTTTAAACTTGCTTTGCTCTTAAGTAACCCATGGTTTGTAGGGTGTTTGAGATAGGCTGCTTACAAATCTCATTGGAAAGGAAAGTTGATGGTGTATTTCAGCATATGCACTGCTATGCAGTGTACAACCATGTGCAGATTTTATATATTTAAACCCTTACTTTGCTTCTAAGGCATTTGTGCTATGGTGGTGTCGGCTTCTTGATTGATGTGAAGGAATGTGCAAGTGTACATTTCTCTTTGCCTACACATGTGCTGACAAGCTATTTGCATGGGCAAAGGAAATGCAGAGGTGATGGAAAATGTTTATTGTGATTGATGGAAAGAAGGCAGCTCTATGTCTTAGCCTGGTATTAGCTAGTATGATATGAAAAGGAAGAAGCCTAGGTGATAGTTGTGTAAGTGTTTGATTAAGTGATTTTGCCTAGACATTTTAGTTGTGCAAGAATTTGCCAACAGTTTGTAGCTGCGCAAGCATTATGAATTCGTTTTAAAACAAAACAACCATATATGTATATTGATTAGATTATGTAGGATGTCACCTACTTCAGCTACTATGTGGATTGGTACATATATGTACAACTCATGTTCAAATGAGTAATTTAATAAATATTTTGCTTTCAAGTTTCCCAGGCCAATGTATCCTATGATATAAATGGCACAATATCAAAAGATTTTGATTTAAAATTTGAAGTTTTGAGTGGTTCTATTCTTGCATTTGTCCATTTTTGTTTCTTACACATGAAGTAAATGAATTGTTTACATAAGATATTGATAAGCTAAAAATCTAATAAAAATGTAAACAAAAGTTAAAACATTATTTATTGCCTTATTTTAGATGTATACATATATTAAATATTCTTATAACAAATAATATATAAATAACATATATATAGATACCTATGTACATATACATAGGATTAGAAAGATCAATTTAAATATTTCTCAAGTATTAACTTAAATTAATATTATTTTGATTTATTTAATCATTATTATAATCAATAATTTATCGATTAACAAAGTCATTTAAAATCCGGGACATTACAAATTAAATGTCCAAACTTTATAGCTAAAAATCTGGCTCGTTACATATTTCAACCAAATCATTATTTGATTTACAACCAAATTCCATATTTTATATTTACAAATGATTCGTTAACAAAATTACATTTGATTTCAAATTTTTATATCACATTCATCGTTATTCAACATCTTCATATTAAGCATTTCGGATCTAATAGTTTGGATCAGAAATAGACTTTTATTTAAAACTAGATTGGAACCCGTGCTACGCACACGGGGAGATGCAGATATTATGCCGTGAGGAAGTAGGAAGGGAGGTAAAATCATAGGGGCAGGAATGTTGTATTTGTTGGAAAGAGAAAAAGGTAAGATGAGTTTTTTAGAGTAGTAAAGTTTAGTTTACGTTTTTATGTAGTAGGATTTGTACAATTTAAAAAAAGGTTGTATTGTCCTAGTGTTTAGCGAGGAAAAATGGAATGATGTTAGAGTTAAGTGGAAATAGAGGACAGGTCCATTTTCAGTGATATTGAGAGGATAAAGTGTAAATATTGACCCAACTGAGGATTGAGTGGTTTAATTTTAGTGATCAAGTAATGTGTATTTGTGATATTTGTACCATCACATCGACATCATTATTATCTAAAAATTATTCATTTACAAAAGTTAATATTACAAAATGGCTGGTTATCCATATAAAACAAACTGTTCCCTTTTCAAATTTTCCTTCAGAAGCTAATGGGGAAAAAAATTTATTATGTTGATTTGATTTATTTTTGCTTGATAAAAGTCAAAAATTAAACTTAGCTATAGACAATTATTCGGTACAGCGCATCTGCCTTCTAGTCGTACACAAAACAGTGTTCACTTGTATGACTTGCTACTCAGTTTTTTATTTTTATTTATTATAAATTTTTTCTCAAACAACAAATTCTATAATTCTGTTGAAAACTCCTCCTCTTTTTCTGCTCTCTCTATTTAGATTTAAGTACGTCATATATCAAAAGGAATAGGGCTGTCAATGAGTACCCGAAAAATCCGAAATCCATTCGCATACACATCAGAAAAGCGGATAAATATCCAATATCCGGAAAAGCGGATGCGGATGCAGGCATATCCGCATCCGAAAATTATCCGTCCGCTTTTTTACATGATTATAGCTTAAATTATGTGTATTTTAACATAATTAAATATACTAATTTATTCATTTGCAAAATTAATAGTCTACTAAACGCATGCTGATTGCTCAAAATTATATATTATCATCATATTTATTTATTTTTAGCAATTTAGTAATCAATTGACTTGAAAAAGTTTAATATTAAGCTAAACAAATTCATTTATGTTCATTGATTTATCGACCGCTGATGGCGTGGATAATCATCTGATATCCGTTTGCATCCATGGATGCGGATATCCAATATCCAAAAATGGTTTCAAATGCGGATATCCAATATCTGAAAATGATTTCGGATGCAGATATGACACTATCCGCATCCGAAAGTGCTTGTTGACAGCCCTAAAAGGGAAGCAATTTTATTTGTGCACGTAACTAAATGAAAGATTCATAAGAAAACTACTATAAATACATCTGCAATGCAACAAATTACTCAAGATCAGTCTTTAACCAAAGAAATATCGATGAAGTACATGACTTGGATTTCATATGCGAACTCATCAAACTATCTTGCTTTTTCCAAAAGCATGCTCTAGATACAGCGTATAACAGCAGCTGCAGGTTTCTAGCTCAAAGGCCTCAAGGAAATAAACAGGTCAGCTAAAGCAATATGATTCAAGTAGTGGCTTGGTCACGTATTGGTTCCACTTGAACTGAGTAGAGAGCCGCAACATGCAAGGATTAGACCAAGTGAGAGCTAAAAACGCTAATGCTCTGATCCAGCTAATAACAGACCGTTTCGGGTCGGGGTACGGCAATATTGAATCTCCCTGATTCACGTTTACGAAATATTTCTTCGTGAACTTGATTTCTTCATTTGTCGAATGTAACATGCATTGTCAGCCTTTTCATTTTGAATAATTAACAAAATACAAACATGTCTGCAAAATACAAATAAAATTTTTTTAGCAAAAAAGCTTGACCAAACGTAGTCGAACAGGAAAAAACTGGTAGTTTGACGAACAAATAGTGGAATAAAACCGATTATTCTTGTTATATATCGCATAAGAAGAGGAGTTAGTACCACGTAAGTGAGGTAAACAAATAATTGTTTCTAAGTTATAATTACTTTCATGTATACTAATCTACCTATATTCACATTTACAACATAAAACTAATGTAAAACTATTTATTGTGCAAGATGTAAATTAACTCATTAAGTAGTTGTTTCTGAACTGTGTTGGTTAGTCTGTAGTTTTCAAATCATACAGTAATAGATAAGTACCATTATTGTGATACTAATATTGCTTAGGCTGTACGTGCAAATTTATCTTCAAATAGAGTAGAGTTTTAATGCGTTGTATAGTTAATTTTCCATAATTTTAGTAATTTTAGATGGTAACATGTTCGAAGTTGGAAATGTTTTTGAATCAAATATAAGAAGAGTACAATAGCTTAAAGCATGCGTGGACATAAAAATTCAGATTTATTTTCTTAACGATTTTTTAATTTAATGTAGCAATAACTTGAATGCTGGAAAGCAAGTATGTAAGTGCAACATTAGATTTAAAAAACAAACTAAATGAGCTAAATAGTAAAAAAAAAAAAAAGGTACAATGATTCCAATAGGCATTCGCAAGGCCATTAAAACCGCGTTGGTCCAGGCTATAACAGAATAATAGAGTTAACGCAAGTAGTATGATGGTACGGACTGGGCTTCATAGAATGTGCAGTTTTATTTGGAGATGATTAAAATAGTACATGGCGTAGTGCATTTAACTAATTGCAGCTTACTGAATTTGCCGACAAATTGCACGATTCAGTGATTCAAAAACGAAAACGTTTAATGAGTTATGCCTATTGGCCATCCGGGTGATAATAAGTATTATACACATCGCAAAATAAGATGCTTCAAGTTCAAGAATTGCTGAAAAAACTAGTTAGTCAAAGTTATGAGAGGCGTCTGATTTTATCTCTAATGCTTTCAGGGCTGCTGTTTTCATCATGTTTCGGTTTATCTTCTCTTGGGATGAACTCTTTTGGTTTTACAGCAAATTTGGCACCATCAACAGCTAATTCAGTTGATGATCCGGCATTATAATTTCGATGTATTACATTAGTTTCCTTGATCAGCTGCTCAGTACCGTCACGTACCTATGGAACAATTGCGTTCTTGGAGAACAGCAGACTATTGTGACTAACGCCTGCAATACCCTGTCTCTCCAGAAATTCTATATGGCTTTTCAAACTTGGCTCCATTCCTTGCTGCTGGCCATGCTCTTCATGCAATTGCTGCTGAGTAATAGAAATCTCAAATCCTTCTTCTGGCAAGCTGAAGACCTCATGCATATCCTTCTATCTGAAGCCTGAAGGTAGCTTATGTATCACTTATCTTTATTATTCACAATATTTATTACTTCAGAACATCATCCATCATATAAGGCAGCTAATCTCCGTGTACAGTTCAGTCAACAGTTTGGAAACTGAAAATAGACGTCATCCAGTACATACGATCACACTACAGATAATATTAACCTTCCATTAATACCATAATATTAAAAAGACCATTTTAAAGCTACCAAACTCGGTCTTTTTTCAAAAAACTGCTAGGATTGGGGATGCAGCATATTTTTAGTCAATACGAATTCAAAAATTATCCAAATCTCTCCTAAACGTGAATTTATATCAACCCCAAATTTGGAAAAAAGATTACTATTTTTTTTACAAAGAAATGCTCTTATTAATCATATATGAATAGCATATGCAGTCATACAAGACTTTTTTGTGCAGTAAATATATAGCAATTTTGCACAAAACTAAACAGAGACTGAAACATACCCGACTGTTTAAGCATCTCTCGTCATTTTCTTCCATGCCTATTGCTACCTTAAAGCGAAAATGATACTTGTAAAAGAACAGCTGCACATAGATTAGACGATGATCAAGCTGCAGGATGCGTCCTTGAAAAATGAACTCTCCATAAGAGTCCCTACTGGATTTTGGGATTCTGTACATGAGTATGATTTTAATTTTTTTATGCTGGAAGTATGCTACTTAGAAAACCCCATAATCCTGAAGTTGTTTTGCTTCTTGTTTTTCCATCAAATGCATCATTGATTTCATCACTAGTTGGTTTCCAAGGGAATATGGCTATTAATACATACTTCTCCTTTTTCACAAAAGGCTCGTCTATTCTTCTGAAAAGTTCATAGCAGTCTGGGCTAGACATTCTTTATGCGAGGGTTGATCAGTATAACCGGACGAATACCAGCTGTCGTCGTCATAACTTGTAGACCTTCTATGATACAGTTTCCAACATACTACATAAAAAAGTTTACTAACATATTACATAAACACTATCAGTTTGTAATCAAAGTACCACTGATAGATTGACATAATACATAAACTTGAAAGGAATATCATCTATATATTTTTTTCCCACAAATACTCATATGAAAAGGTGAGTCAATGACAAAAAATATACCAACTGGACACCTGAATGATATATTAAAAATATCCACATTTTAATGCAATGGAAGGTCAGATCATTGAAAATACAGATAGATGTTCTCAATTATGTCCGTAAGAAATATTGAAAGATCTATCTAACTCACTAAAAATTTAGTAGCACATATGGTTTAGTAAACAGAATAAAGCATGATAAACTTCAAAGGAGCAAGTAAGAAAATTATTATTTCCCTATGCATGCCATGCCAACTTAATGGAAATTCAAAACCTTGCATGCAGTCCACAAAAAGTGAAACAAACCCAGTTAAAGTCAAATGAAAATATATTTGTTTCGACTATCTCAAGCATATAAAAAATTGGAAATAACAATAGTTGAAAGTCAGCCGTAAGAGGAAACAAACTTTATTTTTACAATTTTAGTATAATATGTGGACGAAAAATAGTTATTTCAAATGAATGATTGCCAAAGTTTTGCATTTAATCTTCATTACCTTTCTTTAAAATATTATATTTGTATAAATTGAAACATTTGAGGTAAAAATGGTGCACGTCGTGGCATATCCAACGGTCTTTGGATCACCGTAGATTGCACCTGCACCGATTGATGCGACTGTGGGCAGACCCATAAGCAGACTTTTGAAGATATAACGGTAAGAACAGTAAAATGGAGGTGGACTACTAAGTCAGATTATAATTGCAGGTTGTTGAGCATCATAGATACTATCGTTTCAATATATGATTGATACTACAATTTATTTCAAAATAGTTTTTGTATCCATCTAACCATCTAAGGATAATCAACATGGAAACTGTACATCTAAATAAGAATTAATAGCATGTTTTTTTTTGCACATTACTGCAACTAGTAAATGTTCAGGATATGTATTTTAATTTTATAGGACTATAAAATTGTTTTATTGTAGCCTAAAATGACAAATGCTGGCAAGAAAATACTTAAGATTAGTTATGGTCCACGAATGATGGTCGAACACATACATGGAAAACAAATCAAAAAATAAAATATCCTATGCACGTTAAGTATAATCCATACACACATAGTAATTATGAGAGTTTTTCTAAAGAAAATACAACATGAATGATTATTCTCTATGATGTCAGTCATTATGTCAAGCTATATTTTTTTATGGCTTCAAGTTTGGCTTAGGATATACTAAAAAGTTTATATCACAATCAAAGAAAAGTAACAACTATTATCAAATATATAAGCTACACTTGATGTAACAACCCGGAAAATCTGGGCCAATTTAAAAAATTTATTTTGGCTATTTTATTGAATTTTGACTATTTAAAATGATTTATTTTAAATAATAATGACTAAAAATTTATTTTAATCGAAGTTAGAACGAATAAATTAATTCTAAAAAATATAACGAGTTTGAAACGGCGCGGTAGTTTGAAAATTCGATTTTAAATTTCAATTAAATATATAAAATTAATTTTAAATCAGAAAAGGGACGACCCAGAAATATTTAACTCTGTTTAACAAAATCTTTCTAACGAATGTGAAAAACTAAAATTTCATAGTGTAAATTAAAAGTTAGGGCTAGTTTAAAACTTTAAAATAGTCGCTATAGAGGTTATGTATATGTATATATATTTTAAATAAATATATAGCCCTTAAAAATAGCCATTTTGCAAACGACCTCCGTTTTCGACGAAACCACTTTTGTTGGATCCGTGATGTCAAATTATTTCTAGATTCCAAAATTCGTAATTTTTGGAATTAATATGTGAACGTGGCACACTCAAACGCGTTTGACCAATTTCAGTTGATTTAAATCGACTGGAAAATGGCCATTTTTCAAACGGTCTCAGAATTTGACGAAATTAGTTTTGTTAGGATCGTATCGTCAATACGAAGGTAGAAATAATTTTTATGGAATTTTTAGAGTCACTATGTGGCCCCGGTAAATTGAAATGTACGTTTAAATTCATTATAGGTTGAATTATATTTTAATTTAAAAGAAAACTGATCGAAACAATAGAATTGACTTACGAAACATATCCCATTGTGTTCGGAATGTGGGTAATTAGCTAGGGGCGACAGTCGTTGGGTGTCGTTTGGAGGTCGAATGAAAGTCAACTTTGATGGAGAAATAAATAATATTAAATAAATAAAATAATATATTCTTTTCCCTCCTACCCCCTTTGTTTTCCTTTAACCCCCTCGTTTCTTTTCTCGAATCAGAAAAAACCCGATCCAAATTCCCCTTCGCCCTCCCCCTCTTAACCCTAGCGACGCCGACAGCATCGCGAGCCCCATGGCCTCCGCCCCTCCGATCAACCCCAGCGCCCTCCTCCGCTTCTTTCTCCCCCGTCCTCTTCTAAATCGAGCCCAGTTCCCCCCACGAAAGCAGCCCCGCCGCCGAGCCCTCTGGCCAGCCAACCCTCTGCCGCGACCTCCACCTCTTCCTCCACCGTCCAGCGACTCGCTCCTCCCCTCCCTCTTGAAACAAACCTGTAAGTTTTTTTTTCATTTTTTTCCATTTACATAAGAAAATATGGATCCTTATATGTATTATTACATAAGAAAATTTCGATTATTTATTTATTTATTTATATGAATAACATGACAGATTTGTTTTCTTTAAATATAAAAAGGTTTGATTTTAATTTGAATAAACTTAGATTTTTAGTGTAGGAAAACTTAGATTTTTAAAGTGGTAAAAGTTTGATTTTTATAAATGAAAAGGTCGAAGTTTCATACATGAAAAGGTCGGATTTTTATGTAATGAAAGATATTATTTTTACTTAATAAAAATATGATATTTTTGAAGATAAAAAGAAATGATTTTTAGAAATAAAAGTTAGGATTTTTATTTAAGAAAAGACTTAATTTTTATTTACTTATATAAAGTCTTGACTTTTGTATATATAAAATAATGATTTTTATTTATCTAGAAAGGTTATATTTTATAAAGTGGAAAGGTTATATTTTTATATAGTAAAAAGATGAAATTTTTATATAGTAAAAAGGTTTAATTTTTATATAACAAAAAGATTTGACTTTTGAAATAAACAAGATGTTATTTTTAACAATAAAAAGTTATGATTTTTAGCATTATAAAAATATGGGTTTTATTATAGAGATAACAATATAAAAAAATGTGTGATTTTTATATAAATCGTGTGAAATAGAGTGCGATGGAACCGATTGGAAACGCGGCGAAGGTTTACTACATAAGAAGAGTCGTGGCGTTTGGTTTAGCTAATAGGTGAGAACTTCTCTCAAATTTACTTATACAGTTATTTTTGTTATAACTGCATATGAACTGTTCCCCGTCGTCCACATACCATGGACGGCTTGTTTGTTTGGTTGTGTAGTTGATTTGAGTATTGGTTTGAAATTGATTGTTTAGGTGAAATAGAATTGATACGATTTGGTTTAGGTATGACGTGCGTCGTTATAAGGCGAGGGAGTAAGGCTAGACCTTACCCCAATTTTAGTATCGCGCCGTTATGCCGCCGAAATTTTCTAAAAAGTGTTCGAAAAATTTAGCTAGTTGAAAATAAATAACATAGACAAATCAGCCGGTTTGTTTATGTACACTGATTTGACTGATATTGATGGGACGATAAATTTTACACATCGCCCAACTGCACAAATAAAAATGCGTGTTTGTTGCTTGAAACCCCACACGGGTGTTGGGATGAAAATTGACGTACACTAATCCCAATTGTTTAGTTGTATGTCAATCGATTGGTTGACAAGCTGTTGTAAGCGTTAATTAGTTATATTTAATGCTTATGCAGTTGAGTAGTGCACTTTGGATGATGGTTGATTATATACATGTGTTGTATGGAATCCATATAAGTAAAATTATATGGTATTTGATTGGGCCTCATTCCAATTTGGAAATAGAATATTTGAAAGAGAAATATTTGAAATAGAATATTAGAATATTTGAAAGAGAAATATTTGAAATAGAATATTTGAATATTTGAAAGAGAAATATTTGAAATAGGATATTTGAAATAGAAATATTTGAAATAGAATATTTGAAGAGAAATATTTGAAATAGAATATTTGAAGTAAGAATATTTGAAATAGAAATATTGGAAATATATTAAGTCGTGTTTATTAGATTTGCGCCATTTTGACGCGAACGATATTTATATCGATTTTATTCGTCTTTAAAATAAATATCAAAAGGAAATTATTTCAAAATCAAATATTTTGAAAATAATATCATTTATAGTATAACGTTGTAGAATATTCAATTTTGGCTAAAAATTGAGAAAGAAGTTGGAATCGATTTTAAACGAATTTATAAAATTCGTTTTGAACGGAATATATATAATATATTTATATATATATATATATATATATATATATATATTTAATGGCATGAATAGAACGCGCTGCGCCGCGGTAGTTCGTGAATTTCGACCATTGACTTCGCGTGGACATTATGGGAGATCCGACCGTCGGATTCTCCTAAAACTGGAACCATTGTGTTTGTATCGAAAAGAGCTTTCCAACGAGTATAAGAGATTTGAAATCTAACGGTTGGATTTGGAATTATGTCCAAATCAAATTGGGAAAAGGTCGCTATGGATGCAGTTCGATGGCCGTTAGTGGAAATCGACTGTACGGGCCTTGGAAAAATTATTAAAAATATTAATAATTTGTGTAAAATCAGAAGAAATGATTTGGGAAGAGTTGGGATGAAAAACTCAATATTTGAAAAGATAAAAATAGATTTTTATCGAATTGAACTAGTTATTGAATAGAATTAAAATCTATTTATTTTTAAATAAATAAATGGGATTTGAAATGGTTTTAAAAATTACCAGAATTTCCAATATGTGAACTGGAAGGGAATTGGATTGAAATTATCTTCGGGATATTTCGATATTGGATTCAGTGATTATACAGGTATTGTTATGGAAATTTGGAAGATATATTTTATATCGTTATTTCCAATAAGATATTTGTGGGTTTCAGAATTCGATATTGAATATAAGCCGATATAATTTCTATTCAGAGCCTTATATTTAATATCGAATTGGATTTTGGGTTTATCGTGAGCCGTGTTTTAAAGGACATTAGCTCTTTAACCCAGTTAAAGATAAGATTAATTTCCTAACTTTGAAAAGTCATTAAGTAATGATGTTTGAGATTAAAACTGAATTAGAGTTTTAAAGAATCTTTAATTAGATTGGAAGAAGAATTAGAAAATTTAAATTATAAAATTCGGGAAATGGTCGAGAAGGGAGTACCACCAGTTTTACTCCAAGCGATAGTTAAATCTTTAATTAGATTTGAACGTGAAATGGTAATTAATTTTACCGATAACACCGTGGTGTTAGATATGGAGTGCCACCAGTTTTGCTCCATGGGATAAATAGGTTGGGATTGGGAAATAAACCAAATGATTACTTTGGTAAGTTTCTCTAATCTCGACTAGTTTAGAAAACCATAATTTGGTTTAAAAACGTGAAAAGAATATTCTGAATTGGAATGAGGCGTATGTTGTGTTTGTGTAACACTTACTTATAATATACACGAGTTATTCAGAAAGACGGATTTATCCCATTCTGAATGGCTGATTCGGCGATAAGTCGAAGGTGAAGACGATGGTTGAAGACCGGAGGTCTTCACATCGTTTGGATGATTCCTGATGATCTTGATTGGGCCGTACACCCAAGAGGAGGGAGTAAGTTGGTGATCGTCCAGACGTACTTGGAGATCGATGGATATGCAAGGTACAAGTTGCCTCCGGTTTCGTTCAGACCCAGAACGAACTTGTAAATGGACTGTGTTTCTGACATTAGATATCATTCTGTCTGATTGATGTATATCAGTTGCATGAAGTGGTATGCTTGTGTGGCATGCTAAGATGCAAAGGATAAAGGCTTCTGTTGAAAAGCAAAGTCTTGTGGTTGATGATCAAAGCACAGCCTGTGTGGCATAGCTTTGTGTAGCGTTGATTCGCGAGCCTCACATCCCGGCGTGAACCAGAAACGGGAGAAGGATCCAGGGAGGACATGCGTTTTCTTCTAGTTAGAAGTGGCGTCAGTGCTTTACTAGCCTGACGAGTTTGACTTATGTGGTTTTTGCTGTTGCGAACAGCCTCGGATATATCGGTCGTTCTCGAACCGATGGAGTCATTGGACTCACTTACGCCCCATAGGGCATGGAAAAGCAGTGTTCAGGTACTATAATCCACATCGGTGGACCGGCCCTGTGGCTCCAAAGGGCAGTTGCGGTTGTTCCTGAGATCCGGGCTAGACGGTCTCGAATCGGTGAGGACTATCTTTTGCCTCGGTTCACAGACGGAAATCCAACTTCCAATACGCGACTTTGTGACTTTATTTGTAGAGCCTAGTATGGCGACACAGTGGGATGGGGCTTTCATGTCGTCTATGATTGATACATTTATATTTGAAGTTGATTTCTTCACCTATAGTAATAATAAAAGATTAAATTCTGCGTATCAAGCATGCTTTGGCTATTATAAGGTAAAACCCTATCCTCTGGTTTGTGTTGCATTGTGTGATGGGACCTGGGTCTTATAATAGCTTCATTGTTCTTTATTTAGCATTGCGCTGCTAGTTATATGCACTGGTACTCTTGGGGTAAAGCCCGTTCCGTGTTTTACGGCGTGGTCCCTTGATTTACCCAACTTTAAAATAAAGATTTAATAACTGTTTTAGTTCTCACACCAGTTACATGACTGACCTGGAGTTTATTGTTTTAACCTAAACTCTGGGTGCCCCTATTTTCCGCATGGGCAGCTAGTAGTTTTGGTTTTGCAGATTTATATTCACATGATCCTGGTTCACAGCAGGAACTATACTCGGAAATCTTTGTATCCGTGTATTCCTTGCAGTTGTGTTTTTG
This sequence comes from Allium sativum, assembly GCA_030737875.1. NCBI lineage: Eukaryota > Viridiplantae > Streptophyta > Magnoliopsida > Asparagales > Amaryllidaceae > Allium > Allium sativum. The sequence goes on from CM060925.1 coordinate 504,332,840, forward strand.
TATTATTTTCCGCTTTATTGTAACTTGTAAATCACTGATATTTATCAAATGTATTGTATTTATTCATACTCTGATATATTCTTGTACTCTGATGTAGTTGTTATAAAATAGCAATGGAAATGTTCTTCTGTTTGTGTTCAATTTTGTCGTGTTCTCAATTCAATCCACAATTTCCTTCACGTGGAAGTTCGCATCATTTCATTTTGGTATCAGAGCTTTGGTTTACAAAGCTCGAGAACAAGGCACATTAGAACCAAACGAAAGAATACATCAGAGATTGGATTAGAAATATCCAATGAGAATGACGCGTTAGAGATAGGATTAGTAGTATCCTAGAACGAGTGTGAAGAGTATTGTTTTTAAAATAAAATGGAAAACAAATTTGGTTTTGAAATTTAAATCGTATTATACGTATTTGAAAATTTATTTTGAATTGATTTGGACAATCAAGTATATAAAGATTTTGCATATACGTCAGATCCACGTGTATACGAACTCTTAATATACTGGATAGATATAGAATCACGCTCTAGTGGCCCGGGGATGATTCTACTGATGACGTACGGCATCAGTAATTTGTTTTCGAGTTTCGAAAGTGGGAGATCTACATATTTCCATTAGACTGGTGTGAGAACCAAAACTAGATAGGGCTTATTTGCTGTGATTTGGCATCAAAAACATGACTTTCTGTTTATACATATCAGAATTATGCGTTTAAAACTATAATCAACTAATTGATTGCTGATTGTTTTGTGTGATTGATCATTTGAACTAATATGGGCATGTAAGGCAAATTTAGCCAAATAGACCAAATATTGAACTAACTGGAAAATTTATCGCATTTGCATATATGTACATGCTTGTATGAATTGAACAGGTCATAGCAGGGATGCTAAGCAAAGGAATAAAATTGTTATGCCCGTCAAATAGGTACATGTTTACTATTTTATTGGGTATGGATGATTCTATGAGCCGAATCGGCTAGCCGCTTGGCTTTTTCTTTTTCTTTTGGATTGGTAAGGGACATGGGAGGCTATTTGAAATATCCCGATGCTCCCGGTGCAGGGGAGATTATGGCGAAATTTTTCGAAAATTTAGGGTGTTAGCCAAATTTTTGAAAAATTTGAAAAGTTTCAGAAACTGAAAAGTTGGAGAACTTAAGCCATAATTAAAATAGTGGAAGTTGAGTTGATTAGAAAACAACTTTTGGCTTCGTTCCTTTTCGGGGACGAAAAGGTTTTAAGTGGGGGAGATTGTAACAAGCCGGAAAATCTAGGCCGATTTAAAATTTTTATTTTGGCTATTTTAATGAATTTTGACTATTTAAAATGATTTATTTTAAATAATAACGACTAAAAATTTATTTTAATCGAAGTTAGAACGTATAAATTAATTATAAAAAATATAACGAGTTTGAAATGGCGCGATAGGTTGAAAATTCGATTTTAAATTTCAATTAAATATATAAAATTCATTTTAAATCAGAAAGGGGACGACCCAGAAATATTTAACTCTGTTTAACAAAATCTTTCTAAGGAATGTGAAAAATTAAAATTTCATAGTGTAAATTAAAAGTTAGGGCTAGTTTAAAACTTTAAAATAGTCGCCATAGAGGTTATGTATATTTATATATATTTTAAATAAATATATAGCCCTTAAAAATAGCCATTTTGCAAACGACCTCCGTTTTTGACGAAACCACTTTTGTTGGGTCCATGATGTCAAATTATTGCTAGATTCCAAAATTCGTAATTTTTGGAATTAATATGTGAGCGTGGCACACTCAAACGCGTTTGACCAATTTCAGTTGATTTTAATCGACTGGAAAATGGTCATTTTTCAAACGGTCTCAGAATTTGACGAAATTAGTTTTGTTAGGACCGTATCGTCAATACGAAGCTAGAAATAATTTTTCTGGAATTTTTAGAGTCAGTATGTTGCCCTGGTAAATTGAAATGTGCGTTTAAATTCAATATACATTGAATTATATTTTAATTTAAAAGAAAACTGATCGAAACGATAGAATTGACTTACGAAACATATCCCATTGTGTTCGAAATGGGGGTAATTAGCTAGGGGTGACAGTCGTTGGGTGTCGTTTGGAGGTTGAATGAAAGTCAACTTTGATGAAGAAATAATAATAAATAAATTAAATTATATATTCTTTTCCCTCCTACCCCCTTTGTTTTCCTTTAACCCCCTCGTTTCTTTTCTCGAATCAGAAAAAAAACCCGGTCCAAATTCCCCGTTGCCCTCCCCCCTCTTAACCCTAGCAACGCCGACACCATCACGAGCCCCATGGCCTCCGCCCCTCCGATCAACCCCAACGCCCTCCTCCGCTTCTTTCTCCCCCGTCCTCTTCTGAATCGAGCCCAGTTCCCCCCACGAGAGCAACCCCGCTGCCGAGCCCTCTGGCCAGCGAACCCTCTGCCGCGACCTCCGCCTCTTCCTCCACCGTCCAGCGATTCGCTCCTCCCCTCCTTCTTGAAACAAACCTGTAAGTTTTTTTTTTCATTTATTTATTTATTATTTTCATTTACATAAGAAAATATGGATCCTTATATGTATTATTACATAAGAAAAATTCGATTTTATTTATTTATTTATATGAATAACATGAAAGATTTGTTTTATTTAAATATAAAAAGGTTTGATTTTTAATTTGAATAAACTTAGATTTTTAGTATAGGAAAACTTAGATTTTTAAAGTGGTAAAAGTTTGATTTTTATAAATGAAAAGGTCGAAGTTTCATACATGAAAAGGTCGGATTTTTATGTAATGAAAGATATTATTTTTACTTAATAAAAATATGATATTTTTGAAGATAAAAAAGAAATGATTTTTAGAAATAAAAGTTAGGATTTTTATTTAAGAAAATATTTAATTTTTATTTACTTATATAAAGTCTTGACTTTTGTATATATAAAATAATGATTTTTATTTATCTAGAAAGGTTATATTTTAAAAAGTCGAAAGGTTATATTTTAAAAAGTAGAAAGGTTATATTTTTATATAGTAAAAAGATGAAATTTTTATATGGTAAAAAGGTTTAATTTTTCTATAACAAAAAGATTTGACTTTTGAAATGAATAAGATGTGATTTTTAACAATAAAAAGTTTTGATTTTTAGCATTATAAAAATATGGTTTTTACTATAGAGATAACAATATAAAAAATGTGTGATTTTTATATAAATCGTGTGAAACAGAGTGCGATGGAACCGATTGGAAACGCGGCGAAGGTTTTCTACGTAAGAAGAGTCGCGGCGTTTGGTTTAGCTAATAGGTGAGAACTTCTCACTGTAATTTACTTATACAGTTATTTTTGTTATAACTGCATATGAACTGTTCCCCGTCGTCCACATACAATGGACGGCTTGTTTGTTAGGTTGTGTAGTTGATTTGAGTATTGGTTTGAAATTGATTGTTTGGGTGAAATAGAATTGATACGATTTGGTTTAGGTATGACGTGCGCCGTTATAAGGCGAGGGAGTAAGGCTAGACCTTACCCCAATTTTAGTATCGCGCCGTTATGCCGTCGAAATTTTCTAAAAAATGTTAGAAAAATTCAGCTAGTTGAAAATAAATAACATAGACAAATCAGTCGGTTTGTTTATGTACACTAATTTGACTGATATTGATTGGGACGATAAATTTTACACATCGCCCAACTGCACAAATAAAAATGCGTGTTCGTTGTTTGAAACCCCACACGGGCGTTGGGATGAAAATTGATGTACACTGATCCCAATTGTTTAGTTGTATGTCAATCGATTGGTTGACAAGTTGTTGTAAGCGTTAGTTAGTTATATTTAATGCTTATGCAGTTAAGTAGTGCACTTTGGATGATGGTTGATTATATACATGTGTTGTATGGAATCCATATAAGTAAAATTATATGGTATTTGATTGGGCCTCATTCCAATTTGGAAATAGAATATTTGAAAGAGAAATATTTGAAATAGAATATTAGAATATTTGAAAGAGAAATATTTGAATTAGAATATTTGAATATTTGAAAGAGAAATACTTGAAATAGGATATTTGAAATAGATATATTTGAAATAGAATATTTGAAGAGAAATATTTGAAATAGAATATTTGAAGTAAGAATATTTGAAATAGAAATATTGGAAATATATTAAGCCGTGTTTATTAGATTTGCGCCATTTTGACGCGAACGATATTCATATCGATTTTATTCGTCTTTAAAATAAATATCGAAAAGGAAATTATTTCAAAATCAAATATTTTGAAAATAATATCATTTATAGTATAACGTTGTAGAATATTCAATTTTGGCTAAAAATTGAGAAAGAAGTTGGAATCGATTTTAAATGAATTTATAAAATACGTTTTGAACGGAATATATATAATATATTATATATATATATATATTTAATGGCCTGAATAGAACGCGCCATGCCGCGGCAGTTCGCGAATTTCGACCATTGACTTCGCGTGGACATTACGGGAGATCCGACCGTCGGATTCTCCTAAAACCGGAACCGTTGGGTTCGTATCGAAAAGAGCTTTCCAATGAATGTAAGAGATTTGAAATCTAACGTTTCGATTTGGAATTATGTCCAAATCAAATTGGGAAAAGGTCGCTATGGATGCAGTTCGATGGCCGTTAGTGGAAATCGACTGTACGGGCCTTGGAAACATTATTAAAAATATTAATAATTTGTGTAAAATCAGAAGAAATGATTTGGGAAGAGTTGGGATGAAAAACTCAATATTTGGAAAGATAAAAATAGATTTTTATCGAATTGAACTAGTTATTAAATAGAATTAAAATCTATTTAATTTTATAATAAATAAATTGGATTTGAAATGGTTTTAAAAATAACCAGAATTTCCAATATGTGAATTGGAAGGGAATTGGATCAAAATTATCTTTGGGATATTTCGATATTGGATTCCGTGATTATACAGGTATTGTTATGGAAATTTGGAAGATATATTTTATATCGTTATTTCCAATACGATATTTGTGGGTTTCAGAATTCGGTATTGAATATAAGCCGATATAATTTCTATACAGAGCCTTATATTTAATATCGAATTGGATTTTGGGTTTATCGTGAGCCATGTTTTAAAGGACATTAGCTCTTTAACCCAATTAAAGATAAGATTAATTTCTTAACTTTGAAAAGTCATTAAGTAATGATGTTTTAGATTAAAACTGAATTAGAGTTTTAAAGAATCTTTAATTAGATTGGAAGAAGAATTAGATAATTTAAATTATCAAATTCGGGAAATGATCGAGAAGGGAGTACCACCAGTTTTACTCCAGGCGATAGTTAAATCTTTAATTAGATTTGAACGTGAAATGGTAATTAATTTTACGGATAACACCGTGGTGTTAGATATGGAGTGCCACCAGTTTTGCTCCATGGGATAAATAGGTTGGGATTGGGAAATAAACCAAATGATTACTTCGGTAAGGTTCGCTAATCTCGACTAGTTTGGAAAACCGTAATTTGGTTTAAAAACATGAAAAGAATATTCTGAATTGGAATGAGGCGTATGTTGTGTTTGTGTAACACTTATTTATAATATACGCGAGTTATTCAGAAAGACCGGGTTTATCCCATTCTGAATGGCTGATTCGGCGATAAGTCGAAGGTGAAGACGGTGGTTGAAGACCGGAGGTCTTCACGTCGTTTGGATGATTCCTGATGATCTTGATTGGGCCGTACACCCAAGAGGAGGGAATAAGTTGGTGATCGTCCAGATGTACTTGGAGATCGATGGATATGTGAGGTACAAGGTGCCTCCGGTTTCATTCAGACCCAGAACGAACTTGTAAATGGACTGTGTGTCTAACATTAGATATCATTCTGTGTGATTGATGTATATCAGTTGCATGGAGTGGTATGCCTGTGTGGCATGCCAAGATGCAAAGGATCAAGGCTTCTATTAAAAAGCAAAGTCTTGTGGTTGATGGTCAAAGCACGGCCTGTGTGGCATAGCTTTGTGTAGCATGGATTCGCGAGCCTCACACCCCGGCGTGAACCAGAAACGGGAGAAGGATCCAGGGAGGACATGTGTTTTCTTCTAGCTTGAAGTGGCGTCGGTGCTTTACTAGCCTGACGAGTTTGACTTATGTGGTTGTTGCTGTTGCGAGGCGCCTCGGATATATCGGTCGTTCTCGAACCGATGGAGTCATTGGACTCACTTACGCCCCATAGGACGGGGAAACGCAGTGTTCCGGTATTATAATCCACATCGGTGGACCAGCCCTGTGGCTCCAAGGGGCACTTGCGGCTGTTCCTGAGACTCGGGCTAGACAGTCTCGAATCGGTGAGGACTATCTTTTGCCTCGGTTCACAGACGGAAATCCAACTTCCAATACGCGACTTTGCGGCTTTATTTGTAGAGCCTAGTATGGCAACATAGTAGAGTGGGGCACTCATGCCGTATATGATTGATACATTTACATTTGAAGTTGATTTCTTTACCTATAGTAATAATAAAAGATTAAATTCTGCGTATCAAGCATGCTTTGGCTATTATAAGGTAAAACCCTATCCTCTGGTTTGTGTTGCATTGTGTGATGGGACCTGGGTCTTGTAATAGCTTTATTGTTCTTTATTTAGCATTGCGCTGCTAGTTATATGCACTGGTACACTTGGAGTAAAGCCGGTTCCGTGTTTTACGGCGTGGTCCCTTGATTTACCCAAATTTAAAATAAAGGTTTAATAACTGTTTTAGTTCTCACACTAATCACATGACTGACCTGGAGTTTATTGTTTTAACCTAAACTCTGGGTGCCCTTATTTTCCGCACGGGCAGCTAGTAGTTTTGGTTTTGTAGATTTATATTCACAGGATCCTGGTTCACAGCTGGAACTTTACTCGGAAAGCTTTGTATCCGTGTACTCCTTGCAGTTGTGTTTTTGTATTATTTTCCGCTTTATTGTAACTTGTAAATCTCTGATATTTATCAAATGTATAGCATTTATTCATACTCTGATATATTCTTATACTCTGATGTGATTGTTATAAAATAGCAATGGAAATGTTCTTCTGTTTGTGTTCTATTTTGTCGTGTTCTCAATTCAATCCGCAATTTTCTTCACGGGGAAGTTCGGGTCGTTTCACTTGAGCACTTCTGTAAAATCCAAATAGTCATCTAATAAAATGGCCAATGAACATGTTACTTTCAAAAGGCTACAGTTAGAATTCTGAATCAATTTACCCCCAAAGACAATGGTATTCATCCATAAGACCATCAACTAAACTACATTTATCCAACTATCAGTAATGAAATGATAAACAACATGTAGTTAAGAAAGTTTTAGAATGTAAAACAGAAAGTCAAACTCAATACACATAAATAGAAAGTCTTTATCACTTGTTTCAAAATATAAATAGATGTTTTAACATCTTTAATCTATGTTATACATATAAATCGAATATGATCATGTTGTGGACATTTTGCGTCCTGCAATAGAAGATTTAAATTTAGTTATTTGTTTAATGAATTCTTTTAAAGTTGTAGAGCGCCGAGTAAACCTGAATAATACATTTTTTCTAAAATAGCAAATAAATAATATATTTGTGTACTGTAAGTGACCTAATAGGTGATAATTCAACAAAAAAAAATCAAAATTTAAGGATGCGAATTGTTATAGGACCAAATAGCCACCATAGTTTATCATGGATAGAGAACATAGTAAATTAATTTAAATTTCGATTTGTTGGATCTTGCACTATCAGTAGGCGATCATCCATTAAACGCCGTTAGTGGAAATCGACTGTACGGGCCTTGGAAACATTATTAAAAATATTAATAATTTGTGTAAAATCAGAAGAAATGATTTGGGAAGAGTTGGGATGAAAAACTCAATATTTGGAAAGATAAAAATAGATTTTTATCGAATTGAACTAGTTATTAAATAGAATTAAAATCTATTTAATTTTATAATAAATAAATTGGATTTGAAATGGTTTTAAAAATAACCAGAATTTCCAATATGTGAATTGGAAGGGAATTGGATCAAAATTATCTTTGGGATATTTCGATATTGGATTCCGTGATTATACAGGTATTGTTATGGAAATTTGGAAGATATATTTTATATCGTTATTTCCAATACGATATTTGTGGGTTTCAGAATTCGGTATTGAATATAAGCCGATATAATTTCTATACAGAGCCTTATATTTAATATCGAATTGGATTTTGGGTTTATCGTGAGCCATGTTTTAAAGGACATTAGCTCTTTAACCCAATTAAAGATAAGATTAATTTCTTAACTTTGAAAAGTCATTAAGTAATGATGTTTTAGATTAAAACTGAATTAGAGTTTTAAAGAATCTTTAATTAGATTGGAAGAAGAATTAGATAATTTAAATTATCAAATTCGGGAAATGATCGAGAAGGGAGTACCACCAGTTTTACTCCAGGCGATAGTTAAATCTTTAATTAGATTTGAACGTGAAATGGTAATTAATTTTACGGATAACACCGTGGTGTTAGATATGGAGTGCCACCAGTTTTGCTCCATGGGATAAATAGGTTGGGATTGGGAAATAAACCAAATGATTACTTCGGTAAGGTTCGCTAATCTCGACTAGTTTGGAAAACCGTAATTTGGTTTAAAAACATGAAAAGAATATTCTGAATTGGAATGAGGCGTATGTTGTGTTTGTGTAACACTTATTTATAATATACGCGAGTTATTCAGAAAGACCGGGTTTATCCCATTCTGAATGGCTGATTCGGCGATAAGTCGAAGGTGAAGACGGTGGTTGAAGACCGGAGGTCTTCACGTCGTTTGGATGATTCCTGATGATCTTGATTGGGCCGTACACCCAAGAGGAGGGAATAAGTTGGTGATCGTCCAGATGTACTTGGAGATCGATGGATATGTGAGGTACAAGGTGCCTCCGGTTTCATTCAGACCCAGAACGAACTTGTAAATGGACTGTGTGTCTAACATTAGATATCATTCTGTGTGATTGATGTATATCAGTTGCATGGAGTGGTATGCCTGTGTGGCATGCCAAGATGCAAAGGATCAAGGCTTCTATTGAAAAGCAAAGTCTTGTGGTTGATGGTCAAAGCACGGCCTGTGTGGCATAGCTTTGTGTAGCATGGATTCGCGAGCCTCACACCCCGGCGTGAACCAGAAACGGGAGAAGGATCCAGGGAGGACATGTGTTTTCTTCTAGCTTGAAGTGGCGTCGGTGCTTTACTAGCCTGACGAGTTTGACTTATGTGGTTGTTGCTGTTGCGAGGCGCCTCGGATATATCGGTCGTTCTCGAACCGATGGAGTCATTGGACTCACTTACGCCCCATAGGACGGGGAAACGCAGCGTTCCGGTATTATAATCCACATCGGTGGACCAGCCCTGTGGCTCCAAGGGGCACTTGCGGCTGTTCCTGAGACTCGGGCTAGACAGTCTCGAATCGGTGAGGACTATCTTTTGCCTCGGTTCACAGACGGAAATCCAACTTCCAATACGCGACTTTGCGGCTTTATTTGTAGAGCCTAGTATGGCAACATAGTAGAGTGGGGCACTCATGCCGTATATGATTGATACATTTACATTTGAAGTTGATTTCTTTACCTATAGTAATAATAAAAGATTAAATTCTGCGTATCAAGCATGCTTTGGCTATTATAAGGTAAAACCCTATCCTCTGGTTTGTGTTGCATTGTGTGATGGGACCTGGGTCTTGTAATAGCTTTATTGTTCTTTATTTAGCATTGCGCTGCTAGTTATATGCACTGGTACACTTGGAGTAAAGCCGGTTCCGTGTTTTACGGCGTGGTCCCTTGATTTACCCAAATTTAAAATAAAGGTTTAATAACTGTTTTAGTTCTCACACTAATCACATGACTGACCTGGAGTTTATTGTTTTAACCTAAACTCTGGGTGCCCTTATTTTCCGCACGGGCAGCTAGTAGTTTTGGTTTTGTAGATTTATATTCACAGGATCCTGGTTCACAGCTGGAACTTTACTCGGAAAGCTTTGTATCCGTGTACTCCTTGCAGTTGTGTTTTTGTATTATTTTCCGCTTTATTGTAACTTGTAAATCTCTGATATTTATCAAATGTATAGCATTTATTCATACTCTGATATATTCTTATACTCTGATGTGATTGTTATAAAATAGCAATGGAAATGTTCTTCTGTTTGTGTTCTATTTTGTCGTGTTCTCAATTCAATCCGCAATTTTCTTCACGGGGAAGTTCGGGTCGTTTCACTTGAGCACTTCTGTAAAATCCAAATAGTCATCTAATAAAATGGCCAATGAACATGTTACTTTCAAAAGGCTACAGTTAGAATTCTGAATCAATTTACCCCCAAAGACAATGGTATTCATCCATAAGACCATCAACTAAACTACATTTATCCAACTATCAGTAATGAAATGATAAACAACATGTAGTTAAGAAAGTTTTAGAATGTAAAACAGAAAGTCAAACTCAATACACATAAATAGAAAGTCTTTATCACTTGTTTCAAAATATAAATAGATGTTTTAACATCTTTAATCTATGTTATACATATAAATCGAATATGATCATGTTGTGGACATTTTGCGTCCTGCAATAGAAGATTTAAATTTAGTTATTTGTTTAATGAATTCTTTTAAAGTTGTAGAGCGCCGAGTAAACCTGAATAATACATTTTTTCTAAAATAGCAAATAAATAATATATTTGTGTACTGTAAGTGACCTAATAGGTGATAATTCAACAAAAAAAAATCAAAATTTAAGGATGCGAATTGTTATAGGACCAAATAGCCACCATAGTTTATCATGGATAGAGAACATAGTAAATTAATTTAAATTTCGATTTGTTGGATCTTGCACTATCAGTAGGCGATCATCCATTAAACGCCGATTGTAGAAAAGTTCTGCAGATTTTGGCTCAAAGTGGATTTTCTTTTCAAAAAATTGCTTTGTTAAAACCGAATTCCACCAATTGGAATCAACCAATAAAATTGAATGGTGAAAGACAGGGAAGGGCATTCGACTGTAGGAACTGGTCGATATGCGAAGATTGCCGCTTCATATAGATGGATTTTAGTAGGTCGGTTACACTTTTGCAAAGGGTTGAAAAGGGACACAATTTCAAACTTTATATATATTAAAATAACAAAAAAAATAGTTTGAAGACCATAGAATATCAGTAAGGAAAAATGTCATAATTTCTTAATAAAACGATGCTTTTAAATTCACCATATAAATGTAATAACTTTTGATTAATAATAGCATCTTTATGTAAATTTAGAATAATCTATATTAGAATTTAGACATGTTTCAATTAATTTATTTTATATAGAAATAAATATATATATTTATATTAAAATTTATCGAAACTTGTATATAAATATCAATGCATACCCACAAAAGAAATGAAAGTCAGGGATTAAGACAAATAATTGATTCTAGTTTTCAAGATACATAACAGCAGGCAAGAACTTAAGCTATGCAGACATTTTAACACACCTCTCTCCATACACACCAAATAGCACATGAAATTATGGGAATGAAATACCAGAACAGTGCAAAACACAAAACATTGAGATTTTCAGACACGTCTTACTTATGGAACCACAATAAAATTGCAGAAAAAATATATGTAAAAGAAGGTTGAACAAAAAAAATTACCACAGTTCAACAACATTTATTCAAACCTTCCACCAGACAACTTGTATGTTGTAGTTGTGGTTCCATATCGAAGATGGCTGCAAAACAAACATAGCGCAAAAAAATAATATCATATAACTGATATAGTCATTAGAAGATGATTCAATAGGAAAAAAAAATCAGCCAATGCAGCACAATCTTATAACTAAACAAATACTATAAGATACTTCTATGAAAGTTTGTGTTTTTCCACTGGAACCATTAATTAGTATTTCAAGAAGTTTTGGGCTAATTAGTTCTTGCATGGTTTACTCAAATCCAAGTATTACAATTTTTTCAATTTTTAACTATTTAATAAATATAGTCGAATACTACATTTAGTACACAAAACAATCTTTGGCACACCCAATATGCAATGAACGGAATGCATCTAATTTTGGCTGGTGTGAAACTGTTGACAATAAATTAGGAGTTTCCACCCTAGTTATCATATTATAACTTGATGTATGAAAACATGTATCTCCAGATTTGACAGGGCATGCATCTTAAAATTCGACAGGGTTTATAATAAATTGTCTTATAGTAAAATGACAACTAACGTCATCCGAATTCCAGTAAGTTTGTTCAAATTTTGAACTTCTGTATTTAGGTTAACCGAGAAATTTTCAAACATCAGATAAGTTAGACACATAATTATAAATCAAAATAAAAAAGCTAAACTTAAATGAAGGTGCTCTTGTATGGGTTCGCTGCTTCCTGGGAGCCATCTCTTTTAATGAAATTCTTTGGATTATCATTGAAAGTTCCCAGTCGTAATAAATTGAAAAAACTAAATCTGAAAAAGAATTAAAAAGGGAAACCTGAATTAAAGTGTCTGTGTCTTCAATCTGCATCTTTACCGGAGCAATCATAACAATTCGTTGCCGACGGATCATTGTTAGCATCGTTATAACACTACAACAAAAATGTCATATTACAACTCTAGTTTTACAACTGTCACAAAATGCCAGTTGTAATAAAGATTTTTTACAACTGTCATTTCCTGATAGTAGTAATAAATATATTTTTAACAACTATTTTATTTTGTCAGTTGTAATAGATACCGATTACAAGAGTCATTTTCTGCCAGTTGTAACAGATGCCTATTTTTAACAACTCTTAATTTTTGCCCGTTGTAATAGATAGTTATTACAACTTTCGTTTTTGGCAGTTGTAACAGATGCATATTTTTAACAATTCATTTTTTGTTTGTTATAATAGATTTCCATTACAACTCTTCTTTTTTGCATGTTGTGATAGATGTTTGTTAATATCTTTTCTGTTTGCCAATAAATTAATAATTAAAATTCAATAACAATTCTTAGTAATTAATAAAAAATAATTATAGTTTATAATCATATTAAATAATAATATTTAATTTGAAATATGAATAATTAATATTAACATTCAATAATTAATAATTAGTATAATAATAATGGTTACAAATAATAGTAATTATTTTTATTAAATAATTAATAATTAATAAATAATTTTTTGATATTTAATAATTAATAAACAATTTTTAATATCTAATAATTAATATTGATAACTAGTATAATAAATTATTATTATCACTAAATAATTAATAATTAATTTTTTATAATTAATAAATAAGAAGTAATCATTAATATTAATTATTAAGAAGTAATAATCAAGAAGTATTATTTAATTATTTAGTAATTAATTTTTGATAATTAATAATTAAAATGATTTTATTGTAAAGTTGTATAAACTTATTTTAAATAGTTTTGTTCTTCATGTCGTACTAGAGTCCTATTTAATATTAATAATATCTAATATTTAGTAATTAATAATACTAATATTTACGAAAAATTAGTATTTAATAATAACCTTAGGAATCAATAATTATTCATATATTAAACAATTAATACTTTAATAGATAGTAAATATTTTTAATAGTTAATGTTAAGTGTTTAATAATCAATAATTAGCAACATATATATAATAAGTTTTTAATAATTTATATTCAATTATAAATAAGAAGAAATAAGTAATAATTAATAATAACAATCATTCATAAGTAATATTTAACATTTTAATCAAAATTAACTCTAAAGAAATCAACATTATATTTAATATAAATCTTTACTTATTAATTCTAACTTATAACATTTAGTTCTATACATTTCGATGAAATTTTCGTTATGACCAATGAAAATCTGATGGTCATAAAATGCCAGCTAAAGGTAACGGAACTTAGTGGTTAAAATGAAAATTTGGTTCCAAGTAACTTACGTTCTTCTTTCTTAATCAAAATTTAGGTGGGAAAAATAAAAATTTAGGCGGGCCGCCCCTCTCGTACTGCACCCTAAATCAAAATTGAAAACATTTCGTCTGGACAACTCTAAACAAAATCCACTTTTCGATTTGATGGCCACCTACTCTGTAATGACGATTCCTCCTCTTCCAAATTAGATCTAAAAGAAAATCTCGACTTTTCTCACGAGCTAATGGATCCCGTCAGGTCCTTACGCCTCCACATCCTCTGTGATAACAGTCCATCCATCGCTGAACAGACATCGAATCGATTAACTTCACCTTTTCCTTGCCGAGTTGATGCTTAGGATTGGATGTCTGAAAATCTCACGTTCTAGATTGCTCCTGCTATTGACCTGATGCGATTACTGTTGTTTATGAAGCCAAGCGATGTCTTTTATTGTTGCTATCGTCGAAGAAATCGCCATCGCCTGGATCTGGATGTTGTGTCCATTTCAGAAGGATGATGACGGAATCTGAACTGCTTTCGGTTGCCTTGCCGTTGGTTTGTGTCGTTCTAGATTTGAGGTAAAGCTGCTGTATTATATATATATTGCATTATATTTCCTTCCAGACATTGAAAGGTACCTTTCTAGTTTTTCTGTATTGCGCATTGATGGCAAGTAAGAAAATCATTAGGACTGAAAACCTATAAACCAATCTGCAGGGACTTCAATTGTCAGTAGATTTGGGTTAGTAATTAAAAGAGAAAGCATGATCAGTTACATGTTTGATGTTATCCATTTATTGTAAACTTGAAAGGGGAAGGGTATGAACACTATGTATATTTATCGTAATGGTCTTGAAACTTGTGTAGATGTCTTCAATAGCTTGAAAATCTTTGTTTTTTTCCTCCTTTAAGAATATGGTTATCAAAGTTCTCGATTTTGTTGATGCGTTTGTTTGATATAAATCTTTCATGCATTTATTTGTTTTACAGACCTTTGCTTCAAAACATGTTATAATATGTACCAACGAACTTATATTGATAGCAAGGTTGATGTCTGCAATAAGGACAGCGTATTGTGTAAACCACAAAAACTCTTGGCGTTATGATGTTTGTACATGCTCAGTCTATTGAACAAGTTAGGATTGCAGACCAAAGCAGTTTTACTTGGTATGCCTTCACAAGCCGATCACTTCAATGAAGGGCCATTTGAGTAAATGTAGAAATTTCTCCTTTAGGGAAAAGCAAGATATTTGGTCAGTGCTCATCTGACCCGAGTCTCACGTTGGAAGTTGGTGTTTTCTTCTTTTTATATTGTTATCCCCTATTTTCTCATTTCCCACAAATATGCATATTTCTGCTGCCCATGCCCTTTTCAACTCCTTCAGATATCCATTTTGCCAACTACTTTCTTCCTTAAGAGCACGCCTTATACATTTTTGTCTCCCTGTTTTCTTTATGTAACATTTATTTTGTTATGATTTTGAAATTTGCTTCTAGGTAAAATTTTCATTTCAGCTAGAGTTCTAGCATACCTAGATCTCATAAAACTATGCTGTATTTAAATTATTTTAAAAAATCAACATATATCAGATAATAAAGGTATTACGCTAGCTACTCGACATGTCGTAAACAGACAAACGAAAATAGATGGAGCAACAAACTTTTTGAAGTCAAAGTTCTCAGCAAAATATATGTTTTATCTATTTTGAAAGTGCTAGGCATACAATTTTCTTATATCACTAGCTAGTTGAAAAGAAGAAAAATAAAAGTAAGAGGTGCCTGCCATGAAATGCATTAGAAGATCCAACAAATGTGTAGATGAAGCATGCTGACATGCGTTTTTAGGTTTACTCGGTCAGTACTTCATTGTGGAAGTTTGGTATGCTGCCACCCTTGTAGCTTTTCACCGAATACATCACAAGAGAGTCGAAAATCTATATATTAGTCGACAATGTAGAAGAGCCACTACTGTTGCTTTTCACCTCATACATCACAAGAGACTCGAAAATCTATATAATAGTGGATATATGTTGCTACCATTTATCCATTACTCACAGTCGCTTCCCACTATTGCTTTTTAATATACTTACTTCAAGTTTATTTTTCTGCTTTGTTTTATAAAAACTCTGATGTATAAAAATATAACCCATTTAATCAGTTCACTGATAAAAAAATTCCTTTATATTTAAAGGTTTGAGAGTCGTAACATTAAGCCTTTGTTTGTCATCTTAACAGGTACTTTACTCCATTGTCAAGATCACAACCAGTAAGTTTATTTTATTAATAGATTCCTGTGTCATTAATATTCTTTTCATTAATATGTTTGTGTTGTTAAATAAATAGTTGTTGATGCATTAAGTCATTGAAAGTGTTTGCAGCTTGATGGCAGTGTTTTTGCTTCTCTGTTGTGTGGGTTGTAGTTTGTTCCTCCCAGTATGTGACTTCAATACCTCGTTTGCTGAGAATAAGCTGACTGTTTAACGTCAGTTCTTTTTCTGAACATGGTATGTCTTTTTTTTGAATCTTTTTTTTTTTTTTTTTTGGATAGGCACGTCCCTTTTCTTGGATCCTGCCTAAAGCAACCCAATGTCTACAGCCGGCACTGGACGCAACTATTACATCTGATAGAATGCAACATATAATGATTAAGTGGATGAAAAAACTAGGTGTTGGAATTATATACACATTTTCCTATATAGCTAATTTGACCTATTCTGTGGGAAACAACGTTAAATTTTTTGACAATTTACAATGTTGTAGTGTTTTAGTAGACTTTGACTATGTTAGGTTAAACAATTTTTCTAGTGGAACAGGTCGAGTGGGTGCTGTGCCAAAGAATTTAATGATTAGATGCCTAAAAGTGCACATGGCTAGGGGAATAATTGTTAGTGTTACTAAACAAGAGTGTCATAGTATGATACTTGGTTAGCAAAACTTTGCTTATGTTGAGTTACTAGTGCTACACTAAACATAGCTTGTAATTAATAGTTGTTGAGGCCTTTACATATGCTTCAACGTTTGTGAGGTTGGAACGATTGCATAGAAATATTTGCTCTTAAGCAAATTGTGTTTGCCATTGTTTGCTTGGATTGACCATGAGTCAGTAATATTTCTTTTCCTATCAATTTTATCTTTTGTATTTAGTTTAGGTAACAAAGCACACATATGTCTTTCGTACTTAATTTTAATTAAAAATTTGTGTTTTTTGTCTGCAGTCACATCAGAGTAACAAGTGGTTGGAACTACTATTGCTTGGCATAATGAGTTTATCTCTTTTGATTAGTAGATATGTAATTTTATCAATATATATTGTGGATTTATGTTTTGTAATGGAGATTAATTCACAAATGATGTAAACATGAATTATTTTTTATTATTATGAATGCGAATAGCTCATGTTGTTTCAAGTAACTTAAATTGTTGTGGTTATTATTAATGAAATATTGATTTTAATTATAATATCATGATATTTATGTTTAATAGCAGTTGTAAAGAGTTAAATTATAATAGTAGCAGCTATTGAAAATATGTGTTGCGATAAACTTAGCTACAGCTCTAAATAGTAGTTGTAAAAATGTTTTTAACAAGAGCTAAAAGCAGTTGTAAAAAAGGTCTTTTACAGCTGCCAAAGGTTGTTGTGAAAAAGTCTTTTACAACTACTGTAAGCAGTTGTAAAAGGAATCCTTTACAACGGCCCAAAACAGTTGTAAAATGATTCTGCTCTATTATAACTCTGGATATAAAGACTGACGGGTGCCCATTGTAATAGACCTATTGCAACTGTTTTTGGCAGTTGCAAAAGGGTATTTTTGTTGTAGTGTAATTAGGGTCACACAGAAAACTATTTTATCGCTTCCGCTGAGTAACCCTAATTCAGCAGATAGGAGATTTGAGTAGAGGAGTCCCAATGAATTCAAAGTGACAAAAACTGATAGTTCGGTTGTTTCATGAATGAAAAGGAGATTTATTTGATGGAAGAGGAGGTTCGTCCGTGGAAATGTGATGAACTGTTCAAACGAAAGCTGTTTCATTTTCTGAAAGATGGAGGGAAGTTATGTGTTTTATTATTATTATTATTATTTCCATTAGAAAAGGGTAGTGTCGCTGAGAAGTGATTAACGCACACAAGAAACAAATATAGATGTCCACGTAATCAAAGTTTGGATTTTGTTTTCTATTATAGGTAATAGATAGTTAATATAATATGAACTAAATAGCTTTATACAGAACAATTTGATTAAAAAATAAGTATATAACAGTTAAATATTTTTAAAAAAAAATTAAAATAATTATAAGATGTTTAATAGTTAAGTTAAATATAAATAGGTATAAAATAATAATTATATAAAATAGTCTCTAGTTTTGTATAAAATAATACTAGTTTAAAGTGATCTAGTTTAAAATGGTAACCCAATTCGAACCATATATCCAAATGTTCAAGTTCAACATATAATCAATTCAGTTATCAAAACTTCACTTAAAATTAATTCCAAGTAGTATATTCTAATTCCAATACTTTCTAGTCATTATTCAAGTTGAGTTTAGATTTTATTACTTCAATCAAATTCTTAAAATTTCAAACTTACTTTAAATCTCATTTCTTCCATTTCATGACCATTAAATCCCAGATTTTAGATTTAATCAATTCTAAAAATTACTTTAGTTATATTTAGATTCAAACCATTCGTTTCATAAATTATTATTAAATCAATTTATTAAGTTCCATTACCTAACAAACTCATATAAAACTCAGTTCACTATCTTCTAAATCACATCCTAAAATTAATTTAACTAAATTTGATAATTTCATTTCAATTAAATCATTAAACAAACTAAGTTACAATTAAGTTCCAAATCTCTTTTTTAAACTTTTCTTAATTTGAATTATTAAAAAATCTATATTTATGTTTTTATGAAAATCTATACTTGTGTATTAAATTTTAAAATTTAATTAATATTAAACTAAAATAAAGATATATCAAATTGCTTATTTTAAACTATTTAAATTTTAAAAATAATACTATATATTTAAAATAGCTTTGTTGAATCAAAATATGTTTAAACTTTGAAAAAATATTTTCAAAATAGACCAACGGTATCCGTAAATAATTTTCTACCTAGGCCAAGTAATACAGATATGTATCATTTCAACCCGTAATTTAAAATTCAAATCCCGCGTATATATCATTTCAACCTACATCCCAAATCGATTCAATTTATTTCCTAGATCTATACAGTGATTTGGGTATATATCATTTCAACCCATAGGGAACTTGCAATATGACAATAAATAAATAAACAATATAAATAACTCAACAAGTCAAACATATACATGAAATAATACATGTCACATGTACATGTTCATATCAGATATATCAGCCGTGTCATCCATGTACAACATAGAATAAGATTTACTAAAAACAACCCTAAACATTTCATATAATTTCAAATGCGTTGAATTTCACTTTTACAAAAATGTAAGTCAAGTGCGAGACAAACTCACCTTTCTTGACACTGAACGATGACGGAAAACGAATAGACGTGGAATGGAACAACGACATCGAAGCACAACTCAAAATTGATTCAAATACGACAACACCTCAAATTTTATTTTTATAAGAAGAGGAGGAAACTTCTCAGCAAAACAACCCGATAAATGAATTTTTTCTTTATGGATATAAGAAGATGCAAATCAAAACACAAGTCAACATAACTAAATTTCTAGCACAAGTAAACACCAGGAAGAGGAAAACTACACTTACTTGGTTGATTATTTTAACCTGTACCTCTTTTATATATACTCAACACACACACAAACTACTCAAATAGTAGATACACACATAGAAGACATACCAGCAACACATCACTACAGAACAATTCTATTATAATTTTTTTATATGGGATAGAAACTTAACCCAACAAAGTAAATAAGAAACACTCACACGACTCACACCACTCACGCATACACAAACACACGCGCACATAGGTCGGAGTTGGTTGATTCGGGTGGAAGGAAATGAGGGGTCACGTCCTATTGGCAGCACAAACACATGTGCGGGGAGGTGGGAGCCAATCGGGTTGTGAGTTTCAGGGGTTATCGGGTTTTGGTGGACATAGGTTCGGGTCTCGGGTGCAAAGGGTTTGGAGAGGAGCATGGCGGTTTCTGGCAACAGGTGGCGCAGAGGCTGGATCAACGCACAAAGGGAAGGGTGACTCGGGTTGAGGCACAGGAAGGAGTAGTTGTAGGCAAGGCGACAAATCGGGTGGGCGTCATAACGAATCAGGTTCAAGGTTTTAATGGGTTTTGGTTTTAGGAAAGGAGGGGTCGTGCACAAGCGCGGGGAGGCCAGTGGGGTGAAGGAGGCACGACGAACTCGATGGGTTGGGGGAACTTGATGAGGGCTTCGTCCATGGTGTGGAGGGCGGCATAAGATCAAAGTAGAAGGTGGAGAAAAATCACTCTTTTGCTATGCATGAAGTGGAACAGGGAAACAAACAAAAATGAAGTAAATGGCTTTGGAAAAATTAAAGGGAACAAATGCTTTGGAAATGAAAAAGCAAAAGGGCCGGTATGGCAAACCAAAAAGTGAACGGTTTTGTTTGTAAAATAAAAGGAACGATTTGAATACAAACAGATATTGTAAATTGAAAATGGAATTTCTTTGAAATAAAATAGATATGAAAAATTATATACCTAAGTTTTATATTTAGATCTAAAATTAATAAACAAGGATTTGAAATTTGTGATTGATAATTTGATTAGAAACGATAAAATAAAAATTGAAATTTTATTTGCAAAAACTAATTTAAGATTTAGATTTGCGATGGTTTTGCTTGCTGAGAAATTTTAAAAGAGAATAAGAAAGAGATCTAAGAGGTGAGAAGGAATGAGGTAGGAAGAGGAAGACTACGTGATTTATTAACGTAAGAGGAACCCTTCAGATACTAAACGTAAATAACCCACTTAACCAATAATATCCAACCTAGTAAGCACAACCCAAATCTTATGGACCAATAAACTATATACTAGTCCAGAAATCAGGGAAGAATACAATAGAAATACAATTTCTGATACACACAAACATGTTATCAATAATGCATGTTTTTGTGGTGTAAGTCTTGATTTTGAACAAATAAAATAGGATCTCAACCAAACGAAAATTGTTAAACAACTGGAATTCAATACAGATTAATGAAAAAAAAAATTGAATTTTTATGATTTTCAAGTTTCAACTCAAATTCAAATTCTTGACCAATTGATCAAAATTGACTTTTATAAAAAAAACTTCAATTTAATAGTTTTGAAAAACTAATTATACTATAATGCCAGTGAATTCAAATTCAAATAATAATCTTGATTTAATTTGTTCAATAAATAAGATTTGAATTGACAAACTTTGTTTTCTGTTATTAAATTCATACGTGTATCAAAATCAAATTCATTCATTTCATAAATTCCAAAATAAATTAAGTTTGAAATCAAAAGTCATAATTTTAAATTAAATCATTAATCAAATTTCACTTAAAAATTCAGGATTTTACAACAAGATTTAAGCATACGAGTTTATAATTGTTATATAAATTCATTCAATTTCCAAAGTGAATCACTAGTTGTTGTTATGTTCCTTTTTTGGTACAAATTTTCCATAAATTCTTTATAGATCACTTTGGTTTTCTGAATGATGCATACAATGGTAAATATGGCTTACAATGCTAACATTTCATTATTTTAAAATGTTAGCATGTGTACTAGATAAGATGTAGTATACATATAAATAAAATTGAAATATACATATGTACGAAAGTGGCTATCCGCCCAAAAAAAAAAAAAAAACCGAAGGCAAAAGAATTAAGTAAATACAATGCATAGCATATATGTCCAAAAGTAAAAGATATAAATAAACAAAGCTGTAAGATGGATCAGATCTAAGTCCCACGTCCTTGCATTTCATGATATATTTGTTGACGTTTTTGGTTTTATATTGTTTCAATGTCTAATTACATTGTCGAATGCAATAACTTAGTCATAATGGTGAGTTAAGAGGATCTAATAGAGATGACTTGTTATATACGTTGATTTTTTTTTCTACCGAATATATTTGATAACTTTTTGTTAAGCCTTATTTAAAAAACCAAAGTTTCATTTCTATTGAAATATTAAAATTGTTATAGTAAGTTGTTGTGTTGATGCTTTATTAACAGAGGATGCTTGTAAAAGTGTAAATCACTACAAGAAAACAAAATAACTTTTTACACAAAATTTCATATGCTGTTCCTATGCCAACTTGCAGAGCGTAGGAAAGACGTAAGAAATAAATAGCAAAAGGTAATGGCGTACGGAAAAAGTTGAAAATTTTCTACGTCTTTCCCACGCCTTCCATAATATATAGAAAATTAACTAAGGCGTATAAAAGATGTAGAAAATTTACTATGTTAAAATTATCGTCGTAAGAAAGACGTAGATAATCTCCTACGTCATTCCTACTCCAACTCTAAGGACATAACTATCTTTCTCTTTGCTGCTTTATTGTTAATATGTTGGTTTATATCTGTTCATGTATTTTTACAGAGAACAGTGCTCCACCTGCTTGTAATTTAATCAAAAATTAATATTCACTTTCACTCGATACATGAGAATATTTTCGCTCTATCGTTAAATATTTTTGCACTTTTTTCATGGATTTACAAACTTTTTCCTAGGATTTTTCATAAAATATGTGGAGAGTGTCCTACCTTTGTATGTGGTCACGAGCAGAGCCGGCTCAGGGGCCAGGCGGAGCAGGCGGCCGCCTGGAGCAACCCCCCTCGCCGGAGCAACCGAGAATGGTGGTGGTGGCAAACAGGTAAAGTAAGAACGGTATAAAAAGAAAATCGATAGCTATGCTTTCATAAGTAATAAATTGGCTTAGTGGTTGTGTGTATGTTTCATTTACTTTAGGTCAGTTGTTCAATTCCTGTTGCCCTACACAGGTGCATGTAAATTTTTGAAACTCTTTTTCCAGTAAGGAAAAAAAAATTCTTCATTAGGCCTGGGGCAACCCCTTTTCCCAAGTTTCTCGATCCGGCTCTGGTCACGAGGAAGCTTGTTGTGCATTGATATGTTTATGTCAGAATTGATTGTGTTCTTCCTGTGAAACTTGGCTACGACACTAAGCTAATGAGCTCTAAAACAATTGGTTAGCGAAGGACAACGATCATTATATGTACTTGAATTGAACAATTTTAAAGCATTCATATCTCTATGTATCATAGCTTTAAGTTTCAGTTTTCTACAAAAGATTTGTCATTGAAAGTTAACACGTAGCTGTTTGAATTTTGTGTTCTTAAACACTTGCTGTATACATATTAAGGCACACATGACTGATCAAATTTTTTGTTCTTAAACAATTGTGTATAGAAATTAGGGAACATGAGATTTGCGTGGTCAAAAAACAAATGGATTACTGGTTGAATTTCTTTTTTCTTGGGTTTGTTTGAAGTTGGTTTATTTTCTTTTCTTTTTACTGTCTACAAGTGTGAATCCGTGCTACGCACACGGGGTTCGTTATATAGTATATTTAACATTGGCTAAACCGACTAAACAGAATAATAAGTAAATGAGATCAATATGGAAGGGATCCGTAATACCTGAGATTAACTAAAAATAACCCAAACTCTGGATTAACATGGAAAGACACGTGGAACTTCAGAATTGTGTCAATTTATCTTATAATATATTTAACATTGCATTTTTTTAAAATTATAGTCATCGGTATTGAAATCATGTGTTTAAGAATTGTTATTTGTATTCTATTTCCGTGAACAATATTGAAGAACTTTTGATGATATATACTAAATATCAAAGCTATAGTATAAACATGTTTTCGAGCGCAATGACTTTATACAACAAACAATAATATAAACTACCATTTGTTTCAAACTTTTTGAGGAGTGCATTCAGTTTTTAGTTATTTTTTGAACGTAAATGATATAGGTTAGACATAACATTATCTTCTACTTAATATTTATATTGTGCAAACATACATACACATGCGAATTGATTTTATGATAGTGTTCTAAACATGAAATAAAAAAAGATTGTGCAAATGATATACGTTAGACATCAACATTTACATTGCTACACTTCATAATATTAGCAATACTAAATTTGTTAAAATACTACAAAAGAATGAAAGCATGTGAAGTTCTATACATATTCCACGGTTCTAAAATTTAAGTACCTCCACTGAAAAAGCTGAGACTAAACCACCATGCATAATCAAACTTCAAGTACCTCCACTAAAAAAGCTGAGACTAAACCACCATGCATAATCAAACTTCAAGTACCTCCACTAAAAAAGCTGAAGACTAAACCACCATGCATAATCAGTTAGGAGACACGAAAATAGTACAGAAATATGAATTAGAATTATATTTTTTCTATTACACTTATCATGAAAATAGTTAATCTTTCAAATAAGTAGAGTAGGCTTACTAATCCAATCTCATTGCAACATACATGCCACGCGTTATTACTAATAAGTCAGCAAAGTTCCAATTATATTTATCTATAATGACTGTACCATAAAGCCCAAATATTGGATTGTACGGGATAATGAATGCGTGACATGGATGGTCAACCGCATGCGGAATGAAATTAACATATAATTTATCAAAATACAACGCAAGTTGTATTACAGTTTTTGTTTTACAGTACATTACATTAACTTGGTTGGATTTACATAAATCATTACAAAAAAAAGCAGCAGTAAAGTTGAACCGTCATTACAGCAGATCGCACAGTGAACCATCCTTTACATTTCTTTTATACTTTGCCCATAGACGTGCGGTACCAAAAAATTAAAAATAAATAGTTGTTTCAGTTTAGTAATAATGAATATAAGATCAAATCCTACGTAAAATTTCTAAAAGCCTAATTTTATAAGCCAGCAAATCCACAAAAATAAAAATTTCAAGCCTACATGTCAAACAATAAAATGTTGAATATTTTTAATATTGAGCAATTTACTGTTAAACCGTAGATGCACCAGAAAACACTGATTGTATATATGCGTAGCTCCAAAATTATTTCTCAAAGTAAACAATAGTATCTCTCCAGTTGTTATGTTGGTAAAGAATATTATGCATGCAGTATGAATTAGTTATGTTGTGTAAGCAACATCAATAATGTAAACTGTGCAACTTACCACCACTCACCATCAATCGTCACGTGTAAAAATAACAATTAAAAATAAGAAAGTTGGGGTTATCCTATAAGTAAAATAACATCAAAATATAACAAAACCGGCAGACGTGCTCAAAATCAGGAACAGTGTACATCTAATCAATGTAAGTACTGCCAACAAAAAGTATGTTAAAAATTACTAAACTGAAATAAAATAATAATTAGCTGATAATATACACCTCAAATTCAATGGTTCCAATGATAGTTGGAAAACATGAAAAAAAATGCATAGTAAAAATCTATGCATTCTGCATACCTGATTGATTAACTGAAAAAAGTCACCTTTATTTTTGTTTTTCCTCCTAGTTTTAAGGAAGCTCATTATCCTTACCTTCATGCAGATAGTAGATCCATGCTATTTGATAAGGAGTCTAACTATCAACTCAATAGTAAAGCAGAACAACCAACTGTCAATCAGTACCTCGGCTACCATAATAGAATCAGAAACTCAAAGCTCATCCTTATTAAAGCAGAAGAGAACTTTAGCCAACCAAGCCCTAACCATAAAAAGTAAATTTTGTATCAGTTAGACAACAGAAAAAAAAAAAAAAAAAAAAAAAAAAAAAAAAAAAGCATTTCCTTTCTACTTTTTACCAAAGTGCTACCCAATTGATATATAAGCGATGTAACTATAAATTTGTAATACATAGATGCCTATACTTTCCAGGTATTTGAATCTAAGGCAGAATATAATTTGTGTGTCTTTACCCGGCCATTTCAGAAACTATACTATAGTAAATACGGGTAATTTAAATCCATGGAACCTTTTATTAGTTAAACCAATTGCATGTGCCACCGACATAAACGTATGATAATGATACTAACAATAGCAATGTGAGGAAAGGTGATTCAACAGATTTTTAACAACCACATTTATCTTCTTTTTTTAACAATACTTATTGATGAAAATTTTCACTATTTCTGAATGTTAACCTATTACTGAATACTCCAATATAACATACAGGGGAGTTGGTGCAAGAATCTGAAAATAGATATTTGTAATGATATAAAATTGAATGATATAATCTTACATATAATTTAAGAGAAAATAGGTTTGGGTCTATGTTCACCCATTTCTTGTAATCTCTTTAAGAGTCCATATTATACACGATAGGGATCAAGTTATTCATGGATAGTACACTAATTTAATGAGGAAAGTGAGACACCATTAATTGACTTCAGTTTTTTTGAAAATGTTGAACATAAGCAAGAGCAGCATTAGATATTGAGCAGCAAGAATAACAAACCTGGGTAATTGTTGAGAAAATGTACTTGATGCCAAATTTGAACAGGCTAAAAAACATATATGAATGTTTAAAAAAGGCAAAACAATTATGATATAAGTTTCAGACAAAAGATTGCAAAATATAATTTTTTTTTTTTTTCAAAACCTACAAATTTGACAAATAAGAGTAAAACATATTTTTATGACTGTAAGGAAAATGATGCATTCATAGTGTATTGCGTTACCCGTTTTATTAAATAACTATAGAAAACTGTAAACAAAATAATATGTAGTAAAGCTATTCATTTACCAAACTCATCTTCCCTTTTTCGGGGCGTTATTCCTACATGGTAACTTACCATTGACCAACATAATAATCAACGTTGATCAATTTTCTCAAGGTGAAAAATGATGCATTCATAGTGGAAAAAAATGATGCACGCTTAGGGGAAACCAATATTCAAATAGCTTATGATTTTATACACTTCTAAGGAGATCAAAATATTGTAGAAGCATGGAAATTATTTGAAGAATATCAAGGATTTTCTATTAGTCCATTTGAACTTACTATACGATAATTATAACTACTATATTCCCCTAGGCTTGGCTTTTATCTTGCATTTGAAAGATGTTTTTTCATAAGCATAAAAGCTTTGTAAATTCCATAAATGACACACAAATACAAATCAGGAAAGCTGACGTATCAAAATTAGGAAGGTTGATATTTGATGTAAAGTAGGAAATAACCTACCGAATTTGTATTATGTCATTTTATCCGGTCATTGTGAACCCATGCTGTTATTTGTAGTAAAAAATTTGGCAATTTTATGAGGATTTTTAACCTTCTTGAATTTTAAAATTTTAAGTATTTGTTAACATGCAATTTCATAGGTGCTAATATTTTAGCATTAAATATCAATCCTTAAAAGTTAATTCACGCATTAAAATCAAAGAAAATTTAGGCAAATATTCTAGCATTAAATATCAATCCTAAAATTAATTCAAGCGGTAGATTCAAAGATAATAATCTAATGCCTTAATTCATTGAAGCCGTGAATTAAAACACAAAATATTTCAAGCCTTAAATTCATTCAGCTGTCCATTTATCATGCACTGCCTTAATGCACTGAAACGTTAAATTTATTCAGATGTTACATTTACCATTTGATGCCTTAAAGCATTAAAACCATAAATTCAAAACATAAATGTTTCGAGCCATGATTCCAATCTAGTTATTGATCTATGCAGCAATAATTTCAATTTCCAAAGTCCGAACAAATTTATTCTGGTCTCTTTCAAGCCGTAGTAAAATTTTGCAAACCATATTCATTAAAACTTCATCATTTCGAGGAATAATTTAAGAAATAATTTATTCAAGCACTGACTCGATCGAAGCACCAACTTTATTAAATAACTATAGAAAACTGTAAACAAAATAATATGTAGTAAAGCTATTCACAAATTAAACATAAAATAAAATTTGCACCTTGTAGCCTCCTTGAATATCCTTTTCAAGTTGACGTCAGTAGATACCTGAATCCACGAAGAAATATAAACATAAACTCATTTTAGAACTAAGCAAACCAAACCAAACCAACAAAATTTGACAATAGATTTTTTTTTTAGCACATTACAGCGCGAATCCAATGATATACAAAGTATCCTTAGGCCAATCAGTTCAAATAATGAATTGGCTTTACAGAAATAAATATCATACTCTCATCTATTAGTTGTTGAAACAATGCATTGCTATTTTTTCCATTTGATATAATTTTTTAAACTGGAAAATCTAAAGTGTCATCAACAATGCACTACCTTAAAAGCTGTCATATATGTGCTTGCATAGTGTTCACATGTCTCAATCACATTACAATCATAGAACTTGCATGTAAAAACTCCATGTTCTTACAATATTTCTAGCTGCTCCCGTCATGTTTATATAGAAACAAATTAATTTGAGGACCGAAATGGTCAGCACATTCATACAAAAAATTCGATAAGACCATGTGTCGGCATAAGAATAAGAATTGTAAGAGCTACAATGGACGCTAACAAAATAACATTGGAGTATAGGTAAATCTGATATTATAAAAAGCATCAAAAAGTCAACAGCACATAGTTAGACAATTAGCAGTAAAACAAACAAAAACAGGCAATATATTTTTCTGTTCTCCTGCCCAGTGATCTTATTTTGTTGTACTACTGACTTAATATGAACAAATAAAAAAGAGGAGCAGAAGCTGGTTAAAGAGATAATAACTGAAAACATATTTTTATATGTCATATGAATAAAAAAAATTGAATATAGATTGTAGCTCTATCTAAACCTTCATGGTTGAAGAGACGGTATTTTTCAGCAAGTATATCGTCCATTACAAAGCAAACCCTTAAAGTATATTCACCTTTAAAAAGTAATCTAAAAGGAATATTTTGAGGTAAATACTAATCGGTATTAACTGCATTTTCATTTATGTTAAAATAGATAAAAAATTAAGTATTTCAATACATATTACAGTGAGGTTGTCCATTAATGAATACCAACAAATTATTACTCAATTTTGATCGCAATTCAACAAATCAGCTAAAAAATTAAGGGTAAAACAAAAAACAAACTCAAAACCTTGGATACTTATTTGGAATGTGAAGATTTGACGGATCTTTAATCAATAACAAACAATTACAACTGAACAAAATCAACATAAAGTATAAGGAATTATACCTATTAATCTTAATGAAATCCACATATAGGTGAACTAACTCCTTGTAGAACATAAACATGAGACGTAGCCAAGATGAAACAGCTTTAATGAAAGTGAGGAAGAGGATCATTCTGTTCGGTTGACATGACTTCAGATCTTGACCATACAGCCCTGCAAAACATAATAAGTAATACTCCCTCCTGTTCAAATTATAAGTCTTTCTAAGGTTATGCCCAATTTACAAAATATAAGACGTTTAGAGAGAAATTAACCATCCGTTCCCTCTTTTACCCTTTTCAAGAACTCTTTCCAATGCAACGTTTATTTGCTTGACAAAGCATGCATGCTGTTAGTGGTTGTAATTGCTTTGAGAAGCTACATGGGTGCATTCTTTGATGAAAAGGGGAGCGCAACTACATGGACACAGAATTAATTAGAGGGGTAAAGTGTCATTTTTAAGCATTCTTAATTTGTGTGAAAAGATCCAAAACGTCATATAAATTGAACAGGAGGGAGTATATTAATAACAAAAGTTGATAAGTTTTAGCTGTATATCTTCTCCCGTTTATAACTTTATTGAATCATTAATGTGTAGAGGGTTATGCTTTTAATACTTAATATTGTCTTTAATTACTGTATCATTATTGTGTAGAAGGTTATGTACGTTAACTAATGAGCAAGGTTGAGAATTCCCATTGTAAATAAATAACCATTTGGATTCAATGTACATATGGATATAAACAGGAATTAGAAAATTAACTTTGCATGTTACAGTTATAATTCTAAATACCAATACCATAATAGTATTGATCTTTAGAAGAATCTGAGTGATATTACATCGTTTTCAATAATTTAACTGCTTTAAGAGTGTTAATTTCCTTTTTTTTAATTTGCAAGTGTGGCAGGGAGCAAAATTTTGTGTTAATTAAGAATAGTAAAGAAAGCATCGAACTAAAAAGTCCCCATGTTGGTCACTGCTTTTTTAAAGCTTATGCTTCGAGCAATTGAAATTTCACTATTGAAATTACTAAAATCTATAGGAAACATACAACAGATATATGGAATTTTCATAAGCACTCTTAAGTCATAGAAATTGTATCAACTCAGATAATAAAACACAAATATGTTATAATGATTAAAATAAACTTCATTATTTTCGCACACATAGTCATGTATTACTAATCAAACAGACAGGAACCCGATTCTATCAAAAAGAAATGCACAGGCGAACGCTAACCAAATCAATGATTTTAAAGATTCACATCAAGGATACCTCTTACACGCTGATAACAATATTCAAATAATACCACAGTTACATCATACATCATGAGATAATTTATCATTCCAGACATTGGAGATAAAATGAGTAGTTAATATTACATGGTAAGGCATTGTCCTGTAGAAGTCTGAAACCTTTTGAAGCATGGTTTTCAGGAATAGTCAAATATTACTAATAAGTTATAAAATTAATAATTTATAAGCAACAGGTGTGAAAATCAATACCCATTCTTTACATGTCAAGTTCACAATTAGAAGAAAAAAGACCAATATTTAATATTATGTCACATATTCCCTGTATTTTAACATGAAGGAAAAGCAAAACTTAAGCGAATATAGCTTTAGATCCAGAACCACCTAAATTATTTTGAATTGAGTAGTCGTACATAAAAATTTGTTGTGAATGTGGTAATATATTTGCAATAGTATTAAAGAACTTAATGTGGGTAAAGGCATGATGCACTAAGCAAAGCTCAGGAATACATGGAACAACCATAAATATATGTCTGTAAAACCTTATCATGCAAGCAAATACAATGCTTGAAAGCATGACTCACGTATGTGAGGTATTGGCAAGTGCTAAACTCGACGTTGTGAGAAAATAGCTTTAATTACTGAAATTGATGTATTTGACATCCCAAACTTTTACCTAACCCTCACCCACACAAAATATGCCCCCACAAAAAAATACTGCTACAACTGGAAATGTTATGTCAATAATAACTTTTTTATTTTCAGCTTTCTAAAGAAATATAGGTAACTATATCAACAATTTAAAATATGCCAACTCAAAATACATATACTAAAGAGTGAATTTTAACCTTTTATCAAACAATAAACATACGATATGCGCATCGTAAACAATTTTAGCCAACATATCGTGAAGGTTATACAGTTTTTTGTATGCAAACCGTGAATTTCTTTCTTAAAATTCTTCAAAACAAATAAGAGGTTATGACTAAAAATTGTTTAAGTTCATACACCACCAGATCCAGTTACAAATACAAACAATGAGATTAAATCTACACATTTCAGTGGATGATTTGAATTGGAAAGAGCCTCATATTAAATTTATTTCACAGTACGTAAGTTTTTATAATTAAAAAATATATCAAAGTATACTTAAGACCATAAAGGGGGAAAAATGGCACATATGTGTGATATGAGGTAAGCAATCAAACTGTAAAAATAAAATACTAATCGAAAGAGTGGATCCTAAAGGAGAGTACTACCTGTAAGCGGCTGCCGGAAAGAGCATTTGATATATGTCTCCAACCAATAGTGCATGATTTTGACCATAACCTGTAAATAACAGCTAACATAAAGTTGGAATAGGGTAGAAATCAAAAGTCCATATATCTTATGTTAACCTATTAATCGCTGAAATAAATGATCAAATTATGAATACCAGTTTCAAACCATTCTTGAATATTTAGTCCGAAGTATGATAATCCGAGTTGTAAAACTTTTCTTGCAACCAACTATTTGGAGCACGTAGATCTGCTGCATAGTTTATTTGGATTATATGACATGTTAAATACTGAAAATCACTACAACAAATGGTACTTCTCTAACGTCAATATAAATTATGTTTATAATTTGTAAACATTGTGAGTCATAGATATGTAAGGTATAATCAGTAGGTGACCCCAAAAATAATAATAGACATAATTGTAATCGTTTATGTTGTGGTTGTATAATCAATGCCCCATTTGGTAATCTTAGTTTCGGATATCCATCCAAACAACAAAAGTGCATAATACATGTATTTTTGAAAGATAATCAATATAGAAAATGGAGACAACATACGAAGAATAAATAGATTTGTTTTGCTTTCTGTGTTTCAAATATAACAAAAGCATGCAATAAAATATAATCGTTTCTCCATCATCGTTATAACGTAGGTTTTAAATTTGATCTACTACTCACATCGTGTCTTGTGATCCATGTTGAGGACGAAGAAAATAAAAATTCAAAAACAGACCAAATGGACTCTACTTATTTTTTTATCCATTCCTTATTTGTAGAAAAACACACTTTTTATTTGTAGTTGAGTGAACTATAATACCTTATTGATTTTAAGATCAAGAAGGGTGAGCAACATGATGTTATGTCAATTGAGTCACAGCAGTGCATTTCTCAGTCCCATTATTAAGAAGCTAAACTACTATGTCTTGATTGAATATGGCTCACATCCAAGTATCCTCCAAATCGATCTCTTTTATGGAAAATGTTTACAAATATTTTGCTGAATATTAGTTAGAACTATAACAAATATGAATATGCAACAAACTTCAGTAAACCAAGAAGGCTAAAATTCTATGATCTTTTATATGGCCAATCGCAACAATTACAGCCAATCCACATTGCCCGTCTGAATTAAGAAATAGATGATATATTATTACTCGATTTTCATGTCATAATCAATTCTAGAATTTAATTGTTTCATAATATACCTTTTTTCAACCCCAATCGACAGCCTTGTAGCTTTAAAACTAAAACATAAAAACAGCAAGTTAAAACAGCGATAAGGCGAGAATATTTACTAAATAAAACATCATCTATTAATTTATGTTATAACATATAATTCATATTAACTAATTCATATTATTACATAAGCTCCTACAAATAATTTATTTGAGAAAATGCATGCCAAAAACATATATATTAACTCTTTTATGACAAAATTGAGGTATGCAATTTCTATGGAGAGATTTTATATCCTTACCTTCATTAATATACCTCATCTTGCTTTATGCTATAGAAAGAAATACGATTGCATCTATTTAATATAAGTAACAGAGATCGCTACGTATTAATATGAAAAAAAAAATCAGCCTCGTTAATGGAATTAACCCAGATTTCGATTCAATGGCCCTAATCAAAATATACCATTCAATGGCCCTAATCAAAATATGTCATTGGTATATATATAAACTTACCATTCTAAGCTTTCCAAAGTGTGTAGGTTCCAATAACTGCTTCATTTTCTCCATTCTAGGATGATGTATTGCATAATAATATCCACAAACGGAAACCTACAAAATTCACATTTTCTTAAATTACATCCAACACCCAAATATTCAACATGTATCGATAAATCTAATATGATAGTTTCATCCCAAATAGATATCAACGCTGCACTTAATAATAGTATATCATATTGGAAAACAACATTAGTCATCATAATGTAACCTAAATATCCTTTTAAAACTTTCAGAACAATTGTTTACGATTACATTTACTTCTCAGAAGTTAACTGTTTTCCAAAAAAAAAATTAGTATAAAGCCAGCGAAGATTTCTTGTAGGCTTACTTCTTTCATACTATTTACACTAACTATACATATAGTATTAAAAAAAGATGCACTAATGTTACTTCAATTTACATTTTTCTACGGACCCACAAATTGAGAACTTGCTAATGTCATCACTACTGGGAAAAAAGAATCCACAAAAATTATATCTAAAAATACATATATGATAAAATAGTTATTAAAAAATTGAAATTTTTGTTTCCATATATGAGTGAGTTTCAATAACATCAAGATAAATATCTGCTGTCATTGTAAGCAATCCGATTTTCCTTCAGTCGGGAAAAAGAATAATTACAAATGCAAACATGAAGGATATGGCAAAGATTAGCAGCACAATGCATTCTTTATAATTAATTCAATTAGCACATTAATAAGAAACTTAATGTGAATGTAGACTAAATCTAGAATAGAATGGAGAATAATATGAATAAACCCCTAATATCTAGAAGCAGCTGAAATCAAGAACATCAAACAGAAAAAATTACCTCGGAACATGATTTAAGGATAGTTGAAGGGGAAGGAGATGCGAGCGCGGTTGGTAGTCGATTGGGTGGCGAAGCGAACGCTGTTGACAGTACATGGGGAGGAGACGCAGAGACGAAAGAGCTAACGACGTTGACAGGTGGAGATGTTAACGACGAAGGGGGAAAAGCATGAATCCGGAGAAAAAAAAATGAATAGCTAGGGTTTATGAGGGTAAAAAGGGGATGGGTGAGATGCGCACAGGAAGAAAAGAAAATGACATCTAGAATAGAATGGAGAATAATATGAATAAAACCCTAATATCTAGAAGCAGCTGAAATCAAGAACATAAAACAGAAAAAATTACCTCGGAACATGATTTAAGGATAGTTGAAGGGGAAGGAGATGCGAGCGCGGTTGGTAGTCGATTGGGTGGCGAAGCGAACGCTGTTGGCAGTGCATGGGGTGGAGACGCAGAGACGAAAGAGCTAACGACGTTGACAGGTGGAGATGTTAACGACGAAGGGGGAAAAAGCATGAATCCGGAGAAAAAAAATGAATAGCTAGGGTTTATGAGGGTAAAAAGGGGATGGGTGAGGGGTGTAAATCGGTCGGACCAGACCGGACGAAGGTGTTTAGTTTCTGTCCTAAAAAAATCGGACTGAACACGGACCGAACCAAATTTTTTCTCGGACAAATTTCGTTGTCCTAATTCGTGTTTTAAATAAAATTGGTTGGACACAGACACGATCGGGCTAGTCGGACTCGGTCGGACATGGCTATTTATATCACATTTTGTACATTTTACTAGATTTTCTCTCAACTGTACGCCGAATTTCAAGTAATTCGGACGGACGAGTCCGGACCGAACATGAATTTTTCTCGTACAAATTTTGTTGTCCTAACTCGTGTCCTAAATGAAAATCAGACGGACGTATTTCGGTCACGGACACGAACGGACGTCGCACATTCGGACAAAATTTACAGCCTTAGGTGAGATGCACACACAAAGAAAAGAAAATGACGAAAAGAGACGGTTGAGCTTTAGATAAGCGAGAATGCTTGTGAGGCTTCCAAAACTAACTCAGTAATTATAATATAGTATATATTTGTGCTATTTTTTGTCATGCAACATGTGTCATACAATCATGTGAACTTTTAGCTCCATTAAATTTTTATTAGGTATTGAAGTTACTATAACATGGATGAAGAGAGCTTAGTGAATTCCTCCAGGTATGTTTATAGCTTAAAGTGAGTCTAGTTTTGTATTGAATTTGAATCATGTCCACTCAAATTAATGCTTAAATAATAATTAAATTAACTCATTATTATATCATATTGTTCCACTTATATATTTTTTATTTTATTTTTTTGCACAATAAAATGACTGAAAACAATTCTTGAGTTCCCAAAAATGTACAACTTATAAACGACAGCAAAAATAAAAAAACGGTGCCACTTCCAGAAAACGACGACAACCACAGTGAATACAATTTCCCAACTCAACCTCTTAACTTCAACACAACTTCTTGCGCAACCAATGGATATTTCATGCCTTTCTGGTTCAAAGCAGAAATCATGCAAAAACCCATCATAAAGTATAATGGATTTGCCTATAGATGATGCTTCTTCGTATAGCTTCTTAGAGCCTAACAGATCAGTAACTATATCGGCCTTGCCACGAAAAACTGAAAAGGGAATGCATATTTTATTCAAATTCTTTTGCAAGTAGCATGTTATGTGTAGAATTTCGTAGTCTATTCTAACACTTCTTGCACCTGTGAATACAAGAGGGCCTGAGTACTTGATCTTTAGTGCTTGCGGGTCTCTGCATGCAGAGTTGAATCGATATCATGGAAAAAGTAGAGAGACGATTGGTGCATTAGCTGCTACAATTGGATGAGATGTCTGAACACTGATCGTAGGAGATGTTAGTACCATACCAGATACATGGTCATCTACCTTTTGGTCCAGTATCGTCTTCAGTGTAATTGCAACTCCTGTAGAGTGTACAAAGCAGAAACAACACAATCCTGGATTTTCAGTCAACAATTTCTCCAAGTAAGATTTCAAGTCATCAACAACATAATCTAGTGAATGTATATAGTCATGCAACCAATCACTACCACCATGTCCAATCCAATCCATGGCATAAACTTTAAAGCCATTGGCGTTTAGCTCCTTAACAAGATGATCGTACCTTCCACTGTGCTCATTCGATCCATGCATGGGAATCACTACCCCTCATGTTTGAATTTGTTGGCAATAAATTAAACTGCAATAAATGTTAATATATATTGCCTTGGTTAATTACAATATATATTGCCTGGATTTGGGTAGGTTTATATTTGGTACTAAATTATTATGATAAACCCAAATGTATTCTAGAATCTTCTTTGGATAAGGATGAAGCGTGTATAAATAAGTTAAAGATTTGCAATGTAATCAAGCAATTAAGCAATAAAAAATCCTCTTCCCCTAAACTTTCTCCATCTCTTCTTCAATCTTCTACAACTTGGTATTAGAGCCTTGTTCGATTAAAATGAACAACTCTTTTTCTATTCAATTTGTTCCTCAATTAGCCAAAGAAAATTATGGTAAATGGAGTATTCAAATGAAAGTTCTTCTTGGATCTCGACAAGCATGGGAGATTGTTGAAGGTGGGTATATCGAAGTTAAAGATAAGAAAGAATTAACACAAG
This sequence comes from Allium sativum, assembly GCA_030737875.1. Taxonomy (NCBI): domain Eukaryota; kingdom Viridiplantae; phylum Streptophyta; class Magnoliopsida; order Asparagales; family Amaryllidaceae; genus Allium; species Allium sativum. The sequence goes on from CM060925.1 coordinate 504,369,630, forward strand.
TTGAAAAGGAGAAATTAAAAAGATTGAAAATAAAAGACAAACAAGCTTTGTTTTATATCTATCAGGAAATAGAAACATATGATGCCGCTTTTGACAAAATACACCGTGCCATTACTGCAAAGCAAGTTTGGGAGATTTTGCAAAGCTCATTCATAAGAGAAGGAATTAAAAAAGTGGAAGAAGAGGAAGAAAAGTTAAAATATAAATGCAATGAGATGATAGAAAAAGAAAAAAAAGGGGAGGATAATCAATGGTACCTTGATAACGATGCAAGCAACCATATGAACGGAAGAAAAAGCATGTTCGTAGAGCTTGATGAATCGGTAAAGGACAACGTGACCTTTTAAGATGAGAACAAAGATGCTGAAGACATCGCCAAATACGTTGAACAATCAGGGAAGGCAGCAAAACAAGTCGAGCCAGTTGTTTCGGTAGTGGTAGAAGATAAGAAAGAAGTTAAGTCAGAAGATGAAGACAAAGAAACAGAGAAAAGATCATAGATACAGAAATGATGATTGAGACAATCCAAGATGGGAACACTGGTAAAATGATCGAGGATGTTAGTATGTCACCAAAAGGAAAAGAGGAGGAAAAGATGACGAAGAAAGAAAAAGTTGTAGAAGAACCAATAAAAAATGAAGAGATAAAGGTCGTTAAATTGGATGAAACGAATGATGATGAATTTTATGATTTGAAGGAAGAAGATCTTTCAGAGATCGAAGAAATTAAAAGAGTGAAAATCAAAGAAGAACAACGGAAATGGCGGATGATGGAAAGAATGATAATTATGAGAAGGCTGATGACCTTACCAAATGTAAGGTCGTTAATGAAAAAGAGGACGATAGTGTGGAAGAAGAAAACAAAGTAATAGTTAAAGAGCTCTTAGAGATTAAAGGAGAAATGAAAAAATATGGTCGAGAAAATTGTAAAAAAGCTCTTAGAGATTAAAGAAGAAATGGAAGATAAAATTGAGAAAGTAAAAGAAAAGGAGCTTCCATTAATCAATGAAGAAATTAGAGAGAGTGAAGAAGACGAAGATACAGAAGATAAAGTCAATGGAAATGATGCGAAAAATGAAAAGTGTGAAATCAATAAAGAAAAATGTGAAGTAAGCATCAATTAAGAAGGAGAAGTTCAGGGTATTGGAGCAGAGATGAAGAATGAAAAAAAATTTGAAAAAATAATAAAAGAGACAAGCGATGCTTTCTACGACATTGAAAACAAAGTGGTAAGAAAAGACTATATCTTTCCATTTTAAATGATGCTATTTTTACATCAATGTGTTTTGTAATCTCATGCGAAAATCAAATTTTGAAAACACACAAAGAGATTGAATGGAAAGATATTATATGTGATTCATTGAAATTTTACGACACTGGAACAAGATGGAAGCTGATGAGCATAATTTTTGGAGAATTCTATGACAATGAAGGAAAGCGATATGAATGGATTGCAGCAAAGATTTGAGAAACTGCATCAAAGATCTTTATGATGGAAAAGAAGAACGGAAGAAAGAAAGCTTGGATGGTTTCTATGCTTCTACCAAAGCACATGAGATATAAGGGGAATCAAAACCGAGAAGTTCTCAAAAGATAAGATGGCAGATATTTCGACAAAGGATGGTTTCTCTTCCTCTCCGCATTTTCTTCCTTAATCCCTCTCAGCCTCTGTATTGTCGTAGCCCTCCTCACCTTATTCTCTCACTGGCTTCGTTTGTTTTTTAGAAACTGTGGCTAAACGCTTAAAATTTTGAGCGATCAGAACAAGAACGGCTGTTTGTTTTGAAAAAGTAAATTAAGCTAGATCTGGTTTTCAGCGATTTTTTCCACCGACAAATAATCGCTGATTAGCGATTCAGATCTCCACCTTATTATAAAAATCTTCGTACTTTACTTCTCATCGGCATCGAAATCTCTTTCTCTACTGTCCCGGCTTTCTTCCTGGTCCAGATTTCAGCAACTCTTCAGGAAATTCAAGCAAGTATTTCAATTTTAGTGCTAATTTCAGTTTAGGCTCAGTTTTGTTACTGAAAATATTACTGAAACCATTAAACTGTAAGCATGAATTTTGGATGTTTATTTGAATTCAATGGAAAGGAGATAGCTCACAGTATCCTTGTCTTGTCATAAAAGATGGTTAATGGTTTCAGTAATATTTTCCCTTTTGATGGCATATACATTAATCTGTAAGCATGAATTCCGTATGCACAAGATGGTTGCTTTGGCTGATAGCTCTACAAACATTAACCAGTAATATTTTCCCTTTTGATGGCATAAACATTAATCTGTAAGCATAAATTTCGTATGCACAAGATGGTTGCTTTGGCTGATAGCATGAATTTCGTATGTAACACCATTTATAGTGTATAATAAATATTCTTCCAAGCTGAGAGCCGTCCGAAATCCAGAGGGATCTCTTTCGTTGATATGCTTTCAGCAGCAGCTTGTTTTCAATTTGCGTCTCTTTGACTTCATTTGCCAAACATCTTGTTTTATCTTGTATTACATTTGAGTTCATAAAAATTTATTATTTATACTACATCTTAATAAAAATAGTTAAAAATTAAAAACAAACAACAATTCAGTATTCAGCAATAAGCATTCAGCATTAAGCATTCAACAATAAGCATTCAGAATTAAGCATTAAGCATTCAGCTAAAAAAACAAACGCAGCATTAACGTCTTCTCCTTCGCAGTTGGTGTTCGCCTCACCATTGCTGGTGGTACTCTCACCACCATTCCGGCCATTGATTTGTCAGCCATGGCAGCACACGATCTCCTAAACGACCTCAAAATCATCATAAAAAAACTATAACACACCAGAATTAAAGCTTTGAACACCTGAATCGAGAACAACGCGTGGTAGCGCTTTCTCCATTTTCAGTAGATATGATAAACAAAATATTCGATTTTAATTTGTAATTACAACTTATAACTAGGGTCTGTGAAGTGATTAGATTGAATATTTATGAATTATCGCCTTAAAAAATTGTGTATTTAGAGACCAATCAAATAAAACAATGTCCCACTTAGCACATCATTTAACAAAATAAATCATTTCAAAAATAGATTATATGATTGTCTATTGGTTATCATCGAATGCTTTGTGTGTTGTTCTTTCATCTTTTCCATATTCCTCCAATAAGCCTTTTTTTCCTGTAAAGTTAGAAACCTGTCCATTAAAAAATGGCAAGATGCATTATTTTAGATTAATATTTATTCTCATTTTTATGTTTTACTTTTGTACTATTTTATGCAGTTATAATTTTGAAGACTTCAATGTTATACTGCTTCCAAAAATTGTGGTTGCTGATATATCTATATATTATTGTGGACGGTCCTTGAGTTGTTTTCTTTTTATTTTCTCTTTGTTCGGTGTATCTCTTATGTTAAATGTCTAAAAACTTGTCATGAGCTTTGTTGTTGTAATTTTATTCTTAGGCAACTTGGTCTCATGTACTTATTTAAAATAATGTGTTCTCGTATTATAGTTTGGATTTACTGTATTTTCCTTCATCAAGTATTGAGTTTTGATTAGTAACTTGATATAATGATAATAGTATTCATTTAACTTAGCAGATAACCAAAAGTTCACCGCTATATTGCAATTGTCATCGATTATTTAGCCGAACCAAGCTTTTTGTTAGAATTAAAATTGACAATGTCAGAGTTCAACATTTAATTTTACCTTCAATTTTTTTATTTCAGTAGTTTTAATTCTTCAAATAGCAATGATACTTTTAAGTGATATATTTAATTAAATTAGTTCAATAATTTATTATTTATTTATTATACCTACTCTTGCAAAAAAATTCAATTAAATATTCGCTGATAGGATGACATATTGAGCTTATATTTGTTTTGTTTCTTCTTTTATTTCTTAAATTCATTAATGATCTAAAGCTGCAAAAAATTAAACATTAAAAGTAAATTGATCTTGCTTGATATATACTAGAAATATATGTATGTGTTTGTGAGTGATTCATATCAGTATATGGAATGCATATCTTTTATGGTGTAATTTAAATGTACGCCTTATAGTGTAATTTAAATCAATATTTTTTCAATTACTTCTATTTTCTTTTAAACCGTACTATAATTTTTTCATTAAAATCTGAATTAAAATAAATTTTAATTATAATTTATTAGTATATTAAAATGAATATTTTAAACCAAATTACATTAACAGAGCAGGCCAAATCAATCCGAAAGAACCTTACAGCAATTTAAATTGGAAAACGTTATAACGTTGAATAATAATATAACTTAGCAGACCCCTAAACTTTAATTAATTTAACTTAGCATCCCAATTATTAACATTCCATCCAAATCTAACTTTAAAACGTATGCCGTCTCTAAAACTGTATGCCTCGTCTAAATCCCTCTTTAGTTGAAAGTAACTCTGATTCTTTTCATACGATTGCATTTTTATTTGCCTTGTGCTTTTGAGCATCTTCCTACCACATAGATTCAATTCTTGTGCTTTTCTCCCACTGAGTTTGAATGGGATCCCGTCCCGCTCATCGAACTGAGGCGGCTGGAATCCCGGTGTTCCGGTGGTAACCTCATACCTTGTTTTGTCTAAATCCAATGGATTTGATATGTCTTGCAACCATAAATCATTTATTTATTCAAACGAGTGATCTAGTTGAGAATCTATGTAAATTTATATCTTCATTTACAACTTAATTCTGGATTTTTTCCTTACATCTTGCCAGATTTTCTCGAAAACTTCACTATTAAATAAATAAAATTTACCCTGATATGACAGGTGGTTAAAATGGCCTTTGCCAATAAATTTGGTAATCTCGTTAATTATGCTCTTAATTCAACGCCATGGTCATTTCAATCCATCCGATGCATGACATCCTCAAAAGTTTTTGTTGGAGGTTCGTTAGGTTTCATCCTTTATACAATCATATACTGAAGTGTAACTATATCTTCCAGAGTTAATCCTCTTATGGTACCATGTAGGATTGTCCGATACGACCAATGCTCAAAGTTTGAAAGATGCATTCTCCAGTTGTGGGAAAGTAATCAATGGTGTGATATTTTCTTTTACTTCATTTTTAAATTTTTATAGCAACGTTTGGAGTTTTATTAAATCTAAGGATTGATGATTGAACTTTTTTTTACTGTCTACATGCAGCTAATGTTATCATGGTTCCTGGGTCAGGCGAATCAAGGCGGTTTGGGTTCGTAACTTTTTCGTCTGAAGTAGAAGCTTCTAATGCTATCAGTAGAATGGATGGAGAGGTGACCATTTTTTTATCTTATAATTGTTAAACAAATCACTTCTATATTAGCTTGGTAAATGGGTCATTTTCCATCCATTTGAGTTTTTAACATTATGTTACACGTAAATCACATATGCTTATCAATACATGCACATATATTTTGTACTACTACGAACCTTTGTGTTGCACGCAGGTTTCAAAAGTATGACTTCGCTATTAAAAAAAATACAATGACAAAGTATGTTAGCATTACATAGCATCACATTTAAATCTATATTAACATTTGGAAGTAAAGTTAGCAAATGGAAGTTTGTAGTATAATAAACTGTAGACACTAATATCCAAAACATTACCAAGTATATTTGTTTGGTACAATTCATCATGTAATAACGCACAACGGCACAAGATATAAGCCTACGCATTTATATTGTACATCCATACACAATGAAGTTTACAAAATTTTGAATTTTAAATGCTATCTTAAATTACATCTTGTTCCATATTAGAGATGCACATAATCATGGATCACTAGCTCAAGTGGAAAGTTGTGTGACATTTTTAATTGATGTTTTATAAGTTTTGTGTTTGAGCTTCTGAAACATCAAATTGAGTACTTTGCTTGACAAAGTACAACTCCTATTCTTAAAAAAAGCAAGATTGGAGATGCAATGAATTTGCAATCCATTGAATCCAATACAATCAAATTTATGAGTATTGGATTGGAATCAATCTAAATTAGGTATTAAATAAGATATGATTCAAACTATAGAATTTGGTTATAGTTGGTCGGATGATGGTGGATCCTTATGATCAAAATAGACAGCCTATTATATTATAAAATAATTAAATATTCATATTTGAGTTGAAATTGGAAATTTTAATTGTGATAAAGTCCAACTATCAAGAGGTTGTTGTTCTATCTTACTGTGAGCCACAATAATTATACTCACTTAATCGTTGATTGAAAAACCATATCGTTTTCTATTTGATTTGATTTGATTTGATTGGAGGCTACAAAAAGATAATTATATGTTAAATTATATTATATTCCTAACAACAATTGTCTTCAATTTGACGACATATCTATTCATTTCAATCAACAAACATTGTGAGTTACAACTTTTAATTTTTGATAGAAGCAGCGATTTATAATAATGATATAAATCCACAATAAATCTAGTCTAATTAAGTAATGATTTTTTTTTTTTGAAATTATATGACAAAAAACATTTTTTAAAACCGTATTACCTCGACTTTGATAATCTAGAACTAGACATAATAAATGAATTTCATGCCGTCGACTCTTAGCTATGTGATTTTGGTAATTTTATAAGAAACAATAACTAATGTCTAACCCGATCTAAAGTAAACATTCTAATTTGATCTAATTGGATCCAAGGATGAGACACAAATCAATATCATGAAGTTTGACGTCACTATGAATGGTGCTAATTTGAGGGTATGTATTTGTAATGCGTAACAATACATTTACAATAAAATGATATCATTTGAAGGTAAGGTTAGGAAACGAGAGTTGTATTCAAATAATCACTAACTTCGGAAACATTACCAAATAACTTGGTAGTATGATTCAACAACACATAGAATATTAATCTGCGAACTCACACACATATCACATATATACAAGCACATGTCAAGTTTTTAAATTTCTCATGTCATAAATCTCAATCGCGTATTGAGATCTTAATCATAGTTATGGAAGACGTGTCACAATGCGTTCCATGATGCATGACGTGACACGATGTTTGTGCCTTTCTTTCGTATGACACAATGCATATAGAAATGCACGACGATGTCTCAAATGGCGCACGGCGTAAAAATGATGTGTGTTATCGTTATTTTATTTTTCCACTTATTTTTCACTACTAATCCTAATATCCAACGATGTGTTGAATTTATCATATATTTTTTATACAATGACATGATCACGCTTTGTATTAATTTCCAACAAAGTTTAAACTGTTTATTTATATTACTGCCACACCGAAAAACAACGGGTAGTTAGAACCAAGATCCGCAAAGTCATACCGAATTGATATGAACTCGACGATTTCCGAATCAGGTCAATTTTGATGAAAAATAAAACGAAAATCGATTCAATACAAAAGATCAGAAAAAAGGGAGAAAATGCATGCTATTTTAGTGTTATTACATAATCAGATCTCAATTGATTCAATCTGAATCGAACCTCATGTTGGGTCAAAATTTCGATGTATGAAAGTTAGGCAAGACAAAATCCAACCTGACTAGGATCGAAACATGTCGGGTCGGGTTCAGATCCAACGTAATGAGTCTAGTTACTACACTTGTATCGAACAAATAATATTGAATGGTCGTATTCTCTAAATTAATCTCTTATGAACTTTAAATTATTTGTTCTACTTATTGTTGTTCCGAACAAATAATCTAGAATGGATGCTTTCTTCAAATTAGTCTCGCACATAGTTATCAAGGCGCGCGCTTAGGCGCGCTCAAGCGCAGAAAAGCCCAAGGCTCAAGGCTTGCGCCTTTTTACAGTTTGAGTGCGCCTTTTTACAGCTTAAGGCTTTTTTTTGCGAAATTCAAAATTTTGTTTATAAATAGTTAAATAAAAAAAATTAATTGTTCAATAAATTATAAAATACGTTTTAAATTTTAAATATTATTAATAAAATATGTAAATAATTGAATAAATTATAAAATATGGTTTAAAAATTAATTTGTAGTTAGTAAAATAGCAGATCAAAATCATATAAAAGGCACACAAAAAAGCTCAAGGCTCAAAAAAGCCCCAGACTCAATGCTTGTGCCTTTTTGCGCCTTAGCGCCTTAACTACTATGGTCTCGCATGAACTACGAACCGTTTGTTCCTATTATGGTTGCATCGAGTAATTTTTTAGTCAATATGAGTCAAATGGGAGAATGTTGGAGTTTGTGAATCTAATGGTGCAAATATTGACTTAGAAAATATGATTATCGAATCAAATTCAAATTTGTATTTCATTAGTAATATGTACTGCTGTTGTGGTTTTAGATTTTTGAAAACAATCATGCTTGAAATTATATACGTATAATATTTATATTTGGTGATGTTTTTTGCAAAAATATCATTTTCTTTAAAATACCTATGTTTTAGTCAAATAAATATAAATTATATTAAAAAGGAGAAAATGAATTTTGAGACTTTTTATGTTTTTGAAAAAATATCCCAAATATAAATTTGGAAACTATTTGTTTGATATCAAAATACGAAGTCGTGCATCAAGTACAATAGACTGCTTTTATTAAGGTAACTATAAATACTAGTGCGAACTCGTGCTACATATATGTATTTCACTGTGTAATTTAGATGATTTATATATGTGTTTATAGGTTATACTTCTGTTAAAAAGTTTTTCCTAAAAACTACCGACAAACCTTTTTTGACAAATCTGTTTTAACATATCTCGATGTAGATAAAATTAATTGATATATTAGATAAAATCGACCATATGTTATTTCTGACTTGATAATTATTACATTACTAAACATTTAATTTCAAATACAAGCAAGATGAGTTTATCTCATATATATATATATATATATATATATATATATATATATATATATAGCTCATGGATATCAATATATACGCAATTTATTTTATAATATCTCTTTAAACCTTAAATAGAGACGTGTTCAAAGTGAAGTTATGTTTAAATATATGAACATGAAAATTATGCGCTATATAATCAGTTTTTTTGGGGAATAACCTAATAATTTTTACCTTTATTTCAAATTTCAAATATTCATGCTAACATAATTGCTCAAACAATGTGATAATACATAACTATATTAAATTAATATCACTATTAAAAAAATAGAATTATGCATAAGGACAATCTAAAAAAATAGTCAACTTGAATGACATCAAGTTTTCTTCTTGGTTTGAAGAACAATGCTAATTACAACTAGCATTTTGTATAGTGTAAATTGAAATAATGCTATTATGATTAGCATTTGTCATTGTGTAAAAATTGAAAACAGTGCTATGTAGTAACATCTTGAATATCAATCTATGAGCTTATACACATATCACAAACATGCAAGCACATTCAATTTTTAAATCTCAGATGTCATTTAGATCTCAACATCGTCCTCATGTTTAGATCTCAACCTCATGTTGGGATCTTAACATCTCGGTGAGGTGAGCAATAAGTAACTTAAAAATTAACTTGAAATTTATTATCGTTTTAGTGTAAAAAGGTATCTTTGAGCTTGTACACATATTAGAAACATGTAAACACGTTCAATTTTTAAATCTCAGATATCATTTAGATCTCAACCTCATCCTCCTCAACCTCATGTTGGGATCTTAACATCTTGGTGAGGTGAGCAATAGATAACCTAAAAATTAACTTGAAATTTATTATGATTTTAGTACAAAAAGGTATCTTAAGGGTTCATCAGTATCATGATTTTTTATTTACATTATTATTTGTTTAGTTATTTAAATTTTATTTTATCTTTATCGATGTTTTCACCTTTAAATCTATTGGAATTATTATTATTACCTTTATATTGGCTTTGTCTTTTGGTTTGGGGTTCCATTTCTGCCCAACCCAAATTCGTTTGGGATTAATGATTTAGTTGTTGTTTTGTTTAGATACACATATATGACTAAAATTTAGGCCACTCGCTAAAATACAAACTAAATCGTTATTCAAATCAAATTACAACAATTTCCATAATTATTATGTTAATCATCTAATTAATAAGCTATTGAATCAGTTAATTAAATAATACATTAATCAAATATTATGTCGTGGATCTTCTATATTCCAACTTGATACAATATCCTTCACGAGCTCTCCCTTTGTTCAGAAACAAACTTAACCAACCTTCAAACCACATAAATAAGCATGTCCATCAATCAATTGAACATGCATGTCAATCAATCAATTGAACATGCATATCATCAGTAAATCAGAAATGCTTGTAATATCACAAATGCGTCCATGTCGGTCTTAGTGGTCTTTTGTAGTCTCTGCATTTGTTTAGGTCAATTATCCTCAAATCTAATTTGGAACTTCAAACATCGTCACCGTGTTTCCAAACAATTTATACAAACTGGTACTTCCACTTTTTATACTCAACACCTCCTTATTTGTCTTTCGTACCATTGTAACTTCAACTCAAGTTGAAAAATGCATCATTCTCTTCTAGTTTCCCAACAATAAGATTCTTTCTAATTTTTTGTTCAATGATTTATTATTCTTTCATCAAATATTCTTACCATAACTAAACCTTATGTCCTTCACCTTCAAATCTCAACCGCTGACTTGCCTTTGTTCTCTTTGCTTCTTATAATCAATGAATGCTTCATGTTGGTTTCATATATGAAAACATGTAGTCGAATCAAGCAATCACTTATTGGTTTTTCTTTATCAAAATTTAGTGCCTCGTCATTAATTTAAACCCACAATTTACCTCTTCTTCGTCACTTTTGCTCTTGCATATTCTTTGCTTTTTAAGTTTTCATCCCTTTCTATTCCTTTTTAGCTTATTGCAAAATTGGTTTTCATAATAACAGAAAATGTCATCGTTTTTCATATTAGGCTGCATCTCACTCTTTGTGTTTACGTCAAAAATGGCGTAGACACCTAGTCAAGATGAAAGTATTAGCCTTGTGGAGGCAATTGAATCTGATCTTGTGTGACTTAACAAACAATGTGAAAAATCAATGGAAAAAGAAGGAAAGTGACAGAGAAAAAAAGAACACAAAAGAATTATTGTGGTTTGGCTATTAATGAAGTTTATATCCATTGTATAAGTTTGTTTTATTCTCTACTGCCATTACACATTTGAACTTTACAATAATTTGATTACAAGAGAGAGCAAAAGAATCACAAGCACAGAGGTTGATTGGACTAGATAACAGTAACCTCTTTGGTGACTGAGTTGAATTTTGAGATTGCTGAATGATTTTGGTTAAGTGCTAGTAGGGAAAATCAGTTCTCTTTAATGCTGCAAGTGGTCCAGTATTTATAGGCATATAGGGAGGAGTCGTGCCGAATGAGTGCATAAGCAGGCTTGCATAGCGAGGAGGAGGAATTGGGCCGAATGAGTGCATAAGCAGGCTTGCATAGCGAGTAAGAGGAAGTACGGAGGATGTCAAATCCCCCCAGAGCAAGCTCAATGGATCGGTGCCGATCCATGGGGCATGAATTAGTACCGATCGGTGCCCATTGATCTGGGATGGATCTGGCCAACTCCACATCCTTTCTTATGCCTTCATGGTCTCCTTGTTTGACTTTCATTGTCTTTGGACTTGTTTGCCTTGACTTCAGACTCGATTGTAGTTGAATACGCTGAATTGTGGGAGATCCATTGAATAACTTGAGCTTGGAGCATCGGATTGCGATCAAACTCGAAGGAGAGCTTAGGAGAGGGACCCGGACCAAGATGAAATGACCCCTGATGGGTCTCCTTTGTTTCCGTGGATAGGTACTGATCCGTGGACTTGGCCCAAATTGAGTTGTCTTCTTGGGGGAGGTCTTGGTCTTGGTTTGGGTGCCTTTGTGAAGTGTAAATTTAGCTTCTTTAACTATCTTTGTCAAAGTGAATTAATCACCTTCGATTCGATGTGTGTTTTGCATCTTCTGTCTTTTGTGAAAGTAAATATTTGTGGCTCTTTCTCTCTTCTATATTCAATGCCCTTGGTATGTATTTCGTGCACTGGACCCAAAAGGTAACTAAATTAACTATTCAAATAAAAAAATACAAACTAAATATCAATAAAATAAAGCACAGAAAAGGAAGATTTTTGTTTTTTTTTTCTAAATACTGTACATGCCAGTGCTTTGATTCCAAAAAAGGTTACCAGTCCTATAAAACACAAAATAGAACTAAATTGTGAGTAATAATTTATTAAACCTAACAACATAAGTATCCAAAAAAATAATAGAATGAAAAAAAAAGAGAAAAATAATGACTGCTTTGAGAAGATTCTCATAATTGAGGATTAGATGGAAATAACAGATAAGAAAAAATTGTGTTTGTCTTCAGTCTCCACGAACAGTTTGAAAATGACGATAGCAAGTAATTTGGATGAGGAGAAGTAAACGAAAGAGTTTTTTGTGGAATACCAAATATCAGTAGCATTAATTTGCATTTATGAAAACATTAAAAATAATAATAAACAAATATACTGAAGACATAAGTGAAAAACCGGGATGGTGTAAGTACAAATTTTAGCTTAGTTTGAACAAGAATCGGGGATATCAGTTGAATAAGAAAAGAGAATACAAATAATCAATTATTCACCTTGTATAACAGAATAAATAAATAGATTTGGTTAGATTGACATGTACAATTTAATTGCTGCGAAGTTCAGAAGATAACGATATTAATTTTACTTACAACCTTGATCAGGTAGAACATAATCAAATGCTGCCATTATGACTTAACCGAAAATAAAAGTTACGTAGAATTCAATGTATATGGTCACAACATGTTCGTGTGGATATAGATAACATATAGTATCTGGACAAAAGGATAAAGAAATCAAAATGGATGTATTTCTCAGTTCACTAGTTTTCTATATTTCGAGAAATTGCACTTCTAACTGTTAACGAACTTGCTTCATTTGCAATTGCACTTCTAACTGTTAATGAACTTGCTTCATTGGCTGTTGTACATTATTTAAAAAGATACAACTATTGAAAGAGCAATCATAGAGGGAATGAATAGCTTAGCATACATTTCCCTTTTAATAAACCATTAAGGAGACTCTAGATTTGAAAGAAAAATATTTCGAGTGTTTTGACACTGCGGATGGGTATGCAGCAGGCATTTCGAGTGATCAGTAAGAAAACTAACATTTGCACCTTCAAATTTGCATAGTGGTTGGTGTCTACATTTATCCAACCTGTCCTGACTAGAACATGCGCTTTAGTTGGATCTTGGCTTTCAACTGTATAATTAGAACCTGACCAGACACGATGAGTATTGCATGATCCACCCCTTCATTGAAACTCAGTTATTACTTACACATGATTCATTTAAATAAAAGTGTCAATAATATTATCTCAGCACTTTTTATTTCTATTTGCATGCTGGTTTTTAATTATATGTTTGTGGATTAATAATGTATGGTGCATTGACAGGAAGTTGATGGTTGCAATGTTAGAGTGAGGAATGCAGTGGCAAAACGAGACCTTCTTTATAATGATATAAGTTGTTGGACTTCCATTATACTAACTGTCTTCCTTGGGTCGATGGTATTTTGAAACTATTTGGATTCCATCGTGGTTCCCGGCTTGATCGCGAACTCCGTAAGGCGTGGCTGACAACTCATGCGGGGTATAAATTTGATTAAATATGAATTTAATGCTGCACAATAATGTAACTCTTAGGATAAGAAGAAGAAGAAGATATAATCGTTTTTATGCTTTGTAATATCAAGTGATGAATATTATTGTGAAATTTCAACAATTTTTCTTTGTCCATCAAGTTGATCCTTCCTTACGTTAGTCTATTTGGTTAGTTTCTTCTTCGCTCAGCCTGAATTATTCTGCTTCCATTCTGTAGCATAAACCTTAATATATTCAAAAAAATTATGTTTTTGAAAATTTCTATTGTGATTATGGATCTATCTTCTCAGAAATGCGCTAATTGCATTGCTTGAGTTTCCCAGCCATTAAATGTTTAAGCCTATGACATGACAAATTAAGCATATCGTCCTTTATGTTTAAATTTATTTTCATTTTAATAAAGGACAATGCCCATTGTAATGATAATTTTCAAAACACAAGTTTGTAACCAATATATAGATTGTTGTTAATTAGATCGTATCCGCATGGGTACCATATTTGTTAATTGATTCAATTGTAGACCAGGTTTAAATCATAATATTTGAAGATTTTTTACAGCATTGCATGTATGTTTATTTGTCCTATATTTTCTCTCTCAAAAGCTCTTAGGACTTTCCATCTTCAATCACTTTGTTATAATATTTGTTAAAGCTAGATATAAAATTATTTTTCAACTCCAAATATTAAGTACTAATGAATTTTTGTTTCCATTTTTCAACTACTTTTTTTCTCTTATTTGGTATTCATTCCAAACATAACTACGAAGTAATAAGCTTTGTTTAAATACATGATTACATAGTATTTCTTTCTTAGTTCTTTATTCATATAATCCGACAATGCTAAAGGCACCATTTTTATTTTTCTACTTAAAGTGATATCCTACTTCTGTTTAAATTTAATGTTGTTAGCTTTTGGAAAGATGCATGAGTAGTTCAATCATATTTTTTTCTTCAGTTCTTGCATTTGAACATCGGTTAAAAGTGACAAAATATTATCATTTTAAGCATCATGCATAATATATCGTGATACAAGTTTCTACCAGCAAGCATTAATAATGCTAGATAGGCTATCCAATCCAGTACTTAAAATGAAAAAGGAAACCAAGCGTTAGGGAGTATATTAGTGAGCTTGTATGTAGAACCCTTTATAAATGTTATTAAATTGTTTTTTACCTTTCTTTACTTTGGTTCATTTGGTTATAGCTTGATAAGATCTTGTAGTTCCATTCGGTTTGTCTCATATTTGTAACTTAATTTGGAATATCAGTTCATACTCTAATAAATAATAACTTTTCATTCTATTTTTTTTCTTTTCTTTTTGATATATAAATATCGTTGGTCAAAAGAAGTGCAAATGAAAACATATCCAAGTAACATAGCCTTTAGTATTTTTAAAACTAACTATTTATCTACCGATTTCAACGTAATTTTACTTGCACGTTATTTAGATATTTTGCTAAGATGTCCGATATTAGCATTTCTCATGTTTCATATTCCAACTTGCACGTATTTACTGAACTAAGAAATTGATGCAAAGTTATTTATATGCACATCATCTGAACCGAGTTTTGCAACAAAATGGCACATTTTCAATAAAATATTTTATACAGCAGAAGATATCAACTTTGAAATTAAGGAATTGAGTGTGCAAGAGTAGCGCTGCTACTTAAATAGAATCCTTGATTTTTACTTTATTCGCTTATAGTCAAAGCATATATAAATTAAGAGTATTGTTATTTACACTCCAAATATTGTTAAGGGGTGACCCAATCTTTTGTTTTTGTTTTTTTACTAAGAGGGGACTTTCAAAAGTTGTCACCCCTTAACACATAATTATATTTTGACCAAATTACCCCTTATGCATTTTTCATCATAAATTTAATTATCGTTGCAACATATGCTTATCTCTCTAATCAGTTTTTTTTTTATAGAAAACCCTAATTCAAATCAATGAAGGAAATAAGTCATAATTCTTCAACTGATAAAATAGACAACTTGATTTGCACTTAACTTTTAATATCATATGGTGAACAAGTAACAATTGATAAGTTATTTTTTATTTTTTTTTATTTTTTTCTTTTATATTTATAGATTCGTACTGCTGAGTATGGAAGTTTGCATGATGCGCAGGAAAAACGGTAAGGTGCAGTCGAAATTGTGTTATATTTTCGGCGCTGATTGTAAGATGATATTGTTCTCATAAACATCGTCTTCATCTATGTGTATATTTTGTGGCATTGTACTGTTTTATATTAATAAAATTGGTGTTGATTGATTTTTTTTTGTTTTATCGTTCGATGTGTCTGCGTTCATGTTTTGCATATTTTTCGAGTTAATGTATTGGTAATTTTTGATGTGAGGATAGCTTGGTATCTAATTTTTCATTTCGAAGCCTCCCCATAACAATTAAAATTTTGTATGGAGTCCCCTTAAAATTGATTACCGCTTAACAATATTTGGAGTGTTAATAACAATACCCTAAATTAATCCACCACTTGAAATTTTTGTTGTTTATCATCTGTATGCACTTTGCATCTTAAAATTAAACATTAAAGACCCACGTGCTCTGCCTTCTCCAAACCCAAAGCAGCAACTCGAAGGAAAGCAATCATGGTGGAAAATTGTTCTCCAATATTCTCTCCCAATTCCTATTCTCCAACCTTCTCTCGCAATTCCCATTCAGTTCACGAATCTGAAGTGTCCCGCGAGTACGACACAGCTCCATATTACGCTTCTGTTCAAACGCGCAAAGTAAGGAGGAAATTTCAGCACTAACCAGGTTAGCTTCTATTTCCGAAGGAGTACAAGTGTTCTTATGAATCATTTTGCATCTTTGTCTCCAAATATGATGAATAGTGGTTGTAATAGCTACTCTGATGATCAATTGACGCTTCTTATTTTTGCTGCATAAATTGATTAGATCTGCTAATTCCTCTAGCAAAATAATCTTGCCCGAAGTGATTATTTGAAATTTATTCTTCACATAACTCCAAATATAGCTTGAATAAGGGCATCGAAAAAATAGATGGTCTCTATCTTCCAACGACCCCGCACATAGTTTGCACTGTGGGTTAACGTTGTAGTTCCATTTGCAAATTTTAGCCATAGTAGGTAGCTTATTTAAACCAGCTAGATAGGAAGAAAAGGCATATTTTTGCACCACAGGCTTTTTCCAAATGAAATCAGCCCATTCTAAAATATTAAACTGAGGAGCTACTGAATAGTAAGCTGATTTGGTAGAAAATAATCCAGATTTATTAGCATTCCAGATCCAGTAGTCACATTGATTATCTGTATTTAATTTGACTTTATAAATTTTCTCTGCAATTCTTCCAGGTTGATGCAAATTTTGCAGCTTCCAATTGCCTTCATGATGTTACAAATAGAAGCATATTCTTATCATATTTACCATTCTCAAACAATTGGAATTTAGAAAAATATTTTAACTTTGCCAGGAAAAATGTCATATGTAACCACACTCACTATGTCAGTCATATAGGTCAATATATTTCCATAATATTTGTAGTTATTTTGAGTTGTGCTAAAATTTGAGAACTTAGTGGTTACATAAGAGATCAAGTACTATGTGCATGTCATTACTATTTTACTACCATTTATACTATAATTATCAAGTATAGACTTTTATTAGCAAGTTGATTTTTTTTTTTAAATTATAAATCAACATTATATTTTCAACTGTCAGAAATGAGCTCATAGGAAAAGTTTTTAAGAGAACATTTCCTATTTATAAACTTGCCCATAACCATATATTTTACATATCATGTAATTATGCGCATGAACCGGATCTAGAAATTTAAAACTTTTAAAATATATATTAACATATTTTGTCTATATGTGTCAATAAATACGTATTCGAAGACAATAAAATATATGGAATCATTTATATAAAGGTTGTGAAAGGTATTTTTGCAAGTTGTATCATAAAAAGGCATCCAGTTGTACAAAAAACTGGTAGTTGCATGAAAAGAAACAAACAAATTGCGTAAAACAATTATAGAAATTAGTGGTTTAATTGTACATGCAGTAATGAGGCATTATACATCAGTTGTAAACATGGGTGTTTCCCTTACATTTCATGCATGCATTGAAGGTTGAATCATCTTTTGAAGTCTACACCTTTCTATACCTCTCATTCTCTTCAAAATACCCCAATTTCTCCCACTTTAATTTTACTACAAAAAGGAAAAAGAATTCACAGAGTGATGATTTATGTGCAGTTCATTTTCTGTTGTTTCTCTTTATGCTATTCACTTTTGGATAATCATGAGAGTTAACGTGGAACCATAGTATTTGATTTTGGCCAAGTGGTTTTTGGTTTACTGACTTTTTTTTAAGGGATCAAACTTTAGTTTTTTTTTTTTTTTTTTCCATTTTACTTTTATTCAATTATATTGTTTCTTTGGTTTGGGTAGATATGAGCTTATATTAATTATTCTTTATTTTGTCCTGCTAACCATAAAATTTTATTAAATTATAATATAATTTATATAAGGAATTCATGTAATAAGATTTATTTGCATTTTCATCTATTTTTAATGAGGAGCGTTCAATGACACCCCAAATAGTGAGAACCCCAAAAGCTCCCCTACAGAAACCGAGCATGTATATTAGTTTAAGTTAGTGGGAGAGGAGACAATAAGTGGAGGGAGAGAGAAATGAGATATGTGGTGGAAATCAGGGGGCATTTTGGATTGCTGCACTGTTTCGAGTGCCATTGAACACTCGCCATTTTTAATTCATTATGTTTTTAATTACGATCTTGATAGATTCTTTATTTGGTTCTTATAGTTCTATAATTTGTAATTTGATGATATATAAACATTTGTACGTGCTGGGAGCTTTAACATTTATGGCAAGAAAGGTAAACCTAATTTAAATTAAAAGACATGTGGATAACATTTATGTCAGTTTCCAATTTTATTTGTTTCGATTTTATTGATTTGTTTCTTATTTTATTCACATGTATCCATACTTTATTCGACTAAAATTTGAAATCATGTTTCAATTTTATTGGTTCTTATTCACTCAATCGTGAATGCAGAATAATCTCTAAACTAATTTCTACAGGGAATTGTGAGATCGGCCTTTTATTGAGATTGAGTAGTGTAATTGTGAAGTTATATCATTGAATACATTTTGAATTAATTAATTATAGTGTGCAAGAAATAATTATCAAAATGTGAGGGACTAATAAAATCGATCCTTTATATTAATTGTTAACTTTATTTGGGACCCTGGACCTGAAATGCAAAGTAAGAGGCATTTGGTTTTTAATTATGCGAAGAAACATAATGGTATATGTTTCTATGTTAGAACTTCAAATAACTTTTTTTTCCGGCTATCTCCATAATCTTTATCTTCAGTTTATTTTCCATAATTTAATTATTAAATATTTGTCTCTATGCTGTAAATCTGGGGAAGTGGATCTTAACTTCCATGTATTTGTTTCATCTAGCATATATATCATGTGCACCAAGTATGTTCCATGGACACCTTACATGGTTACGTCTTTGTATCTTGATCACTTTCATGGAAAAATTGATTTACATACCTATTTTGTTACAATAGCCTTAACTAATTCAATTATTTCAAAAAATATGTCATTGGAAATATGAATCGTGGTTATAAATCTAATTGCTGAGAGTTGTGCTAATACTGCTAGAGTTAATTATCACAATAATGTTGTGTACATAAAACAAACATAAAATCAACGATAATTGAGAAAAATACAGTCCTATGCTCAGTGTTTCCTCTCATATTAATTCATGCACATAATTCATGTATTGTTGTTTGCACTTATTATGACATCGAGGTTCTTTCTTCAGCTGTACAAATTGTCAGGATTATCATATTGACCTTTAGAAGATTTTTTTAGGGTGCTTTTAGTGAGCAGTTGCTTTTAAATTACCTCATATTTTGCACCGCCGATAACGGCAACCCTTGAGTAATAAGGTTTGATTTATTTTCTTTTCTGGAGTAGTTGAACGCAAGGTAGAATCTGTGGGATAATACGATCCATCTGAATAATTCTTTTATCAATTAACATGGTATAGCAAATAATTTTTAGTTTGTAGCTTAATACCAATTTTTTGTGTGGTTATCACGTGCAACTACGACTAATATAACTGCCTGTATTATAGAATATAAAATACTCATTATAACCAACAAGCACTATAAATTTGTTTTTTTAGAACTTCGCATGGATAATTTTTTGTTAAACCCAAACTACAAGGCAACTTATTAAAAAAATGAATTTGCTTTGAAGGATTGCTTTGGAAAAGTATGGACATGCATCCTAATGGCATGACCTTGGCAAAATCCAAGTTCTTCATTTTTGTCTTCTTATCAGGAAATTTATAAATTTATCATGTTTGGTACCTATTGTTGAGCATTACTTCAAGCTTAGACATAATCATCTGTATGCACTTTAACATTGTTTAGCTATTGGTTATTTTTTTTGAAAGGCAAGTAAAATTATTATTAACAGTGTAATTATTACATTGTACATACAAATCACTCTAACATATACACTAACTAAACAATACAAATACTTCCACTAGACAGTAAGGAGAAAAAAAAAACAATGAAAGAATTAAAATGAAATACAGAAAAAAAACCATACTGCCAGTCTAAAGCCAATTACCACTAGAACTTGGATTACCAAAAGGACTGGATTTCTTCAAACTGTCTTACTAACCAAGAAAGGAGTTGATAATAACTAATGGTATCATCAGGAAGTGCCAAATTGATCCCACACTAAAGCCACTGAACTAAAAACAAAATTCCAACATACTACAAAATTACAACTAATGGACTGAGAGCATCACAATGAATTAAACATGGTTGCTTCTTGTATGCCTGGTTGAAGACTTCTTTTGGAAATCGGATGGTAAAAAATCATCAAGACCATTCTCAAGAGCTTCATCTACATCATCTATACTTTCAAATGCCCTTTTCTTCCTTGCCCTTCTCTTAGCATTTTTCAAAGCAGCTTTAGAAGGAGTTACATCTGCTGGAGATTGGCCAATCTCAGTCCCTTCATCCCAAAACTTACCCTTAATTCTCATAGCATTTGATGTCGAATCACTTTGCAAAGCTGTAGAACTGGCAGTTGAAGGAGGAGGCAAAATAATATCCGGTGGAAGTTTTAAATGATCATAAGGGGATGAACTGAAGCTCAAACCAGGTTGACCAATCAAAGATGGAGATGTGGCTGACTTACTAGCTGAAATAGTATTAACAACGGGAAAAGTTAATCCACAACCGATAACATTTTGAAGAGGCTGATGGGTTGAAGCTTTGATATGAGAAACTGGATCACTAAAAGATGAAGAACAAGACATTGAACCAGTTGACAAATTTGTATACGAAGTAGATGTACTCAAAGGAGAAACAGTAAATAGCGAAGAAGAAGATGACAAAACTGTTCCAGAACCTTGCATTAATTGTTTCCCCTTGTCAAGCGATTGCACTGAACCATTTCCACCAATAAACAAACTACATAAACCAAAATCTGCTACATCATTCTCAACATTAACGCACTGACTTCCATTTTGATTATCATACAATTCATTTGCTCGAGTTTCATTGCTCGTAATACCATTACCAAAATGCTGTCCCTCATTGATTCCACTACTAAAACATTTTTCCTTAATGCCAGTGTCTACCTGATCATTGCCACCAGATGGTTCACTCCATTTGTCACAAACATTTTCCTGAAAACAGTATCATTTCCATCTGTTTCCTTGCTAAAATCCATATTCCCATTGTCAACATTAGCATACTCATTATTAATAACAGTATTCCCATCATGATCCAAATCAGGGTTTAATGCAGCGAACAGATTCGAGTTATCATTCCTCTCATTAATTTCAACATTATGCTCCTTACTATTGACCTCTCCTTTCCTTCTCCACGTCTTATTCATCTTTGATTTAATAGTATTCCAATCATGGTTCTTAGATTGAGAAAACGGTTTGTTATAATACTGACCATAAAAAACCATTACTTCTGCCATGTTGATTCCCAGAAAAAACTTTTGCAAAGTCTTCATTATTCATCTCAAATTTAGAATTATACTCACATCTACAAGTGTCGTGACCAAATACTTTACAAATTGTACATATAAGGGGCTTCCAATCATAAGAAACTTCAACTGAGGGGCAATTTTTACCCCATTCAGCAACCACAATTTGATCAGGTAATTCAAAATCAGATGAAATTTCAATCTAGACCTTGGCATAACGAAATCTTTGAAGCTTCATAGTGCTAGTATCAAAGAAAATTAGACACCCTATATGACAAGCTAACCAATTTATCCCTAAAAGAGTCCATAGAATGGCAGGAATTCTATAAAACTATACCCAAATAGGAACTGTTTTGATCTGAGATTGAGCATGCCCTATCGAAGGATCCCAAGCATTAATGATAAACATACGACCCCTTATGAAAATTGGATCCGATTTAAGCACTTCATATTTATCAGATTCATTAGAGAAATGAAAAAAGAAATGCACACTATCATATTTGATGTCAACCTTACCTTCCAACTTCCAAGTCCTAAGCAAAAAGTTAACAACAATCGGATACGGAAAAGAACCATCCAAGAAAAAACCAACTAGATGATTGCTCCAATATTTCAAACCCTCATTCTTAACCATCTCTGGAATCTTTTGAGGCACACCATTTCTTGGAATATCAAAATCCAAAGGTTTGAACGCACCTGCATTTCGTGGAAGAGAATTGAAGAGGGATGCATAATCCACTTTGGTAAAAGAAGGAAAAGAGGCCTTCGAACAGTTCTGATTTCTTGGATCTGAAAAGGACACATTAGCTCCAGAATTTGCTTCGGAGGGTTTTGCAGAAGAGGGGTTCACATCAGGAGGAGGAGGAGCAGGAGGAATAGGCGGAGATATCCGGGAGGGTAGAGGCGGAAAGGTGGCGTCAAAAGTGGATGGTGAGGAAGAAGAAGTTGTCGCCGAAGAAGTTGTCGCCATTATCTATTTCCAGAGTCTTCTATTCAACCCTAAATTATTTTGAACGCATAAAAAGGTGCAATTGAACAAAAAGGTGCAATTGAATTGAATAAAACTTGTAACCTATGACATATTCCAAATTTGTCATTCATATAAGTTAGGTTCCTCACTAATTTATATTTTGTACATAAGAAAAATGAACTGGTAGTCTTAAAAGAGCAAATTTTTAAATAGATAATCACAAAAGTGTCTATTTTCAATTTGTTAGGAATAAAATGCATCACTACATAATTATTGTGCAAAGAATAAATATACTTTTTTTGCTTTCAAACTGTACGATGCAACACAAACTTAGAAAAATGTAGTACATTAAAATCGTTAAAGAACAATGCAGTTGATTTGAATATGTAATGAAGAATTGAAGACAAAAAAGATTGCAGAGAATTTTATTAATTGAGATGATAGTTACAGAATTGCAAATGAAAAAATGTAATAGCGAGAGAATTATTGTTATGTACATTGTTGTTATATTTATACACATTGGGACTTGTTGGGCTAAACCCGTTTATAAGTTGTAAACATAACAATCAGGTAAAATATAAACCTGCATATATAATATCTTATATTACTTTGCTTCTGTAGACATTTATCTCATTTTTATCAGCCCCTCTCAATTCTAGGGTTAGGGTTAGGGGTGAGCATTATTTGGTTAAACCAAATCAACCAATCGAACCAATTTATTTTGGTCGGTTTTGTTTGGTTTTGAAATTAGATCGGTTTGTAATCGGTTTGAAAAAATATTTAATTTGGTAATCGGTTTAACCAAATTAACGGAGCTTTTCATATGTTTTCAAAATTATCGATATTCTAATAAATATTTTAGGTTAGATTGTTTTTCCAAGTAAATTTTAATCATCATGTATACGTCAAAATTACTTTTGGAAAACATAAGAATCATAAATAATAATACTTCACTCATATATTTAAGATTTATTTCAAATTATAGTTAATATTACAAACATAAGGTCTAAAATATTTTTAGTTCGGATAAATCGGATAACCAACCGAACCAACCAAACTTAATTGGGTTGGTTTGGTTTGGTTTTCATTTTTATCGATTTTAGTTTGGTTTGATAATTTTCATCATTGCATAAATCGAACCAATCAAACGCTCACCCATAGTTAGGGTTACCCTGAAGCGACCTGAACTCCCCCGACCTTCGAATCGACTATAAACCACACAAGTCCGATCCGAAAGACGAGCAAACTCAGATTTGATTTGAGAACACGAAATATCAGAACATAAACAGAAGAACGTTTCTTTGTTAATTACAACAATTTCACATCAGAATACGGAATATACAGAGTATGAATAAATATTATACATCCAACATATAGAGTTTTAATATACATAGCAGCGGAAAATAATAAACAACACAAATGAGAGAAATATACGGGTACAAAGCTTCCCGAATGTAGCTCCATCTGTAAGTCAGAATCCTGTAAAAATAAATAACCTGCAAACCAAAACTACTAGCTGCCCATGCGGAAATAAGGGCACCCAGAGTTTAGGTTAAAACAATAAACTCCAGGTCAGTCATGTGATTGGTGTGAGAACTAAAACAATTACAAACTTTTATTTTAAAGTTAAGTAAATCAAGGGACCACGCCATATAACATGGAACGGGTTTCCTCCCAAGAATACTAGTGCATAAAATCAGTCGCGCAATGCTAAAAGGAAAAATGAAACTATTATAAGACTCAAGTCCCATCACATAATGCAACGCAAACCAGAGGATAGATTTTTCACTTATAATGGCCAAATATGTTTGATACGTATAAAACAAAGTCATTTGATATTATTACTAGTGCATATGTGTTTCAAAAACAATTTCAATCATAATGCATCAATCCTAGACGGCGTGGGTACAATCTATCATGTCCTCAATAGTATACAACTAAAACCGTATGAGATCGTATTGGAAATTGGATTCCGTCGTGAGACAAGGCAAGGGATGGTCTCCTTACTGATTCGGAACACCTCTAGCAAGATGTCCCAGGACGTAGACTCAGGTGAGCCCTTGGATCCTCCAAGGCCGGTCCTCTCTTACGTTTGAGAATTGGTAATTCCCGAACACCCGTTTCCCGGTCCTATAGGACCTACCCATCGGCTCTGTAGTAACCGATATATCCGAGGCGCCTCACAACTCCAACAACCATATAAGTAAAAATGTCTAGGCTCCATACCATGACACCACCCATAGCTAGAAGGAAACGACATGCACTCCTTGGGTCCCTTATCCCGTTTTAGACTTATACTGAGGCATGAGGCTCGCGAATTAATGCTACAACACAAAGCTATGAAATTTAAAGTCATGCTTTGATCATCAACCACCAAGCTCTGCTTTTCAACAAAAGCCTGGATCCATGTACCTCAGCATGCCACGTTATCAATCCATACCATACCATTGATTTCCACCAATATATAACCTCTAAGCTCATACGTCTCAGAGAAGGGTGAAGTAAGAGAATAAATTCTCCTTCATCCGACAGATATATATTTAGCAGAGATCAACGAATATAGTACAACGGAATACAATGTCAGACACACTATCCATTTACAAGTTCGTTCTAGGTCCAGACGAAACCGGAGGCACCTTATTCCTCATCCCGTATGTCTAAAACAAGAGAGAGGTCCTCGCATATCCGGTCAGTCTTCAAGTACGTCTGGACGACCACCAGTTTAACCCCATCCTGGATGTACAACCCAATCGAGGCATCAGTAATCATCCCTACGATGTGAAGATCTCCGGTCTTGAACCACCGTCTTCATCGTCCACATTTAAGTCGTCGTAGTATCAGTTATTCAGAATGGGATAAACCCGACCTTTTCGAATAACTCGCGTATCTTGTAATCAAGTGCTATAAAACATAACATACGCCTCACTCCAATCCAGAATATTCTTGGGAAAGGTTCCTATTATTTTTATCAAAGATAAGTTCATTTGAACTTATTCTTTAATCTTCCTTGAAATCATTTCAAAAGATTTTATTTATCTTTTCCCAATCTAAATCAAATTAAGGTTTATCAAACTAGTCGGGATTAACGTCTTACCAAAGTAATCAATTATTTTAATCCAGTCCTAACCTATTCATCCCATTTAGCAAAACTGATGGTACTCCATATCTAACACCTAATGTGTTATCGGTAATTTAATACCTTTCAACGCTTCAAATCTAATTAAAGATTCAACTATCGCATGGATTAAAATTGGTGGTATTCCATTACCAAATCCTTCTTGAATTTGATAAATTTATATATCACATTCTCAATTCAATCTAATTAAAGATTCATTAAAACTCTCAGCTTTAATCTTCGAAATCATGACTTAATGATTTTTCATTTTTAGTAAATCAATCCTGCCTTTAATTTGAGTTAAAGAACAAATGTCATTTAAAACACCATTCACGATAAACCCAAAATCATATCCCATGTCATATGGAATCACCACATAAATCCGATCAGTCGTAATCAATATTAATGTCCATGTCAGACTAGTAATGTAAATGGAATAATGGCATAGCCTTTTAAATTCCAGATATATTAACGGTCCAACTTCACAGAATCTCATCTCGATTATTATTGAATCGAACTCTACTCAATTCCAATTTAATGTATTAAATTGGAAAACTCAAATTTGGAAAATTCCATTAAATCTTACTTAAAAGATTAATAAATTCCAAATCATAATTTCTCTGTTAATCGGGTTAAAGAACTAATGTCGTTTAAAACACAGTTCACGATAAACCCAAAATCAACTTCCATTTTATTCCAATTATATTTATTAACTGGAAACCCTCTTAAATCTTTATTAAAAGATTTATTCTTTTCTCATCTGGGTTTAAGAACTGTATTGCTTAAGATACCATTCACGACAAACCCAGAATCCAATTTGATATTAAATATAAGATCCTAAATAGAAATTATATCGACTCATATTCAATATCAAACTCTGAAACCTACAGATATCATATCAGGAATAACGATATCGATATCTTCCAAATTACCATAACAATATCCGTATAATCACGGAATCCAATACCGGAAAATCCAAAGATAATTTCCATTCAAATCCATTCCAATTATATATTAATTGGAAATCATTCTGGTTATATTAAAACAATTTCTAATTCCTTTATTTATTTATAAAATAAAGTAAATCACTTATTCTGATAACAATATCTTTTATCTTTATAAACTTGCATTATTTCATCCAAAACCCTTTCAAATCAATTATTTTGATTTTACATGATTTCTTCCCTATTTTTACTTATTTAATAGCAGGTTTTTTCAGCTAAACGACGTTTCAAGTCAATTAACGTCACTGGTGCTGTTTTCATTTGAATTTGAGTTAAACATTTTTCAAAATCTAACCATTGGATTTCAAAACTCATGTACTCATTTGAAATCTCTTTTCGATACGAACCTGTATGTTCCGGTTTCAGAAGAATCCGACGGGCGGATCTTCCGTAATGCCAAGTCGAAGTCAATGGTCGAAATTCGCGAACGGTTGCTGCGCGAAACGTTCTATTCGAGCCACTATATATATATATTTTAAAATATATCGTTGATTTCCATTCCAAACGTATTTTAAAAAGAAAAATGTTTAAAATTTCGTTTAAAAAAAACGATTTCAACTTCTATTCTGGCTCAAGTTTTTCAACTTTTCAGTTTCTACGAACTTTCTAATTTTTTCAAAAATTTGGCTAACACCCTAAATTTCTTAAAACTTTCTCCATAACCTCCTTTGTACGGGGAGGGCCGGAAAAACAGCAACTTGCCACGTAGGGCCCTCACCAATCCAAAAGAAAATGAAAAAGCCAAGCGGCTAGCCAATCGGCTCATAAAATCATCAAACCCAAACAAAACAATAAATGTGTACTTATTAGTCGGGCATACATTTTTATTCCTCTTCTTAGCTTCCACGCTATGGCCTGTACAATGCCATCTAAGGTGGTCTGTGTCCATACACGTCGTATGAAATGCGAGTGTCACATATTCACACAACGCTTCTAATATAAATAATTCGTGAATAGTTCAAGTCTTGAACTAACAAGGACATTAATGAATACATAAGCATTAATGAATATCAATAAACATGATTAAATATTTTTAATCACTCACTACGAGTCAAATATAATTTACTTCATCGTTTTGCCAATTCTAGTTTGGTGTTCAAGTAAATATATGCTTCTGTAACGATTAACGATAAGGTTTTGATATCGTTAGTCGCTTACGAGAATAATAATGAATGTTTATTATTATTCCACACCGCTTCTATATTTTCATACAACGTACATATATTCTCATACAACGCTTAAATATATATATTTTCATATAGTGTGTATATATATTCTCATACAATGCTTAAATATATATATTTTCATACAACGCTTATATATATTTTCATATAACATTTATATTACTTCCTATATAGCATACATACGTTGAAAATCATATTTTTAACGAACAAATAATTTTTCCTTAGCATGATGATTTTATATAACTCGTACATATGCTAAAAATAATATTTGATTCTATCGAATAATTATTTCATATCTTGACTACTTTATATGTTGCATACATACGATAAAAATCATATTTTTATCGAACTAAAAATTATTTCATTGTATGACAATTTTATTTATGACATACATACGATAAAAATCATATTTTTATTGAACTAAAAGTTATTTCAATGTATGATAAAAATCATATTTTTATCGAGCTAAGAATAATCACATGTCATACCCTAGTTAAAAATCATATTTTTAACTTACTAAAAATATTTTCATATCATACATTCGTTAAAAATCATATTTTTAACTTACCAAAAATTATTTCATCTCCTAATAATTTTTTTACTTTGCAAAAACAATTTTATACATCACAAGAATATATTTTATTAATCCTTTTTATGTGAGTTTAGAAATCTCACCTAGGATTCCACTCCTCCTAAATTCGTACAAGCTTCGAACTCTTTCCGGTCGACTCTAGAATTTCGGCCTCGATTTTACGGTTCCAATCGATCCAGGTTTGCTGAGTTCTGGCATCATATCACAAAGTTACGGTTTTAATAAGTTTAATGACCTAATTAAGATAATTAATAAGGTAATTAATTAAAATTTAATCACCTCCTTTAACCACTTCAGCAACTTCGAGCACGGCCGAATTCCTAGAGCAAAACTGAAATGCCGAAACCCATACTTCGTTCGATATCTCCACCTGCGCGCGCCTAATCCGATCACCGACGATCGATCAACCTTTGTCAGAAAATGCAGCTGACTCCAGCTTCCTTCTTCTTCTTCGGGTTATTTACTGGGTTGTTCAAAACCCATTACCGCCTCTTAGCATTACCCCTGTTCGCCGTCACGGTGGTCGGAACCACCATCAGTCACCCCCATATCGAAGCCACTCGCCCTCACTCCCCACGCCGTAACCATGGACGAACTCGGTGGGGCCCTCTATCCTGGAATTGCGTGCGAACGAAGCAGATTTAGGCCTCGATTTATCTCAATTTGCGAAACGAGAAACGATCATGACCGTTGATGATATAGATCTCACTTAGCTTATCATTATTGCTTCAGGAAATTTTCGAAATTATCGTGTGGATTGAGGGAAAAACAATGGCAAAATTTCAAGCGATATCGGCCATTAATCTTTGAACTGCGGCGGGTTTCCTGAATAGCCAATAGGGTTTTAGATAATTTATATATATATATATATATATATTATTAAATTCCTAAAATTAGGGGTTTTCTTTCGAACTCCAAATTAAACCCAACGACTGTCGTCTCTAGCTAAATACCCCCATTTCGAACACAATGGTATATGTTTCGTAAGCCAATTCGGGTGTTTCAATAGTTTTTATCAAAATTAAAATATAGATCAATATACGTTTTCAATATTGATTTTAACATACGTTTTAATTTATCGGGGCCACATACTGACTCCAAAAATTACGAATTTTGGAATCTCGCTATGTTTTGATGATACGGTCCCACCGGAACTGGTCTCATCAAATTCCAAGTCCGTTTGCAAAATGACCTTTTTCCAGTCGATTAAATTTACAACTTAAATTGAAGATGCCTTTAAATTTGCCACGCTCACATATTAGTTCCAAAAATTATGAAAATTGGAATCTAGCAATAATTTGTTATTCCGGATTCATAGAAAGTGGTTTCGTCGAATTCGGAACTTGTTCGCAAAATTTCACTTTTTAAGGGCTATGTAATGATTTAAAAATCGCATTTTTAAACTCTGACGTATTTTCTAGTAAAATTATATTAAAAATAATTTTTAAATTTGTTGTGAAATTCCAGGTTGTTACAATCTCCTCCACTTAAAACTTTTCGTCCCCGAAAGGGAATGAAGCTAAGAAAAGAAGACGTTAAGTTCGTATTCTATATCACGATTATGCTCTTTCGTATACGTAATACTGTCAACTCATTCTAGAGCATTACTAACCCCATCTCTAATGAGTATTCTCACTCTAGAATACTACTGATCTTACCTATAATGAGTTTTCTTTTATAGGATGTTACTAATCCTATCTCTGATGAGTCTTTCGTTCTGTTCTAACGAGTTGTACTCCCAAAGATTTGGGTTAACCAAAGCTCTAATACCAACTGAAGTGACCTGAACTCCCCCGACCTTCGAATTGACAATAGACCACACAAGTCCGATCCAAAAAACGAGCAAACTCTGATTTGCTTTGAGAACACGACAAATCAGAACATAAACAGAAGAACATTTCATTATTAATTACAACAATTTCACATCAGAATATAAATTTACAGAGTATGAATAAATATTATACATTTAACATATAAGAGTTTTAATATACATAGCAGCGGAAAATAATAAACAACACAAATGAGAGAAATATACGGGTACAAAGCTTCCCGAATATAACTCCATCTGTAAGTCAGGATCTTGTAAAAATGAATAACCTGTAAACCAAAACTACTAGCTGCCTGTGCGGAAATAAAGGCACCCAGAGTTTAGGTTAAAACAATAAACTCCAGGCCAGTCATGTGACTGGTGTGAGAACTAAAACAATTTCAAATTTTTATTTTGAAGTTAAGTAAATCAAGGGACCACGCCGTATAACACGGAACGGGTTTCCTCCCAAGAATACCAGTGCACAAAATAAACAGCGCAATGCTAAAAGGAAAAATGTAGCCATTATAAGACTCAAGTCCCATCACACAATGCAACACAAACCAGAGGATAGAGTTTTCCCTTATAATGGCCAAATATACTTGATAGGTATAAAACAAAGTCATTTGATATTATTACTAGTGCATATATGTTTCAAAAACAATTTCAATCATAATGTATCAATCCTAGACGGCATGGGTACCAACTATCATGTCGCTAATAGTATAAAACTAAAACTGTATGAGATCGTATTGGAAATTGGATTCCATCGTGAGTCAAGGCAAAGGATGGTCTCCTTACCGATTCGGAGCACATCTAGCAAGATGTCACATGACTCAGACTCAGGTGAGCCCTTGGATCCTCCAAGCCCGGTCCTCTCTTACGTTTGAGGATTGGAAATTCCTGAACACCTGTTTCCCGGCCCTATATGACCTATCCATCGGCTCCGTAGTAACCGATATATCTGAGGCGCCTCACAATTCCAACAAACCACATAAGTAAAAATGTCTGGGCTCCATACCATAACATCACCCATAGCTAGAGGGAAACGGCATGCACTCCTTGGGTCCGTTATCCTTTTTTAGATTCATACCGAGGTGTGAGGCTCGCGAATTAACGCTACAACACTAAGCTATGCTATTTAAAGCCGTGCTTTGATCATCAACCACCAAGCTTTTCTTTTCAACAAAAGCTTGGATCCATGCATCTCAGCATGCCACACTATCAATCCATACCATACCATTGATTTCCACCAATATATAACCTCTAAGCTCGTACGTCTCAAAGTAGGGTGAAGTAAGAGAATAAATTCTCTTTCACCAGATAGATATATATATATTTAGCAGAGATCAACGAATACAGTATAACAGAATACAATGTCAGACACACTATCCACTTACAAGTTCGTTCTGGGTCTGAACGAAATCGGAGGCACCTTATTCCTCATCCCATATGTCCAATACAGGAGAGAGGTCCTCGCATATCCGGTCGATCTCCAAGTACGTTTGGATGACCACCACTATAACCCCATCCTGGGTGTACAGCCCAATCGAGGCATCAGTAATCATCCCTACGATGTAAAGATCTCCGGTCTTGAACCACCGTCTTCATCGTCGACATTTAAGTCGTCGTAGTGTCAGTTATTCAGAATGGGATAAACCCAGCCTTTTCGGACAACTCGCGCATCTTGTAGTCAAGTGCTATAAAACACAACATACGCCTCATTCCAATCCATATTATTTTTGGGTAAGGTTCCCATTAATTTTATCAAAGACAAGTTAATTTAAACTAATTCTTTAATCTTCCTCGAAATCATTTCAAAAGGTTTTACTTATCTTTTCTCAATCTGAACCAAATTAAGGTTTATCAAACTAGTCGAGATTAACGTCTTATTGAAGTAATCATTTATTTTTTTAATTCAATCCTAACCTATTCATCCCATGGAGAAAAAATGGTGGTACTCCATATCTAACACCCAATGTGTTATCGGTAATTTAATACCTTTCAACGCTTCGAATCTAATTAAAGATTCAACTATCGCATGGAGTAAAATTGGTGGTACTCCATTTTCGAATCCTTCTTGAATTTGATAAATTTATTTATCACATTCTCAATTCAATCTAATTAAAGATTCAATAAAACTCTCAGTTTTAATCTTCAAAATCATGTCTTAATGATTTTTCATTTTTAGGAAATCAACCCTGCCTTTAATTTGAGGTAAAGAACAAATGTCATTTAAAACACCGTTCACAATAAACCCAAAATCATATTCCATGTCATATGGAATCTCCACAGAGATCTGATAAGTCGTAATCAATATGAATGTCCATGTCAGACTAGTAACATAAATAGAATAATGGCGCAACCTTTTAAGTTCCAGATATATTAATGGTCTTCCTTCACAGAATCTCATCTCGATTATTATTGAATCAAACTCTACTCAATTCCAATTTAATGTATTAAATTGGAAAACTCAACTTTGGATAATTCCATTAAATTTTACTTAAAATATTAATAAATTCCAAATCATAATTTCTCTGTTAATCGGGTTAAAGAACTAATGTCGTTTAAAACACAGTTCACGATAAACCCAAAATCATCTTCCATTTTATTCCAATATTTATTAACTGGAAACCCTCTTAAATCTTAATTAAAAGATTTATTCTTTTCTCATCTGGGTTTAAGAACGGTATTACTTAAGATACCATTCACGACAAACCTAGAATCCAATTTGATATTAAATATAAGATTCTGAATAGAAATTATATCGACTCATATTCAATATCAAAATTTGAAACCTACCGATATCATATCGGGAATAACGATATCGATATCTTCCAAATTCCCATAATAATATCCGTATAATCACGGAATCCAATACTGGAAAATCCGAAGATAATTTTTATTCAAATCCATTCCAATTATATATTAATTGGAAATCATTCTGGTTATATTAAAACCATTTCTTATTCCTTTATTTCTTTATAAAAGAAAGTAAATCACTTATTCTGAAAAAAATATCTTATATATTTATAAACTTAGAATATTTTATCCAAAACCCTTTCAAATCATTTATTTTGATTTTACATGATTTCTTCCCTATTTTTATTTATTTAAAAATATGCATTTTCAGCTAAACGACGTCTCAGGTCATTTAACGTCACTGGCGCTGTTTTCATTTGAATTTGAATTAAACATTTCTCAAAATCTAACCGTTGGATTTCAAAACTCATGTACTCATTTGAAAGCTCTTTTCAATACGAACCCGTATGTTCCACTTTCAGAAGAATCCGACGGTCGGATCTTCTGTAATGCCAAGTCGAAGTAAATGGTCTAAATTTGTGAATGGTCGCTGCGCGAAACTTTCTAAATCAAACAAGACTGTTCGAAGCCCGGATACGCTAACTCTGGGTATACAACAACATCAGAACAACAACATGAGACTTTTATAAACATCATAATAATGTTACATCAGAGTACAGAATATCAGAGTATATCGAATATAATACAGCGGAAGATAAATTTACAATAAATATAATACAATGCACGGTGGAAACAAATAAACTAACGTAGCGAAAGACTACCAGTGCTCTGGACACAGCTTTAAGCTTCGATCCAGAATCCTGCTCAATAATATCTGCAAAATAAACTACTCGACTGCCCGTGTGGAAGATAGGAGCACCCGAGTTTGCAAGGGAAAAAAAAACTACTAGTCAAATATAATTTACTTCATCGTTTTGCCATTTCTAGTTTGGTGTTCAAGTAAATATATGCTTCCGTAATGATTAAGGATAAGGTTTTGATATCGTTAGTCGCTTACTAGAATAATAATGAATGTTTATTATTATTCCACAATGCTTCTATATTTTCGTACGACGTACATATATTCTCATACAACGCTTAAATATATATATATTTTCATATAACGTATATATATTCTCATACAATGCTTAAATATATATATTTTTTCAAACAACGCTTATATATATTTTCATATAACGTTTATATACTTCCTATATAGCATACGTACGTTAAAAATCATATTTTTAACGAACAAATAATTTTTCCTTAGCATGACAATTTTATATAACTCATACATATGCTAAAAATAGTATTTTTATCTATCGAATAATTATTTCATAGCTTGACTACTTTATATGTTGCGTATATACGATAAAAATCATATTTTTATCCAACTAAAAATTATTTCATTGTATGACAATTTTATTTATGACATACATGATAAAAATCATATTTTTATCGAACTAAGAATAATCACATGTCATACCTTAGTTAAAAATTATATTTTTAACTTACTAAAAATATTCTCATATCATAGTTCGTTAAAAATCATATTTTTAACTTACCGAAAATTATTTCATCTCCTAAATTTTTTTCTACTTTGCATAAACAATTTTATACATCACAAGAATATATTTTATTAATCCTTTTTATGTGATTTTAGAAATCTCACCTAGGATTCCACTCCTAAATTCGTGGCAAGCTACGAACTCTTTCCGGTCGACTCTAGAATGTCGGCCTCGTTTTTACGGTTCCAATGGATCTATGTTTGTTGAATTCTGACATCGTATCACAAAGTTACGGTTTTATAAACGTTAATGACCTAATTAAGATAATTAATAAGGTAATTAATTAAATTTTAATCGCCTCCTTAAACCACTTCAGCAACTTCGAGCACAGCTGAATTCCTGGAGCAAAACTGAAATGCTGAAACCCATGCTCGTTCGATGTCTCCACCTGCGCGTGCCTAATCCAATCATTGACGATCGATCAACTTTGCTTGAAAACAAGGCTGACTCTAGCTTCCTTCTTCTTCGGGTTCTTTACTGTGTTGTTTGAAACCCATTACCACCTCTTAGGGTGACCCTGCTCGCCGCAACGGTGGTCGTAACCACCATCAGTCACCCCCATATCGAAGCCACTCACCCTCACTCCCCACGCCATGACCATGGACGAACTTGGTGGGGCCATCCAGCCTAGAATTACGTGCGAACATAGCAGATTTAGGACCCGATTTGTCTCAATTTGCGAAACGAGAAACGATTATGACCGTTAATGATATAGATCTCACTTAGCTCATCATTATTGCTTCAGGAAATTTTCGAAATCATCGTGTTGATTGAGGGAAAAACAACGGCGAAATTTCAAGCGATATCAGCCATTAATCTTTGAACTGTGGTGGGTTTCCTGAATGGCCAATAAGGTTTTCGATAATTTATATGTATGTATGTATGTATGTATATATATATTATTAAATTCCTAAAATTAGGGTTTTTCTTCCGAACTCCAAATCAAACCCAACGACTATCGCCCCTAGCTAAATACCCCCATTCCGAACACAATGGGCTATGTTTCGTAAGCCAATTCGGCTGTTTCAATAAGTTTTTATCAAAATTAAAAAATAGGTCAATATATGTTTTCAATATTGATTTTAACATACGTTTTAATTTACCGGGGCCACATACTGATTCCAAAAATTACGAATTTTGGAATCTCGCTATGTTTTGATGATACGGTCTCATAGGAACTGGTCTCGTTAAATTCCGAGTCCGTTTGCAAAATGCCCTTTTTCCAGTCGACTAAATTTGCAATTAAAATTGAAGGTGCCTTTAAATTTGCCACGCTCACATATTAGTTCCAAAAATCATGAAAATTGGAATCTAACAATAATTTGACATTCTGGATTCATAGAAAGTGGTTTCATCGAATTTAGAACTTGTTCGCAAAATTTCACTTTTTAAGGGTTATTTAATGATTTGAAAATCGAATTTTTAAACTCTGACGTATTTTCTAATAAAATTATATTAAAAATAATTTTTTAATTTGTTGTGAAATTCCATTTGTTACAATCCCGAACCTTAAATTATCTTCGTGAGATAAAATGGCGATTTTGAGATAAAACCTTCCGCTAAGTTCGTTCTTTTTTGCAAGTTGAAGACAAACTGAGCTATATCTTGTTTTATCTCCTCCAACTGAGGTTTTAAAGCTTGGATTCATCGAGTTGTGGTCTTCAGCTTCATACAATGTTAATTTG
This sequence comes from Allium sativum, assembly GCA_030737875.1. Taxonomy (NCBI): domain Eukaryota; kingdom Viridiplantae; phylum Streptophyta; class Magnoliopsida; order Asparagales; family Amaryllidaceae; genus Allium; species Allium sativum. Next base: position 504,405,993 of record CM060925.1, read on the forward strand.
CATTGATTCGAGACTGTTGAGCACAAATTAGCGGATTGTGGCAAAGCAATTGAGGATTTGAGCACAAATTAGCGATTTCGCATCTTCAATTCATCACGCAGTCTTTGAAAATTGCTTGCAGATAATGCCTTGGTTAGGATGTCAGCACGCTAATGATAAGAAGGTATATAATTTACTTGCAGCTTTCCTTCTTTTACCAATTCTCGAACAAAATAGATGTCTATTTTGATGTGTTTTTTCTGGCATGCTGAATAGGATTGCTTGACATGTAAATAGAAATTTGATTGTCACACCAAATAGTTGCTTTTATCATTTGTGGTTAATTGTAGTTCTCTAAGTAGTGACTGTAGCCAAGTAATTGTTGCAGCTATACTTGCTATGCTTCTATATTCTGCTTCGACACTGGATTATGATAGTGTTGACTGCTTTTAAGAACTCCATGATATTAAGTTTTCACCAATGTATACACAATATCCAATGACGGATTTTTTGTTGTCTTGATCTGCAGCCCAATCTAAACCTGAATAACCAGTGATATTAAAATTTCTGCTTCCTTTAAGTGTTAGTCCAACGTTAATTGATCCCTTTAGATATCTGAGAATCCTCTTTACAGCTTTCCAATGAACATCCTTGGGGTCTTGTAAAAATTGAGAAACTTTGTTAACACTGAATGCTATAGCAGGTCGTGTTATGGTAGCATGTTGAAGTGCTCCCACAACACTTCTATATTGTTTAATATTACTTATGGATTCTCCCCTGAATTTTGAACAATTTGGACTTGAAACCACAGGAGTAGGTTGTGGTCCTGCTTTATCCATATCAGTTTCCATGAGTAGCTCTACTATATACTTTTTCTGATAAAAAATAATAATTCTGAGTCTGAAATCCTTTGCACTTCAATGCCTAGAAGAAATGACACATCACCCGGATCTTTAATTGAAAATGCTTGATTCAAATAGTCAGTGATCTACTTTATTTCTTCCTTGTTGTTTCCTGTAACAGTTATGTCATCAACATATATCAAAATATAAACAGTTGAATTGCAATTGATTTCTATGAATAATGAATTGTCAGATTTAGTAGGATGATGGCCAAGATTAATTAATGTTGATTTGAGTTTATCTAAACAAACTCTAGGTGACTGTTTTAACCCATGAATAGCTTTGTTTAATTTGCACACAAGATTTGAGCCTTGTATGTAGCCTTATGCTCCACTGATTTTTCAGTGCAATAGTAAATATCAGCCTTATTGTTGCTGGTTTTACAATAGGAGAGAAAGTTTCTGTCTAATCAAACATGTATTCTCGTGTGTAGCCTTTATCTACAAGCCTTGATTTTTATCTGTTTATAGATCCATCAGCTATTTTCTTTAATCTGAAAATCCATTTGCATCCTATTAGATTCCTATTATCTGGTTTATGAACTAATTATCATGTTTTATTTTTGACAAGTGCATTATACTCCTCATCCATTGCTGCTCTCCAACATTTTGTGGCTTGTTGCTTGACTATATGTGATTGGTTCATCATAAGTGATGCTAGTTACATATGTCTTTGGTTTAAATATGCCACTTTTGGCTCTTGTAATCATGGGATGTCCAGTGTGGATTGGCTGCTCATTAGTAGAAGGACTTTCATTATTTGAACTAACGGTAGTAGCTAGTGAGGTAGGGTTTGAATCATTTAGACTTTCTTCTATTTGTGGAGTGTAATCATTGTTGAATTCATTGCTGTTACTTGTTTCAGGTAACTGAGTGGCGAGGCTTGATTGCTCATTATTGTCATTGCTAAATGAACTGGCTTCAGTTTCAGTTATTTATTGACTTTGAGCATTAGCAGCCATTCTATTGCTGCCAACCTGCTGTAAAACAACAAGACTGGGTACAGAAGGTATATTTTCTTGCAACTTATAAACTATGTTAGTGATTTTGATTTCATTAGATCTGTAAGGGAATATAGTTTCATTGAAAACAGCATGTCTACTGATTAATATTTTTCCATTTTCATCTATACATCTATAACCTTTTTGATTTGTACCATATCCTATAAAAGTACAAGGTTTAGATCTAAAATTTAATTTGTTCGTGTTAAATGGTCTTAAGCATGCAAAATATAGACATCCAAACATTTTTAAACTATGATAATCTGGTTTAATATTATATAGTTTTTCAGCTGGACATGAATCTTTCAAAACTTTTGTAGGCATTCAGTTTATTAAATAAACAACAATATTGAAAGATTTAGACCAGAATTTAAATGGTAATGATGCTTTTGCTAACCCAAACTCAACAATGTGTCTATGTTTTTGTTCAACAATACCATTTTTTCTAAAGTACAGGGGCATGTTGTTCTACGAATAATTCCCTTACTCTTAAAATAATTGCTAAGAGGCTTGTATTCGTTCCATTGTCAGACTGAATAACTTTTATTCTAACCTTAAACTGATTCCCTATCATATTAACAAAGTTAACAACTTTACTATGTGTTTCTGATTAGTTTTTCAAAAAATATAGCCAAGCGTATCTGGAAAAAACCTCCATAAATGACCCATAGTATTTCTACCCAAAATCAGTAGAGATTGGGGCAGGTCCCCAAAGATCAGTTATAATTAGATCAAATGGTTTTGAATAAATGGTAGATGAATCTTGAAAGTGTAGTTTATGATTTTTTCCTAACTGACAATAAGACCAAACATAAGGTAAGGTAACATCATTAAATGGAATACCAATACAGCTGAGAATGTTTTTCACAATGCTAACATTGGGGTGACCCAATTTATAATGCCAAAAATCAAAAGAATTTTTACTAAATTCACTCTGATTAAGTACAGTGTTATAGCATTGATTTCCTTTCACAGAGTAGTTATTCCCAAATCTGAATTTGTAGAGTCCATTTACTTCATTACCCTACAAAAGAATTTCATGCGTTAGCATGTTTATTATTAAACAATACTTAGGGAAAAATTCAAAGTACGCACTATTATTCCTTGCAAATTGTGACACACTCGATAAATTCTTGTTAATTTTGGGTACCCTTAATAAATTATTTAGAAACAGTTGTTTCTTACATCTTATAACCCATTACCAATGTGAGAAATATTAATACACTTACCACTACCCATGCTAATAAATTGTTTACCTCTGTACTCCCTATATCCAAGATTAAGATTGTCAAATTGTTTGTCATGTCATTTGTAGCACCTGCATCAGGGTAACAATTGTCATCTTGAATATGCTCTACTCCAGCAACTTCTGATTGATTGCATTCTTTGTTACTGCCTTGTATAGAATCATTTTGTGTCTCTGAAATGTTAGCATTTGGATTTGATCCCTTTTGATTGCTTTCAGTTTGGTTTGCAACATAATTTGTGTTGAATCTGAAATAACATTTCCTTGCCATATGCCCAATCTTTTCGCAAATCTGACATTTTGGTTTATTATTGGCATTCCGGTTACCTCTGCCACGATTGGGATAACCACCTCTCTGATTTGGATTACCACCTCTGGTAAAACTTTGGCCCATATTTATATTACTAGCAGCGTAGTTAAGTGGATAATCTGAATCTGTAGCCCTTTTACTTGCAATCCTTGCTTCATGAGATAACAACATTGCATGCGCTTCATCTAAACCTAGTGTAATTAGATAGCGTATGAGTTAAAGCACTAACATTTAAAAGATGGAACAATTCATCTATTTTAGTATTTCCAGCCTTAACTACAATGACTAGATTAATAATTGCCACTTTGTTGGCAACTACAATCACATTATTCACAATAAGTAAACAAAATGTTGTACAAAAACTAGTATAATGTACAGTAAAGCATTATGACTATAATAAATAAAGATAAATCATGATATACTTGATTAGCCCTATGGTTCTATATAACCTTTATCGAATTATCGAATCTTCATGGGAAAAAAGGAGAAAATTTCTGTACATGCTAACAAATGCAATTTTCTGAGTTGTAACTCATGTGTTTATATCATAAATGTACAACTTTCAGACGTGCAGGCCATGCCACACAGTTTTCTGAGTTGTTCAATCCCTATCCTTGTTTACTATTTAAAACTTCTAATGTATTCATAGCTTGCTCAAACATCATACCAAATACAATTTATTGTCTTCTTCTATGACAAACGTATATTGCATACTCACTACAGATAAATGATGTCTCACTATGCCTTCAACAATAGGTCCACTCAAAATCGCTGCATATTTAACCTATGGTGTAGTTTATGTGTTTCATTCCAGGTTAATCATAACATGGTCTACTTGTAGTATTGAAGTACAAGGTGCGAGCAACCCCAACAATTTAATTGAATAAGCAAGGTCCTCCAAATATGTAAGTGAATACTAGTCGGATGAATGGTACGCACAGTGGAAATACATGTCCAGGTTTTTAAAAAAAGATTGAAGCATAATGACAACAATATATGCAACACACAAAAGTGTCTTGCACAAAATTTACTAACAAGCACGCAACAAAGCATAGTTTCAGCATGCAAGCAAAGCAAACAACAACCAACCCAAATGACAGGCAAAACAATAACAAAACAACCCTTAAATCAATTATATTAAATGGAGTCGAGGTAACGACTTGAAAATATGTTTAATCGTAAGAAAAACTTACCCTTGGTCGACGACGGCGCGTGTTGAAGAAAGTGATGGCTCAGTATGAGAAAGGCAGCAACTTTTGGGCACAGGTGGCCTTTGGTAAGGTGACGCGATTCGGTGTCGATTGGGGAAGGGTTGCAGTTGGCTGTGGCGGCTTCAGAGCGGGAGTCGACTGCCTGAGACAGAGAGGCATGCGTGGTGGTTGCAGGATTTGGTGCGGTGGCAGCTAGTGGGCTCACGAAGGAGGCTCGACTTTGGTTCGACTATGGGTTCAGGTGGCTCTTACGGCGGAGGTGAGTGGACGGATGCAGAATCGGCCGGTGGCCATGATTTCAATTTTTGGGGCAAATCAATTTTTGCTGTTGAAATAAAAATGAATGAGGGATTTGGGGAAGATTCATTTTAATTGAAGAGGAGACGGTGGCCGATTGGGGAAAGTGGAGGCGATTTTGGACTCCCCAAATTTCGGTGGTCCTTCCTCTTAAATTTGGGAGGAACGATTTCCATTGGGAAGGTGGATTCTTCTGGAGAAAAGGAGATCTCTCTCAAGAAACAAGGGGACACGAATATGTAAATGAGGAAGGACGTGTGCTTAACAGATAACCTGGACAAGTTCCAAATTTCAGAACCAATTTAACAAATGGGAAACCAAATAAACAAACATTTCAAAGTATATACCAATTATATATACAATGTATACATCCAATACTAGTATTTATTTATTTATTTACTTATTTATTATTATTATTATTATTATTATTATTATTGTATATCCCAATATAACTTAAAATAATTAGTTAAAAATCCGATTCAAAACTAGAATAAATAAATTTCAAAGTTAACTTCAAAATAAATTCAAAACCGAGTTTTAAATGGACCAGATTTCAGATTATGACCAAAATCGAGTATAAACACAAATTTATTTACAATCAATGTAATCTTCTAACAAAATTGAAAAGCCAAACTCAATATACAAGATTCATGTTTCAAATTTTTGGATTTATTTCCAAAATCACATTTCTGAATATTCCAATGAATTCAAATCAACTATTAACGTTAATGTTTACTGTTTTTGACACAACGCTCATATATATGAAAGAAATCATCTTCTAAACACCAAAAAAATTCCGAGCTATTACAACCCTCTTCCAAAAATTCAGGTTGTTACAGAAAACACCAAATTCTTCTTTGTTAGTTGGGTTAAAGTAGTAGAAATCTTTGCAAAGTCTTTAATGAATTTCCTATAATACTCGGCCTATCCAAGGAAGCTTCTCACCTTCGTAGCATTTCGAGGTAACCTCCATTCTTTGATTGTCTCGATCTTTGCGGGGTATACGGCCAAGCCTTTGTTTGACACAATATGTCCTAAAAATCTTACTTCTTCCCTCTAGAAATGGCACTTCGAGAATTTTTCTTTCAATTGGTTCTTTCTTAATATCCCTAACACTTATCTGAATTGATCTTCATGCTCTTTACGGTCTTTCGAAAATATAAGGATATCACCTACGAAGACTACCAAAATTTTATTTAGAATGCCCCTAAACACTCTACTCATGAGGTCAACAAAGAAAGCGGGTGCATTCGTTAGTCCGAAGGGCATAACTTCGCATTGGAACAATCCGTCCGGCGTTCTAAACGCAGTTTTTTCCTTGCTGTCCTGCGCAATTCTTAACTGGTGAAATCCAGTAGCAAGGTCTCGTTGGGAAAATACTCGGGCTCCTCCCAACTGGTCAAAAAGGTCACCGATTCTAGGTACGGGGTACCTATTCTTTTTGGTCAATTTATTAAGTTCCCTATTGCCCACACAAAGTATTAAAGATCCGTCTGTTTTGGTGGCAAATACAACAGGCGCACCCCATTCTGAGGTACTTCGTCAAATGAAACCTTTTGGTTATAACTCTAAAATCTGCTTATCCAATTCCCTTCTTTCCTTGGATGCCATATGCCTCAACGGTAGTGCCACAGGTTTATCGTCCTTCTCTAGGTTAATACGAAAAGAGATTTCTCTGTGGGGTGGATGTCCCGTGACTTCCTGAAAAATATTCAAAAAATCACAAACTATAGGGGCCAAAGATGGTCCTTCGGAACTAGGAGATAATGGATATAATAAGGCTTTATCCTTATTCCTAACATTACAAGGAATATTTAGGTTGCGTCCTCCTCGTCTCCTAAGATGAACGATTCTCTTGTTGCAATCGAGGACGTCCCCATAAAATGATAGCCAGTCCATACCTAGGATAGGGTCATACCCCATAAAATTTAACGCATACGCTTAGCAATAGAACTCGACATTGTCGACCACCAATACTAGGTCTTTGCAAAATGGATCAAGATACTTAGATCCCCCGATAGGGTTGGCGACCTCTATCGGACCATCAGAGATAGACAGGGGAAAGTTCAACAGATTAACAAGTCTCTTAGAGATAAAAGAATGGGTCGCTCCGGAATCGAACAATGTGAATACAGAATTCCCTAAAACAGAAGTTATGCGTTCAAGTGCGGGTTTCCCTTGGACTTTTTGGGGTCGGCTTTTAATTGGTGTTGCCTTTATTGCATAGTTCTGGCCACTCTTGATGAATTTGAGCTTTGGGAAGTCCTTGGACATGTGTCCTTCTTCACGGAAGTTGTAACACTTACCTTTGAATTCCTTCTTCGCCAACGAAGTCCTACAATCCTTGGCCTCATGGCCCTTGCGGTTGCACCTTGTACAAGTCTTTGCTTCCTTTTTGAATTTGTTCTCCTTCTTGTTTTTCTACTTGTTTTTCCACCATTCCTTATTTTTGTTGGAACTTCCCTCTTGTTTTTCACCTTGTTTTTCTTCCTTAGGACAATTAGCCGTGCACGGAATAGCTGTCTCTATAAGGGTTTCAAAAGTTGCCCCAAAAGTTACTTGGGCTAATAGAGTTTCCTTCAACGGAGAGTTCAATCCTTTGCCAAATCTCAAGGCTTTGTTCAAGGGGGTGTCTACCAAACCTCTCCCAAACTTACATAAATCGGTAAATTTGGCTACATACTTTTGCAAGCCCAAGCTTCCTTGCTTGAGGTGGATGAATTTCTCTAACTAGATAGTCACTTTTGCCCTTGGTAAAAACTTTGCTTCGAAACGGGTTTTGAATTCGGCCTAGGTAAATATCCGGCCCTCATTCTCCATAAATATTAAGTTACACTATTCGAGGGCCTCATCTTTCAAGTGTCCGGCCGCTATTCTACGTTTTACTTAATCAGCCAGCCAGTAGCCTCAAAGATTCTTTCACAATCCATAATTCAAGATTGGGCATTAGTAAAACATTCTTTTCCAGTGAATGATTTCCCTCCAAGATTCACAAAGGTATTATAGTAGCAAGAAAAGTCAAAGGCTACCTCAGCAGTAGGAGTTGCAGGCGCCACTGGGGCAAGATTAGAAATAAGGACCTGTTCCATAGTACGAAGATATTGTTGGAACCATTCTGGCAAGTATCGGGGTCTTGCCTGGTTACCCTACTCAATAGGGTTATTAGCCATTCTACTACCTGAAAAGAAAAGGAAGAATCCTTTAGTGGATACTCCTGAGATAGTATTTAAGTTGAAAATGGAAGAAAATGATAAGGATGGCTAGTATAAATGCATATGCTTATTGGGGGTAAATATTATATATATATAGTTTGAAAAACCTTTTTCAATTTACAAACACGCCTCTCATACTATAATTCCCTTATAATCGGTTAACCTATGCTGTAATGCCAAACGTAACAACCCGCCCAGAATGGGCCTAAATTTCAACCTAGAAAAGGCCTATCGGAACTTAGAACCATTCTAAACGGGTCGTTGGTTCCTGTAAGGATTACATTTGCACAGAATATATATACATAGATACTTCGAATGGAAATCTCACACAATGGAAAGAGAAAATATAATACTGAAATAAGATGCACCGGTTATTTAAAAATCACATCAATTAAAGTTACATATGTTCAATGGGTAAATCAAATAGTTCATTCTCACATGTTTCCAAAAGAAGTAAAGCGATGAATACTAATAATAACATAATAACTTCGTCTTCTTCTTCAGATTCAATCATGACTTCATCCATGGCTTTTACCCCATCTTCTGACCTGTTGGATACGTTAAGGAGAGGGGTCAGAACATAAAGTTCTGTGTGACTGAAATATTATGTTACTTAATGTTCATATCCTATATTTTTAGCAGGTTACATATGTCAAGGTATGTCTACGCAGCACACAAGATGGACATTCTCAGTCACTTATGGCCCAGATATCCAAGTCAATCGCTCATTAGTTTTTTAGGGTAAAGTCCTAACGAGGTGGGCATTCTCAGTCACTTATGGCCCTATTAAAGATGGATTCTTATGATCTCTTATAACCTTGAGGCGGACCCTAGCCTCTTAAGACCCTATACTAATATGTCAACGTTCTTAAAGTCTATACTCTCAATTGTAATATGATAAGTAGTATTGCGAACGTTTCTACTTAATTGATATTACGGTAGGACACCTATGTCGCTTAAGACTTCCCTTAGATGGTTGGTTAGCATGCAACGGCCACATATCTTTTATATACCAAGTCTATCCCGAGTTGATCCCTTACAAGCTTCTAGAGAAAGTGGACATCCTCCGTGAATTACCCTACTCCGTTTCCGCTTATGCCTAACCACTTTTAGAGAAGGAGGACCCAAAGACTTACTTCAAGTCTAATAAGGGTGGTTCCCATGAATTTGGTTCCTCTCCGAGTAGTAAACCTTCGAAGGGATCCTAGTCCAAACCACTTAAGACCCAAATTAGATAAAAAGAGAGCCAGCCACTTAAGACCTTCTCAAGGTGTAGTAAACCTAACTATTTTCACATGCAATAGACTTATATATATAGTTACACACACACACACACACACACACACACACACACACACACACACACACTGGAGCTCTCACATTAAACCGACCTGTAGATGCTAGACGTGTCGGTCGGTTCCAGGTAGACTTCTACTACAAGTTGGTTTAACCTCGTGTCTTGTATACTAAACTTTAATGGTTCATGGCACCCAGACCTCTCACATTAGTTGGGCCTACTTGTGGTTGCTGAATTTTCCGATCGGTCTCGGGCAGACTAATACCAAAAATGGTAACTATTCTGGTGTTTGTGTGTGATTATTTTTATACATATATAAAACCATTATGTACACATACACAAGCAATCAATATGTATTTATATATATGGGGACATTTCAAATTCGAATTCTAACCTAATCACATTTATTACGCTAAAATAATGTTAATTACATTGATTACGTCTATATATGTATAATAACTATAAGGTGTAAATAACGTAAATGTTCATATGAAAAAAAAAATTTCTAACGAGATGGCAATTGTCAGCTTGTCTAAATCAAGGTATAAAAGTTAGTTTTTCCATTTCTTTACCACTACAATTTAGGCATGATGGCATAATAACAAGATAATACATAGCAGTGAATGGAAAATGTACATACATACAAATTTCAACTTGCATCACTGGCTTGTTGGAATGATTTCAATACTGGAGCCAAAAATAGAGTATTACATACACTAGTACATGTATGTTTATAATTTCCACTTTATCTAATTCACCCCTTTTTGGTGTTATGCACATAAAAACATTTATATTTGATATATTTCAAGTATGAATACGTTTGGATTCAAAATAGAATCCAAACCTAATAAAATCATGAAATACCCAAATTTAAACCCTTTTAAGTTACAATAAAATGTTTAATAAAGGTGAATAACACAAAGCAGAATAGCAACACCCCTTTTTCATCCTTAATCCAATATAAAAATCAGAAATCCATAAAACCCAAATACCATGACAATTCATACGCAAATATAAAATAGAGGATTTGGTGGTTTTGGCATCGATGTTATCGATTTCCAAATCGTCTTAGGCATATCTATCAACATGATAATCTAACAAAAATATGAATATTCCTAAGTAAACGATATTCCACTCATGGATCTAGGGAAGAATAGATAGGATTTCTATAGTAGATCTGGATCTATGATTAATCTTTGCGGCAAACGTGCTGTAATAATCCTCCTAATATATATACATATACATATACATATACATATACATATACATATATATATGCAAGAAACATTTTTTAGAATCTTATATATATATATACCATATTCCAGAGTTAATTCTAAAAAAACCTATATGAATTAGAATAGAGAGGAGACAAGAATAAACGTTGGAAGAATAGAAGAAATTCTTAACCTTTTTCTGGAATTTATTAATTGTAGAGAGGTAGCATGGAGGCAGGGATAAGAGAATGGTTAGGGTTCTACTATGTGACATGAGGGGCCAAATATAGTTGCCCATGTGAGCGTAGGCCGTGGGATTACTCAGATTTAATCCAAGCCTTTTATTTATATATATCCTTTAATAAAACCCTAACCAAACATAGATTTATTGGGCTTCTTAGTCGCCAGGCGGTCGACCTGAGCGGTCGACCGGCGGTCGTCCTGAGCAGTCGACCGGTGGTTGACACCCCTCTTAATGGGGAGGTCGACCCCCTAGTCGCTGAGACGCCTAATAAGCGTATGTTTTCCTGTGGTGTTTATTTAATTAATTCGTTCCTTAATTTCTTAATATTATTGTAACGACCCGACTTTTCGACCCTTAAATGTCGACACTAATACATTTACGGTATTCACGTGCCGAGCACCCAAGTGCCGGAAAGACGAAAAGTTAGGGTGAAATAAAATAAAACGAGAATAGAGTAAGGAAGAAGAGGACATAATATCAGAACATCACAACAGAACGGTAACATATAATATAAAGAATGATCTTTACAAAATAAAACTGTATGATTACAACTATTAGAGATGACTAACCTATCATTAACTTGGACAGTTATAATAACCTGTCCTCATCGCTGTTGATGTACAACATAGAATGCAATGGATATAAAAAATGCAATAAGATGAACTCCAACTTTCTTCCAAAAAGCTTCAAAGCATCAAAAGTAAAACCTGCCATACTCAGCCTACTCGAAGGTGTACGTGATGAATTTAGGGAAAAACAAAAGCCAAGCGTCAGACATAAGTCTGGTATGAGAAACTCAAGGTACACATCGTATGTAACAACACTAAGGGGACTGTACAGAAACCCGCTCCGGTTTTCCCCTCAATTGAAACCAACCATCTATTAGGAGAAGTATAGTTGTATTATAAATAATGTCTAGGGTGTAGAATATAAATAAATTCACATAGAAGGAATGGTTACATTGGGTACATTCAACAACTATTAAGTGTATAAACAAAACCGATAAGGCACGTTCACATATTGGATTTTCCCATCGGAGATCTCTTAATACAGATCCAAACTCCATGCACAAGCGTCCGAAAGTACCTCCGAGCATCGTATATCTCTAGATAAAATATACCATAAGGTAAACACAACTGGCCCACGCACGAAAACACTGAAGTGCACCATGTGGAAACAAATATACCCAACTCCCGCGCGCAACTTCAAAGAGCTCCCGCAAGATTCGATAACAAGCATTCACTAGATATGGAGTCAATGTATCCTGCCGTGGGTTAGCAAAACCCCAGATTGTGCTCCTACTCTGTTTGCAGTCATTTCCGATGTCGAGGTTTCGTTCGGCATCTTTCACATGACTCTTCATCACTCGAATAGAACAAGAATTCGGAGATGGATTCCCACAGCTCAATAGATCTTGGAATCACACATAGATTCCTTCACAGATCTCAGAATCACACATGGATTCCAATACATCAACAGATCTTGGAATCACACACATATTCTTTCACAGATCTTAGAATCACTATATGTGTTCGAGCATCTCAACAAATGTAGAATCTCCATATGGCCTTCACTTCATAACCGCTTCCAAAACATAGAACTCGTATACTAGTTTTGAAGTGTTTTTTGATAAGTAGAACACTTACCAATCCCGGTCTCCTCAAAACCAGTCGCTAGATTTAAGGTCAAATTCTATAGTCAATTAACCGATTACAATTCACATAATAGACGATTGTGTATGGAAAACAGCCTCGCTTAATTTCCATTACGAACACTAAACATCCAAGGCAGTATCGAGGTCACGAAGCATGATAACATTCAAATAACTATCAGGTCACAAATCATGATAACAGTCAAATCACTATCAAGTCACAAAGCATGATAATAATCGAAGCACGATTAACTCATATAAACTTCTTTTAATCCCTTTCCAATTTGATTAATCTTTCATTGATTAATACTATTTTATTAGTAAACTTCTTTTATCTAATAAAACTTCATTTGTCAAATAAGACTTCACTTATCTAATAAGACATCACTTATTAATCAATAACCCATGCTCGATTGATATTCCTTTATATACTAGTGTATATATTCAACTTATACATATAAAAGGTGTATATGTATATATTCTACTAATTCTCTATCTCTTTTAGTCTTGCATACTTCAAAAGGTTTTAATATGCTTAACGCTCCGGTATAAGTATAATCACAATTCATTTCTAAGATTTCCTTTATAACTTCAATACTTCAAAATGTATTCTTATACTTATCCCTCCGGTATAAGTATATCCATAATTTATTTCTAAGATTTCCTTTATAACTTCAATACTACAAAACGTATTCATATACTTATCCCTCCGGTATAAGTATATCAATAATTCATTTCTAGGATTTCTTAAAATATAATCAAAGAGGTTAAAACCATTGTTTAATAAAGAACCTCTTCTCTTTTATAAGTTAAGCATCTTATTCAATATCTTTATTCTGAAAGATTTCTATACTTGTTTCTATCTTTAAAATCAATTATTAAAGATTTAAGTATATTCAAAATCATTAAACTATATATTTCAGTTTAACTACATTCCAAGGGTTTGAAAACAAGTGTTACTAAAATACCATTTACAACAAACCCAAAACAAATCCTTTTATAATTATCTTTAAACGTTTGTTTAAAGATTCAATTATATTTACTTCAATGATATAATCTAAGAGGGTTAAAGACGAATGTAATTAACACATTGTCACTATAAACCCAAAACCGTTTTATTCATATAGAAATCACACTTCATACACTTAACTCGTTTCCGACATTATCAACTTAATTATCCCTCGGTCAAGAGTGAGGCCAGGTAAGTTAGAGCACTGGTTGCATATCACCCTTGCCTAGACACCCCATTATTGACACTTACAGATATTTAAGCCTACTCGTTGGCTTATTATAGTTAAGCATAGTAATCATGATATTCAATAAACAAGTAAGTAATCCAACATGATTAACACGTTTCCAACATTTCCAACCTATCCATTCCTCGGTCAAGAGGGAAGCCGGTAGGTTAGAGCTTTATTGCTCCGTCCCTACTCAACATCAATCTTAACTCTCACAAATAGATAAGCCTACTTCGTTGGCTTATTAGTGTTAAGCATTATCAGTTACCTTTTAATCTAGTGATTAATCATGACAAGGTTTAGCAATTCATAACCCTTTCTTACCTTTGATTTATTTGGGCAACGGGGAGTTTTGCACTAGTAAAGTATGGTCATTTTAGATGGGTTACTTAGCATTTTACTATTCAATAACTTCAAGATAGTAAACATACAAGTAATACAAGATTAAATATGATAAGAAATCACTAAGGATGTCATCACAAAGTTCCATACAAAGTGTTGGAAACACAACAATTCAAATTGCATCTATAGCGACTATCGCTATAGGTGCACTTTCAAGTTCAAGTCCACGATATATCAATTCCCTACTAATCCTTATGTGCTTTGTTTTAAATCCATTCCACTTGTTATGCAAGTTAATTCAAATCCAATTCCAAGTCCATTCAAGTCCATTCCAATCCATTAACATGGATAACATATGTCGCTTACTTTTAAAGTAAGATTTAAGTTAACATTTTTAACATAAGTTACCTACATTCAAGCAACTTTAAGCATAGTTAAAAACATGCAAAAAGGTTTATGTTTGCTGTCCTAAATAGTGAGTAAACTCACCTTAATCCTTAACATATCCAATATCCAAGAATAAGAATAAAGATCTAAGAATAAGAACAAAGATCCAAGCTAGTAACCTCCTTCCTTTCCTTGCTTCCTCCTTGCTTTATAGCTCACGACCTCTTATGGAATTTGAGAGAGGCTTGAATTATTCAACTTCTAACTTCCTAGAAGGTCTTGTAATGATCTAAGAAGGCTTCACTCAAAGTTTGAGTTGATTTGGAGTTGCTTTGAGTATTGTTTGAGAAAGTTAGTTAGGAAAAGGAAGAAGTAGAGAAGTCATTAAAGGAGCTTCATTTTGCTTAGGAATTTTGTGAATGAAAAGAGAAGGCTTACCCCTTCTTATATAGGAAAAGAAAGATGGATGGGAA
Source organism: Allium sativum (assembly GCA_030737875.1). NCBI lineage: Eukaryota > Viridiplantae > Streptophyta > Magnoliopsida > Asparagales > Amaryllidaceae > Allium > Allium sativum. The sequence goes on from CM060925.1 coordinate 504,420,996, forward strand.
AAGACTAAAATACCCTTAAAACCATAATAGCATTAATGAGAGAAGGGATGGTGTGTAAGGTGAAGGGAAAGGTGTGTAAGAGAAGTGAAAGATGTGTAAGAGATGGTAAGTTTGCTTTTTCAAAGCTTAAGGATTAAGCATTCCTTTATATACATACAAGGAACCTATATGCATACACTTAAAATATTTTCTAAACTTCTGATGTGACTAATTATGAATACATTTATATGTGTATATGCATGTATGTGCATGTATAGAAATGTATCAAACAACGTTGCAATGATATGAAACAACTTCTATTAACGATAGGTTGTAAATCTGGAAGTTGAACCTCGATCATATCTTTAGTTCTTTATCAAATGATTTATTTACATAAACGAAACTTGGAAATAAATTCCTTATCTTATTTAAATAATGAAAACAAGCATATCTGAATTATTAAACACTTATTTAAATATTTAAATACCCAAAATACAAAAACTTTCCTTAAATGCTCATTTTTTAAAATGATGACATCGTCAAAATAGTTAGCCATAAATATGATAAATACTTTTATTTGCTAATTAATTTTCCAATTAATTTCATTTAAATTTTCAACAACATTTATTGAGAAAATGGCTATATATCGATAAAACGGTTTTCGGTCACATTTCGACATTTTCCCAAAAATATATTTTTGAAAGCATTTTTCTGAAACGAGTTTACAATCATTAATTATTAATATAACAAGGTTATAAAATAACATTTATAACATTTAACAATATTACAAATAGTCACGATATTTGAAGATAAATTGTTCGATTTTTTCCGGGTCTTTACATTCTCCCCCACTTAAAATACTTCTTCCTCGAAATTACAACACGAGCAACCAAAGAATCTATAAACATCGATACATAAAGTATCACACTACTAGCAAACTAATCTCATGGCTTGATCAAGTTCAAACCTCCTTCTCATCGCATAAGGATGATAAACAATCTACTAAGCGTGCCTTACGCTCAACAGCCTTAGTGTAACACCCCGTATTTTCGTTGAATATTATAATCGCAAGTTACAGAATACTTAATTATTAGAAGAAGAATCAAGTAAAATGGGTTACGCCATTGCGTTCGTCTCAGAAATCTGCTTGGAATAGAGTCCGAGTTTGCGTAAATCGGACTTCGTATGAAGAAGTTATGGACGTTAGAAGATTCCAGTTTAAATCAGAATTAAATAAATAATTTATTAATCAAGTTCGAAATTCAAAAAACAGAAGACCGGACTGGGCGAGAAATATCCCGCCATAGGGTGTCGGCCCCCCTCAAGGGGAGTTGACATAGGTGTCGACCCCCCTGTAGGGAGTCGACCCCTGCGAGTTGATCTGGACAGTGACGCATTAGGGCATATGTGTCGATCTCTGATTCGCTGGGTAATGTGTATTTCGGTTTTGGAGGGCTCTAACGACTCCTAAACTAATCCTAAGGCTCTAATTAACTCACTACACCTATATAAACACCCCTAGAGCTATTGTTTTCTCCATAACAAAAATAATGGCGTCTCTATGCTGCTAAAACCTAGATTGACCTAGCCGCCATAGAAAGTCTAAATTGGGTATACAAATTAGAAGATCAAGTTCTCCAAGAAATCAAAGTAAAGGGATTAGGATTAAAAGAGAATAGATCTACAACTGCAACACCTATTTCTTTTAGATCCATGCAAGGTGACTTCATGTTATTTTCAGAAATAAAATTTAATTGTTATCCTGACATGCTAATAAACCTGAATCTGAGGCTATGCCTATTTTTGTTAATCAAATCTATTAGCATACTCTTATTGAATCTTATTTTTTATGCCTATTTTATGTCAGCTTTGAATGATTCGCTTCTCTTCTCTCTTTTTTCCTTTTATTTATGAGATTAGGCCAACTTCGGGCCTAATCACACTACGTGAATTATACGTACGAATAACGTGCGAAAAGTTTGAGAAAATATTAAATAGTATGCAAATTGGGCATTAATTGATTTGTACACATGTAATTAATTTGGGGCATAAAGTGTATTGAACATAAGACTTGGAATTTGAGGGCATAACACATGTTATAATTTAAGACATAAATTTCGGGCATATTTTATATGTTAAACTATGACTTGGAAGGAAAGGATATGTAACTTAGTCATAATGAACCTATATTGAAATAAGGATAATGATTAAATAGGAATACGCATAAATTGGGATTTTGGGGAATTGGCATACGCTGTAATCGAAGGATGTAATTTGGCATAGTTTTACTATGAATCATGACTGGGGTTTTTGGGAAGATAAATCTGTACTGTGAAATTTAATTAGACTTGGGGCAAATATTATGTTGTGAATTATGACCATGATTTTGGGAATATAAATTAATAGGCTTAATTTATGATTAGGCGAGATATGTTAATGGAACTTTAAGAGAATGTTTAATCCGTTAAATTGAATAATTGGCTGAAATCTGTTGAAACTAAATACTGTAATTTAAAAGCCTACGATGTATATGAATAAACTGGCTAAGATAAGCATGTTGCGACACGAGGTTAGACTCTGTTTGCGGTGGAAGCCTGATCGGAACCAACCGGCCTAACCAGCAACCGCAAACGGTTAGTCTAATGTGAGAGGTCGTAGGCATAACTAGAAGATGTTTAGACAAGAGGTTAAGTCTGGCTTGTGGCAGAAATCTGCCCGGAACCGCCTGGCATATCCAGTGGCCACAAGCAATAGACTTAATGTGAGAGGTCTGTGCATTAATAATTAATGCTGATCAAAGATGAATAGGATACCTAAAACATGTTAGGTGGGTGGGGTTAAGTTAACTTGTGTAAGATGACAACTTAACCAATAATATATTGATCTGATAAGTGAATAGGGTTAAGACAAACTTAACCAATATTGATTTGATAAGTGGATCGGGTTAAGATAAACTTAACCAATATTACATGAACATAGTGCATAGGGCTAAGGCAAGCTTAACCAATAATACATATTGATTTGATAAATGGATGGGGTTAAGTCAACTGGGCGGATTGAATCTGATAAACCCGCTTCGCAAATCTGTAGGCTTAATGAGAGATTAAGTATTAGTCTGTAAGTTTGTTAGCCTGTACATCTGATCCGTTGAATCTATAAACGTATTAATCTGTAAGTCTATTAATCCGTACATCTGATAAGTGAATAGGGTTAAGACAAACTTAACCAAAATTGATTTTTTAAGTGGATAGGGTTAAGATATACTTAACCTATATTGATTTGATGAATGGATATGGTAAAGATAAACTTAACCAATATTGATCTGATAAGTGGTAGGGTTAAGTTAACGCAGGCAACACTTAACTAATACAACATGTTAATTAAACAGATGGCGGGGGTTAGGTTAAATTGAGAACACCTAACCGTTATAACATGTTGATTAGGAAACCCTAGTAATGGTGACCCATTTCAGCACTAACCCACATAGATGTATCATAGTACCCTGAATTAGGCAGGGTGGGGCACGATTACTGGGCTGATCATAAGCGGTCAAAATAGCGACAGGTGGTGCGTAAGTGTATGTTCCGAAGGAGTACGGGGGTGCACGTACTCCGAAGTGAAAAAAATCAGGCGTTGAGCATCAGTAGTTATACACTGTGCATCTTGAATTGTGTCGGGCTGCCATCATAGGGATTGATACACCCTCATGGTGGGACCAGCACAGGTATCTACAAACAAGAGGGGCCGAATGACACAAGTAATAAATACATACGAGATTAGGAAGCCGATCGTTTAGGGCAGAATTTAGGGTACATCTAGTTCCATCTGTTTCTGTTGGGGTACCGTCTGTTTATGTTGGGGTGGCAGCATATGTTTGTGTGGTACTGTCTGTTGGGGTGGTAAAGGCCCATTATTAGTGTGCACCTAATTCTAATATTCTATTTCCATAGGGATTATTCTGTTTCCGTCTCTGATTCTGTTTCTGCTTCTGTTTCTATACCGTCTATCTCTGTAGGGGTGGTAAAGGCCCATTACTAGCATTCCGTTTGTATAAAGAACATTCTATTTCCGTTTTTGTTTCGGTTTAGACATTAGGGTAACATCTAATCTTGTGAAACTAGTATTAGTATAGAGAAGTAATTAAGTAAGTAAGAAACATAACTTAATCTATGTCATTCTGTTTAACCTCGGTATTCCTGCTACTTCTATTACTGTTATCTCTCATCTAGTTTTATTTACCTGTCATGATACTATTATCTGTTTAGTTTTGGAAGTTACTGGACTCGCCAGACTTTATGTCTGACCCCGTTTTGCATCGCTTCTTTTCTTCCGTTCCCTCCCCCCCGGTTCTCAGGGAGGAAATACTCAAGCTTGATACGGATTTCTCTCTACTAGAAGTTCTTGAAGTATTGCTTGGCTTTGATTCTATTTTATGGTAGTTTCTATTGGGGATTATAATTATAAAATTATGTACTCTGATGATTTTTGTACAAGGCTGATATTTTTGTACTTAGGTTTTTGTATCGTGGTTTCAAAAGATGTAACCAAACTTGTTTATGTTTCCGCTGCAATAAAGTTATAAAATTTTCAAGTACTACTTTATGTATCTGTCTTGTAACGTTTCTGTTCTGTTTACTATAAACGCTCCACAAAACTTAATGCATTCCCATTGTGAGTGACATTAACGGACGTGGGGTGTTACACTTGGTATCAGAGCTGAAGGTTACCAGATTGGATAAAAGGTTTTGAAAAATATTTTCGAAAAGGTTTTAAAAGGAAGTATTTTCAGAAGGAAAGTTTATTTTGAAAAAATAATCCCCAAAGCCATATATCTATCTTTTGATTTTCTGTTTAAACCTTGTTTTCTTCTTTTCTGAGTCTCCGGGGCTCCTGGCTTTCTGGGAGGTAACCTCATCGCGGCATGGTTCCGTAGGCATGATGAGACTACGGTGCCTATCGGAGGGCAAAGAAGTGCCTAACTTCCATCTATAGCCGCAGTAGTTTCACCTACGGCTAATCTTCTTTCAAGCTTCATAGGATTTTCCGCGCGATGGAGGCAGCTTTAGAGAGAGACTTGTTAACATGTTTCACGAGAATGAGAATAGAAATAAGGGGGTTTGGGGCTAAGGAACCCAACCCAAGGATGAGGAACTCATGGACATAACCTTGGTGTACAAATGAAGATAACATATGGATGACGTAACATAAGATTGGTTGAGTTGAGTAATTCTCGGAGTGTCAATCTGATGTTGATTTCGGTCTTTGGGTTGATACTTAGGGAGTTATTCTCTTAACCAATGTATATGTGAAATATAATCAGAAACACTTAGCCAAGGTGAAACATGTAAGAAGACTGGTTGACATAACGGTGTTACATGAGGAAGCCAAAGATGAGAAGCTCGAAAGACCACAAAACAAGAAAGTATGGCCTAAGAAGGAAACGCAAAATAAGGAGAAAAAGTGATTTACTTATGGAAGCTCGAGTGATCTGAACAAGGATTGCAGGAAAAGGAAGGGAGCTTGCTTCAACTATGGTGAGATTGGACACTTCACTATGGACTGCCCGAAGAAACGAGGGCAAAGGGCAGGATTTTATAGAGGGCAGGCGAATGCTCTTGTGGCGGGTGAACAGGATAGAGGTAGGAAAATTTCTGTGGAAAGTTTAAATTCCTTATCTGACCATTGAGTAGGACTCTTTCTGATTCTGGCATTTTGATTCTGTAGTTAAGTCTCTGCACTTTAATACTAGTCTTGTTTCTGCTGGAAGTTTGATTTTCCGTTTTGATCATCCTGTTCGAACTTTGTTTGATTCTAGTGCTTCACACTCGTTTGTATCTGCTTTGTTAGTTTAAACACTGCACCTAAATGCTAGTTAGTTTTGGATCCTATTGTAGTCTCAAATCCTATTGGTAGATCGGCTCACTTATCTATGGTTTGTCGGGTTTTGAGAGTGTTTACCTTGGGCATTGGGTTTGAATGCTACGCCTTCGTTCTTGGTTTCACGGGCTATGGCTTGAATCTAGGGATGGATTGGCTAGCCAGGTATAGTGCCATCCTAGACTGTGAAAGAACGGTAGTTAGACTGTTGACTCGTTGTGGAAAGACCCTTGATATTTCTTGTGACCCTAGTGGTTCAGTGATGCTTAGCTACCTAGAATCTCTTGACGCATCAATCGATGATTTGAAATCTGTTCGTGAGGTCCGTGAGTAGGATGACGTCTTGATGAAGTTTAGGGTTTACCCCGAGGCGCGAGATAGGCTTTTGTATATAATTAGTAGGTAATGCAAAGCCAATTATGCGATCAACGATAGTTTTGGAGCAAGATTGGCAAGGATACCCAGAGTCGGTTAAGTGCTCAATAGTTGGTTGTTTTGCTAGTATCATCTCACGTAGATTTTCTGAATTCGGAGGAGGTATCCCTTGGGTGCTTGTCTGATATTAGTTTAGGCCTTTGGGGCTTGTGCTTGGGGGATGTCGTGTTCGACTAGGATGGTTTGCGTGAGGTAAATTTCCAGTTTTGGCATTGTCTAATGGGAGTAATTCTCTGAGTGTCAATCTGATGTTGATTTCGGTCTTCGGGGTTGGTACTTAGGGAGTTATTCTCTTAATCAATGCCTAATGGGAACAAAGTTTTGTTTTATTTGTACTTTCTTCTATCACTCGACTATATCCTATCGATCGAGTCTTCGACCTTTAGGTAGAAACTAATGGATGTAAACATGTGTTTGAGACATGTTATGTTTGATGGCTGTAAGTGGATGCAAGTGGTTGCTAGTGGTTGCTCGTGGATGCATATACACACACTAGGCACTAGATCGGCTCAAAAACACTCTCATACTGCATATAGATGTGTGTGCATTTTCAATTTTTATGGATGCAAAAAGGTTGGCTCATCATATGGATATTGCATTAGAAATGAATGGTTGTGCACTCATATAGAAATGATATGAATCAAATAGGGTTGTTTGCATACATGATTGGACTCATGGCACTAACATAATTCGCAATAAGGAGGTCAACTGAATCAGTAAACCGCCTGATCTTTGCATTAGATAAGGAACATATACACACACTTTTGCATATGTTCATACAGCATTAGAAATTTTCTAATGACAATGGTTGCTTGTGGATGATGGTTGAGTAGATGGATGATGGATGGTAGGATACATTCTTCTTAACTAAGAGATTTCGGGGACGAAATCCTTTAAGGAGGGGAGAATGTAACACCCCATATTTTCTAAGAATATTATAATCGCAAATTAAAGAATAATTAATTATTAGAAGAAGAAATAAGTAAAACGGGTTGCGCCATTGCGCTCGTCTCGGAGTTATGCTTGGGATAGAGTCCGAGTTTCCATAAATCGGACTCCGTATGAAGAAGTTATGGAGGTTAGAAGATTTTAGTTTAAATCAGAATTAAATAAATAATTATTTAATCAAGTTCGAAATTCAAAAATCAGGAGACCGGACTGGGCGGGAAATATCCCACCATAGGGTGTCGATCCCCCTCAAGGGGTGTAGACACAGGTGCCGACCCCCCTCAAGTGGAGTCGACGCAGGTGTCGACCCCCCTATAGGGGTGTCGACATAGGTGCCGACCCCCCTGTAGAGAGTCGACCCCTACGAGCTGATCTGGACGGTGACGCATTAGGGCATACGTGTCGTTCTCTGATTCGTTGGTGATGTGTATTTCGGTTTTAGAGGGCTCTAATGACTCCTAAACTAATCCTAAGGCTCTAATTAACTCACTACCCCTATATAAAAGCCCCTAGACTTATTGTTTTCTCCATAACAAAAATAATGGCATCTCTATGCTGCTGAAACCTAGATTGACCTAGCCGCCATAGAAATTCTGAATTGGGGTATACAAATTAGAAGATCAAGCTCTCCAAGAAATCAAAGTAAAGGGATTAGGATTAAAAGAGAATAGATCTACAACTGCAACACCTATTTCTTTTAGATCCACGCAAGGTGACTTCATGTTATTTTCAGAAATAAAATTTAATTGTAATCCTGACTTGCTAATAAACCTGAATCTGAGGCTATGCCTATTTCTGTTAATCAAATCTTTTAGCATACTCTTATTGATTCTTACTGTTTTATGCCTATTTTACGTCAGCTTTGAATGATTCCCTTCTCTTCTCTCTTTTTTCCTTTTATTTATGAGATTAGGCCAACTTCGGTCCTAATCATACTACGTGAATTATATGTATGAATAACGTGGGAAAAGTTTGGGAAAATATTAAATAGTATGCAAATTGGGCATAAATTGTTTTGTAAACATGTAATTAATTTGGGGCGTAAAGTGTATTGAACATAAGACTTAGGATTTGAGGGCATAACACATGTTGTAATTTAAGACATAAATTTTGGGCATATTTTATATGGTAAACTATGACTTGGAAGGAAAGGATATGTGACTTAGGCATAATGAACCTATATTGAAATAGAGATAACAGTTAAATAGGAATACGCCTAAATTGGGATTTTGGGGAATTGGCATACATTGTAATCAAAGGATGTAATTTGGCATAGTTTTATTATGAATCATGACTGGGCTTTTTGGGAAGATAAACATGTACTGTGAAATCTAATTAGACTTGGGGAAAATATTATGTTGTGAAATATGACCATGATTTTGGGCATATAAATTAATAGACTTAATTTATGATTAGGCGAGATATGTTAATGGAACTTTAAGAGAATGTTTAATCCGTTAAATTGACTAATTGGCTGAAATCTGTTGAAATTAAATACTGTAATTTGAAAGCCTACGATGTATATGAATAAACTGGCTAAGATAAGCATGTTGCGACACGAGGTTAGACTCTGTTTGCGGTGGAAGCCTGCCCGGAACCAACCGGCCTAACCAGCAACCGCAAACGGTCAGTCTAATGTTAGAGGTCGTTGGCATAACTAGAAGATGCTTAGACATGAGGTTAAGTCTGGCTTGTGGCAGAAGTCTGTCCGAAACCGCCCAGCATATCCAGTGGCCACAAGCAATAGACTTAATGTGAGAGGTCTGTGCATTAATAATTAATTAATTCTGATCAAAGATGAATAGGATACCTAAAACATGTTAGGTGGGTGGGGTTAAGTTAACTTGGGTAAGATGACAACTTAACCAGTAATATATTGATCTGATAAGTGAATAGGGTTAAGACAATCTTAACCGATATTGATTTGATAAGTGGATCGGGTTAAGATAAACTTAACCAATATTACATGAACATAGTGGGTAGGGTTAAGGCAAGCTTAACCAATAATACATATTGATTTGATAAATGGATAGGGTTAAGTCAACTGGGAGGATCGAATCTGATAAACCCGCTTCGCAAATCTGTAGGCTTAATGAGAGATTAAGTATTAGTCTGTAAGTTTGTTAACCCGTACATCTGATCCGTTGAATCTGTAAACGTATTAATCTGTAAGTCTATTAATCCGTACATCTGATAAGTGAATAGGGTAAAGGCAAACTTAACTAAAATTGATTTGATGAGTGGATAGGGTTAAGATAAACTTAACCAATATTGATTTGATGAATGGATAGGGTTAAGACAAACTTAACCAATATTGATCTGATAAGTGGTAGGGTTAAGTTAACGTAGGCAACTCTTAACTAATACCACATGTTAACTAAAAAGATGGTGGGGGTTAGGTTAAATTGATAACACTGAACTGTTATAACATGTTGGTTAGGAAACCCTAGTAACGGTGACCCATTTCAGAAGTAACCCACGTAGATGTATCATGGTACCCTGAACTATAACGACCCATATTTTTGGCTATCTGAATTCAAATATTTAAATTGGTTTTAAATATTATATTTGGAATATTAATGGATTTTATTATTTAATTCGGTTTGAGCGACGATTAAACGATTTAATTTATATAAATCGAGCTCAAAACAACGCTGTAGTTCGTCAAATTGAATTTCAGCTTTAACTGATCATACCGAATCCATTTTGAGTCGAATTTCATTGAAACAAGAAGCGTCTGAATGTAATTGATAATATTTTTCTAAGGGAGGAGAAAAATCGAATTTTCATGTTGTAGATTTTATTTTATGTCCAAATCAAATTCTGAAATAGTCGCTGTGGAATCGATTATAGACCGTAACAATTTATTTAAATATAATTAAAAATTGGCTTCGAATTTGAACATGTCCTTTGAGGCGTAGTTATAATTTAATTTTTATAATTTTACTGTAATTTTTAATTCGTAAAATAAGCAACTTTTTATTTGGAGTATTTTGCGCCCTGTGTCAGCATTTTGGGATTTCTCAATATAAATTAAACTACCGTTATTATTATGTTTTTGAGATCGTGGCACACTGCTTGGCGTGACGGTATATTTATTTCAGTCGATAGTGAATCGTATGCGGACGAAGTTGTATATAAACGGGGTACGTTAACTCTAAACTAAAAATCCTTCATCAAATCAAATCAAATAAAATAAATATATAAAAATAAAATAAAATAAAGAGGGAAAAACCTTTCACCACAAACCCACGCAAATATCTGCCCTCTCCCATCTTTTCTTTCTTTCTTTCGTACATACAACTGCTTGTGCAAAGATATCATCTACCAATGGATCCCTATCAAAGCACTGAACAATCCAAAACAACAGCTACCCACATATTTAAGTGACTTATCACTAACGAGAGAAAAACCACTGAAGCCCCTATATACACAGCACTATGACAATTCATAACAGCTTTATTTTCCACCTACCCTACTTTTCGATGGCGCGACAGCCAAACCGTGAATCTGTGGCAGCCAAGCAACCATACTTTTTTTCTTCTATTTAAAGGCCCCTGCTCTGTCATCTTTTCAGCACAAGGGAAATACTTTTTCCCCAACGCAAACGGATACTCTCTCCATATATTTTTTTTCCAGTGATTTTTCTACCTTTACATTAAGAAAATAAAAGAACGGGAGTGAGCAGCGATAAAGGAGAAGGCAGAAACGAATTTGCTGGAGAGACCTTGGTGTGGTTTTATTTCGTGCAAGAAGAAGAGGGATCGTTGAGGACGGTG